>CM029022.1:111655122-113058872 GCA_016801055.1 Panax notoginseng | reverse complement strand
TGTCCCAATTAAATATAAGACATGGAATTACTGTCAAGTCTTATTTTATTTAATTATATGTATTTCGATCCTTAAATGCACAACTCTAAATAATGCAAATTAGAAACTCCTTTCTAATTTCATTCTGCCTTGGCCAAGGACTACCGGGTTGTCATTTATCGAATCACATATGACATTTCTTTTCTTTTACTAGAAGTGGTAGATTCTTTATTGATCATACATTATCTCCATGTACAACTTATTATACCCAAGCATACCCTTTGATATACCCTAAGGGTCTTAAGGAATAAGTTAAAGCATAACTCATCATACACAAGATACTATGATGATCTCAAGTTCAAGGATCACTTGTACTACTATCACTACAGGAATTCCTATTGACAGGTAAGTAAAACTCCATTAGGTATTCCTTAGCGAGCCACGTTCAGTGAACTTATTCTCTAATAAGCACCTACATACTTGCTTTAGTGTCTCCACACAAATGATCATGAGATCAATCATCCTCATCCAATGAGCAAGTAACGTATGTACCAATCTATCCGGATTCACTAATCCTCAATTTAGTAATCCAACGATTGGAAACTATTTTAGTTTTAAGCTTTCTAAGAATTTAGATCTCAATAGAATGATCATCATCATTAACCTAAAAGCATTGCTTAAAACTATGTGTTTATCATATATTATAAAGCAGCATCATGTAGATAATTTAAAGCTTTTAATAAATTAATATTTTTTTCTAATAAATGAATAAGATTGTTTACAAAGTATATGCTTTATCATCAAACATGATTGACTTGTGTGCATACTACTTTCATAATAGTCTTGCAAATAAGGAAGTATTGAAGGAAGATGATCAAAGGATTGCTAATGAAAAGGCTGAGCAAAGCAGTCAACCTCATGCATTTGGTCCAACTGTGGAAGAGACCAGAATCATAGAAGATGATCAGGCCATGATCAATCATGCAAAACACACTATTGCACTTGACCAAACCATGATCAATGCTGAAAAGGAAAATGCCAGAATCAAGTGCTGTTACTAAGGAAGTACATGCTGAAGTTGTTGATCAGTCTGAGGAAGTTCTAGATGCTAATGATGAAGATGGTGAAGCTTGGGGAGAAAATGAAGAAGTGAAATACTTTCCAGAAGATCTGAGATAAGCTTGAAGGATAAGTCAACCAGGGTACATGTCTATTAACCACTCCATAAATATCAAGACCACTCCTGTCAAGATCATAGAGACAAAAGCTAACCCAAAACAGAAATATCCCAGTTAAAGAGTCCCAAAACTCTATGATTGATGAACCAAATGAAGATATATAGTCAGTAGTAATGTCACGCCCCCAAAGTAGGTATACATCACCCATTCTGAGTCGCCAGATACACGGTACATAATCAAATACAAACTTCTTTTATACAATACGACAAAAGAGTAGCTGAGAGTTTTTACACGAATATTGTCTTCTAGACAATATTGAAACTCAAATAGAGTCCTCATTACATTTATTATCACACTATTTCATAGAATAGTGAGGACTACTATAGCCACCATCTCAGACCATCACTTCGTCCCCCGACTACAAACTTCCTCATACAACTGTCGTGCAAAATACGACAACATATATGCTGTGTATACCAATTGTAACTCTCATTCATTTACTTGGATAACATCTCACAGTGATACCTTACAATGGTACCTTACATAAAGGTACAATCAATAACTATTTTAGTAATTAAAATCTTTAGAAAATGCTCAAAGAAACCTTCGTACATGGGAAGCCATGCATCTAAGTTATAATAGATATCATATGACTCGAGAATTATCCTTGGTTGACCCAATAGACCCCAAAGAAAAACGAGAAGATTACTATCATGTTCTTTCCAATGGTGAGTCTTCTCTTGCCATATAAATATCTCCATGGTCTTCAATTGAGAATTATATTTCAACCAAACTCCAAGATTATATAGGTAGTGTTCGTAGATATAATCAGCAAGTGGGTGTGCACAACCCTATCCTATGATAATACGAAGTCGTAGGCCATTAGACCTCTTATATGATAGTAGCAAAACACCCTTCCAAAGTTAGGTTCACTTCACCCTATTCGGTTCACCAAAATCAACGGTTAAATGACCTATAAAATACGACACACTTATCTAAAATTCTCAATAAAATTATTTTCATACTGTTTTAAGGAAATCTTAACAGCTATCGACCACCGTTCTATTCCCATGTTATCCCCACTCGACCCAGCTAAACTCTTATTACCTGAAAGGAATTGTGAAACAAAAGGGCGAGCACAACTAGCCCAGTAAAGAATATCACGACTAAAGATAATTAAATTATCAATAGCCTTCATTAGTAATGAATCGAAGATTTAGAACATATGGTAGATGATAAAACTTTTTGACCATAGTTGTAGCGGAACGAGAAATTCATTAGAAGAGTCAAATAGACCATAAAGTCTATTATCTTCTCCATGTTAAAAGTTCACCGACAATTTTTTAACCCTGTAACATCAATCAACCGTTCTTGTCCACAATCATGTGAATAACTCATAATCATAATTGTAGGTCTAAATTCCTCTTCTCATCCAAGACGAAGATAATTTTCATCACCTGTCTTTACCTAAAACATCAAAGATCATGGTTATACCAAATCACAGTTCCTGTTCATAATCATACTAATAAACTCATATTTGCACTACGGGCCAAAGATATTCATTAACAGTTCGTATTTGCACTACAATCCAAAGATATTTAACAACAGGTCATCTTTGCACTACATGCCAAAGATGTAAGACCCCAAATTTTATGAAATGAAAGTATTCAATTTTCTTATAATTATTATTCTATTTAATAAATGGTTAAATTGGCAAAGGGTTAAAGTTAAGGGTGATATGTGAAATTTTTTCAAAGTAAGCAAGTTGATATGAAATATTCTTTTTGTCAGAGAATATCCGTATGACGACACCATCATTGATGGAGCCCACAACAGAATAACTGTCGGAGTTAGAAAACGACATAAATATCTTTTTATAAAAATTAACGGCGAAAGTTTTACCGTTAAACTGTTGAAATACCCGGTGATAAAAGTATAGTAATACACGTGGTTTCATAGTAGCACACAATATTGATTATTGATGCTTACGTGAGAAGTCACTCAGTTATACTCAATTATTGCTATAGTAATTGCTGCATAGTATCTCACGTTATTAGATTAAATTATTGTCATAGTATCATCTGCATAATATTTTATATTATTTAAATCAATAATTGAGACGACAAAGTTATTCATATATTATTTACAATATTGACAATGTCTAAAAAGTTCTGTCGAGGAGAAGTTTGGTCACCTAATTGCGCGCCAATAGGGAGAAATCCTTATCGGAAAGCTCCCTTTTTCCTGAGAATGATCTGGTTGTTAAATATTGTCAGTTAGAATATTAATGATGAATAATTGTTAATAGAATAAAAAAGTGTTTATTCAAGATAAGTGATTTGTGGTAAATATTTATTTAATTTTTGATATAAATAGAGGGGTTTGTTATGAGGTATTTGTTATAAGTTTAGCTTATTATTCCATGAGGAAATATGCTAATTTTTTAGACTGTTGGTTGAAGATATAATAGTCAATCAATATGGACCGCTGGTGAAAAGTTATAATAGTAAATCAGTATGGATCGTTGGTTTAAAGTTTTAATAGTAAATCAGTATGGACCGTTCGTTTAAAAGTAAATTAATCTAGGTCGTTCATGAATTAGTTACCATTCAGTCCTTTTCCCTATAAATAGAAGCTCATTCCTTCATTATTTCTTACGAATTCACTGAAACTCTAGAGAGAGAAACTATAGAGAGAAAGAAGAGGAGTATTCTGCTACTACCCTACTTCAGTATTCAATCTTCTACTAAGGTAAGGGGTGTTATTTATTTCATATTCACTTACGATATTATTTTTCGTATTCGTAAGAAATATTATCTTCGTTCAATATTCGTAAGTGATATTATTTGTTCTATTCGTAAGGGGTATTATTTCTTTCGTATTCATGAAGAGAGTTATTTTCTTTCAATACTCGTAAAGGTTGTTATTCCATTCTTTATTATTCTGTTGGAATAACCTGTCTATGCGGACTACCGCATGCATGGTGAAATCTTTTGTTATTTCATTCTTTATTATTCTGTTGGAATAACCTGTCTACGCGGACTACCGCATGCATGGTGAAATTTTTAGTTATTCCATTCTTTATTATTCTGTGGGAATAACCTATCTACGCGGACTACCACATGCATGGTGAAATCTTTTGTTATTCCATTCTTTATTATTCTGTGGGAATAACCTGTCTACGCGGACTACCGCATGCAAGGTGAAATATTTAGTTATTCCATTCTTTATTATTTTGTGGGAATAACCTGTCTACACGGACTACCGCATGCATGGTGAAATCTTTTGTTATTTCATTCTTTATTATTCTGTGGGAATAACCTGTCTACACGGACAACCGCATGCCTGGGGAATAACCATTCGTATTCAATTGTTATTAAATTGTGAAAATGATCTATCTACGCGGACTACCACATGACAGGTGAAAATCTATTTGTAGTTTTTGTATATTATTTCTTTTCATATTCTTAAATCTAAACTTACTATGGTAAGTATTGCTTCTATAATTCCTGAAATTAGTGGAATATCCTTTAGTTTTGCGCTTCATCCAATATCGTTTCATTAGAATATTGATCTAAACTTTTTTATTAAATATTAATATTTTCACCCGGATACTATTCACGGGTTACTATTCACCCGATTACTATTCACTCGAATATTATTCACCCGAGGATTCGGGGTACTTTTCATACCGAGCTACTATTCTCGAGTTACTATTCACGAGTTACTATTCACTCGGGTACTATTCACTTAGAGTACTATTCATGACAAAATTTGATTTGTCCAACAAGAACTCAAGACTGAAGTTAGCAACTCATCTTATCTAATATAGCAGCTTATGACAAATGTCCAACAGCTTTCCCGAGTGATTAATGATAAAAAGGGGGAGAAAAAGAGGCATTTAAGGAAGAGCAAGGAGAGAAGAATGAAGGTTGAAGAAAAGAGCAAGAGCAGAGAAGAAAAGAAGGAGAAGAAGAAGAAGTAGGTCAAAACAGTAGCAAGTCAAAACAGTAGCAAGTGTATCATCATCTGAGGGGGAGCTAAAGGATGATGAACCTATGGAGACAAAGTTTGAGGGGGAGCCAAAACAAGAGAAAGACAAAGCAGAAGACAAAGAAGAAGAGCATGCAGCTGAGCCAGAGCATCATGAAGATGAAGCAATGGAGCATGCATCTGAGGGGGAGCAGACTTGAGAGGAAAAGACAATTGAGTAGCTAATCAACAGACATCTTGGAGACAAACATGAAGCAGTAAATGAAGCTGAGAAGGTATATTTCTAGCTATATAGGTATCTTTGGATCCAGGATGTAAAGTATCATATAATGTGTAAATTACATATTATCATCAATGACATTCATAGTTATCTATTTTAGAAATACAACTACTCATTGTATATTAAGATTCATTCATCTCATACATATGCACTTATTATTTTTGTCATAATCAAATAGGGGGAGATTGTTAGGAATAAGCATGAGAATGCTATTCCTATTTATATAAGATTTGATTATGATCTTAATGAATTAATATGCAAATATGTCTGCATTGAAATAAGCTGTAAAGTCCTTGAATAGATAATAGGAATATATGTACAAGGACTTAGACTGAAATGATCAAATATTTTAGGTTGATTCTACATGAACAAAATAGCTTTGTAAAGTCCTTAAAAAGAATATGATGTACAAGGACTAAATATAGAAAGATCAAGCTTGTTAGGTTGATCTTATATGATGTAATAGATAGGCCTATCTTATCGTCGAGCACTGCACTAACATTCAAAGTCTACCAGGAGAGACAAGGAACTCAGAGACTATTAAGATAGAATCATAGTCTATCGAGCCAGCCGAGGGATTGCAGAAGCCAAGGCAAAATCGTAGGGTATCGAGAAAGTTGCTACATAATCGTAGTCTGTTTTGGAGGGCCTCACTCAGAATCATAGAGTTGGTCCAAGTGCCTGCCGAGCCAAGTCAAGAATTGTAGACCACACTTGAAGTCGTAGAGTCTACTGATCATAACAGAGGCAAAAATCATAGTCGAGCTAGATCGGACAAGGACATAAAGTATTCAGGTAAAAATTGTAGTCTATTGTATAATCTGCTCTCAAAGCCGTAGTGTCTGTAGAACCAAAGTTAGATCGTAGTCTGCAGAATAAAGTCTTCGACAAAGTCTATCAGTGCTCACAACGCCAAGTAAGAATCGTAGTGATAACACAATTCTCATCATATGAGCATTTCCAAAGCATCCAAAGCATGTAGTCTCTGGTCAGAACTGTAAAGATGCAATCTAACTTAAGGAAGCTAGAGAGCACTCAGCAAATGACTTGCAAGCAAACAGAAGGTCGAAGCACCAATTCAATCAACATCCTGATTGAGTAGTGAAGCCATTCAAGGGAAGTCTTTCACAAGCAATAGTAAGAAGACTTCAGATGACGTGACTGACAAAAGAAAGTCAGCAATGCATTAGTTGTCAAGATAAACAAAAGATGACGATCTTGGGTGTGACTATGATCATAGTGCTTACCAAATGAGATCATAGTGCTTACCAAATGAGAAGCAGGAACTGATGCGGTTTATACAAAGATATTAGCCAACCTATAAAGAATAGACAAAGAAGATTAAGCATGAGTCAGACCATTGATGATATGTGAACGGGAGATCACAAGGAGAAAGAGAGCTGAGCATGACCAATCAGATGAGTCTTGAAATTAAGGAGGACCAGAGTATTCAAACAAGTTGTCAGTGCCTAATACAAGTCAAGGCAAGCAAAAGTGTTGAAGCACTGCACGAGTGAAGGAAGAGAGGTTCTACATTGCAAATCCAACACTATCAGAATCATAGTGTTGACTCAATCAGTCAACGAGAAATATTCAACAGACTAACTACGATCAAGTACAAGGTCATATGCATCAAAATCGTAGAGTTCAGTCATCTAAGTATTGAAGCCTTGGCAACATCTCAATACAGAGACTGACATTCAAACATTGTTGATTGAAAGCATCGATACAAAAGGACAACTCCTGATGTTCTGATCGAGGAATCAGAAAGAAGAAATAAAGGTGACTACCAGCCTGACACGTTAAAATGACATCTCTGATGTGGTAGGTAAAATAGTAGACTGTAGTGTCAGAAAAATCAAAAAGGGGCTGTCACGTCACATCAGCAGTCCAACGGGGTCCACCAATGATGGTGTCGTCGTACAAATATTCTCCTACAAAAAGAATATTCCCCGACCAAACGAATATTTCCTGACACAACGAATATTTTATAACAACTTGCTTACTTTGCAAAATTTTCAAATATCATCCTTAACTTTAAACTTTTATCAATTTAACTATTTACCAAAATAGAAAAATTGAATACTTTTATTTTATAAAATTAGGGGTCTTACAAGTAACGTCCCAAAACGTGCTACTGATAACCATATTAACCAACCACTCAAATTGTGGAGTACTTTCGATCAATCTTAGTGATCGTAGTGTAAGAGCATGGTGACACCACGATTGCAGCCTAAACAAATACCAACATCAAAGATTATCCAGAGAAAGTAAACTTTCAAGCAGAAAAGACCAATGTGATTTCATTGTATCCACTATACTTATAAAGCTCTTCATCTGATAAGCACCTCAGGGACAAACCTGACCCTTAGTTTTGGACTAAGAGGTTGGCCTTGCTTGAGCTTCCTTAACCTAGAAGAAGAACTAAAATAGAATGCATCACAAAGACTCATACGGAGTAAATGTATAGAAATATCCTCTAAAGAGATCAAGCCTGATTGATGAATCATGCAACTTCTAGTTGGGGATTAATGACGAATCATTCACTGAAGCATAGTTTCAGAAGACGATCGTTGAGTTGACAAAGAAAATCGTAGAGCCTATAGCTATCTAATCAAGCTAATCTACACACTGAAGAAGTCAACGGTCAACCAACATCAGTAATGCTTATTTTTGATACAATATTATTCTTGAATTTTACTCCACAAAGCAGTATCATGTTGACAATTTGGACATTATTGAATTTTGGATAAATTAAATTATAAATATTTAAAAATTTATCCTTTGCCTTCTTTTAATTGAATTCTTATATTATTGTCATCATCTTCATGCGTATATTGCGATAAAAGTCATCTGTGGCTTACGTGCATAGATGTACTATTGATTGGTATGATTATTACCAGGGATTATTCGGTATAATCATGACTGTAATGTTACAAATGTTATGATAAAAGTTCTTATTGGCCCGTAGTGCATTGATGGACAGTTGTTGATTTGATCATGACCATTGATGATTACATGAATATCCTTGGCCCGTAGTGCAGGGATGATTCGATGATGTGATTTATTTATTAAGCTGAGTCTCAGCGATAAAATTGATGAAAAACTTTTTAAATCATAGAGGATAGTAGTTATCATGCTCTACTTGGCTCTTCTAATGGATTGCTTGTTCCGCTGCAGTTAAACTTGATGTTTATTATTTTTTATCAGTTTAACACTGTTGAAGGCTAACGATAATTTATTCTGCATTATCTTAGTCATAATATTTCTTACTGGGCTAGCTGAGCTCACTCATTTGCTTTCATTGTTCGCTTCAGGAAATGAGAACGTAGTCGGGACTAGTCGGGGAACAGATTGACGGTCCGAGATGGTGGCTATAGTAGTCCTCACTATTTTATGAAATAGTATGATAATAAATGTAATGAGCACTTCATTTGAGTTTGAATACTGTCTATGAGATAATATTTGTGTAAAAACTCTAAGCTACACTATTGTCGTATTGTATAAAAGAAGTTTGTATTTGATTTATGTACCATGTATTTGGCGACTCAGAATGGGTGATGTATACCTGTTTTGGGGGCGTCACAAAAGGTATTCAACAACAGGTCATCTTTGCACTACGGGCCAAAGATATTCAACAACATGTCATCTTTGCACTACGGGCTAAAGATATTCATATCTCAACGAAATATATAATCATTTCAGAATTTATATAAACAATAATTATAACCATGTTAATCAATTCACCTTTGCACTTAAGCTAAAGATATGCAATTATAAATTCAATAGTCATGATCAAACCAGTGAACAATTTATCTTTGCACTACTGGCCAAAGAGAACCCATAGTCATGATCATACCAATAATCTACTCATCTTTACACTCAAGTGAAAGATAAATTTCAACACCAGGGTTATAAAAATGTTATATATGATAACAAAAACAATATAGTCAAAACATGAATTTAATTTTAAGAGTAAGATTCATAAATCAACGATAATTTGGTCAGAAAAAAACCAATTTTGTCATAAATAGTAACCCGTAAATAGAAACCCATGAATAGTAACTCGTGAATAGTAACCCATGAATAGTAACCCGTGAATAGTAACTCGTAAATAGTAACCCGTGAATAATAACTCGTATTCGTAAATAGTACCGTATACGTGAATAGTACCTATGAATAGTACTTCGTGAATAATACTCATAAAAGAAAAATACAAAAGAAAACGATATTCCATGATGAATACAAAAGAAATGATATCTCATACGAGTATAATAGAATATCCGAAACTGCAAATGGATTTTCACCTGCCATGCGGTAATCCATGTAGACAGATCATTTCTATAATTTAATAAAGAATGAATATGAAGGGTCATTCACCATGCATGCGGTAATTCGCGTAGACAGGTTACTCCCGCATATTACTAAAAATGAATACGAAGGGTCATTCACCATACATGCGGTAATTCGCTTAGACAGGTTACTCCCTCATATTAATAAAAATGAATATGAAGGATTATTCTAACATAATAATAAAGAATAAAATAATAGAAGAATTTCACCATGCATGCGGTATTCCGCGTAGACAGGTTAATTCCAACAGAATAATAAAGAATGGAATAACAACTCTTACGAGTATTGAAAGAAAATAACTCTCTTCATGAATACGAAAGAAATAATACCCCTTACCATACGAAAATAACATCCTTTACGAATACAAAAAATAGTATCCCTTACGAATACAACATAAATAACACCCGTTACTAATATAACAAATAATATCCCTTACGAAAATAAAATAAATAGCACCCCTTACCAATATAACAAATAATATCCCTTACCTTAATAAAAATTTGGAGACTGCATTAGTGTAATAGCAGAATACTCTTGTTCTTTCTCTCTATAGTTTCTCTCTCTAGAGTTTCAGTAAATTCGTAAGAAATAATGAAGAAACGAGCTTCTATTTATAGGAAAAAGGACTGAATAGTAACTAATTCATGAACGACCCAGATTAATTTACTTTTAAACGGACGGTCCATATTGATTTACTATTAAAACTTAAAACAACAGTCCATACTGATTTACTATTAAAACTTTAAACTAGCGATCCATATTGATTTACTATTATAACTTTTCACCAACGATCCATATTGATTTACTATTATTTCTTCAACCAACGATCCATATTGATTTATTAATATAACTTCAACCAACGGTCTGAAAAATTAGTACATCCCCTCATGGAATAATAAGCCCCTCATGGAATAATAAGCCAAACTTATAACAAATACCTCATAACAAACCCCTCTATTTATATCAAAAATTGAATAAATAATTACCACAAATCACTTATCTTTAATAAACATATTTTTAATCTATTAACAAATATTCATCATTAATCTTATAACTCACAATATTTAACAACCAGATCATTCCAAGGAAAGAGGGGGCTTTTCGATAAGGATTTCTCCCTATTGGCGCGCAATTAGGTGACCAAACCTCTCATCGACAGAACTTTTTAGACATCGTCAATATTACAAATAATAATATGAATAACATTGTCGTCTCAATTATTGATTTAATAATATAAAATATTATGTAGATAATACTGTGATAATAATTGAATCAAATAACGTGAGATACTATGCAGCAATTACTGTAGCAATAATTGAGTATAACTGAGTGACTACTCACGTAAGCATCAATAATCAAAGATACTGTGCAATACTGTGTGCTACTATGTAACCATGCGTATTACTGTTCTTTTACCACTGGGTATTGCAACAATTTAACGGTAAAACTTTCGCCGTTATTTATATAAAAAGTTATTTCTGTCGTTTTCTAACTCCGACAATTATTTCGTTGTGGGGTCCACCAATGATGGTGTCGTCGTACAAATATTCTCCTACAAAAAGAATATTCCCCGACCAAACGAATATTTCCTGACACAACGAATATTTTATAACAACTTGCTTACTTTGCAAAATTTTCAAATATCATCCTTAACTTTAAACTTTTATCAATTTAACTATTTACCAAAATAGAAAAATTGAATACTTTTATTTTATAAAATTAGGGGTCTTACAAGTAACGTCCCAAAACGTGCTACTGATAACCATATTAACCAACCACTCAAATTGTGGAGTACTTTCGATCAATCTTAGTGATCGTAGTGTAAGAGCATGGTGACACCACGATTGCAGCCTAAACAAATACCAACATCAAAGATTATCCAGAGAAAGTAAACTTTCAAGCAGAAAAGACCAATGTGATTTCATTGTATCCACTATACTTATAAAGCTCTTCATCTGATAAGCACCTCAGGGACAAACCTGACCCTTAGTTTTGGACTAAGAGGTTGGCCTTGCTTGAGCTTCCTTAACCTAGAAGAAGAACTAAAATAGAATGCATCACAAAGACTCATACGGAGTAAATGTATAGAAATATCCTCTAAAGAGATCAAGCCTGATTGATGAATCATGCAACTTCTAGTTGGGGATTAATGACGAATCATTCACTGAAGCATAGTTTCAGAAGACGATCGTTGAGTTGACAAAGAAAATCGTAGAGCCTATAGCTATCTAATCAAGCTAATCTACACACTGAAGAAGTCAACGGTCAACCAACATCAGTAATGCTTATTTTCTTGAAAGAAAAATCAAAACTGAAAAACTGATCAGATTATGGGGAGTTACAGTTTCTTATTGGGCATCGTGCAACAAATGATTTTTTGACACGTCACAGCTTTTGCAGAGTCAGAAGGAACTATCATAAAGACAAATTCAAAAACCTTCGAACAATTATCAAAGGCTATCGAATTCCTCTCTCTCCTTTTTTCAAACCCTAAATCTTCTTCAAAGCCAAAATCCACCAAACCTCGAGCTACGCCAAAATCGCCATCAAATATCTCTTGTAAGATTCCTGAGATCGAATACCCATACACTTCGAATCCTCAAAATGAAAGATTGGCGTGTTTTAGCTGGAATCTAACTTGGTTCCAAGAAGTTTGAAAGATCAAAAAAGAAGTTCAAGGATATTCTTGAGCTTGTAAAGAATGTTGGGTTTTCAAAATGCTTAGAAGCCAACACTCTAGTCTATACCGAATTAGTGATGGAATTCTATTCAAATGCAAAGGTAGACTCTGGGCTTCTATCCACAAAGGTCAAGGGAGTAAGTTTGAAGATAAGAGCATCAGATATCAACCAATGCATAGGGTTTCCTGACAAAGGTCTGATGAATCTCAAGGATGTCGACATTGAAGAAGGTAAGAAGTTAATGCATTACAAAAGAAATGTAAATCTGGAAGACATAAAGAACAATGAGTTTCATGAGGAGTTTGAATTCATAGATGAGATTTTTGGAAAATGTATCTTATGCAAAGATAATGCACACGATACTGTTAGTGATCTGCAACTGAGAATTATGACTGCAATTGTCATGAAACTGTAGATGAATTTTAGAGTTCTTCTGATTGATTGGTTGTCCAAATGGCTAGAAAAAGCTGAGAAGAAGAAGTCTACAAATAAACCCTTCACAAAGGTTTTTTATGGAAGACTCTTGAGCATTATACTGAAGAAGAAACTAAAGAGCAAGATAAGGGATGATGAGGGAGAACCCCTAAATGTTCAAAAAGTGATGTCTCCAAAGCTATTCGAAAACTGGAAGAAAAATCCCATGGAGAATAAAAGACTAAAGACATCTGGCAGTAGCAGCAAGGTCACTGCAATGAAGAGGTAGGCAAGAGTAATGGAAAGTGAGTCATCTCAATTTGGTGACTCTGCACCCCCAGTGGCCACTCCAGCAAAGCCAACCAAGAAGAAAGCTAAGGTCGTTAAGAAGTCTACAGAGGTTTCACCAAGCAGTCTCTCCACTGACAAAAAGAGATATGAATCAGGAAAGGAAAAAGCATCAACTACTGCACCCCTAAGGAGGAGAAAGAGTAACATGATACTTCAAAGAACAAATCAAAAGAAAGAAGGAGGCTCTGCATCAAAAGTGATTTATCTCAATGTTAGTGATGAAGATGATAAGCTTGGGTCTTCAAGAGAAGACATGAAGGGCAAAAAGAAGATGATTTCTGACAGCTCCAGCAGTGAAAGTAAAAGGACTGCAACTGTCAATGAACCAGGTCAGAAGAAGAAGATGTTAAAAGTGAAACAAAAGAATCCTTGAAGTTTGAAGAGCAAGAAATGATTGCTGAGTCAGAAAGTTATGAGAAGGATACTACAGAAGGAACAAGTGATGAAAATCAGTTAGAAAGATCTACTGATGAGTTAGTTGAAGAAAGTCTGCACTAATCTGACTCCAAGTCAGAACAGGAAGAAAGTAAAGCAGACTCTAGTCCTGATGATGAGATGCCAAAATATTTTCATTTTCCTTGTCCTGTTCATCGCAAGAAAAGAATAGTGGTGGAAGTTGATGATGAACCACTAGATGTACTTCTAGGAAAATGGGTGAATCTTGGAAATGAAAAGCTAAGTGTGGTGAAGATGACCACAGCAAATCTGCTCAACAATCTCAAAGATATAAAACTGGATACTTTAACTTTGATATATGAGCCCAAAATTCAGGATCATGCAATAAGGTGGTTTTATCCTCTTATGCCATGGGCAAAGGCATCCATCACTAGTGATAATAACTACTTCTCATGGTGCTTCTCTCATATTCCCAACTTGGAGCTGGTGTCACAGAACTTCCTAAGGGTAAAGAAATTTGCAACACAGCTGACTAAAGACCAGTCTCATGATCGTAGAAGGACTATACCCAAGTCCATGATCGTAGAGTCCTTTCACTCTACCATTGAAGATGATCAAGATCTGATTGAGAAGCTCTACTATGCCTGAGCAGAGTTGTCTAATATTCCTTCATCTTCCAATAATGATTGGCACTCAATGATCTATCAGATTCTCACTACATTCGAAAGTCTGTCCAAGAATGAGAATGGTGGAGTCCAATCTGATGTTCAGAAGGAGTCTGCTCAACTAAATGACCAAACTCCTTAGGAGCAAGAGCTACTGAAGAACTCTGACGAGTTGGTTGAGAAGATATCTCTTATTACTGCAGAAGCTAAGATGCTGTTAGAAGAAGGAGATAGTGTGCTTCAAAATAGACTTCAGGCCATAATATCAGATATATCTCTCAAGATCAAAGAGAAATATCAAATCTATCTGAATTTTATCAATGATCAGAAGGAAGAAGCTATGCAAGCTTAGAAGGATAATACAGATCAAATCCTATCCCTCTCAAACAAAATTGACTTCCTAAAGCAGTCTCTCTCCCTACAGTTGGAGCTAAGCCAACAAGAACTCAAGACTGAAGTTAGCAACTCATCTTATCTAATATAGCAGCTTATGACAAATGTCCAACAGCTTTCCCGAGTGATTAATGATAAAAAGGGGGAGAAAAAGAGGCATTTAAGGAAGAGCAAGGAGAGAAGAATGAAGGTTGAAGAAAAGAGCAAGAGCAGAGAAGAAAAGAAGGAGAAGAAGAAGAAGTAGGTCAAAACAGTAGCAAGTCAAAACAGTAGCAAGTGTATCATCATCTGAGGGGGAGCTAAAGGATGATGAACCTATGGAGACAAAGTTTGAGGGGGAGCCAAAACAAGAGAAAGACAAAGCAGAAGACAAAGAAGAAGAGCATGCAGCTGAGCCAGAGCATCATGAAGATGAAGCAATGGAGCATGCATCTGAGGGGGAGCAGACTTGAGAGGAAAAGACAATTGAGTAGCTAATCAACAGACATCTTGGAGACAAACATGAAGCAGTAAATGAAGCTGAGAAGGTATATTTCTAGCTATATAGGTATCTTTGGATCCAGGATGTAAAGTATCATATAATGTGTAAATTACATATTATCATCAATGACATTCATAGTTATCTATTTTAGAAATACAACTACTCATTGTATATTAAGATTCATTCATCTCATACATATGCACTTATTATTTTTGTCATAATCAAATAGGGGGAGATTGTTAGGAATAAGCATGAGAATGCTATTCCTATTTATATAAGATTTGATTATGATCTTAATGAATTAATATGCAAATATGTCTGCATTGAAATAAGCTGTAAAGTCCTTGAATAGATAATAGGAATATATGTACAAGGACTTAGACTGAAATGATCAAATATTTTAGGTTGATTCTACATGAACAAAATAGCTTTGTAAAGTCCTTAAAAAGAATATGATGTACAAGGACTAAATATAGAAAGATCAAGCTTGTTAGGTTGATCTTATATGATGTAATAGATAGGCCTATCTTATCGTCGAGCACTGCACTAACATTCAAAGTCTACCAGGAGAGACAAGGAACTCAGAGACTATTAAGATAGAATCATAGTCTATCGAGCCAGCCGAGGGATTGCAGAAGCCAAGGCAAAATCGTAGGGTATCGAGAAAGTTGCTACATAATCGTAGTCTGTTTTGGAGGGCCTCACTCAGAATCATAGAGTTGGTCCAAGTGCCTGCCGAGCCAAGTCAAGAATTGTAGACCACACTTGAAGTCGTAGAGTCTACTGATCATAACAGAGGCAAAAATCATAGTCGAGCTAGATCGGACAAGGACATAAAGTATTCAGGTAAAAATTGTAGTCTATTGTATAATCTGCTCTCAAAGCCGTAGTGTCTGTAGAACCAAAGTTAGATCGTAGTCTGCAGAACAAAGTCTTCGACAAAGTCTATCAGTGCTCACAACGCCAAGTAAGAATCGTAGTGATAACACAATTCTCATCATATGAGCATTTCCAAAGCATCCAAAGCATGTAGTCTCTGGTCAGAACTGTAAAGATGCAATCTAACTTAAGGAAGCTAGAGAGCACTCAGCAAATGACTTGCAAGCAAACAGAAGGTCGAAGCACCAATTCAATCAACATCCTGATTGAGTAGTGAAGCCATTCAAGGGAAGTCTTTCACAAGCAATAGTAAGAAGACTTCAGATGACGTGACTGACAAAAGAAAGTCAGCAATGCATTAGTTGTCAAGATAAACAAAAGATGACGATCTTGGGTGTGACTATGATCATAGTGCTTACCAAATGAGATCATAGTGCTTACCAAATGAGAAGCAGGAACTGATGCGGTTTATACAAAGATATTAGCCAACCTATAAAGAATAGACAAAGAAGATTAAGCATGAGTCAGACCATTGATGATATGTGAACGGGAGATCACAAGGAGAAAGAGAGCTGAGCATGACCAATCAGATGAGTCTTGAAATTAAGGAGGACCAGAGTATTCAAACAAGTTGTCAGTGCCTAATACAAGTCAAGGCAAGCAAAAGTGTTGAAGCACTGCACGAGTGAAGGAAGAGAGGTTCTACATTGCAAATCCAAAGAACACTATCAGAATCATAGTGTTGACTCAATCAGTCAACGAGAAATATTCAACAGACTAACTACGATCAAGTACAAGGTCATATGCATCAAAATCGTAGAGTTCAGTCATCTAAGTATTGAAGCCTTGGCAACATCTCAATACAGAGACTGACATTCAAACATTGTTGATTGAAAGCATCGATACAAAAGGACAACTCCTGATGTTCTGATCGAGGAATCAGAAAGAAGAAATAAAGGTGACTACCAGCCTGACACGTTAAAATGACATCTCTGATGTGGTAGGTAAAATAGTAGACTGTAGTGTCAGAAAAATCAAAAAGGGGCTGTAACTCGAGATCTGCAAATCAATTCAAATAGCTTCAAACGGCTATAGTCCAACGGGAAGCTTATGGAAGGATATTTAACAGCTGAAGCTTGAAAGTAGAAGGATGTTGGTTTTTAATAAGTTATTGACTCTACGAGTTCTATAGAGCTAAAATTAAATACGTATCAATGGTAGTGAGATTACGAAGGTAAAAGTGAAGCAAGATAAGAGAAGAGCTTTAACTGAAAAAGGCTTCGCTCAACAACATTGAGAATGTCACTCAAAATGGCAGCTAAGCTGAGAGCCGAGAAGTCCAAGAAGATAACATTCAGAAGCTTAGCAGATTAGAGAGAAGATCTAAAGAGCCATTCTATGAATCACCATGAACCACCAAGAGCTGAAGAAGAACTGATACAAAACCAAATATGTACACAAGTCAACCAAGGTTCGGGGGATGATAAATGCCAGACGGAGTCAACCAAAAGTGCAAAGACTTAGCAAACCTCAAGTGGTGAAGGTGTGCTAGCTGAGATCAGATAAAGATAAGAACCAACCATAAGATCAGCTGCACCAAAGAAGAAGTGACAAACTGATAAGTACTCAAAGAGAACGAGCTTCATGAATAACTTAGCAGTCTGTCAATAGTGATCCATTCTCAATGCAGAATCCAAAGAGGATCACATCAAGCTGCTAAGTATCAAAGGATGAACAAGCTTAAAGTCATCTTAGTAGCTCAGCACTAACAACAATATCAATAAGAAGCCAGGGCCTGAGGTGTCCTTGTCCTAGGGACTAAACTGAGTTCCAAGTCTGCTGGACTTGAAGAGTTCTTTGTGAACTAAAGTTTCAAGTCTGCTGGACTTGTAGAGTTCTTAGCGAACTAAAGTTTCAGGTCTGTAACACCCCCAAATTAGAGTACTTCATTCCCACACGATTTGGTGTTCACTTTCTAATCAGACATTTTTAACTACCCAAACATAATAAAACTTAAACAATAAAACTTTCCATTAAAGGGTTACATCATTAAATCCAATAAACTCTCAGGTCATCTAACCTTAAACATTCATCAAATGCAGAAAAGTAAATAATTACATCATAGTAGTTAAAATAAAGTCTGACATCATAAAAGTCAATAAATGTATAAGTCTTCAACACTTGTTCATTTTTCCTTTCCCTTTTCTAGTAGTAGGTTCATCCACCTTCTCAACTTCAGCTGCAATGGTTATATATGCAAGAGTGAGCAAAATAAATGCTCACTTGAAATGACAATGAATAATGACAACATAATAACTACTAATGAATAGGCTCAATAGAACTGAATAATATTCTCTATCATTGATAATCAAGAACTAAAATCAGAATTTGAAATATATCTGAGGGTCACATGACCATGAACTAAGTCCAAGGTTATAAGTATTTTTTCAACTTAAACCTAAACAGTCATAAGACTGTAGGGACTCCCCATACTTAGGGTGATCAGCCATTCGTACTATGTATTGTGCACAAACATCTACACGTTTACGCGTAATAAATCCCCTATAATAGGGTTGTTCATCTTAGTTTTAACATATGAGTCCGCACCAAAGGAGGTTTGTTTTGGATAGGTTTCAAGGATAATTTAGGGTTCAACGAACATCAACTAAGATTAGTTGAATCAAAACTTAATAATATTTCAAGGGTTTGATAACAATATGTTATGGAATAGTTATGAGCCACAATCGAATAAACATAATGCATCAAAGTCATGCTTTAGGAATAAACTTAAAAGCATTGAAAGATATACTAAACCTTGCTTGAGCAATAATAATAAGCTAAGGTTACATTCTTTTTTGTTAAAGAGATAGAATTAGAAACTTTGTACAATGTAAAAATAGGTTTAGGAATAGGAACTTGTTCAATAAAGATACAACTTGAATAATCGTAATTGCATAATCGCAAATAAGTTAGGGTAAAGAAAACTTTCATAACAATGATAAATAATATAAGATAAGGAACTTGCTTTACATAAAGAAATAGGGTTTTGGGAACTTACCTCGTACGTAAGCTACACAACTATATCACACCTTTGCCAAAGTACCCTACATATGCTGTTATAATCACAATATCGATTAGTTATACTAACATTAACCTTATAGGTTCAATTCACCATCTTAGTTAAGTTATAACCTTTAACTTGAGGTCTAACCATATTGATCAATCACATAACACGAGTTTGAAAACTCACTAACATATAACGTAAAGCTATAACATTAAAGTCTCATATCTAACTCTTACAAACATTGAGTTTCAATCGTTATAACTTGTTAATTAATAATTCAAAATCTTCATATTTGGTATTACAATGCATGCTACAATTAAGATTGTATGCTATGGACTGAAATTAAAACAAAAACAAAATAGTTTATGTCAGGGATTGGCGCAGCCGCGCTGGTGTGCAGACCTAGAATCTACAGTTTGTTCATACAACCTGTAGCGAACCAAACTTCAAATTCCTCACTCAACCAGCAATACAAGCACACACACAGACACTAAAATTTCAGTAAAACAACATAACATATATATTTAACCATTCTAATAATACAAACAACAATAATAATCAATTTAGAGCCTTCAAAAATAAGGTTTATGCTTAATATTTATATTTCAACCTATTTAGCGCATACGAACACTACAAATTTATTTCTTGACCAAATCAATCCATTCGACTTGCATTCTTTTCGTATTCCAACATATTAACAGTAGCAATCATCTATTTACAAATTATACCATAAACTCATAGCCAATTTTAGTCTCAAACTATACCAAAATAAATATTATCGCATAACTCCAATTCTTCATTTTAAAACATGTTTATATGAATTAATTCCTACAACTTAATTATAACGACATATCATGACTTATACATACTCCAAAAATATACTAAACAGATTTCTAAACCAATTCATCCATAAAAATCTAATTTTTCAAGGAAAACTAAAAACACACCAATCCTCATTCTAAAACAAGTTTTCATGAATTTATTTACTGAAAATCATTTCTAGATGATAGCTAATAGATTATAAACCATCAATTAGCATATATAAACCACATCTCATCAATTTTAACAACAAAATCAAAGTTTGTATAAAAACTCAAGAACATAAACTCTAGCTTGAAACTAAGAATATTACCTTTGATTTCTTATGTTTAGATGATGAAGACTACTTTGATAATCCCTTCTTGGCTTCCAAACTTCCAATTTTTTCTAAATTTCTCTAAGGCTTCTCACTTTATTCTCTTTCTCTCTTATCTTTCTCTTTTTCGTTTTCTTCTTTAGCCTAAGGCTTAAGCTAATACACTTAACGTAAAATAAACAGACGCCAACGTATTACGTATTAAAAATAAAATTGACATAATAATAACTCTATACTTAATATATCAGTTATGCTTTATTTAAATTTAAAAGCCATAAAGCCTTGTTTGGCAAAACCAATTAAAAATAATGACTTAAAATTCTTATGCCTTGTTTGGTAAAACCCATTTAAATTAAAGGCTTAACATTCATTAAGCCTTGTTTGACAAAATTGAATTAAACTCTTTTAATTTATTTTCATAACTTATTTATAATATAGTTTATTGTTCCCACTTTATTTAATTAAATTCCCACATTAAAGCTAATAACAACTTATTAAATCATTTTGCCACATAATCACATTGCCATAAAATTATAATTTTTATTATAATTTTATTTAATAAATTAACACATCACTTAAATTACTAAATTAAATTAAAATAACATTATAGTAATTCATTTAATCCTTATCAATTCTCTAATTTAATTAGAATATTATTTCATAATAATTAATTCATCACTCTTTTATTTTAATTAACTTCAAAATATCCAATTACAAATTATCAACTTAATTAACATATTACCTGAATTAAGTTAATTCCTCATAACTCATGAATTATTTATTTAACTAATTAAATTAAACAAATATTTATTTAAAAATAAACACATCAATTAAAATATTTATTTAATTTAATAAATATTTGAAATTATAATTTAAAATTTTGGATTGTTACATCCTTCCCTCCATACAAGGATTTTGTCCACAAAATCACAACTCAAACAATTCATCCGTCACATTCTTTCCTCCTTACGAAGATTCTGTTCCCAGAATCATAGACAGAGATTAAACAAATAACTCAGAATGACTTTTCATTATTTTGTCTTCGAGTTCCCACGTAGCTTCTTCGGCACTGTGGTTCGTCCATATCACATACACAGAAGGTATCACTTTATTCTTGAGTACTTGTTCTTTCCTGTCAACTATCTGGATAGGAATCTCTTCATAAGATAAATCTTTATCGAACTACAACGGTTCATAGTCGATCACATGCTTGTAATCGGGTTTATATAGTCGTAGCACCGACACATGAAAAATATTATGAACATGTTCCAATTCTGGAGGTAAAGCTACCTCGTAAGCCACTTCACCTACTCTTCGCAGCACCTCAAAGGGTCTAATAAACCTCGAGCTTAGCTTTCCCTTTTTACCAAATTGAATCTTCCCCTTCCAAGGAGAAACTTTTAGGAAAACGTAATTTCCTACGTCAAATTCACGATTTTGCCTATGCTGATCAATATACTTCTTCTGTTTATCTTGAGCAGTTACCAATTTTGCTCTGATGAGTTTGACAACCTCAGCGGTCCGCTGTACCAGTTTTGGTCCTAACAGTTGACGTTCACCAACTTCATCCCAGCACAGTGGAGTTCTGCACCTTCTGCCATACTATGCTTCATAAGGCGGAATGCCAATGCTTGCGTGGTAACTGTTGTTGTAGGCAAATTCAGTCAACGGTAAATAATCATCCCAGTTTCCATTCAAATTCATAATGCACGCTCTTAGCATATCTTCTAATGTCTGGATTTTTCATTTGCTTTGGCCGTCCGTTTGAGGATGGTATGCCGTACTCATTCTCAAATGTGTTCCCATGCATTTTTGTAGTCTCTTCCAAAAGTTTGACGTGAATTGAGCTTCTCTGTTTGACACAATTGACAATGGAACCCCATGTCTCGAAATGATCTCCTTGATGTATACCTTTGCCAACTGATATAGATTGAATCTAATCTTTATTGGCAAAAAGTGTGTTGATTTCATCAATCTTTCCACTATCACCCAAATCGCATCGTAACCTTTCTGAGTAGTTGGAAGACCTACCACAAAATCCATTGTGATATGCTTCCACTTCCATTCTGGTATTTCCAACGGCTGAAGTAATCTGCTTGGTCTTTGATGCTCGACCTTGACTCTTTGACATGTCAAGCATTTCGCGACACATTCTGCAACATCTCTTTTCATATTTGGCCACTAAAAATGCGGTCGTAAATCTTGATACATCTTCGTACTTCCCGGATGAATTGAGTATCTTGAGTTATGAGCTTCAGTCAAGATTTTGTCTTTAATATATGGTACTGTTGGGACCAAAATTCTTTCCTCGAACTTTAATAGTCCTTCGACATCGACCTTGTACTTCACCTCACTACACTCGACCACTCTTTCTTTAATTTTTCTACATTCTTCAACTTATAGTTGAGCTTTCTTCACTTTGTCCACTAAAGTTGGACTAGCTTCCATCTGGAACAATCTTTCATCAGATTCTTTTGGAAGTTTTATTTCCAACTCTTTCCTTGCCATTTCTGAGATAAGATCCTCCTGAGCAGTTAAGAACATCAACTTCTCCCGACCCTTTCTACTCAAGGCATCGGCAACCACATTCACTTTAACCGGATGATAAAAGATCTCACAATCATAATCTTTTATCAGTTCTAGCCATAGCCTCTCACATTTCTCTCCATAGAGATAATGTCTCCATATCTTCAGAGCAAATACCACCGCAATCAACTATAAATCATGAGTCGGGTATCCTTTCTCATAGTCCTTCAGTTGCCTTGATGCATATGTAATGACTTTGCCGTTTTGCATAAGCACACAGTCCAGTCCTATATGCGATGCATCACTATACACCACAAAGTTTCCTGTATTATCCGGTAATTACAACACAGGTGCCATGCTAAGCTTCTTTTTTAATTCCTGAAAACTCTCTTCGTACTTTTCCGTCTAAACAAATTTTATAGACTTCCTTGTCAATTTTGTCAACGGAGTGACAATCTTGAAGAAGTCTTGAATAAATCGTCTGTAGTAGCCTGCCAAACCCAAGAAACTTCTCACCTCTAATGGAGTCCTTGGTTGTTCCCAATTTATTACAGCTTCCACTTTTGATGGATCCACTAAAATCCCATCTTTGTCAATCACATGCCCAAGAAATTGCACGCGTTCTAGCCAAAATTCACACTTAGAGAATTTCGCGTATAACTTTTCCCTTCTTAGCGTCTCCAACGTCAAACGTAAATGTTCTACGTGTTCCTCTTGAGATTTGGAGTACACCAGAATATCATCAATGAATACCACCACAAACTTGTCTAGAAAGGTTTTAAACACCCTGTTCATTAAATCTATGAATGCTGCAGGGGCATTGGTCAAACCAAAAGATATTACCAAAAACTCGTAGTGCCCATACCGAGTCTTGAATGCCGTATTTGGTACATCCTCCTTCCTTACCTTTACTTGATGATACTCGCTTCTCAAATCTATCTTCGAGAAGTACCTACCTCCTTTTAATTGATCAAATAAGTCATCTATTCTTGGCAATGCATACTTATTCTTAATAGTGACTTTATTTAACTCCCTATAATCAATCCAAAGACGCATGGATCCATCCTTCTTCTTCATGAATAACACCGGCACTCCCCACTATAATACACTCGGCTGAATGTATTTCTTGTTTAGCAGCTCTTACAATTGTACCATTAATTTCATCATCTCTACCAGAGCCATTCTGTATGGGGCCTTTGATATCGGAGCAGTCCCTAGTGCTAAATCGATGACAAATTTGATCTCTCTGTTAGGCAGAAGTTCCGAAAAATCTTTCGAAAATACGTCCGCAAATCCCTAACAACTGGTATCTCTTCCAGTTTCACACCATTTCTTTGAGTATCGATTATGTAAGCTAAATATCCTACACATCCTTGACTCAACAACTTCTTGGTCTGCATAATCATCTGACATCTTGCTTGTCTAGGCGACTTACTACCATAAAAGACTACCTTTGACGGAGTCATAAGATTTACACTTTTCTTTTGGCAATCAATTATCGATCCATAGTTGAATAGCCAATCCATCCCCAATATAACATCAAACTCTCCAAGTTTAATTGGGATCAAGTCTACTGTCATAACATTTTCCTTAATATTTACCCTGCAATTCTTGTATATGAATCTAACAGGAATTACCTCTCTATTTGTAATTTCTATGTTTAAAGGAAAATTTAACTCTTCACTAGGCAATCCTAACCTCTTAGCAAATTCATCAGATATAAACGAGCAAGTAGCACCCGAATCAAATAATACATATGCATTTATAACATTGATTGGGATAATACCTGACACAACATCTTTTGATTGCACCGCATCTTGCACCGTCATGTTGAAGGTTATGGCTGTAGGTCTGCTTGATTACGTTGGTCCAGTAATAGCCAACGTACCTCCACTGCCACCTCCCTTGCTTCTTGTTGCATCTCCATCTTTCTTTTTAGGTCACTCACGAGCAAGATGATCCTTTAGCCCATAAGTATAACAAGCATTCTTCTTCGGTTGATGGAAATTCGGAACAATGTTACCCTCTTGGCCACAGTTGAAGCACACTCGCTTACCCTTCAAGCACACGCCAATGTGATTTTTCTCACATGTAGCACACGCTTTGAATTTCCTTTTCTGCTGGCTACTATGTTGACTTCTACCCCCAACACTTACATTCCACTTCCTCTTCGGGTTATTATTATTCCCACCACTGCTACCACCAGTTTTACCCTCATTCTTACTCTTCTTCTTCCTTTGTTCCTGATTGTACTTCGTTACGGCATCGCTTCCACCTTCCATGCTAATCACCTTCTCAAGCACCGCTGCAAATGTCTTCAACTGAAATATGGAGATTCTGTTGTACAACCAGGGTTTCAGTCCCTGTTCGAATCTTCTCACTTTGCGCTCATCTGTGTTAACTTGATATGGCGCAAACCTCGCCAACTCATTGAACTTTGCTGCATATTTCGAGACCATCATCGCACCTTACTTCTACTCTAAAAGCTGCACCTCCATATGATTCTTTGAACTCTCTGGGAAATAGGTCTCAAAAAATATTTCCTTGAACCTATCCCAAGTTTTCACTCCCTGATCTCCTCGAGTTTAATTTTCTTGCCAGCAGTAACTGGCCTCTACTTTCAATATGAACATCACAAAAGCAGTCTTCTGGTCCTTACCGGCTCTAGCAACGTCGAAAACTTTCTCTATTTTCGTGATTCAAGTTTGAGCCTCAACCAAATTCATGGACCCACAGAATTCTGGTGGTCCAACTGCCTTAAAATCCTTAAAAGTCACAGCTAGATTATGCAGTTGATTCTGCAGTGCTCCCATCAGTAATGTCACTAATTGATAAACTGGGTTAGCCTCAGCGTTGTTGTTATTGGTAGACCCCTCAGGGGTTTGTTATCATGGTTGACGTTTTCTTAGAGGCATTTTTTGTTTAAAAATACACTTATTAGATCACTACTCAATCTCTTAAGTATTTTCTACTTAACTTGCACATCATAAAAGATCACCACATAACACATAACATCTTGAAAAAATATTAACATTTTATTCATTCATAATCTTTCAAAAACATAATAATGATAGCATCCATGCCATCTACATCCCTTTCCTGAACTGATAAAGTTTCAGGATAACATCATCATATCCCATTGGTTACATAACATTTGGGATTTACATCTTATTTACTATTAACACATCAATTGCATTCTCTATTATGGCCTACTAAAATGCTACATAGCCTTACGATGCTCCTCTTCCACAATAGGGAATATTATTCTGCGATCTAACATATACGATGGCAGCATTTTGAACTGAGTCGGATAGTACATGACTCGGTCTTGGGTTTATCACGGTGTTGAAAACACAATTCATCTCTTCCGTCTTGATCTTCTTTGCCTGTACCTCTCCCTCTAGTACCTCGGCACGCTGAGAAGCTTTCTCGTACGCATCTTCAACTCTTGCTCTCTTGGTGGATTCTTCTTTCAAGTTATCCTTTAGCTTCGCAATCTCCTCCATCAACTGCTCATTCTCCCCCTCAGTGTGAACCAACTTCCATTCCACATCGATGAGACGTTCGTTAAGATCCCGGATCTCATCATCTTTCTGTGCCATCGAAGTCTAACGTTTAGCTACTAACTCCTCCAACTCCTCGACTCTATCCTGAAGCTCAATGTTGTGGTCGTATACTTCGTTATACATATGAGCTATGATAAAGTTTGGTGGAAACTCTTCCTCCTCCTCATCCATATCCATCTGTGGCAGCTCCACGGGATCTTCCTCATCCATCTCTACCACATCCTCCTCACCAGGTATACCCTCCTGCCCAACCACTGTGACCAACAGAGATGACTCCCTTGGTAGCAGTTGATTCCAAACCACCTGAATATCTCGAGGCTCCTCCTCTCTAGGCATCCGAGGTCCCTCCTCCCTAGCATGACTGGATTATCCCACATTAGCCATCCTGATGACAATAATTTTAAGCTTTTTAATTACTAATTATCACTACTCGACACTCATGAGCACATAGGTTGCAACCACATAAGTACATAGAATGTTTTATTATTTCTTTCTTAAAACTCGATAAGAGTTTATCACCACTATCTTTTCATTCCTATAAGTTTACTTCCTAAGGTTTTCCCCCACCTAAGGTTTATAACCTAAGGCTTTGATACCAACTTGTAATACCCCCAAATCTGGGTACTTCATTCCCACACGATTTGGTGTTCACTTTCTAATCATACATTTTTACTACCCAAACATAATAAAATTTAAACAATAAAACTTTCTATTAAAGGGTTACATCATTAAATCCAATAAAATCCCAGGTCATCTAACCTTAAACATTCATCAAATGCGAAAAAGTAAATAATTACATCACAGTAGTTAAAATAAAGTCTGACATCATAAAAGTTAATAAATTTACAAGTCTTCAACACTTGTTCATTTTTTCTTTCCCTTTGCTAGTGGTAGGTTCATCAACCTTCTCAACTTTAGCTGCAATGGTTATATATGCAAGAGTGAACAAAACAAATACTCACTTGAAATGACAATGAATAATAACAACATAATAACTGCCAATGAATAGGCTCAATAGAACTGAATAATATTCTCTATCATTGATAATCAAGAACTAAAATCAGAATTTGAAATATATCTAAGGATCACAAGACCATGAACTAAGTCCAAGGTTATAAGTATTCTTTTAACTTAAACCTAAACAGTCATAAGACTGTAGGACTCCCCATACTTAGGGTGATCAGCACTTTGTACCATGTATTGTGCACAAACATCTACACGCTTATGCGTAATAAATCCCCTATAATAGGGTTGTTCATCTTAGTTTTAACATATGAGTCCGTACCAAAGGAGGTTTGGTTTGGATAGGTTTCAAGGGTAATTTAGGGTTCAACGAACATCAACTAAAGATTAGTTGAATCAAAATTTAATAATGTTTCAAGGGTTTGATAACAATATGTTATGGAATAGTTATGAGCCACAATCGAATAAACATAATGCTTCAAAGTCATGCTTTAGGAATAAACTTAAAAGCATTGAAAGATATACTAAACCTTTCTTGAGAAATAATAATAATAAGCTAAGGTTACATTCTTTTTCGATAAAGAGACAGAATTAGAAACTTTTTTCAATGTAAGAGTAGGTTTAGGAATAGAAACTTGTTTAATAAAGATAAAACTTGAATAATCGTGATTGATTTAGGGTAATGAACTTGCATAATCGCAAACAAGGTAGGGTAAAGAAAACTTGCATAACAATGATAAATAATATAGGATAAGGATCTTGCTTTACATAAAGAAATAGGGTTTAGGGAACTTACCTCGTGTGTAAGCTACACAACTATATCACACCTTCGCCAAAGTACCCTACATATACTATTATAATCGTAATATCGATTAGTTATACTTACATTAACCTTATAGGTTCAATTCACCATCTTAGTTAAGTTATAACCTTTAACTTGAGGTCTAACCATATTGATCAATCACATAACACCAATCTGAAAACTCACTAACATATAACGTAAAGCTATAACATTAAATTCTCATCTCTAACTCTTACAAACATTGAGTTTCAATCGTTATAACTTGTTAATTAATAATTTAAAATCTTCATATTTGGTATTACAATGCATCTGCAATATGTTATAACATCATATAATATGATTAACATCTTTTTATGTTCATAAGATTAAGTTACGATTGTATGCTATGGACTGAAAAAAAAAAACAAAATAATTTCTCTCAGGGGTTGGCGTGGCCGCGCCATTTTAGGCATTGGCACCAGCGCGGCCGCACTGGTGCGTAGACCTGGAATATGCAGTTTGTTCATACAACCTACTACAAACCAAACTCCAAATTCCTCACTCAACCATCAATACAGCACACACATAGACACTAAAATTTCAGTCAAACAAGATAACATATATATTTAACCATTCTAATAACACTAACAACACTAATAATCAATTTAGAGCCTTCAAAAACAAGGTTTATGCTTAATATTCATATTTCAACCTATTTAGCACATACGAACACTACAAATTTATTTCTTGACCAAATCAATCCATTCGACTTGCATTCTTTTTGTATTCCAACATATTAACAGTAGCAATCATCAATTTACAAATTATACCATAAACTCATAACCAATTTTAGTCTCAAACTAGTCCAAAATACACATATTATCACATAACTCCAATTCTTCATTTTTAAACATGTTTATATGAATTAATTCCTACAACTTAATTATAACGACATATCATGACTTATACATACTCAAAAAACATACTAAACAGATTTCTTAACCAATTCATCCATAAAAATCCAATTTTCAAGGAAAACTAAAAATATACCAATCCTCATTCTAAAACAAGTTTTCATGAATTTATTTACTGAAAATCATTTCTAGATGATAACTAATAGATTATAAACCATCAATTAGCATATATAAACCACATCTCATTAATTTTAACAACAAAATCAAAGTTTGTATGAAAACTCAATTACATAAACTCAAGCTTGAAACTAAGAATAATACCTTTGATTTCTTCTGTTTAGATGATGAAGACTACTTTGTTAATCCCTTTCTGGCTTCCAAACTTCCAATTTTCTCTAAATTTCTCTAAGGCTTCTCACTTTCTTCTCTCTTTCCTCTCTTCTTTCTCTTCTCTGTTTTCTACTTTAGTCTTAAGCTTAAGCTAATACACTTAACGTAAAATAAACAGACGTCAATGTATTACGTATTAAAAATAAAACTGACATAATAATAACTCTATACTTAATATATCAGTTATGCTTTATTTTAAATTTAAAAGTCATAAGGTCTTGTTTGGCAAAACTAATTAAAACTAATGACTTAAAATCCTTATGCCTTATTTGGTAAAACCCATTTAAATTAAAGACTTAAAATCATTAAATCTTATTTGGCAAAATTGAATTAAACTCTTTTAATTTATTTTCATAACTTATTTATAATATAGTTTATTGTTCCCACTTTATTTAATTTAATTCCCATATTAAAGCTAATAACAACTTATTAAATCAATTTGTCATATAATCACATTGCCATAAAATTATAATTTTAGTTAATAAATTAACACATCACTTAAATTACTAAATTAAATTAAAACAACTTTATAACAATTCATTTAATCCTTATCAACTCTCTAATTTAATTATTAAATTAAATTAGAATATTATTTCATAATAATTAATTCATCACTCTTTTATTTTAATTAATTTCAAAATATCCAATTAGCAATTATCAACTTAATTAAAATATTACCTTAATTAAGTTAATTCCCCACAACTCAGGAATTATTTATTTAGCTAATTAAATTAAACAAATATTTATTTAAAAATAAACACATCAATTAAAATATTTATTTAATTCAATAAATATTTGAAAATATAATTTAAAATTCTAGATTGTTACAAAGTCTGCTAGACTTGAAGAGTTCTTAGTGAACTAAACTTTCAAGGCTACTGGCCCTGAAGGAATCTTAGTGATTCAAATATGTAAAGACTTCCTTAGTGGAATCCTTGCTTGTTGAAGCAAAAGAGCGGATTATGAGCTTGAGTATCTGAACCACTTAAAATTCCTTATGTCTTTTACATACTGTCATTTATATTATGAACCTATAACTGCTATGAATATAGTAACCACTTGCATCTAAACTAACTTTAGAAAAATGGTCAACAAAATATATATGAAGGGGAACCTTAACCTATTCCGCTGTGTTTGAAATAATTCTTAAGTTTGTCATTTGCTAATTACTTAGCAATATAAACTAAAATGAAAAAGATTTTTGAAAATAAAAAGGATTTATTCAACCCCCCTTCTAGATCTATTGTGTGCCCTCTAGAAACTAACAGAGTGTATGACAAAACCCTAGTTATCTCTCTCTAGAGAATATTTCAGTACTCTCCCAACTATTGGAAGTGTTCTTAACTATGTAACCCCAATCCACAATAAGAATCCTTTTATTTATAGATATAGGAAACTCTCCTAAACTATTTAAATATAGGGTTTTATTTAATTAAACTCTTTTAATTAAATTAAATTCCTAATCCAATTAGGAACTTATGAGAGTACTTTTATTAACTAATTCCTAAACCATTTAGAAATTAAATAATAATAGTAATAAGACTCCTCTTATTAATTTATATTTAATATTTCTAAAATGTTAAATAATAAATATTAAGCTATTTAATTTATTCTATCACCATTGCATAAATTAAATATATTTAATATATTATTACGATTATGTCATTTACTTCTTAAATAAATATTTTCCTTTTGTGCTGTGACCCTTTAGGTTCTCCATATTAAACTGGTTTTGAATAAATCAATTAAAACAATTCTAATCTTATTTAAATAAATAAATTAAATTATTTAATTCATTTAAATAAATATTATTTATTCTACAATAAGGGTAAGTCTACTTAGCGATCAACGACTTTCTAAATAAAATAGATTTCAACATTAATCATAAAAGAACCTTTCAACAAATAGTTACCATACAATTCAATCATTCTACCATGCAATGTCTTAATCAAATATAAGATATGGAATTACTGTCAAGTCTTATTTTATTTTATTATATGTATTTTAATTTTCAAATGCACAACTCTAAATAATGCAAATTAGAAAGACATTTCTAATTTCATTATGCTTTGGCCAAAGACTACTGAGTCGTCATTTATCGAATCACATAAGATATTTTCTCCTTTTACTAGAAGATATATATTCTTTGTTGACCATTCACATATCTCCATGTACAACTTATTATATCCAATCATACCATTTGATATACCTTAAGGGTTTTAAGGGACATGTCAAAGTATAACTCATCATACACAAGATATTATGATTATCTCAAGTCTAAGGATCAGTTGTACTACTATTACAATTTCTATTGACATATAAGTAAAACTCCATTATGTATTCCTTTAGTGAGCCACATTCAGTGAACTTATTCTCTAATAAGCACCTACATACTTGCTTTAGTGTCTCCACACACTAATCCCTTTTTAGTAATCCAACGATTATAAACTATTTTAGTTTGTGAGCTATCTAGAATTTAGATTTCATTTGCATGATCCTCATCATGATTCTAAAAAGCATTTCTCAAAACTATGGGTTTATCACACTTAATATAACAACATCATGTAGATAACATAAATGCCTTTAATAAATTAATTCTTTTATTAATAAACGAATAAGATTACAAAATATATACTACATCATATCAAATATAACTGGCTTACATGCATACTACTTACAATCTTACTTGCACTAAAGCCAACAATTGCCATGATATCTAATATACTTCTTCTCTAAGTGACGATCGTCTTACTGTTGGATAAAGCTTCAGTAAATGGATATGCAATGTTGTTATTGAGATTCCAATATCTCTATATTGACTTCTCCTTTTTCAATGATTTCTCTAATCAAATAAAAGTGCCACAACACATGTTTGGATCCATGATGAGACTAAAGAAATATTCCTAGTTCTGTAATAAACTTTTCATCCAAATAATCAACTTGCAACTTTATTTATAGCTATATACTTTGTCTTTATCACTAAACTAATAACTCTTTGCTGTTTGGAACTTTTTCAATTCACTGCGCCACCATTCAAGATAACGATTTACCCTAAAATGGATTTGTTGTTGTTTTGGTCAGTCTAAAAAACTTGAGTCTGTTTAGCCCTTTAGTTTTAATTCAGACCCACCATGAATTATGATCACATTTTTAGTGTCGGTCAAGTACTTTAAGATATTTTTTACTATCTTATAGTGATCTTCTCCAGAATATGACTGATCAACATCAGATCTCGTACATTTCATTGCATACATGATAGTAACTCATGCGATCTCTCTTTCACTGGGGACAATTTAGAGAGATACGTTCCATTACTCATCATCATGGGACCTGTATTGGAGTGTGCCATGCTTAGCATCGAATGAATATACGTTCCTTGGGTCAAGCTGAGCATCCTTTTAATTCTATCTATATAGATTTATATCCCCAATTTATAAGATGTTCCTCCCAAATCATTCATGGACTAATGTTTAGATAACTTTATCTTTACTGATTGTAGCACTGGTATGTCATTGCTTATCGGTAGTATATCAATATATAATACTAGGAATGTCACAACGCTCCCACTGAACCTTTTGTACACACTAGATTCATTCTTATTTTTTATAAAATCAAACTCTTTTGATTGTCTCATCAAAATAAATGTTTCATCTTCAAGAAGCTTGCTTCAATCTATATATGGATTGTTGTAGCTCATATACATGATTTGTTTCAACAATTAAAACAAATCCATCTAGTTGTATCATACATACATTCTCCTCTTTCAATATTTGAGGAAAGGCGTCTCCTTGCCCATTTGCCAGATTTAGTAATAATAAACTGTAATCGCAAGTAAAATCTAAATGGACTTGAGCATTACTACCGGTGATAAGGTTTTATCACAATCAACTCTTTGACTTTATTTAAAATCTTTTTAAACTAGTCGGGCCTTATAGGTCTCCACCTTGCCATTTTATCCAAAGATTCATATTGAATTTCATTGTCATCTATCATTTCTTTGAGTGTCTACAACTCTTAGCCTCATTATATGTAACTGGATCATCATCTTCTATGATGTGTACCTCATCATCATCATCTATGATGAATCCATACCTCCTAGGTATCTTCGACACTATTCCAGATTTACGATTCGATTTTGGTATAATGTTTATTTACAGGTTTCTCTTTGTTGACTTGGTCATACTCCATCCTTGTGTTTTGATGATGACCGTTTTACATATCTAAAACATGTATTTATGCAATTTCATGATTATTGATGCAATTTCAGGAAGATTAATGCAATAACATATTTCTTGAGGATGTAATCATAAAGAATTAAAGATCTTGAAGGCTTGAAGACAAATTGAGTCTCTAGGATATAATTGTAAGATCTTTACATTAATTACTTCTTAATTCAAGGCATTAGGTCATGAGCATTGCATTATTATGAAAGTGGTAAATTAATTACATAGTAAATTATATGAGGATTTAATAATAATTTTTAAATTTTTTTTAATATTAAATATTTTGAATATTCATTTTGGTGGTAAAAGATATAACCAAAAAGATATGTACCTGTGTCTATTGAGTCAATCTCTATAAAGCCTTCAATTAGTATTTTCCTTGAACAAAACTACTAAAATAGATTTTATATAACAGAGTAATTGAACCTGTTGAAAGATTAATATTCGGAACAAATTGATGTCACCATAATTCAAGGATAGATATTAGTTGGGATGTAATTGGCAAAGTTATTCCATAAAGATATCCATTACCTTGTTTAATGTTTTCAGTAATCAATCACCATTAAATGTGTGACGCCTCCAAAATTAGGTATACATCACCCATCTTGGGTCGTCAGATACATAGTACAGAATACAAATACAACTTACTAATACAACTGTCGTGTACAATACGACAAAACATAAACTGCGAGTTTGAATACAAATATTATCTTCTAGAGAGTATTCATACTCAAAAGGAGTCCTCATTACATTTATTAACACACCATTACATAGAATAGTGAGGACTACTAACTAATACTATCATTCGGACCATCACTCCGTTCCCCGACTTGCCCCAGCTACGTTCTCATTTCCTGAAGAGAACAGTGAAAGAAATGGTAAGCTCAACTAGCCCAGTAAGAAATATTATGACTAAGATAATGCAGAATAAATTATCATTAGCCTTCAACAATGTTAAACTGATAAAATATAATAGACATCAAGTTTAACTGCAGCGGAACAAGCAATCCATTAAAAGAGTCAAGTAGAAAATAAACTCTACTATCTTTTATGATTTAAAAGATTTTCCAACACTGTGATCGCTGAGACTCAGCTTAATAAAATAATCCATATCATCGAATCACCCCTGCACTACGGCCAAGGATATTCGTATATTCATTAATGGTCATGATAATGCCAACAACTGTCCATCAATGCACTACGGGCCAATGAGGACTTTTACCACATCATTTGTAACATTACGGTCATGATTATACCGAATAATCCCTGGTCATAATCATACCAAATCCATCTATGCACTACAGGCCACAGATGACTTTCAACATTTTATAAACATGAGGATGATGACAATGATATAAGAATTCAATAAAACAAGTTCAAGAATTAATTTATCCAAGAATTAACAACGTCCAAATTGTCAACATGATACTGCTTTGTGGAGTAAAATTCAAGAATACTTAGAAGAATATTTTCATGAAAAGATACTGGATGAACCGTAATTATCAAGGATATTTCACTAATTTCATGGAGTATAGAAGTCAAAACTTAACCAATTGAGTATAATAAAGAATGAAATAACAAAAGAAATCACCATGCATGCGATAGACCGCACAGACATGTTATTCCAACAGAATAATAAAAAATGGAACCAGGTCCGGCGTAAACGCACAGACAGGATATTCCGACAGAATAATAAATAATGGAACCAGGTCCGGTGTAAAACACACAGACAGGATATTCCGACATAATAATAAATAATGGAACCAGGTCCGGTGTAAAACACACAGACAGGATATTCCAACAGAATAATAACAAGACGGAACCAGGTCTGGTATAAAACACACAGACAGGATGTTCCAACAGAATAATAATAAAAACGGAACCATGTCCGGTGTAAAACACACAGATAGGATGTTCCAACAGAATAATAATAAAAACGGAACCAGGTCCGGTGTAAAACACACAGACAGGATGTTCCAACAGAATAATAGAAGAATATCACCAAGTATAGGGTAGATCCGCGTATACAGGTTATTCCAACAGAATAATAAGAAATGGAATAACAACAGTTCTCTTCATGAATAAGAAAGAATAACACCCCTTACCGTTTTAAAGACGAGCTGAAATAAGGAAGTAGTTAAGTAGCAGAATACTCTTCTTCTCTCTCTCTATAGTTTCTCTCTCTAGAGTTCAGTGAATTCGTAAGAAATAATGAAGGAATGAGCTGCTATTTATAGAAAAATAGAATGCATAGTAACTAATCCATGAACGGTCCAGATTGATTACTTTAATCTGACGGTCCATATTTAAAGAAAAATCATTTAAATAAAATATAATATATTCTATTTATAGAATAACTTTAATAAAGTATTCTGTTTTATATAAAAAGATGTTTCTGTTTTATTACGTTAATAATACGAATAAAACAAAACGTCATTATCGCTAAATAATTCATAGTATTAACTGACAATAATTAACTCAAACTAAGTGACTTCTCACATAAGCATTAATAATCAATACCGTGTGCTACTATGCAACCACACGTATTACTGTACTTTTACTACCGAGTAGTTCAACAGTAACAATGGTAAAACTTCCGCCGTTATTTTTAATAAAATATTTTTGTCGTTTTCTCAATCCGACAATAATTCCGTTGTGGGGTCCACCAATGATTGTGTCGTTGTACGAATATTCCCTGTTAAAACGAATATTCCCCGACCAATCGAGTATTATATAACAACTTACATACTTTGCAAAATTTATAAATATTACCCACAACTATAACATTATATCAAATTAACTCCATAATATTCAAAAATGATATTTATAGAAAATTCATCTTTATTTATAAAAGTTGGGGTCTTACAAAATGTGCATGCAAAGATTATAGAAATACTGTTAGTGAAAGATATCTTCAAGCATATATATATATATATATATATATATATATATATATATATATATATATATATATATATATATATATATATAGGGTCCCCATCTGTGGCAACCGGTTGCCACGGATACTATTCAGCGACCATGATCTTAACCATTGATCTCGATATTGAATGGTCCAATTTAATCACAATTTCTCCCTTGCCGCTAGAGGCTCTAGCGGCCACAGTAATGTTGTAAGACCCTAACTTTTTATAAATAAAATCTAATTTTCTCTAATTATTATTGTGAATAATAAGGTATTAATTTGATATAATAATTTGGTTATGGGTGAAATGTGCAAACTTTACAAAATAAGTAAGTGGTTATAAAATATTCATTATTGTCGGGGAATATTCGTTTGGTCGTGGAATATTTTTGCTGTCGGGAAATATTCGTATGATGGCGCAACCATTTGTGGGCCCCATAACGAAAAATGGTCGGATGAAGAAAACGACAAGTTTGAGTTTTTATAAATAATGGCATAGTTATTATCGTTAACACTGTTGGAATACCCGATGGTTAAAGTATAGTAATACGTGTGGTTGCACAGTAGCACACGATATTGCACATTATTGTTTGATTATTGATTCTTAGGTAAGAAGGCACTACTTAATAATTATTACAGTAATTACTATTTAATATTTTATTTTATTGATTCAAAAATTGTTACGTTGATATTTTGTATTATTGTTATTTCAATAATTGTCATTGCACATTATTTTCCATTATCAGATCAATAATTCATATTATTTGAATAATATTATTAGATATCATTATTGGTAATGTCTAAGGAAGTTCTTTCTAACGAGAGGTTTGGTCACCTAATTACGCGCCAGTAAGGAGAAATCCTTATCGGAAAGCCCCCTTTTTCTTGCGAACGACCTGGTTGTCATAATTGTGATTCTGTAATATTATTTGCGAATAATTAATTATTAATTTATATGATAAGAAAATATTTATTTTATGTGGATATAAATGAATGATAGGAAAATATTTATTTTATGTGATTATAAATGAAGGAATTAATGATGAGGTATTTTATTATTATTTTATCAGAATAGAAGTATTAAAAATCATCCGTATGTAGATTTCGGTCATTTTTCATTTAGAATTTGGAAAAACTTAAATCTACAAAGTTATAGAGAATTTAATTTCCTATGGAATGGACGTAAAATTCATATTTTTCTGATAAAAGGGCTATTTATTATGAATTATTGAAGTTTTGAAAATTAATATTTTTATTAAAATTATGGGTGGAACCCACTTTTGTCCTTTGTTGATAAAATGTGCTGAATTAATTTTTCAAAAATGGAGGGCTGATTTTGGTAAGTGGCGTGCTTGAATAAGAATATTGATATTTTATTAATTAAGTCTGCTTTGGCGTTCTGGTATTTTCCTACAAATAAGGTGCTTAGTTAGAATTAAAAATCACACCAGAAACAAGTTTCCTCCCCCTCTCTCTCTATATATATTATAGAGTGTATTTTGTGAGTATTTAGATACTTTGAGAGTTGCTATTCAGTGCAGGTTTCCTTCGGCATTACATCCGATATTCCAGTCAGAAATACTGTTCTTTTGAGGTAAGGAACGTTATTTTCTTCGTAAATGATATTATTTCTTTCAATATCATTATGCCGAAAAATTGGTATGAATATTATTGTGGAATTTCTATCTTTTTGTGTTCAGGTTACTATTCACGTATACGGCACTATTTACGAATACGACACTATTTACTGAATAATGAAATTTTCTCTTTTTGTCCCAGATGTCTATTTTTGTTACTATCTTTGATTGTATCCATGTTTTGATCTTTATTCTTGAATTTTATTCCATTGCGGTTTATTATGGAATGTTTTTGAACATGGATAAACCGAAGCACGAATCCCTAATCTTTGTTCTTCTGTCTCACTAGATTCGTTTCTTAAAAATATTTTTCATCATCCTCAGTCCTAAATGATGATATAACTGAATATCTTTGGCATGTAATGCAAAGATGAATGATTACATGATGAATATCTTTGGCCCGTAGTGCAAAGATGAACAGGTGTTGAGATGAACATGACCAACTGGTGATACAAATGAATATCTTTGGCCCGTAGTTCAAAGATGAATATTTGATTCAAGATGTATATTGATTGATGTTATAGGGATAAAATATTGATGATGAACTTTTAAATTCATAGATGATAGTAGATTTCATTCTCTACTTAACTATTCTAATGAATTATTGTTTCTGCTGCAGTTGTTGATCTAAAACTTGTTGTCCATTATATTCTATCAAATTTTTTCTTGTTGAAGACTAATGATAATTTGTTATATATTATCTTAGTCATAATATTCTTTACTAGGCTAGTTGAGTTCACCCTTTTCCTTTTTGTTCCATTTTTCTTCTCAGGAGGTGAGAATATAGCAAGAACTAGCCGGGGTATGGAGTGATAGTTCTAAAAAGTTATTATAGCAGTCCTCACTATTTTTGTAAAATAGTGTATCAATAATTGTAATGAGGACTCTTTTTGAGTTTGAATGCTGTCTATTAGACAATATTTGTTTTTAAACTCACAGTATATGTGTTGTCGTATTTTGCATGACAATTGTATTAATGAAGTTGTATTTGTTTCTGTACCATGTATTTGGCGACTCAAAATGGGTGATGTATACCTATTTTGGGGGTGTCATAGTTAGTATCGGAGCCATAAGTAAAGACCCCTGAGCCTCTATCTGGTGACTTCCTGTTGATAAGGGATGCATCGAAGCCAGACTCTTCGTAGGGGACGCCGTTCTGTGGTGGTAAGCTGATAGGTATCATTGTGAGGTGTTATCCAAGGTTGGGATGAGAGTCATAGTTGGTATCAGAGCTTAGGGATATGGTCTCTAGCTGAGATCAGGGAATAGAACTAAAAGGGGAGAGAAGAGTAAATTCTTCGCTAGTGTGTCCTACCTAAGCTTATTTGGTATTTAATTTGTCAGTCAGAATATAGGGATAATATGTGGCATGTTAACTTGTTTAATTAACCCTTGTTTTATGGCAGTATTTGAGAATGGCAGCTGAGAATGTTAACAATAGAGTGAATGAGACCGTGGAGACACCTTTAATCACCAACCAGGGGAACGTGCAACAGGAAGGAAATATTCCTCCTGTAAATAACACTACCGAACAAATGATGAATGATGGAATGTTTAGAAGCTTTTTGCAGTTCATATAAAATCAGACGAGGGAGACTCGTGTACAAAATACGGGTGGAAATGATAGCAACGCACGGCTTGTCACAGCCAAGCAGTTCAAAGAGTTGGGACCACCAGAATTTGTGAGAAAGCTAGATCCTATCAAGGCGGAAACGTGGGTTAAACAAATTATCAAGATATTTGATGTCTTGGGATGCACAAAGGAACATAAGGTTCTATTTTCCACCTTTATGTTCCATGGTGAGACAGACTACTGGTGGGAGTCTGTGAAGCATACCCAGCCTGCCGCACTCAATATATCTTGGGAAACGTTTCAGAAACTGTTCAATGACAAGTACTTTCCTGAAAGTATTCGTCATATGAAGGAGGTAGAGTTTATTAGACTGGAACAAAATAACATGATGGTGTCCCAGTACGAGGCGAAGTTCGCGGAGTTATCCAGGTTTGCACCTCATTTGGTAGAGAACGAGGAACATATGACGCAGATGTTTCTGAGAGGTCTGAAACCCGAAATTCGACAATATCTTATTTCTCACAAATTTTCTCTATATTGAGATGTATTCAATAGGGCTCAATTATTAGAGTGAGATAATGATTATGTTCAACCGAGGGACCATAACCAGGGTCATACCGGTGGTAGCAGTCATCGGAGCAATGACAACTAGCGGGGAGGAAAACATTCAGACAAAAGCGGTAACCACTCAGGTGGTAATTGTGGCCATGATAATAGAAGAAGCAAGTTGGGAGGAGATTTCAAAAAGAGAAGGTACAACAATGATAACATAAAGACGTCAGCACTACCATCAACTGTTTCTAGGGGAGGAGATCGATCACCGATCGTATGTTATAAATTCGGAAAAGAGGGACATATCAGCCCAAACTGCCCACAACAATCCAAGGTGTGTTATAACTGTGGAAATGAAGGTCATATAGCTAGAGATTGTCTTGTAGCAAAACCAAGTCCAATAGGAATGGTGACTCCGAAGGCTGTTCCGGACAAGTCAAAGTCAGCGGTTCTTAGAAGAGCGTTTGTCGTGACTGGCCAAAATGCTAAAAACTCGAACATGGTGATCACGAGTAAGCTAATCTTAAACTCTTGCGAAGTTTATACCTTACTAAATACCAATTCTACCCATTCTTTTATCTCTCCTGCTTGTGCTCAACGTTTAAACTTGACTCCGGAGAAATTAGACTTTGACTTATCTGTTGAGACTCCGTTAGGAGAAACTTTCATTACATCTACTATTTATAAATTTTGCTTGATCAAAGTTGGTACCATCACATTACCTATCGATCTTATTTCTTTGAAAATACTTGCATTTGATGTGATTTTAGGGATTGATTGGTTAACTATTCATCATGCCAAAATTGATTATTTTCGTAAGGTTGTTAGTTTTCATATTCCTAACCAATCTGTTATGCGAATTCAAGCAACCAAACCACTAAAGTCAATCACTGTCATATCAAGCCATAAAGCTATTCGTTTATTGAAAAATGGATGTCAAGCTTTCTTAGCCCATGTCACGGACTTGAACAAAAACACGTCAGATTTGAATAATATTTCTGTTGTTAGTGAATTTTCTGACGTATTTTCTGAAGAACTTCCCGGTCTACCCCCAGAACGTGAAGTTGAATTCTTTATTGACCTTGAACCTGGTACAAAGCCCATTTCTAAAACCCCATATCAAATGGCTCCTATTGAACTTCAGGAGTTAAAGGTCCAACTACAGGAGTTGTTAGACATCGGTTTCATTCGTCCTAGTACATCTCCTTGGGGTGCTCCTATTTTATTTATAAAGAAGAAAGATGGGAGTATGCGACTTTGTATTGACTACCGAAAATTGAATCATGTAACCATCAAGAATAGGTATCCGCTACCTCACATTGATGACCTGTTCGACCAGTTGGAAGGAGCACAATTCTTTTCAAAGATTGATCTTCGTTCTGGATATCATCAGCTAAAGATTAAAACTGAGGATATTCCGAAGACTGCTTTCAGAACTCGGTACGAGCATTATGAATTCTTAGTCATATCTTTTGGGTTGACTAATGCTCCTGCTGCTTTCATGGATATGATGAACTGTGTGTTCAAGGAATATTTGGACCAGTTCGTTATTTTCTTTATTGATGGCATCCTCATCTATTTCGAAAGCCGTGAAGATCATGAGCACCATTTGAAACTGGTACTGCAAAGGCTTCGTGACAACAAGATATATGCCAAGCTGAAGAAATGTGAGTTCTGGCTTGAGGAAGTAGCATTTCTTGGGCACGTACGTGGTCTCAAAACATGGAGTATCTGTTGACCCGACGAAGATAGAAGCAATACAAAGTTGGGAGCAACCGAAGTCGATGAATATCAGAGATTTGTGGAAGGATTTTCTTGGATTGCTACTCCGTTAACTCAGCTGACTCGGAAAGATACAAAATTTGTATAGAGCGAGGAATGTGAGAAGAGTTTCCAAGAGCTTAAGAGGAGACTCATTTCGGCACTTATTCTGACAATACCATCTGGTTCGGATGGATTTGTTATCTACAGCGATGCTTCAGGCAAAGGGTTAGGATGTGTTCTCATGCAACATGGAAAAGGCATAGCCTATGTCTCGCGACAACTTAAAGAATATGAGAGGAAATATCCTACTCATGATCTGGAGTTGGAAGCAGTCGTTTTCGCGTTGAAGATCTGGAGACACTACCTGTATGAGGAGAAAGTGGAGATTTATACAGACCATAAAAGCCTCAAATATTTCTTCACCCAAAAGGAACTCAACATGCGGCAACAACGTTGGCTCGAGCTGTTGAAAGATTATAACCATAGCATTCAATATCATCTTGGAAAAAAAAACGTGATAGCTGACACATTGAGTAGAAGATCGTATGCGGGTACGAGTGCGATGTTGTTAATGCAAAAACCCATTTTGTACAACTTACAAAGGATGGAGATAGAGTTAAAGGCTCCAAGTACCCACGTGATGATGTCAAATATACGAGTAGAACTGACTTTAATTGATAAAGTTAAAGCTACTCAGGCCACAGTTCAGAGCTGATGCGTATGAAGAAGAAAGTACAAGAAGGTGCTATTCCAGAAGCAAGAATCGATGAAGAAGGAATACTTTGAGTCAACTCCAGACTTTGCATTCCTAATGATTCTGACTTAAAGCATAGAATCATGATGGAGGCACACAACACACCATTTTCATTCCATCCTGGGAGTACCAAAATATATCATGATCTTCGACATATATTTTGGTGGAGCAATATAAAGAGAGAGATCGCGATGTTTTTCTCGAGGTGTTTAACTTGCCAAAATGTAAAGGCGGAGCACCAAGTGCCAAAGGGTCCATTGCAACCACTTGAGATTCTAAAATGGAAGTGGGAATACATTACTATGAATTTCGTTACGGGTCTTCCCAAGGTTTCTCAAGGCATAGATGCGATTTGGGTTATTGTTGATAGAATAACCAAGTCTGCTCATTTCTTGCCTATACGGGAGACTTATTCCCTTGAACGTCTTACTCGTATGTATGTGAATGAGATTGTGAAATTGCATGGCATGCTAGTATCCATAGTTTTGGATCGTGACCCAAAATTCACTTCACTATTTTGGGTTAGCTTGCAGAAAGCTATGGGCACGAATTTACGATTTAGTTCGGCATACCATCCTCAAACGAACGGGCAATCAGAAAGGACTATTCAAACTCTTGAAGATCTATTAAGACTCTGTGTCCTAGATTTCTAAGAGAGTTGGGATAAGTACCTTCCATTAGTGAAATTCTCTTACAACAATAGTTATCAAGCAAGTATAGGCATGACTCCATTCGAGGCATTGTATGGACGAAAATGTCACTCTCTAGTATGTTGGGATGAGGTAGGAGAAACAACGTTGTTGGGACCAGAGTTGGTACGTATGACTACCAAGAAAATCTAAATGATCCGACAACGTATACAAACGACACAAGATCGACAAAAGAGTTATATGGATCTTCATCGTAAGGACGTGGAATTTAATATTGGTGATCATGTATTGTTACGTATTACTCCATGGAAGGGAGTTACAAGATTTGGGAAGAAAGGAAAGCTCAATCCAAGATTTGTTGGTCCGTTCGAGATTCTTGACCGAATAGGAAATGTGGCCTATAGACTCGCATTACCTCCAAGCATGTCTCGTGTTCATGATATTTTTCACATATCTATGCTTCGTAAATATGTGAAAGACCCGAACAACATTATTGAGTTAGAACTAGACGAGATAGATAAAGACTTAACGTACGAGGAGGTACCTGTTATGATCTTGGATAGGAAAGAGCATATCCTACGTACCAAGGTTATACCATAAGTTAAGGTTTTATGGAGGAACCATGATATTGAAAAAATAACCTAGGAGTTGGAATTAGAAATGAAAGCGAGGTATCCTCACCTTTTCGAAACATCAGATACGTACGTTAATTTTGAGGACAAAATTTCATAAGGAGGGGAGATTGTAAGATCCCAACTTTTTATAAATAAAATCGAATTTCCTCTAATTATTATTGTGAATAATAAGGTGTTAATTTGATATAATACTTTGGTTATGGGTAAAATGTGCAAACTTTACAAAATAAGTAAGTGATTATAAAATATTCATTGTTGTCAGGGAATATTCATTTGGTCGTGGAATATTCTTACTGTTGGGGAATATTCGTACGATGGCGCAACCATTTGTGAGCCCCGTAACGAAAAATGGTCGGATGAAGAAAATGATAAGTTTGAGTTTTTATAAATAATGGCGTAGTTGTTATCGTTAACACTGTTGGAATACCCAGTTGTTAAAGTACAATAATACGCATGATTGCATAGTAGCACACAGTATTGCACAATATTATTTGATTATTGATTCTTACGTAAGAAGGCACTACTCAATAATTGTTACAATAATTACTGTTTAATATTTTATTTTATTGATTCAATAATTGTTACGTTAATATTTTATATTATTGTTATTTCAATAATTGTCACTGCACAATATTTTTCATTATTAGATTAATAATTCATATTATTTGAATAATATTATTAGATAGCATTATTGGCAAAGTCTAAGTAAGTTCTGTCTACGGAGAGGTTTGGTCACCTAACTGCACGCCAGTAAGGAGAAATCCTTATCGAAAAGCCCCCTCTTTCCTAGGAACGACCTGGTTGTCATAATTATGATTTTGTAATATTATTTGTGAATAAATATGATTGATTTATATGATAAAAAAATATTTATTTTATGTGGATATAAATGAAGGATATGGAAATATTTATTTTATGTTATTATAAATGAAGGAATTAATGCTGAGGTATTTTATTAATATTTTGTCAGAATGGAGGTATTAAAAATCGTCCGTATGTGGATTTCGGTCATTTTTCGTTTAGAATTTGGAAAAACTTAAATCTACAAAGTTGTAGAGAATTTAATTTCTTATGAAATGGACATAAAATTTGTATTTTTCTGATAAAATGGCTATTTATTATGAATTATTGAAGTTTCAGAAATAAATATTTTTATTAAAATTATGGGTGGGACCTACTTTTGTCCTTTGTTTATAAAATGTGCTGAATTAATTTTTCAAAAGTGGAGGGCTGATTTTGGTCAGTGGCGTGCTTGAATAAGAATATTAATATTTTATTAATTTAGTCTGCTTTGGCGTTCTAACATTTTCTTATAAATAGGGTGCTTAGTTATAATTGAAAATCACACCAGAAATAAGTTTTTTTTCTCTCTCTATATTATCGAGCGTATTCTGTGAGTATTTAAATACTTTGAGAGTTGCTATTCAGTGCAAGTTTTCTTCAGCATTATATCCGATATTCTAGTCAGAAGTACTGTTCTTTTGAGGTAAGGAACGCTATTTTCTTCGTAAATTATATTATTTCTTTTAATATTGTTATGCCGAAATATTGGTATGAATATTATTGTGGAATTTCTACCTTTTTGTGTCGGGAGTTACTATTCACGTATACGGCACTATTCACGAATACAACACTATTCACCGAAAAATAAAATTTTTTCTTTTTGTCCCAGATGTCTATTTTTGTTACTATCTTTGATTGTATCCATGTTTTGATCTTCATTCTTGAATTTTACTCCACTACGGTTTATTATGGATTGTTTTTGAACATGGATAAACCGAAGCATGAATCCCTAATCTTTGTTCTTCTGTCTCACTAGATTCGTTTCTTAAAAATATTTTTCATCATCCTCAGTCCTAAATGATGATATAACTGAATATCTTTGACCTGTAGTACAAAGATGAATGATTACATGATGAATATCTTTGGCCCGTAGTGCAAAGATGAACATGTGTTGAGATGAACATGACCAACTGGTGATACAAATAAATATCTTTGGCCCGTAGTGTAAAATTGAATATTTGATTTAAGATGTATATTGATTGATGTTACAGCCTTACATGGATAAAATATTGATGATGAACTTTTAAATTCATAGATGATAGTAGATTTCATTCTCTACTTAACTCTTCTAATGAATTATTATTTTCGCTGCAGTTGTTGATCTAAAACTTGTTGTCTATTATATTCTATCAGATTTTTTCCTATTGAAGACTAATAATAATTTGTTGTATATTATCTTAGTCATAATATTCTTTATTGGGCTAGTTGAGCTCACCCTTTTTTTTTTGTTCCATTTTTCTTCTTAGGAGGTGAGAATATAGCAAGGAACTAGCCAGGGTATGGAGTGATGGTTCTAGAAAGTTGTTTTAGTAGTCCTCACTATTTTTGTAAAATAGTGTATCAATAATTGTAATGAGAACTTTATTTGAGTTTGAATACTGTCTATTAGACAATATTTATATTTAAACTCACAGTATATGTGTTGTCGTATTTTGCACGATAATTGTATTAATAAATTTGTATTTATTTTTGTGCCATGTATTTGGCGACTCAGAATGGGTGATGTATACCTATTTTGGGGGCGTCACAAATATTCCTTAAATCGGCATGACAAATTACCAAAAAAGCCCTTGGGCCCTCCTGTCGCACTGCCTGCCGCTACAAGCTGTGGCAGTAGTGTGGCTATTTTACTTTAATGTTGCCTTGTCATTTTACTTAACTTGGAACAAAGGAACAAGGGAATGAATTAGAGCTAGTGAATTTTTATACCCATCAGATATTGAATTAGAGCTATCATACATTTAATATTTGATACTTAATTGAATATTTATTCTTTTAAAAGATTTTAATTAAAATCTTTTTATTCTTTTTATTTTTAGATAAAGATTTAATAAAAATATTTATCTAAAATTTAAAAATGTTAGATAAATATTTTAATTTTAAATTAAAAATAAAATTTAAAATATTTTAGATAAATATTTTAATTAAAATTAAAATATTAAAATACTTTAATTAATATGTTAAATTTAAATTTCAAATTTTAACTTTAAAATGTTAGATAAATATTTTAAATAAATATTTAAATATTTAAAATATTTATCTAAAAATATTTTAATTTTTAGATAAATATTTTAATTTATCACCTTGTATGTCAAGATTTTTTGTTCTTTTTAAAAAGCGAAATATTTTTTTATTATTTTTAAAAAGCAAAATATTTTTAATTACTTTAGCTTTTTTATATTTACGTAATTATGCACATGTAAATAGTTAATTTATATAGTGAATATCTTAGATTATATTTTGTCATAAACTATACTTTACGATATACTTAATTAAAAAGAATAAAAAAAATCTTTTTGCTTTTTGTATACTTTTATTACCTTGTATGTCAGCGGGAAGGACTTGACAAAAAGCAAAAGATTTTCAATATGCAATGTATGCTAACTCTAATTCAATAACAAGGCAAAAATTCCTTTGTTCCAAGTTAAGTAAAATGACGAGGCTGCATTAAAGTAAAATAGCCACATTGCCGCCAAAGCTTGTAGCAGCAGGCAGTGTGGCAGGAGGGCCCATGGGCTTTTTTGGTAATTTGTCGTGCTGATTTAAGAAATATTATTGCCGCTAGAGCCTCTAGCGGCAGTGGAGAAATTGTGATTAAATTGGACCATTCAATATCGAGATCAATGGTTAAGATCATGGTTGCTGAAAAGTATCCGTGGCAACCGGTTGCCACGGATGGGGATCATCCGTGGCAAACGTTTGCCACGAGTACTATTCAGCAACCGAGCTCATCATCGTTGATCTTTGCAATGAAAGGCTGAGATTAATTGAGAAAAAGGCCCTGCTGCTATAGGGTGTAGCGGTAGTCAACTTTATCCAAAAGGCACATCTTGAGATCTTTGTTAATTATTTTCTCATTCTGGTGAATTATGCAGGCACATCTTGAGATATTTCTTGGCTAAGAGTATTTCCCAAATTTTGAGTGACATAATTCTTCCTTGGTGGACAAGAAATGCGAACAAAACCGATGTTGAAAAATTACTCTTTAGCCCAACAACTGCTGATATTAAACAAGATCAAGCAATGCATTTCAATCATTTGATGAATGATTCCCAGGAGTTAGCCAGTAAAGCTACTTTCTCAATTCGAGGTTGCAAGACTCATCTTAAGTTAAATGCACGAGGAAAAGCGTTAATTAACCAGTGTGATCCGGATGAGAATGTTACTGAATTGGCAGACGATGACATTGATTGCACTGTTGGAGTTACACCTCAGGCAATGGGCTATGATAATGACGATGAAGATGCGGAAGAAAACGAGTTTTTGCCACCAGTTATTTCTCAAACAAAGGGCCACAAAAAACAATCAAGATTAAAGAGTGCATTCGAGAAAATTATGGGTTCTAAGCCTCATCAAAAATGTGCAATTTGTGGCTTTGAAACCGACCATGATAAGCGCAATCACTATCACTATCGAGTGTTAGGGATTCCCGAGCCTAAAAAATAGCTCTCAGTTGTATTATGTAAGCCATGTTTTTTATTTATGCTCAGTTGTATTATCTACGACATGCTTTTTATTGGTGGAAGCATTGTATTATGTAAGCTATGTTTTTATTTATGCTCAGTTGTATTACAAAACCGTTGTTTTTATTTATTATTATGATTATTATTATTATTATTATTATTAAACATAATAATAATAATAATAAGTTTAACTAAATAATAATAATAATAATAATAATGAAAATAAAAATAATAGTAGTACATACTGGTAATAATAACAACTAAACAGCGGTAAATGAATGCACGACAATAATATGAATTAAAATATCAGTCTAAATATCATCCGCAGGAAGAAGTCTAGCTTGACATCTAAAGAGTTCCCACGCAATTCGGTATCAAAATACCATTAAATCTTCGAAGGACCATTTTTCTCTACGAATATTTACACTGCCCTTGAAAAAGTAATCAACATATTTGCAAACGAAAATACCACAATTATAATTGTTTGGCTACACTAGTCTTGTCTTTGGTATTAGCACGTGCGGATCCTGTGTTGGCCACTCATGCCGCAGATCACCAATTCTCAAACAAACTGGTATCAATTTGACCTGCGTGCACAAAGTAATATGGTTTATGGATATATATATATATATATATATATATATATATATATATATATATATATATATATATATATATATATATATATATAAGTACAACACTAACAATTAAGATACATACTGCAACTATAACAAATTCTCTATACATTTGTTGGATGGTCATGAACGGGGTATCATCGTAGAGAGGGTCAAAGATGGTGACTGCTCATTCGGGTATAAAGAATACAAACAAGATAAAATGCTTGGTCTCTTGAGTACACACTGGCATGAATACATACGTGCATTCGTGTAATGCCCGGCTCACATCTGGGTGGACATAGGGGTGGCAAAAACTCTCTGCCCCATTCGCCTGGCTTGGGGACACAAAGCTCTTACCAAGATGTATGAAGAATGATTCCATGAAGCCAAAATTTTCCCACCTTCTAATTCCCTGCGTCTTGTAGTACTCCTCTCTATGCCACAATAATAGCATATACGCGTCCAGCGAATGCACAAAAATTCAAGTTGCAGGGCTTAAGGCCTTGATTACGTCGTGATGCAGCGTATACAAGTTTTGCGGAAGTATGACAGGAAATATTGATGGATTAGAAAGTGTGTTCCCAAACAAGTGATTATTTATAAACTCTATCTTGTATTCCCTAAGTTTTTTGGTCGGAGACTTTTTTGCACCATAAGAGATGTGTAATTCCGTCTTCTCTTCTATCTGGAAAATATATTGATAAACATAAAAATAGTATTAATAATAATTACTAATAGAAATATTTTGAAGTAATAAAATTAAGAGGGATTTTATGAAAATAACATGAGAATAATAATACCTATTTACCCGCCTGCTCTCTGAAGTCAGTCTCGACTGCCTTGGTGGGAACATAAGCCTGGGTGGTGGGAATAGGGATGTACCCACTAGTTATATCTTGTACCTGAAAATATTAATGATATTAATAATATAACTAATATTAATTTCCTTTTTACAACATAAAATTAAGAGGGAATAATACCTATAATTCTGTCTGCTCTATGAAGCCAGACTCGAATGAGTAGGAGGGCACATAAGCCTGGGTGGTGGGGATGTACCCTTCCACTGTATCTTGGGCCTAAACAATATTAAGCATGATAATTACTATTACTAATATTATTATTAATCATTAATAATATTAATATTAACATTCATATTAAGTACCTGAACTTTTGCTTTCTCTGTGAAGTCAGACTTGAATGAATAAAAGGGAACATAAGTTTGGGTCATGGGGATGTAACTCTCTTGTACCGTAGCATTACTTGGCTCCTCTCGCTCTTCACCATTGTTCCCTCTGACTTCTGAGTTGTATACACTGTAATGATGGTCCCATACCTGTTTCTCAACTACATAGTCTGGAGGCATCTCAACAAAAGCAAAGCACTTATCAAGTAAGGACTTTGCACTCTCAACCAGTCATGTATTAATAAACAAGATAGCATGTATAAATATAAAATGCATAAATAAATGCACGACAACATAAAATTAAATTATGCAAATGTTAATGTACCATTTGTATCAGATGATGTTGCTGGCTGTAAACAGTCCGGGGCTCGTATGTAGGGTCTGGGTCCCCTTCCTATCGAGGGTGATGCAGTTTCCTATGTGTAATTTTCCTATACCAAGCCATGTATGAATCAATTTTCACGTAGTTGGAAATTTCGTACTGCTGTCCCTTCAAATGCTCCATGTAAGCCTCCTAATGTGCGATGTACACTAGCCTCAAGGCCATGCAATCAACGACGGCAAATCTATGTTCTTTTTCCTTTCTAAGTTCTTTGCGATTTTCTGTCGGAGATGGTATACCATGTAAGAACCTATACTGTCTCATCACCCTGTCTGGCATCTAGTATTCTACAATATCAAAATGGATCAAGGGGATTCTACCAGATCCAAACAAACTTCCTTCAAGATTAAATCCATTCATATTGTCATCCCACCTCTAGTAAGGGGCGCTAAACTACTTGCCATTCAGGCTGGACATCTAACTCTCCTCGGTAAAATTTCAAATGATGATGGGGATTTTGTCGTCTATCAGGGTAGCTGTGATTTTTTGAGTATGCCCACACTATGGCCCTAGGTAACCATAACTGTGCTTGAGGCCAGGGGTTAGGTCTTCTAATTATTATACGCTCGTATGCCCAAATTTGTAAAAGAGTGACACAACCATTAATATATTTCACTCCTTTCCTAGTGGCAGTATATAAAGACCTATACAAATAGCCCAACACAGCTGCACCCTAAGAATACGTTACACAATTTTTAGCGTTAGTAATAAAATACATATACTTGGGGTGAACAGAATTTTTATTCCTAGTGGGGAACAATATTACCCCACACAACCAAAGAATATAGGCCTTTGTGCATCGACCAACAATTTCCTTACTTGCTTTAGGGGGACAATTATTAAAATGTTGCTGCAACCATAGTAATGAAATAGAGTCGCGTTTTTTTGATTCCTGATATTCAGCAACTATTTCACTACCAAAACATTCTTTAAAATGAGCCAATGGAGTGTCAAATAATGGACAAGTTAAGGGTTTTCCAACCACCGGCAACCCAAGAATGAAGTGTATATCCTCTAAAATGATTGTAATTTCCCCACAATTTAAGTGAAAACTATTGGTCTCCGGCCTCCATCTTTCCACCAAGGCGGACATGAGCCCAATGTCAGTTTGTGGTACAACTGCCGGATAGCTGAAAATCCCAAACCCGCATTTTTGTAGAAGAGTTTTTTGAGCTTTTGTTAATATCCATTGATCGTATTTTTTTCAGTTAATTGACATGATATTAGTCTTCCCCTGTCTTTCCCGTCATATATATCATATGACACATGATTTTATTGGTCGTTAAGGACACTTGTGTCAATTGGTCCATAAATCCAACTGTCCATCTAGTACCTAAAAAATAACATAAAAGGTTTTTCATATTGTTTAATAATTATGTAACACAATTATATCTATATCCCATTAATTAGAAAAATAACTTCATTTTAAACTAATTTTACAAATTCTTTTTTTTGACATTTTCATAATAATTAATCATTATTAGTCACAATACTACATGCATGTCATATCCCACATAACTCAATATATTTTATCAAAATAAACATTCATAATAAAATAAAAGAATACTCCATTACAATTATTAAGCAAATAATTTAATCATAAGTCAAAAATTATAATAACTACTTCACCACATAGTTATATAATTACCCAAACACACATAAATCACAATTTTTTTTAAATTCACATGCATATATGTAGACATAGTAATAATTGATAATTTTCCTTCAAAGTTTAAACTTCTATTTTTTATAAATATATGTTAAAAAAATAATTATAATATTTGAAAAATAAATCTTACCAAAATAATATCTGAATCTACAAATTTGTAGGCTAAATCGGTTGCTTGCAAATTTTTACTGATGGTGAATTTCCTGTAAGCTTTCTTTGATCTAAGTTAAGTCTATTTTACTACTTGAATGGAGGTTTTTCTAAGTTGGGAGGGAATATGGGTAGCGGCAAGGTAAGAGAGCAAGAAGGAGAGGAGCGACAGATGTTTAAAAAAGGGTGAGAGCCTGCCGCTACAACTTGTAGGCGCAAGGCATGGGCTTCCGTGCAATCCTTTGGCTTCCGTGCATCCATGCTGTGTGTCAGTTATGTCAGTTTTGGCTTCTGTGCCACTTTGTCTTCCGTGCATCTTTGTCAGTCAAAATAGGCCTACCGCATGAGCATGTAGCGGCAGGGATCACACATTTCCCAGGGGTAAATCTGTAACTTGGCTTGTATTTAAATTTTATATTGGCTAGGGGTGAAAACGAATTAATCTCAGCCTTTCATTGCAAAGATCAACGGTGATGAGCTCGGTTGCTGAATAGTACTCGTGGCAAACGTTTGCCACAGATGATCTCCCACACACACACACACACACACACACACACACACACACACACACACACACACACACACACACACACATATATATATATATATATATATATATATAAGAGTGGAAAATGCAAAACCAATCCGTGTTCTTGATCGTCGGGTAATAAGATAATATTTGTGGAGATTTTTTTGGAAAATTAATTAGTCAGGCATAGCAGCAATCAAGCATAATTGATGTTCAGCCTTTCTTATCCGAGCTCCAACGTTTACTAATTAATAACGGTTATAATTTTAAGGCTGATCCCTTCGTTTTGTCTAACGGGCTTTCATGCTTCTTATTTATAAAATGGATTGGTTTGGCATTCTAAAAATTACCCAAATACACACAAAATCAATATACTACTTGCACTCTGATATCTAATGATATTGATTTGAAATTAAAACTGTTGGGCTCTAAGAATTTTGACGACTTTCATTTTATATTCGTGAGCTTAGCTTGGTAACATCTTTTTTTTGTGATTATTGCATTTTTAGCTAAGCCTTGCAGTATGAATTGATTAATTACTTTGATCATAGACTCCTACTTATAATTTTATTTCAAGCAGACTAGGTGTAGTCTAAAGAATTCTAATCCGGTGTGGATTAGGGATTTTTACAAACAGGTTCAATGAAGCATAGGTTCTTAAAGAGTACATAGGTACACAAGGAGCAAAAGTGCTCAAGAGAATATAAGTATTCTCTATTCGAGTCTTGAAAGAACTTGTTTTGTAAAAGGGTCATTTTGTAATTCAAAGTAATAAATAAAAAGAGTCTCCAATACTAGTTGGTGTTGGACGTGAAGTAGCTACTATAATAGAGGATAGTAGTTGAACCACATAAAAATTCGATGTATTCATGTGATTTCTTTCTCACATTACAATTATATAAACCTTTAATTGAATAAATAAATTTGCATCATTTTAAAAGGATATAATTAGTAAAGTGTGATCATGAAAAATAAATTTGTTGAATAAAAAGTCACTCATTATCCAGTAAGTCTATTTTTGAGAAATAGCTTGATGCATTCATTTTACGTTGCAAAAGTTTTACACCTTTTGTTCTTACACTTATTCAACCCCCCCTTTCTAAGTGTGCATATATAAATTTCATTCTTTTTTGATTTATAGTGCTTTGTGGTTCTTGAACTTGTTCAAGATCTGTTGTCCTCCCACTAGCTCCTTTAATGATAAACACTTTTATCGAAGAAGGCAGTGTGTTTCGCAACAAACACTTTTACTTAGTAGGATTATAGAAGTCTTATCCTAAACTTACTTTAGGATGTCTCACAAATATATATGCACTTATCAAATCTTATCCCAAGCTTATCGTTTTGAAACCTTTTTCACATAAGTTAGACAACCCCTTATCTTAACATACTTAAGATTAGGAATCCTCTTTGTCCATAACTCTTATGGAGTCTTTGGACTAGATTTTGAGGTTACCTTATCTCATAGATATGTAGCCATTTCTAGTGCATTACCCCAGAAGGATACCGGAAGGAATGTCGGTAAAATCATTATGGACCGCACCATGTCCAACAAGGTACAAATTTTCCTTTAAGATACACCAATCAATTATTGCGTATCAGGAGGCGTCCATTGTGAGAGAAAACTATTTGAGACGATCTAGAAACTTATTGCACAAGTATTCCCTTCCTCAATCCAATTAAAGAATCCTAATACTTTGCCAATTTGTTTTACTTCTGAATTCTTTTAACTTTTTAAATGATTCCGACTTGTATTTCATTAAATACAAATAATCAACTCCTTTTCATTTATAAGTTTATTCAATTTGTAAAATATTTTTCATTTAAGTCAAGTAAACAAAGTCCATTAAGTAATCTTTCAGTTCTATAAAAAATATTATTATTATAAATAGAACAATAATTGTTCTTAAATATAATGCCAAAAAATTTCATTGTCCAATAACAAAATGGAAATAATATTTCTAACGAGAATTGGAATACAATAACAACTTATAGAATTAATAGACTTGCCCATAGGCAAAGCTAAACTATAAGTTACTATGGCTAATGCAGCAACCTTTACTTCATTTCCCACACAAAGGATTACTTATCCCTTGTTTATATATTTACTTCTGCTTTGTCCCTCTATTAAATTGCATTTATGAGAACCACAACCGATATTCAATACCTATGTAGAACCTTGACTTACAGAAAGATTTATCTTAATCATGAACAAACATGTATTTGTAATTGAATCTTTATAGACACTCGAAATTTTGTTTTCCAGTTACGAACTATGTAAGAGGGCAAAAACAACTTTTTACACCCCAGAGAGAGCCCCGAAGGACTATAGTAAACATCAAACCATGGAGAGAGCCCCATGGGATATCAAATTAAACCCCAGAGATAGCCTTGTGGGACATCAAATCAACCTCAGAGATAACCCCGAGGAAAAACAGAATTGGCAGCAGTCAAACCAAGGAGATAACCCCGAGGGACAGCCAAAAGCCACCTCAACTCTAGAGACAACACCAGGAGGGAAAAGAGGGAATGTTGAAAATACAACATAAACAATATTCATCTAGTTTTAGTTAAGGTCACAAAGACCCATCGTAGCAATCCCGAGTGCAAACTGCGTATGCCAGGTCAACGGACTGCCTACGAAAACTTGAAGATACTATTCTGGTTATGGAACCATCTTCTTGGATTTAGAAAAGGTCAAGACCTATGTTATTACTTAGCTCTCGGAAAGAGCTTTCCGGAATGGTATGACACATCTCCATAGGATTCCCGAATTGTAAGATATGAAGGTTTCAAGCAGACAACACATCGATTGAGGGAACGAACTTTGAGGCGGTAGGGCCCACCTAGGCCAGCAGCAGGTAGACTCGCGGCTGGTCGGGTCTTTAAATATCATACTCGCAGCTCATTTTCAAGAGATTCCAGAGAGAGAGAAAGCTCAGGAGAGAGAAAATCTAGAGAGAAATAACTCAAATCTTGCTTCAATCTTTGTAAATCTCAATTAAAAACACTTATATACATATATACTTCAACATATCAAGTTTTCACCGGTTGAAATCGAGTTTTCAGTAGCTTTTAGTTGTTTGTTTGCCAATCTCGCCCAATATTGGAAGATCTCTTCAGATCTATGCATATTTGCTATTTTAATCTGCATATAAGTGCTAGATATACATAGATCTTGATTAGTTGTGGTTAGATTTAGTTTTTAACCATTCATTTCTCGTAAATAATCAATATTTGAGATGTATTGAGTAGATCTATACTAGATCTAGCTAGATCAATCTTTTAACTGGTTTAAAAGCTGTAAAAATTAAATCATTAAGCTAGAATGGTTAAGATCTAGATAGATCTAGTTTACTTTCTAGTTTTGTAAATAATAGCAACCACGTGACCCTAGATCTGTATCTAGAGGAAACGAGAATCTCATTTACTCATATACAAGGATTTAACCGATAAATCACTTGTTTGAGTAAAGTTTGTGAGTTATATCAGTTTTATTTTGATATGTATTGCATGCAAGCTTTTAAATGGTGTGATGTGAGCCTAGGAACCATTCAGGTAAAGATTCAATTAATGAATCTAAAACTTGGTTCTTGTGATGGACTTGTTTAAGTTGTACAGCCAGCTTGCAACCCCTTGTATATGTAATTCTTGTGCCTTAAAATTATTATCCACATTTTAAGGCCCTGAAATAGTGAAAATCATGTATGTGGTGCTCGGGCTACTTCGATGGTTTCCATGCCCATAAGGAGCCCGACACTTGTAAATAGTTTCAATTTATTGTCAAAGATGCTTCGCATCTCAATAAAATCAAATCAAACTAAATCCAATTAAAATGGAAGTATCAAAGGACCTCAATTCTTATTTGGCAAAAGGGTTTGAGAACTAGCTTTCAAAACCTCACTTTTATACGCTTTAAATGAAAAAAATGAACTTTTATATAAATTAAACCCTTTGTACACATGTTCAAAGAGGCACAACACTACTTTCAAATAAAGCACTAAATATCTTTTCAAAACAAAAGCTTTCAACACACACACACACATTAAATAGGGAATGAAAAGTCGCGATAACCGTGTTTCACGGAAGTTAGGGGGGTGCCTAACACATTCCCCTCGCTTAAGCAAGCCCCCAAACTCTATGAATCGCAAATTCCAGACCAATTAAATGGAGTCACATATTGGGCCATATTGCGAAAATCTTTCAAACTCTGGTTGAGTTGGTACAACCATTTAAACTCATACCAACTGGAGACTCTGTTTAATTCGGCCCAATCACTAAAATCAATCTTTTCAAATCGTCGACATGTATATCGGACCTTTTCCAAAAACACCCTTTAAATAAAATCAACATAGAAAAAGATAAAGGGTAGAAACACATAGGAAAAGCACAAGAAATTTTTCAATGTCGACAGGTAGCGACTCTGCTGGGGACAGTAGACGACTTAAACTGTATTTTAATGTTTTCAATTCCCTTTTATTTACATGTGTGTCAATGCTTTGTTTATAATGAATGCTTGTGAATGAATTTTTATTTACAATGCTTTATATTAGTGCTTCGCATAATGTCATCATATTACATGCGGTGAGGCGCGATGAATGTATGTTGTGTTATTACTCCAATAGGAGGCAAACCCGTCAGTGGCTGATTACTGGACACAAGAGAAGATTAATCTCGCGAGGCTCAGGAAAAATGCCACTCAGATCCGCTCAAATTGAAAGATTGGATTAATTTCCCATCTAGTAAATTGCGATGATCTGGGAACCTTCATGCCAAAAAGCCTGTGAGAGTAAACCTAAGTAGGTCAGCCTCTGATAAACCAAATGTGAAGGGAAGTCTCTTCATACCTTTCCCTTTCAATTCCTTATCAAATATCAAATCCATGTTAATTCAATTCCTGTCAAATATCAAATGTCAATTAAATATTAAATTCCTGTCAAATATTAAATGTCATGCCTGTCATAAAAAACAACTATCCTTTGTTTTGTAGGAAAACATTAAAAAACCCTAAAACTAACACATTGCATAGCACACATACTGTTACTATTTATCGAGACTAAGCTACCTACCATTTTTGTAGGGAAAGATTGTTCCCACTACTAGATCAAAATCTAAGAAGGCAAAAAGCCTATTCATAGACATGGCTGAAAGTGCTCAATACGAATCAAGCTCCGTGTCTATAGAGGAGTTTGAGGGACTTAAAAATTAATTACCTGAGTTGGCTATCCTCCTAAAAAAGCAAAGTAAAGGCACTCAGGGAGACTACCACTCAACCATAGTCCTCCACACAAGGTGATAGTCAAGGTTCTGATAAATAGTTGGAAATACAGATACCTGAACCTCGTTCCAGTGAAGGAACCAACAAAACCCCTAAAATCACAAATCTCAGGGAAGACCGAGAAACTGGTGACATAAGAAAGAAGGTCCAACAAATGGAAGAAACTATCCGGTCGATCAAAGGAACTTGAACTTATGGAAGTCTGAACTACTCAGATCTCTGCATATTCTCAAGGGCTCGATATCCTGAGAAATTTCAAAATCCCAAATTTTGAGAAATATAACTGGGTAGGAGATCCTTATACCCATTTGAAGGTATATATTGGAGAAGTCGGATCCTATACAGAGGATGAAAAGATAAGAATGCATCTATCTTAGAAAAGTTTGACGGAGAAGACATAGCATGGTATGATCGACTTGACAATTCCAAAGTCCACAGCTGGGAAAAGCTGGCCCATGCCTTCCTGCATCAATATAGCTTCCAGTCACAAATGGCTCTGGATAAATATCAAGTGACCAAAGTTAAAAAGTAAAAAAATGACTCTTTCTGGGAATATGCCCAAAGATAGAGGTGTATGGCAGCATAAGTCAGCCCACCCATGAAAGAGAATGCAATGGTGATAACATTCCTCGACATATAAGAAGCACCATATTATGAGAGGGTCCTAGCTGGAGTAGGAAAATTATTCTCAAAGATGATCAAACAAGGAGAAATGGCTGAAATGGGTTTGAAATCTAGAAAAAGAAAAGATCTTACTGCTTTAGAGGCAACTACTGAGCATATCCATATTGGAAATTATTGGAGTAACCCTCGGAGGGCCCATAAGAAGAAGGAAGAAGATGTATCCTTGATACTCCAAGGTCAAACTCAACGAGGTAGTTAGAAACCACCTATTCAAAAGCAGAATACTTATTCGTTTCTTTAGACATCTATAAAGTCTTCAATGAAAGCAAGAGAGGTTAAGTGCAAAAGAACTTTTACATCCTTGGGGGATTCACTTGGAACTATATTGAAGATTCTGAAAAACCAGAATAAGATCAACTTGCTTCTTCCCCATGCAAATCCTAATTGGAAAAGTTTTGACCCAAGTAAAAAATGTGCGTATCATTCTAGTTCCATTGGCCATAATACACAAGAATGCTTATCACTAAAGCATAAGATCTAGGATATGATAGATAATGGTGAATCGTGGTAACAATACCAGAACTATCGCATGCCCAGGATAATCCTCTGCTTTAACACAATAAGGAAGGAGTCAACATGATTAGTATGGGGAGTGAAGAAAATTCCAAGTACCTTAAATTCATTGGAGAAACGTCACAAACAGATGAATATAACCCTGCTAAGTTGGTATATTCAGATGGATGGTCTTCGATAGAATATGAACTAAAATCCATCAAGGAGCAGATTGATCAATTGGCAGAGTTAATGGTATATCAACACCAAGTAACTTGGCAGCTGATAAGTCAGATCAGTCAGAATCAAATAAACAATCCTCCATCTAGAATCCTCCCAATTGCTAAGAGGGATCATGCTCATTTACAAGAACATGAAACCTAGGGTGATAAAGTTGTAAAGGAATCAAGATTCTAGGCTCGTAGAGAGTTTGCAGCTAAGAGAAAGTTCACTCCTTTGAATCAATCCAGAGAGGAGATTCTATAGATGTTCATCAATGAAGGAAATATCATAAAACTGTTACCTTCAATAGACCCCCGATTAAGGAGGTTCGATGCTACTAAAATATGCCAATACCATTCCAACACCCTTGGTCATGACACAGAAGGTTGTTGGGCACTTTGTAACCTAATTCAAAATCTCATTGAGAGTGGTGATATGAAAATGGTAAATAACAATGCCTTCCCTAAAGAAGAAGAGATATTTCCTCGTAAGAGTCGGAGTTTATAAGAAATTATAGCTGTCATTTCCTATGAAAGAGATATCTCTGCAGTGCCCTTGGTAATTCAATGAGGAGGGGATGACGTACGAAAAATTCCTTTGAGGATAGCTACACCGGTACCATTATTGTTTATTTTTTGACCTCAGTATCCTATTACTAGCTTGAAAAAAGTCCCATGGAATTATAAGGAAAACGAGGGATCAAGATCAGATTGCATTGCTATCCTACCTAAGGATAACCCTTTATACCTACCTCAGAGGGTATTAAAGCCAGTTGCCAAAACCACGAGGAAAATACCTGAGGAGAAAGCCATAGAATTCCTCAGCAAAATGGGGCATAATGAAGCAAAAAAAGTGGTGCAATGTTTGAAAGAAGCACCTATGCAAATCTCCATCCTGGATATGATATTATCCTTGGATGATCATTATAAAATTCTGATGCAAGTCCTGGAAGAAGCTCACTTGCCAAAAACGGTGGATACAAAAAAATTCTGTCACCTGGTAAATCACATCCTTAACAACAATGTGATATCCTTCACAGATGATGACATACCAGTATAAGGAACTGGTCATCACAAGTCGCTATATATAGCAGTGATATCCTCTAGATATGTGATAGGGGGTATTGATAGATGGAGGATCTTCTTTGGACATTTGTCCTTATGATACCTTATAAATAATGAAAATCAACCCAAACTAGATCCGGAGCAGCCATATCATCGTAAGAGCCTTTGATAGATCTCGACGGGATACTATAGGCAAAATAGATCTTCTAGTGGAGATTAGTCCACATACAATCCACATAACATTCCAAGTGTTAAACATCACTACTGAATACTATTTACTGTTGGGAAGACCTTGGATTCATATGACGGGAGCAGTCCCATCCACACTTCATCAGCAGTTGAAATATATTATCAATGGTAATATGGTAACTATAAATGCTGAATCAGAACCAGTTCATGTGAATGGAGAGATTCCTTTGATCAGCCTCAATGAAGGAGTTGAGTATGCTAATTTTTAAGTATTTGAAGTGAGTTCAACTCATTATTGATCTATTGGGGCACCAACCTTAAAACCAAGAATCTTTCTCGAATTAATGTTTGTCGATCAAGAGATGATAGCCTTGGGCTTCTGGCCTATCAAAGAGCTGGGAAAGAATCAACAAGGAATCAAGAGTCCAATTCAGATACCTAGTCAGACAAGGAAAACTAGATTAGGCTACTTCTACGGATTAAAACGAAGAAACCCGCATAAGCATATGCCGGTTCATTTATCAACCATTTTGTTACCAGATTTCACTAAAGCATGCTTCAAGAAACATGTGAGAAAGATTTTTGCCTCTTTTTCCAACCTGCTGATGCCAAAGGTTAGTTCAGGTAAAGACAAAAGAGAAGCACCCCTTCTTACCAAGGAAGAAAATATGCAGAATGAGCACTTCCTCCAAGAAGTTCAAAGTTAATTTGCAAACATGTTCTACCTAGCACCTACTAGGGGTGAGGCTGTTAATGTTAAGAAAGTGGACCAGTCAGGAAACCATCCTTCAATCCCTTTCATAGATTGGGCTAAGGTTGATGTTCCAGGGAAAGACGCTGACCCTAATAAAGATTCAGTTATGGTCATCATAAAGGAGGAGGATAACAACAACTCCTTCATTACTATTGTCAATAATGACCTGACTCTGGACAACTAGAACAACACTCCTTACATCACTCGAAAAGGGTAAAATGGCAGAGATAGTCCATCTTCCCTGAAGTGTAGATATTATAAAAACTGCTTACTTTTGTTGCCTGTTACTAGCAGTTTACTTTTGTTTATGCTTTTTGTTGGTACTTTTTATATGTTAAACAGTTCCTTATATTAAGTCAAAGTATTTTATTTTTAGGAGTCCAAAGTTGGGTTTGTTTAGCCTTGTGGATGAACCGCCAATTCTATACAGTGACTACAATTCTAATGTAGAACTGGACTTTGACCTGATGGGGATTGATCAAGATGAGATAGATGACATTGAGGTGCCAGAGGAGATCAAAGGATGGGTCAAAGACAAACCCAAACCCAACCTTGAGCAAACCATCACTGTCAATATCGAAACTCCAGAAAATCCCAAGGAAATCCAAATTGGGAATGACATTTCCCCGAGCCAAAAGAAAAATCTAATTTAACTCCTGACCCAGTTCAAGGATGTGTTCAAATGGTCGCATGATGACATGTTCGGATTGTCCACAGATATAGTCGTTCATAGACTACCCATCAAAGAAGGATTTTAGCCAATTAAACAGAAATTAAGAAGACTGAAGCCCGAATGGAGTTTGAAAGTTAAAGAAGAAATAGTCAAGTAGTTCAAAGAAGGCATCATGGTATCAACTTACCTTAAATGGCTTTCCAATGCGATTTTTATTCCTAAACTCGAAGGGAAGGTGCGAGTTTGTGTGGATTATCGGGATCTAAACAAAGCTAGTCTCAAAGATGACTTCTCGATACCTTTCATCTTCATTCTAATAGATTACATAGCTCAGTATGACATGTACTCATTTGTCGACTATTTTGCTGGATACCATCAAATCATGGTTGTTGAAGAATATTGGGAGAAAACTGCCTTTATCATTCCTCGGGGAACCTTCTGTTATCGACAACTAGCTTTTAATCTTACCAATGCCGATGCCACGTACTAGAGAGCTATGATGTCTCTAATCCATGAAATGATGCACAAAGAGATAGAGGTTTACGTGGATGATATCATTGTGAAATCTAAAAAGGAAGATAACCACACCGACCATCTCAGAAAACTATTCAAATGGCTTTGCAAATACGACTTGAAGCTGAACCCATCCAAGTGTGCTTTTGGGGTTAAATTCGACAAACTTCTAGGCTTCCTGGTAAGCAACCGAGGCATTAAACGGGATCCAACCAAGATAAATGCCATCATCGAGATGCCTACACCTCAAATAGAGAAATAAATACTGGGATTTCTGGGGAGAATCAATTTCATCAACAGATTTATCTCCAACCTCACCACAAATTGTGATCCCATTTTAAAGTTATTAAGGAAAATTCCTCCGGAAAGTGGAATGAAAAATGTCAAAAATCTTTCCTCGCCATCAAGAAGCAGTTAACCAAAGCTCCGATTTTGATATCTCTAAGGGACAAAGTTCCACTTTTCATGAACATATTTTTCAACTCCAATGCCATGGGCTGCATGCTGGGGCAAAAAGATGATAGAGGTAAGTGTCGACGTCGGGATTTTTATTTGTCCCTTTTCTGTTCTTGTCTTTTGGTATTCTCATGTTAGGTGAGATTTTTCTAAAAAAATAAGTTGTGAAAAGTCCGACATGTATATGTCGACGATTGGATTGTAAGAGTAGCCAGTTGGTATTTTTAAATGGTTGCACCAACTCAACCGAAAATAGTTTGCACATTGACCTAGTGATGTGATATTATTTAACTGGTCTGTGAAACCGAGATTCATTAGGGTTCGGGGGCTTGATTATGCGGAGGGAAGGTGTTAGGTACCCCCCCGACATCTGTGGTGACACGGTGACCGCCACTTTTCAATTTAAACCTTTATCTGAATGTGTGTGTATGTGTGTAGGTCAATGTGCAGTTATGTGGAAGTAGTGATATGCCTCGTTTGCACCTATATGTAAAGGATTTGGATTTTGTATAAAAGTTCAATTTTAACAAGATATAGCAATGATATTTTGTAAAAGAGGTTTTTCAAACCCTTGTGCTCAATAGTAATTGAGGCCTTTGATACTTCTATTTTATTATGTGTTCGGCTTGATTGCTTTTATTTTCGAGATGCGAAGCATCTTCGAGAAAATAAGATAAAAAAGCAGTGCAGAATTCCTTGTGGGCATGAAAGTCGTCAAAGGAAATTCAAATACCGTGAATAATTTATAAGCTGGTTACAGCTGAAAATATCCATCACGGGAACCGAATCTAGATTCAGGAGACTGAATCTGTGATCACATAATTCCTAAGCTCACATGGTGATGCAGTATATATGAAAGCTGCAAATAGTTATATATATATATATATATATATATATATATATATATATATATATATATATATGAACAATCAACCGCCACGAAGTAAACTCTAGGCGGGACAGGAAATGGAAATATATAAAGGCAATCAACCGCGACGAAGTAAACTCCAGGCGAGACTAAATGTGATATATATATATATATATATATATATATATATATATATATATATATATATATATGTATAAAAGCAGTAAATGGCCACAAAGTAAACTCAAGGCCTGACAGAAATGAATATATATATATATATATATATATATATATATATATATATATATATATATATATATATATATATATATATATATATATATATATATCCTCGAATTCAAATTAACGAACTGAGCCTGGATCGATATATATCCAGTGCGTTTACAGCTTATATATATATATATAAAAGCAGTAAACGCTCCGGATATGAATCCAGGCTCAATCAAACAGAGTTTGATGATAACACTATATATATATATATATATATATATATATATATATATATATATATATATATATATAAGTATTTATTTACATATAAAAGCAATAAAAGCCACGGACCGATGGTCCGGGCATACACACACAACACAACTCTCAACGTGAATAATTATGTGTGAACAAAAGTGGAGAAAGGCTTACAGTGGGCTGCCAAAAAAGACTTTAAATAGTTTTAAATGAATTAACACTCGGCTTCCACCGGTAAAATGTAGCAAAATATAGGCTCACAAGTGTTTGAAATGAGAAAGTACTTAGTTTATTGTGTGTACAGAGCAAAATGGACAGGTCTTTCTCGCCTTTCTTCTCTTCCAAATGGCCACCCCAAGCCCTCTATTTATAGAGAGGGGAGCCGCAGGTGTACCTGCGACAGCCGCAAATGTACCTACGACTGCCCGGGGTGCATCGGGCTCCGTGGGCCCTGCGTCTCGAAGTACGTGCACTCGTGTAACGCGTTGTCCGCTCGAACCTTCATAACTTTCAATCTAGGCATCCGATGGAGGCGTATAATACCTTTTCTAAATGGTATTGTCGAGAGATACACAATAACATGGGATAAGAGGTTTTACGAAGTCAGGATGATGGGTCCATGCTCAGGTCTTCAAGTTTTCAAATTCTATCCGGTGTGCTGTCTTTTGTAGTAGTCACTCGAGATTAGAGCTATGGTTCTTATAGGACACTTCTTTGTAGCATGTAGGTTGAAATGTTGTTAAGATGGCGTGAATATGGAATCGAGGTGGCAAAATGATGATTTTGCCCCTCACCAGGGTTAGCTCCGACTTTGGGCTGATCTAGCAGTCGTTGCTTAGGATTGTCTCTGAGATTGAGCTGCTGCAAGTGCTGAATGTCCTCAGGATTGTCTCTGAGGTGTGCCTGACCTCTCAGGGTTATCTTCAGGTTTGGGACTGAGTGCCTCGGGGCTATCACCGAGGTTGAAGCTGATTATTGGGGATTAAAACGAGCTTTTTTGGGGTTATCTCCGGAACTACAACTGCATCCCTTAGGATTGTCTCCGACGTTTGAACTGTATCTCTCGGGGTTATCTCCAGAACTGGAATTACATTCCTCGGGGTTGTCTCCAAGGTTAAAACTAAAATTCTCGGGGTTATCTCCGGGATTAAAACAGAATATCTTAGGGTTATCTCTGAGATGGCAAACTGAGTATCCCAGGTTTGTCTCTGGGTTTGAGCCGTCTTAACCTCCAGGGTTATCTCTGGAAGACGATTCTGCCCTCCTGTAAAGTTAGTAATAGGAATGTAAAATTTCGAGTGTCTATAGATGCCCCTCTTTATCATATTCATGTAGTGTAATGGCATGGTTAGGATAAAGAATACTAGACACTTGAAATATGACAAGATATTCATGATGCTATGTACTACAGCAAGATGCAAATGTATGATGATGTGGTTTGTTGGACCATTTTCCAATGGGATGTGATGACTGTTTGCACCCATGACTTCTGATGGGGACTGGAGTTATCACTGATGACCTGACAAACTGCTATGATGTGTATTCCAATGTTCTTAGGAACTTACAGGATGTTGACGTTGGGGTTATCACCAAAGTCCTTAATCCTTGGCTCAGACTTTTCACCACAGATATTCCTCTCATGTGCAACAGACTCTAGGGGAATAAGCTTTTGTATGATGAAGATTATGTATAATAGATTCCATCATCGGTCCTCCTTGATGAGGATGGCTTTCCCTAGTTTGTATTGCCAGGTCTTTCCTATGTCCTGTTGGAGTTACTACCGACAGTTTGACCCTCACTAAAATGTGCATCAACGGATACCACCATCGGACCATCTCCGACGCTTTGTTGGGTTTAATTGCCAACGGTTGTAATCATCAGATAACTTCTGACGCTTCATTGGGTTTACTTGGCAACGGCTGAAGAACGTCAAGGTTGCTTGACCTTCGTTGAAATGTACTTCAATGGCAAAAATTATCGAACTAACTTCGATGCTTCGTTGGATTTACTTGCCAACGGCTGAAAAATGTCAAGGTTGCTTGACCTTCATTGAAATGTGCTTCAACGGCAAAAATCATCGAACTACTTCTGATGCTTCATTGGATTTCTTGCCAACGGCTAAAGAACGTCAAGGTTGCTTGACCTTCGGTGAAATGTGCTTCAATGACAAGAATCATCGAACTACTTTCAATGCTTCATTGGATTTACTTGCCAACGGCTGAGGAACATCAAGGTTACTTGACCTTCATTGAAATGTGCATCAACGGCTGATGATGTATGAAGTTCCCACTGGGGAAAATTTTTTGGAGTTACGACCCCAAACCGATGGCATCATACCTTTATGAGGTATTGCCGACTGTAGTCTGCAACAACTGTGATCATCGGTGTTGTGAACCCCCCTGTGTCTGGGCGGATACTAATGAGTGATATGTAGACCCGCAGTTTGGTCTTGAAAACCAGGATTTTAGGCTTTTCCGATCAATTGCGTAGCGTCTTTTTTCCTGATTTGACTTTTTCAACTTGTGAGACCTCCTTTGCAACTCAAATTGGACCGAACCGGAGGGGTGGTACCCATATAGGGTAGTTGTAAGTACACCTACAGCAGTTATAGGTACACCTACGGCCAACCGTGGGTGTACTTGTAGGCTGCTTGCCTTTTATAAGTTATTTTCACATTGAGCCACACAGAGAATTCGAGAGTTCTTCTTCAGATTTGCTGAGTTTGGGCTACTTTATGTGAAATCTGTCACCGTACAAGTGTTTCACACTATCCTGGTAATGTATGTATGTCTTCTTTTCCAGTTTCTGTCCGTTGGAAAATGAGTTATCATATGAAATGCGTCTAAACATATAGTGAATATGCATACCTATATGACTTGATAATAAATATTCAACATAGTAAATGTTAGTATTTAACCATGCTGAACATAATGATGTGAAAAAATTTAACTTTTGAAACAGTCAAATTGGCACCTTTTCCTGCTATTTCTTATCCTATTTGAGGACAAATGAGCAAAGGTAGTAAAGCAAAGTAATCCTGGTAATTAGGCTACCCTTACAGATTGTGACTTTGACATGTTCATGCATATAGGATGTTTATAACTATGGGTAGGTGTGCTATTGAATGGCCACCTAGTCATGCCTATGCGTATGTGGATAGTCCTTGTTACAAAGGAGACTCTAGCAAAAAATTTCCATGAGCCTAAGCATTGGGTAGTCATGCATTTTTAACTCTACTGTAGGCGTATATTAAAGTAATGCATGCATGCATGTAGTCATAAAATGCATTTAAAAATATCCAGGTTAGAATTTACCACACCCTTTCTGAGGTGATTTGGAGACTTGTGTCCAGATATTATGGATTCAGATCAGCCAAGTAGTTCCTGCAGGTTGATGTACCGGATGTTGAGGATGAGGAGGAGGATGTACCAGTTATGGCTCTAGCTCCTACTGCTCATGCTCCCCACAGGGATCTTCCAGGCATTAATGTGAAGATTCTAGAGCTTCTGAATGATTTGAGTTGCCACCCCTCAGTGTACTTGCAGGCAAACGAGGTAAAAGTTGGGTTTGATCTTCCTTTTCCCTATTGATGAGGAGCAAAGGTTCTGATGTTGATCTGCTTTGTAATGTAGGTTCTCAGCTTTACACAGCCTCGAGGGAACTGGTTCAACATACACTCTTTATATCAGGCTCTGCATCCAGATTACCGAGAGATTATGCATGGTTGGGGCTTTGGGGTGTTCTTTTCTATTCTTCCCTGCCGTTGTCCCTGGGGTTATCTCAGGGCATTGTCTGAGCACTAGTTTCACCAGACTCAATCTCTCCATTTATTGGATTATGAGGTGATGATGATGCCGATGGATTGGTAGTTTATCATCGGTGTGGAGTTTGGAGGGGCGCCAGTGCCTTGTACAACAAACATTACCCCAACTACCGTCAGATCCTTGCTAGGAGTCCCAGATGAGGTGCTCAAGGGCAGGACCATTCGTACAAGTCCTTTGAGCATAGATGCTATGAGTGGGCTATTGAGTGAGCCCATGCCCACTGATGTGAGAGTCAGGGATCACATTCTTTAGTGATTGTTCCTGATTATTATTAGGGGTTGTTTCATAGCAGACAACTCTTCCACGGTGTCATTCACTTTGATCAGTGCCACTCGGGAGGTGGACCGTATTGGCGAGTATGATTGGGGCTCCTATACCTTTGCCTATTTCCTCAAGGGAATGTGCATGCGTTCGCAGGGCTTGACAGAGGCTTGGTTAGGATTTTACCCATTTCTGCTGGTGAGTATTTCTCTTTTGATTTCCCATATACATGTTAAGAGTGTTGACTGACAGTAGATGTTTGCCTTTGTGTTGGCAATTTTGGGCCTATGAAAGGCTTCCATATTTGTGTCCTATTAGTGTGTTAGGTTTAGATACCTATCCACGAGGATGACGATGACATCACTCTATTTTGGCGAAGGTTCGTATAGCTGAGGATTTCACCCATTGTCGCTTACAATTGGAGTTATTGACAGCTGATGCCATCATTCGGGTTCCTTACTCTGGGGAACATTTAATAGTTGGCTTTGAGGATGGATACCCGACTAGTGTCGAGTATGTGATATCCACTCATCGAATTCCTCTCTTCACAGATGGAGGATGGGAGCTATATTTAGGAGAGCGTGCTATTAAGAGCACCACATGAGAGATTCATGTACCGATCTTACCTCCTGCCAGGCGTTATTGGCATGTGTCGCAGTCGCCTGTCAATGATATCCCGTTGATGGGCGTTGACAGCTTTACTTTATCAGAGGGTCCATTTACTCAAGAGGCATTATACCGCTGGTGGTCCCCTTGTACCATCGGAGCCCAGACCTGTGCCACTCAGTTCATAGGGGATATTGTTCCTGTATCCGTGATGATGATGGATTGGATGGCCCGTGTCTGAGATCCGACTCATTTAACACAGTTTGACCTGGCAGTTGGACCAACCACATTTTTTCACCCGACATTTGGGCAGAGATCCTTCAGAGGCGGATACTTTTGATCCTTCCAGCTTGGGGGCTGGCCATTCAGATGACCCATATGGCTTTATCAGTGCAGATCCTCCCCTCTATAGGCCTGACATCCCTCTTGGCGGAGATCCAGTGACTCAGGAAGAGTTACATCAGGTGGACAGGATTGATGATGTAGACATCAACACCATTAACTTCTTCTAATGTATATTCTCGCTATATCTTTTGATAGGCCTCTGTTAGATATTGGGTGGATGTGCCCCATTCTCGTTATATCTTTTGATAGGCCTCTGTTAGTTGTAGGGCGTATGTGCCCCATTTCCTTATATTTTCAGCTGTATAGAGATGATGTACTTAGATGATGATGTACTTAGGAATGTATGTACCATTTTCCATTCCCTACATCATATTGCCATCTATTATTTGTTATTCATGTTTTATTTTATGCATATGTATGTCCATAGATATTCAACATTGACTCCTGGATGATCTTATGATATGGCCCACACAGATGTCTTCCTTTACAGTTAGCCGTATTGATCATACCCCACCAATATTGGTGGCCTCATGCTTGAGATCTTGATATGATAGTGTATCCCCTTCAGACAGGGTGATTGTAGATCAGCTATTGCAGTATTCCATGACCCTCCTGATGTTTCAGGTTCCATTGGGCTTCGTAGATGGTATGCTAGAGCATTGGGTACTGGAGAGGCAGGTTTTTCGATTTGAGACCCAAGAGTTGACTCCCACCTTAGAGGAGTATGAGCGGTTGATGGCTTTGCCATTGGACATGCCTTATGCTCGGATGGCTGTCGGAGATATGCACCAACAGTTCATGACCCTCACCGGGTTGAGGCGTAGAGTAGCACAGGATGAGATTACATCCGGTCATGTAGTGTCCCATCATTTTCTGATTGACAGATTTGGCTCATTGGACAGCTATGCACAACACTCCGGGGATTTCACCAGGTCGAAGGATCAGTGGCATGTTGCCAGAGTAGACGTACTCATGATGTGCGTAGTGGCTTATTTGTACATGCCGTTGTACATGGATCATCTTAACATCAGTGTTGTTAGGGTAATTCATACCATTGTACCGATGATTATGGCAGTGACACTGAGGTGGACCATATATTGCCATACCCATTTTGCAGGGGTATTCACAGGCATCTCGGTCTTGTTGTATGTGTGGTTTATGTCACACCTGAAATCGATTGGCACCTTCCAACGACATGAGTACTATTTTTCCCATGAAATAGCCATGTCTTACTCCTTTCAGCTAGCGGAGTGTACAAACGCTACATCCTGGTCAGTGGTTTTGGCAGGGATCGAGGATCTATTTGACATTTTGCCGTGTATATGGCTCAACTCTTCCTACAGCTTCATTATTCATGCACCAGGCATGGATTATCTCCCTCTGGCTGGTTTGAGGGGCATGACCACATATCACCCACTAGTTGTGATGTCACAGTTAGACCAATTTTAGGATGTTCAACCTTTTAAGGGGGCATTAGGTTAGCGTTTGTCTTCTCGGCATTTATCATTAGTGGATAGATCCAGGGTGTATGCCTATTGGGATCAGCGTGAGCGTGCTGAGTTTACTGTTAGCCATCTGGGCCATTCTATAGAGTATTCTACATGGATGGAGAAAGAGATCACATCGGCTGCATTTGTATCCACAGTGCCGGGGATTGAGTTTATCAATGGGGAGCCCATAGAGGACATTGTGTTTCCCACGGGGGAGGAACCGTTTACCGAGTTGCCAGCAGCTCTTGTAGATTCTCCCAGTATGACTGCTACTATGATTCAACATTTAGCATAGTATTTAGAGCAGAGTCTTCACCTGATGACCTTTGAGAGAGATCAGGCTAGGACCTTGATGTTGACCGCTCTTGCTGGGAGAGATATCGCTCTGTTAGAGAGAGATGATGCTTTAGCTCATAGAGACACCGCTATTGTTGATCAGGATGAGGCCAGATCTTCTAGAGATGCAATGATTATTGAGTGAGATAGTACTATATCTGCCCGAGATATCGTTGTTACAGATAGTACTATAGTGAGGTCCCTTACTACTGGCATCATTACAGAGATGAGCACATATATTGATGAGCATATTGTCACCATGTAGTTGGCTGTAGATCTGTTAGCTCGTGTAGAGACCTTAGGCAAGTGATCACAGTGTTACCTCCTTCTTCTGAGAGGGATGCCATGTTGGACTTGATAGTCCATATATACACTGATTTGTAGATGGGCTTGTATTTTCCTGCATAGACTAGCTTAGCCATTTTTGTCATGTATAACACATATTGTATATATCAAACAATATTATATATGGCATGGAAATATATGTTGATTCACTTCCCTTTTAGGTGTGCCTTATTACTTGCTTGATATTTGCTTGTTTCTCCAGGGCTTATGATCTTGATGTATTCTAAACTCCTCCTTAATGGATGGACATTAAGATGTCTTAAGATTTTTTAGAATGGACCGTTGATATGTGTGTATTCCCTGCCATCTTTGGTGTCTTGGGACTGGTGTATGGAGAGGAGTGTGGCTTTCCTCTTTGAGGTTGACCACACCACAGATGGTCATCGGTACTCCTTTGTATGGGGGAGCCCAGGTAGTTCCATATCTTATGGATTGGTATTTCTCTTTGAGGAGTCAACCAAAACTTAGATGGTCGTCGATTCTCCCGTTTATGTGGGGAGTCCAGGTAGTTCCATCCCTTTGGTCTGAAGCCGGATGAAGTGTAGTGGATTGAAAGATGATCCCAACACCGTTGACAAGTTTTTATGTTTTGGTAGGGGGTAAGACCGAACCATGGATGGCTTCCTATGTACTCCTATTGAAGAGGAGATCAGGTATGCGTAGTTCGAACCTGGTGTAGAGGTTCAACGCTGTATGTGGCAAAGGGGGTGTAAAGATGTTTTTATTTTTGTTTTTGTTGTGGTGCGACCGGACCATAAAAATGGCTGCCTACGTACTCCCGTGTATTGGGGAGATCAGGTCGACGTAGTTCTCCCCTTGTACAGGACGGATTGTAGATGAAAAGTTTAATCCCATGTATAGGACAAACTGAAGGTGTGAAAAGTTTAATCCCTAGTGGGACAAACTGAAGGTGTAAAAGGTTTTGAAAACCTGCAGGGAGTGAAGGATCTGATGATCCCAAAACCAGGCTGCTGGTTGGAAAGAGTGATTAACCTTGATGGGACAAATGGGTGTGAAGAAAGTTGTATGTAGTGTAGGGTTTGGAAAACCTGAATTGACTGGGGATCTGGTGATCCAAAACTAAGATGTTTGCTTGATGGTAAATTCATACATAGTATCATTTCACTGTGTTTGAGTTAATGAGTTGTAGAAATTGATCACCATCAATTTCCTGTAATCTGAGAGCGCCTCCTGTCAATACCTCCTTGACAACAAATGGGCCTTCCCAATTCAGGTGAATTTTCCTTTGGACTGATCTTGGTCGTCAATATTCAAAACCAAATCATGTTGTTTAAATTGCCGTAGCCATGCTTTTCTTTTGTAGGATATGGTGATCCTTTGTTGATATAACCTACCATGGAAGATAGCAGCGGCTCGCCTTTCATCTATTAGAGACAATTGGTGATACCTATCTTGTAACCATTGATCTTCATCTAGCTGAGCTTCTATCAACACTCTGAGGGATTCCATTTCCACTTCTATGGGGAGCAATACTTCCATCCCATAGGTTAATGAGTAGGGGGTTGCCCCAGTAGAAGTGTACATTGATGTTCTGTAGGCTAACAGAGTCGGAGGAAATAAGTCAGGCCATCTTTTGTGACTGGCGGACATCTTTTGCATGATTTTCTTGATATTTTTGTTAGCCGCTTCAACAGCACCATTCATCTTTGGACGGTAGATGACGGAGTTGAGATGTTTGATATAGAATTTACTACATAACTCCTCCATCATTTTGTTGTTGAGGTTCTTAGCATTGTCTGATACAATTACCTCTGGTTGTCCATATCGATAAATGACATTGTTTCTAATGAAAGCAATAATAACTTCTTTTGTGACCCTAGGGAAGGAGGCTTCTTCTACCCACTTGATGAAGTAGTAGATCAGGGTGAAGATAAATCGATGAACATTTCTGGCTTTGGGCTCGATGGGCCCGATTACGTCCATTCCCCACATTGAGAAGGGCCAAGGCGAATTCATATTGTAGAGCTCCTTGGGAGGGGCGTGAATAGCATTCCCATGAATTTGGCATTGATAACATCTCTTGACGTGATTATCATAGTCAGCTTTGAGAGAGAGCCAGTAATACCCTGCTCTTAGGATATTCTTGATAAGTAGGGGGCCACTCATGTGTGGGCCACATACTCCACCATGGATTTCATCTGTGTGCCTTTGAGCTTGGTCTTTGTCCAAACATCTGAGGAGACCTAATCCCACCTCTCTTTTATAGAGTGTGTCTCCGCTCAGGTTGAATTTTATAGTCATTCGATGGATTCGCTTTCTTTCAGCTGGACTCGCCTCAGCGGGTGTAGATCCATCTCGCAAATACTCCTTGATATGTTGATACCAAGGGTGTTGGATGGGAGGTAGCTCATCCGATACTTCTCTAATGTAGTTCTCGTAGGCTAGTGCCTTTTGTCGAGCAAATAAGATGGTTGGCATGTTTTACTTGTCAAGTATGTTGATCAAAGAGGCCAAGGTTGTTAATGCATCCGCAAAGTCATTCCTATTCTGAGGAATGTGGAGAAAGGATATTTCTTCAAACTCCAAAGCCATCTATAGAACCTGCTGATGGTAAGGCAGCAAATGTAGCTCTTTGGTGTGATAAATTCCAGTGATTTGTCTGATTACCAATTCGGAATCTCCAAAGATAGTTAACCGTCTGATGCCCATTAATTGAGTAAGTTTTAGCCCCATGATACAGCCTTCATACTCAGCTGTGTTATTGGTATTGGAAAACTACAATTTGACGACAACGGGATGCTGCTCCCCCGTAATGGATACTAGAACTACTCCAGCCCCAGAACATTCCATGTTTATGGCTCCATTAAAATACATCTTCCATGATTGGTGTGTATTGTCCTAATGGCGTTGTTGAATTGTCATTACCCCTTCATCGGGGAAGTATATTTCCAAAGATTTGAAATCCCATGAAGGTGTGGCGGCCATTTGATCCGCAATTCCTCGACCTTTAATAGACTTTTGCGTTACGTAGGCGATGTCAAATTGTTGTAGGATCAACTGTCATCTGGATAGTCGACAATTCAACATGGGTTTACTGAACACATACTTGAGAGGATCCACACAGGATATGAGATGGGTTGTGTGACCATGGAGATAATGTTGTAATCTCATGGAAGCCCATGCTAAAGCACAACAAGTTTTCTCAATCAGAATGTACTTGTGTTCACTGCTACTGAATCTTTTGCTGAGGTAGTAAATAGCTCGCTCTTGGCGTCTATCGTCTTTCTTTCCCAACAAGCAGCCCATGACATTGTCATTGATGGACAGGTACATAAACAAGGGAACATCATCCCTGGGAGGTACCAAAATAGGAGCATTGACTAGCTGCTCTTTGATTGTAAGGAAGTCTATCTGACACTCATCATTCCATTTTATGGAGGAGTTCTTCCTTAGCAACTTGAAAATAGGTTCACAGGTTGCTGTGAGTTGAGAAATGAATCTACTGATGAAGTTGATTCTTCCCAAAAATCCCTATATTTCCTTCTTTGTCTGAGGAATGGGCATTTTCGTGATGGCCTGGATTTTTGTGGGATCCAGCTCAATCCCTTTATGGCTGACTAGGAATCCACATAACTTGCATGATTTCACGCCAAAGGCGCACTTGGCTGGAATCAACTTCAAGTTGTACTTACGTAACCTGTTGAAAAGCTTTCGGAGATGGTCTAAGTGGTCTTCCTCCCTTCGAGATTTGGCAATGGTGTCATCCATGTAGATCTCTATCTCTTTGTGCATTAGATCGTGAAAAATAGCCATCATTGTAAGACCCCAACTTTTTATAAATAAAATCAAATTTTTTCTATTTATTATTTTGAAATAGTAAGGGATTGATTTGATTAATGTGGTTAGTTATGGATAAAATGCGCAAATATTTTAAATAAGCAAGTGGTTATAAAATATTCATTATTGTAGGGGAATATTCGGTTGGTCGTGGAATATTTTTGCTGTCGGAGAATATTCGTACGACGGTGCAGGCTTTTGTGGGCCCTATAACGGAAAGCGATTGGATGAAGAAAACAACAAGTATGAGTTTTTTTTTTATAAATAACAGCGTAGTTGTTACCGTTAACACTGTTGGAATACCCGGTGGTTAAAACAAAGTAATACGCGGTGTTGCACAGTAGCACACATTTCACTAATTATTGATTCTTACGTAAGAAGACACTACTCAATAATTGTTACAGTAATTACTGTTCAATATTTTATTTTATTGATTCAATAATTGCTACATTGATATTTTATATTATTGTTGTTTCAATAATTATCACTGCACAATATTTCTCATTATCATATCAATAATTCATATTATTTGAATAATATTATTAGATATCATTATTGACAATGTATAAGGAAGTTCTGTCTAGGAGAGGTTATTTAATTGTGTGCCAGTAAGGAGAAATCTTTACCGGAAGGCCCCCTCTTTCCTGGAAACGACATGGCTGTCATTACTGTGATTCTGTAATATTATTTGTGAATAATTAATTATTGATTTATATGATAAGAAAAATATTTATTTTATGTGGATATAAATGGAGGAATTTTTAGAAAAGTGACAATTGTTGAAAATTAATATTATATTTTTTTGATAAAATAATTCATTCAAATATATTATTATATTACATTATAAATGTATAAAGCGATAATATAATAATATAATAATTGTGATATTTTTACAATGAATGTGTTATATATGAATAAATAAGGAGGAATAATATTTTTATTATAATAAATGCTAAAAACATGTTAAACATGTTGATGGATCCCATTTTTGACTGAAATTTGATTATAACCTGCAAAATCGTCCGTATGTGAATTTCGGTCAATTTCTGTTTAGAATTTGGAAAAACTTAAAGCTACAAAGTTGTATAGGATTAAATTTCCTATGAAATGGACATAATATTCAAATTTTTCTGATAAAAGGGCTATTTATTAAGAATTATTGAAGTTCCAGAATATTAGGTCTGAATTGATTTTGTTACAAAAAAATGTTCAAAACATGCTTTTCATGTTGGTGGGCCCCACTTACATGTGGTAAATGCGGAATTCAGATTGTAAGATGTGCGTAGGAAATTAAAAATAAAATATTAATATTTTTTAAATTTTTTTGTTTTGGTGTTTTAAGTATTTTTCTATAAATAAGATGCATAAGTTAGAATTGAAAATCACACCAGAAACTGAAGTTTTCTCTCTCTCCCCCTCTCTCTATCTCTCTCTATATTATCGAGCGTATTTTTGTAAGTATTTTAATACTTTGAGTGTTGCTATACGGTTCAAGTTTTCTTCAGCGTTATATCTGATATTCCAGCCAGAAGTACTATTCTTTTGAGGTAAGGGATGTTATTTTTTTTTCATAAATGATATTATTTCTTTCAATATAATTATACCGGAATATTGGTATGAATTTTATTATAAATTTTTTACCTTTTCATGTCGGAGTTACTATTCATGAGCTACTATTCATGAGTTACTATTCACGAGTACTATTCACGAAGTATGATAATTTTTCTTGTGGAATTTCTATCTTTTAGTGTCGGGTTACTATTCACGTATACGACACTATTCACGTATACGACACTATTCACGAATACGACACTATTCACAGAAAAATAAAATTTTCTTTTCTGTGTCCAAGATTGTCTGTTATGGTTCCTATCTTTGATTGGACCTATGTTTTGATCTTCATTTTTGAATTTTGCTCCACAATTGATTATTATGGAGTATTTTGAACTTAGATAAACTGAAGTACGAATCCCTAATCTTTGTCTTTTTATCTCTCTGAATTCGTTTTCTTGAAAATATTTTTATCATCCTCAGTCTTTAATGGTAATACTTGAGGAATATCTTTGGCCTGTAGTGCAAAGATGAATGATTACCTGATGAATATCGTTGGCACGTAGTGCAAAGATGAATATGTGTTGAGATGAACATGACCAACGGGTGATATAAATAAATATCTTTGGCCCGTAGTGCAAAGATGAATATTTGATGATTGATGTTACATGGATAAAATATTGATGATGGACTTTTAAATTCATAGTTGATAGTAGATTTCATTCTCTACTTAACTCTTCTAATGAATTGTTGTTTCCGCTGCAGTTGTTGATCTAAAACTTGTTGTCTATTATATTCTATGAGATATTTCTCTGTTGAAGACTAAGGATAATTTGTTCTACATTATCTTAGTCATAATATTCTTTATTGGGCTAGTTGAGCTCACCCTTTTCCTTTTTGTTCCATTTTTCTTCTCAGGAGGTGAAAATATAGCGGAAACTAGTCGGGGTATAGAATGATGGTTCAAGATAGTTGTTTTAGTAGTTATCACTATTTTGTAAGATAGTGTATCAATAATTATAATGAGGACTCCATTTGAGTTTGAATACTGTCTAGATGACAATATTTGTGTTTAAACTCACAGTATATGTGTTGTTGTATTTTGCACGATAATTATAATAGTAAAGTTGCAGTTGTTTTCTGTACCATGTATTTGGTGACTCAAAATGGGTTGGGTGGAATGAACCTATTTTGGGGGCGTCACAGTTGGTATCAGAGCTTAGGGATATAATCTCTAGCAGAGATTGGGGAATAGAACTAGGAGGGGAGAGACGAGTAAATCATTCGCTAGTGTATCCTACCGAAGCTTATTTTTTGGTCGGTCAGAATATAGGGATAATATGTGATATGTTAATTTGTTTAATTAACCCTTGTTTTGTGACAGTATTTGAGAATGGCAGCTGAAAATGTTAACAAGGGAGTGAATGAGACCGTTGAGACACCTCTAATTACCAACTAGGATAATGTGCATGAGGAAGGCAATATTCCTCCTGTAACAACACCACCAATCAAACGATGAACGATGAGATGTTTAGAAGCTTTTTGTAGTTCATTCAAAATCAGCGAGGGAGACTCGTGTATAAAATACGGGTGAAAATGCTAGCAACGCGTGGCTTGTCACAACCAAGCAGTTCAAAGAGTTGGGACCACCAGAGTTTTTGGAAAAGCCAGATCCGATCATGGCGGAAACGTGGGTTAAGCAAATTACCAAGATATTTGATGTCTTGGGATGCACGGAGGAACAGAAGGTTCCATTCGCCACCTTTATGTTCCGTGGTGAGGCAGATTACTGGTGGGAATCTATGAAGCGTACCCAGCCTGCCGCACTCAATATGTCTTGGGAAGCGTTTCAAAAATTGTTCAATGACAAGTACTTTCCTAATAGTATTCGTCATATAAAGGAGGTAGAGTTTATCAGACTGGAACAAAAAAACATGACTGTGTCCCAGTACGAGGTTAAGTTCACAGAGTTATGCAGGTTTGCACCTCATTTGGTAGAGAATGAGGAACGTATGACGCGGATGTTTCTGAGAGGTTTGAAACCCTAGATTCGTCAATACCTTATTTCTCATAAATTTTCTTTATATTCAGATGTTGTGAACATGACTCAATAACTAGAGCGAGATAATGAGTATGTTCAATCGGGCGACCAACAACACGATAATAATCGTACCGGTGGCAACGGCCATCGGGACAATGATAATCATCGTGGAGGAAATTACCATGCCAAAAATGGTAACCACTTCGGTGGTAATCATGGCCGAGATAATAGGAAAGGTGAGTCAAGTGGAAATTTCAGAAAGAGAAGATTCAACAATGACGGGAAGATGTCGGCACCAGCACCAGCAACAAATTCTAGGGGAGGAGAACGACCACCAGTTAGATGTTACAGATACAGAAAGGAGGGACACATAAGTCCAAACTGTTCACAGCCTTCCAAGATATGTTTTAGTTGTGGAAAAGACGGTCATATAGCTCGATTTTGTCCTGTAGCGAAGTCAAGTCCAACTGGGACTGTGGCACCAAAGGCGGATACGGACAAAACAAAGTCGGTAGTTTAAGGGAGAACGTTTTTCGTGACGAGGAATCAAACGAAGTTATCACGGGTTAGTTAATTATAAATTCTTGCAAAGTGTATACCTTATTAGATACCGATTCTACCTATTCTTATATCTTTCCTACTTGTGCTCAACGTTTGAACTTGACTCCTGTGAAATTAGACTTTGACTTATCTGTTAAAACTCCGTTAGGAGAAACTTTCGTTACATCCACTGTTTATAAATTTTGCTTGATTCAAGTTGGAACCATCACATTACCTGTGATCTCATTTAATTGAAAATACTTGTATTTAATGTGATTTAAGGATTGATTGGTTAACCACTCATCATGCTAAAATTGATTATTTTTGTAAGGTTGTTAGTTTTCATATTCCTAACCAACCTGTTGTACGAATTCAAGCAACCAAACCATTAAAGTCAATCACTGTCATATCAAGCCATAAAGCCATTCGTTTATTGAAAAAATGGATGTCAAGCTTTCTTAGCCTATTTCATGGATTTAAACAAAAATACGTCAGATTTGAATGATATTTCTATTGTTGCTGAATTTCCTGACGTATTTCTTGAAGAACTTCTTGGCCTACCCCCAAAGCGTGATATTGAATTTTGTATCGACTTTGAACCTGGTACAAAACTCATTTCTAAAATCTCATATCGAATGGCTCCTATTGAACTTCAGGAGTTAAAAACCACACTATAGGAGTTGGTACCCTAGCTTATATCTGGTGACTTCCTTTGTGGAATGCACCGAAGCCAGACTCTCCGTAGGGGACGTCATATTTGTGCAGTGGTAAACTGATAGATGCCATTGTGCCGTGCTATCCAAGATTGGGATATGAGTCACAGTTGAGAGCAACCTAAGTCAGTAATCAAAATACGCAGCTTTCTAGGCTTAGCTAGTTATTATCGGAGATTCATGAAAGGATTTTTTTCGAATCGCTACTCTATTAACTCAGCTGACTCAAAAAGATACAAAATTTGAATGGAGCGAGGAATGTGAGAAGAGCTTCCAAGAACTCAACATGCGGCAACGACGTTGGCTCGAGCTGTTGAAAGATTATGACCATACAATTCAATACCATCCTAGAAAAATGAACGTGGTAGCTGACGCATTGAGTAGAAGATCGTATGCGTTCACGAGTGCGATATTATTATCACAAAGACCCATTTTCGTACGACTTACAAAAGATGGAGATAGAGTTAAAGACTCCAAGAACCCACGTGATGATATATGAGTAGAATCAACTTTAATCGATAAAGTTAAGGCTGCTCAAGCTACAGACCCGGAGCTAATGAATATGAAGAAGAAGGTACAAGAAGTTGTTATTCCAAAAGCGAGAATCGATGAGGAGAGAAAAGCTCAAACCTTCTATTTGTTGGTCTATTTGAAATTCTTGATTGAGTAGAAAATGTGGCCTATATACTCGCTTGACCGCCAAGTATGTCTCGTGTTTATAATGTTTTTCGCATATCCACGCTACGTAAATATGTGAAAGGCCTGAACCACATTATTGAGTTCGAACCAGACTAGATAGCCGAAGATTTAACGTACGAGGAGGTACCTGTCAAGATATTGGATAGGAAGGAGCATGTCCTACACACAAATGTTATACCATAAGTCAAGGTTTTGTGGAGGAACCGTGCTATTGAGGAAATGACCTGGGAGTTGGAGTCGAAAATGAAAGCGAGGTACCCTCACCTTTCGAAACACCAAGTACGTATATCAATTTCGAGGACAAAATTTTATAAGTAGGGGAGGTTGTAAGACCCCAACTTTTTATAAATAAAATAAAATTTCCTCTATTTATTATTTTGAAATAGTAAGGGATTGATTTGATTAATGTGGTTAGTTATGGGTAAAATGCGCAAATATTTTAAATAAGCAAGTGGTTATAAAATATTCATTGTTATCGGAGAATATTCGGTTGGTCGTGGAATATTCTTGCTATGGGGGAATATTCGTACGACGGCGCAGCCTTTTGTGGGCCCCATAACGGAAAGCGATTGGATGAAGAAAACGACAAGTATGCATTTTTTTATAAATAACAGCGTAGTTATTACTGTTAACACTGTTGGAATACCCGGTGGTTAAAACACAGTAATACGCGATGTTGCACAGTAGCACACGGTATTGCACCAATTATTAATTCTTACGTAAGAAGTCACTACTCAATAATTGTTACAGTAATTACTATTCAATATTTTATTTTATTGATTCAATAATTTCTACGTTGATATTTTATATTATTATTGTTTTAATAATTGTCACTGCACAGTATTTTTCATTATCAAATCAATAATTCATATTATTTGAATAATATTATTAGATAGCATTATTAGCAATGTCTAAGGAAGTTCTGTCTAGGAGAGATTATTTAATTGCGCGCTAGTAAGGAGAAATATTTACCAGAAGGCTCTCTCTTTCTTGGAAACGACCTGGTTGTCATTATTATGATTCTGTAATATTATTTGTAAATAATTAATTATTAATTTATATGATAAAGAAAATATTTATTTTATGTGGATATAAATTGAGGTATTTTTAGAAAAGTGACAATTATTGAAAATTAATATTTTATTTTTTTTGATAAAATAATTCATTTAAATATATTATTATATTACATAATAAATGTATAATATGATAATATAATAATATAATAATGGTGATATTTTTACAATGAATGTGTGATATATGAATAAATGAGGAGGAAGAATATTTTTATTACAATAAATGTTAAAAGCATGTTAAACATGTTGGTGGATTCGATTTTTTGACTGAAATTTGATTATAACATGCAAAATCATCTGTATGTGGATTTCGGTCAATTTATGTTTAGAATTTTAAAAAATTTAAAGCTACAAAGTTGTAGAGGATTAAATTTCCTATGGAATGGACATAAGATTCGAATTTTTCTGATAAAAGGGCTATTTATTATGAATTATTGAATTCCGGAATATTGGGTCTGAATTAATTTTGTTACAAAAAATGTTCAAAACATGTTTTTCATGTTGGTGGGCCCCACTTGCATGTGGTAAATGCGAAATTCAGATTATAAGGTGTACGTAGGAAATTAAAAATAAAATGTTAATATTTAATTAAATTTTCTGCTTTAGTGTTCTAAGCATTTTTCTATTAATAGGATGCTTAAGTTAGAATTGAAAATCACACCAGAAACTGAAGTTTTCTCTATATCTATATTATCGAGCGTATTTTTGTGAGTATTTTGATACTTTGAGTGTTGCTATATGGTGCAAGTTTCCGTCAGCGTTATATCTGATATTTCAGGCAGAAGTAATATTCTTTTGAGGTAAGGGATGTTATTTTTTTTCGTAAATGATATTATTTCTTTCAATATCATTATACCAGAATATTGGTATGAATTTTATTATGAAATTTTTACCTTTTTATGTCGAGGTTACTATTCATGAGTTACTATTCACGAGTACAATTCACGAAGTATGATAATTTTTCTTGTGGAATTTCTATTTTTTAGTGTCGAAGTTACTATTCACGTATACGACACTATTCATTTATACGACACTATTCACGAATACGACCCTATTCACAGAAAAATTAAATTTTCTTTTCTGTGTCCAAGATTGTCTGTTATGATTCCTACCTTTGATTGGATCTATGTTTTCATCTTCATTTTTAAATTTTGCTCCATAATTGATTATTATGGAGTATTTTGAACTTAGATAAATTGAAGTATGAATCCCTAATCTTTATCTTTTTATCTCTCTGGATTCGTTTTCTTAAAAATGTTCTTATCATCCTCAGTCTTTAATGGTGATACTTGATGAATATCTTTGGCCTGTAGTGCAAAGATGAATGATTACCTGATGAATATCGTTGGCCCGTAGTGTAAAGATAAACAGGTGTTGAGATGAACATGACTAATGGGTGATACAAATGAATATCTTTGGTCCGTAGTGCAAAGATGAACATTTGATTATTGATGTTACAGGGATAAAATATTGATGATGGACTTTTAAATTCATAAATGATAGTAGATTTCATTCTCTACTTAACTCTTCTAATGAATTGCTGTTTCCGCTGCAGTTGTTAATCTAAAACTTGTTGTCTATTGTATTCTATGAGATTTTTCCCTATTGAAGACTAAGGATAATTTGTTCTACATTATCTTAGTCATAATATTCTTTATTGGGCTAGTTGAGCTCACCCTTTTCCTTTTTGTTTCATTTTTCTTCTCAGGAGGTGAGAATATAGCGGGAACTAGTCGGGGTATGGAATGATAGTTCAAGATAGTTGTTTTAGTAGTCCTCACTATTTTGTAAGATAGTGTATCAATAATTGTAATGAGGACTCCATTTGAGTTTGAATACTGTCTAGATGACAATATTTGTGTTTAAACTCACAGTATATGTGTTGTCGTATTTTGCACGATAATTATAATAATAAAGTTGTAGTTGTTTTTTGTACCATGTATTTGGCGACTCAAAATAGGTTGGGTGGAATGGACCTATTTTGGGGGCGTCACAGTTGGTATCAGAGCTTAGGGATATAATCTATGGCGGAGATCGGGGAATAGAACTAGGAGGGGAGAGATGAGTAAATCATTCGCTAGTGTATCCTACCTAAGCTTATTTGTTGGTCGGTCAGAATATAGGGATAATATGTGATATGTTAATTTGTTTAATTAACCCTTGTTTTGTGACTGTATTTGAGAATGACAGCTGAAAATGTTAACAAGGGAGTGAATGAGACCGTTGAGACACCTCTAATCACCAACCATGATAATGTGCATCAGGAAGGCAATATTCCTCCTGTAAACAACACCACCAATCAAACGATGAACGATGAGATGTTTTTTAATTATTGATTCTTACGTGAGAAGGTTCAGCAGCTGTGAGAAGAAGTACACTCTGATTGAAAAAACTTGTGCATTAACATGGGTCGCCATGAGGTTACAACATTACCTCCACGGGCACACAACCTATTTCATATTTTGCGTGGATCCTCTTATACATCTTTAGCAAGCCCATGTTAAATTGTCGATTGTCAAGGTGACAACTAATCTTCCAACAATTTGACATCCTCTACGTAACACAAAAAGCCATTAAGGGTCAAGGAATTGCAGATCAATTAGTCGAAGCACCATTAGGGGACTTCGAACCTTTGAAAACTTATTTCCCTAACGTTGGTGTAATGATATTTCAACAAAACCATCGAGAAGATATGGGCCAAATTTTGAAATTGTACTTTGATGGTGCTGTAAACATGAAAGGCGCTGGAGCAGGGGCAGTTCTCATATCCATCACTAGAGAACAATATCCCATGGCCACCAAGCTATAGTTTGTGAACACCAACAACACACCGAGTTTGGAGGCTGCATAATGTGATTAAAATTGGCCCGATCAATGGGTATTAAATGGCTAGTTGTCTTTGGGTATTCCAAATTGGTTATCAAGTAAACCACCAGGGCATATCACACCAAAGAATTGCACTTGCTGCCCTATCACAGGCATATTATAAAGATGGTCATGAAGTTAGAAGATATAGCTTTCATACACATTGCTCAAAATCTAAATAATTTCGCATATACAATAGCAACCTTGGCTTCCTTAATCAACATTTCCGCAAGGAGAGGACTCCCTGCTATCAAATTTACAAGCCAGATGGCACCAGCCTATGAAAATTATATTTAAGAAGTATGAAATGAACTACCTCCCATTAAACACCCCTAGTACTATGATATAAAAGAATATTTGCAGGATGGATCCACGCCCACTAGGGCAAGTCAAGCTGAAAGAAAGCGGATCCATAATGTGAGGTCCCTAGATCCGGGTCCCAAATCGCCACGATTCTGTTATACTAATTCTACAACTATTGCGGAAGATATAATCATAAATTATTTATACATTAAACTTTACACATTATTCCTCAAGGTCGAGTAACCTTAACTTATTACACAATTCATAACCTAATCAACATACAATGTCATTATCATACACTACTGTTACAATTTATCTACACATATAATCCAAAGTTGGACTTGTCTTTGTCTTTTAATGTATCTGACGTATTCGTCTTAATCTGCAATGTTTATCATGATATAGCAAGGGTGAGCAACAAGTTTGCCCAGCAAGTTTAAGTTCAATAATTTAAGGATATATCATGATGGAAAGAATTGAACAATAAGCTGGCTAAAATTCTACAATATAATTGTGAACTAGCATGAACAAATTTTTACAGCTGAACGAACATTGAATATGAAAAACTATATTTGGACCGAATGGTAATGAAGGTCATCAGCCTTTCATACCTGATGAACACATGCAATATGCACAAAGTGCGATTCAACAATTCATAGACGTGATAATCATCAATGATTAATCACAAGCACATATGCAAAATTATTGTAAGACCCCGAATTTTATGAAATAAAAGTATTCAATTTTTCTTATAATTACTATTCAGTAAATGGTTAAATTGATAAAAGTTAAAGTTAAGGGTGATATATTAAATTTTTTTCAAAATACGCAAGTGGTTATAAAATATTCATTGTTGTCGGGAAATATTCGTTTGGTCGTGGAATATTCTTTCTGTTGGAGAATATTCGTAAGACGGCGCAGCCTTGTGTAGGCCCCATAATGGAAAGTAATTAGATGAAGAAAATGACAAGTATAATTTGTTTATAAATAACGGCGTAGTTATTACCGTTAATACTGTTGGAATACCTGGTGGTTAAAATACAGTAATACGCGTAGTTGCACAGTAGCACACGGTATTGCACAATATTTTTTTCAATTATTGATTCTTACGTGAGAAGGCACTACTCAATAATTGTTACAGTAGTTACTGTTCAATATTTTATTTTATTGATTCAATAATTGATGCGTTAATATTTTATATTATTGTTGTTTTAATAATTGTTGTTGCACAATATTTTTCATTATCAGTTCAATAATTCATATTATTTGAATAATATTATTAGATAGCATTATTGCCAATGTCTAGAAAGTTCTGTCTAAGGAGAGGTTTGGTCATCTAATTGCGCGCTAGTAAGGAGAAATTCTTATTGGAAAGCCCCCTCTTTCCTGGGAACGGCCTGGTTGGCAGTACTGTGATTCTGTAATATTATTTGTGGATAATTAATTATTGATTTATATGATAATGAAATATTTATTTGATGTGGATATAAATGATGGATTTGTTTATGTGGTTATAAATGAAAGAATTAATGTTGAGGTATTTTATCAGTATTTTTATCGGAATGGAGGTATTAAAAATTAAATTAGGGTTTTTGAGATATTTTGTGGGGGTTATAATTTTTAATCCGACCGTTGGATCGTTGTGATTTTTAGATATGTTATACATATATAAGTTGAGTATATGTCCACAAATTTGAACCGTTAAAAATGAATGAATGATTTGTTTTGAATTTTAAGAGATGACTGATTCGGAAATTAGGTTTATAAATGATTTTGGTGAAAAATTCTAGAAATGGGTGGGCCCCACTTTTGGTTGTTGGGGAAGATGGCTGATTTTTGGTGGGTGGAATAGTAGCAGGTAAAGCCATCAGGTTGCAGGTTAAGTTTGCTTCGGTGTGCTAACATTTTCCTATAAATAGAGGTCTAAGTTAGAATTGAAAATCACACCAGAATTCATAAGTTTTCTCTCTTTTTCTCTCTAGATTATCGAGTGTATTTTATGAGTATTTAGATACTTGGGGAGTTGCTATTCATCAGTGCAAGTTTCCTTCAGCGTCATATCCGATATCCAGTCAGAAGTGCTGCTCTTTTGAGGTAAGGGATAGTAAGGGATTTTAAGGGTTATTATGTTTTTTAGTTTCGTAATTTTTCTGACCTTCAAAAATTCTAGAAAAATTTGACATAATAATTTGATGAGTTTTCTAGATTATGTGCAAAAATGGCGATTTTTGGATGTATAGATTAAGAGTTATGAATTTTACGGTAAAAGACTATTTTAAAAGTAACCGCTTATAACTCCTTGTGGTTAACTCCAAAATTGATAAAATTTTTATTGGAAGTATGTCTATATAATATCAGTGTACTCTGTGAATTTCGGAATTTTTGGATAAAAGTACAATTTATGATAAATGTCTAAATATTCGGTTGTTTTGGCCATATGAAAAATAGTAAATGAGTTTTAAAAATTCTGAGAAAAATATATGTTCAATATGGGACTATATTCTGCTAAATCCCAAAAAAGAAATATTTTTGGAACTGATTTGGAATTTTTTATAAAAATAGACTAGTTATGAGTAAATTAATTAAATATGTTATATGAAGTATGAAAATTGAAAAATAGGATTTTATGGCTTGAGAATCCTATATGAGGTATATGCAGATTTTTAATGAGAGTTTTGGTTATTGGTAATGAAATCTTATGAGTTTGACATTTTAGAATGATCAAATGTATTATTTAGTAAAGTGTAAACAATTAAAATAAATTGTTTATAAATTTAAGAAATGTTATTCTTTCAATATCATTATACCAAAATATTGGTATGAATTTTATTGTGGAATTTCTACCTTTTTGTATCGGGATTACTATTCATGAGTTACTATTCACGAGTTACTATTCATGAGTTACTATTCACGAGTTACTATTCACGATAAAATTGGTTTCTTTTTCTAACCAAATTATAGTTGATTTATGAATATTACTCTTGAGATTAAATCTATATTTTGATAATATTATTTTTATATATAACATTTTTATAACCCTGATGTTGAAATTCTCTTACACTTGAGTGTAAAGATAGGTAGATTGTTGGTATGATCATGACTATAGGTTCTCTTTGGCCAGTAGTGCAAAGTTGAATTGTTGACTAGTATGATCATGACCATTGAATTTATAACGGAATATTTTTAGCTTAAGTGTAAAGGTGAATTGATCAACATGGTTATAATTATTGTTTATATAATTCTGAAATGATTATATATTTCTTTGAGATATTAATATATTTAGCCTATAGTGCAAATATGAACTGTTGAAGAATATCTTTGGCCTGTAGTGCAAAGATAAATTATTGATGAATATCTTTGGCCTGTAGTGCAAAGATAAACTGTTGATGAATAACTTTGGCCTGTAGTGCAAAGATGAATTATTGATGAATATCTTTGGCCTATAGTGGGAAGATGAACTGTTGTTGAATATCTTTGGCCCGTAGTACAAAGATGGGTTGTTGATGAATATCTTTGGCCGTAGTGCGAAGATGGATTTATTAGCATGATTATGAACATGAACTGTGATTTGGTATAACCATGATCTTTGATGTTTCAGGTAAAGACGGGTGATGAAAATATCCTTCGTCCTGAGTGCGAAGAAAAATTTAGAATCACAAATATAATTATGAGTTATTCATATGATTGTGGAAAGGAACTGTTGAGTGATGTTACAGGGATAAAACATTGTTGGTGGATTTTTAACATGGAGAAGATAATATACTTTATAGTCTATTTGACTCTTCTAATGAATTGCTCGTTCCGCTGCAACTATGGTTAAAATTTTTATCATCTACCATATGTTCTAAATCTCTGATTTATTACTGATGAAGACTATTGATAATTTATTTATCTTTAGTCATGATATTCTTTTACTGGGCTAGTTGTGCTCACCCTTTTGTTTCACAATTCCTTTCAGGTAATAAGAGTGTAGCTGGGTCGAGCGGGGGTAACAAGGAAATAGAACGGTGGTCATCATTTAGTAGTTATATTTGGTGAAGAAAATAGGGTGAGGCGAACCCAACGTTGGAAGGGTGTTTTGTCACTATCATACAAGATGTCTAATGACATACAATCTCGTGTCATCATAAGACAGGGTTGTGCTCATCCACTTGCTGAGTATATCTACGAGCACTACCTATATAATTTTGGTGTTTGTTTGAAGTATAATTCATGATTAAAGACAGTGGAGATAATGATAAGTCAAGAGAAGATTCACCATTGGGAAGAATATGATAGTAATCTTCTCGTTTTTCTTTGGGGTCTATTGGGTCAACCAAGGATAATTCTGTGGCCATATGATATCTATCATAACCTAGACGCATGGCCTCCCATGTACGAAGGTTTTCTTGAGCACTTCCTAAATATTCTAATTTTTAAAACAGTTTTTGACTATACCTTTATGTAAGGTGTCATTGTGAGGTGATGTCCCCGGTTGGGGGACTTGAGTCACATTTGGTATATATTTGTATCCAAACTCACAGCATATGTGTTGTTGTATTTTGTACGATAATTATTGTAATAAAGTTGTAGTTATTTTCTGTACCATGTATTTGGCGACTCAGAATAGGTTGGATGGAATGGACCTATTTTGGGGTCGTTACATTTTGGTATCAGAGCTATAACTAAAGAGCCCCGAGCCTTTCGCTGGTGACTTCCTGTTGATGGGGGATGCACCGAAGCTAGACTCTCCGTAGGGCCGGGGACGTCGTTTTGCGGTGTCAAACTGATAGGTCTCAATGTAAGGTGTTGACATAGGTTGGTGTCCAAAGTTACATTTTGGTATCAGAGCTTAGGGATATGGTCTCTGGCGGAGATCGGGGAATATAACTAGGAGGGGAGAGATGAGAAAATCCTTCGCAAGTGTGTCCTACCTAAGCTTATTTTTTTGGTCAGTCATAATATCGGGATATTATGTGATATGTTAATTTGTTCAATTAACCTTTATTTTGAAGCTGTATTCTAGAATGATATCTGAAATACAGGACATGAGCAATGGAGAAATCATGATGAGATGGTAGATAGAATCTGAAATGAAAGCAAGGTATTCTCAACTCTTTGAAATACCAGGTACGTAAATTTCGGGGACGAAATTTCATAAGGAGGGGAGATTGTAAGACCCCGAATTTTATGAAATAAAAGTATTCAATTTTTCTTATAATTACTATTCAGTAAATGGTTAAATTGATAAAAGTTAAAGTTAAGGGTGATATATTAATTTTTTTTCAAAATACGCAAGTGGTTATAAAATATTCATTGTTGTCGGGGAATAGTCGTTTGGTCGTGAAATATTCTTTCTGTTGGAGAATATTCGTACGACGGCGCAGCCTTGTGTGGGCCCCATAATGGAAAGCAATTGGATGAAGAAAACGACAATTATAAGTTGTTTATAAATAACGGCGTAGTTGTTACCGTTAATACTGTTGGAATACCTGGTGGTTAAAATAAAGTAATACGCGTAGTTGCACAGTAGCACACGGTATTGCACAATATTTTTTTCAATTATTGATTCTTACGTGAGAAGGTACTACTCAATAATTGTTACAGTAGTTACTGTTCAATATTTTATTTTATTGATTCAATAATTGCTGCGTTGATATTTTATATTATTGTTGTTTTAATAATTGTTGTTGCACAATATTTTCCATTATCAGATCAATAATTCATATTATTTGAATAATATTATTAGATAGCATTATTGGCAATGTCTAGAAAGTTCTGTCTAAGGAGAGGTTTGGTCATCTAATTGCGCGCTAGTAAGGAGAAATTCTTATTGGAAAGCCCCCTCTTTCCTGGGAACGGCCTGGTTGCCAGTACTGTGATTCTGTAATATTATTTGTGAATAATTAATTATTGATTTATATGATAATGAAATATTTATTTGATGTGGATATAAATGATAGATTTATTTATGTGGTTATAAATGAAAGAATTAATGTTGAGGTGTTTTATCAGTATTTTTGTCGGAATGGAGGTATTAAAAATCAAATTAGGGTTTTTGAGATATTTTACGGGGGTAATAATTTTTAATCCGACCGTTGGATCGTTGTGATTTTTAGATATGTTATACATATATAAGTTGAGTATATGTCCACAAATTTTGAACCGTTAAAAATGAATGAATGATTTGTTTTGAATTTTAAGAGGTGACTGATTCGGAAATTAGGTTTATAAATGATTTTGGTGAAAAATTCTAAAAATGGGTGGGCCCCACTTTTGGTTGTTGGGGAAGATGGCTAATTTTTGGTGGGTGGAATAGTAGCAGGTAAAGCCATCAGGTTGCAGGTTAAGTCTGCTTTGGCATGCTAACATTTTTTCTTATAAATAGAGGGCTAAGTTAGAATTGAAAATCACACCAGAATTCATAAGTTTTCTCTCTTTTTCTCTCTAGATTATCGAGTGAATTTTGTGAGTATTTAGATACTTGGTGAGTTGCTATTCATCAGTGCAAGTTTCCTTCAGCCTCATATCCGATATCCAGTCAGAAGTGCTGCTCTTTTGAGGTAAGGGATAGTAATGGATTTTAAGGGTTATTATATTTTTTAGTTTCGTAATTTTTCCGACCTTCAAAAATTCTAGAAAAATTTGACATGATAATTTGATGAGTTTTGTAGATTGTGTCCAAAAATAGCGATTTTTGGATGTATAGATTAAGAGTTATGAATTTTACGGGAAAATACTATTTTAAAAGTAACCGCTTATAACTCCTTGTGGTTAACTCCAAAATTGATGAAATTTTTATTGGAAGTATATCTATATAATATCAGTGTACTCTGTGAATTTCGGAATTTTTGGATAAAAATACAATTTATGATAAATGTCTAAATATTCGGCTGTTTTGGCCATATGAAAAATAGTAATTAAGTTTTAAAAATTCTGAGAAAAATATATGTTCAATATGGGACTATATTCTGCTAAATCCCAAAAAAGAAATATTTTTGGAACTGATTTGGAATTTTTTATAAAAATAGACTAGTTATGAGTAAATGAATTAAATATGTTATGTGAAATAAGAAAATTGAAAAATAGGATTTTATGGCTTGAGAATCCTATATGAGATATATGCAGATTTTTAATGAGGGTTTTGGTCATTGGTAATGAAATATTATGAGTTTGACATTTTAGAATGATTAAATGCATTATTTAGTAAAGTGTAAACAATTAAAATAAATTGTTTATAAATTGAAGAAATGTAATTCTTTCAATATCATTATACCAAAATATTGGTATGAATTTTATTGTGGAATTTCTACCTTTTTGTATCGGGGTTACTATTCATGAGTTACTATTCACGAGTTACTATTCATGAGTTACTATTCACGAGTTACTATTCACGATAAAATTGGTTTCTTTTTCTAACCAAATTATAGTTGATTTATGAATATTACTCTTGATATTAAATCTATATTTTGATCATATTGTTTTTATATATAACATTTTTTAAACTCTGATGTTAAAATTCTCTTTCACTTGAGTGTAAAGATGGGTAGATTGTTGGTATGATCATGACTATGAGTTCTCTTTGGCCAGTATTGCAAAGTTGAATTGTTGACTGGTATGATTATGACCATTGAATTTATAACAGAATATATTTAGCTTAAGTGTAAAGGTGAATTGATCAACATGGTTATAATTATTGTTTATATAATTCTGAAATGATTATAAATTTCTTTAAGATATTAATATATTTGGCTTATAGTGCAAATATGAACTGTTGAAGAATATCTTTGGCCTGTAGTGCAAAGATGAATTATTGATGAATATCTTTGGCCTGTAGTGCAAAGATGAACTGTTGATGAATATCTTTGGCCTGTAGTGCAAAGATGAATTATTGATGAATATCTTTGGCCTATAGTGCGAAGATGAACTGTTGTTGAATATCTTTGGCCCATAGTACAAAGATGGGTTGTTGATGAATATCTTTGGCCGTAGTGCGAAGATGGATTTATTAGCATAATTATGAACAGGAACTGTGATTTGGTATAACCATGATCTTTGATGTTTCAGGTAAAGACGGGTGATGAAAATATCCTTCGTCCTGAGTGCGAAGAAAAATTTAGAATCACAAATATGATTATGAGTTATTCATATGATTGTGGAAAGGAACTGTTGAGTGATGTTATAGGGATAAAACATTGTTGGTGGATTTTTAACATGGAGAAGATAATAGACTTTATAGTCTATTTGACTCTTCTAATGAATTGCTCGTTCCGCTGCAACTATGGTTGAAATTTTTATCATCTACCAAATGTTCTAAATCTCTGATTTATTACTGATGAAGACTATTGATAATATATTTATCTTTAGTCATGATATTCTTTTACTAGGCTAGTTGTGCTCACCCTTTTGTTTCACAATTCCTTTCAGGTAATAAGAGTGTAGCTGGGTCGAGCGGGGGTAACAAGGGAATAGAACGGTGGTCATCATTTAGTAGTTATATTTGGTGAAGAAAATAGGGTGAGGCGAACCCAACGTTGGAAGGGTGTTTTGTCACTATCATACAAGATGTCTAATGACATACAATCTCGTGTCATCATAAGACAGGGTTGTGCTCATCCACTTCCTGAGTATATCTACGAGCACTACCTATATAACATTGGTGTTTGTTTGAAGTATAATTCACGATTAAAGACAGTGGAGATAATGATAAGTCAAGAGAAGACTCACCATTGGGAAGAATATGATAGTAGTCTTCTCGTTTTTCTTTGGGGTCTATTGGGTCAACCAAGGATAATTCTGTGGCCATATGATATCTATCATAACCTAGACGCATGGCCTCCCATGTACGAAAGTTTTCTTGAGCACTTCCCAAATATTCTAATTTCTAAAACAGTTTTTGACTATACCATTATGTAAGGTGTCATTGTGAGGTGATATCCCCGGTTGGGACATGAGTCACTTTTGGTATATATTTGTATCCAAACTCACAGCATATGTGTTGTTGTATTTTGCACGACAATTGTTGTAATAAAGTTGTAGTTATTTTCTGTACCATGTATTTGGCGACTCAGAATAGGTTGGATGGAATGAAACTATTTTGGGGTCGTTACAATTATAACTCAGGGTTGAGTTCGAGAAAACTTGCCTGTTCGGTCGATTACTATTACGCAATTTATTTAACTTTGTCTGAAGACCTAATATATAAATAATATTGATATACAAATTAGAATAATATCATCACAATTATAAAAATAACCTAAACACATTAACACATAACCCTATCGGTCTATAAAACACATAAGACTTAGTATCAAGTCAAACTATTGCAGTCTGAGTTGAATCCGGCACAATTCTGACATCCCGACGGCCAAGTCGGATAATTATCGAGTTTAAGTTCAATTATACTTTGCCTAAACACTTAACAATTATCTTAGATAATTTATTAATCAGTCAAAATATTTTTCAAAGGCTCATAATAATTTTTAGAAAATTATTATCCTTTAATATGATTTTTCAATCATTAATATCACATTTATATGATTTAATTACCACAATATTTTATTATCATTAATATTTATTTAATATCAAATATTAATGAAATACATAACATAATATTATAATATATTTATAATATCTCAAAGTATTTTTAATACTTTAATATTACATTTAAATGATTTTTAAACATTTAATCCATTATCCGATAATTATCATTAATATTAAAATATTAATGTTTTTCATAACAAAATATCAAAAGTTATATTTTATATTAATTATAAATATGTACTGTATGTACGTATTGCTAATGGTTGGTCAATTATGGTATAGCATGTCAAAATCCTAATATTAATTTGTTAAACCCTAGTTCAAAAGTTAAATATGAGTTCAAGACTGTTTAGTAATTATGTTATATGATTTATGTTGTGTATTCTAGGATTTAATGCTAATTAGGTAAACCCTAATTATTAGAAACCCTAATTAGTAATTAGAAACCTTAATTACTAATTGGAAACCCTAATTGCTAATTAATTTACCCTAATTGCTAAATTAGCAAGCTTAATTATAATTAGTAAATTCTTAAACTTAATTTTTAAATTCTAAGTAATTAGAAACCTAAATTAATTTAGAAACCAAAATTTATAATTTAGGAAACTAAATTGTACATTTTTGGCCTAATTAGAAATCTTAAAAGAAAATCAAAAATTTGTGAGACCTTAGGGCTAAACCCTAAGGATCAAACCCTAAAGATTACAATTTGGCCATTAAAATTTCAAGGCTAATTACCTAAATGTCCTTTTGCACATTCTTTATTAGCTTGCTGGCAAAACTTGCTAAAATTTTAGTTGTTTACCAACTCTTGACTTTTCATTTAACAAAAATCTCAGTACATTAGTTATATACTTCAGCCATACACATTACAACTATCATATATATAGATTATGAGAGAGAAAATGTCACATTCAAGCCCCATTTGTTCACAATACTCATCCAAGGCCCTCTCTCCCTAAAACTCATGAAAATCCATTGTTAGATCAATACCAAAACAAGCCCCACTATCATTCATAACAGAACAGAAGCTAAGAATCAAGATTTATTAAAGAGAGGTATAAAACCCTAACTAAGAATCTGATCCTTAAGGATTTGTTAGATGTTAAGTGTTTGTGTTTAAATATGTTGTTTATAGTGTAAATAGATGATCTGGGTTGCTGGATGTTAGATCCATAACATCTATAGGCTCGAATTTGTTGTTTTTCAAAATCTGGAAAAAAAAATTTGTTGTCTAACAACGAATGTCAGACCTCATAGATCTTTGTATATTTATGTTTTTGTTTGTTTAAAAGTTTCTACTTGTAGTATGTCATGTAGGCTTTGATCTGGAACATGAAACAAGTCCAGATCATGTACAAATTTCATTTTATTGATGGTCAAAGTCGGTTGACCGACCATGACCAAGTGAATCTAGGCAGCCAAGAACTTGCCCAGAAACGCCTAATAACAAGTTCATGGGCTCGGATCTGACAGTGGGTTAATGATCTGTGTTTGTCTTTGCATCTAAGTTATAGTATGTTGTTTGGAATACAAGCTTATGTCTTTAGATCACTAAAACCTTAAGAATGTTGGATTTAGTGGACAGTCAAACCAGGCAGCACGATCATGTTTTCTGTTTTCTAGGTAACCTAGAAAACATATGAACACGGTCTCTGACATGGTTTGACCGGATCATAACTGTTGATTCTGTTGTTGTTAGATGGATTTTATGTAATGGATCTCTTCATTTGCATGTTGGCTACACACTGAAACTCTTAAATCACTAAAACATCACTAGAATCACAAGTCGTGGAAGCCCAAAGTAGGCCAGTCGAACTGTTCTTCATTTCTGGGTAACCTAGAAAATGAAGAACAACTCTGACAACTTGTTCTTGAGCTTAGATCTTGCATTTGGTACATGTTATGACATTGTTTGTTGTTGGATCTTGTAGTATTACATTAGTACTACAACATCTAATCATTATCTTGCCCAGAATTACAATAATTAGAGAATTACAGTTGGTCAAAGTAGGTCGATTGATAACTGCTTAAGCATGCTCTTGGTGTTCAAGAACACCTAAGGCGACACTTTCTATCGCTAAAAGCTACAGCGACAGATTATTTAATTTTAATTAATTTAATTTCTAAAAACCATTTAAAATAGAAAATAATATCTGAAAATTATAAAAATTATTTCAAGTTATAAAAATTAGCTTTTAATAATTTGACATATTTTTTAATAAATATTAGTATTTATTTAAATATTATTGATATTTAATTTATTTAATAAATGCATTAAATAAATTAATTAAAAATGATTTTATTATATTAAAAATCATTTTAAATGATAATAAGGTATTTAAAAATATTTTAAGTTATAAAATATAACTTTTAATATTTTAAGATAAATTTCATTAATTATTTAATGTTAATGATATTAGATTTATTTAATAATTATATTAAATAAATTAGTTTAAAAATGATTTTAATATTATAAAAATCATTTTAAATGAAAATAAAGAGTTTAACAATATTTTAAGTTATAAAATATAACTTTTAATATTAAAAGGTAAATTTTATTAATAATTTAATATTAATTTATTAAATAATTATATTAAATAAATAGTTTAAAAATGGTTTTATTAAATTAAAAATCATTCAAAATGGATATAAATGTTTTAAAAATATTTTAAGTTATAATTAATGACTTTTAATATTTTGATAAATAATGCATTACTATTTAAATATTAATGGTAATTATTTAAAAATGATTTTAATTATTTTAAAAATTATTTAAGGGTAATATTAATACTTTAAAAATATTTTAAGTTAATATAAATAACTTTAATATTTTGGCAAGGGTTTCATTAGTATTTTAATATTAATTAAATATTAATGATAATAAAATTATTTAATATTTAAATCATTTTATAATAATTCCGGTGTTTGAAAAATCATGATAAATTATAATAATTGTTTAAAAATTAATATAGGTCATTTAAAAATAATATGACTGATATTTAAATTATCTAAATTAATATGGAATTACAGAATGGAGTTTTAGACTCAATAATTACCCGATAAAGCCGTCGGTACACCGAAATATTTCAGAAATTGATCTGGACGTAGATAATTTGCCTAGATACGTGTTTGTTTGTGATCTAATGACTGCTAAACCTATGTGATAATGTGATTAGGTTATGTGCTGACTGCAAATAGCAGTACTATGTGATATGATATATTATTCTAATCGAACGAATGATCTTATTAATGATAAGTTTCGATATAAAAGATAAAACTAAGTTGTGTAAGCAGTAGACCAGGCAAGTATCCCACCCTTTGCATTTACTTTATGCAATGGATTTGAGTAAGAAAGTTTCAATATTATATTATCATTATGCCAGATTATTAACTCTATTGTTATTGATTTTGTATCCAATTATTTGTATTCATACAAGTTCTTAAATTATCCGATCATTGTTTATCAACACAGTATTATTGTATAATCGAGATATTTATTCTGTTCGTTAATTTCTAAATATGGTTCGACAAGTGTCCTCACTTGGATAATCATTGTATTTAATCACATGTTGATACATACTTATTGGTTTCCAGTATGTATACGTTGACTTAAAAGCCGTCTAAGCTATTTGATTCAGCTAGACACAAACTTAAAAATATTTTTGAATAAGATATGACTTTATTATATCCAACCGAATTGTTTTGGTTCAAATTCCCGACTAATATGAACATCCCGAACATGAGAAACTTTTGTGTGCCTAAGGCGGATATGCTGAACGAAAATATCGTTTGAACATGCAGTATTGATCAATACAAGGCATAACGGGCTGATCACCACTCGTGCCTATAAGTTATGACGGTTTGCAGATGAAGTTCTGTATACCTTTTTGAAAATTAAAAACAAAGTTCATATTCTGTCGACTGCTCTCCAATTATAGTCAATACGTAGGTTTAAAAATTTAATATAGAATTGATATGTTGTTAATATGGGTTCGGCTTACTTCGCAACTATTGATTCTTCATAGAAGTGTCATTCAAAGAAATTATTTAATCATTTTAACTAATGTTTATTGTTTGTTATTACTTGTTGGGCACTCAAATGCTCATTCTTGCTTAATTTAAATATTTTCAGTTAAGTGTGATCAATCAGAAGGCTCTGCCAAGAACAAAGGAAAAGGAAAGGTTGCAGAATAAGTTCTACACTATCCTATGTAATATTTAGACTTTAGTAGATAATGATATTTATTATTATCATGTAAGGTAATGTATTAAAGGTTGGAAACCTGGGGATTTAGAAAACTCTGATATGTAAATTAAGTTTGATATCTATATTATTGTTATTATTCTGCTCAAAGAAATGGTAACGTGAAGTACCGAGTTCGTGTTTTAAGTTCCTGAATTTGGGGCGTCACAGGTTGGTAGCAGAACTTTAGGTTAGAAACCTTAGGTGGGATAAATCTTAGACTATAACCTTTAGGATAGAGGGAAACGTTGAAAATACAAATAACTCATATAGAGTTTAAAAGGAGATGAATTGAATAAATTCATCGTTAAACAAAATAAAAGATAACTTATATAAAATTATTATTTGATGTGTGTATATATTATATTCTAATCAAGATAATTTGTGTGTAGATGTCAGGTGAAAAAGGATTAGGATACCCTCAGATCGTAAAGAAGGAGCCAATCTCCATGACCAAGCCAATATCAAAGCCAATAGCTGAAATAGAGGATCATATTAAAAGCAACCCAAATGAGGTGGTTATTTTGAAAAATATAGTACTAGATCCAGAAACAATAGATTTGACAGATAGTGATTCGGACACTAAAGTTGGAGCTGACCAGGCCTCAATGGAAGTGCAAAATCTGAGGAACAATGTTTCTTCTCTGGAAAAGCTATGGAAAATAGAAAAGCTACTAAATAGTCGATTGCGAAAAGCGTTAATAGAAACAAGGAAAGAACAAGATAAGATTAAAATCTAAATTGATCAGATGGGAGGAAAAATTAACAAATCGTGTGTAGCTCTGAATAAGAAGGGGAAAAGAAAAATGAAAGACCGCGACTTAGAAAATCCCGATAACAACCAAGGGAACTCTAACAAAATAGAAAAGTGTACAAACTGTAACAAGAAACATGAAGGCTAATGCAGAAAAGGGGAAAAAATTTGCTACAATTACGGACATGAGGGACATATCTCTCCTCATTGTCCCAATTCGAAGCAAGGTGTCTGTTTTATATATGGGATAGAAGGTCATCAGGCGAAAGGTTGTCCAAGATCTAGAAAAAGGCGTAGTGAACCAGTAGTATAAGTACTGTTAGATTATGTGTGTTTAATGTTGTGTATATAATAAGTATGTGTGTGTAATGTAATACTCTCAACTTTTGTATAAGTTAAAGCAGTGATTCCCGACTTTTGTGTTCACAAAGGGATAACGAATGTTTAAAGCAATATGTGTCATGCTATGTAAGGTACTATGACTTAGTTGAATGAATGTTAATCTATGTTTGATTAATGAAATAAGTTTTGTATAAAACTTCGCGTTATATGTTAAATCTATACGATAAGGTTTAGAATGTAAGTTAAATTTATGTTTTATTTAACCAGATAATGCCGTCAAGACGTCAAACTCAAAATCAAAGGGCAGAAGAATCTGTCAACAATGCTGGGGGACAATAACCAGACCCGATGCAAAACTTTACAAACATGGTAGCTCAAGCTATGCAGCAGGGAATGCCAGCCGCAGGGAATCAACCGGACAATCGATTGGCAAACTTTAAGGACTTTAAAGCGGTCGGACTGCTAGAATTTAGGGGAACAACTGATCCTATAGAAGTCCAGACTTGGGTAAAAAAGATAGAGAAGGCATTTGTGATTGCTTGGGTAGATGAGGGGCAAAAGATAGCTTTTGCCACCTATATGATGAAGGGGGAGGCGAATTTTTTGTGGGAGGAAAATCAAGCTAGGGCAGCAGAAGGAGTGATTACTTAGGCTCGGTTTAAGACATTTTTTTCTGAAAACTATCCCTCAGCTAGTATGCAAGCGAGGATGGAGGTAAAATTTTTGGAGTTAAAGCAGGACAATATGACGGTGTCAGAGTATGCCGCAAAGTTTAACAAATTGGCTAGGTTTGCTCCGCATCAAGTTGATATAGAGGCAAAAAAGGCAAAGAGGTTCGAGCTGGGATTAAAACCCTGGCTCCACAACAAGGTGGCGATGTTGCAGATCTCTACATTTGCAGCACTTTTAGAAAAGGCTATTATAGCTGAGGAGGGAAGTGAGGCCAAGAGCCTCTGCAACAAGGAGAAAAGGATCAAGGGCAAGGTTGAGGGAGTAGTGAAGGCAGAAGTAGGTAGTGTAAGTAAGAATGTGAAAAGAAAGGGGAATACCTTTTGCAATATACAGGTCAAGTAGAAAGGTGTGAAAAAGTAGGTGGTACAATGTGAAAACTGTGGAAAGAATCACTCAGGTGAGTGTCTCAAAGGAAAGTTTATATGTTATAAGTGTGGGCAGGAGGGACATATCTCTCCCAACTGCCCCATTCCAAGGATGAACCGTGAGTGTTTTCTGTGCGGATCAACCGAGCATAAGGTGAAGGACTGTCCGAAAAAGAGAATGGATGCAGGGAGTGTGACTATAGGGAAAGGCAGTGGGACTCTGGCAATAACTGGGCCAACTTCAACAGGCAAACCAACAAAATCAATTGCAAGAGTCTTCAACATGACGGTTCAGGATACTGTAGTAGCAGGTGAAGGAACTCCAGGTATTATTCGAATAAATTTTATTTTCTTATATAAGATTTCCTTAAATATAGTAAATTATTTTATAAAGAAATTTTGAAGGAGGAATTTGAGTTCTTTTAGAAATCAAATTTCTGTATAATCAGATAGACAAGCTTTATGTTGAATAATTAAAGATCAATTCGATCAAATTCGATCGAGATCTGCTTACAACTAATGCGTATGCTATTTACCCTAGTATGTATAAGTTTTAAAACGGTGATTCTGAGGACAGAATCTTTATAAGGGAGGGTAAATGTAATAACCCAATATTTTTAATATAATTAAATAAGAAATTTTGCGTATAAATTTTTAAAAAAAAAGTAAAGGTGGGAATATGGACAAGGTAAAGTGTATGTATATATATGTGATAAATAAAATTTATTTATTACATTAATTAGTGTAAATAATTTTTTTGTAAGAATTATTGATCATTATCAATTATATTCTTATAATAAATTATATTTTTATAATAAAAATATTTGATTATTTATCAATTATCAATTTATTTATGATCTGGGCTTGATTTAAGTTTCAGATCAAAGCCCTTACAACATAGAACAGATCTATAAACTTAAACACACTAAACATCTAACACAAACAGATCTATGAGTCCTAACATTAGGCTGTCAGACAACTTTTTAGGGTTCATGATCAGTTTTGAAAACTTGATTTTCGTGTATCTAGATGTTATGGATCTAGGATGTAACAACCCAGATCACTCAATAACATCCTTATACAGAACTTTAAACATCTAAACACAAAGATTAACATGAATCATAAGGATATGTAAGATTAGGGTTTATACCTTTTTTAGCTTTGATCCTTTAAATCTGATCCTTGAATCTGTTTATGGAAAGCTAAAGGCTGATATTGATTTTGTTTCTCACTCACTATCCCTCTACATTTCGAAGCTTGAAGAGAGAGAAGGTCTTGAACAAGTTTGCTAAGTAAAATAAGTTTTTCTTACTTTTATCATTTAATTTTTAATTCAATGAATATGGCTGATGAAATGTGGCAAGTGTTGGCTGATTGCTGAGATGTATTAGCACATGGTGTATCTTATTTGGTCACCAACTCAATTATATGGCAAGATCTACAAGCAACTTATTAAAGAATACAAAAAGGGTAGTTTGGAAATTTGGCTTCCCATTTTAATGTTATAATTGTCATTTGCTACAACTATGACGCCCCCAAAATAGGTATATATCACCCATTATAAGTCACCAAATACATGGTACAGAAAATAACTACAGCTTAATTATTACAATTGTCGTGCAAAATACAACAACACATATGTTGTGAGTTTAAATACAAATATTGTCTTCTAGACAGTATTCAAACTCAAATAAGTCCTTATTACAATTATTGAAACACTATTTTACAAAATAGTGAGGACTGCTAAAATAACTGACTGGAAACATCACTCCACACCCCGACTATTTCCCGCTATATTCTCGCCTCTTGAGAAGAAAAATGGAACAAGAAGGAAAAAGGTGAGCTTAACTAGCCCAGTAAAGAACATTAGGACTAAGATAACGAACAACAAATTATCGTTAGCCTTCAACAAATCTGATAAAATATAATGGACAACAAGTTTTAGATCAATATTTGTAGCGAAAATAATAATTCATTAGAAGAGTTGAGTAGAGAATGAAATCTACTATCTTCTATGATTTAAAAGTCCATCATCAATATTTTATCCCTGTAACATCAATCAATATACATCTTGAACCAAATATTCATCTTTGCACTACGGGCCAAAGATATTCATTTGTATTACCAGTTGGTCATGTTCATTTCAACACCTGTCCATCTTTGCACTATGGACCGAAGATATTCATTAGATAATCATTCATCTTTGCACTACAGGCCAAAGATATTCAGTTATATCATCATTTAGGACTGAGGATGATGAAAAATATTTTAAAGAAACGAATCCAGTGAGATAAAAGGACAAAGATTAGGGATTCGTACTTTAGATAATCCAAGTTCAAAAATACTCCATAATAAACCATAGTGGAGTAAAATTCAAGAATGAAGATCAAAACATGGATACAATCAAAGATAGTAACCATAATAGACATCTTGGACAAAGAAGAGAAAATTTTATTTTTTTGTGAATAGTATCGTATTCGTGAATAGTGTCGTATACGTGAATAGTATCGTATACGTGAATAGTAACTCCAACACAAAAAGGTAGAAATTTCACAAGAAAAATCATACTTCGTGAATAATACTCGTGAATAGTACCGTATTCGTAAATAGTGCCGTATATGTAAATAGTGTCGTATACGTAAATAGTTACCTCGACATGAAAAGGTAAAAATTTTACAATAAAATTCATACCAATATTTCAACATAATAATATTGAACGAAATAACATCATTTACGAAGAAAATACCATCTTTTACCTCAAAAGAACAGTAATAACATCTTTTACCTCAAAAGAACAGTACTTCTGACGGGAATATCGTATATAGTGTTGAAGAAAACTTATACTGAATAGCAACTCTCAAAGTATCTAAATACTCACAAAATACGCTCGATAATATAGAGAGAGAAAACTTATGATTCTGGTGTGATTTTCAATTCTAACTAAGCACCCTATTTATATGAAAATGTTAGAATGCCAAAGTAGACTAAATTAATAAAATAATATTTTTTCAAAAAATTTCTACGCACACCTCTTGGACCAAAATTCAGCCACCACGAGTGGGGCCCACCCAAAATTCAGATTTTTCACACCAACTAAAAGTGGGGCTCACCCATCCTTTTAATAAAAAAATATTTATTTTTGAAACTTCAATAATTCATAATAAATAGCTCATTTATCAAAAAAAATTCGAATCTCATGTCTATTCCATAGAAAAATTAATTCTCTACAACTTTGTAGAAGAAAGTTTTTCCAAATTCCAATTTAAAAATGTCTGAAATCCACATATGGATGATTTTTAACACTTCTATTCCGACAAAATTCTGATAAAACACCTCAACATTAATTCCATCATATATATCCACATAAAAAAAATATTTTCTTATCATATAAATTAATAATTAGTTATTCACAAATAATATTATATAATCACAATTATGACAACCAGGTCGTTCCAAGGAAAGAGGGGGCTTTCTAATAAGGATTTCTTCTTATTGGCGCGTAATTAGGTGACTGGTAAGTAGGTTATATACCTACTCATCCGGTATCTATTACTTGAATTATTTACTTAATCTCATATTTCTTAGTTCCTTTTCATATATTTTATGTTATTTTGTAGGCGATGACACGACATTGGCATGAAGAAGCAAGGGAAAGCAATTCAGACATCTTTTGGACCAAAATACGCAAGCAAATGAAAGGAGGGGAGATTAAAGGACTTTTAACACCAAGTTTGATGTATGTTCTTGGTTTAGAACTTGGAATATACTGTAAAGCTTCTTCTTAGCTTTTCTGGAACATCTTGAATCATCCCAATCGGAGTTCGGATACTAGAGTTATGGCCTTTTTATCAACAAAGACCAAAGTTAAGAGTTGTCGTGCTTGTTATTTACACAGCATCTACTTCAAGCTCGATTTCTGCCTTGATCTAGATGGATTCTGTCAATCCTCAAAGCATGAAAGTTGTAGATCTCGTCGATATCTTCAATTTGATAGGTGGCACACCCCGTAACTCCTAGCGGATCAAATGTTATGCCTGTTTTACCAAAGGACGTCGCAACAGAAAATAGCGTAGCGTGGACGGCGCTAGGGGCGTGCTAGGCCACCAGAACCACTGCTACAGTAGCGCGGGGCGCGCTCGAAAAGACTTAGGGATAGCGCGAGGCGCGCTAGGCGGCGGGAAAAGAGTGAAATTGGGTTATTTGATGTCCAATTTGAGCTAAAATAGGATTCTTAGTTCCCTAACTTGCTTGGGTGTCCATTAGAACTATAAATACATGATGAGAGGCATAAAAGAAGAAAGATAGATTAGTTTTGGAGGATTTTTATTAGATTAGATTAGAGTAAATTAGATCAAGACACTAGTTCTTGTTAGATTTGGAGATTGAAGCAATTTGGAGACCATTGAAGATTCAAAGTAGGAGCAAGGAGGGAGCATCAAATCTGCAGAAAACACTATCTTCTTATCTTCTTCTATCTTTATCTTTTAATGATTATTCAATTGTGGATTCTTAGTTTTAATTCAATAATCATGAACTAATTCTTTGTTTGAGATTACAATGGATCTTATTTTGTAGTTTATTTTAATATGCTTCGCTATTAATTATTATGTTCTATTGTGAGAATTTTCTATTGTGATTTGGACTTAATTGCTTAATTGTCTAGCTAATAATTACCGTGATAATCTATATGAACTCGAGAGATGAAGTTTAGATTTAGATCTAATCATGATAGCATATGTTTGTGATTTCTGCATAAATGGAATTCATGATTCGTGTTTAGGATAGAGATATGCCTTTACGCCATATGTAATCTTATAGAGAACTTGTGCTTTAAATCCTTTTTAATTGTAATTCACATAGAGATATAGTGGATTAGTTAATTAGGGTGTCTTGCTTAATTCTATCATATGTGAATTTAAGTGAGTATGAGTATTATGCATCGAGAGGTGGTTTTATCTGCTTTAGTGTTCTTGATTAACAATTCAGGTTAGAAAATAATTGATGAGATGTGTGTTAACTTAAATGAAGCAATAAGTGAAGTTTTGATCTTAAATCTCCGTAATCTAATTTTTAATTAGTGGTAATTAGAATTAGTGTATTTAAATAATTTAATTTTTATAAATTGAAATTCATTCGTTTAAATAAGATTGAGTTGGTTACGGGTTAGTAATTGGTAATTTTTATTAAATAATTCTCTGTGGGAACGATACTCAACTTATCACTTTATTACTTGTTGACCACGTATACTTGCGTGTTGTGCGTAATTAGATTTTACCCAACAAGTTTTTGGCTCCGTTGCCGGGGAATTAATTTAATAATTATTTATCAATATTAATTTCAATCAAATTAGTCTTAATTTAAATATTTTAATTTTTTTTAATTCTCTTCCTATTTTTCTTTCTTTTCAGGTACTATGGCTGAATTTAATTATCAATGGCCATATACAAGAATGACTCAGCCAAGGGGAGCTGGGATTGACGGTCTCAATGCATTTTCTGCAGTATCAGCGCAGCTTGAGACACTTTCGAGGAGGTTGGACGTTGTTGCAGCCCAACGTAATCGAAGGATAGCAGTTAATTGCAATTATTGTGCGGGTAATCATCCGAGTCATCAATGCACCGTTAGTTTTGGGTCGGGACAACACGGTGGTGAATACCTCAACGATTATACATATGCTAATTATCATCAAGTTTGGGGGTATCACCCGGATTCGTCATGGAGCTACAATTATGAAGACCAATACTACGCTCCAAATCAATCATACACACCAGAATTTTCATGTCCACCTCCATTGCCACAAGAAGAAAAGCCAAATCCGATGGATGTAATATTGAAGGGCATAGCAGACCAAGAGGAGAGGAGGATTAATCAAGAGCGGTCAATTCAGAATCAAGAGATATCAATTCAAAATCTGCAGAACCTGATGGATCAAATGCTCAAAGCCTTGAACAACTGTCCTCAAAATAAGTGGTGTAATGACGACGATTCCGAGATTGATAAAGTGCTCGAGCCAAATCTGCAACTGGATGAGACACGAGATTTTGGAAAAGAGGAGACAAGTGGGGATAATGAAAACAAGGTCAGCGAAGAAGTAACTGTGGGTACCAACGATGATGAGCCTATGTTATTTATGCCCCAAGTGCCTTCTTCACCAAAGTTCAAGGATCCGGCTAGATTTGAAAAATCATGCCCACTTGGTAGCCATGTCGTCGACGAAGCCCTTTATGACATAAGAGAGAGTGCAACAATGAAGCCATGGTGGGACGTGAAAGAGAAGATAGACGAAGAGCCCATTATATTTGATACACTTCCATGCCCAAATATGATCACAAACACAATGGAGATAGCACCTAGTTATTTGCCCTTCTTCATGGAGATTATACCGAGTCAGAGCATGCTAGGTGACTTTCATGCTATGGTCATCGCTTGTGGGAACCTTCCAAAGGATTATTTGCTACTGATGGATGAAGGATTCCTCAACTTTCGAAGAGGAATTGGATAGTGCTGACCAGACAGAGTCGGGCTTACGACGTTAAAACTAGCGCTACTTGGGAGGTAACCCAAGCTCTAAACCTTTTCTTCCTTATTTATTCTTTATATTTTAGTTTATAGTCTAACTCAAATATTTAGTTTTCAACGACTAATGACTTCGTAATGGTATGCTCGCAGGTAAGGCAAGAAAAAGAGAGTCACCAAGCTACTGACTGCCTAGCGCGGGCCGTGCTAAACAATGCCAATACCAAGCGCAGGGCGCGCTATCAGTCCAGAAATCACTGATTGCCTAGCGCGGGGGGCGCTACTCAAGGGTTATACCCAGCGCGGACCGTGCTACTCGAGAATTTCAGGCGCTGAACGGATTTAATCGACGTGTCTCAGATTTGAACAAAGCCAATTCTCGTTAATACATGCAACTTCTCCACTTCTCCTACACCTATTACACTTCCAATACTCCACAACCCCTGTTACACCATCCTTACCTCTCTTTCTCCTTTTCAACTTCCATTCCCATTAAACCCATCCATCCCCAACTTCCAATCCACGTTGGTTTTCAATTTCCACGCTGCACGAAAATCCCAAGCATTAAAAGTGGTTTAATTACAATGTTAGTCAAGTCCAACTCAAGTGTGGTTCCCGATTTATTCCAATGTGTCTGGCCTACTCTTCAGACTTAGCAGATAAGGAGGAAAATACTGTATTTTCAGGGAAGTCCTCTCTTTTAATTTTTTCTATCTTAGCCATTGAGGACAATGTCTGTTTTAAGTTTGGAGGCATTTTAGTATTGCATATAGTTAGTTATTTACATTGTAGTTCATATAGTTACATTTAGTTTTTGCATTCACTTTCCTAAAAAAAAAATCAAAAATCAAAAATAATAGTTAGTTACTATGTTCATCTTGCATGAGTCCAGCTGTTTGATAGTTAAGTTTATTTTGGCCAATAATGAGATTGGAATTGGGTAGACAAGTATTGATTATTAGAGCGTTGATGTGATTTCTTGTTATAAATCGAGTCTTTTTCTGTTTGAAACTAGTATAATAAGGATAGCATTGTAAAAATAACTTGTTGAATGATTGAGTTTAAATTGATACATAATCGGACTCTAAAGGATAATGCTAGTTTGAATGAAAGAATGACAAGAATAAGTAGTGATGACTAAAGTTAGACAAGAACCTAAATTTGAGGGAATATTTGGGGTATATAAGCTATAAAAAAAAGAAAAAAAGAAAATAAAGTTTGAATAAACACCATTGCATGCTTGTCTAGTTTTGTGGCCTTTGTTACTTGAGTAAGTAAGCCCGAGGGGATTGTCTTTACACCTAGCGCCCTAAGGTCTTAATGATCTGGGAGTCGTTGGTCGAAAGCTCGTTAAGGTAGCATTGAAAAGCTTATGGGAATAAGACATTGCATAGCTATGTGTATATAAACCAAAAGAAAAAGAAATGAATAAAACGGGAAATAAGAGCAAAAAACCCCCGTAGATAAAAAATGAAGCATAAGTATAACATGTTGACCCTCGATATTGGTAATTGTTTAATTTTAGTTGGATCTAACTTATTTTTATATTTCTTGAGTTTACACTGTTTGATGCCTTCGAAGAGACTTAATATGTGGTAAATTTGATTTTATATCAGTTAACATTGTTGTGGAGCACACACACACTACATCAGTGATAACAGTCTAAGATTTGATGATTGATTAAGAAGTTAATGATTTGTTTTGGTATGGTGTATTACTATGTTTACTTGATTTCTCTAAGGCCGGTTGAATAGACTTGTTTCTGTCATTACTGCTAGATTCGTAAGCATGTAGATTAGTTGCATTGCATTGCAATATTGTTTTGTATTTTTGCTTGAGGGCAAGCAAATGTTTAAGTTTGGGGGCATTTGATAACTCATCCAGTATCCATTACTTGAATTATTTGCTTAATCTCATGTTTCCTAGTTACTTTTCATATATTTTATGTTATTTTGTAGGCGATGACACGACATTGGCATGAAGAAGCAAGGGAAAGTAATTCAGACATCTTTTGGACCAAAATACGTAAGTAAATGAAAGGAGGGAAGATTGAAGGACTTTTAACACCAAGTTGGATGCATGTTCTTGATTTGAAACTTAGAATATACTGTAGAGCTTCTTCTTAGCTTTCCGGAACATCTTGAATCATCCCAATCGGAGTTTGGATGCGAGAGTTATGGCCTTTTTATCACCAAAGACCAAAGTTAAGAGTTGTCGTGCTTGCCATTTACACAACATCTACTTCAAGCTCAATTTCTGCCTTGATCCAATGGATTCTGTCAATCCTCAAAGCATGAAAGTTGTAGATCTCGTCGATATCTTCGATTTGATAGGTGGCAGGCCCCGTAACTCCTAGCGGATCAAAAGTTATGCCTGTTATACCAAAGGACGTCGCAGCAGAAAACAGCGTAGCGCGGACCGCGCTAGGCCACCAGAACCACTGCTACAGTAGCGCGGGGCGCGCTCGAAAAGACTTAGGGACAGCGTGGGGCGCGCTAGGCGGCGGGAAAATAGTTAAATTGGGTTATTTGATGTCCAATTTGAGCTAGAATAGGATTCATAGTTGCCTAACTTGCTTGAGTGTCCATTAGAACTATAAATACATGATGAGAGGCATAAAAGAAGAGAGATAGATTAGTTTTGGAGGATTCCATTAGATTAGATTAGAGTAAATTAGATCAAAACACTAGTTCTTGTTAGATTTGGAGATTGAAGCAACTTGGAGACCATTGAAGATTCAAAGTAGGAGCAAGGAGGGAGCATCAAATCTGCAGACAACAGATTCTATCTTCTTATCTTCTTCTATATTTGTCTTTTAATGATTATTCAATTGTGGATTCTTAGTTTTAATTCAATAATCATGAACTAATTCTTTGTTTGAGATTACAATGGATCTTATTGTGTAGTTTATTTTAACATGCTTCGCTATCAATTATTATGTTCTATTGTGAGGATTGTCTATTGTGATTTGGACTTAATTGCTTAATTGCCTAGCTAACAATTACCGTGATAATCTATATGAACTCGAGAGATGAAGTTTATATTTAGATCTAATCATGATAGCATATGTTTGTGATTTCTACATAGATGGAATTAATGATTCGTGTTTAGGATAGAGATATGCCTTTACGCCATATGTAATCTTATAGAAAACTTGTGCTTTAAATCCTTTTTAATTGTAATTCACATAGAGATATAATGTATTAGTTAATTAGGGTGTCTTGCTTAATTCTATCATATGTGGATTTAAGTGAGTATGAGTATTATGCATTGAGAGGTGGTTTTATCTACTTTAGTGTTCTTGATTAACAATTCAGGATAGAAAATAATTGATGAGAAGTGTGTTAACTTAAATAAAGCAATAAGTGAAGTTGTGATCTTAAATCTTCGTAATCTGATTTTTAATTAGTGGTAATTAGAATTAGTGTAATTAAATAATTTAATTTTTATAAATTGAAATTCATTTGTTTAAATAAGATTGAGTTGGTTACGGGTTAGTAATTGGTAATTCTTATTAAATAATTCTCTGTGGGAACGATACTCAACTTATCACTTTATTACTTGTTAACCACGTATACTTGCGTGTTGTGCATAATTATATTTTACCCAACAGTGAGCAAAACCCTTTCCTAGACAGAACTTCCTTAGACATTGCCAATAATGTTATGTAATAATATTATTCAAAGAATATGAATTATTGATCTGATAATGAGAAATACTGTGCAGTGATAATTATTGAAACAACAATAATAAAAAAATATCTACGTAGCAATTATTAAATCAATAAAATAAAATATTAAACAGTAATTACTTTAACAATTATTGAGTAGTGCCTTCTTACGTAAGAATCAATCATTCAAAAAATACTGTGCAATACCGTGTGCTACTGTATAACCACGCGTATTACTGTATTTTAACCACCGGGTATTCTAACAGTGTTAACGGTAACAATTATGCCGTTATTTATAAAAATCAAACTTGTCGTTTTCTTTATCCGACCGTTTTCCATTATAGGGCCCACAAATGGTTGCGCCATCGTATAAATATTTCTTAACAGCAAGAATATTTCACGACCAAACGAATATTCCTTGACAACAATGAATATTTTATAACCACTTGCTTATTTTACAAAATTTGCATATTTCACCCATAACCAAAGTATTATATCAAATTAACACCTTATTATTCACAATAATAATTAGAGAAAATTTGATTTTATTTAAAAAAAGTTGGGGTCTTACAACCTCCCCTCCTTATGAAATTTTGTCCTCGAAATTGACGTACGTACCTGGTGTTTCGAAAAGGTGAGGATACCTCATTTTCATTTTCGATTCCAACTCCCAGGTCATTTTCTCAATAACATGGTTCCTCCATAAGACTTTGATTTATGGTATAACCTTTATGCGTAGGACATGCTCCTTCCTATCCAAGATCTTTACAGGTACCTCCTCGTACGTTAAATCTTCAGTTATCTCATCTGGTTCTAACTCAATAATATGGTTTGGATCTTTTACATATTTACGGAGCACAAATATGTGAAAAACATTATGAACACGAGACATGCTTGGAGGTAATGCTAGTCTATAGGCCACATTTCCTATTCGGTCAAGAATCTCAAATGGACTAACAAATCATGGATTGAGCTTTCCTCTCTTTCCGACCGAATCTCAAATGGACCAACAAATCATGGATTGAGCTTTTCTCTCTTTCCAAATCTTGTAACTCCCTTCCATGGAGCAATACGTAACAATACATGATCCCCAATATTAAATTCAACGTCCTTTCGATGAAGATCCGCATAACTCTTTTGTCAATCATGTGCCGTTTGTATACATTGTCGGATCATTTGGATCTTCTATGTAGTTATTTGTACTAACTCTGGTCCCAACAACGTTGTTTCTCCCACCTCATCCCAACATACTGGAGAGCGACACTTTCGCCCATACAACGCTCCGTATGGAGCCATGCCTCTACTTGCTCGATAACTGTTGTTGTAGGAGAATTCCACCAATGGTAGGTACTTATCCCAACTCCCTTTGAAATCTAGGACATAGAGTCTTAATAAATCTACAAGAGTTTGAATAGTCCTTTCTAATTGCCCGTCCATTTAAGGATGGTATACCGAACTGAATCATAAATTCGTGCCCATAGCTTTCTGTAAGCTAACCCAAAATTGTGAAGTGAATCTTGGGTCATGATCCGAAATTATGGATACTGGAATGCCATGCAATCTCACAATCTTATTTACGTACATATGAACAAAACGTTCAAGGGAATAAGTCTCCTGTATAGGCAAGAAATGGACAGACTTGGTTAATCTATCAACAATAACCCAAATTGCATCTATGCCTTGAGAAACCTTGGAAAGACCCGTAACGAAATCCATGATAATGTGTTCCCACTTCCATTTCGGAATCTCAAGTGGTTGCAATGGACCATTTGGCACTTGATGCTCCGCCTTTACACGTTGACAAGTTAAACACCTCGAGATAAACTCCGCAATCTCTCTCTTCATATTGCTCCACCAAAATATATGTCGAAGATTATGATACATTTTGGTACTCCCAAGATGGATTAAAAATGGTGTGTTGTGTGCCTCCATCATGATTCTATGCTTCAAGTCAGAATCATTAGGAACACAAAGTCTGTTGTTGACTCGAAGTATTCCTTCTTCGTCGATTCTTGCTTCTGGAATAACAGCTTCTTGCACTTTCTTCTTCATACGCATCCGCTCCAGGTACGTAGCTTGAGCATCTTTAACTTTATCGATTAAAGTCGGTTCTACTCGTATGTTTGATATCATCACATGGGTACTTGGAGCCTTTACCTCTATCTTCATCCTTTGTAAGTCATACCAAATGGGCCTTTGTGTTAACAACATCACACTCATACCCGCATATGATCTTCTACTCAATGCGTCAGCTACTACGTTCACTTTTCTAGGATGGTATTGGATGGTATGATCGTAATCTTTCAACAACTTGAGCCAACATTGTTGCCGCATGTTAAGTTCCTTTTGGGTGAAGAAATATTTGTGGCTTTTATGATCTGTATAAATCCCCACTTTTTCCCCATACAGGCAGTGTCTCCAGATTTTCAACGCAAAAATAACTACTGCTATCCAGATCATGAGTAGGATAATTTCTCTTATATTCTTTAAGTTGTCGCGAGGCATAGGCTATGACTTTCCCATGTTGCATGAGAACATATCCTAACCCTTTGCCTGAAGCATCGTTGTAGATAACAAATCCATCCGAAGCAGATGGTATTGTCAGAACAGGTGCCGAAATGAGTCTTCTCTTGAGCTCTTAGAAACTCTTCTGGCATTCATCGCTCTATACAAATTTTGTATCTTTTCGAGTCAGCTGAGTTAACGGAGTAGCGATTTGAGAAAACCCTTCCACGAATCTCCGATAGTAACCAACTAAGCCCAGAAAGCTACGTACTTCGGTCACTGACTTCGGTTACTCCCAACTTTTTATTGCTTCAATCTTCGCCGAGTCAACAGATACTCCATGTTTTGATACCACGTGCCCAAGGAATGCTACTTTCTCAAGCCAGAACTCGCATTTCTTCAGCTTAGCATATAGCTTGTTATCACGAAGCCTTTGAAGTACTAGCTTCAAATGGTGCTCATGATCTTCACGGCTTTTGGAATAGAAGAGGTTGTCATCAATAAAGACAACAACGAATTGATCCAAATATTTTTTGAACACACGGTTCATCATATCCATGAAAGCAGCAGGAGCATTAGTCAGTCTAAAAGACATGACTAAGAATTCATAATGCCCGTACCAAGTTCTAAAAGCAGTCTTCGGAATATTCTCAGTTTTAATCTTCAGCTGATGATATCTAGAACGAAGATCGATCTTTGAAAAGAATTGTGCTCCTTGCAACTGGTCGAACAGGTCATCAGTGCAAGGTAGTGGATACCTATTCTTGATGGTGACATGGTTCAATTTCCGGTAGTCAATACAAAGTCGCATATTCCCATATTTCTTTTTGACGAATAAAACAAGAGCACCCCAAGGAGATCTACTAGGACGAATGAAACCGATGTCTAACAACTCCTGTAGTTGGACCTTTAACTCCTGAAGTTCAATAGGAGCCATTCGATATGGGGTTTTAGAAATGGGTTTTGTACTGGGTTCAAGGTCAATAAAGAATTCAACTTCACATTCTGGGGGTAGACCGGGAATTTTTTCAGGAAATACGTCAGAAAATTCACTAACAACATAAATATTATTCAAATCTGACGTATTTTTGTTCAAGTCCATGACATGCGCTAAGAAAGCTTGACATCCATTTTTTAATAAACGAATGGCTTTATGGCTTGATATGACAGTGACTGACTTTAGTGGTTTGGTTTCTTGAATTTGCATAACAGGTTGGTTAGGAATATGAAAACTAACAACCTTACGAAAACAATCAATTTTAGCATGAAGAGTGGTTAACCAATCAATCCTTAAAATCACATCAAATGCAAGTATTTTCAAAGAAATAAGATCGACAGGTAATGTGATGGTACCAACTTGGATCAACCAAGATTTATAAACAGTGGATGTAACGAAAGTTTCTCGTAACGGAGTTTCAACAGATAAGTCAAAGTTTAATTTCTCTGGAGTCAAGTTCAAATGTTGAGCACAAGCAAGAGAAATAAAAGAATGGGTAGAACCGATATCTAATAAGGTATAAACTTCGCAAGAGTTTATGTTTAGCTTACTCGTGATCACCTTGTTTGGGTTCCTTGCGTTTTAGGCAGTCACGACAAACGCTGTTTCAGGAACCGTTGACTTTGACTTGTCCGGGACAGCCTTTGGAGTCACCATCCCTGCTTGACTTGGTTTCGCTACAAGACAATCTTTAGCTATATGACCTTCCTTTCCACAGTTATATCACACCTTAGATTGTTGTGGGGAGTTTGAGCTGACGTGTCCCTCTTTCCCATATTTATAACATACGACCGGTGATCGTTCTCCTCCTCTAAAAACAGTTGATGTTGGTGCTGACTTCTTCACATTATCATTATTGTACCTTCTCTTTTTGAAATCTCCCCCCGACTCGCTTCTTCTACTATCATGGCCATGATTACCACCAGAGTGGTTACTGCTTTTGTCTGAATGTTTTCCTCTCCACTGGTTGTCATTGCTCCGATGACTGCTGCCACCGGTATGACCCTAGTTGTGGTCCTTCGGTTGAACATACTCATTATCTCGCTCTAATAATTGAGCCCTGTTCACAACATCTGAATATAGAGAAAATTTATGAGAAATAAGATACTGCCGAATTTCAGGCTTCAGGCCTCTCAGAAACATCCGCGTCATACGTTCCTCATTCTCTACCAAATTAGGTGCAAACCTGGATAACTCCGCGAACATAGCCTCATACTGGGACACAGTCATGTTGTTATGTTCTAGTCTAATGAACTCTACCTCTTTCATATGACGAATACTTTCAGGAAAGTACTTGTCATTGAACAGTTTTGGAAACGTTTCCCAAGATATGTTGAGTGCGGTTGGCTGGGTACGCTTCACAGATTTCCACCAGTAATCTACCTCACCACGGAACATAAAGGTGGCGAATGGAACCTTCTGTTCCTCCGTGCATCCCAAGACATCAAATATCTTGGTAATTTGCTTAACCCACGTTTCCTCCTTGATCGAATCTGGCTTTCCCATAAATTTTGGTGGTCCCAACTCTTTGAACTGCTTGGATGTGACAAGTCGCGCGTTGCTATCATTTCCACGCATAATTTGTACATGAGTCTCCCTCGTCTAATTTTGCATGAACTGCAAAAAGCTTCTAAACATCCCATCATTCATCGTTTGTTCGGTAGTGTTGTTTACAGGAGGAATATTGCCTTCCTGTTCCACGTTCCCCTGGTTGGTGATTAAAGGTGTCTCCACAGTTTCATTCACTCCATTGTTAACATTCTCAGCTGCCATTCCCAAATATTGCCAAAAAACAAGGGTTAATTAAACAAAATAACATGTCACATATTATCCCTATATTCTGACCGGCCAATTAAATACCAAATAAGCTTAGGTAGGACACACTAGCGAAGGATTTACCCGTCTCTCCCCTCCTAGTTCTATTCCCCGATCTCCGCCAGAGAACATATCCCTAAGCTCTGATACCAACTGTGACGCCCCCAAAATAGGTATACATCACACATTCTGAGTCGCCAAATATATGATACAGAAAATAACTACAACTTAATTATTACAATTGTCGTGCAAAATATGACAACACATAAGCTATGAGTTTAAATACAAACATTGTCTTCTAGACAGTATTCAAACTCAAATAAGTCCTCATTACAATTATTAAAACATTATTTTACAAAATAGTGAGGACTGGTAAAACAACTGACTAGGAACATCACTCCACACCCCGACTAGTTCCCGCTATATTCTCGCCTCTTGAGAAGAAAAATAGAACAAGAAGGAAAAGGGTGAGCTCAACTAGCCCAGTAAAGAACATTATGACTAAGATAATGAATAACAAATTATCGTTAGCCTTCAACAACTCTGATAAAATATAATGGACAATAAGTTTTAGATCAATATTCGCAGCAGAAATAACAATTCATTAGAAGAGTTAAGTAGAGAATAAAATCTACTAACTTCTATGATTTAAAAGTATATCATCAATATTTTATCCTTGTAACATCAATTAATATACATCTTGAACCAAATATTCATCTTTGCACTACGGGCCAAAGATATTCATTTGTATTACCAGTTGGTCATGTTCATCTCAACACCTGTCCATCATTGCACTACGGGCCAAAGATATTCATCAGGTAATCATTCATCTTTGCACTACAGGCCAAAGATATTTAGTTATATCATCATTTAGGACTGAGAATGATGAAAAATATTTTAAAGAAACGAATCCAGTGAGATAAAAGGACAACGATTAGGGATTCGTACTTTAAATAATTCAAGTTCAAAAATACCCCATAATAAACCATATTGGAGTAAAATTCAAGAATGAAGATCAAAACATGGATACAATCAAATATAGTAACCATAATAGACATCTTGGACGAAGAAGAAAAAATTTTATTTTTCTGTGAATAGTGTCGTATTCGTGAATAGTTCCGTATACGTGAATAGTAACCCAAACAAAAAAAGGTAGAAATTTCACAAGAAAAATCATACTTCGTGAATAGTACCGTATTCGTGAATAGTGTCGTATACGTTAATAGTGTCGTATACGTGAATAGTAACCTCGACATGAAAAGGTAAAAAATTTCACAATAAAATTCATACCAATATTTCAGCATAATGATATTGAACGAAACAACATCATTTACGAAGAAAATAACATCCCTTACCTCAAAAGAACAGTACTTTTGACTAGAATATCGGATATAGTGATGAAAAAAACTTATGCTGAATAACAACTCACAAAGTATCTAAATACTCATAAAATACGCTCGCTAATATAGAGAGAGAAAACTTATGATTCTGGTGTGATTTTCAATTCTAACTAAGCACCCTATTTATAGGAAAATGTTAGAACGCCAAAGCAGACTAAATTAATAAAATAATATTTTTTTCAAAGATTTTTCACGAACACCTCTTGGACCAAAATTCAGCCACCAGTAGTGGGGCCCACCATAAATTTAGACTTTCCACACCAACCAAAAGTGGGGCCCACCCATGTTTTAAATAAAAAATATTTATTTTCTAAACTTCAATAATTCATAATAAATAGCTCATTTATCAGAAAAATTTGAATCTCATGCCTAATCCATAGAAAATTTAATTCTCTACAACTTTGCAGAATAAAGTTTTATAAAATTCTAATCAGAAAATGTCCGAAATCTATATACGGATGATTTTTAACACCTCTATTCCGACAAAATACTGATAAAACACCTCAACATTAATTCCATCATTTATATCCACATAATTTTTTTTTTCCTTATCATATAAATTATTAATTAATTATTCACAAACAATATTACAGAATCACAATTATGACAACCAGGTCGTTCCCAAGAAAGAAGGGGCTTTTCGATAAGGATTTCTCCTTATTAGCACGTAATTAGGTGACCAAACCCCTTTCCTAGGCAGAACTTTCTTAGACATTGCCAATAATGTTATATAATAATATTATTCAAATAATAGGAATTATTGATCTGATAATGGGAAATACTGTGCAATGACAATTGTTAAAACTATAATAATAAAAAAAATATCAACGTAACAATTATTGAATCAATAAAATAAGATATTGAACAATAATTACTGTAACAATTATTGAGTAGTGCCTTCTTACGTAAGAATCAATCATTCAAAAAATACTGTGCAATACCGTGTGCTACTGTGCAATACCGTGTGCTACTGTGCAATCACGTGTATTACTATATTTTATCCACCGGGTATTCCAACAGTGTTAACGGCAATAATTACGCTGTTTTCGTTTTCTTCATCCGACCGTTTTATCCAACAGTATTCCAACAGTGTTATCGTTTTCTTCATCCGACCGTTTTCTGTAATGGGGCCCATAAATGGCTGCGCCATCGTACGAATATTTTTCGACAGCAAGAATATTCCACGACCAAACGAATATTCCCCGACAACAATGAATATTTTATAACCACTTGCTTATTTTTCAAAATTTGCACATTTCACCCATAACCAAAGCATTATATCAAATTAACACCTTATTATTCACAATAATAATTAGAAGAAATTTGATTTTATTTATAAAAACTTGGGGTCTTACAACAACCCTTAGGGTTTAACCCTAAGGTTAAAAAAAATTCTAGTATTTCTAATTAGGTAAAAAAAATAGAAAATTAGGATTTCTAAATTATAATTAGGGTTTCCTAATTATCTTAAGATTTACTAATCACATTAAGGTTTGCTAATTAGGATTAATGTTTCCAAATTAATTTTAAAATTGTTAAATTAATAATTAGGTTTTTCCTAATTGTACATTAGGGTTTCTAATTTAGCAATTAGGGCTTTCTAACAAATTTGTTAGGTTTTCCTAATTAGAAATATAATCATAAACACTTAAGCCTTTTAGATCCCAAATTAGGGTTTTCATATTTCGTATTAGGGTTTCGAATTCCCGAAACTGAAATTAGGGTTTCCAAAACTGGTTTCTAGGGTTTCTTATTAATCAATTGAATTTTCTAACTGAACATGACGTTCTTAATATAACTTTAGGTTTTATCCCCGATATAACTTATTCGACCAATAATTGATCCTTGACCACATACTGTACACATATATGACCATACACACAGAACATATACACTTATACATTTAATCCTGAACTGTTCACCACAAAAATTTTTAAATCCTTAAAAATTCTTCAAAAATGCCAAATCCATACTCTTATTTTCTGTCTAGGTTTATTATTTAACCTTAATTCAATCTTTTAAGATTTTAATAAATTGTCCAAATTCTCAGGTTGTCACACATAAAATGGCCATGAAATTCTATTTAAAAGGAGACGCTTTCAACAAAAGAGATGTTAGAATAGGACTCTTAAGATGCCTAGACAAAGACAAAGCCCATAGGCTTATGGATGAAGTACACGATGAAGTGTGTGGGCCACACATGAGCGGTCCCTTACTTGCCAAGCAGATATTAATAACATGACATTATTGGCTCTCCATTAAAGCAGATTGTGAGGATCACGTCAAAAGACGTTATCAATGTCAAATCTATGGAAATGATATCCACGCTCCTCCAAATGAACTATAATGTATAAGTTTGCCTTGGCCTTTTGCTATGTGGGGAATGGACGTGATCGGACTGATAGAGCCAAAAGCCAGCAACAGTCATAGGTTAATATTTACCATGATCGATTATTTCTCCAAATGGGTGGAAGCTTCCTTTTTTCCCAAAGTCACAAAGAATACCCCCAAACTTAAGTCCTTGCTTGTCCTCAAGCAAACTAACTAACACAACACTAATAATAAAAACACACGCGAAAGAAAAATAAAATAGTAAAGTAGTATCATGGCTTCAAAGCTCGATCAAAGCTACTCCCAGAGAATAGGGCAAATATAGTTATGAATAAGGGTTCATTCAATTTTAAGCATAAGACTGTATTCGATCCATTCTATGTGTGTGTGTGGAGACCAACCATCCTAACTAATCATAGCTCAAATAAGCTCACACAGTTGATTGCTAATATCAACAAAGCATACTCTGCAACTTAAACATTCAACAAGCATTAAGAATAAGACGCAAGTGCAGGAAATGATCAAAAGACTCTAGCATCACGACAGTAAAATCTGACTCGGACAGGACTTAATTACCTTAGGCTATTCAGAACTACCCATGAATGAGCTTTTGATCAGTGACTCCCAAGCTAGACGACTTTAGGGCACTAGGTGTAAAACACCCCTATGAATCTAATAACTCGAGCAGTAAAGGCCACGTAATTAACATAAGCCAACTGAGATTTTACAACAAAAAAACGAAGATTATTAAACGAGTGCATTTTATGCTCCATCTCGATATCGGTCTTGCGTTTATGGGCGAGTGTGTTTTACGCTTCATCTCAACCCACCGCAAAACTTTCGATATAAACTCTTCTTTTCTATTTTTATTCTTATTTCATTCATTTTTTTATATAAATGTCAACATGCCAGAAACCAAGATCCAAAACTGTATAAACGTCTAAGTCTTTTATTACCTTGTAAAAATGAAAGTTTATTAGACTGGACAAACTCTCAAAGCAATAAACACGCGAACTAAATTTAAAAAACAACTAGTTAATACAGTTGGTCAGTGCTTGCTAAGAAGGACGGATCAATAACAGTCTAAACTTATCAATTGAATGACCCCTAGCTCATACATGCTTGACACGACTCTAAGAGAGACAAAAATACTAGGCGCTTGTCATCAGCCACAATCAAAAATTAATGATAACTATAACACCCTTGATAAATAGCAGCTCAAAATAGGGTAAAAAGGCCATTTACATGGCACAAGCATCAAATCTGTATAAGCCCCAAAAAGATGGCTATAAACCAAAATCATGCTGATAATAATCAAAGCATTACTTAATAAAAACCAAAAACAGTTCATGGCATTCATAGTAATAAAAATCCAACATAAACCCGCAGTTCAAAATGACTGCACCACAATACTGATAATAAGTCATAACAAAATACTAAATATGTAACCTAACATGGTCGTATGGAAATAAAACAGATAATAGCTAAAAACACCCCCAAACTTGAGGTGAGCAATGCCCTCATTGCTAAAGATAAAGAAATCGTATACAAGAGGGCTTCCCTAAAGTGGGCTCACTCAGCAGCGGTCTCATCCTCGTCAACCTCGGTGGGTGGTGATGGTGGTGGGTATGGTGGGAAGACAGGTGGCTCTAGGAACTGGTATGGCGTGAACTCAGCGTTCTCACCACAATAGTCGGTGCAGATGCTCTGCATAGTGTTCACCAGCTCAGCCTGGTACTGCATCGCTATCTCCTGCCTTTGTGCCATAGCTATGATGTGCCTCCGCTGCCTCTGTGCCTCGGCATCCTATTTCTGATGCAGCAAGGTGAGGGATGCCACGATGTCCGTCCGTAGACCCTGTGCAGTTGGGCCTGCGTCTGGTGCCTGAGAGGGCTCTGGCTCTGCTGTAGGAGGCGGCGCTGTAGGTGGCCCGTAGCCTTCACCTCTGACATACGACTCTGTCCCGTCCCATACACTGAAGCGTGAGATCGTCTGATGATCGATGACTGCCATGGGAGGCAAAGCTATCTCCTCTGGCCCCCACTGAATACCTGCCTGCTTGCACAATCGAGTGATTACGGACTGATGTGGAAGTCCCGAAGCGACAGTACTCTTGATCGCCTTCAGAATTGACTCGTGAATCAGAACTCCAATATCCACCGGCAGACCCGTGCAGTTGGTGGTACGGCAGACGAGGATCCTCCCATACTAAGACGTTGCCTCTTTTGTGCCATTATGAAAATTGAAGCAATTTGTATGAACACAAATAGAAAACTAAAACACACGCTCTCCCAAACTTAGTGCAAATAAGCCCAATGCAATAGCAATGCCAAATCAGCCCCAAACTTTCAAATTCTCTCTCAGGTAATTAGTCGAACACCTTGTGCATGTTCTTCAAAACTAACTTGGATAGCCTTCATTTGAAAAGACTTTCCCCCAAATTTCCTTCAGCGAAAATCACACCAAAACACAACGAGAAGAACAACACAGTCCCACGATTTGAAATCAAAACAGAATTAACAAAAATCCCCAAATACCTTAAGTGAGAACCCTAGTTTGATCCCCTCTTTCTTTGCTTCACACTGACTTGGGCTCTTGTAGGTTGTCTGAATTGTTCACTTGAGAGATTTATGGATGAATGCTAGGTGTGTAGGAGAAATAAGGCGATTTTGGTGCTTGGGTGCCTTGTGTGGGATTTTTGGGGTACTTGGGTGCTTGCTTGCTGCCAAGTTGGTTGGAGAAAGAGGAGAGGAATGGCCTAACTGCTGACTGAAAACTGCACTTAAACACCAAAACTCGATGCTGGCGCCGCGGCGCGGCCTTCCCTTTGTTATTTGGTGCTGTGACGCGAGTTAGTAGGAGGTGAGGCTCGTTGCCGGTGCTGCGGCGCGACATACCCTTTGTTGCTTAGCGCCGCGATGCGAAGGATATAAGTTGGGCATTAGGCACCGGTGCTGCGGCGCGAGATGCAATACATTTGGTGGCGCTGCGGCGCGAGGTCAATTTGCTGTGTTTTCCTGTCTATTTTTTGCACATGCCAAGACAACTATAACAGAAACACTTTGAGGCAAATATACATTATTAAAAACCTCACAAAGACTATGGTAACACTGAGATTAATATACAATACATCACAATAAACATGCTGCCAGATGAAAGTCGCAAAAACAATAATGCACAATCTGACAGCTATGTTAACAACTAAAGCAAACTGACACAAAGTAAACTAGACAGAAGTAAAGAAAACAGATAAAATTTATACCGAGATGGGGGTGCCTCCCCATCAACAGCTTGTTTTAAAGTCGTTAGCTTGACTATACCGATGTCTTTCAATCCTACTCATAAGGGAAAATGACCTTCTCATGCCGCCTATTTGTCAGTTCCTTTGGATTTTTGGCAGACAATGATGATGGATCATCCTCGTTTTCCTCATTCATCCAGTCATCCATCGGCACAAAGATTCTTTTGCCGCTGGAATTATCCACTAATTCGCCTATTTCATTAAATTGGAAGCGTTCTTTGTGCTCTGTTGGGCCCTCTAGGATTTCCACCGTCGTGCGCGTGGTTTCTAGCCGTTGATTACTCTTGATAGTATCCCCACTGTAGATCCTCTCCTCTTTTAAATCAACCGCCGCCGGTTGGTCAGTGTGCACATTGACATTGCCCTCAACACTTTGGTGAGACTCAACGTCTTCTCCTCATGTATCCACCCTGCACTACTCTACTTCTTCATCGTCGAGATTAATTATGACCGGTAAATGGCATTGCGGTGGATTTGTGTTGGCCTTGATGATTAGCCCCAATTAACTTTCGATGCTTTGCACTACTACTTCTTGGCTTGCCATCCGAACCTCATTTCTCTAAATAAAGTTGGTGAGAAGCTCTTCAAGCCTGCTTTCTTCCTCTTGTGCTGAGTACTCAGAAAAGCTGTCATTGGGTTGAGACGTCAATTCATATTGCGGCAGAGACTGATAGTCAAACAAAGAGGCATGATTCGGATCATGATATTGCTCTTGACTGTAGTCCCATGAGTTTGGATAACCCTGGCAGTTTGGATGGTAGGGAATCGGTTCAAAGTCAGCTTGTTCCTGATAGTAGGCATTCTAAGTGGACTGACACTCAAGATTGTCAGAAAACCTCAAGGCATTAGCAATTTAAACTTGCAATTGCTCGAGTCCTTCTTCCGAGCTTGGCTGCGTCGTCCCCTCATAAGGCCATTGATAACATTGATCGTCCATAATCCGTAAACTTAAAACCAAAAAGAAAGGAAGATCAAACAAATAAAAAAAATAAATATATACAAGTTCAAAGTAAGACTAAATTGATTTAAATCAATATTGGATAATATTAGAATAATAGTTCCCCGGCAACGGCGCCAAAAAATTGTTGGTCGGAAAACCGATCACTAAACACGCGCAAGTATACACGGTCTAACAAGTAATACAGTGATAAGAAGTGTGTCGTACCCACGAGGAAGTATGACTAATATTTACCAACTACCGACTATGTATCGCTAAAGTCTTATCCAAACAGCAATAAATGGAAGTGTGATTAATCTAGTTAACTAATTAACAAAGCAAGTAAATGGATAACGAAAGGTAATCTAAGGAATTACAAGCTAAGGTCACAACTTCACCCCACACAGGCATTTTGTCGAACACCTGGCGTGCTATATTTCATCAAACTACCTACCCTTCTCTCTTTCGTCTTAATGGTCATGACAATTTGTCGACCAAGAACACACAGGTGCTTATGCACCTCTGTCAAGGTATGCACAAACATATCCTCTCCAGATCCACCCAAAAGGGAATAGAACAGAAAAGAACATCCAAGCTAGATGCAATCCTACATATGTCTATGCAAATTAATCATAACAAGGATTTAAGCATAAGTTCTCAATAAGGTCGCACGTGGCACACAGAGATATGTCTATTCTACGTACAACTTATGCAGTCGAAACCCACAATCACATGCTAATATATTTAGGTGTAAATCTACAATCCTTCTGTCGATATCATGCAGATTACCAAAATTATCACTAATGTCTTAGAGAGAATCATAAAGCACAAATATATTAAACCAAATCTTATGGTGTCAACCAAAGAGATAAGATAGTCACTTTAAATAACAAAGGGTTCCATTATAACCTTAGGGCAAATATTCAGTTAATGATTATTAAACCAAATACAAGTAGCAGTAAAGACAACAATTATAAATTACAAAATAAGAGTAAACAAATGGATAAGAGGAAACTCTGTCAAAGCCCTTCCATCTCCATGCATTTTGCTCAAATCAAGCTTTCCAATCCTTGTCGCTCACTGCTCGTGTCGCTCCAAGGATATGCCAGACTTCTCCCTAATCTACCTAATATATATTTACAAACATGAGAAAGGAAGAGAAATTACAGAAAAACTAATTTAAGCTAAGCTATCCAATTCTAAGGTCTGAGTTATGAGAGATATTAGATGCAGAGGCTTCTCTATATTATATAAGCCTCCCTCCTTTTGCTAGGTCAAAATCACTTGCTCACTGTTTGGACACCGGAGGTGGCGCCGCAGCGCGGGCATTAAGCCTATGAGTGGCGCTGCGGTGCGAGGTTAGTTTGGAAAAATCGGAGCTCACGCTGCGGCACGAGCCAACACAGGATGAGTGGCGCTGCGGTGCGAGGTGATGTCAATAGGGACATGGAGGTGGCGCTGCGGCGCGACCAATAAGCTAGGCATTGGTGCCGTGGCGCGGCTATGCGTAAAATGCGCATTTTGTCCCTGAAAGCTATAAAACACCTGATAAGCCCTGCAATAAGTCGATTGAGCACAATAACACTATAATCATATAAAACCATACAAAATCTACGAGAACATGCAACTATTTATTTCATAAAGTATCCGATTCGTGGGTATAAATTCCACTCAATAGAGGTCATAATTAATTTCATCAAAAATGATGTAATCTGTCGATACGGGCAACCGAAGGTGATCGTATCAAACAATGCCAATAATCTGAACAATCAAATAATGAAGGAATTATGTAGCAAATTTAACATTAATCATCCCAATTCTATCATCTATAAGCCCAAGATGAACGACGCTGTTGAAGTAGCCAACAAAAATATTAAGAAGATCATGCAAAAGATGGCTGCTAATCACAAAAGACAGCCTGACTTATTACCCCTGACTTTGTTGGCATGCCGCACCTCAATGCACACTTCTATTGGGGCTACCCTATACTCGCTAGTCTATAGCATGGAAGCTGTCCTCCTTATAGAAGTAGAGATGACATCATTAAGAGTGTTGATAGATGCCAAGACGGAAGAAGACTAATGGTTGTAAGAACGTTACAGCCAGTTATCTTTGATAGATGAGAAAAGGGCTGCAGTCGTATTCCATGGACAATTATCAACAAAGTATTTCTCAGTCCTACAACAAAAAGTTCCGATCTCGAAAATTTAAAGAAAATGACCTGGTGTTGAAAAAGGTCCTTTCTAATCAAGATGAAGCCAAAAAAAAATTCTCCCCAAACTGGGAAGGCCTTTTCATTGTCAAGGAAGTGTAGACAGGATGATCCCTCAGATTGCAAGAAATGGACGGTAAAGAATTTCCCAAACTTATCAATTCAGACTCTGTCAAAAGGTACTATGTCTGAACCTTTGCAGCGGCACATCCTGATCTTGTGAAAAAAGAAAGAAAGAAGAAGTAAATCAATCAGGTCTTTATAGCTTAGCCTGAACTATGTAATACCTGATTTCCCCTCATTTATGGGAGTACATAGGTAGCCATCTATGGTGCAACCTAATCCTTAAAATAAAAGCCAAACCCATGTTATATCAAAATCAATCCAAATACTAGTTCCAATATACCAAAAATTATACTTGAAAGCCTGTACACTATAAAAACCTGAAGATCTAATACCCATGTTGAGGGACCCTTAGCATCTCAATGTCAGCTCAACATGAAGAGACAGTGATACATCAAACCAACAAGTTATAAAGATACAATGGCAAGCTTCATACAAAGTCAAAACTTATCCAAAAGGGAATTTAACTAGAATATATTTACTTTCCATATGTTACTGTTTGATATATACAATGTATCCAATACATGACAAAAGTGACTAACCTAGTCTATATAAGAAATGAAAGATAAGTTATTATCCCGCAACTAGATGGGCCAACAGCTCTAAAAGCATATCCCTCTCTAAAAACTGAGGGGCATCCCTAAGCTCCTGCCCAAATGTCTCAATACGGGTCAGAAGCTCTGTCGCAGTATGCATGGTACTATCTTGATAACCCAAAAGCTCATTCGTCTCAGCGACGATGTCATTCATGAAAGATCTGAGAGTAGCACTCTCAGCAACAATAATATCCCTAGTAGCCCGGGTCTCATCCCTCTCCAAAAGAACAACATCCCTGCTAGATAAGGCTATCAACATCGACATGCGAGCCTGATCTCTCTTAAAAGTCAGAATTTGTACCCTTTCCTCTGAGGCCTCCCTAGAAAGTGGTGCAACAGTAGAAGATGAGCTAGGGTTAGAACTAACCAAAGCTGCTATCAAGTCTTCAAACATCTCATCCTTTGTAGGAGAAAAGGGATCCTCCATGGGCTTTGCATCATCTGAATATGTGCTCGGCTCTGAGTGATCCGCAACATCTGTCATATCTGCCACCAACCAGGAAATATACTCATCAAAACAACTAGGGTCACTATTGTAGAACTCAAATATCTCTCGATGAACCCAATACTCATACACCCTCTCCAGATCGTCAGAAGATAAAGATAAGAAGGTATCTGATAATCTGAAGCACCATCAAAAGTCTGGAAGTCATGGTTGTAATACCTGAGAATTTCTAAATATTATTAATAAGTATATTAATAAAAGTCGAATATTTATTTGAGTATAATTACATATTGTTGTGGCATGAGTTATAGAAATTCTATTCACTTAAGTTAAGTGTTGAGAAATATATGTCAGTAAGGTAATGAGATAAGATTGGTGAAGATCTTAATGTAAATTTTATCAGAATTTCCTAGTGTGGCATATTGAAGGACTGAGAGATTCACTAAGTGAATTTAGAGAGAAACAATTTAATAAGAGAAAGATTAATTATGTGATAAAGTAACTCCATGCATAAAAAGATGAATAGGATGTTTAATTTGTAGTATTATCAATATAGGATTTAATTCATGTTATGTGAAACTGGTATGGTGGTAGAAGTTGGGACTGGCATGTAGCTAAACCAGTTTGGCACTGCCAGGGATCAGCGTAGCTGCGCCCTTCCTGCAGTACAAACTGGCGCAGCTGCGCTAGTGGCCAGAGGATGGAAGTTGGTTATTACTGTGAATATTATATGGAATATTATTGTAATGTGTGACATTATTAAAATCATATGATAATAGTATATTTAATGTTATGAAGAATCAAGTAGCACCATAAAATCAGGTGTGACATTTTAATACAGAAATAGTTAATTAATTATGCAACTCAGAAATTCGGAAAAGAATTGAATGTTAGAAAATTAGACATTTAATATTGGGTAGTGTTATAATATTGAAGTATGTGTACTAATAATATTTATGGAGAATACCAGGTTAATAGTACCTAACTGTATTATTTCATCTACATTAAATATTATATTATATAAACCCAATGTACATGAATTATATGATATGGGTACATATATAATCCCTAAACTTTTCATTCTGTAATAGCATTAGTACATTAAAATCATATAAGGAAACTAAAAAGGGAATTAAATTAACCACATTTGAAACAAAATGCTGAGAATTAGAAGACTTGTCCCATTTCAGTTGCCAAACAGTAACCTATATTTCCTTTACGTAAAATGCAAAGCTAAGCACAGTAGGTACAAGCTATGTGATGATGGCTGGAGATGGCTGAGGAAGAGGTGGTTGAACAACTTTTCTATAACCATTGTCTTCTTCTTCTACCCCATGGATTCCAACCTTAGTGTAAAACCATTAACTAGTCAATCATTCTTCTATAAAAGGCAGCTTCATTTTTTATTTTCCCGTTGCTGTGAATTATCTGTTGAATTCCAAGTTTGAGAGTGTGAGTTAATTAAGACGGAGTCTAGGATTTGCAGAAGGAAGGAACTAAGCTTACAAAGCTTCATAGAAGGTAAATTCTTGTTTTAAGTTCTTAATTCTAGACTTAGTAAAGTATAGAAATTCTCACCAATTCTTGTGAATTTGATTTGGAAATGTGCAATCAAAGTGTTTATGAAGTTTATATGTATGTATGGAACCTTATAGAATAGGTTTAAGCATGTTAGAATAGAGGAAAACTGAAATTAATTTAATCTCTGCTAAAGTAAAGACTTGTCTGAACTAAATAGGGTAGGACGCAACTATGCACACCCTGCAGTTCAACACGGCGCAGCTGCGTCGGGCACCAGTCCTGAGTTTTGAACTTCTGATGATATGTGGTAGTTCTATCCTGCTAAAACAACTTAGATATACATGAAAACAGACCTGATTTGTGAACATAAGTTCCTTTGTATATCATGAGAACTTTAACTTGCTTTAGTATACGTTCTTAAAGAAACTTAAAGTTTTAAAAAGAAAAACTTTGATAAAAGTAGTAATTGTAGACACTCAAAATTTTCTTCATACTTGTTACTGACATTGTAGGAGGGCAGAATCGTTTTTCAGAGATAACCCTGGAAGACAGCTCAGTTCAATTCTAGAGACAACCCTGGGATATTTAGTACTACCATCTCGGAGATAACCCCGAGACATCCAGCTCAGACCCGGATACCATCGGAAGTTTCAACCTCAACCCCAAAAATAACACCGGGAGTTTCAGTTTTAACCTCGGAGATAACCCCGAGGACTGCAGTTCAGATATCGAAAATCACATCAGAGAAGACTGTGTCATTTAGGAGATAACCCTGAGATACTCCGTCTCAATCCCAGAAATAATACCGAGAAAGACATCGTCAACCTCGGAGATAACGATAAGGCATGCCATTGCAGTTCTGGAGATGACCCCAGAAATGCTTGTTTCAAACCCATGCAAACAGCTTCAGAACACTCAGAAAAAGCCTCGAGGCACTCATTCTATAAGCCCGGAGATAACCCCAGGAAGTCAGGCACATCTCAGAAATAACCCTGAGGATGGTCAACACCTGCAGTAGTCTAATCTCAGCGATAACCCTGAGCAACGACCGCTAACACAACTCAAGCTAGAGATAATCCCGGTGAAGGGCATGACCGTTATTTTTCCATCGCAATGCCACATCGCGCTGTCTCAACACCAACATACATACATTCTACACAGCAATGTCCTACAAGAACCAAGGAGCGCTAAACCCGAGTGACTACTTCACAAGATAGCACACCGAATAGAATTTGAAGCTTGAAGACCGAGGGCATGGTCCCATCTTCCTGACTTTGTACAACCTCTAATCCCATGTCATTGTGTAGCTCTCGACAATAGCATGCCAAAAAGGTCTTATACACCTCGATCGGATGCCCGGATTGAAGTTCTAAAAGTTCGAGCGGACAGCACATTGCACGCGTGCAAGTACTTCGAGACGGTGGGACCCGCAAAACCCGGGGCATCCTAGGCAGCCGCAGGTGCATCTGTGGCTGCCGTAAGTACACCTACGGCTCCCCCCTCTATAAATAGAGGGCTTGGGGCAGCCATTTTGCATAGAGAAAAGGCGAGAAAGCCCTGTCCAATTTGCTCTGTAAACACTACAAACTGAGTGCTTTCTCATTTTAAACACTTATGAGCTTATATATTGCTATTTTTTTACCGGCGGGAGCCGAGTCTTCATCCCTTTCAAGTTATTAAAGTCTTATTTGGCAGTCCACTGTAAGCCTTCTTACACACTTTAAAGCCTTTCTCCTCATCTTTGTACACATCGTTCTTCACGTTGAGAGTCGTGTTGCGTGTGTTTGCCCGAACTTCGGTTCGTGGCTTTTATTCCTTTTGTATATATATATATATATATATATATATATATATATATATATATATATATATATATATATATATGGACTAACATTATCGAGTTATGTCTCGATTGAGCCTGGTCCCACGTCTGGAGCGTTTATTTACTTTCATATACATATATTTATATAAACTGTTGTCGAACTTTGTTCGATGAGCTTGGATTTATATCCAGAACGTTTACTTGCTTATATATATATATATATATATATATATATATATACCTATATATATGAATTATTGTCAAACTCACCGGATGTAAAACCCAGGCTCATCGAACAGAGTTTGACAATAATTCATATATATAGGTATATATATATATATATATATATATATATATATATATATATATATATATATATATATATACCTTTCGTCCTGCTTGGAGTTTAATTCACGACGGTTGATCGTTTTTACTACTTTATTTACATTTCTGATCCCCCATGGAGGTGCTTCGTGGTGGTTGATCCTGTTTCTATATATATATTTACCGCTTTTATATATTTACATTTTCGATAATCCAAGGAGGTGCTTCGTGGTGGTTGATCAAGTTTGTATATATATATATTTAAAGCTATATATATATATATATATATATATATATATATATATATATAACTGCTTACAATTTTCATATAAATTACGGGACCATGTGAGCCTAGGAATCATGTGATCATAGATTCAGTTTACTGAATCTAGATTCGATTCCCGTGATGGACATTTTTAGCTGTAAGCAGCCTGTAAATTATCCATGGTGTTTGGATTTCCTCAGATGGTTTTCATGCCCATGAGGAATTCGGCACTGCTTTGTACATTATTTTCTCGAAGATGCTTCGCATCTCGAAAATAAAAGTAATCAAGCCGAACATTTTAATAAAATGGAAGTATCAAAGGCCTCAATTACTATTGAGCATAAGGGTTTGAAAAAACCACTTTTTACAAAACATCACTGCTATATCTTGTTAAAAACTGAATTTTTATATAAATTCAAACCCTTTGTATATAGGTGCAAACGAGGCATAGCACTACTTGCAAATAACAACATATTTACCCACATATACACACATTCATATAACAGTTTCTTTAAAAGTAACAGTCACCGTGGTAACACGGATGTCGGGGGGTGCCTAACACCTTCCCTCCGCATAAGCAAGTCCCCAGACCCTAATGAATTTCGATTTCGCGAACCCGTTAAGCAATGTCACATTACTGGGTCAATATGCAAACTTTTTCTCTGTTGTATTGGTACAACCAGTTAAAAAACCAACTGGCGACTCTTACAGTCAAATCGTCGACATATAAATGTCAGACCTTTTTCATAATTTGTTTTTTCAAACAAATCTCACCTAACATGAGAACACAAAAGGAAAAGAACAGAAAAGGGACAAGTAAAAATCCCAAGGTCGACAGGTGGCGACTCTGCTGGGGACACCGGTAAGAGGACTTAAGCCGCTATTACAAGCTTTTCAAAATTGTTATATGCTTATGTGTGGATGTTGCATTTACATTTGATAGATGTGTAGGAATGCATTTAATTACTGTACTTAATGCTTTACACTATATCTGCTTGTGATATTAGTGTTTCGCACACGTCATCATTTTCATAAACGGTGAGACACATTATATGTGAATGTATGTTGTGTGGTTCCTCCATCAGGAGGCTATCCTGTCGGAGTTTGATTATTGAACTCGTAGGAAGACTAATTCTAACGAGGCTCAGGAAAGGCACCACCCAAATTCGCTGTAATTGAAAAACCGGATTAACTTCCCATCGAGTAAATTGCGATGATTTTGGAACCTTCATGCCAAAAAGCCGCGAGAGTAGCCAAAGATAGGTTAGCCTCTGATAAACAAAATGCAGAGAAAAGTCTCTTCATACTTTCTCATTTCAAAATTACTTGTAAATTCAATTACTTGTAATTTCATTCCATATTGATCTCCATGTAATGAGAAATATGAAGAAATATGTGCACATGCATATTTACATGCTATCCTGTATTACAAACAGCTAACATCCATTTTGCAGGATAATACTCCCAAAACAGACACGTCATATAGCATGTAAACATTTATCCTTAAAAACTAAACTACGTCAGTTTTTCGCAGGGAAACAATCGGACCAATTACCCGTTCAAAGTCCAAAAAGGCCGTAAGCCTACAGCCAATTATGTCTTCATCTGACCAGGCTAATCTTAATCCTGTCACCCGCGAAGAATTTGACCGATTAAGTAAATAAATCATAGATTTGGCTGTTCTGCTTAAAGAACTACACCAGTTTACTCAGGGTACGAAGATACCTGTATATTATGAATCCTCTACATAAGGAGGAACCCAAGGTTCGGATAAAGTCATTCAAGTACATGAGCTTCAGTTGGATCCAACCAACAAATTCATGATAGCACCTATCTCAAAGAAGATCTAGACACCGGTGATATCAGAAAGAAGGTCCTTCAAATGGAAGAGTCCATCCGTTCTATAAAAGGGATTGGAGCACATGGGAGTGTTTCATATGCAGACCTTTGTATATTCCTTGGTGTGCATTATCCAGAGAAGTTCAAAACTCTTGACACACAAAAGTATGATGGGTTAGGAGATCCTTACACACATTTGAAGGTATTTATTGGAGAACTCGAATATTACGTCGAGGACGAGAAGCTCAGGATGCAGCTCTTCCAGAAGAGTCTAACTGGAGAAACCCGTTCATGGTATACCAGATTAGACAATTCAAAGATACATAGCTGGGAGGAGCTAGCTCATGCCTTCCTCACTCAGTACAGCTTCCAGTCTCAAATGGCCCTTGACCGGTATAAAATTACTAAAGTCAAGAAACAAGCCAATGAATCTTTCAAAGAGTATGCTCAAATGTGGAAGCGCCTTGCTGCTCAAGTTGTTCCTTCTATGAATGAGTCAGAAATGGTTATGACCTTCATAGACATACAAGAAGCTCCTTTCTATGAGAGGGTGTTAGCTGGTATTGGCAAACCATTCTTTGAAATGATTAAGCACAGGGAGATGACTGAGATGGGATTAAAGTTAGGAAAGATTCAAGACCTAGATGCCCTTAAAGTTGTTGCTGAGCACATCCAGTCTGGAAATTATGGAAACAACCCCTGAAGGGTCCATAAAAAGAAAGAGGAGGATGTTTCCTTGATCTTACAAGGTCAAAAAGGCAGTCAGGATATGCCTATCTAGAGGAGAAATTACACTCCCATTCAAGCACAGTCTTCAAACCCTCCAATACCTAAGGGTGGAAAAGTCAAACGCCCTCGAGTGTTCACACCTCTAGGGGACTCACTCGAGAATATCCTCAACCTTCTGACCACTCAGAAGAAAATTACGCATCTTCTTCCACCAGCCAACCCGAATGGGAGGGGTTACAATGCTACTCGGAAGTGTGCTTATCATGCCGGGGCACCGGGATATGATACTCAAGATTACTAGGCCTTGAAACACAAGATCCAGGATTTAATAGACAACGGTGAGATTATTGTCACCAAACCCGATCAACCCCATGTGCAAGACAACCCTCTTCCTCAACACAAAGAAGAGAAGGTTAATATGATTAATTGGAGCAATGGACAGAGTTCCAATTTCAATAGTGGATCTTCCCAGACCAGCAAGGACAGTGCCGATAAGTGAGACTATGCAAAGTTCCAGTTTACAATGGAACGGAAAATTAATGCTCTACGTGAGCAACTTAACCAATTGGCAGAACTGGTGGTCCATCAGCACCAAGTCACACGCCAATTATTCAGTCAGGAGCATTCTAGTCTCCTTCCTCTTGTTACCAACACTCCATCGCGCGCTCCAGAAAAGGAAACACTGAGGATAAAATTACAAAAAGAGCAAATGTTAAAGCCCGTCGGGATTTTGCCAATAAAAGGGAATTTACATACCTAGGCCAACCGATGGAATAAATACTACAGATGCTGATAAATGAAGGAACAATTACAGCTCTACTACCTCCAATCAGCCCGCACTCAAGACGGTTTGGTTTTAATGGGGTGTGTCAATATCACTCCCAATCTCGCGGTTACAGAACAGAAGAATGATGGGCACTCTGCCACCTTATTCAAAATATAATTGACAGCGGTGTCCTGCAGATGGCAGGCGATGATGCTGTAGTACTGGAGAATTAGGATGTGTTTCCTATAAAGTGGAAGGAAGTCGTAGCAGTCATATCTTCTGAGATAGATGCTGCTACTCCCTTACACACAATCCAACCAATTCAACTCAAAGGAGTTGATAATCCTTTGAAAGTGGCTGCGAGCCAATTATCTTGCCATTCAGACCACAATATCCTGTTGTCAGCCTACATAAAGTTCCATGGAATTATGGAGGGGCTGAAGGATCCACATCTCACATAACTGTTGTAGTGTCAAAGGATAATCCACTGTATCTCCCACAACGGGTAATGAAGCCTACCATCAAGTTAAAGGGGAAGATTCCCATGGAAAAGGTGGAAAAATTACTCTATACTATGGGCCATAATGAAGCCAAGGTGGTTTTAAGCTTAAAAGAAGCTCCACAGCAAGTGTCCATATTGGACTTAGTGTTCTCATCTGAAGATCACCGGAAGGTCTTGCTCAGGGTTTTGGAAGAACCCCAATTGCCTAAGTCAATAGATATTGAGAAATTCCAGCATCTGGTGGATCACATTTTCAACAACAATGTGATATCTTTTACTGATGATGATATACCTCCCGAAGGGACCGGCTATTGCAGGACGTTGCACATTGCGGTTATGTCCTCTGGGTACATGGTGGGAGGAGTCTTGATAGATGGAGGTTCATCTCTGAATATCTGTCCTTATGTCACGCTGGTGAAGATGAACATCAATCTCAATCGGATCCAAAACAGCCATACGGTTATCAAAGCTTTTGATGGATCCCGCTGAAACTCTGTCAGAGAGATTGAACTTCCAGTGGAGATTGGTCCATATACATTCTGCGTGTCTCTTCACGTTCTCAAAATAGATACAAGATACAACCTACTTCTGGGAAGACCGTGGATTCATATGGCCGGGGCAGTCCCCTCCACCCTTCATAAGCAACTTAAATACATTATCAACAATAGCCTAGTCATTGTCAACGCTTAGCCGGAATGTCCAGAACAAGGTGACATACCACTCATCAGCTTCAATTCAAAAGTTGAGCCGATCAGTTTTCATGCCCTGGAGGTGAGCAACACTCACTACCATCCTGTTGGGGCGCCACCTCTCATACCCCAGATTTCTGCCGAAGTAATGTCGGTCACTCAAGAAATGATGTCATTGGGTTATCAACCTGGACAAGGGTTGGGCAAAGATAATCAGGGCATCAAGAGCCCAATTCAATATCCCAGTCAAATAGGGACAGTCGAACTAGGCTACACTGCTAGTTCTATTAGCAGGAATCCTCATAAGCACAAACAGATTCCTTCAGCTTCAGCCACACGACGATTATCTCCACCTACGGTTCCTGAGCCTGTACGGTCTCCGGTAAAGGTGCCAGCCCATGTAATGGCAATGCTATTTCCCAAGCCGATACAGGTAAGGGGAAAAGAAGTCCTAGTTCCAGATCCAAAAGTGGAAGAAGTGGAACGAAGATGTAAACAGGACATCGCCCGGATGATGTCAAACATACGCATCATTGTCCATGATGAGCATACAAATAGATACACCCTAGACGATGATTGCCCAGACGTAATGGTCATCATTCGGGAGAAGGAGGATGATGATAGCCCTTCCATCATTGCAGTCCCTCAGGACTTCACCATTGCCAATTGGAGCAGCACTCCTTTCATTGGTCGACAAGGGTAAAACGGGCAGATAATAATAACTGCTTACTTTTCTGTACAGTATTAGTAGTTTTTTTCTCAGTACATGCTAACCCTTTGTATGATTAAACAGTTTCATATATATTAAGTGAAAGCATATTTTGTTTCAGGACTTTGAATTTAGATGTGCCTATACTTGCTGATAAGGTGCCTTTTCTCCACAAGGATTGTAACTTTGATGAAAAGTTGGACTCAGACTTGATGGAAATACAAGAGGACATTGAGATACCTCAGGAGATCAAAGAATGGGTCGAAGACAAACCTAAACCCAACCTTGATCAAACCACTTCCTTCAATCTCGGAACCTTAGAAAGCCCTAAGCTAATCCATATTGGTACATACCTCACTCCAAACCAAAGGAATGACATGGTTGCACTATTAACTCAATTTCAGGATATGTTTGCATGGTCTCATGAAGACATAGTGGGTTTGTCCACTGACATTATTATTCATCACCTCCCCATCAAATAGGGATTCAAGCTAGTCAGGCAGAAGCTCAGGCGATTAAAACCTGAGTGGAGTTTAAAGGTTAAAGAGGAAATTGTAAAATAATTTCAAGTAGGCATCATCATGGTGTCTACATATATTGGGTAAAATCTAATTACGCACAATACGCAAGTATACGTGGTCAACAAGTAATAAAGTGAAAGTAGAGTATCATTCCCACGAGGAATTGTTTATTAAAAATCACCAAGTACTAACCCGTAACCAACTCAATCTTATTTAAATGAATGAATTTCAAATTATATAAATTAAATTATTTAATTACACTAATTTTAATTACCACTAATTAAAAATCATATTACGAAGATTTAAGATCACAACTTCACTTATTGCTTCATTTAAGTTAACACACTTCTCATCAATTATTTTCTATCATGAATTGTTAATCAAGAACACTAAAGTAGATAAAACCACCTCTTGATGCATAATACCCATACTCACTTAAATCCACAAATGATAGAATTAAGCATGTAGCATCCCCAAATCTGGGTACTTTTTACCTCTGATCTGGTACATTATTTCTACAACTATTGCGAAAGATATAAACATAAATTGTTTATACAATAAACTTTTACACATCATTCTCAAGGTCTACAACCTTAACTAAATACATACCTTCAATATCTAAAAAGATTTACAATGCTATTTTCGTTAGAAAATTTAATAGATCTAACTGCACCATAATTTAATCTTACACTTTGTCTTTACTTCTGTCTTTAATCAAGCTTTCATCTTAATCTGAAAATTTTTATCATGATATAGCAAGGGTGAGCATCAAATTTGCCCAGCAAGTTTAAATTTATTTGAGGATATATCATGATTGAAAGAATTGAATAATAAGCTAGCTAACTTTCAACAATATAAACATTGTGAAAGAGTATGAACAAATTTTCTTAGCTGAACGACCAAGTCAATAAAAATATATGGTCAATAATGAACATGAATAGATTAACTGAACTAAATTGTAATGAAGGTGACCAGTCTTTCATACCTGATGAACATTTATAATATGCACAACGTGCGAATCAATAATCAATATAGACGTGAATAATCAACAACAATTATTCATTAATATGCTTTGAACATACAACTCAAGTTTGAGTTAGGAAAACTTGCCTGATTCATTGACTACTGCTACGCAGTTTAAGTTAACTTCTTTTGGTAAGACCTATCAGTAATAATAAGGTTGGTCTTTCAATCAGCATATTCTACTTTGTATCATAATACAATTACTTTATTAATAGATTATCTAACATTTAATCAAATATTAGATAACATCTTAACACATCAGTATTATTATCATTCTTTAAAAATTCTTTAATCACTATATCATATCCATTATGATTTAACACTCGCTTTTTCATTTCATAAGTTATTCTTTAACATCTAATAAGTTAAATACTAATCTAGCCACCTGGATTCTAAATCCAACAACCCAAACTGCAATCCAGCTAACTGGATTCCAAATCTAACAACTAGATTGCAATCCAGCAAGCCTGGATTCACCAATCCATCAATCCAGCAAGCTGAATTCTACATTCTTCAATTTAGTAAGCCTCTTTTCAATCCAGCAAGCTGGACTCATCAGATTTTTCAATCCAGCAAGATGGATTCCATATCCTTTCCACGAAAATACTAAATCAGTTTATTATTTTTCTATCCTTTGTCCAAACACGTATACACATATTTCATACATAAAAAGTATTTTTCTATAATTTTCCAACTTCCTTTAGTATTTTTCAAAAATCATTTTTAGTGTGTGGCTTAAGAATTTAGCCCCATCATGCTCAACTTCAGAAATTCCCATCTTTTGACACAATCTTATACGTGTTAACATGACACTCCAGTTTAAATTTCGTGGCCATCGGAGTTATAGAACTCTGGTTATAGCGATTTTCATCAGAAAATTATAGAAATTGAAATGGTCATAACTTGGTCATTTTAAGTCGGAATAAGCTCATTTTTGGACATGAGGTACTTTATACCATGTATTTTCATGTCCTAAAAAGCCGAAATTTTTCTCACATATTAAGTTGCCGAAACAGCCCCTGAAAAGTTCTTTACAGTATACATTTGAAAATTTTCAATTTTCCTACTTTGTTAAAAATATTCCATACGAAAATCTACAACTCCTTTTTCAGTGAGTCCACTTCGAGATATTAGATAACTTATCATAGTATCCTCCCAAATGTTTACAAAATTTTTAAATGTCCGAAAAATGATGAAACTACCCCTGGCATTGATTGTTCAAAAACAGTCTATTTTTCCTTTTTATCAATGAAACTATTTTTGCTAAAACAGTCATTACAGCTTGTGTACTCAACATTTTTGAGTGCTACCACTTGGGTTTAGTAGATAACTTACATATCTAGCACCCCTCTTTGACGGATCACAAAAAAAAAGTGTAGATCAAAAATGGTGAAAATCCAAAGTACATAGAATTTTTAGGGCTTATAAACTAGAAAATCACTTTTTCCTTACTTTTGATTTCCAACTAAAATAACACCCAATATGGGTATATCTAAACATGAAACACTCATTAACATGTATATACATGGTATTTGAGTTTAGAAATATAGTTTCAAGATTTGATTCACAATAATCAAAAATTACATAATAAAATGTATTTATACCTTTGATTACCATGCTCTCCTTCTTCTTCTTCATTGTTTGATTATGGAGCTTTGATGTCTTACCAAAGACTCCCCTTCCTCTTCTCATGGCTGCCGAACCTCTTCTCTCTCTCTATAGTTGGTTCTTATGTTAGCTAATTGGAAGGGATGAAAGAGAAAGAAACAAGATAACTTGTTAATAGATTTAGATATATGATTAATATCTACTATCATACTCCTCTTCTCTTCACAAACCAAACCACCGGCCATGTGGCTAATACTTTTCCATAATTCTCCACTAATTCTCTCTCTCTAGTTAATAATCATTACATAGCATATGGAATATTAGTGAATCATGTGGCTCCTTAAAATTTATGCCACCTAGCTTGAATTGTGTAAGATCTTTTGCCACATGTGTGGTGCTTAAAGTGATGATGTGCATGCACATCATCCTCTCTTTTTCTCCCTCATCATATCTGGTCAAGTGGCCTTAATATTTACCAAGTCTTGCGTTGATTTGTATTGCTCCACTTAGTATAACAAATGTCTAAAATGCCATCCGTAATTGTGCCAACACTTGGGCCACCATTTATAATCTTTTGGGCTTCTAGATTAATTTCTTGGGCCATGAAAATAGATTAGGTCCAATACTTTTAATATTATTATTCCCTAATTACTTAATTAGGATTTTCATTTACACAACTATAATTTACATCCTTACTCACATACACTTAATTTCTTAACCCAGTTAGACTTATATTAATTAGGTTATAAAATTAATTAATTGAGATATATAAAATAAATCTCTTAGAATTAGTATATATTTTGAATACCATAATTCTCTCATCCCATAACTCTTAAGTTATTTAATTCTTCATTCCTAATATATAATTAGGATTACACTAGTTTCTTTTATTTGTTTATATAATAAACAAATATAAACCATCACATAATATTCATATTTACTTACTCACATAATAATTAAATAAATTATGACATGCTCCACAATTCTCTTAGATTAGGTCACTAGTATATATTTAAATACTAGAACCACTAAATAACAATAACCATTTAGGTTATTTAATTCTCATACTTAATTTAAATAACTTATTTAAGTTATACAATTTATATTGTATAATTAAATTTAATTTCCTCCTCCTCTCCATAAATTGTTCTCAAACAATTTATTTATATATTAAATATATAAATTAATATATTCAATCATTTATTCAAATATGAATTTAATTTACTAATTGCTTTGATACCAATATACATATTTGCATATTGGATTTTATCTCATATTTTTACTTTACATCATTTGGTATAATATTAAATATTATATCATTAACCATCTAACATAATACTATATATCCAATTATTTTCTTTAGTTTTTATAAATTATCTTCACAATTTATTTAACTAAAGTAAATATATTAATATATTCACCACATACACATATTCTTATGAAGTTATACACAAACATAAACCTCATTATCTGACTATCACTTATAGTCTATCAAATCACTCAAGTTCTTCTCCAAAAAATTTGAAATCCTTAAAATTCTTTCACAGAAACGTCAAATCCATACACTTATTTTCTGTCTAGGTTCATCTTATAACTTTTAATCCACCATTACAGAATTTTAATAATTATCTAAATTCTCGGGTTGTCACAAAGCAAGACACCCTAATTAACTAATCCACTATATCTCTATGTGAATTACAATTAAAAAGGATTTAAAGCATAAGTTCTCTATAAGATTACATATGGCGTAAAGGCATATCTCTATCCTAAAGATAAATTATGAATTCTATCTATGCAGAAATCACAAACACATGCTATCATGATCAGATCTAAATCTATATTTCATCTCTCGAGTTCATATAGATTATCACGGTAATTGATGACCAATCAATTAAATAATTAAGTCCAAATAACAATAGACAATCCTTATAATAAAACATAATAATTGATAGCGAAGCATATTAAAATAAACTACACAATAAGATCCATTGTAATCTCAAACAAAGAATTAGTTCATTGAATTAAAACTAAGAATCCACAAATGAATAAATAATAAAAAACAAAGATAGAAGAATATAAGAAGATAGAATCTATTGTCTGTAGATTTGAAGCTCCCTCCTTGCTCCTACTTTGAATCTTCAATGGTCTCCAAGTTGCTTCAATCTCCAAATCTCATAAGAACTAGAGTTTTGGTCCTAATCCACTCTAATCTAATCTAATGGAATCCTCTCTCTCCTTCTAATCCTTGTGATTCTCCTCCTTTTATAAGTCTCTTTATATGTCTTTAAGTCCTCTTGGAAGTCCTTGAGTCAATCGGATCGAAACAATCCTTCTTGGACTCAAATTCTGACAAAAAATGTCTTTTCTGCGCGTACCCCCGCCCCGGCTGGCATACACACTGTTTTGCAGCTGGTATGCCCGCCCTGGCGGGGGTGCTTTTTCTGCTCTGACGTCCTTTGGAAAACTGGCCATAACGTCTTCGTCTGAACTCCGATTTCGATGATTCAAGATTATCTGAAAAGAGGAGACATAGATCTACAACTTTCATTCCTTGAGTTGTTCGAAATAAGGACTAGAGAAATGTTGAAATTGGTTCTGAAGTGGCTGTTATGTAAATGGTCACCCAAAACAGTGAAGTTCAACTTCCGTTGGTACAAAGGTCATAACTAATGCATTCGAACTCTGATTGGAATGATTCAAGATGTTCCGGAAAGCTAAGAAGAAGACCTACAATGTAATCCAAGTTCCAAGGCAGGAACATGAAATGAACATGAAAGCCCAAACGATGTCCGAATTACTTTTCTTTGTGATTTCATACCAATTCTTTGCGATTTCAGCTCCTAAGCATATAATCTACAAAATGAACACAAAATGCATGAAAAGTAACTAACAAACCTGAGTTTGAGCAACTAATTCAAGTAACAGACACCAGATAATTAGGTATAAAACCTACTTATCAACATACCCTGAATGGCTATCAAACATAGTCCCCGTGCCTAAACTAGGAGGAAAGGTGCGAGTTTATGTGAATTATCGGGATCTGAATAAAGCTTGCCTTAAAGATAGCTTTCCCGTGCCATTTATCCACATTCTCATTGATAATACTGCTCAATACGACATGTACTCCTTTGCTGATTGCTTCGTAGGGTACCAGTAGATTATGGTTGATGAAGAGCATCATGACAAAACTGCATTCATCACGCCTTAGGGAACCTTTTGCTATAGACGGTTGTCATTCAGCCTCATCAATGCCGAAGCCACCTACCAGTGAGCCATAATGGCTCTTTTTCATGATTTAATGCATAAGGAGATAGAGATCTATGTGTATGACATCATTGTCAAATCCTTGAAGGAGGAAGACCACCGAGACCATCTCAAAAAGCTCTTCAACAGGTTACGTAAGTACAACTTGAAGTTGAATCCAGCCAAATGCGCCTTTGGCGTTAAATCAGGCAAGTTGTTAGGATTCCTAGTCAGCCACAAGGGGATTGAGTTGGATCCCACCAAAATCCAGGCCATCACGGAAATGCACATTCCTTAGACAGAGAAGGAAATACAGGGATTTTTGGGAAGAATCAACTTCATTAGCAGGTTCATTTCCCAACTCACAGCAACCTGTGAGCCTATTTTCAAATTGTTAAGGAAGAACTCCTCCATGAAATGGAATGATGAATGCCAGAAAGCCTTCCTTACAATCAAATAGTAGCTAGTCCAAGCTTCTATTTTGGTACCACCCAGGGATGATGTTCCCCTGTTCATGTACCTATCCATAAGTGACAATGCCATGGGCTGCATGCTGGGACAGAAAGACGATAGAGGCCAAGAACGAGCTGTCTACTACCTCAGCAAAAGATTCAGCAGTAGTGAACACAAGTACACTCTGATTGAGAAGACGTGTTGTGCTTTAGCATGGGCTTCCATGAGGTTACAACATTACCTCCATGGTCACACAACCCATCTCATATCCCGCGTGGATCCTCTCAAGTACGTGTTCAGTAAACCCATGCTGAACTGTCGACTGTCCAGATGGCAGTTGATCCTACAACAATTTGACATCGTCTACGTGATGCAAAAGTCCATTAAAGGTCAAGAAATTACGGATCAACTGGCCGTCGCACCTTCAGGGGATTTCAAACCCTTGGAGACATACTTCCCCGATGAAGGGGTAATGGCAATTCAACAACACCATCAGTATGATGCACGCCAGTTATGGAGGATGTATTTTGATGGAGCTGTAAGTATGGAAGGTTTTAGAGTAGGAGCAGTTCTAGTATCTGTTATAGGGGAGCAGCACCTCGTCGCCGTCAAATTATAGTTTGCCAACACCAACAACACAGCTGAGTATGAAGGTTGTATTATAGGGCTAAAACTTGCCCATTCAATGGGTATCAGACGGTTAACTGTCTTTGGACATTCCGAGTTGGTAATCAGATAAACCACAAGAATCTATCACACCAAAGGTCTACACTTGCTGCCTTACCATCGGCAGGTTCTACAGATGGCTTCGGATTTTAAAGAACTATCTTTCCTCCACATTCCTCAAAATAGGAATGATTTTGTAGATGCACTAGCAACCTTGGCCTTCTTGATCAACATACATGATAAGGAAGATATGCCAACCCTCACAGTTGCCCAACAAAAGGATCCAGCCTATGGGAATTATATTGGAGAAGTATCGGATGAGCTACCTCCCATCCAACACCTTTGGTATCAACATATCAAGGAGTACTTACAAGATGGATCTATACCTGCTGAGGCGAGCCTTACTGAAAGAAGGTGGATTCATCAATTGGATATAAAATTCTACCTGAACGGAGATGCACTCTACAAAAGAGATGCAGGATTAGGTCTCCTCAGATGTCTGGACAAGGACCAAGCTCAGAGGCTTATGGATGAGGTTCATGGTGGAGTATGTGGCCCACACATGAGCGACCCTCTACTTGTTAAGAAAATCCTCAGAACAGGGCATTACTGCTCTCTCTCGAGGCTGACTGTGAAGATCACGTCAGGAGATGTTATCAGTGCCAGATTCATGTGAATGCTATTCACGCCCCTCCGAGGGAGCTCTACAATATGAGTTCACCTTCGCCCTTCTTAATGTGGGGAATGGACGTGATCGGGCCCATCGAACCCAAAGCTAGTAATGGGCATCGGTTTATCTTTACCATGATCGACTACATCACCAAATGGGTAGAAGCATCCTCCTTCCCCAGGGTTACCAAAGAAGTTATCATTGCTTTCATCAGAAACAATGTCATTTGTCGATATGGACAACCAGAGGTAATTGTGTTAGACAATGCTAAGAAGCTCAACAACAAAATGATGGAGGAGTTGTGCAGTAAATTCCACATCAAGAATCTCAACTCCGTCATCTACCGTCCAAAGATGAATGGTGTTGTTAAAGCAGCTAACAAAAACATCAAGAAGATCATGCAAAATATGTCCGCCAACCACAAAGGATTGCCTGACTTATTGCCTCTTACTTTGTTAGCCTACAGAACATCAATGTGCACTTCCACTGGGGAAACCCCCTACGCATTAACTTATGGGATGGAAGTAGTGCTCCCCATAGAAGTGGAAATGGAATCCCTCAGAGTGTTGATAGACACTCAGCTGGATGAAGACTAGTGGGTACAAGATAGGTATCACCAATTGTCTCTAATAGACGAAAGGCGTGCCGCTGCTATATTCCACGGTCAGTTATATCAACAAAGGATCACCAGGTCCTACAACAGAAAAGTCCGGTTACGGTAGTTTAAACAACACAACTTGGTTTTGAAGAAGATCATTGACAACCAAGATCAGTCTAAGGAAAAATTCGCCCCTAACTGGGAAGGCCCATTTATTGTCAAGGAGGTATTGACATGAGGTGCTCTCAGATTATAGGAAATGGATGGCGATGAGTTTCCATAGCTTATCAACTCAGACACCGTGAAACGGTACTATGTCTGAGGATACCATCAATCAAACATCCTAGTTTTGGATCATCAGATCCCCGTTCATTTCAAGTTTTTTTAACCCTTTACTATATACAACTTCTCTTCTGCCCCATCAGGGACCAACACACTTTTCTAACCAGCAGTCTGGTTTTTGGATCGCTAGATCCTTTTCTTCACTTGGTTTTGAAACCTTACTCAACTCCGGTTATCCCACCGGGAATTGAACCTTTCACACCTACAGTTGTACCCCACTACAGATAAGACTTTTCACACCTGCAATTTTTCCTATGCATGGGATTAAACTTTTTCCTCCGCAGTTTGTCCTGAAGACGGGGCTAAACTTTTCATTGGCTGTAAATCGTCCTAAAAATGGGGCAAACTACGCCGACCTGATCTCCTTGATACATGGGAGTACGTAGGTAGCCATATTTTATATGGTCTGATCACAATAAAACAAAAACAACAAAAATATTTCTACACCCTTTTCCTTATAAAAACAAAAATATCAAAAATATCTCTACACCTTTTTTGCCACATACAGCGTTAAACCTCTTACACTAGGTTTGAACTACGAAAACCTGATCTCTTCTTCAACAGGAGTACGTAGGAAGCCATTCATGGTTCGGTCTAACCCCCTACCGAAACACAAACACTTGTCAGCGGTACTGGGATCAACCTTCAATCCGTTACATTTCATCGGCTTCAGACCAAAGGGATGGAACTACCTGACCTCCCCCTAAATGGGAGGATCGGTGACCATCTAAGCTGTGGTTGTTCCTCAAAGAGAAACATCAATCCATAAGAGATGGAACTAACTGGGCTCCCCCATACAAAGAAGTACTGACGACCATCTGTGGTGCGGTCAACCTCTAAGAGGAAAGCCACATTCCTCTTCACATATCCATACAAAAAACCAGTCCCAAGACACCAAAAATGGTAGGGAAAACACACAGATCAACGATCCATTCTGAAATATCTTGAGATAACTCAATGTCCATCCATTAAGGATGAATTTAGAATACATCTAGATCACAAGCCCTGAAGAAACAGTCAAATATCAAGCAGGAAACAAGGCATAACTAAAAGGGAAGTGATCAAAAATATATTTACCTGTTATATATAATGTTGTTTGATATATACAATATGAACTGTACATGACAAAATGGCTAAGCTAATCTGTGCAGGAAAATACAAGCCCATCTACAAATCAGTGTATATGCGAGCTATCAAGCCCAACATGGCATCTCTCTCAGAAGGAGGTAACGTTGTGGTCTCCTACACAAAGGTATCCACACGAGCTAACAGATCTACAACCATCTGTATGGTAACGCGGTGCTCATCAATATACGTGCTCGTCTCTGCGATCATGCCAATAGTAAGGGACTTCACTATGGTATTATCTATAACGGCTACATCCCGGGTAGATATAACACCATCCTGCTCAACTATCACGGTATCTCTGGATGATCTGGCCTCATCCCGCTCAACAACAGTAGCATCTCTATGTGTTAATACCTCGTCTATCTCTAATAGAGCGGCATCTCTTCCATCAAGAGCTGTCAACATTAGGGCTCTAGCCTGATCCCTCTCAAAGGTCATCAGATAAAGACTCTACTCAAAGTACTATGCCAAATGTTGGATCACGACAGTGCTAGTACTAGGAAAATCTAAGAGAGCTACTGGCAACCCAGGGAATTGCTCATCCTCGGTGTGGGAATCAACGTCCTCCATGAGCTCTCCACTATCTGAATCAATAATTGGCACTGTGGATACTGCCGCAGCCGATGAAGTCTCTGTCTTTATCAACGCAGAATACTCTGGCGAACAACCCATATGGCTAACAGAAAAAGTAGCTATATCACGCTGATCCCAACAAGCATATACTCAGGATCGATCCTCTACTGACAAGTGGAGAGAAGCTAAACGCTGACCTAACGCCCCATCAAAAGGATAAAAGTTCTGATACTGGTCAAATTGTGACATCATGGCCAGTGGGTGGTAGGTAGTCATGCCCCTCAAACCAACCAGGGGGAGGTAATCCATGCCAAGAGCATGAATAATGAAGCTATAGGGTGAGCTGAGCCTTGAGCACGGTAGGATGCCAAACGGATCTCTGATCCCTACCAAGAAGACCGACCACGACATAGCGTTTATACACTCCGATGGCTGAAAGGAGTAAGACATAGCTATATTATGGGTGAAGCAGTACTCGTGTAGGCAGAAAGTGCCAATCGGTCTCAAGTGTTACATAAACCACACGTATAACATGACCGAACTACCTGTAAAGACCCCTGTAGGGTAGGTACTACAGAACGTGGCCGACCTTAACATCTTTACTAAGATCATCAAGATGATGGTATGACCCTCCCAGAGAGCTTTTATTGCCATGATGACACCTATGTCCATCTCATCCATATACCATGGCATGTACACATACGCCACCACGCACATCACGAGTACATCTACTCTAGCCAAGTGCCACTGATCCTCTGGTGTGGTGAAATCCCTAGAATATCGTGTATAGCTATCCGATGAGCCAAACCTATCTATCAGGAAAAGCTGGGATAATACATGACCGGATGTGATCTCATCCTCTACTAGTCTACGCCGTAACCCGGTGAGGGTCATGAACTGCCGGCGCATATCTCCGACAGCCATATGAGTGCAAGGTCTGTCTAAGGGAAAAGCCATCAACCGCTCGTACTCCTCTAATATAGGAGTCAACTCCTAGGTACTAAACTGAAAAACCTGTCTCTCCGGTATCCAATGCTCCAGCATACCCTCTACAAAGCCTGCGGGAACCTGAAACATTAAGAGGGTCATAGAATGCTGTAATAGCTGATCTATAGTCACGCTATCTATAGGTGACATACTATCATACCACGACCTCAGACGGGAGGCCACCAATACTGATGGGGTGTGATCAATACGGCTAACTGTCAAAGAAGACATCTGTGTGGGCCGTATCATAAGACCATTCAGGAGTCAATGCTGAATATCTCTGTACATATATATATGCATGACATAATACATGCATGACAAATAATAGGTGGTAATATGATGTAGGGAATGGAAAATAGTACATACATCATCATCTAAATACATCATCTCTGTACAACTGAAAAATATAGGAAAATGGGGCACAACCGCCCAATAGCTAACAGAGGCTATCCAGGTGGGTCCCACCCCTCTGGCTCGGTCCAGTTTGAGTTACAAAGGAGTTCTCACAAGCTAAAAAGGCCAAATCAGGGATAAACATGCTACGCGATTGAGCAGAATAGCCTGAAATCCTGGTTTTCCTAGGCCCGACTGTGGTTTTCATATCATTCATTGTTATTCGTCCAAACATAAGGTATATTATATCGATGATCTCAGTAGTTACAGATCACATTCGGCAATACCGTACAAAGGTCCAATGTCGTCAGTTTGGGGTCATCATTCTCAAAGTAGCTTCCCCGGCGGGGGTATCACACATCTGCATCTGTTGATGCACCATCCCCGACGGGGCATCACGCATTCTAACACACATCCCCGGCGGGGGTATCACGCATTTGCATCTGTTGATGTACATGTCAACGAAGGTCAAGAAACCTTGACAGCACTTCAACCGTTGGTAAGTAAATCCAACGAAGCGTCGGAGGCCATCCGATGATTTCATCCATTGATGCACATGTCAACAAAGGTCAAGCAACCTTGACATAACTTCAGCCGTTGTCAAGTAAATCCAGCGAAGCGTCGGAGGCCATTCGATGATTTTATCAGTCGATGCACACATCAACAAAGGTCAAGCAGCCTTGGCATTTATCCCCTGCAGGGATTTCATCCGTTGATGTACAGTTCAGCGAAGGTTAGGCAGCCCTTGCAATATAGAATGTTGGCAGTAACTCCAATAGAACATCCTCATCGGGAAGGAATGATGATGGAATATGTTACACACATCAACAACATGCAAAATGCATCCCCACAGAATCTCTTATACATGAGAGATACATCTGATCTCGGTAGAAGTCAAAGAGAGTCGGCAATCATCCCACCATGTTGGAAAACAATCCAACAAACTATATACATTTGCATCATGTTGCTATACATTGCATCATGATTATCTTGTTACATTTCAAGTGTCTAGTATTCTTTATCCTATCCATTCCATTGCATTGCATGAATATGATAAAGAGGGGTATCTGCATTGCATGAATATGATAAAGAGGGGTATCATTCCACAAGCCCGAAGAGGGAAGTCAGGCACATCTCAGAAGCAACCCTGAGGACGTTCAACACCTGTAGCAGTCCAATCTCAGCGATAACCTTGAGCAACGACTGCTAACACAGCTCAAATCGGAGATAACCCCGGTGAAGGTCAGGACCGTTATTTTGCCATCCTAATTCCACATCGCGCTGACTTAACACCAATATACATACATTCTATATAGCAATGTCCTACAAGAACCAAGGAGTGCCAATCCCGAGTGACTATTGCACAAGATAGCACACCGGATAGAATTTGAAGCTTGAAGACCGAGGACAAGGTCCCATCTTCCTGACTTCGTACAACCTCTAATCCCATGTCATTGTGTAGCTTTCAACAATAGCATGCCAAAAAAGGTCTTATACACCTCGATCGGATGCCCGGATTAAAGTTCTGAAAGTTCGAGTGGATATCAAATTGCACGCGTGCACGTACTTCAAGACGGCAGGACCCGCGGACCTGGGGCACCCCAGGCAGCCATAGGTGCACCTGCGGCTCCCCCCCTCTATAAATAGAGGGCTTGGGGCAGCCATTTTGCATAGAAAAAAGGCGAGGAAGCATTGTCCAATTTGCTCTGTAAACATTATAAACTGAGTGTTTTCTCATTCTAAACACTTGTGAGCTTATATAGTGCTATTTTTTTACCGGCGGGAGCCGAGTTTTCAACCCTTTCAAGTTATTGAAGTCTTCTTTGGTAGTCCAATGTAAGCCTTCTTACACACGTTAAATCCTTTCTCCTCATCTTTGCACACACCGTTCTTCACGTTGAGAGTCGTGTTGCGTATGTTTAACCGGACTTCAGTCCGTGGCTTTTATTCCTTTTGTATATATATATATATATATATATATATATATATATATATATATATATATATATATATATGAAAGCAAATAAACACTCCGGACATGGGTCCAGGCTCAATCAAGGCATAACTCGATAATGTTAATCTATATATATATATATATATATATATATATATATATATATATATATATATATATATATATTTACATTTCGTCCCACCTGGAGTTTACTTCGTGGCGGTTGACCATTTTTACTGTTTTTTTTATATTTCATCCCGCCTGGAGTTTACTTCACGACGGTTGATCGCTTTTACAGCTTTATTTACATTTTTGATCCCCTATGGAGGTGCTTCGTGGTGGTTGATCCTATATATATATATATATATATATATATATATATATATATATATATATATATATATATATTTACCGCTTTTATATATTTACATTTTCGATCCACCATGGAGGTGCTTCGTGGTGGTTGATCAAGTTTGTATATATATATTTACAGCTTATATATATATATATATATATATATATATATATATATATATATATATATATATAACTGCTTACAGTTTTCATATAATTTACGGCATTATGTGAGCCTAGGAATCAAGTGATCACAGATTCAGTCTACTGAATCTAAATTTGGTTCCCGTGAAGGACATTTTCAGCTGTAAGCAGCCTGTAAATTATTCACGGTGTTTGGATTTTCTCAGATGGTTTTCATGCCCATGAGGAATTCGGCACTGATTTGTACATTATTTTCTCGAAGATGCTTCGCATCTCAAAAATAAAAGTAATCAAGACGAACATTTTAATAAAATGGAAGTATAAAAGGCCTCAATTACTATTGAGCATAAGGGTTTTGAAAAAATCTCTTTTTACAAAACATCACTGCTATATCTTGTTAAAAATTAAATTTTTATATAAATTCAAACCCTTTGCATATAGGTGCAAACGAGGCATAGCACTACTTCTAAATAACAGCACATTTACCCCCCCCCACACATTCATATAACAATTTCTTAAAAAGTGGCGGTCACTGTGGTAACACGGATGTCGGGGGGTGCCTAACACCTTCCCTTCGCATAAGCAAGTCCCTGGACCATAATGAATTTCGGTTTCGTAGACCCGTTAAGCAGTGTCACATTACTGGGTCAATGTGCAAATCTTTTCTCAGTTGTGTTGGTACAACCAGTTAAAAAACCAACTCGCGACTCTTACAGTCAAATCGTCGACATATAAATGTCGAACCTTTTTCACAACTTGTTTTTTCAAACAAATCTCTCCTAACATGAGAATTCAAAAGAACAAGAACAGAAAAGGGACAAGTAAAAATCCCGACGTCGACAGTAATATTTTAATTCTGACTTTGTGGACTTGTAGATATACTCTAAGGATGCATGAGATGTGATTTTAGGAAGTGTTGGTATCACTAGAATGCATGGCTTAAGTTTAAAATGAATTATAAAAATGGATTCGGACTTTTTGCAAACTAGTACTAGAGACATAGTCATGGTTAGATTCTGAACGTCTAAAATTGCATACTAATTGTGACACCCCCAAATTTGGTGTTCATTGTCCAATTAAATCATAACTAACTACCCATAAACAAAGGATATAATTAAACTCAAAAGTTTAAACAATAAATCTCCCATTAAAGGGTTATATAATCTCAAGATAAATCCCATGTTATCTAACCTTAACTATTACATCATCAACGAAAAAAAATTACAATCCTTAACAAGTCTATTACACAAGCTTTATTAAAAAACAAATTTAACATCATCTAATCGAGCAATTTTCTTTTGCCTTTGCTTGTAGAAAGCTCTTCAGACTTCTCAACTTCATCTGCATTATTTTGTGCAAGAGTGAGCAAACAATACCCACAAGAAGGATAATATACAATAACATTCTATGAAAGACAATTAACTGAGCTTTCAATGGTAAGATATTTTTACCGGAAACAATAAGTTCTAATTCGAATATTGTGAGTTCAAAGGACTAATGAACTTTAAAATCAAATAATAGATATAAATATCAAAGGAATACATTGAGGGTCATAAGACCACGAACTATTCTCTACGTTTTTAAGTATTTCTACTTTAACCTTTAATAGTCTTAAAGACCATAATCATCTTCTATATCCTAGGTCAATAGGTGTTTCTATAGTAACCTTTAGTTGTAACGACCCCAAAATCCATACAATTTAAATCCCGACTTTGGTCGTTAACCATACATTAAATCTCTAATTTTACATCATTATTCGATATTAAAAACACTAAAATTTGCGAAATATTTAAAACGTTATACATTTCCTTCTTTCTTGCCATGAATCGCAACATTTACATTACATCTCTTTGATTCAATCTTATATCATGAATCGTTACAACAAAATGACTATACAAAGTCTTACATCATAACTAAATATCCATATACATTGGATAACTCAACTTACAATTCAACAACATTTTACGTTCAAAATATGAAATACATTTCTCATAAAACATAAGTAATCTTCGTGAATATAGATCTCTATAACTCACTTAGCACATATCTTTACCTTAAAATCATGACCTGCAAAAATGGTTATTTGCAAGAGTGAGCTCGACAGCCCAGCAAAGTCTAACAGTTTTCATGCATCACATAGCACAAAATAACATGCTAAACATACATATCATAATAATTAAAGTAACATGGCATACATGCTTTTAATTCACATAGCAAATATAAAGATTGAGTTCCTTACTCAATCCTCCTTATTTAACCAAAACAATACAGTCATAAATTGACTTTAACATTTCACGATTTCAATATGTATAACATATCATGTAATTTAAAACAGTTCATCAAGTCCACGTAGAAAATAGGAACCGAAAGACTTGACATGATCATTGTTTACCAATAACAGTTTAACAGCTTACAATTATCTGCACTTCACGTGCCCTACACAATTATATAATCATACACATCAACTATTAGTCACATAACAACACATAGTAATTTGTAATGTAAACTCTACTCCACATTTCATAATCTTTCCTATTAATTAGCACACAATGTTCAATTAGATTGTGTTAACTTTCAACTTATATCTCACTATATTTCATATTTACAGTTCATTCAAGTGTTTAAGTCTTGCTAGGACTACTTATTGGTTTTATATTAAACCATTCCTTATCTTATAATATTTATTTCATTTGAATTAAAACACTTTTTAAGTTCATTAACACTTGGCACAGCGTTTCGACGTTCATTCATCACACGCCCGATTTGCCTCTCTTGTGTATGCTTACTATGTTTCTATAACTCATTTAATACATCATGTATTAATGTTAAGCATCATTATAATTACTAATATTCATATTTTATAACTTAGAACATCATCTTTTATGGTCAGGATCACTACACATGCATATGTGCATGCCCGACGCCCTCCGATTGCCTCCGAAAACACAATAGTCCTAAAGATGACCATTTTGACCCATGCTAATGACCTCAAATTGAAATACTTAAAGAACGAAAGTTGTAGGTCTACTCGTCCTCGTTCCGGATAATCTTGAATCACCTCAATCGGAGTTAATATGAGGAAGTTATGACTATTTTACTACAGAAGGTCAAAACTGTCCAAGTCAGACTACAAATCCGGCGCTGGGGCGCGAGGACTAGGCTATACAGTGGTGTTGGGGCACGAGATGGGCGTTGGGGTGCGAATTTCAGCGCCGGGGCGCCAACTTTTAGCGCTGGGGCACGAATTTTGGCGCCAGGGCGCGATTTTTGGCGCTGGGGCTCAAATTTTGGCGCTGGGGCGCCGAAACTTGCAGAACCCAACCACGAAGAATAGAACAACTAAATTTCTTAATTTCTAACATTAATTAACATGTATAACTTATGAAAATTATACATACACATTACTTAATCGTGCATATACGAATTACGAACGACTAAACCATGATTCTAGAAACTTAAATTTTGAAAGCACGATTTAAACATCAAAACTTCATATTTGACATATTTTAACACAGTAAACACTGTAAATTCTAATAACCACCAATTGGTTTACTTTAACTACGATTCTCTGAACTTCTTAACAACAGAAATAACATGTTCACAGTTTTAATTTCCCAATTAGCTACCAACAATTTACTGATTTTGATCTTCTTAACAACCAAACTAAACTAATGAATATTTTGACTGTTAACAGCCATGTGCCGGAATATATACTTAAAAAAAACAGTTTCCTTCCTTTTAAACGAAATTAACATAACCTTTCATGTTTAAACACTACTTCTAACATCATACACCCATAAAATACCATAGTTCAGTTATATAACAACTACTACAGAATTTTGTAAAAACTTTATATATACAGTGAAATAGAAGAACACAAACTTTAGTATCACGAAGTAAAACATATGAGATTATGGGAAAAAAGTACCTTCTTGTTGCTTTAAAATTACTTGCTAACCACTGAGAAACGTTTTGGAATTACAGAACCCTTTCTCTCAATTTTTCTCTGATATTTCTCTCTCAAACCCTCTGTAATTCTCCTTCTCAGAAAACTTCTATTTTTCTTCTTAGGCTTAAGCCAAATGCATTATACGTAAACTAAAACTAACCCCCAAACGCACGTCTTAATTCAAACGCTTAAAACCGACACTACTAATGACCCTAATTCCAATACTAAATATATCAGTTACACTATAATAAACGAATATCCATTATAAATATATTTTATTTGTTTTATTATTAATTCAAAATCATAAAAAAACCAAAAGCCATAAGGCTTTGTTTGGCAAAATAATTTAAAACTGAGAGACTTAATAAACTTAAGCCTTGTTTGGCAAAATAAATTAAAACTACTTTCATTTATTTTAATAACCACTTATAATATAGTTATTTGTCACATTGCTAATTAATTAAGTTTTCATACTTAATTTAATTAATTCTAATAACAATTCATTACATAATATAATAATATATTTAATCATTATAAATTCTCTAACTTAATTTATTAAATTAAATTAGATTACTATTTCAAAATAATTACTTTCCTTAACTCATTAATTATTTATTAAACAAATAAATAATCAAATCACATCAAATCAATTAAACAAATACTTATTCAATGATAAACACATCCATTAAATATTTATATAATTCAATAAATATTTAAATATTATAATTAAAAATCTGGATTGTTACATCATTCCCTCCTTACAAGGATTCTGTCCTCAGAATCACAACTAAAACCACTCATTCGTTACAATCTTTCGTACTTACTAAGATTCTTTCCCCAGAATCGAAGACAGAAATTAAACACATAACTTAGAGAAATCTTTCATCATTTTATCTAAATATAGGTTTTATATTTCCTACTACATTCATTACTTCAACAAATTCTAGGTTTCATTTCATAACTTTAACTTGAACTCAATTATATTTTGAGTATTATATATCTTTTAACCCATTTATTTCCTTTTCTAAGGATCGTTATCATAAACACTCGGGAATCGCTATCATAAACACTCGGGATATTACATTCACCCTTTCTTCTAAGAATTTCGTCCTCGAAATTTTATTTATTAATTTTTATTCATTCATTCTATCAAAGTAGATTTTACATCACTACTTCATTCATTCATTGGTTTCTATAACCACTTTCTTTCCACAAAGATCATTCTACAATTATTAACTTTTCTATTAAAAGTTTCACAAATTTCTTTGATAACTCATCTACTTCTCACTTCAAAATCTCTTTTCTCATTTAATCAACACATTCGTCATTCAGTGTCGTATTCTACGACTTACATCTTTTTAAGGAATATTTTTCTTTTTCACTTCCATCTTACAGAATAACAAGAATCTTCCACAATTGTTCAATAATTGGGAAGTAGTATGAATAACTCAGGAATATAAAAATTTCCAAATCATGCTGAGGGTCACAAGACTATGAACTCTATTCTCTAGGTTTAATAGTGCTTCACCCCCGGTTCTTCACACTTTAAACCCTCTTTGGCAGAATGTTTATCAATCACAAAGACTGAAAACACCCTTCGCAAGTACTCTAGGTGATTAACCTATTGTACATGTATTGTGCACAAACATTTCAGCGCAAAGTATAAACTAAGCGTAACCTCTAATAAAAGAGTTGTTCATCTCAGAATTTAGAGTGCAAGCATTCAACTGAGGGTCTAATGACCACGAACCTTGTCCACAGTTATAAGTAATCTTTCAACTTTAACTTTTATAGTCATACGACTATAATGACTTCAAGGTACTTAGGGGATCAATCCTTCTTACATGTATTGTGCACAAACATTTCAATGATTATCATTGTGATAAACTAAGTGCAAGCACAAAACCCTCGCCCATACAAAGGTTTGTACAACTCAGCCATCACATGAGCCCACGTACATCAACTATTAAATCTCTAATTTTACATCATTATTCGATATTAAAAACACTAAAATTTGTGAAATATTTAAAACGTTATACATTTCCTTCTTTCTTGCCCTGAATCGCAACCTTTACATTACATCTCTTTGATTCAATCTTATATCATGAATCATTACAACAAAATGAGTATACAAAGTCTTACATCATAACTAAATATCCATATACATTGGATAACTCAACTTACAATTCAACAACATTTTACGTTCAAAATATGAAATACATTTCTCATAAAACATAAGTAATCTTCGTGAATATAGATCTCTATAACTCACTTAGCACATATCTTTACCTTAAAATCATGACCTGCAAAAATGGTTATTTGCAAGACTGAACTCGACAGCCCAGCAAAGTCTAACAGTTTTCATGCATCACATAGCACATAATAACATGCTAAACATACATATCATAATAATTAAAGTAACATGACATACATGCTTTTAATTCACATAGCAAATATAAAGATTGAGTTCCTTACTCAATCCTCCTTATTTAACCAAAATAATACAGTCATAAATTGACTTTAACATTTCACGATTTCAATATGTATAACATATCATGTAATTTAAAACAGTTCATCAAGTCCACGTAGAAAATAGGAACCGAAATACTTGCCTTGATCATTGTTTACCAATAACAGTTTAACAGCTTACAGTTATCTGCACTTCACGTGCCCTACACAATTATATAATCATACACATCAACTATTAGTCACATAACAACACATAGTAATTTGTAATGTAAACTCTACTCCACATCTCATAATCTTTCCTATTAATTAGCACACAATGTTCAATTATATTGTGTTAACTTTCAACTTATATCTCACTATATTTCATATTTACAGTTCATTCAAGTGTTTAAGTCTTGCTAGGACTACTTATTGGTTTTATATTAAATCTATTCCATATCTTATAATATTTATTTCATTTGAAATAAAACACTTTTTAAGTTCATTAACACTTGGCACGGCATTTCGACGTTCATTCGTCACAAGCCCGATTTGCCTCCCTTGTGTATGCTTATTATGCTTCTATAACTCATCTAATACATCATGTATTAATGTTAAGCATCATTATAATTGCTAATATTTATGTTTTATAACTTAGGACATCATCTTTTATGGTCAGGAGCACTACACATGCATATGTGCATGCCCGACGCCCTCTGATTGTCTTTGAAAACACAACAGTCCTAAATATGACCATTTTTACCCATCCTAGTGACCTCAAATTGAAAACCTTAAAGAACAAAAGTTGTAGGCCTACTCGTCCTCGTTCCGGATCATCTTGAATCACCTCAATCGGAGTTCGTATGAGGAAGTTATGGCTATTTTACTACAGAAGGTCAAAACTGTCCAAGTCAGACTACAAATCCGGCGCTGGGGCGCGAGGACTAGGCTATACAGTGGCGCCGGGGTGCGAGATGGGCGTTGGGGTGCGAATTTCAGCGCCGGGACGCCAACTTTTGGCTCTGGGGCGCGAATTTTGGCGCTGGGGCTCAAATTTTGGCTCTGGGGCGCCGAAACTTGCAGAACCCAACCACAAAAAACATAACAACTAAATTTCTTAATTTCTAACACTAATTAACATGTATAACTTATGCAAATTACACATACACATTACTTAATCATGCATATACGAATTACGAACGACTAAACCATGATTCTAGAAACTTAAATTTTGAAAGCACGGTTTAAACATCAAAACTTCATATTTGACATATTTTAACATAGTAAACACTGTAAATTCTAATAACCACCAATTGGTTTACTTTAACTACGATTCTCTGAACTTCTTAACAACAGAAATAACATGTTCACAGTTTTAATTTCACAATTAGCTACCAACAATTTACTGATTTTGATCTTCTTAACAACCAAACTAAACTAATGAATATTTTGACTGTTGACAGCCATGTGTCGGAATATATACTTAAAAAAACAGTTTCCTTCCTTTTAAACGAAATTAACATAACCTTTCATGTTTAAACACTACTTCTAACATCATACACCCATAAAATACCATAGTTCAGTTATATAACAACTACTACAGAATTTTGTAAAAACTTTATATATACAGTGAAATAGAAGAACACAAACTTTAGTATCACGAAGTAAAACATATGAGATTATGGGAAAAAAGTACCTTCTTGTTGCTTTAAAATTACTTGCTAACCACTGAGAAACGTTTTGGAATTACAGAACCCTTTCTCTCAATTTTTCTCTGATATTTCTCTCTCAAACCCTCTGTAATTCTCCTTCTCAGAAAACTTCTATTTTTCTTCTTAGGCTTAAGCCAAATGCATTATACGTAAACTAAAACTAACCCCCAAACGCACGTCTTAATTCAAACGCTTAAAACCGATACTACTAATGACCTTAATTCCAATACTAAATATATCAGTTACACTATAATAAACGTATATCCATTATAAATATATTTTATTTATTTAATTTGTTTTATTATTAATTCAAAATTAGAAAAAAAACCAAAAGCCATAAGGCTTTGTTTGGCAAAATAATTTAAAACTGAGAGACTTAATAAACTTAAGCCTTGTTTGGCAAAATAAATTAAAACTACTTTAATTTATTTTAATAACCACTTATAATATAGTTATTTGTCACACTGCTAATTAATTAAGTTTTCATACTTAATTTAATTAATTCTAATAACAATTCATTACATAATATAATAATATATTTAATCATTATAAATTCTCTAACTTAATTTATTAAATTAAATTAGATTACTATTTCAAAATAATTACTTTCCTTAACTCATTAATTATTTATTAAACAAATAAATAATCAAATCACATCAAATCAATTAAACAAATACTTATTCAATGATAAACACATCCATTAAATATTTATATAATTTAATAAATATTTAAATATTATAATTAAAAATCTGGATTGTTACATTAGCAGTCTAAATGACTATGTGGACTATCATCTCGTACTTCAGGTGATCAACCCTTTGTACTATGTATTGCGCTAACATTTTAACGCTATTGCGTAGCTCTAAAATAATCCCCTGATATAGGGTTGTTCATCTCAACTTAGATCATTAGGTTTCGTACCAAAGGAAGTTTTGTTTGGAATTAACTTCAAAGGAATTCTAGATCTTTAGAACGCTCATCAACTAAGTACTAGTTGAATCAAATAAGGATCAATAATTATTCAAGAGTTTGGTTACAATCGAATTATGCCAATGTATCAATAAGAGATAGTGCAATGACATTGGTGATCAAAGATTGAACAACAGTTAATTTTAGCTGAACAAATGTTTTTCAACAAGAACAAGCTTTCAACAATAACCAAAGCAATCTTGTTTGGGATGAAGAAACAAAGATTAATTAACTTGCTCAACAATAAATTAGGGTTAAAGAATATGCATAACAATAATAAGTTAGGAACGAGAACTTGTATAATGAAAGATTAAAGTTAGATAACTTGCTCAATTGAATAATAACTTCAAGAAACATGCATAATCATAAAAGTAGGGGTAGGAAACTTGCGTAACAATAACAACTTAACTGCTTAATAAGAGCTTAGAGATAGAGAACTTGAATAAGTATAACATAACAGTGAAAAGTAAACCTTGTTGAATAATAAAGTAGCAAATGTTAGGGAACTTGCCTCTTCCATAAGCTATACAATTATAACTCACGTACTTTAATATCCTACACATACCATTACGATTATCACCTCAATTAGCTACATACACATTATCCTCATATATTTAATTCTCATCTTAGTTAAGTTATAATCTTTAGCTTAAGGTTTAACCATATTAATCAACCACATAACACGAATCTGAAAACTCACTAAAATATAACATAAGACTTTTAGCATCCAAATCACATTCTCAACTCTTACAACGTTGAGTTTAAATCTAATATAACTTATTAATCAATTATACATTTCTTCTTAGTCATACTCGAAATTTATTCAAGTGTTTTAAGTCTTATGAGGACTCCTTATTAGTTTTATATTAACCACATTCCATATCTTATAATGTTCACCTCAATTGAATTGAAACACTTGTTAAGTTCATTAACACTTATCACGGTGTTTTGACGTTCATTCGTCACATGCCCGAATCGTCTTTCTTGTGTATGCTTAGTATGCTTACATAACTTATCCAATACATCATTTATTAATATTAAGCATCATTATATTTACTAATATTCATGTATTATAACTTAGAACGACATCTTTTATCGTTAGAAACACTACACTTGCATACATGCATGCCCGACGCCCTCCGATTGCCTCTGAATGCACATTAGTCCCAAAAATGAACATTTTGACCTCTTTTCCCGACCTCAAACTAAGAAACTTAAAAACTTAAAGTTGTAGCTCTATTCTTCCTCGTTCCGGATCATCTTGAATCGCCTCAATCATAGTTCGTATGAAAAAGGTATAACCATTTTAGTAAACTATATTCGGTCAGATTTTTCTCTAACACATGGTCAGCCTGCCCACCCCAGCCAGGGCGGGGGTTTTAACCTAGAAAAGCACGCCAGGGCGGGATACCCACTAGGGCGGCACTTTTTGAACTACAAACCCCCACCGAGGCGTGTATTCGCAGATCCCAATTCTGCAGTTTGTGTTCTTCACAAATTTGTGTTACCCTTTCTTCGTCCAACCTTCTTAACTCGAGTTATACACATCCAATTGAGTCCATTTTTGACTCTATAGACTCGTAATTCATAGACGTACAACATATCAAAGAATCAACAATTTAAATAAATATTAACTAAACCAAATCTTGACCCAAAACTCATTTTCACATTAAACTTTTATGTTTTAACATGTTTAGCGAATTCATTCAGTACGAATTCAATTTTTTAACCAAATTGATTCATTCAGCTTGTGTTCTTTTCGTTTTTTAACATACTAACATACTCCACTAACAATTTACATATTCTAGCTTGATTTGACCACCTATTTAGACTCCAAATTAAGATATTTTGTACATACATCCACAACAATCCAAATCCTCACTTAAAACATGTTACATGGATTTAATTACCGAAAAATCATCTATAGATGTTATATTACATATTACTTGCAACCAAAAACACATATATAACCATTCTCTCAACAAATCATACATCAAAACCATTAAAGTGAAGAAAACTTCAAGAACAAAAACTAAAAATATAGAACGAGATGATTACCTTTTGATTCCTCTTAACCTTAGCAAAGATGATTATAATAACTTTGTTAATTCTCTATTTCCTTCTCAAATCACAAAGAACACAAATTCTCTAAATAGCTCTCACTCTCTCTCATAACTCTGTGTTTGCAAATAGGTGTAGGAAGAAAACTGATATAATATTTACGTAACTGATATATATTATTATACGTATAGTAACCCGTATCAGTTATAAGAATAAAGGTTGTAATAGGTGCAAAAATTCAAACCCCAAGGCCATGTTTGGCAAACACTATTAATACCCCTTTTAATTTATTTTATTATTCCTTTTTATAATATGGTTCAATTGTCGAACTCTTAACAAATTAAATTTAATCAACTTCTTAACTCCATTAATCCTTGACATATAATTATATTTTCCACTATAAATTATAATTTTATTTAACACATTAGTAAATCTCTAATTTAATTATTAATTTCAATTAGAAAAACATTATAAATATTTAACAATTCATTTATCCTTTAATTCAATTAAATTACAATTTAAACAATACATTAGCGTAATTAAATACGCACAACTTATAAAATTATATAATCATCAATAAATCAACATACACACTTAACTAAACTAATCCAACACAATTCTTCAATTATTTATTTAATCAATAAATAAATAATTAATCAACACATCAACTAAAATATTTATTTAACTCAATAAATATTTTAAATTACATACAAAAATTCTAGATCGTTACATTAATACCCTAATAATGATCTATATGTGTATCCATCTAATATGACATAACATAAGATCGTTTAAACATGATTATATACAAGTTTTCAAAGGATGAACAAGACTAAAAATGTGCATACGAGGAAATCTTTGTGAGCATGCATACTAACTGATTTCATGACTATCTCATATGTGTACATGGTGAGTATAGTAGTCCTTGAAATCTCAAACTAGAACCATACATTTCAAAGATGAACGTAGGATAACCTTAAGAGCATGCACGAATCTTTAATAAGTATCTAAGTGCATGTAAAATGCATGCTAAAGAATGGGACAGAACTAGGAAGTGCAAAGCTCAACTCTGGTCAGGCCAGAGGACAGCGCAACAGCGCCCTCCTATAGTTTGGTCTGATTGTTTATTTGTAATCTGTAAATTACAACTTTGATGTTATATTTCTTTCAGTATTATTACATAATGTTAAAAGAGTTATAATACATGATAACTATATGAAACCAAGACTCTAAGGTTTTACAAACTTTCGTATTTCTTTTATTCTAGATGGTTATATAGCTACGCGGTGTGATAGCATGCTAATGTAATATTCCATTTAAGTGCTAAGATAGAAATGGCTGTGTCATTGAATTATATGATCTAAAATGTATGAGGTTATTAACTTATAGAGTTGAGTAACTAATAAATGTGTGGTATACATAATTACGCTACAATAGGATTTCAAGTGTTAATAAGCTATAAGTTGGTAAACTACGCTTAAGGCAAGTTCCCTAACTTACACAACTTTGGATTTTGTGAAAGTTCTCAAACTTCATTTGATTTTTATATTGAATGCAAGTTCATAAAATCTTTACACTTTATATATTGTATAATTTTGAATTATTGCCATATCAATCATACTTACATCGAGCAAATATCAATTACTATTCAAAAATCAATTTTATATCGTGATGTTGTTACAAGCATTGAACTTATTATTCTCAAATACATTATAAAGGTTGTCTAAGTCATTGATTCAGCTAGACCATTATCATATGCTAGAAAGATATCCAAACCAAAATGACTTGGTGCGGACTTTTAAATCTGCTGAGATGAACAACCCTCATTGAAGGGAAAATTTTATAATGGTTGGGGAACCGACGTGCACACATTCTAACATGTTTTAATGTTATGCATAACATAGGGTACTTAGGTTGATCACCTATTGTACTCGTTTTATTAAATTTTTAGTATAATACTATTAATTCTAGTAGAAGTTCTTAGTCCTTAGAGACTGCTCAGTGTTCATTATTATTGAACCTTGACATGATGTATCTTTGAATCTTATTGATATCTTTCAGTCCATAGCGACCTTTATTGAGAATTGTTGATATTCCTGAACTTTTATTCATTGTCATACCCTTGAGATTTGAACTTTATAATTGTTCACCCTCATTACGATTTTACTTGCTGGGAAAATTTGTTGCTCATCCTTACTTTCCTTAAAACTTTCAGTTAAGACAGAACGTGGTGAACCCTCAGGCAAGGACAAGGGTAAAGAGAAGGCTTCAGAATAGATTTTTTTGGTAGTGCTAGGAATTTACTATTACTATGTTATAGGAAGACTTATTTACTATGATGCAATAAGTTATGTTTAAATTAAGTTGTAATGTTATAGTAACAGTTGCGAGACCTTGGGATGAGAATAATTATGTTATGACAATATAAATTATTCTATTTTTCGTTGTGTGAGATTTTATTATTATTAGAATTAGCACGTGATGAACCAAATTCGAGATACGAAGGTCTGAATTTGGGGGCGTCATAGTGGTGCTGATCAAACTAGCCCATGACAGCCAGTGGGTGATAAGTAGTCACACCTCTCAAACCAGCCAGTGGTAGAATATCCATAACCACAACATGTGTGATGAAGCTCAGAGAAGAACAATATCCTGAATAAGCCAATATAGAAAATGGATCCTCAATCTTAGATAGAAAGATAAACCAGGATGATGCATCCATACAAATGGCAGGTTTGAAAGAATAGGACATCGCTATGCCACGCCAAAAATAGTAACCGTGGCGGCAAGCAGTACCTATAAGTGTCAAGTGCATCATAAACTAGACATATAACAACACAGAGCTCCTGCAAAAATGCCCATCATCATGGGGCATGTCACTAAGAAGATGAAATATATGTCTCTGCTAAAATCATCGAATGAATGGTGAGATCCTCTAGCGAAGCTCGGACAACAGTCACCAAGCCGATATCAAAATGATCCATATACAAAGGCATGGACAAATACAGAATAATGCACATCAGCAAAGCATCCACACCAACTAGCCTTTATCGACCCTCCTAGATGGTAAAATCCTCCTAATGTGTCGTATAACGCTTAACAGATTCAAAATGATCAATCAAGAAATCAAGGGATATCACATGTCCATAAGTGATTTCGTCTAAAACCACCGGTCATCGCACTGAATTAACGTCGCATCTCACCAGCCGCCACTCTAGTGCAAGGCCCATCCAAGGGTAAACCAGTGATACGCTGGTACTCCTCAAGAGTAGGAGTCAACTAGTCAGATCCGAAATGGAAGACATACCTCTCTAGGATCTAATAGGCTAACATACCCTCTATAAAACCCTCAGGAACCTGGAAGGACAGGAAGGATATAGAATGTCGTATCATACGGTCTAAAACTAGTAGACTCTCATGCCAAGATCTCAAAGCAGAAACTATCCTAGTAGGTGGAATGTGCTCAATACGAGCCACTGAAGAGGAAGACATCTATAAAATCGTATCATAAGACCATACATAGGTTAATTCTAACTCATTCATATAAATGCAAATCCATAATATATGCATCATGATAAATGACAATATAATAGGTGTAGTAAATGAAAAGCATTATATACATTCATGTGAAATATAAAGATAAATACATAATCATTATCTCTATTCTACAAATAAAAATAAAAAGTGCAGGGATATGGGGCACAAACGCCCAATGGCTAACAAAGGCCTACAAAAAGAAATCCCTAACATCTACATCTCCAAATCTAAAGTAGTAACTGGACGAAGGCAAGGAAGCCTATCATAAGCCCAGAACTGAAAAAGGCACAAATCAACTACATTAGTCCATGAATCAAAAATACGCGAAGGTGGGAAATGAAAGTTAATTAAATTTTCTCAATAGCAGAAATGGGTATAAACCTAGTCAAGCCTCTATAATGCCCTCTGAGCGCAGACACATCCTATGAAGGAAATACATATAGGTAAAGGATCCTCAGTCAAAAGAGACAGTCGAGGAGATATCTATAATGAAACAACCCCTGATGATAGTCAGAAATAAACGTCATAGAATGCGATCTCTCTCCCTTTGATCATTGGGAATAAGTTCTTATAAACCTCCACTGGAAGCATCAACACTCAAACGACCTGAGTGAACGGTCCGACCCTTAAGGGCCGAAGGAGAAACCCCCAATAGGGATAGTAGTAGGGGAAATGTCTGTTACCAAGGGCATCCTCTTACCTGTGAACTCCAAATCGGTGATAAATTGTCAATCCATTGGTGTCATCATCACCTCACAGTCTATCAAATGGAGTGACTAGCTCTGATGAAACTATCTCTCAAACAAAGCTCTCAGATAACTCCATGGACAACGATGTGGTATGATGGAAAAGAAAGCCTCGAAACTCCAGGAATACACAATGGTAATCTGGATGAAGACCCATATACAAGGATTGAATGCTAAACTAGTTCCCCCTCAGCTGAGTGAATCTGAGAACCTGCATTGTATTCAAATCAAAGTTCAACCATTGCCAAAGATGGAAAAAGAAACAAATCAAATATGAGAACCTCTAGTACCTAATTCGCGTGTAGATGGACTGATGGATGGCTCCCCAAATCGCCTACAAGGTCGAGAATCATCACATGTAAAGGATCTGGCTAGTAGTGGAAGAAAAAGGAGTGGGATCCATAACAGGAACATCCTCCTCCTCCTCTGGAACTCCATTCCTATCTACCCTAATAGGACGGATCACGAACTCGGTCAACTGATGCACCTGTTCAGCCGATCGAGGTAAGGGAACATCCAAAATTATCCTCCAAACCCCCGAGGAAGCCCTCCGGGACATGGAACTACTAGGCCTGTCAGAGTCCATGCTTGAAAAGAAACTCCAAATCGACTTAGAAAGGGTGAGGTATGTTTTTACACCTGGTCAATTCAATTAAGCATATGCATTAACCTAGGACAATAGAATCCTAAAGATTAAATTTGGATCATCACATCATGCATGGTCTACATGTGTAAACTTATGCAATTTTAACATATTTCCCTAGTAGAGTTAAATATGCATGTACATTAAACTCCCAGATAGAAATTTTTTTGCCAGAGTCTCATTTGTAAAATAGACTATCCACATGGATGTAGGCATGCCCAGGTAGCCATTCAGTAGCTCACTAGCCCAATCAAGAACAATATAAATGTTAACATTAAATCAAGCCCGCAATAGTAGTTAAATTACCTAGGGGAATTAAAAATATAGTAATGACAACTTCATGCTTATGGGCATGAAATCCATCCAAGGATGTCCAGACACTATAAATAATTTACAGACTGGCTGCACAGATGAAAAGTGTCCATCGTGGGAACCAGATCTAGATCCGTTAGCTGGATCTTGGATCTCGTGGCTCCTAGGCTCACATGGTTGATTAATATTTACAAAAAACTAGAAAGAAAACTATATTTAAATTAATCTTAGCCATTCTAGCTCCACGGTTCCAGTTTAACAACTTTTGAACCTGTTAAAGTTAGATATGGCTAGATTAATATAAATCTAGTCCACTGACGGGAATATTAAGGATTTACATTGAGTAAACAATTAAAATAGATATTTAAAAGCAGCAAATATATATATAAGCGAGTAAAAACCATGGATAATCAATCCAGGCTCAACTGTTCGATTTAAATCTACATATACATATACATATATATATATATATATATATATATATATATATATATATATATATATATATATATATATATATATATATCAAAGCAGTAGAAAGCTTCAAATCTGAAAAAATCTTACAGTGGGCTGCCAAGAAGACTTTAAACTGCTTTTGGAGCTTGAAAACTCGATTTTCATCGGTTAAATTTTGATATGTTATAGAATAGATGCTTAAAAGTGTTTAGAAAGAACAATATCAAAGTTTGGAGCACTCTAGCAGAGGTTAAGGGCTGAAATGGACATAATTTTTTTTTATTTTTCTTCTCTTTTTTGTTAAATGAGCTGGTAGGGGTTTATTTATAGACAAAAATGGCCGTAGGTCAACCCGTTACAGTTGCGGGTCTACCTGCGGCTCCCCGAATTGCCCTAGGCCTCGCGGGTCCTGTTGTCTCAAAGTACGTGCACGTAGACAACGTGTTGTCCGTTAGAACCTTCATAACTTTCAATATGGGCATCCGGTGAAGGCGTTCTATACCTTTTCGGAAAGCCTATGATGAGAGCTACATAATGACATGGGATTTGATATTTTTTGAATCAGGGATGTTATGTCCATGGCCCGATCTCCAAGACTTCAAATTCTATCCGGTAAGTTGTCTTGTGTTGTTTTCACTCGGAATTAATGTTATAGTTCTTTAGGACTTTTTTTACAGTGATTTGAGATAATTTGATGTTGAATTAGCAAAATGACTATTTTGATTCTCCTGGATTGATTCTGGGCTTGATGCAGTTATAGCAGTCTTTTCTTAGGGTTGTCTCCGAGATTGAACTGCAGTTGATTCTGTCAGTTCTCAAGGTTGTCTCTGAGGTTGGTATGATCTCCAGGGGTTGTCTTCGGACTAACATTTGATCTCCCAGGGTTGGTGTTTTATGTCACGGGGTTATCTCTGGGGCTGGAAGTTGATCTCCAGGGGTTGTCTCCGGGGTTTGCATTTGATGTCCTGGGGTTGTTGCCGGGGCTAGAGTTTAATCTCCCTGGGTTATCTCCGGGATTGGAAGTTGATCTCCCGAGGTTGTCTCCGGGGTTTGGATTTGATCTCCCGGGATTATCTCTAGGGTTGAAAGTTGATCTCCTAGAGTTATCTCTAGGGTTTGGATTTGATCCCCCAGAGTTGTCTCCGGGGTTGGACTTGATGATTTGACTTCCAGGGTTGTCTCTGGAAGACGATTCTGCCCTCCTGCACGGTTAGTAACGTGAATGTAAAATTTTGAGTGTCTACAACCCTGAAATATGGTGTCAAGCTTCTGATGAATGTAAATCCTCATGTAAACAGCTGGTGACAGCCCTAGCATAGCATCGGGGGTCATTGGTTGAAAGCTCATTAATAGCTATCATTGAAAAGCCTAAGAGGACTAGACATTACACAGTCAGGTGTAAAAGCGAGAAAGTGTGAATATCGCCCTCGTGAGTAAATAAAAGCATAATAAACCCATTATTGACTCATAGCTTAGTTGATGCGTAGTTCTGGTTGAAGCTTAATGTGTTTGTTGCCTTCCTTGAGTTAAAGCTGTATTTTCCCTTTAAGAAGCATATTATGTGAAGTATTTGTTCTGTAGCAAGTTTAATGGTTGCTAAGCACACACACTACATCAATGATGACAGGTTTTGACTTACAGAGTGATATACTTTATTGCCTTGCTCTTGGTTGGATATTTTGTTTGAAGTTTTGAGGTTTCTCTGAGGCAACTCTCTTGAATTTCTATCTGACTGATATTTGGATTCGTTAGCATTTTAGCTTAGATTGCATTATGTGTATTTAGTATGTTGCATTTTTTTTGTTGCTTGAGGAAAAGCAACGGTTTAAGTTTGGGGGAATTAAAAAAATGTTGCTTTATTTGCTGCATTTAGTGTAAATAGGTCATATTGCATGTATTTAAGTTTTCAGTCAAATTGATTTTCATTTGGTCTATGATGAGATTGGAATTGCATAATCTTTAAAAAGTTTTGATGACTAAGGCATAGTTGTAATGTTATAGCATGATGTAAATCTCTACTTGTTTTAATCTGATGTAACCAGATAGCACTCTAAAGTAACCATTACGACTTGCTTAAAGGAAATGGTCACATAATTGTCTTGTAGTGGGAAATTGGTGTTTTAATAAAAGAGGGTTTAGGAAACAGTTAGTAATGACTAGGATCACGCAAAAGCTTAAGTTTGGGGGAAAACAAAGGGGTATGAGATTAAAAAAATAAAAAAATAAAAAAATAAAAAAAATAGAAAATCTAGAAAAAGAAAAAAAAATTATATGAATAAACAATTTGGCTAGTTTAGTTATGTGGCCTTTGATACTTTAGTAAGTACGCCCTAGGGGATGTCTCTAAACCTAGTGCCCTAAAGCCATCTGGTTTGGGAGTCGTTGGTTGAAAGCTCATTAATGGGTATCACTAAAAAGCCTAAAAGGACTAGACATTGCACAATCAGGGGTAAAAGCTGGAAAGTGCGAATATCACCCTCGTGAGTAAATAAAAGAATAATAAACCCATTGTTGATTCTTAGCTTAGTTGATGCGTAGTCCTGGTTGGAGCTTAATGCGTTTGCTTCCTTCCTCGAGTTAAAGCTGTATTTTTCCCTTTAAGAAGCATATTATGTGAAGTATTTGTCCTGTAGCAAGTTTAATGGTTGCTAAGCACACACACACGACATCAGTGATGGCATGTTTTGATTTACAGAGTTACATACTTTATTGCCTTGCTCTTGGTTGGATATTCTATTTGAAGTTTTGAGGTTCCTCTGAGGCAACTCTTTTGAATTTTTATCTTACTGATATTTGGATTCATTAGCACTTTAGCTTAGATTGCGTTATGTGTATTTAGTATGTTGCATTTTGTTCTGTTACTTGAGGACAAGTAACGGTTTAAGTTTGGAGGTATTTGATAAGTAGTTTTATATCTACTTATCTTAATATTAATTGACTTCAATTGTTTCTTAAACTCATACGTTTTAGTAGCTTTTCATGCATTTTTGATTTCTGTTGTAGTTTGCATGTTTGGGAACTTTCTTGGTGACATTTGAAGTTTAAAAGAATGTGTGCATGCTAAAAGGGACAAGTGATGAAGTGATGGCATGAGGAGTGATGTTGCAGCATCAAAAAGCAGAAAGCATGATCTGGTGTACGACGCAGTCGTGCCCAATTTGTCCTTGGGTGCAGAACAGCTGCGCTAGGTCCTATCTCACAAATTCTACAGCGCAGCTACGCCCCATTTAGCTTTGTGGGTAACGCAGCTGCGCCGATCCCTGTATTCCAACAGTTGACTTTTTATTTAATTTAACAAATCAGATTTGTTCGTGGGCAAGGAAGGACTCGTGAATTAGTATATATATGTGGCATATTTACAGTTTGTAAAGGAGGAGACTGGAATTAAGACTCCATAAATCCCTCATGGATAAGTTTCTTTTATTATGCATCTTTAATTTCTTTCTTAGATTAGGAACCCTATATTAAACTAGAACTGAAGATTGAAGCTATTGATCATCATTAGGGAATCAGATTGGAAGCAAGAGAATGCATATTTTCTTATCTCAACTCTAAATTCTCTTCTTATCTATTTGTATCTTTTAATGCTTAATTAATTGTGGATGATGGATTCTAGTTCAATTATGAATTAAAATATGTTTTAAGATTACTATGGATCTTATTGTGTGGTTGACTTTAATATACGTCCTTGTTAGTTCAATTTGGATTGTCTGTTTTGGTTTGCCCTTAATTGCTTAATTACCTAGCTAACAATTACTGTGATAATCCATATGAAATTGAGAAACGGATTATGGGTTTAGATCTGACCATAATAGCATGTGTTTATGTGTTCTAAATGGTGTTGGAATTCATGATTTGTGCTTAGGATAGAGATATATCTATGCATCACATGTAGTCTAATAAGAACTTATTTTTCAACCTTATTTAATTGTAATTCACATAGAGATATAGTGTGTTAGTTAATTAGGGTGTTTGGCTTAACTCTATCATATGTGGATTTAAGTTAATACGAGTATAATGCATCGAGAGATGGATATACTTTACCTTCGTGTTCTTGATTAACAATCCAGTATAATTAATTTGATGTAATAGGAAGTGTATTGATTTAATTGAAACAATAAGTGAAATTGTAATCTCAAGTCTTCATTATTTAGTTTTGTTCTAGGGATAGTTAATAATAGTTTAATTAATTATTTTAATTCAAAATACTGAATTATTCGTTTAAATAAGATTAAATTGGTTATATGTTAGTACTTGGTAATTCTTATTAAACAATTCTCCGTGGGAACAATACTCCACTTATCATTATATTACTTGTTGATCACGTATACTTGCGTGTTGTGCATAATTAGATTTTACCCAACAGAAGCATCGTTTAATTCTTTTATAAGCATCAAATGTGATAAAACAACATCTCAAAAAATTAAAATAAGCCTTGTGTGACACAACAAACTTATAATGATTAATTGATACTCTATCGTTTTATCATGTTAGAAGACGACGTTCGATATTCCAAATATCTTTGAACATTACAACTTAATATGATTTTCTTTGAGGGTTTTGTTATTAAATTGTCTCATCTTGTTTAGCGTATATGCACACACACACACACACATACACACACACACACACACACACACACACACACACACACACACACACACACACACATATATATATATATATATATATATATATAAACATGCACATATAGAATACTATATTCTACCTGGAATTATTATGAACTTTTATTCTAGTTTGATTCACTAAAGAGCCACCAAGTGAACCAAAAGATTAAACCTACGGTGCAAGAACTGCATTTAAATATAACTTTTACATTTAAACCCAAGCTTCATTACAAATAGGTCTTCAAGCGTTCATTGCTCCTTGGTCTCCAATTCTTTAAGTAATTCTAACTAATCCTATTACATTTACTATTTACAATAAATAGAAACATTGATCAGTAGTCAAAGGAAAGTACGTAGGAGGGAGATAAAATTTACATCAAGAAAAATTAGAGAAGACGAGGTACGTAGGCCCCGTTTATAAAACTCATTCATTCAAACATCCATGTAAAATAAAATCCAATCATCCTTTGGTTAATAGTCCATAATCAACTCTATTTATTATTATACATATCACCATATGCATCAATAAATAACATTTATCTCGTGAATAAAGAAAATTATTCCATATATCCATTGATATCATTTAATAGGCAATAACAAGTTTAGTAGAAATCTAGTTTTTGAAACAAAATAAACTCCATTATTTTAATTAAAATTTAAATCATAATAAAATTCTTTATTTTATTTTATCCAATTTTGAATAAAAATAAACTCTATTTTTAATAAAATTCCAAATCAAAATGAACTCCTTTATTTTAATTAACATGAAATCCAATTTCAAGTTCAAAATAAACTATTTTATTTTAACTTAAAAATTACTGAAAAAATAAAATATGTTTAATCATATTCCTTATCAAAATAAACATCTTTATTTTTTTAGGAAACATGGAATCATATTCCATATGTGAATAAACTCTTTTTTTCTAGGAAACATGGAATTCTATTCCAAAATAAAATAAACTCCTTTATTCTAGTTAACGTGGAATTCAATTCTAAGTTAAAACTTTTATTTTTATTTTTATTCCAATTCAAAATAAACATTTTATCTTTATTAAATTAAATAAAATAAAAAATTTAAACTCTGCAAACCGGCGTGGCCGTGCCCAGATTACACTATGGACCAACTAGCGCGGCCGCGCTGCCACCCTAGAAACACTTTTTGGGTTTGGGCGCGATCGCGCTCCAGATCGAACCGGGAGCGGCGTAGCTGCATTGCATCACAGGCAAAGAAAAATAGTTTATGCCCAGAAAATTAATTGAATCGCATTCCTATACATATATGGAATCATCATAATCGATAATTAGCACAAAATTTGGCCCTGATACCACTTTTAGGTTTGTATATAGTGCGGACATACAATTAAATAGAATACATAGAGTAGAAGCGCTATAAAATCAGATTTTAAAATTTTTTATACAAACCACCACTATGTTCATCCTTGTGCATAATTATCAATTAAGCGAAATAGACAGAGATATAGAATCATTCCCTTATAGATCAAATCTTCCTCATGTACCAGTTCACCTCCAATTCCTTCGCGTTCTCCTTGAATTCCACCGATAAGGTTCCTTTTTTTGATCAACGCAAGCCACCCAAATGTTTGGCCACTAGAGATAATCCACCAAGGAATAATATCTATTCAATAAGATGAGTGTTTGACAAAATCCTAATTTTCTCTCCAGAGATTATGTCAATACTCTCCAAACTATTGGAAGTATTTTTAATTGTGTAACACCAATCCACAATAAGACTCATCTTATTTGTAGATATAGGCAACCCTCTTATACTATTTAGGAATATGGTTTTATTTAGGCAAGCGATATTTCCATAATAATTTTGATATTTCCACACGCAAAGTGTCGCTGTAGATGTAAAAATCGTCGCTATAGGATCTATAGCGACACTTTTCGTGTGGAAATATCAAAAACTGTTGTGAAAATATCATTTCCCTTTTATTTAATTTAACTCTTTTAAATAAATTAAATTCCTAATCCAATTACGAACTTATGAGAGTATTTTATTAATTAATTTCTAAACCATTTAGAAATTAAATAATAATATTATTATTAATAAGACTCCTCTTATTAATTTGTATTTAATATTTCTAAAATATTAAGTAATAAATATTAAGCTATTTAATTTGTTCTATCACTATAACATAAATTAAATATACTTAACATATTATTACGATTATGCTATTTACTTCTTAAATAAATATTTTTCTTTTGCGGTGTGACCCTTTAGGCTCTCCATATTAAACTGATAGCGAATAAATTAATTAGAACAGTTCTAATCTTATTTAAATAAATAAATTAAACTATTTAATTCATTTAAATAAATTATTTATTTTACAATAAGGGTAACCTCTTTTAGCATCAACGACTTTCTAGATAATATAGATTTCAACATTAATCATAAAAGAACCTTTCCGTGAATAGTTACCGTAGAATTCAATTCTTCTACCATATAATGTCACAATCAAATATAAGATATAGAATTACTGTCAAGTCATTTTTTATTTGATTATATGTATTTTGATTCTGAAATGCACATCTTTAAATAATGTAAATTAGAAACACTTTTCTAATTTCATTATTCTTTGGCCAAAGACTACTGAGTCGTCATTTATCGAATTACATATGACATTCCCTCCTTCTACTAGAAGTGGTAGATTCTTTGTTGACCATTCACCTATATCCATGTACAACTTATTATATCCAATCCTACACTTTGATATACCCTAAGGGTCTTAAGGGACATGTCAAAGTATAACTCATCATACAAAAGATACTATGATGATCTCAAGTCTAAAGATCACTTGAACTACTATCACTTAAGGAATTCCTATTGACAGACAAGTAAAACTCCATTAGGTATTCCTTTAGCGAGCCACTTTCAATGAACTTATTCTCCAATAAGCACCACCATAGTTGCTTTAGTGTCCCCACACAAATGATTATGAGATCAATTATCCTCTTCCTAAGAGCAAGTAAAATATGTACTAATCTATCCGGATTCACTAATATCCTTTTTAGTAATCCAATGATTAGGAACAATTTTAGTTTGTGAGCTATCTAGAATTTAGATCTCATTAGCATGATCATCATCATGATTCTAAAAGTATTTCTCAAAACAACGGGTTTATCACACTTAATATAACAACATCATGTAGAAAACGGTAATGTCTTTCAGCATATACTACTTTCAGCATATACTTTGTAATCTTATTAATTTATGAATAAAAGAATTAATTTATTTAAAGATATTTTTTTATTCATATTGTGATGTTGATTTAATTGTGATAAACCCATAGTAGCAATGCTTATAGAATCAAAATGACGGTCATGCTAGTAGATCTAAATTCTTAGATAACTCAAAAACTAAAATCGTTCCTAATCGTTGAATTACTAAGAAAGGGATTAGTGAATCCGGATAAATTACTACATACTATGCTTGCTCTTATAAAGAGGATGATTGATCTCATAATCATTTGTGTATAGACACTAAAGCAAGTATGTAGGTGTTTATTAAAGAATAAGTTCACTGAACGTGACTCGCAAAAAGAAAAGAATACCTAATGGAGTTTTACTTGGTTGTCAATAGGAATTCCTAATGTGATAGTAGTACTAGTGATCCTTGGACTTGAGATCATCATAATATCTTATGTATAATGAGTTATGCCTTGACATGTCTGTTAAGACCTTTAGGGTATATTAAAGGGTATACTTGAGTATAATAAGTTGTGCATGGAGATAGGTAAATGATCAACAAAGAATCTAACACTTCTAGTAAAAGGAGAAAATGTTTTATGTGATTCAATAAATGATAACTTAGTAGTCATTGGCCAAGGCAGAATGAAATTAGAAAGGAGTTTCTAATTTGCATTATTTAGAGTTATGAATTTGAGAATCGAAATGCATATAATCAAATAAAATAAGACTTGATAGAAATTTCATGTCTTATATTTGACTGGGATATTGTATGGTAAAAGGATTGAATTGTATGGTAACTATTTGCTGAAAGATTTTTTTATAATTAAATGTTGAAATCTATATTATCTGAAAAATTATTGATCGCTAAAGGGGGTTACCCTTTTTGTGGAATAAATATTATTTATTTACATGAATTAAATGATTTAATTTATTTAAATAAGATTAGAAATTGTTCTAATTGATTTGTTCTACAACCGGTTTAATATGGAGAACCTAAAAGGTCACACAACAAAATAAAAATATTTATTTAAGAAGTGAATGACATAATCGTAATAATAAGTTAAATATATTTAATGTATACTATGGTGATAGAATAAATTAAATAATTTATTATTTAGTATTTAGTATTTTTGAAATACTAATTACAAATTAATAAGAGTACTCTTATTATTATGATTATTATTATTATTATTATTAAAATTATTATTATTATTATTATTATTATTATTTATTTATTTCCTAAATGGTTTAGGAATTAATTAATAAACGTATTCTCATAAAAGTTCCTAATTAGTTTAGGAATAAAATAAAAATCTTATTCCTAAATAGTTTAGCAGAGTTGTTTACATCTATAAATAGGAGGAGTCTTATTATGGATTAGGGTTACACACACTTTCATTAGACTTGGGAGAATACTCACAAATTTTCTAGAGAGAAAACTAGGGTTTGCCACTACCCACTTGTTGAATTCTTATTATTCCTTGGTGGATCACCTCTAGAGGTCAAACACTTGGGTGACTAACATTAATATAATTGGTGGAATTGAAAGAGGACGCGAAAGATTTGGAGTTGAACTTGTACTGAGGAAACTTTATTTTTACAATTGTATAATTCTCTCTCCCCTTTGTTAATTGATAATTGCGCATAAAGAATGATCTTGGTTATGGTTTATAAAAAATTTAATTTCTGATTTTACCATGCTTCCGCTTCTTATATGTAATGTGACACCCCCAAATACATATATCTTCAAATCCTAGATATGGTGCTACATGGTGTAACAACATACATATATATTCAACTATATATCTTATTGGCATGAATGTAATTACTATATTATTACATCATATCCAACTTTCTCCCAGGTTTCTATAACCATTTCATTAATGTACCATCATAATAATATTTATTACAAAAATAATACTAAACTATTATAAGATAATCTACTTATCCATCTTAGCCTTCCACTTATCCTTACCAGATCTTTCAAACCGTTCATCCTTAGCTGAAAATAATATAATTCAAGCAAGGTATGAACATTAAACTGCCCAACAAGTTTAACAAATTTAATAAAAACAAAATCAAGAATCATATGATTTATCTTCAATAACTGAACAAATAGTTATAAAGTACTATGAATAACAAATTAACACCTTTTTTTCCTTTAAAACATTTCTAGATATCAGTCATTTAAAATTCTGAGTTAGTCAAAGAACATGAACTTTATTTTTATTTACTTAATAAGGACAACCCCAACATTAAGGCCATACGTTTGATATTCCTTAGGCGCACTTCTAGGTGATAAGCCTATAGTACTCTATGTTGTACAACACGCATCCGTTAAACTACACTTGGATTTAACTTTTGGTAACCTTGCGTGCCAGTCGAAAACTCAACTAAAAACAGTTGTTTATTCTTCCCCAACCTTACCTTTGAATCCATACCAAAGAAATTGGTTTTGGATAGCATCAATAATATTTTGAAGGACTTGTAAATAAATTAACAAAATATTTTAACATTCGTCTAGTCGAATCAAATGGCATCAACACTTTCTTAAACATTTCATGTCATTTATAACATAGCTTGAACACTTGTACAAATATTAAAAGATTTGTACAAGTCTAGAATACACATATTCATGCAAGAATAACATGTACCTTTATTATATCATACAACTTTATATGAATAGAATCAAATGAAGTAACAACTTACCTAACATAAAGTATAGTCAAGAGTTAGAAACTTGTCTAACATTACAAATTCGTCCGAAAATCATTATAAACTATGATTTCAACGGTTAACATCTTTTACTAAAATTTTTGCTATAACTTCGTTATAACATATTTTTACTTCGTTCTAATTGGAACATTTCCAAAACTTATACAAGTCTAATATCTTCTACTCATATATAACAACTTATTTACCTACGATAGTTTTAAACTTGTCCATCAACAACAAGCTCTACGATTATCATTCGTTCTTCGTTTCGTTCGTTATTACGATTACGATTTCACTTAGCATGCATTTATTAGTGTTTTAAGGCCACTAATTCTTCCTTATTCCATCAGAACAAAATATGATTCCATCGAATCATTTAATAACTTCCTAACAAATTTAAAACACTTAAAAGAGATGAAGATTAAGGTTTTAGTTTATTAAATCTTGATTGCTTGGTTGGTTGATTGATTTAAACTAGCACTTCCTTCTCCTTTGTTCTTCAATTTTGCCCTCACTTCTCTCTCAATTATATAAGCTTTCAAGAGAAGAGAAATGGCTTGCCTTATATAAAAAAGCATGAGTTGGGGTACAATGGTCTTTAAGACAACTTTGCTATAACTTATGAATTGGTCACTTTACTTAGGGTCTTGTATGGTCAAAATCCTTAGCTTCGATCATCTTACAAACCATCCCCCCATCACCTCTTCACTTTTAACCATGGTTGAGTCAAAATGATTCAACCAAGACTTTTGTGGCAAATTTTATTTAATGCACCTCCTCATTGCAAGATATTTGGCCAAGCTACTTGGAGAAGCTTGGTGTGACCGGATCCTTGGCCTTGTGGGGGTACCACTTGGGTTACCCTAACCCATTTCACCCCAACCATGACCCATGGTTGACCCATCATGTTGGACCTTGGGTTTGGGCTTGTTTTACATTAAGTTTGGGCCATTCTTTGGGCTTGAATTAACTTTCATTTGGGCCTTGAATTAAATTATCATCGGACCTCCTAACACTTCATATTAGGCTTCTCAAAGTTAAAGCCCAACGAATTAATAATCAACCTTGACTTTTGTTGACTTTGACTTCTCGTATTCCAACCGTATAATTTTTATATTATGAGCATATTATACTTCCTATTATTTTTGTATTATACTTCATATTAATCTTCGTATTATAATCGTATCATTCTCGTATTCTCCTCGTATAATAATTCATATTATACTCTATTAATTTTCAAAATTTATTACACAAGCTAAAATTTGCGCTTTTCTTTCTCAAATTTTATTTGACATTTTGTCTTTCATCATCATTTTAACTTTACGCGTTCTTCAAAAATTGAAAATACGTAAAAACGTTTTCAGGTGAATAATGTTTGTCGACGTCGGGATTTTTATTTGTCCCTTTTCTGTTCTTTCTCTTTGGTGTTCTCATGTTAGGTGAGATTTGTTTGAAAAAATAAGTTGTGAAAAGGTCTGACATGTATATGTCGACGATTTGACTATAAGAGTTGCCAGTTGGTTTTTTAATTAGTTGTACCAACACAACCGAGAAAAGATTTGCACATTGACCCAATGATGTGACACTGCTAAACGGGTCTATGAAATCGAGATTCATTCGGGTCCGGGGGCTTGATTATGCGGAGGGAAGGTGTTAGGCACCCCCCGACATCCGTGTTACCACGATGACCACCACTTTTCAATAAATTGTTATATGAAAGTGTGTGTGTGTGTGTGTGGGTCAATGTGCTGTTATATTGAAGTAGTGAGAAGCCTCGTTCGCACCTATATACACAGGTTTTGAATATATGTAAAAATTAAATTTTAAACAAGATATGGCATTGATGTTTTGTAAAAGAGGTTTTTCAAACTCTTATGCTCAATAGTAATTGAGACCTTTTACACTTCCATTTTTATCAAATGTTCGGCTGGATTGCTTTTATTTTCGAGATGTGAAGCATCTTCGGGAAAATAATATACAAAAGCAGTGTCGAAGTACTCCTCATGGGCATGAAAGTCATCTAAGGAAATTCAAACACCGTGAATAGATTTACAAGCCGCTTACTGCTAAAAAATTTCCATCACAGGAACCAAATTTAGATTCAATAGAGTGAATCTGTGATCACATGATTCCTAGGCTCACATGATGCCGCAATTTATCTGAAAAACAGTAAGCAGTTATATATATAAAAGCAATAAAAGACGGTCAACCACCACGAAGTAAACTCTAGGCGGGACTGAATATAAAAAAAAGCAATAAAAGACCACGAAGTAAAATCCAGGCCTGACAAATATATATATATATATATATATATATATATATATATATATATATATATATATATATATATATATATAAGCAGTAAACGCTCCGGATGTAAAATCCATTGTAATAACCCAGAATTTTGAATAATCCGAATTTTATGAATAATTTTTTTTTATTTAATATTAATATGGATTATCAATTTTATGTTGTGTATCTGTGATACGAGTCTCAAGATGTGGTCAATTTGTGTAATGACTGAGAAAAAAAAGGGTAGAATTGTTCTTAACAGATTTAGAAACCCTAACCCTAGTTACGGATAGGGATTCGATAGAAAATATAAGTAAAATAATTATATTGATGAGTACGTGTTTGTACTGCAGAGAAATTTTGATCAATGATTGATCGGGTAGGGTACAATATTATTAAACCCTAATAAAGGATTAGAAACCATAATCTCAGATCTAAAAACCCTAATGCACAGTTAGGAACCCTAATCGAATGTTAGGAAATCCTAATTTTAAATTCGAGAATCCTAAACCCTAATTAGGAAACCCTAATCCTAATTAACATGACTAATGTGATTAGTAACCATTAATATAATTAGGAAACCCTAATTATATTTTTGAAATCTTAATTTTCTATTTTAAAACCCTAATTAGAAAATCCTAGCAAATTAAAGTTATAAAACCTAAGGGTTAGAACCTTAGGCTTAAACCCTAAGGGTTGGATCAATTGTCAAGAATGTCATTAAAATGATAATGCAAATGACTATAATACCCTTTTACATTCTTTAATGTGTTAACTTGCAAATCTTGCCAAGACCTTTAGTTGTTCACAAACTCTTGACTTGAATATATCATCAGCTATGTTAGCAACATGCATTGCATCTAAGTATTATAAAAGATTAAGAGGGAGAAAGGTTGCCAAAATTGTTCATTTTCTATCTAAGCTCTCAACAACTCTCTCTCTCTCACCAAACCTTTGAATTTCTTAAGTGTCCCAGTCCCAGATACAGACCCTAGATCACCAAGATCAGTTAAAGAGATCTAAGATCAAAGATTGGACTAAAGAAAGGTATAAAGCCCTAAGTCCTTTTGATCTTGTATGCTACAATCAAAGTGTTGTTTATGTGTTTATCTTTGTGCTAGTAGATGTTTTATGATGATCTATGATGATCCAACATTGATCTATAGCATCAAAGTGCCTTAAGAGTAAAATTTTCCAAAACTGCTCAAGAACAGTCATAGTGGTCTAACAAGCTAAAGTCAGAGCCCATAGATTCTTCCCTGTTCTTGATATTTGTTATTTTATGTTTTGGCTCTGTATTTTGGTATGCGGTCTTTGAACTGGATGTGGAATCCAGTCCGTTAATGTCTAGATTTCATGTTATTCTTGGTCAAAACCCGTTGACCGAGAATGACCAAATGATTTCTGGGTAACCTAGAAATCAAAAATTAGTGTATGACAATCTTTTCAAATGCCTTCATCTGTTAGTTGTTAAGTGTTATGATGATGTTGTTGTAACCAGTTTGTAGTCTATCATGTGTACTTTATATTTGTGGCTTTAGATCGTGTAAATAATCAACAGATAGATTGTAGCAGTTGGTCAAAGTAGGCCATTTGGCCATGACTTAGAATTTCTGGAATTTCCAGAAAAGGTTTGCATGAATTTTCTGACAGCCTTTGACCGGACTGAATCTGGAGATTGTTATGTTGTTGGACTGAAATAGTGTTATGTAGTTGTTCCTTGTCACGAGCACTATATGTTTGGACCAAAAAATCTAACCATTTGATAACCAGATCATAAAGATAATCGAGAGTGTCTAGTCGACACTGTCTGGGTTTCTGGGTTACCCAGGAAACTCAGATTTGGTCTGACAGTAACTTTGAAGGGGCAGATCTTGCTAGCTTGTTAAGTTATGACTCTGTTAATGGTTGATAATGGTAGTACTACATGAATACTACACGATTGAAGCGTACATTAGCCCAGAAACAAATTTAACAAAGAATTATAAGTGGTCAAACGTTGACCCTTGATAACTGAGTTGTCAGTGTTCTTGAGGCTCAAGAACACCAACAACGACGATTACTGTCGCTATAGCCTTCAGCGATGGTTTCTAATATTTTTTAATTTCTGATTTTCTGAAAATTAATTAAAAATAGAAAATAAATTCTAAAAATTACAAAAATGGTTTTAAAAATTATTTTAAATTACGAAAAATAACTTTTAATTATTTGGGATATTTTTTTATTAATATTTATAATTATTTGAATATTAACGATATTTAATTTATTTAATTAGTGCATTAAATAAATTAGAGAAAAATGATTTTTAGATTATAAAAATTATTTTAAATAAGAATAAAGTGTTTAAAAATATTTTGAATTATAAAATAGAATTTTCAATAGTTTTGGAGAATTCTCATTAATAAATTAATATTAATTATATTAGATTTATTTAATTATTATATTAAACAAATGAATTAAAAATAATTTTATTAATTTAAAAATTATTTAAAAATGAAAAAAAATGATTTAAAAGTATTTTAATTTATAATTAATGACTTTTAATATTTTTATGATAAATTCATTAATATTTAAATATTAATGGTGATGGTTTAAAAATGATTTTAATTATTTTAAAAATCATTTAAGTAGAATATTGATGAATTAAAAATATTTTAAGTTATTAAAAATAACTTTAATAATTTGACAAGGACTTCATTAATATTTTAATATTATTAAATATTAATGATGATGGAATTCATTAGTATTTAAATCATTTAAAAATTATTTCGGTATTTGAAAAATTATTATAAATTATTGTTGATTGATTTCGCAAACAATGAATACGTGCAAGTATACACGGTCAACAAGTAATAAAGTGATAAGAAAAGTATCATTCTCACGAGAAATTACTTAATAAAAATTACCAAGTACTGACTCTTAACCAAATCAATTTTAGCTTAAACAATGGATTTAAGATTTTTCTACTTAAGAAAACTAAATTAATCAATTAAAAATAGATTACTCTAAAATTAATTCAACTAAATAAAGGTAAAGACTAAATGAATGACTTCAGATAAATAAAGGTTAAGACTACAGTATCCCCAATTTATGTACTACAAACCAATTATCCAATTAATTCAATTATTATGCCTACTGAATTGTAAACAGGAATTCTAAGTGTTAAAAGCCCTTTCCCAAGTGATCAGTTAACTTTTATTCAATTCAATTAATCTTGCAATATTCCTATACAAAATAATTAAATTAAACCCATTAAGTTCTAATTCCCAATTTGTTACATATAGTGAACAGATATTCATATTGAATTCACGACTCTAATTATTCGTCTCATGCAAATAATTAAACATATATGTTATCATGTCCAGTTCCAACCCTAGATTTCATCTCCCGAATCCTTCTAGCATAAGACGGTAATTATTAGCCAAATAATTAATCAAAAAGTGCAAGACATGATAAACAATTCATCTGGAGATAAATAATTGAAATAAATTGAATAATTAATTCATAGACATAAAAGGTTCAATTTGTAGTCTTAATAAAAGAATTAGTTCATGATTAATGAATTAAAACCAAGAATCCACAATTAAATAGACATTAAAAGATAAAAGTAAGATTAGAGTGAAGAATAAATCTGTTTTCAGCAAATCTCCATCTTTCTCAAGCTCCTGCTCTTGTTCTTCAATGGTCTTCAAGTTGCTTCAACCTCCAAAACTATTAAGAATCAGGGTTTATATTCTAATCTAATGGAGTGTATCTCTAATCTAATCTATGTAATATCCCTCTATTTTATGTCTTACATCATTTTTTTATAGGCTAAAAGTCTAATTTTTAGCTTAGGAACAAACCCAATCCAATTTAGAGTAAAAAAAGTGTCAAAATTCGCCCCAAAACGCATCTAAGCTTGACCAATCCCTTTCCCAACGCCCCAGCGCTGGGAACGACGCTGCAACACTGCATTATAGCGCCCCGGCGCAGGGCATAGGCCTTGTTTGGGCGCCCCGGCGCTGGCCTCATTTTTGGATATTTTTTACTCTGACGTCCTTTAGGAAACTGGTCATAACTTCTTCGTCCGAACTTCAATTTTGATGATTCAAGATGTTTCAGAAAGAGGAAACGTAGATCTACAACTTTCATTCTTTGAGTTTTCGGAAATAAGGTACAGAGAAATATTGAAATTGGCTCTGAAGTGGCTGCTACGTAAATGGCAAGCCGAAAACGCGAATCTAACAACCCCAAACGTTGATCCAAGTAACTTTTGACCCAATTCCTACAAAATAATGTAAAACATGCATGAATAGACACAAACACTTCAAAACATCCAAATGATTAAGCCCAAACACACTCAATTCATAGTTATAAAACTCACTCATCAATTATAATAATTATTTATAAATTATTAAAAGCTTCCGAAAAATATTATAAATGATATTTGACTTATCTAAAATAATATTGAAGCTTTGAGACCGAGTTTAAGTGATAATAAATGTGTTAATTATCGAACAGGGTGACCAAGACACCGAAATGAGACCGAAGTCTAACCAGACTAAACTAGTTAGACTTGATAAGTGTTTATATAGGTTATGAACACTAATGTGACTATGTGGTAATATGCCTAGGAGAAAGATTGACTGCAAATTACAGTGATACGTGTTATGAATTATTATTCTAATTGTGAGACCTATATTATGATTATAGGTCTTGTGAAAGCAGTTAAGTATATTATGTAGCAGTAATCAACACGGAAGGCATGTTTCCCTAACTCAACCTTGAGTTATATTGGTTCAATTATTATGGTGGTTAATTATTGTTGATTAGACCACGCCCGATAATTTATTATTGATTATTCGCAATTAGTGCATGTTTATTAATTCAAATTGAATTAGTGAATTCTGAGAATATAATTAGAGAATAACTATTGTTGAATATTCATATCCGTAGAAACTATTATTGATTGTACAGATAATTTCTGTTTAATGTTGAATTATGTTGAGATATGTCTGAGCTAATTATTCTAGCTAGACGAATAATTGTTAGAACTTGATAGGTTCGAGAAGAGAATTCAATTACTATTGACAGATTGATGCCAATTATTTTGGCTAGATCAAGAAGTGATTAGATATTGAAATCATAGTATTTCGTTGTTATAAATCAAATTCTGATTATAAGACTGAGAAGAACAACCTTTTATATAAAGGGAACATTTTTGGTCGTATATTCGGCCTTTGCGCGCGTGTAAGTATTATGCATAATATAGGGTACAAGGAGTTGGCCGCTCTAAGTACTTGCAGAGGGGTATAATTTAATCTATATGGCTATCTGATACACCTGGGTATATCAAAGTCTAATCTTTGATAGTTACTCGAGAAGAGAAGTTCAAGATCCAATGGGTCGCTCAGCATAAATCTGGAAAACATTCCACTTTGTTATTGGGTAGAATTGATTCTTGATTATTCAATAGAATATCGTAGAAACTTTGAAAGCATTGTAATCTTTCATTATCAAATTATTGTGTTGCATAGAATGCGAGAAGACTTGTCAGTTATTAAAGATTTGTTCAGCCATTTCAAAGTTCTCTGAACTTTGGTGTCATTCTATCAAAATAGATAGTCTGTTATTCTTGATTCTTATACATCTATTGTATGTCTTAACTTATGGGGCAAATTTGTTGCTCACCCTTGTTAAATAAAATATTTCAGCTAGGAACGGAGAGACCAGCGGAGCTAAGAAGAACAAAGGCAAAGACATGGTACTGGAATAGTATATGATGAACGTTATTATTATGTTGTATTTTGTAAACCCTTTTTGTATAACTAAAGGGTAAGTTTGTTATGTTAAGGTTAGATGACCTGGGATGATGTTGTTAACCTATTAATTAATGTTATGTAAGTTTATTTTCATCGATGAATGGGTAGTTAGATGTTATTATATTGTGGATCGTGAGCACCAAACTCGGGGGTCAGGTAACCCGAATTTGGGGGCATCACATCCATGCTCATCAAACAGAGTTCGACAACAATTTATATATATATATATATATATATATATATATATATAATTATATATATATACAAACAGAAATAAAGCCACGGACCGAAGTCCGGGTAAACACACACAACATGACTCTCAAAGTGAAGAACAGTGTGTGCAAAGATGAAGAAAAAGGCTTTAAGCTGTGTACGAAGGCTTACAGTGTGCTGCCAAAGAAGACTTCTATAGCTTTAAGTGGATGAACACTCGGCTCCCGCCGGTAAAAATATAGTTATATGTGAGCTTACAAGTGTTTAAAATGATAAAGCACTCAGTTTAAGGTATGTACAGAGCAAATTTGACAGGGCTTCTTCGCCTTTTTCTCTTACAAAATGGCCACCCCAAGCCCTCTATTTATAAAGGGGGAGCCGCAGGTGTAACTACGGCAGCCCAGGGTGCCCCGGGCTCTACGGGTCCCACTATCTCGAAGTACGTGCACGCGTGCACTGTAATGTCCGCTCGAGCTTTCAAAACTTCAATTCGGGCATCCGATTGAGGTGTATAAGACCTGTTTCGGACCACCGTTGTCGAGAGCTACGCAATGACATGAGATTAGAGGTTGTACGAAGTTAGGAAGATGGAACCATGTCCTTGGTCTTCAAGCTTCAAATTCTATCTGGTGTTCTGCCTCACGTAGTAGTCACCCGAGATTGGAATTCCTTGGTTCTTGTGGGACATTACTGTGTGGAATGTATGTTGATATGTTGTTAAGATGGCGCAATGTGGGGTTGAGGTGGCAAAAGGATGATCTTACCCTTCACTAGGGTTATCTCCAATTTGGGCTAATAAAGCAAACGTTGCTCAAGGTTATCTCTGAGATTGGGCTGCTGTAAGTGCTGAATGTCCTCAGGGTTATCTCTGAGGTGTGCTTGCCTTCTCAGGGTTATCTCTAGGTTTTGGACTGAGTACCTTAGTGTAAGCTCCGAGGTTGAAGCTGGCTGCATGAGTTTAAAACAAGCATTTCTGAGGTTATCTGTAGAACTGCAACTGTATTCCTCAAGGTTATCTCTGAGGTTGACATTGTCTTTCTCGGTGTTATTTTCGGGACTGAGACTGAATATCTCGAGGTTATCTCCAAGATGAATCGGTCTTCTCTGGTGGAATTTCCAGTATTTGCACTACATTCCTCGGGGTTATCTCCGAGGTTGGAAATGATACTCCCGATGTTATTTCTGGGGTTGAACCTAAACTTTCGATGGTATTCCAGGATTGAGCTGAGATGTCTTCCAGGGTTATCTCTGAAAGACGATCCTGCACTCCCTGCAATGTTAGTAACATGTATACAAAAAATTTTAAGTGTCTACAGATGCCCCTCTTTATCATATGCATGTAATGCAATGGCATGGATAGGATAAAGAATAATATACACTTGAAATATGACAAGAGAATCATGATGCAATGCATAGCAACATGATGCAAATGTATGTGGTTTGTTGGATTGTTATCCAACATGGTGGGAAGATTGCTGGCTCCCTATTGCTTCTACCGGGGTGGGCAATCAATGACCAGCTTGATGAACTATTCGGATGTGCGATCCACAGCTATCAGGAATCTCCAGGATGTTGACATTGGGGTTATCACCAAAGTTCTAAATCCTTGATACAGACGTTATAATGAAGATGTATCTCTCATGTGCAAGAGACCTGTGGGGATTTTTTTTGTCTGTTTGAGATGTGTATAACATATTTCGTCATCGGACCTCCCCGATGAGGCTGTTCTCTCTTGGTTTATATCGCCAGGACATACCAATGCTCTATTGGAGTTACTGCAAATAGTTTATGTCGTCAGGGTTACCTGACCTTCGCTGACAGGTGTATCAACAGATAAGATCCCTGTTGTGGACAATGTCAAGGCTACTTGACCTTCGTTGAATTGTATAACAATGACTGAAATCATCGGATGGTATCCGATGCTTCGATGGTTTTACTTGCCATCGGCTGAGTGTTTCCAAGGTTGCTTAACCTTCGTTGACATGTACATCAACAGATGAAAATGTGTGATGCCCCCGCCGGGGATTTGATCATCAATGAATGATCACACGTAATGCCCCCGTCGGGGACTTAGAAGGTTTTGAGGTGATAACCCTGAATTGACGGCATTGAACTTGTGTGAGGTATTGTCGAGTGTAATCTACAAGAGCTGAGATCATCAGTATACTGTACCCTGTGTTTGGGTGAATACCAATGAGTGATGTGTAAAGCCATATCTTGCCTTGTGAAAACCAGGATTTCAGGCTATTCTGCTCAATCGTGTAGCATTTTTATTCTTGATTTGGCCTTTTCAGCTTGTAAGAACTACTTTGCAACTCAAACTAGACCGAGCCAGAAGGATGGGCCCCACCCAGGGGAGCCGTAGGTACACCTACAGCAGCCGCAGGTGGACCTGCGGCCAGCCGTCAAGCTTTTAAGGCTGTAAGTTTGCCTTTACAAGTCATTTTCAAACTGCATCGTGAAGGAAATCTGAGAGTTTTTCTTTAGATCTGCTGAGTTCGGGCAACTTTCTGCAAATTCTATCACCATACAAGTATTCTACACTATCTTGGTAATGTATGCATGTCTTCTTTTCCAGTTTTTATCCGTTAGAAAATGACTTATCACATGAAATTCATCTAAACACATAGTAGAGAAAATGCATGATCTAATGACTTGATAAAAAAAAATTTAACATAGTAAATGCTAATATCTTACCATGCTCATCACAATGATGTGAAAAAAAAATTAACTTTTGAAACAGTCAAATTGGTACCATTTTCTGTTATTTCTTATCCTATCTGAGGACAAAGGAGCAAAAGGTAAAAATGTAAAGTAATCCTGGTAATTAACCTACCATTACGGATTAATGACTTTAACATTTAAATGCATATAGTATGTATATGACTGTGGGCAGGTGTGCTACTGAATGGCCACCTAGTCATGCCTATGTGCATGTGGATAGTCCTATTTACAAAGGAAACTATGGCAAAAAAAATTCAAAAATGTAGGCATTGGGTAGTCATGCATTTTTAACTCTACTTTAGACGTATGTTAAAGTAATGCATGCATGCATGTAGTCATAAAATGCATTGAAAAACTCCAGGGTTTGAAAAATATCACACCCTTTCTGAGGTGATTTGGAGACTTTTGTCCAAATATTATGGATCTAGATCAGTCGAGCAGTTTCTGCAAGACCACTTCTGGTGTACGAAGGAGGGCTTCTAAAGTGCCTCGACCCCGTTCTGTTAGACAATCTCATCGTTTGGCAGAGGCGATGATACGTCCAGTTTGGGTTAATGTATCGGATGTGGAGGATGAGGAGGAGGATGTACCGGTTGCGGACCCCACTCCTGATGCGCATGTTCCCCATATGGACCTCCCGAGTATTCAAGTGGCAAACCCAGAGCTTTTGGGTGATTTGAGTTGGCACCCCTCGATGTACTTGCACGCAAAAGAGGAGCAAAGCTAGACTTTAACTTTCCTTCTTTCCTATTGATGAGGATTAAAGGATTCTGATGTTGATCTATTTTGTGACGCAGGTTCCTGACTTTACACAGCCTAGAGGGAACTGGTTTAGCATTCACTCTGTGTACTAGGCTCTGCATCCTGACTATAGAGTGATTACGCATTATTAGGGATTTGGGGCATTCTTTTCCATCCTTACCCGTCGTTGTCCCTAGGATTACCTCAGGGCATTGTCTGAGCGTTAGTTTTACCAAACTCAGTCACTCTATTTACTAGATTATGAGGTGATGATGATGCCGATGGATTGGCAATTTATCACCAGTATAGAGTTTGGAGGGGCTACAGTGCCTTGTATGGCGGATATTACCCTGACTACCATCAGATCCTTGTTAGGAGTCCCAGATAGGGCGCTAAAGGGCAAGACTGTGCGTACAGGTCCTTTGAGCATAGATGCTATGAGTGGGATGTTGAGTGAGCCCATACTCGATGATGTGAGAGTCAGGGATTACATTCTTCGGCGATTGTTCCTGATGATCACTAGGGGATGCTTTATAGCTGATAACTCTTCTACGGTGTCATTTGCTTTGATCAACGCCACACGACATGTGGACCGTATTGGAGAGTATGACTGGGGTTCCTATACCTTTGCCTATTTTCTCAGGGGAATGCGCATGCGTTCGCAGCGCTTGACCTAGGCTTGGCTAGGATTCTACCCATTTCTGCTGGTGAGTGTTTCTCTTGTAATTTCCTATGTACAGGTTAAGAGTGTTGACTGACAGCAGATATTTACCTTTGTGTTGGCAGTTTTAGGCATATGAGAGGCTCCCATGTTTATGTCCTATGAGTGTGTTAGGCATGGATACCTATCCACAAGGACGACAATGGCATCATTACATACTGGCAGAGGTCCCTATTGCTGAGGGTTTCACTCATTGTCGCCTACAGCTGGAGTTGTTGATAGCTGATGTCATCACTTGGATTCCCTATTCTGGTGAGCATTTGATCATTGGTTTTGAGGGTGGGTACCCGACTGGTGTCGAGCACCTGATTTCCACCCATAGGGTTCCTCTCTTCACTGATGGAGGATGGAAGCTCTATTTAGGAGAGCGTGCTATTAGGAGCACCACATGAGAGATACGTATACCGATCTTGCCTCCTGGCAGGCGTTATTGTCCCGTTTCACAGTCACCCATCATTGATATCCTATTGTTGGGTGTTGACGGGTTTACACTGTTAGAGGGTCCCTGCACTCAGGAGATGTTTCAGCATTGGTGGTCCCCTAGTACCATTGGAGCTCAGACCCGTGCCACTCAATTCATGGGGGATATGGTTCCTGGATCCATGATGATGATGGATTGGCTAGCCTTTGTCTGAGATCCGACTCATGTGACACAAATTGACAGTTTGACCCAGCGACTGGACCGGACACATTTCTTTATTCGGCATTTGGGCAGAGATCCGTTAGAGGCAGATACTTTTGATCCTTCCAGCTCAAGCACTGGCCCCTCAGATGACCCATTTGGCATTGCCGGTGCAGATTCTCAGTTGTATATGCCTGACATCCCTGTGGATAGAGATCTAGTGACTCAGGAGGAGTTACATCAGATGGACATGATTGATGATGTAGACATTGACATTATTGTTTTTTTCTGATGTATATTATCGTTATCTCTTTTAATAGGCCTCTGTTAGTCATTGGGTGGCTTTTTCCCCATTCTCGCTATATCTTTTGATAGGCCTCTGTTAGTTGCAGGGCAGTTTTGCTTAATTTCCCTAAATTTTAGCTGTACAGAGATGATGTATTAGATGATGATATACGTAGGAATGTATGTACAATTTTCCATTTCCTATATTATATTGCCATCTATTGTTGATCATGCATGTATTATGTTATTCATATGTATGTATGTCCAGAGATATTATGCATTGACCCCTGGATGGTCTTATGATACGGCCCACACAGATGTCTTCCTCGACAGTTAGCCGCATTGACCACACTCCCCCAGTGTTGGTAGTTTCCTGTCTGAGGTCGTGGTATGATAGTATGTCACCATCAGACAGGGTGACTGTAGATCAGCTACTACAGCATTCCATGACCTTATTGATGTTTTAGGTTCCTACATGATGTGTAGAGGGCATGCTGGAGCATTGGATACCCGAGAGGCAAATTTTTTGGTTCGACATCCATGAGTTGACTCCTACCTTAGAGGAGTATACACGGTTGATGGCGCTACCACTGGACAGACCTTGCACGAGGATGGCTATCAGCGACATGAGTCGACAGTTTATGACTCTCATCGGGCTGCGGCGTAGAGTTATGCAGGATGAGCTCACATCCGGTCACGTGATATCCCATCATTTTTTGATGGATAGATTTGGCTAAGAGGATAGTTATTCATGGCATTCTGGGGATTTCACCACACCGGAGGATCAGTGGCATTTGGTCAGAGTAGATATATTGCTGCTGTGTGTATTATCATACGTGTACATGCCACGGTACATGGATGAGTTGGACATTGGCGTTATTATGGCAGTGAGAGCTCTCAGGGAGGGTCACACCATTGTATTGATGATTATGGCAGAGACGCTGAGATCGGCCACATAATGCTGCACTTATCCTATGGGAGTATTTACAGGCTGCTCGATCATGTTGTACGTATGGTTTATGTCAGACCTGAGACCGATTGGCACATTCAGACTACATGGGTATTATTTCACCCATGAGATAGCTATGTCGTATTCCTTCCAGCCTGCAGAGTGTATAGATCCTGCATCTTGGTCCGTTTTCCTGGCTGGGATCAGAGATCCGTTTGCTATCTTGCAGTGTACAGGGCTCAGTTCACCCTACAGCTTCATTACTCATGCTCCGGGCATAGATTATCTCCCTCTGGCTGGTTTGAGGGGTATGACTACTTATCACCCACTGGTCGTGATGTGTCAGTTTGACCAGTTCCAGGATTTCCATCCTTTTGACGGGGCATTGATTCAGCGCTTGGCTTCTCGCCATTTATCAGCAGAGGACAGATCCAGGTTGTATTCCTATTGGGATCAGTGTGAGCTAGCTAAGTTTTCTGTTAGCCATCCAGGCTGTTCTGCAGAGTATTCCGCATGGATGGAGACAGAGACGGCATTAGCTATGGCAGTATCCATAGCGCCTGGTATGGATTTCGACGATGGGGAGCCTATGGAGGACCCTAATATTCCCACTGAGGAGGCGCTATTTCCTGGGTTGCCAGCAGCTGTGATGGATTCTCCCAGTACGAGTACTACTATTATTCAGCATTCAGCACATTACTTCGAGCAGAGTCTTCATCTGATAACCTTTGAGAGAGATCAGGTTAGGGCCTTGATGTTGACAGCTCTTGTTGGGAGAGACACCGCTTTATCGACGAGAGATGAGGTTGTGGCTCAGAGAGACACCGCTATTGAGAAGCGGGATGAGGCCAGATCAGCCATAGATACAGTGATCATTGAGCGAGATGCTGCCCTATCTGCTAGGGATGTAGCCGTTACAGACAGTACTTCAGTGAAATCCCTGACCACTGGTATGATTGCCGAGATGAGTGAATATATTGATGAGCATCATGTCACCATGCAGTTAGCCTCGGACTTGTTGGCTCGTGTAGATATGTTGATGCAGGAGACCGTAGTGTTACCCCCTTCTTCTGAGAGAGATGCTATGTTAGATCTGCTAGCTCACATGTATATTGATCTGTAGATAGCCTTATATTTTCCTGCACAGACTAGCTTAGCCATTTTGTTATGTACAGTTCATATTATGTATATCAAACAACATTATATATGGCAGGGAAATATATTTTGATTCACTTCCCTTTTAGTTATGCCTGGATACTTGCTTGATATTTTGCCTGCTTCTTTAGGGCTTGCGATCTTGATGTCTTCTGAACTCATCCTTAATAGGTGGACATTAAGATGTCTCAGGATCTTTCAGAATGGATCACTGATCTGTGTGTATCCCTACCTTCTTTTTGGTGTCTTGGGACTGGTTTCTGTATGTAGATGTGGAGAGGAATGTGGCTTTTCCTCTCTGAGATTGACCTCACCACAGATGGTCGCCAGTATTCCTATTTAGGAAGAGCCTAGTTAATTTCATCTCTTATAGATTGGTGTTGCTCTTTGAGGCACAACCGCAGCTTAGATGGTCGCCGAATCTCCTATTTAGGAGGAGGTCAGGTAGTTCCATCCCTTTGGTCTAAAGCCGATGAAATATGGTGGATTAAAGTTTGATCCCAGTACCAGGTGCAAGTCTTTGTGTTTTGGTAGGGGGTTAGATCAAACCATAAATGGCTGCCTACGTACTCCTATTAAAAAGGAGATCAGGTCTTCGTAGTTCGAACTTGGTGTAAGAGGTTCAACGCTGAAAGTGAAAGGTTTAGGTGTTTTATTGGGGGGAAAAAGGGTGTAGAGATGTTTTTGTTTTTTTTTGTTTTGTATTGTTTTTGTTTTTTTATTGCGATCGGGCCATATAAAATATGGTTGCCTACGTACTCCCAGGTATCGGGGAGATCAGGTCGACATAGTTCGCCCCTCAGGACGATTTGTAGCCGACGAAAAGTTTGATCTCATGTGCAAGACAAATTGCGGGGGAAAGAAAGTTTGATCCTAAGTTTAAGACAAACTGCAGCTGTGAAAAAGTTTGATCCCATGTTTGGGACAAACTGCAAGTGTGAAAAAATTTGATCCCATGTTTGGGATAAACTGCAAGTGTAAAAGGTTCAATCCCTAGTGGGATAACCGAAGTTGTATGAAAGGTTAGAAATGAGGTAAAACCAGGCTGCTGGTTTGAAGAGTATGTTTCCCTGAGGGGCAGAAAAATGTAAAAAAGAGTTGTATGTAGTGAAGGGTTAAAGAACCTGAAATGACTGGTGATCTGATGATCCAAAACTAGGATGTTTGCTTGATGGTAACCTTAGACATAGTACCGTTTCACGGTGTCCGAGTTGATGAGCTGTAGAAATTCATCGCCGTCCATTTTCTGTAATCTGAGAGCACCTCCTGTCAATACCTCCTTGACAACAAATGGACCTTCCCAGTTAGGAGCGAATTTTCCCTTAGATTGATCTTGGTTGTCAATGATCTTCTTTAAAACCAAGTCATGTTGTTTAAACTGTCGTAGCCGAACTTTTCTATTGTAGGATCTAGCGATCCTTTGTTGATATAACTGACCATGGAAGATAGCCGAGATTCGCCTTTCGTCTATTAGAGACAATTGGTGATACTTGTCTTGTACCCATTGGTCTTCATCCAGCTGAGCGTCCATCAATACTGATGATTGGGTAATATACCCATGAATCGGATATACTTGGGTTTAAATTATTGTATTTTCGAGTCATTTAGGAATGTTTTTACTATGTTTATGTGTTGTATTGCAGATACGGAAGCTGAGGAGACAAATTGGGGAATTAAGCTAATAAATGGCAAAGTCGTAATTTTCTAGCAAATAGCGCCGGGGCGCTGTGTTATACATAGAAAATAGCGCTGGGGCACTATACTGTGGATGGGTCTGACGCGGAGCGCGCACGTGAGGCAGGCGTGGACAACACTTTGAAGATCAGTTTGACCTTGTTGGAGGAATTTATGAGGAGTCTATTTGGATTAGGAGTTGTGGATAAATATATATATATATATAAAGTGAGTCTTTTTAAGAAGAGAAAAAACATCAGGGAGATTAACAGAGGAAGAGGAGCAGATCTGAAGGCTGAAAACTTGGAGTTCTTCTTCTTCTTTATTCTTTTAATTGTTAACTTAGTGAGGATGATTTATCAATTATTTATAGCTTTTATTTCCATCATGAACTAATTTCTTTTATTAAGATTCCAATGGAACTTTTTATGGCTATAAATTAGTTATTTGATTTATTCCAATTATTTGTGTTGAAGTGAATTGTTCATCTTGCTTTGTGTTTATTGATTAATTATCTGGCCAATAATTACCTTGTTACCCTAGAAGGAATTGGGAAAGGAATTCTAGAGTTAGAACTGGGCAGGGTGACATGTGACTTAGTTATTTGCGCAGTGAATAATTAGGTTTGTGAATAGAATGAGAATATCTATTTGCCGCATGTAACATAAGAGGAATTGAGTTTGTAGTGAGTTTAATTCAATTGTTTTACATAGAGATATAGCAAAATTAATCTGGGTTAAATAGAAGGCAATTGATCACTCGAGAGAGGGCTTTTGGCATTTGAGAATTCCTGTTAACAATTCAGTAGATGAAATAATTGGGATAATTAGATAATTGATTTAATAATCATAATTGGGGAAATTGGAATCTTAATTATTATTTATTTGCATTCATATAATTATTAATTTGTTCTTTATTTTCTTTTAGAATAATTTCTTGCTTTAATAAAAATAAATTTTTCTTTTAGTTTTAGAGAATCAAAATTTTCAGTTGTTTAAATAAAATTGAATTGATACAATACTAGTAGGTGGAGTTTATTAATTGGAATTCTCTGAGGAATCGACACTCTATTTTATCATTATATTACTTGTTGACCGTGTATACTTGCACGTATTCATTGATTGTGAATTCAATCAACAAGTTTTTGGCGCCGCTGCCGGGGAATTCTTTGTTAATATTAATTCCATATTAGTTATAATCAATTCGTTTTTAATTTAAATGTTACTTATTTTTCTTCTTGTCTTTGTAGGAATTCTTTGAAAGTGAATGCTCACTAGATCAAAGGCGAGAAAGGAACTTTTTCCTTATACAGACGAGATTGAAAGGGAGTTTCGGAAAGCGAAATCGACTAGTGCGGCACCACCCGAGGAAGAAAAACTGGCAGAACAAGAAATTCTAGTGAACATGGCAGGGAACGATCAGAAACCACTTCGGGACTATGCCATGCCGAATGTCACGGATATTCAGTCGAGTATTAGGAGGCCGGCAATCAATGCTAACACCTTTGAGATCAAACCGGCAACCATTCAGATGCTTCAGAATCAATGTCAGTTTGGGGGTAATTCATTAGATGATCCGAATGAGCACATCTTAAGTTTCTTGGAGGTTTGTGACACCTTCAAATTCAATAACGTGTCAGAAGATGCTATAAGGTTGAGAATGTTCCCATTTACCCTGAAAGATAAAGCACGAAGTTGGTTACACTCTCAACCTTCGGACTCAATCCTTACTTGGGACGATTTAGCTCAAAAATTTCTAGCTAAGTTTTTCCCACCAGCAAAGTCAGCAAAACTACGGAACGATATTCATACTTTCACACAGTTTGATTCAGAATCGTTGTATGAGGCTTGGGAAAGGTTTAAGGATATGCTCCGCAAGTGCCCACACCATGGAATTCCACAGTGGATGCAATTGGGGATATTTTGTGATGGTTTACAAGCATCCACGAGAGCAAGTATTGATGCAGCAGCAGGAGGAGCGATTATGTCAAAAAATTTGGACGAGGCATATAAGTTGTTAGAAACGATGGCCACCAACAACTATCAGTGGCCCATGACAAGAAATAACCCTCCGAAAACATCGGGAAAGTATGATGTGGATGCGATAACATCATTACAAGTGCAAATGACCGCAATGGCTAAGCAGATAGAATTATTGCGACCACAATCCACTCAGTAGGTAGCAATGGTTTGTGATATATGTGCTGGGGGTCATACTACGGATCAATGTGCCATAAATGCTGAAGCAGCGCAATATATGGGGAGTTATAATCGATCTACTCAGCCTTATCAGAATCAAAATGCATATAATCCGGGGTGGAGAAATCATCCGGGTTTTTCATGGAGTAACAACCAAGCTGCAGAACAAGTGCCAAAACAACAAAACAATTCCGGGTTTCAAAACCAGACACAACAAACTGTGAGGAAAGCAAGTTGGGAAGAAGCCTTGGAAAGGTATGTGAAAGCAACTGAGAAAAGGAGCGAGGAGAGTGATAAGAGATTTAATCAATTGGAGCTAAGTATGCAAAGTCAGCATGCATCAATCAAAAATCTAGAAAATCAAATGGGACAAATGGCACAGGCATTGAATAACCGACCACTGGGAACACTTCCGAGCGACACTGAGAAAAATCCGGGCAGAGATGAGCATTGTAAGGCGGTAACCCTACAAAGTGGAAAAGAACTACCAGAGTCCATCACAGATAAGGAAAAAGAGGATAAGGTATCAATTGAAACCGATGAAGTGGTGGAGACCGAAAAGCGTCAAGATGAGACCATACAGCAGAAAAATTCGGAACCAACCAATACAATGCCTCCCATACCGTATCCGCAGAGATTTCAGAAATCCAAGTTAGATAAGTAGTTCTCACGATTTTTGGATATCTTCAAGAAATTGCATATCAACATCCCCTTCGCCGAAGCCATGGAACAAATGCCGAGTTACGCAAAGTTTATGAAGGAGGTTTTGTCCAAGAAGAGAAAATTGGGTGAATTTGAAACAGTAGCATTGACAGAGGAATGCAGTGCTATCATTCAGAACAAATTACAGCCAAAGCTCAAGGATCCAGGTAGCTTTAACATTCCGTGCGAGATTGGAAATCAGTTTTCGGGACGAGCTTTATGCGATTTGGGGGCCAGTATAAATCTAATGCCATTATCCGTCTATAGCCAGTTCGGACTTCAGGCTCCACGCCCAACAAATATCAGTTTACAGTTAGCAGATAGGTCGGTTACATATCCACGAGGTATAGTTGAAGATGTGTTAGTAAAAGTGGATAAATTTATCTTCCCTGCGGATTTCTTTATTCTGGATTGTGAAGTGGATAGTGAAATCCCGATCATTCTTGGGTGTCCATTTTTGGCGACAGGAAGAACATTAATTGATGTTCAAAAAGGTGAATTGACAATGCGAGTTGAAGATCAACAGGTAACCTTTAACATTTTCAAGTCAATGTCGTACCCAAAAGAAAAAGGTGAATGTATGCGGGTTGACATCATGGAGGAATTGGTGAATCATAAATTCAACATAACTTTTTCGGAGGACCCACTTGAAACAATTTTGCTCGGGGCAGATGACTATGGTATTGAAGAGGATATCGAATATGTCAAATGGCTAGACACACCATCAATGTTTCGAAAGGGCAATCAATCCTTCGACACCATAGAGAGGCCCGAAGCGGAAGGTAAAAAGTTCAAACCATCAATAGAAGAGCCATTGGTGCTAGAGTTAAAGCCATTACCATCCCATCTGCAATATGCTTACCTGGGCAAAGACGATACCTTACCAGTTATTGTTTCAACAGAATTGAATGATACGCAAAAGGAGAAACTGCTGCGTGTCTTGCGAAAATTCAAAACAGCAATTGGGTGGACTATAGAGGACATTCGAGGTATTAGCCCATCATTCTGTATGGATAAAATCTTAATGGAAGAAGGGGCAAAACCAACCATCGAGATGCAAAGAAGGATAAACCCCATCATGAAGGAGGTGGTGAAAAAGGAGATTATAAAGTGGTTGGATGCTGGCATTATTTACCCGATCTCAGATAGTGCATGGGTGAGTCCTGTGCAATGCGTACCAAAGAAAGGGGGTATGACAGTTGTGAAGAATGAGGTGAATGAGCTCATCCCTACTCGAACAGTTACAGGATGGAGAGTATGCATGGACTACCGCAAGCTAAATAAAGCCACACGCAAGGATCACTTCCCCTTGCCATTCATTGATCAGATGTTAGATAGGTTAGTGGGACATCAGTTCTATTGTCTCTTGGATGGTTATTCCGGATATAATCAAATTGCTATAGCACCGGAGGATCAAGAGAAAACGACCTTCACATGCCCATACGGTACGTTTGCATTTTGGCGAATGTCTTTTGGTTTATGTAATGCACCAGCAACCTTTCAGCGATGCATGATGGCAATCTTCTCCGATATGGTTGAGAAAAATTTGGAGGTGTTTATGGACGATTTTTCTGTGTTCGGTGACAGCTTTGATTTGTGCCTGAGAAATCTGAATTTAGTGTTGAAACGGTGCGTGGAGACTAATCTAGTTCTTAATTGGGAAAAATGCCACTTTATGGTGAAGGAAGGGATTATTCTCGGGCATAGGGTTTCTGCAACAGGATTAGAGGTGGATAAAGCGAAGATTGAGACCGTTGAGAAATTACCACCTCCATCATCTGTGAAAGGAATTCGGAGCTTCTTGGGACACGCGGGTTTTTACAGACGTTTCATCAAAGATTTTTCAAAAATTTCAAAACCTTTGTGTTCCCTGTTAGAGAAAGATGTGCCCTTCAAAATAGATAAGTCATGTATAGAGGCATTCGAAAGTTTAAAAAAGAAGTTAGTATCTGCTCCAATCATTGTCGCACCCGATTGGTCTATACCATTCGAATTGATGTGCGACGCCAGCGACTATGCAGTGGGAGCAGTTTTGGGTCAACGGCACAACAAAATTTTCCATACAATCTATTACTCAAGCAAGACGTTGATAGATGCTCAGTTGAACTACACAACCACCGAAAAAGAACTACTTGCAGTTGTGTTCGCCTTTGACAAATTCAGAGCATACCTCATCGGAACCAAGGTCATTGTCTATACTGATCATTCTGTAATCAAATATTTGATCGAGAAGAAGGATGCCAAACCAAGATTGATACGGTGGGTGTTATTGCTTCAAGAGTTTGATTTGGAGATTCGGGATAGAAAGGGTACAGAAAATCAAGTAGCAGATCATCTTTCGCGATTGGAAAATGATGAGGTGCAGAGAAAAGACAATGCATTGATTAACGAGAAATTTTCGGACGAACAACTTCTCCGAGTAACCACAACACTGCCTTGGTATGCTGATTATGTGAACCACGTGGTAGCTAAGGTGTTACCACCGGAGTTGAACTCGCAACAACGAAAGAAATTCCTCCATGACGTGAAGCAGTACTATTGGGATGAACCATTCTTGTTTAAAGCCTGCGCGGATCAAATGATTAGACGTTGTGTGCCACATGAAGAGATGGACAGTATCTTGGGTCATTACCACTCATCCGATTATGGAGGTCATTATTCCGGTGATCGAATTGCGGCGAAGGTGTTACAATCAGGATTTTACTGGCCTTCGTTATTCAATGATGCATATCTCTATGTGCTAAAGTGTGATCGATGTCAACGCATAGGTAATATTTCTAAGCGAAATGAAATGCCACTCAACTCTATATTGGAGGTAGAGCTGTTCGACGTCTGGGGAATCGATTTCATGGGACCGTTTCCCTCATCTTTTAATAATCAGTATATTCTGTTGGCGGTGGATTATGTGTCCAAATGGGTAGAAGCTGCAGCTTTGCCCACAAATGATGCCAACGTCGTTCTTCGATTCTTGAAGAAAAATATCTTCACGCGATTTGGAACTCCGCGGGCAATAATAAGTGATGAGGGAACGCATTTCTGTAACAAGCAGTTCACAAAATTGTTGGTGAAATATGGGGTTCATCATAAAATAGCAGCTGCGTATCATCCCCAAACTAATGGCCAAGCTGAGGTCTCCAATAGGGAGGTTAAGAGGATTCTGGAAAAGGTGGCCAATCCGTCACAAAAAGATTGGTCTTTACGTCTTGACGATGCTCTATGGGCATATCGTACAGCATACAAGAATCCGATCGGTATGTCACCTTATCGGATGGTTTATGGAAAGGCGTGCCACCTCCCAGTCGAGTTAGAGCATAGTGCACACTGGGCCATTCGGAAGCTAAATTTTGATGAACAAGCAGCAGGTGAGAAAAGGTTACTGTAGTTAAATGAGATGGATGAACTTCGTTTCAACGCTTATGAAAACGCAAAACTATACAAGGAGAAGGTCAAAGCATGGCATGATAAGAAAATTCTCACTAAAACATTTGAACCGGGCCAACAAGTCTTGCTTTTCAACTCGAGATTGCGTTTATTTCCTGGGAAACTGAAATCACGTTGGTCAGGTCCTTTTACAGTCGTGTCTATTGCACCACACGGTAACATCGAGATCGAAAAACCAAATTCAAATTGCCCATTCAAGGTCAACGGTCAAAGACTCAAACATTATTGGAGTGGGCCCATTGAACGTCAAATTTCAGTCATGAACCTCTCCGACTCAGTGGAAAATTGAACACACCAGCAAAGTCGGGCCGACGACAGTAAACCAAGTGCTTATTGGGAGGCAACCCAATCATTTTTCTTTTAATTTTAATTTTATTTTTTATTTTTATTTAGATTCTTGAACTTATATGTTGTAGGTAACAAGAGCCCCGGCCTAAGCCTAATTCAGAAGCTCCTGACTATTAGAGCCCCGGCGCTATTTCTAAGGGCAATTATAGCGCCCCGGCGCTATCCCCATCCAAGAACTTTCTGACCTATAGCGCCCCGGCTCTCAATTTGTGCAACAACACAGCGCCCCGGCGCTGTGCACGTCATAAACTTTCTGACCTATAGCGCCCCGGCTCTGTTTCCTAATATATTTTTAGTGCCCCGGCGCTATGCACTTCATGAACTTTCTGACCTATAGCGCCCCGGCGCTGTTTCCTAGTTTATTTGGAGCGCCCCGGCGCTGTGGCTGCGTCCCAGACTCCTACTTGCACTCAAATACCGGACGGTTACATTCCTCTTCTATTTCAACTTCTCTCCTCTATTAAGTCCATACCACAAGCCTTCCTTACCTTCAATTTTTTTTGGGATTTCATAATTAAGATCAGGTAGATACGATCCATTGTTCTCAATTGTTCCAATCAATTGCAACACGATCTAACCAGGTATGTCTTGAATTATATTTGATTTTTGGGGCAAAAAGCTATCTACGGATATGGTTGGTATGTACATATTCTACTAAATGTATATCTTTTTATACCAACATCGAAGAATGTCACTCTCCTGATCTTGATTATATTTTTACGACACATGTGTTAATTCTTAAATTGGGAGCATATGTTATGATAAATGTTTGACTGATAAGGATGCATGGTACACCCACAAGGTGTTTGATAATTTTCCCGAATCATTAATCTTGTCTACATGCACACATCTCACCATGTTTCGCACTATCATTCTGGACCTTCATGCTACCGCAATGACTTCAATCTACTGTAGCACATATATATCATTACACATAGTCACTTAGAGTGGGGGGAATTACACTATTTTGATACATGCATGTCTCTTATTGCACTACATGGCAACTCTTGCGGACATTTCCTGTGTGGCTTGCGTTCATTCTCGAAACTGAATAATCCCTGACTCCGATTGATACTATTGTGCATGTTGTTGCATTTTTGTGTCCAGTATCATCCCCCACTAATGTAGTCAAATTCGACATATATTTTAAAGTTTGTGGGTAAAGTCAAACCTAAGATTATCCAATTACTAATTTTATTCGATGCTAATACATAAATATGCTTGTAATTACAGAATTTTTGACATGGCATCTAAACGCCAACGTGGTGAAGGGTCAGGGACTGCCTCAACTCCACCTTCGCGATTTGACAGCCGCCGTTTTGTCAGTCATACGGCTCAAGAAAGATATAATCGAATGGCTACTCGGTCATTGGTTCCGGAGCGTGGGTTGAGACCGGATCAATTAAAGGATGGTGACATGGCAGTCATGATAGCTGAGAGGAACTGGTTCACACTTACTGAGCAGCCCGAACCAGCCGTAATAACAGTGGTGAAAGAATTTTATGCCAACGTGCCCAAACATGATCACTATACGGTATTTGTAAGGGGCAAAACAGTGGAAATTGGCGAAGAGGACTTCAATGAGTGTTATCAATTACCAGTTGAGGATTTTCATGATGAGTATGCTGGTTTTATTAGTGATGGACCGGACTATGAGCAGATAATACGTGAACTTTGTCAGCCGGGCACCACATGGACCGTGCATGAACGGGGAAACATGACTTTCCCACTATCGAATCTTAGCTTATATGGGAAGGCATGGTATGCGTTCATTTGTGCAAAACTCATGCCATGTACACATGTGAGTCATGTTACTCGGGAACGTGCAGTCCTTCTTTACTCAATCATCAAAGGCTATAAAATTAATGTGGGACATCTCATTTTGCAATCTGTCCTTCGAGCATCTCGTGGAAGTACCACTGGAGGGTTACCACATCCGTCTCTCATCTGCATTTTGTGTGCCAAGTTCGGTGTCAAATGGAAGTCCGACGAGATGATTCAAAAGGCCATGCTAGTGCTGGACCACAAGTTGATAAGTAGATACAAAGTGTGGATGGGTGGGGCAAATCACCCCAAGGGATTGGGTTTCATAATTTCCCAAGTTGCACCTGCACAAGACCCCCCACCTCAGGCTCCACCTACTTATAGCCCATCTACAGCAGCTCATCGTGGTGTGGTTCCCGAAGCTGTCCAGCGGGAGATAGATGGCTGGTTTTACAACATGGAATCCCAGAATGTGCGCTTGTCGGAACGTCAGGACGTGATTTTCAAATTTATAGTTGACCAATTTGCTGCACAGAATGCACTGACCGTCCAATCACATCCGAGCGTGCAACTTAGTCATTTCCCAACTGCTCCTGTTCTTCCTGTATTTCCCCCTTCCGATCAAGAGATGAGCGAGGATGATGATGCACCACCCAAAGAATAAGCTCGTCAGGGAAGTTCTCTATTTTATTTTGTTATATTTTTCGCATGAGGACATTGCTCTAGATTAGTTTGGGGGTAGTTAAGTTTTATTTTTAAATTTCTAGTTTGTTATTAGTTTGTGGAGTTGGATTGTTATTAATAATTCTGGCGTTTGCTAGTGCGTTTATTCGGGGGCCAATGAGGAAATTAGAATTGCATGAACAAGTCTAGTAAAGATTGTTGAGTCAGTTGATATGATTGTCTGGACATGATTTGAATCTCTATCTATTTGACACTGATATTATAGGTTAGCACTTTGAAAAACGACCATGTTGGCTATGATAGTTTAAATGGTTAGATAATAGAGTTGTAAAGGATGATTGCTAGTGAAATGAAAAGACAAGTTGAATAGCTAGTGAAGACTGAATTTATACATAAACTCGAGTTTGGGGGAAAAATATGTGGGATATATAAGCTTTGAAAAAAAAATAATGTAATATGTTGAGTCTTGTGGTGGGTTGAGGTGAAACACTCCCCATGGACACAAGCGTGAGATGGAGCGTAAAACGCACTCACCAACCATCTATGAAAAAAATTTAATAATAAAGCGGGAAAAGTGCAAAATGCCCCCGTCTGAAAAGAATATTAAGCGTAAGTATTTCATGTTGACCCCTGAATTTTTGGTGATTATTTAATTTCAGTCGAATCTAGTTTATTTGATGAACTCTTGAGTAGAGCTGTATGAAGTTTTTTATAAACTTTATTATTTTTCAGCGTTTTGCTTTTCATTAGTTAGCATGGTTGTTGAACACACACTCACAATATCAGTAATAACAAATTTGGATTGGTTGATTGTTGGGATATCATTGATCTGTGTTCACAAGATGTATTAGCATGTTTTTGTGATTTTTCTGAGGCCTATGGATATACGTAAGTTATTGGATGCTGGAATTATGTTCTTTCAGTTAGTTGTAATTGCATGAGTTGTGTTTTTATATTGTTAGTATTGTTTTGTGTTTGTTGCTTGAGGACATGCAACGGTTTAAGTTTGGGGGTATTTGATGATTGGGTAATATACCAATGAATCAGATATACTTGGGTTTAAATTATTGTATTTTCGAGTCATTTAGGAATGTTTTTACTGTGTTTATGTGTTGTATTGCAGATACGGAAGCTGAGGAGACAAATTGGGGATTTAAGCTAATAAATGGCAAAGTCGTAATTTTCTAGCAAATAGCGCCGGGGCGCTGTGTTATACATAGAAAATAGCGCCGGGGCGCTATACTGTGGATGGGTCTGACGCGGAGCGCGCACGTGAGGCAGGCGTGGACAACACTTTGAAGATCAGTTTGACCTTGTTGGAGGAATTTATGAGGAGTCTATTTGGATTAGGAGTTGTGGATAAATATATATATATATATAAAGTGAGTCTTTTTAAGAAGAGAAAAAACATCAGGGAGATTAACGGAGGAAGAGGAGCAGATCTGAAGGCTGAAAACTTGGAGTTCTTCTTCTTCTTTATTCTTTTAATTGTTAACTTAATGAGGATGATTTATCAATTATTTATAGCTTTTATTTCCATCATGAACTAATTTCTTTTATTAAGATTCCAATGGAACTTTTTATGGCTATAAATTAGTTATTTGATTTATTCCAATTATTTGTGTTGAAGTGAATTGTTCATCTTGCTTTGTGTTTATTGATTAATTATCTGGCCAATAATTACCTTGTTACCCTAGAAGGAATTGGGAAAGGAATTCTAGAGTTAGAACTGGGCAGGGTGACATGTGACTTAGTTATTTGTGCAGTGAATAATTAGGTTTGTGAATAGAATGAGAATATCTATTTGCCGCATGTAACATAAGAGGAATTGAGTTTGTAGTGAGTTTAATTCAATTGTTTTGCATAGAGATATAGCAAAATTAATCTGGGTTAAATAGAAGGCAATTGATCACTCGAGAGAGGGCTTTTGGCATTTGAGAATTCCTGTTAACAATTCAGTAGATGAAATAATTGGGATAATTAGATAATTGATTTAATAATCATAATTGGGGAAATTGGAATCTTAATTATTATTTATTTGCATTCATATAATTATTAATTTGTTCTTTATTTTCTTTTAGAATAATTTCTTGCTTTAATAAAAATAAATTTTTCTTTTAGTTTTAGAGAATCAAAATTTTCAGTTGTTTAAATAAAATTGAATTGATACAATACTAGTAGGTGGAGTTTATTAATTGGAATTCTCTGAGGAATCGACACTCTATTTTATCATTATATTACTTGTTGACCGTGTATACTTGCACGTATTCATTGATTGTGAATTCAATCAACAAATACTCTGAGGGATTCCATTTCTACATCAATGGGGAGCACTCTTCCATCCCATAAGCTAATAAGTAGCGGGTTGCCCCAGTGGTAGTACGCATTGAAGTTATGTAGGCTAATAAAGTCAGAGGTAACAAGTCAGGCCACCCTTTGTGATTGGTGGACATCTTTTGCATGATCTTCTTGATGTTTTTATTAGCCGCTTCAACTGCACCATTCATCTTTGGACGTTAGATGACGGAGTTAAGGTGTTTGATGTGGAATTTACTGCATAACTCCTCCATCATTTTATTGTTGAGGTTCTTAGCATTGTCTGACACAATAACCTCTGGTTGTCCATACCGATAAATGACATTATTTCTTATGAAAGCAATGCTGACTTCTTTGGTGACCCTGGGTAAGGATGCTGCTTCTACCCACTTGGTGAAGTAGTTGATCGTGGTGAAGATAAATCGATGTCCATTACTGGCTTTGGGCTCGATGGGCCCGATCACGTCCCCCACATTGAGAAGGGCTAGGGCGAAATCATATTGTGGAGTTCCCTTGGAGGGGCGTGGATAGCATTCCCATAAATTTACATTGATAGCACCTCGTGACATGATCATCACAGTCTGCCTTGAGAGTAAGCCAGTAATATCCCGTTCTGAGGATCTTCTTAACAAGTAGGGGGCCGCTCATATGTGGGCCACATACTCCACCATGGATCTCATCCATGAGCCTCTGAGCTTGGTCTTTGTCTAGACATCTGAAGAGACCTAATCGAGCATCTCTTTTGTAGAATGCATCTCCGCTCAGGTAAAATTTCATAGCAAGTCGATGGATCCGCCTTTTCTCAGTCGGGCTCACCTCAGTGGGTGTAGATCCATCTCGTAATTACTCCTTGATGTGCTGATACCAAGGGTGTTATCCGATACTTCTCCAACATAGTTCCCATAGGTTGGTGCCTTTTGTAGGGCAAATGTGATGCTTGGTATGTATTCCTTGTCAGGTATGTGAATCAAGGAGGCCAAAGTTGCTAGCACATCTATAAAATCATTCCTGTTACGGGGAATGTGTAGAAAGGAGATCTCTTCAAACTCTGAAGCCATCTGTAAAACTTGCCGATGGTAAGGCAACAAATGTAGTTCTTTGGTTTGATAGATTCTCGCGGTTTATTTGATTACCAACTCCAAATCCCCAAAGACATTACCTCGGTAGCAATCTTGGGTATCGGAGGTGGTGCTTCAATGGGATGGTAATGAATGTTGCTCACCTCCAATGTGTGAAAACTGACCGGCTCAACTTCTGAATTGTAGCTGATTAGTGGTATGTAACCCTGTTCAGGACATTCTGGCTCAGCATTAACAGTAACTAGGCTGTCGTTAATAATGTATTTAAGTTGCTAGTGAAGAGTGGAGGGGACGACTCCAGCCATATGAATCCACGGTCTTCCCAATAGCAGGTTGTATCTTGAATCTATTTTGAATAAGTGAAAAGAGACGCAAAATGTATGAGGACCAATCTCAATTGGCAGTTCAATCTCTCCAACAGAGTTTCGTCGGGATCCATCAAAAGCTTTAATAATCGTACAGCTACTTTGGATCCGTTTGAGATTGATGTTCATCTTCACCAGAGTGGCATACGGACAAATATTCAGAGACGAACCTCCATCTATCAAGACTTCTCCAACCATATATTCGGAAGACAAAACCACAATGTGCAACGGCTTTTAATGACCGGTTCCTTCGGGAGGTATGTCGTCATCAGTGAAAGATACCACATTGTTATTAAAAATGTGATCAACCAGATGTTGGAATTTTTCCATTTCCACTGATTTCGACAAATGGGCTTCTTCCAAAACCCTCAGCAAGACCTTCCCGTGATCTTCAAAAGATAAGACCAAGTCCAGTATGGAGATTTGTTGTGGAGTTTTCCTTAAGCTTAAAACCACCTTAACTTCATTATGACCCATAATATGGAGGAATTTTTCAATCTTCTCCATGAGAATCTTCCCCTTTGATTTGATTGTGGGTTTCATCACCCTTTGGGGAAGATGCAGTGGATTATCCTTCAACACTGAAACAGTTGTATGAGACGTGGATCCTTCAGCTTGTCCATAATTCCATGGTACTCTTTGTAGGCTGACAACAGGATATTGTAATCTGCATGGTAAGTTAATTGGCTCTGGTGCAGCCACTTTCAAATGATTGTCAATACCTTTAAGTTGAATTGATTATGTCATGAGTGGTCTGGAAGCATCATCAACCTCAGCGGATATAACTGCTACTATTCCGTCTTTCCACTTTATAAGATATGTATTCCCACTCTCGAGTAACAAAGTTTTATCGTCTGCCATTTGTAGGAGACCGCTGTCAATTAGGTTTTGAATGAGATGGCGGAGTGCCCAGCATTCTTCTGTGCTTTAACCGCGATAATGGGAGTGATACTGACATACTCCATCAGAATTGAACCGTCCTGAACGGGGATTAATTGGAGGTAGAAAGGATGTAATTCTTCCTTCATTGATCAGCATTTGAAATATCTCCTCCATAGGTTGGCCCAGGTATGTAAACTCCCTTCTATTGGCAAAATCCCATCTGGCTTAGCACTTGCCCTTTTGGCAACTTTATCCTCTAGTGTTTCAGTTCCTGAAAGCGATGATGGAGTATTCATAACAAAAGGAAGGAGACTGGCATGCTCTTGGCTGACTAATTGGCGTGTGACTTGGTGCTGATGGATCACCAGTTCTGCCAATTGCTCGACCTGCTTGCAGAGAGCTTTCATCTTTCATTTACAAACTGGAACCGTGCATAGTCCCATTTGTTAGTGCCATCCTTGCTGGTTTGGGAAGATCCACCATTAAAATTAGAACTTTGTCCACTGCTACAATTAATCATATTGACCTCTTCTTCTTTGTGTTAAGGAAGAGGGTTGTCTTGCACATGGAGTTGATCGTGTTTAGTCACCACGATTTCACCGTTGTCTATTAAATCTTAGATCTTGTGTTTTAAGGCCCAACAATCCTGAGTATCATGTCCCGGTGTTCTGGCATGATAATCACACTTCCGAGTAGCATTGAAACCCTTCCCATTTGGGTTGGCTGGTGGAAGAAGATGCGTGATTTTCTTCTGAGTAGTCAGAAGAGTAAGGATATTCTCGAGTGAGTCCCCTAAGGATGTGAACACTCGAGGGCATTTGACTTCTCTACCTTTAGGCATTGGAGGGTTTGAAGACTGTGCTTGCACTGGGGAGTAGTTTCTCCTTTGGATAGGCATATTCTGACTGCCTTTCTGACCTTGTAATATCAAGGAAATATCTTCCTCTTTCTTTTTATGGACCCTTCGGGGTTTGTTTCCATAAGTTCCAAACTGGATGTGCTCAGCAACTACTTTAAGAGCGGCTAGGTCTTGAATCTTTCCATACTTCAATCCCATCTCAGCCATCTCCCCGTGTTTGATCATTTCAAAAAATGGTTTCCCAATACCAGCTAAGACTCTTTTATAGAGAGGAGCTTCTTGTATGTGTATGAAGGTTATAACCATTTCTGATTCCGTCATAGAGGGAATAACTTGAGCAGCAAGGCACCTCCACCTTTGAGCATACTCTCTAAATGACTCATTAGACTGTTTCTTAACCTTGGTAATCTGGTACCGGTCAGGAGCCATCTGAGACTGGATGCTGTACTGAGTGAGGAAGGCATGAGCTAGCTCTTCCCAACTATGGATCTTTGAATTGTCTAATCTGGTATACCATGAACGGGCTTTTCCAGTCAAACTTTTTTGGAACAGATGCATTCTGAGCTTCTCGTCCTCTGTATAAGATCTAAGTTCTCCAATGAACACCTTCAAATGTGTGTAAGGATCCCCTAACCCATCATACTTTTCAAAGTCAGGAGTTTTGAACTTCTCTAATAATGAACACCAGGGAATATACAAAGGTCAGAATATGAAACACTCTCGTGTGCTCCAATTCCTTTGAGAGAACGAATAGTCTCTTCCATTTGAAGGACTTTCTTCCTGATATCACCAGTGTCTAGATCTCCTTTGAGATGAGTGTTTTCAGGGTTAATGTCTGTTGTAACCAACTGAAGTTTTGGATGTGTTTTATCCAAACCTTGGGTTCCCCCTTGTGCAGAGGGTTCTGTATGTATGGGTATTTTGGAACCCTGTGTAGACTGGTGTAGTTCTTTAAGCAGAACAACCAAATCTATAATTTGTTTGCTTAATCCGTCAAATTCTTCACGAGAAACAGGATTAAGGTTAGACTGGTCAGATGAAGACATGATTGGTTGTAGGCTCGAGGCCTTTTGGGATTTTGAGTGAGTAACAGGCCCAATTGTTTCCCTGCAAAAGCCTTGCATAGTTTAGTTTTAGGGAATGTATAAATGTTTACATGCTATGTGATGTATCCATTTTAGGAATATTATCCTGCAAAACGTATGTTAGCTGTTTGCAATACAGGAGAGCATGTTAAATATGCATGTGTACATATTTCTTCATATTTCCATTACAATGATTTTGACATGAAATGACATTATAAGTAAATAATTTTACAAGTAATTTAAAATGGAAAGCATGAAAAGACTTTCCTCCGCGTTTGGTTGATCAGAGGCTGGCCTATCTTAGGTTTACTCTCGCGACTTTTTGGCATGAAGGTTCCCAAATCATCGCAATCTACTTGACGGGAAGTTAATCCGGTCTTTCAACTGGAGCGAATCTGGGTGGTGCCTTTCCTGAGCCTCATTGGAATTAGTCTCCCTACGAGTCTAGTAATCTAACACTGATAGGATAGCCTCCTGGTGGGGGGACCACACAACATACATTCACATACAATGTGTCTCACCGTTTATGAAAATGATGACATGTGTGAAGCACTAATATCACAAGCAAATATAGTGTAATGCATTAAGTGCAGTAGATACATGCATTCGTACACATTCATCATAAATGTAAATGCAACATCCACACACAAGCACATAACAGTTTTGAAAAGATTGAAGTAGCGACTTAAGCCCTCTTACTGGAAAATCCCCAGCAGAGTCGCCACCTGTCGACGTCGGGATTTTTATTTATCCCTTTTTTGTTCTTGTTCTTTGGTGTTCTCATGTTAGGTGAGATTTGTTTGAAAAAATAAGTTGTGAAAATGTCCGACATGTATATGTCGACGATTTGACTATAAGAGTCGCCAGTTGGTTTTTTAATTAGTTGTACCAACACAACCGAGAAAAGGTTTGCACATCAAACCAGTGATGTGACACTGCTAAACGGGTTTGTGAAACCGAGATTTATTAGGGTACGGGGGCTTGATTATGCGGAGGGAAGGTGTTAGGCACCCCCTGACATTCGTGTTACCACGGTGACCGCCACTTTTCAAGAAACTATTATATGAATGTGTGTGTGTGTGTGTGTGGGTCAATGTGCTGTTATATGGAAGTAGTGTGAGGTCTCGTTCGCTCCTATATACACAGGGTTTGAATTTAAGTAAAAATTCAATTTTAAACAAGATATGGCAGTGATGTTTTGTAAAAGAGGTTTTTCAAACCCTTATTCTCAATAGTAATTGAGACCTTTTACACTTTCATTTTTATCAAATGTTCGACTGGATGGCTTTTATTTTCGAGATGTGAAGCATCTTCGGCAAAATAATATACAAAAGCAGTGTCGAACTCCTCATGGGCATGAAAGCCATCTAAGGAAATTTAAACACCGTGAATAGATTTACAAGCTGCTTACAGCTGAAAAATGTCCATCACGGGAACCGAATCTAGATTAAGTAGACTGAATCTGTGATCACATGATTCCTAGGCTCACATGATGCCGAAATTTATCTGAAAAGCAGTAAGCAGTTATATATATAAAAGCTGTAAATATATATATATATATATATATATATATATATATATATATATATATATAGACATGATCAACCACCACGAAGCACCTCCACGGGGGATCAGAAATATAAATAAATCTGTAAAAGACAATCAACCGCCACAAAGTAAACTCCAGGCGGGATTGAATGTAAAAAAAAGTAATAAAAAGCCACGAAGTAAAATTCAGGCCTGACAGAAATGTATATATATATATATATATATATATATATATATATATATATATATAAGCGGCAAACGCAAAGGATGTTTCTCAATCCCGGCTCATCGAATAGAGTTCGACAATAGTTTGTATATATATATATATATATATATACACACAAACAAAAATAAAACCACGGACCGAAGTCTGGGCAAACACACACAACACGACTATCAATGTGAAGAACAGTGTGTGCAAAGATAAAGAGAAAGGCTTTAAGGTGTGTAAGAAGGCTTACAGTGGGCTGCCAAAGAAGAATTCTATAGCTTTAAATGGATGAACACTCGGCTCCCGCCAGTAAAAATATAGCTATATGTGAGCTTACAAGTGTTTAAAATGAGAAAACACTCAGTTTAGGGTGTGTACAGAGCAAATTTGACAGGGCTTCCTCGCCTTTTTCTCATACAAAATGGCCACCCCAAGCCCTTTATTTATAGAGGGGGAGCCACAGGTGTATTTGCGGCAGCCGCAGATGCACCTGTGGCTGCCCGGGGTGTCCCGGGCTCCGCGGATCCTGCCGTCTCGAAGTACGTGCACACGTGCACTATAATGTCTGCTCGAGCTTTCGAAACTTCAATCCAGGCATCTGATTGAGGTGTATAAGACCTACTTCAGACCGCTATTTTCGAGAGCTACGCAATGACATGGGATTAAAGGTTGTACGAAGTCAGGAAGATGGAACCATGTCCTTGGTCTTCAAGCTTCAAATTTTATCCGGTGTTCTGCCTCGCGTAGTAGTCACCCGAGATTGGAATTCCTTGGTTCTTGTGGGACATTGCTGTGTAGAATGTATGTTGATATGTTGTTGAGATGGCGTAATGTGGGGTTAAGGTGGCAAAATGGCGATCTTACCCTTCACTGGGGTTATCTCTGGTTTGGGCTGATAAAGCAGACGTTGCTCAGGGTTATCTCTGAGATTGGGCTGCTGCAAGTGCTGATTGTCCTCATGGTTATCTCTGAGGTGTGCCTATATTTCCAGGGTTATCTCTGGGTTTTGGACTGAGTACCTCGATGTAAGCTCTGAGGTTGAAGCTGGCTGCATGAGTTTGAAACAAGCATTTTCGGGGTTATCTCTGAAACTACAACTGCATTTCTCAGGGTTATCTTTGAGGTTGACATTGTCTTTCCCGGTGTTATTTTTGGGACTTAGACTGAATATCTCGGGGTTATCTACAAGATGAATTGATCTTCTCCAGTGGAATTTTCGGTATTTGCACTGCATTCCTTGGGGTTATCTCTGAGGTTAGAAATGATACTCCCGGTGTTGTTTTTGGGGTTAAACCTGAACTTCCAGTGGTATTCCAGGATTGAGCTTAGCTGTCTTCCAAGGTTATCTCTGAAAGATGATCCTGCACTCCCTGCAATGTTAGTAACAGGTATACAGAAAATTTCGAGTGTCTACAGTGTTTTTACGTCTTTTTCTCAATTTTTTTTTATTTTCTCCTGCACATATTATTAAAACATCATCATGTATACAATCTAAATGCCTTTAGTAAATAAATATTTTTATTAATAAATGAATAAGATTGATTACAAGCTTTATCATCATACATGATTGACTTGTGTGTATAATACTTTAAGCTCGAGTGGCTCGGGATGCTATTTTTGTTAAGAGGGATGAGGCTCGAGCTACCCGAGATGCTTCCACTGCTAATAGTACTACACTTAGATCCCACACGGCTAGCATCATTGCATATATGAGCGCATTCATAGATGATCATGGTAGCACAATGCAGATGGCCTTGGATCTTCTGGCTCGCATGGATGCCTTAGGGCAAGAGCTTATAGATTCGCCTACATCTTCTGAGAGGGATGCCATGTTAGACCTGCTGACCCGTTTATCTACGGGTTTATAAACTAGCTTTAATTTTCCAGCATAGACTAGGTTAGCTATTTTTGTCATGCACATGATACATTGTATATATCAAACAGTATTATATGGAAAGAAAATATATTTTGATTCACTTCCCTTTTAGACATGCCTTGGCACTTGCTTGATAGTTACTATTTTCTTTATGACTTGCTATCTTGATGTGTCCTGAACTTCTCCTTGATGGATTGACATTGAGATGTCCTAGGATCTTTCAGAATGGGTCGTTGATCTTTGTGTTTCCCATTTTTTGGTGTCTTGGGACTTGTCTTTGATGTGGTTAAGGTTTAAACAAAGGGTTTGGCTTTCATCTTTGAGGGTTTAACCGCACCATAAATGGTTTCCTACGTACTCCCATTGATGAGGGGAGATCAGGTCTTTCGTAGTTCTTACTCTGGCTTGAGATGGATGGTTTGAGAAATGTCTATTTGGGTTTTTAGGTTTCTTGTAGGGGTTAGACTGCACCATAGCTAGTTGCCTACGTACTCCCATTATTGAGGGGAGATTAGGTCTTCCGTACTCCCGGTTTTCTAGTAAAAACCTGAATTGACTTGATTGATTTGATTATTGATGATGATTTTTTTTTCAGAACCAGGATGTTGACTTGCAGGTGATTTCAGACATAAAAACTTTTTATAGTGTCTGAATTCATAAGTTGGGGAAATTCTCTGCCATCCATTTTTTGCAGTCTGAGGGCTCCTCTCGTCAACACCTCATTGACAATGAAATGGCCTTCCCAGTTCGGGGCGAACTTTCCTTTAGATTAATCTTAATTAGCAAGGACTTTCTTTAACACCAAGTCATTTTCTTCGAATTATCGTAGCCAGACTTTCTTGTTGTATGACCGAGTAATCCTCTATTGATATAATTGACCATGAAAGATGGTTGTGGCCTTCCTCTCATCTATCAGAGATAATTGGTGGTACCGGTCTTGCAACTACTGGTCTTCTTCCATTTGATCATCTATCAACACTCTTAATGACTCCATTTCTACCTCTATGGGGAGCACTGCTTCCATGCCATAGACCAATGAGTAGGGGGTAGCCCCATTAGAAGTGCGCATTGACGTTTTGTAGGCTAGCAAAGTCAGAGACAATAAGTTAAGCCATCATTCGTGATTGGCGGACATCTTTTGCATGCTCTTTTTGATGTTCTTATTGGCTGCTTCAACAACATCATTCACCTGGGGACGATAACTGATGGAGTTAAGATGTTTGATGTGGAATTTGCTGCATAACTGTAACGCTCCCAAATCTGGGTACTTTATACCATGAACCTGATACATCATTTCTATAACTATTGCAGAAGATATAAACATAAACTGTTTATACATTAACCTTTACACATAATCCCCAAGGTCGATAACATTAACTTAATACACAATTCATATCCTGCAGGACTTGCAATGTTATTTGCCTTCAATATTATTACAATTTTAACTGTACAATAATCCAATCCCGGAACTTGTCTTTGCCTTTGCATGTATCCGAAGTTTTGTCTTAATCTAAAATGTTTATCATGATATAGCAAGGGTGAGCAACAAGTTTGCCCAGCAAGTTTCAAATACAAGAAAAATATATCATGATTGAAAGAATGAATAATAAGTTAACAAACTTTCAACAATTTAATAATTGTGAAAGAATATGAATCAATTTCAATAAGTGAATGGCCGAGACAATAATGATGCATGGCCAACAATAAACATGAACAAATTTAACTAAACCAAATGGTAATGAAAATGATCAGCCTTTCATACTTGATGAACATATGTAACACGCACAACGTACGAATCAATAATCAAAGATGTGGTGTAATCAACAATGATTAACCACTAGCATGCTTGAAAATCATAACTTAGGTTTGGTTAGAGAACTTGCCCGTACCGTCGATTACTGTTAAATAATCTAATTTAATCTCTAATGAAAGACCTATCATTTATAAGATTGATATTTCAATTAGCATAACATACCTGTTATCTCATAATACTATTACTTTATCCATAAATTATCTAACACTTAATTATAAAAATCAAATATTAGATAACATCCTAACACATCATTATTATTATCTTCCTTTGATAAGTTTTCAATCACTATATCATATACATTAAGATTTAATACTTACTCTTTCATTTTATAAGTTCTTCTTTAAAAACTAATAAGTGAAATACTAATCCAGCAACCTGGATTATTTAAACTGGCCAATCCAGCAACCTGAATTATCCAAACATATCAATCCAGCAACCCAGATTGCAATCCAGCAAACCAGATTACTAATCCAGCAAACCAAATTGCAATCCAACAAACTGGATTCCAATTCCAGCAACCAGATTACCAATCCAGCAAACCAAATTACAATCCAGCAAACTGGATTCTAATTCCAGCAACCAGATTTCAATCCAGCAAACTGGATTCCAATTCTAGCAACCAGATGACCAATCCAGTAAGCCTGGATTCAACTGACTTCTAATCCAGTAAGTCTGGATTCATTAATTTTCAATCCAACAAACTGGATTCAACTGATTTTCAATCTAGCAAGTTGAATTCCTTAATTCTTTTCACAAAAATACCAAATCAACATATTATTTTTCTATCCTTTGACCAAACATATATACATATATTTCATACACGAAAAGAATTTTTCTGTAATTTTTCAACTCCTTTAGTATTTTTCAAAAGTCATTTTTAGTTCATAGCTTAAGAAATAGCCATATCATGCTCAACTCCAAAAATTCCCATCTTTTGGCATAATCTTACACGTATTAATGTGAACCTCCAGTTTAAATTTTGTGGCCATCGGAGTTATAGAACTCAAGTTATAGCCGTTTTCGTCGGAAAATCCCAAAAATTGAAATGACCAGAACTTTGTCAATTTAAGTCGGAATGAACTCATTTTTAGATAGGAGATAATTTATATCATATATTCTCATGTCCCAAAAAGCTGGAATTTATTTCAGAAATTAAGTGGCTGAAACTCCTTCCAAAACCTTGGGTAGTATGTTTTTGGGATTTTTAATTTTTTTCCTACTTTGTTAAAAACAGTTCATACGGAAATCTATAACTCTTTTTTCAATGATTTCACTTGAGTTTGAAAGATAACTCATCATATTATCATCCCAAATTTTTTCATAATTTTTGAATGTCAGAAAAATGACAAAACTGTCCCTGGCAGTGACTGGCCAAAAATAGTTTATTTCTCCTTCAAAAGAACTAAATTATTTTTGCTAAAATAGCCACTACGACTTATGTACTCAACATTTTTGAGTGTTACTACTTGAGTTTAGTAGTTAACTTATATATCTAGTACCTCTCATTGACGAATCGTAAAAAGAAGGTGTAGATCAAAAATGGTAGAAATCTAAAGTACATAAAAATTTGTAATTTATAAACTAGAAAAACTACTTTTCTTTTATTTTGATTTCCAAAAAAATCAACACCCAATATGGGTATATCTAAACATGAAACACTCATCAACAAGTAGATACAAAGTTTTTGAGTTTAGAAACATAGATTCAAGTTTTGATTTCGAATCATCAAAATAAAATTACATAATCTAGTTAGAGTTTATACCTTTGCTTGTGAGCTTCCTTATTCTTCTTCCTAAGTTCGATTATGCAGCTTTGATAGTTTACAAAACTCTCTCTCTTTTCCTCTAAGGGGCTGTCAAAATGACCCCTCCAATCTCTCTCTCTTGGTTTATTTTGCTAGCAAATATGGAAATGAAATAAAAGAGAAGAGAGAGAAAAATAGATTTTAATGGTTGTTAGTAAAAATGTGTGTGTGTGTGTGTGTGTGTGTGTGTGTGTATATATATATATATATATATATATATATATACCATCTTCTTGCTCTATCTCTCACTTAATCATCACATTGATATATGGAGGATTAGTAAGTAAGGTGACTCCTTGCAAAATTTGACACCTAGATTATTTGGTGAAAAATCTAAAGTAAATGTGGAGCTTGTAATTTATGAAGTGCATGCCCCTTTTCTCTCCACAAAAACAACCGGCCATGTGGCCCTCTTATTCACCACCTTTTGGTCTTCTTTTTAATGCTTTTATTTTACTTAACAAATGCCCAAAAAATCCTTCCATACTTGGACCAAGTTTTGGGCTTTTTAAATTTATTGTTTGGGCCTCTAACTAAATTGATTGGGCCAACACTTGGGCTTAACACTTAATCGGAGTTAAAATCTATTGTTTCCGGTGATTGTTCTTCATCTTTGTTCGTGTGTTCTTCATCTCTATCATATTGGTTTAGTTGTTCGGCATACTCGTTGAGTTGTTCGTCATTGTAGTTGTTACTCGTTACTTGTCTGGTTCATTGTCGTTGTCGTTGTTACTCGTTTGGTTCATTGTCGTTGTTACTTGTTATTCTTCTCTGTAACACCCCCAAATCTGGGTTTCCTGACCCCCAAGTTTGGTGCTCACGATCCACAATATAAATAACATTTAACTACTCATTTAAATATAAATAGAATTATATCAGTCATTAACATAAGTTGTTAATACATAAGTCACAGGTTTGCTAACCTTAAATTTACAAACATACCCCTTACCTAAACAAAAAGGGTTTACAATACAACATCATAATAATAATGTTTATAACACTATTCCAGCATCTTACCTTTGCCTTTGTTCTTCTTTGACCCGCTGGCCTCTTCGTTCCTAGCTGAAATGTTTTATTTATAGCAAGGGTGAGCAACTAGTTTGCCCCGCAAGTTAAAATACACAATAAATGTATATGAATCCATAAGAACAGACTATCTATTTTGATATAATGAAACCAAAGTTCGGTGAACTTTGAAATAGCTGAACAAATCGTTATTCAATAACAAATCTTATCGTATTCTAGGCAACACAATAATCTGATAATGAAAGAGTACAACGCTTTCAAAGTTTCTACGATATTCTATTAAATAATCAAGAATTAATTCTACGCAATAGCAAATTGGAATATTTTCCAGATTTATACTGAGTGATCACACTAGATCTAGAACTTCTCTTCTCGAGTAACTATCAAATATTGGACTTTGATATACCCGGTGTATCAGATAACCATAAAGATTAAATCATACCCATCTGCAAGTACTTAGAGCCGGCCAACTCCTTGTACCATATATTATGCATAATACTTAACAGCGCGCAATGGTCGAATATACGACCCAAAATGTTCCCTTTATATAAAAGGTTGTTCTTCTCAGTCTCAGAATCAAGATTTTTGATTTAACAACGAAATACTGTGATTTCAGATTCTATCTACTTATTGATCTAGTCAAAAAAATTGGCATCGATCTATCAATAACAATTGATTTCTCTTCTCGTATTTATCACGTTCTAACAAATGATCGTCTAGCCAGAATAATTAGCTAAGACATTTCTCAATATAATTTGATAATAAACAGGAATTATCTGTACTGTCAATATTAGTTTCTGCAGATATAAATATCCAACAACAGTAATTCTACGAATATATATTTTTCGAATCCGTAATTTAATTTGAATTTTAATCATGCACTAACTGCGAATAATCAATAATAAATTCCCTGGACATGGTATAATTATCAATAATTAACCATTAAAATAATTGAATGAATATAACTCAAGGTTGAGTTAAGAAACTTGCCTTTCGCGTTGATTAGAGCTACACAATATAATTAACTGCGTTCGTAAGACCTATATTCAACAATGTCGGTCTCACAATTAGAACAATCATACATAACATGTAACACTGTATTTTACAATCAAACTTCTCCTAGACACATTATCACATAGCCACATTAGTGTTTATAACCTATATAAACACTTAATAAGTCTAACTAGTTCGGCCTGGGTGGACTTCGGTCCATTCTCGGTGTTCTGGTCACCCTATCAGACAATTAACACATTGATTGTCAATTAAACTTAGTCTCTAAGCTTCAATATTATTTTAGATAAATCAAATATCGTTTATAATATTTTCCGGAAGCTTTTAATAATTTATAAACAATTATTATAATTTATAATAAATTTTCAAACACTTAAATCATTTTTAAATGATTTAATTATCAAATAATCTTATTATCATTAATATTTAATAATATAAAAATATTAATGTTATATTTGTCAAAATATTAAAGTTATTGTTAATAACTTAAAATATTTTTAAATCATTTTTCTCATCTTTAAATGATTTTTAAATCAATAAAATAATTTTTAATTCATTTATTTAATATCATAATTAAATAAATCGAATATCATTTATTAATGAGAATTCTCCAAAAATATTGAAAATTATATTTTATAATTTAAAATATTTTCTAACACTTTATTCTTATTTAAATAATTTTTAAATCATTAAAATTAATTTTTTAACTTATTTATTTAATTTAATAATTAAATAAATCTAATATTATTAATATTAAATTATTAATGAAAATTCTCTAAAAATATTAATTGTCACATTTTATAACTCAAAATATTTTTAAATATATTATTCTTATTTAAAATAATTTTTCATAATATTAAATTATTTTTCTCTAATTTATTTAATATACTAATTAAATAAATTAAATATCATTAATATTCAAATAATTATAAATATTAATGAAAAATATCTCAAATAGTCAGAAATTATTTTTCATAATTTAAAATAATTTTTAAAATCATTTTTGGTAATTTTTAGAATTTATTTCTATTTTTTAAAAAATTTCCGGAATATTCAGAAATTTAAAAATTAAATAAACCGTCGCTAAAGGGCTTTAGCGACAAAAAGTGTCGCTGTTGGTGTTCTTGAGCTCAAGAACACTGACAGCTTCGTTAACAACCTGTCATGTTTGACCATTCATAGTTTTTAATACAGTGTGTTTCTGTGATCGTTTGTGCATTGATCTTGTAGTATACTTGTAGTACTACAACTTCCAATCATTACCAGAGCCATAACTTAATCATCTAGCAAGATATAACTCTCCAAACTAACTGTCAGATCGTACCTGGGTTTTCTTGGTAACCCAGAAACCCAGGCAGTTTATAGGTACAACTTTCAAGCCCCAATAATTTGATGTTCTGGTCTTTATTTCGTTGTTCTCATGGTCAATATTGGTAGTACACATGACAAGGAACAATAACATAACCTTATATCAGTCCAAATCTAACACATTAATCAAATGAAGCTCGGTCAAACATGGTCAGAAATCATGTTCTTCCCATTTCTGGAAATTCCAGAAACGCTAAGTCATGGTCGTCTGGCCTAGTTTGACCAACTACCCTGTTCAATATGTTGATGTTTTAACAGACCTAAAGACTTGGATATATAGTCCATTATACAGGCTACAACATGGTTACCATAACATTATCAAAACATATCATAACTGACAGATATGTTGCTTGGAAAATCTTGTCAGGCGCTGATTTCAAGTTTCTGGGTTACCCAGATTTTGACTGGTCATGCCCGGTCAACGGGTTTTGACCGTCAATATCTTACAATCTAGACATTGAATGGCTGTTATACCACTTCCAGATCCAAGACCTCATGTCAGACTATAGATCCAAAATATAAAACACGAAAAATCAAAAACAGAAAAAGATCTACGGCTACTGACATTTACTTATCAGGCGACATTTGTGTTCTTGGACAGATTTTGTAAAACTCCTTTTTAAAGCATTTTGATGCTATAGATCTATGTTAGATCAACATAGATCATCATAAAACATTTTCTAGCATGAATCTAAACACATAAACACTAACTCTATCTTAGCATACAAGATCAAAAATTTAATTTAGGGTTATACCTCTTTTGCTAGATCTTTGATCTTAATCCTCCTTAGTTGTTCTTGGTGATCTAGGGACTTATTCTAGGACTGATCTACTAGTAATTCTCGGAGCTTTTAGTGAGAGAGGGAGTTGGTGAGAGCAAATGAGAAATTGGCTTAATTTTTATGAATTTTCTCTCTCCAAAATCTCTTATATATTGCTTGTTGTTGCTTGATCTTGATATTTTCGGCTGGGAACTGATATTTGTGTGTGTCACCAAGTCAAATTGGTGGTTCACCAACTAAAGGTATTACCATTTTTACAAGTTAGCTTACTAAAATATAAAAAAGGGCATTTTGGTCATTTGAAAAATAAATTTAATGGCAAATATAAAATTTGTGCAAACCCTTAGGTTTAGGGTTGGGTTAGGGTTTAGGGCTTGGACCTTTTAGGGTATAGGGTTTAAACCCTTTAGATTTGCAATTAATTTCCAAAATTTTCGAATTTTGGTTCTCAAAATAGAAAATTAATTTTCTAAAAATTATAATTAGGATTCAATAAATATATTAATATTTCCAAATCATAAAATTCAATCTTGCTAAGTAGGATTAATATTCTTAATTAAAATTACTTAAATTAGCAATTAGGGTCAAAATGGTCATTAGGGTTTATAACCCACGAATTAGGCTTTTAATTAGAAAAATAAATTTTCTAAATTACAATTAGGGTTTGTAAAATAGAAATTAAAATAAGAAAAATATAATTAGGGTTTTCTAATCATATTTAAGTTTAATACCCACATTAGGCTTACCAATTAGAATTAGGGTTTCCCGGCTTTCGATTATGGTTTCCAACGGTACGTTAGAGTTTTTGATCCTGTTAAGCACAACTCTACTCTAATTTTATTAGTCAATACACAAATTGACTTTCTCGATACACGTATCACCGATACTTGACACATAAATGATAATTAATATTAATATTAATAAAAAAAAATTTATTCGCAAATTTTTGATTATTCGAAATCTCGGGTTATCACATTCTCCATTGATCGACTCTGGTGTTTATTATTGCTTCAAGTGAGTATTTTCTTAATAGTTTAATGTATTATATATTAAAGTAGTTTACTAACATAATGGAGTATTCATTGTTGTGGTTTGTGTTGTTTTTATGTTTTGTATAGAATGGTTGATACAAGGAATGATACAAGGAAGAAGGATGGAAAGAGGAAAAGGATCGTGGAGGGTAATTCTGTTAAGAAGTTGAAGAAGTTTGTTGTGGAGAGCAAGGGAAAGGGAAAGAGGAAGGATGTAGGTAATAAATCGAGTAAGAATGAAAGTAGTTTGGTGATACATAGTGATATCAAACATTCCGAAGTGCAATTAGATTCTGATTTTGATGTCGCTGTTAAGAATGAAGCTCAAGTTCTTATCCAGAAGATAATTCCAACTCAACAAATTTTAAAGGTGTGTTAATTTAAATGTTTTTATTGTTTACTGTATAATGCGTAATTAGTTACTGTATAATGCTTAATTGGTTACTGCATAATATTAATGATTAATGCTTGGTAACCACACGATTGGTAACCAATGCATTAGACAATAACCACCATGTTGCATGAAGGTAACCAAAACTGACTTGGTTACTGTCTTATGATGTCTTGGTTACTGTCTTATGAGTGTCTTGGTTACTGTCTAATGATGTCTTGGTTATTGTGTTATGAGTGTCTTGATTACTGTCTAATGATGTCTTGGTTACTGTCTTATGGTGTATTGGTTACTGTCTTTTGATGTCTTGGTTACTATCTAATGATTTCTTGGTTAATGTCTTATGTGTGTCTTGGTTACTGTCTAATGATGTCTTGGTTACTGTCTTATGATGTCTTGGTTACTGTCTAATGATGTCTTGGTTACTGTCTAACCAATATATTGTCTAAAGTTATTTTGGTTACTGTGCAACATTGTATTGGTTACTGTATAATGCTGAATGGGTACTGACAAATGCTGTTTTGGTTACTGCATAATATTTCTGACTAATGATTGGTAAACACATGGTTGGTAACCAATGTATTAGACAGTAACCAGCATGTTGCATGAAGATAACCAAGACAGCATTAATAAGTAACCAATTTACATTAGTTACGTTCTTGCAACATGCTGTTTACTGTTTAATGATGTCTTGGTTACTGTCTAATGATTAATTTGTTGTTGTCTAACTATTATATTGTGCAATGTTGTCTTGGTTACTGTCTAATACTAGATTGGTTACTGATTAATGATTTTTTGTTTACTGACTAAAACTATATTGGTTACTTGTCTATGTTATTTTGGTTACTATCATATGATTGGTTGGTTAACTTTGTAATTCTGATTTTGTTTACTTGCAGTTATGGGATCTTTATTACGAGGAATGCAACAGAAAATTCACCGGAAAAGTGATATATTGGTGCGACATGGAAGTCCCCAGTATCATTGCACATAAATTGAATAAGAGTCAGCTTGATAAATTTAAGGCAACATGTTTTGGGAATATTCTTGAGTTTGGTGAGCACCAAATGTATTCCCAGATTATTCACCACGCTCTTATGAAGGAGGTTCACTAGAGGGATGATGGTGAAATGTGGTTTTTGTTTGGAGAGAAAAGGGTCAGGTTCGGTTTTCCTGAGTTTTGTATGATATCTGGGTTGAGATGGAAGGGCGAGGATGATATAACTCCATATAAAGGTATGGAGAATATGCTTATTTGTAAGTTTTTGGTGACGAAGCTGTGACACGTAGTAGTATAGGTAGGATATATAGGAAGGCAGTTTTTGATGATGATGACGAGGCTATTAAGATGTCTATGATATTTTTGGTCTTTAATTTCATTATGTGCACATTTTCTGAAAATTACGTTGATGGGGCAATGGTTAATTTTTTGTGTTATGGCGATGTTAGTAGTTTTCCTTGGGGGAAAGTTGCTTTTGAGATGACAAAGTACTCTTTGTCTAATGCTTTGAAGGAGCATTATAGGAAAGGAAAGAATGGTGTTTCAACATACAATTTTTATATGGATCATTACACCAAATTATACAAGTTGAACGGGCTTCCGTATGTATTCCAGGTTTTTATGTTTGAAACTATTCCGACATTCCAAAATCGGGGTATATGCAATGACGAGCATCCGTCGGGTGTCCGTTTATTCAGATGGAAGGAGTTAATGAAGCCGCTTTCAAACGACAAGTTGAATGAATTAGTTTTTTGTTCTGGACAGGTATGTTGTTTTACCTTTAGTTATATACTTGATAAATGAAAATATTATGTGAAGTTTACTATAAACAAAGTAGTTAGTTACCTTTATATACACGTTTGGTTACAATTTATTTTATATGCATGCTAATAATAACAATGTTTTTGATTAATTGAATATTCAAATACGGTTACTGATTAGATTACATTCAGGTTACTAATAACATTGTTGTTGGTTACCCGAATATACACATTTGGTTACATTAATACATTTAGTTGGTTACTACTTATTATACATTAGGTTACCTGTATATATGTATTTGGTTACTGATTATGTTTTATGATTCTTTATTTATTGTTTATTTCAATTTAATTGTACATTATTTGTTAGATAATATACTAAAGTATACTTATTATTTTTCAGTTGAGGATAAATAGTTTGATTCCCACGGCCGAGGAGAAGGATCGGCTTGATTTGGGCGATTTTCACTTTTTTAATGGGAAGGATGGTGACAAGAAAGTAGACAAAAAAGTAAAGGCTGACAACATTGGTGTTGATATATCTGTTGTGAAAGAGGCAATTGATGTACGGTCTAAGCCGTTGGAGAAGAAAGTGTCTGAATTGAAGAAAGAAGTTTCTGAATTAAAGAAAGAATTTGGAAAGTTACAAACTGATATTAAAGATGAAATGTAGCTTTTACATGTCCAGTTACGCAGGGACCTTAGGTCCATTATGAGAGATGAGTTACGTGCTATCAAAGACGTGGGGGACAAAAAGCTTGATGGTGATTCTGATGATGACGATCTTGACAATGCTGGTGATGATGATGATGATGACGATGAAGGTGATGAAGGTGATGAAGGTGATGAAGGCGATGAAGGCGATGAAGGTGGTGAAGGTGGTGAAGCTGATGATGCTGCTGATGAGGATGTTGATGTCATAGTGGAGGAGGTCCATATTGATGAGGATGTTGATTATGGTTCAAAAGTGAATAAGAATAATGATAGTGATGATGCGTTGGATGAAGTTGAGAAGAAGGGTGGGAATGAAATTGAATTGGGTAATGAAGTTGGTGATGATGTGTCAATATTCGTGGAGAATAATGATGTGAATGTAATTGAGATTGCTAATGAAGTTGAACGTGTTGTTATGGTTGAAGAACCCGATGAAAAAAAAATAATGATGATGAAGAAGATGTCAAGGTTAGACATATTTGTTTGTTTTGTTATGTGATATATGAATTTTGTTTTAATTATTAAATGGTTCTTTATTTTGCGCAGATTGACAATAATAATGACATGCCGTCTTTTGACATATTAAGCCAATATACTGGGAAAGAAATTGTTGTGTATGATGCTGATAAGGTTAGTGTTATAATTATGTGCCATCATTTATTTAAATGTTATTTATGTTTTGGTTACCATTATATATTGAATTGGTTACTATGATATTGTGTTTTGGTTACCATTATATTATGATTTGGTTACTATTATATTATGATTTGGTTACTAGTTTATGTTATTCAGATTACTAATATAACATGTTCATTTTAGTTTGTTGACTGTTGTACAGTCAGTTGGTTACTAGTTTATGTTATTCAGGTTACTAATCGTATATATTACCTTTTTATGTTAAATGAAAAAGGTGAAGAAAGGTGAGGCAGCAAGCAGGTATGCTCTTGATTTTATGGTTCTCACCACACAGGACATAGCTAAGTGTGATGAGTTGGAGAAAAGTGTCCACAAAGTCGGTGGTAGACCTATACGTGAACCTGCAAAGAGTGTCATTTTACGTTCTCCATATACAGCAACGTTCGGATCGGCTGGTTCATCACCTACTGTAGTGGGTGCTGCTAGTCAAACACTTGCACGTTTTAGTGCATTCCCCAAATCATGCATGGAGATGCCGTCAAAATTTGAAGAGGCATTGTTTGAAGAATAGTTCAAAATTGGAATAAACAACAGAAAAAGGTTTGTTTTTTGTTGTTAACAATGTTATAGTTTTTTATGAAACAAATAAGTTTGTATATTGTAGTAACATATGGTTAATATTAAATAAATGTTATGGTTACTATTATTTTATATTATGGTTACTATTAGATTATGTTTTGGTTACCTAGTAGTTATATTTCGGTTACTATGTGATTATGTTTTGGTTACCAGATTACTGTTTAAAATTAAGTTGTTGATTAGTTTACTGATTTTGGTATGCTGTATTTGGTTACTGTCTAATGATGTATTGGTTACTGTCGAATGTTGTGTTGGTTAATGTGTAACATTACATTGGTTACTGTATAATGCTTAATTGGTTACTGACTAATGTTGTTTTGGTTACTGCATAATATTAAATATAAAATAAATGTTAATATTAAATAAATAGTGTGGTTACTATTAAATAAATGTTATGGTTACTATTACTTTATATTCTGGCTAATATTAGTTTATGTTTTGGTTGCCTATTAGTTATGTATTAGTTACTATTTGATTATTGTTATGATTCTAATATTTGTTGGTTAGCAGGGTACTATTTAAAATTAAGTTGGTTGATTAGTATGTTAATTACAGAATGTGGAAGTTTGATTTGTAGTAGTGTGTATATTAATACTGTAATTCTTAATGTTAGTGTGTATACTAATATTATGCTATTATATTGAAGGACGAACAAATTTCCTGGAAAGAACGATATTATCATACCTTCTTTTGTTTTTGGATCCATTGCAATATCATCGAAGATGTGGTTCTATAAATTAAAGACGCCTGGGCAGTGGTTAGACGATGATGTGAGTATTTTTTTAAAAATTATGTTTTTGTAATTATGTTTACATTATTTAGTTTACATTCATCACATACTTGCATTTTCCAACAACTGTTAATATCCTATTATTTTTTTTTTGGCTCAGCACATCAATGTTGCATTGTATTATTTCCGTAAACTGGCAAGACATTCCGAAAGTGTTCCTATAAGGGTAACGACCACGGATTGTTGGTTTCACAGCAAGATCACCTCTCTTTTCGAGGAGTATACAAAAAAAATTGTGACAAAATTGTTCTGTCTGGGGAGGGTGATGTTGCTGAATACATACATGGGATGTTTATGGATGTCAACACACCATGGAGGAACGTTGACTATATGTTGTTCCCAATTCATATGTCATCACCGGACCATTGATTGTAGTTGACTTTTGATGTGCATCGTAGGTGTCTAACTGTTTACAATTCTCTACAACCAAAAAGGAAATCCATGCAAACTAAAATATCTGATGTTTGTGAGCCGTACATCTTCATTCTTCCCATACTACTGCGCAAGTCTGGTTTTTGGAAGGATAGGTCTGACATTGACTTCAGCAGTGACCCGTATCGCAACAAGGACGAAGATGATATAATTGAGTTGGAATTTTCTGAGACGGTTCCTGAACAAGTAGAGGGGTAAGGGTTAAATTGTGTACATTGCTTTAATTATTACATATAGGTTGATTTTATTTTTGATTTTTGTTATATGTTGTTTGTTGTTACAGTGATTGTGGGATGTTCACAATTTGTTTTGCTGAGCATGTCATTCATCAGTAGTTTGATCAGATTCCTATTCCTCTTCCCACTGCGCAATATCGAAAAAAGTTGTGCACAAACCTATATATGCATGCAAGGAACAAGCAGTTGGAGGGCTATGATACTGATAGAGAATTTCCAGGAAGATTTGTTCCAGATTTTGATTAGTTCGGATTTTGCTGTTTTGTCTTTATTAATTTTGTTGTGTATTTTTTTTAAGTTTTGGTATTGTACACAACATTTGTGTATGGTTTATGATTTTTTTATGTTCATTGGATCTTATGTAGATGGGATTACATATTTGACTATATTAGCATTAATGAAAGAAATATTGTTTGTTGGTTGGTATTTTGTATCTTTTTAAGTTGTGTTTGTTGAATTTTTTTGAAATATACAGTTGGTAACCAATCATGTATAAAGGGGTAACCAGATAATGATTTGATAGTAACCATAGAGTTACAAGATTGTATCAGGACATATATCATATGTTAAGTGTACATGTGTTATGTATACATGGTTTCATAAACTTCAATACCCTTTTAATTACAGGTTGCTGGATATACAGGTTGTTTATGTTGTGGTTACCATTATAAACTGGTATGGTTACTGTTATTAAATTAGGTGGTTATTGTGATGGTTACTGTTATGTAATTATTTGGGTACCATTAAACATTGTTATGGTTACTGTTATATAATTATTTGGTTTACATTAAAAACTGGTATGGTTACTGTTATGGTTACTGTCATGTATAAAATGGTAACCAATTATAATTTTGTAATATACAGTTGGTAACCAATCATGTATAAATAGGTATCCATATAATGATTTGATAGTAACCAGATAGTTGCAATATTATATCAGGACATATTTCATATGTTAAGTGTACATGTGTGAGTATACATGGGTTTCATAAACTTCAATACCGTTTTAATTATATGTTGCTGGATATATAGGTTGTTTATGTTGTGGTTACCATTATAAAATGGTATTGTTACTGATATGAAATTAGGTGGTTAATGTGATGGTTACTGTTATGTAATTATTTAGGTAACATTAAACATTGTTATGGTTACTGTTATGTAATTATTTGGTTAAAAACTGGTATGGTTACTTTTATGTTATTAGGTGGTAACTGTTATGGTTACTGTTATGTAATTATGTGGTTACCATTAAAAACTGTTATGGTTACTGTTATGTATTTATTTGATTACTGTTATTGTTAATGTTTCATTGAAATCAGAAATCAATATATAAATGAATAACAATTTTGTTTACTATACACAATCAAAAATTTTACAAACCAATCGTTTAATGGTTACTCAAATTAAACAATAATACATTCATGTATTTACACTCTTAATTTAACTGCACTATATCATACCCTTTTTAGTGGTCTTAAAACCGGGGGATTACTGCATATTTTTCTGTTGTGTCCTCTTTCTTGGCACCTGCTGCATTTATTTTGAATTTTGATTTCAGATCCGTGTTTGTACCTCCCTTTTATTGGTCTTCCTGCTGGTCTTCTTGTGTTGGGTGGTTTTATACATATGTTTTTTACTTCTTCTTATACATCCCAGTGTTCTTTGTCATCTAATGGCATGATGGAAGCTGAATATGTCTCGACCAAAGTTGCTTTAGTGTAATTTCTTGAGCAAAAATCATAACAGCTCAAATTTCTCTTGCACATAACAACAGCAGTGTGGGGGCAAGGCATCTCATGGTACTGAAATTTACGGCATGTGCATGTCTTTTGTTCGATGTCCACAATATACTGTTTAGAGACATCGTAAATAGTAAAAATCACTAAGTTTGATGTCTCAACCTAAAAAACCCAATGTATACAATCAGATTAACAGTTGCATGCCAAATATACAGTAACCAATTAACTAGTACACAATGTTAGTCAACAAGTAACCAACAATATAAAAGAAACAATTATAAATATCAGTAACATTATAATGTTACATAGTAACTAAGTCAGTATTGATTAGTAACCAATATAATGTTACACAGTAACCAAATAAGCATTATACAGTAAGCATTATATAATTACACAGTAAGCAATTAAGTAGTAGTAAGTAACCAATATAATGTTGCACCTTAGGTAAGTCAGCAATAGTATGTAACAAGTCAGTATTAGTCAGTAATATTATGCAATAAAGGTTATAATTTTATCCAGTAACCAAGTTACTGTAGTCAGTATAATGTTACACAATAACGAACTCAGCAATAGCCAGTGACCATTATATGGTTACATAGTAACCAAGAAAGCAATTGTCAATAACCATTATATGATCAAGAGTTGATCCCAAATATACAGTAACCAATTAACTAGTACACAATATTAGTCAATAAGTAACCACCAATATAAAAGAAACAATTATAAATCTCATTAACATTATAATGTTATATATTAACTAAGTCAGTATTGATCAGTAACCAATATAATGTTACACAGTAACCAAATAAGAATTATATAGTAACTAGTATATAATTACACAGTAAGCAATTCAGTGGTAGTCAATAACCAATATAATGTTACACAGTAACCAAATAAGCATTATATAGTAACCAGTATATAATTACACATTAAGCAATTCAGTAGTAGTAAATAACCAATATAATGTTGCACATTAAGTAAGCTAGCATTAGTCTGTAACCAATAAAGATTATAAATTTATCCAGTAACCAAGTTACTGTTAGTCAGTATAATATTACACAGTAACCAAATCAGCAAAAGCCAACAACCATTATATGATGATGGTTACCATTATAAAATAATGGTCAGTAGATTGCAAATGCAAATTAGTAATGGTACACAGTAACCAATTCATAATAGTAACCAATATAATGTTGCACAGTAACTAACCATTATTAAGTAACCAATATAATGTTACACAGTAACCAATTCAGCAATAATCAGTAACCAATATAATGTTGCACAGTAACTAAGTTTGCATTAGTAAGTAACCAATTTAGTAATAGTCAGTAGATTGCAAATGCAAATTAGGATGCAATAATTTAAATCGAGTATTAATTACCTTAAGTATCTTTGATTTAAAGATATTAGATTGTAATTTTCTCTCAGCTGTTGTGGAAAGTGTTGTGAATGTTGATATGGCTGCTTGTTTGTTTTTGAAATACCATCTTTGAACCAGACAGCGTAGGCATTCAATCATTGTCGCAACTGGAAGATCCCTGATAAACTTGATTGCATTGTTAATAGATTCAGCGGTGTTTGAAGTCATTGTTGAGTACCTTCTTATAGTCCCATGGAGCCTGGTGCACCTATCCAACTTGACCTCTTCCTCCAGATGTGTCCTTATTCGAGGATCAATTCCATCAAGTTCAGCCATGTGTTTGTTGAATTGTTCAACAGTGTAAGCTCTACAAACCCCGTTGTAAGCCTGTTTAACTTCTTCTCCTTTCTTTTTGAATCTATTTTTTATATTTTTCAGTATATGATATGTGCAGGAACCATGCATGATATCCAGAAACACACAATTTAGTCCTTGTATAATGGCTTCATGTCTGTCTGAAACAATACATTGACCTTCCCTAACTCCACAAGTAATTCTCAAATTTTCAAAAAACCATTTCCAAGACAATTCATTTTGAATTAATCTAGGGGGACATTTTTTGTTGACATTGTTAGTGACATTTTTTTTTTGGTTTTTTTTTGTAGTACCTCTCAAAAAATGTATATTATTTATTCCAACTGAAATTTTTATAAAAAACAGTGTTTTAGGTGTAATTTGGATACATACAAGAAACAGGAAATGTACAGTCTGTACATCCCTGTTTCTTTCCTGTATCCAAATTACACTTAAAACACAATTTTTTACAAAAATTTCAGTTGGAATAAATACTATATATTTTTTGAGAGGTACTACAAAAAAAAACCAAAAAAAATAAATAAAAAAATGTCGCTACTCAATGTCAAAAAAAAATGTCGCCGTAGAAGTACTCATTCATTTTCGCTATCAACAACTGAAAAAGCAATCGGAATAATGTTTCGGTTTGCATCTTGTGTGCTTGCTATCAGTAATGTCCCCCCCGTAAGTTGATTGTATAAATGTGTCATCGATTACAATGATTGGAAAATAATGGTGCCATGCTTGAATGGATGCTCCAATGACAATGAATAGATACTTGAAACGACCATTTGTTTCCAACTCAGCACTATCATTAGAATTACAAGTAGTATACTGTATCCAAATCACTAGTAATCGGTAACCGTTCATGTGGTTAATTGCTTACAACTTGTATATTACATTTAGTAACTAAACATGCGTATTAAGATAACCAAACATGTATAATAACCGCATACAAATGGTCTAAAGATTTAATAACTAAACATGCATAATGCCTAAAGGTGTATTAGTTACTGTGTAATAGTTTATTGTTTACTGTATAATGCGTAATTAGTTACTGACTAATGCTATTTTGGTTACTGAATAATATTAATGACTAATGCTTGGTAACCTCATGTTTGGTAACCAATGCATTATACAGTAACCAGCATGTTGCATGAAGGTAACCAATACAATATTAATCAGTAAACAATTTACATTGGTAACATTCTACCGTGTAATGATATCTTGGTTACTGTGGAACATCATATTGTTTACTGTCTAATGCTGTAAAACCAATAAATGTTTTTAAAGTGTTACCTGGATTTGTTTTCTTCAGCATGTGTAACCATGATGGGATGAGTGAGTAGTCGTGTGGATTTCCTCTCACCTTTTCCAATTCTTTCTCCTTCGATCTCCATGCTTTTTGGTAAGAGATAGACACATTATATTCTGACATCATGTCTTCAACAATATCGGTTGGTGTGTATATTTTCTTCAAATTTGATATTTTTTGCATTATGCATTCACTGACCAACTCACTATTTGCCTGTCTGTGGTCTCCCAACAATACATTAACCGAACAAGTGTGGATATCATTGAATTCTCTCACCTTGAACATACTAGTTTTTCTGAAACTTAATGCTCTCATCTTCCATTTGCAATTTTCATCGCATAGACACACTAGCACAAAGTCTCTATAACTTGTTCGTTGGACTTTGTGTTGTCTGTTTTTTCTGATTGAATGCAGCCTCATTGCTTGTGAGAGGATATTTTTGTCTGTGTAGGTTTGATGTAATTTTACTTCACGTTCATTCGGATCCGATATTAAATCATCATATTATTCTTTTGCGTATGATTTGTCATGTTGTCTGTCTAGTTGTTGTTCAATAATTTCCATTGCAAGCTGATCAACATATTGCGTTCCAAATTGGCATGATTGGCTTGCTAGTGGAACTAGTGCTGAATTCCCTTGTGTTGATCTGATTGGCATTACATCGTGAATTGTAGATTCTTCTACATTTGTCAAGTTATGCAAGATCGTTGTGCTTCCCATTCTGTGTTCAATATCCACAATCTGTGGGAATTTACCTTGTTCATCAGATTTTCTACTCATTTCCAAAAAGAATTGTAAGGTTGCTTCGTCTGATATACTGATCGGTGGAATGTTGCTTCTAAGCTAAAATTTTATTGACAATGTTGTTACGTTTGTGTCTAGCCGTAATGCACTGCATATTTTGGTTACCATTTCTTTGAACGACATATTTGATGGAACTAATATGCCAGTAACTTCAAATTTGGTGTATTGGTTACTATTAGCCCATGTGCCGTTAAAATAAAGTACAACTGAAATCATCTCTATTGTCTGTTAACAAAATAAGTAATGGTAAGTAACAAGATCAATGTTAGCCGGTAACCAATATAATGTTAAACAGTAACCAAGTCAACATTAGTCAGTAACCAAGTCTTCATCAGTAACCATTATAATGTTACACAGTAACAAAGTAATTATTAGTCAGTAACCAATGCAATGGTACACAGTAACAAAATCATTATTAGTCAGTAACATATACATAGTCAGACGGTAACCAATATAATGTAAAGCAGTAATTAAGTCAGCATTAGTCACTAACCAAGTCTTCATTAGTAACCATTACAATGTTACACAGTAACAAAGTCATTATTAGTCAGTAACCAATGCAATGGTACACAGTAGCCAATTCATTATTAATCAATAACCTATGTTAGCCGGTAACCAATATAATGTTACATAGTAACCAAGTCATCATTAGTCAGTAACCAAGTCAGTAACAATTACATATTATAGTCAGACATTAACCAATGTAATGTTAAGCAGTAACCAATTCAGCATTAGTCAGTAACCAATTCTTCATCAGTAACCATTATAATGTTACACAGTAACAAAGTCATTATTAGTCAGTAACAAATGCAATGGTACACATTAGCCAATTTATTATTAGTCAATAACAAATGCAATGGTACACAGTAACCAAATCATTATTAGTCAGTAGCCAATGCAACATTAGTTAGTACCATTATGCATTAACCAATCCAGCATTAAACTGTAACATAGACATAGTCAGACAGTAACCAATGTAATGTTAAGCAGTAACCAATTCAGCATTAGTCAGTAACCAAGTCTTCATCAGTAACCATTATAATGTTACACAGTAACAAAGTCATTATTAGTCAGTAACCAATGCAATGGTACACAGTAGCCAATTCATTATTAGTCAGTAACCAATGTAATGGACACAGTAACCAAATCATTATTAGTCAGCAACCAATGCAACATTAGTTAGCACCAATATGTATTAACCAATCTAGCATTAAACAGTAAAATAGATATAGTTAGATAGTAACCAATGTAATGTTAAGCAGTAACTAATTGCATTTTTACATGCAATTGCAATTAAAACATTCATATTGCAATCAAAACATTCATTATTCTTACCGTGTGACCATTTTAAGTGCAAAAAACTTAAGAAAGGTAACCAATATAGTAATTCGTAGTAACAATAGGTAACTATATGATTATAAATTTTAAACCAACATACCTCAATAATTTTTTATCGAAGTTGATGTTGATCTTGTATTCAACAATCACTACAGTATTTGGTTACTGATCTTGAAGGCGTTGTTGATTTTGTATGCTATTTTCGACCTTAGAGATGCGTCGCGACAACTGGCTTTGTCTTCTCCTATTACGAGTTTAGTCGCGACAAGAGGCTTCGGCTTCGTATTTTTGTCTTCTTGGTCGTTGATCTGTTGTTTCGATTTCAAAGTTGCATGATTTTAGGAACAATTAATTTCAAATATGAAATTGGGTAACTGACTTGGATAATGACACGTGATTTTAGGCACGTTATATTGCTTATGTTTTATTTTTATAATTATGTTGTGTATGTTTTATTTTTGTAATTACTTTTTAAATGTTGTATATTAGTGTAAAGGACCCAAATATGGAACAATTACATATTATAGTACATTTATGAAAATAATTACAAAAATCATACACTAATAAAATAATTACAAAAATATGACATTTCATCATATATATTTACAAAACTAATATAATTAAGAGTCCTTAATTTAAGGGATAAATATTAATGGCTAACATAGCAAAAAGTTATTTTTTTAATCGCGTGATAACCGCCTATCATTTGTATGGGACTCTGCAGTTACCAAACCCCTTTTGCATGCTGAAACCCTTGTTTCTCCCCTCTGTCACGACTAAACGTAATCGGAGTTAAAATCTATTGTTTCCGGTGATTGTTCTTCATCTTTGTTCGTGTGTTATTCATCTCTACCATATTTGTTTAGTTGTTCGGCATACTCGTTGAGTTGTTCATCATTGTAGTTATTACTCGTTACTCGTCTGGTTCATTGTCGTTGTCATTTTTACTCGTTTGGTTCATTGTCGTTGTTACTCGTTATTCTTCTCCATTGATCGACTATGGTGTTTATTATTGCTTCAAGTGAGTATTTTCTTAATAGTTTATTATATTATATATTAAAGTTGTTTACTAACATAATGGAGTATTCATTGTTGTGGTTTGTGTTGTTTTTATGTTTTGTATAGAATGGTTGATATAAGGAATGATACAAGGAAGAAGGATGGAAAGAGGAAAAGGATCGTGGAGGGTGATTCTGTTAAGAAGTTGAAGAAGTTTGTTGTGGAGAGCAAGGGGAAGGGAAAGGGGAAGGATGTAGGTAATAAATCGAGTAAGAATGAAAGTAGTTTGGTGATACATAGTGATATCAAACATTCCAAAGTGCAATTAGATTCTGATTTTGATGTCGCTGTTAAGAATGAAGCTCAAGTTCTTATCCAGAAGATAATTCCAACTCAACGAATTTTAAAGGTGTGTTAATTTAAATATTGTTATTGTTTACTGTATAATGCATAATTGGTTACTGTATAATGCTTAATTGGTTACTGCATAATATTAATGATTAATGCTTGGTAACCACATGATTGGTAACCAATGCATTAGACAATAACCACCATGTTGCATGAAGGTAACCAAAACTGACTTGGTTACTGTCTTATGATGTCTTGGTTACTATCTTATGAGTGTCTTGGTTACTATCTAATGATGTCTTGGTTACTGTCTAATGATGTATTGGTTACTGTGTTATGAGTGTCTTGATTACTGTCTAATGATGTCTTGGTTACTGTCTTATGGTGCATTGGTTACTGTCTTTTGATGTCTTGGTTACCGTCTAATGATTTCTTTGTTACTGTCTTATGTGTGTCTTGGTTGCTGTCTAATGATGTCTTGGTTACTGTCTAATGATGTTTTGGTTACTGTCTAACCAGTATATTGTCTAAAGTTGTATTGGTTACTGTGCAACATTGTATTGGTTACTGTATAATGCTGAATAGGTTACTGACTAATGGTGTTTTGGTTACTACATAATATTTTTGACTAATGATTGGTAAGCACATGTTTGGTAACCAATGTATTAGACAGTAACCAGCATGTTGCATGAAGATAACCAACATGTTGTTTACTGTATAATGTTGTCTTGGTTACTGTCTTGGTTACTGTCTAATGATTTATTTGTTGCTGTCTAACTATTATATTGTGTAATGTTGTCTTGGTTACTGTCTAATGCTGGATTGGTTACTGATTAATGATTTTTTGTTTACTGACTAAAGCTATATTGGTTACTTGTCTATGTTGTTTTGGTTACTATCATATGATAGGTTGGTTAACTTTGTAATTCTAATTTTGTTTACTTGCAGTTATGAGATCTTTATTACGAGGAATGCAACAGAAAATTCACCGAAAAAGTGATATATTGGTGCGACATGGAAGTCCCCAGTATCATTGCAAATAAATTGAATAAGAGTCAGCTTGATAAATTTAAGGCAACATGTTTTGGGAATTTTCTTGAGTTTGGTGAGCACCAAATGTATTCCCAGATTATTCACCACGCTCTTGTGAGGGGAGGTTCACCAGAGGGATGATGGTGAAATGTGGGTTTTGTTCGGAGAGAAAAGGGTCAGGTTCGGTTTGCCTGAGTTTTGTATGATATCTGGGTTGAGATGGAAGGGCGAGGATGATATAACTCCATATAAAGGTATGGAGAATATGCTTATTTGTAAGTTTTTTGGTGATGAAGCTGTGACACGTAGTAGTATTGGTAGAATATATAGGAAGGCAATTTTTGATGATGATGACGAGGCTATTAAGATGTCTATGATATTTTTGGTCTTTAATTTCATTATGTGCACATTTTCTGAAAATTACGTTGATGGGGCAATGGTTAATTTTTTGTGTTGTGGCGATGTTAGTAGTTTTCCTTGGGGGAAAGTTGCTTTTGAGATGACAAAGTTCTCTTTGTCTAATGCTTTGAAGGGGCGTTATAGGAAAGAAAAGAATGGTGTTTCAACATACAATTTTTATATGGATCATTACACCAAATTGTACAAGTTGAACGGGCTTCCGTATGTATTCCAGGTTTTTATGTTTGAAACTATTCTGACATTCAAAAATCGGGGTATATGCAATGACGAGCATCCGTCGGATGTCCGTTTATTCAGATGGAAGGAGTTAATGAAGTCGCTTTCAAACGACAAGTTGAATGAATTAGTTTTTTGTTCTGGACATGTATGTTGTTTTACCTTTAGTTATATACTTGATAAATGAAAATATTATGTGAAGTTTACTATAAACAAAGTAGTTAGTTACCTTTATATATACGTTTGGTTACTGATTATTTTATATGCATGTTAATAATAACAATGTTTTTGGTTAATTGAATATTCAAATACGGTTACTGATTAGATTACATTCAGGTTACTAATAACATTGTTGTTGGTTACCCTAATATACACATTTGGTTACATTTATGCATTTAGTTGGTTACTACTTATTATACATTAGGTTACCTGTATATATGTATTTGGTTACTGATTATGTTTTATGATTCTTTATTTATTGTTTATTTCAATTTAATTGTACATTGTTTGTTAGATGATATACTAAAGTATACTTATTATTTTTCAGTTGAGGATAAACAGTTTGATTCCCACGGCCGAGGAGAAGGATCGGCTTGATTTGGGCGATTTTCACTTTTTTAATGGGAAGGATGGTGACAAGAAAGTAGACAAAAAAGTGAAGGCTGACAACATTGGTGTTGATATATCTGTTGTGAAAGAGGCAATTGATGTACGGTCTAAGCCGTTGGAGAAGAAAGTGTCTGAATTGAAGAAAGAACTTTCTGAATTGAAAAAAGAATTTGGAAAGTTGCGAACTGATATTAAAGATGAAATGCAGCTTTTATATGTCCAGTTATGCAGGGACCTTAGGTCCATTATTAGAGATGAGTTACGTGCTATCAAAGACGTGGGGGACAAAAAAGCTTGATGGTGATTCTGATAATGACGATTCTGACAATGCTGGTGATGATGATGATGACGATGAAGGTGATGAAGGTGATGAAGGCGATGAAGGCGATGAAGGTGGTGAAGGTGGTGAAGCTGATGATGCTGCTGATGAGGATGCTGATGTCATGGTGGAGGAGGTCCATGTTGATGAGGATGTTGATTATAGTTCAAAAGTGAATAAGAATAATGATGGTGATGATGCGTTGGATGAAGTTGAGAAGAAGAGTGGGAATGAAATTGAATTGGGTGATGAAGTTTGTGATGATGTGTAAATATTCGTGGAGAATAATGATGTGAATGTAATTGAGATTGCTAATAAAGTTGAACGTGCTGTTATGGTTGAAGAACCCGAAGAAAAAAAAATAATGATGATGAAGAAGATGTCAAGGTTAGACATATTTGTTTGTTTTGTTATGTGATATATGTCTTTTGTTTTAATTATTAAATGGTTCTTTATTTTGCGCAGATTGACAATAATAATGACATGCCGTCTTTTGACATATTAAGCCAATGTATTGGGAAAGAAATTGTTATGTATGATGCTGATAAGGTTAGTGTTATAATTATGTGCCATCATTTATTTAAATGTTATTTATGTTTTGGTTACCATTATATATTGAATTGGTTACTATGATATTGTGTTTTGGTTACCATTATATTATGATTTGGTTACTATTATATTATGATTTGGTTACTAGTTTATGTTATTCAGATTACTAATATAACATGTTCATTTTAGTTTGTTGGCTGTTGTACAGTCAGTTTGTTACTAGTTTATGTTATTCAGGTTACTAATCGTATATATTACCTTTTTATGTTAAATGAAAAAGGTGAAGAAAGGTGAGGCAGCAAGCAGGTATGCTCTTGATTTTATGGTTCTCACCACACAGGACATAGCTAAGTGTGATGAGTTGGAGAAGAGTGTCCACAAAGCCGGTGGTAGACCTGTACGTGAACCTGCAAAGAGTGTCATTGTACGTTCTCCATATACAGCAGCGTTCGGATCGGCTGGTTCATCATCTACTGTAGTGGGTGTTGCTAGTCAAATACTTGCACGTTTAAGTGCATTCCCCAAATCATGCATGGAGATGCCGTCAAAATTTGAAGAGGCATTGTTTGAAGAATGGTTCAAAATTGGAATAAACAACAGAAAAAGCTTTGTTTTTTGTTGTTAACAATGTTATAGTTTTTTATGAAACAAATAAGTTTGTATTATTGTAGTAACATATGGTTAATATTAAATAAATGTTATGGTTACTTTTATTTTATATTATGGTTACTATTAGATTATGTTTTGGTTACTTAGTAGTTATATTTCGGTTACTATGTGATTATGTTTTGGTTACCAGATTAATGTTTAAAATTAAGTTGTTGATTAGTTTACTGATTTTGGTATACTATATTTGGTTACTGTCTAATGATGTATTGGTTATTGTCGAATGTTGTATTGGTTAATGTGTAACATTACATTGGTTACTGTATAATGCTTAATTGGTTACTGACTAATGCTGTTTTAGTTACTGCATAATATTAAATATAAAATAAATGTTAATATTAAATAAATGGTGTGGTTACTATTAAATAAATGTTATGGTTACTATTACTTTATATTCTGGTTAATATTAGTTTATGTTTTGGTTACCTATTAGTTATGTATTAGTTACTATTTGATTATTGTTATGATTCTAATATTTGTTGGTTAGCAGGGTACTGTTTAAAATTAAGTTGGTTGATTAGTATGTTAATTATAGAATGTGGAAGTTTAATTTGTAGAAGTGTGTATATTAATACTGTAATTCTTAATGTTAGTGTGTATACTAATATTATGTTATTATATTGAAGGACGGACAAATTTCCTGGAAAGAACGATATTATCATGCCTTCTTTTGTTTTTGGATCCATTGCAATATCATCGAAGATGTGGTTCTATAAATTAAAGACGCCTGGGCAGTGGTTAGACGATGATGTGAGTATTTTTTTTAAAAATTATGTTTTTGTAGTTATGTTTACATTATTTAGTTACATTCATCACATACTTGCATTTTCCAACAACTGTTAATATCCTATTAATTTTTTTTTTGGCTCAGCACATCAATGTTGCGTTGTATTATTTCCATAAACTGGCAAGACATTTCGAAAGTGTTCCTATAAGGGTAACGACCACGGATTGTTGGTTTCACAGCAAGATCACCTCTCTTTTCGAGGAGTATACAAAAAAAATTGTGACAAAATTATTCTGTCTGAGGAGGGTGATGTTGCTGAATACATACATGGGATGTTTATGGATGTCAACACACCATGGAGGAACGTTGACTATATGTTGTTCCCAATTCATATGTCATCACCGGACCATTGATTGTAGTTGACTTTTGATGTGCATCGTAGGTGTCTAACTGTTTACAATTCTCTACAACCAAAAAGGAAATCCATGCAAACTAAAATATCTGATGTTTGTGAGCCGTACATCTTCATTCTTCCCATACTACTGCGCAAGTCTGGTTTTTGGAAGGATAGGTCTGACATTGACTTCAGCAGTGACCCGTATCGCAACAAGGACGAAGATGATATAATTGAGTTGGAATTTTCTGAGACGGTTCCTGAACAAGTAGAGGGGTAAGGGTTAAATTGTGTACATTGCTTTAATTATTACATATAGGTTGATTTTATTTTTGATTTTTGTTATATGTTGTTTGTTGTTACAGTGATTGTGGGATGTTCACAATTTGTTTTGCTGAGCATGTCATTCATCAGTAGTTTGATCAGATTCCTATTCCTCTTCCCACTGCGCAGTATCGAAAAAAGTTGTGCACAAACCTATATATGCATGCAAGGAACAAGCAGTTGGAGGGCTATGATACTGATAGAGAATTTCCAGGAAGATTTGTTCCAGATTTTGATTAGTTCGGATTTTGCTGTTTTGTCTTTATTAATTTTGTTGTGTATTTTTTTTAAGTTTTGGTATTGTACACAACATTTGTGTATGGTTTATGATTTTTTTATGTTCATTGGATCTTATGTAGATGGGATTACATATTTGACTATATTAGCATTAATGAAAGAAATATTGTTTGTTGGTTGGTATTTTGTATCTTTTTAAGTTGTGTTTGTTGAATTTTTTTGAAATATACAGTTGGTAACCAATCATGTATAAAGGGGTAACCAGATAATGATTTGATAGTAACCATAGAGTTACAAGATTGTATCAGGACATATATCATATGTTAAGTGTACATGTGTTATGTATACATGGTTTCATAAACTTCAATACCCTTTTAATTACAGGTTGCTGGATATACAGGTTGTTTATGTTGTGGTTACCATTATAAACTGGTATGGTTACTGTTATTAAATTAGGTGGTTATTGTGATGGTTACTGTTATGTAATTATTTGGGTACCATTAAACATTGTTATGGTTACTGTTATATAATTATTTGGTTTACATTAAAAACTGGTATGGTTACTGTTATGGTTACTGTCATGTATAAAATGGTAACCAATTATAATTTTGTAATATACAGTTGGTAACCAATCATGTATAAATAGGTATCCATATAATGATTTGATAGTAACCAGATAGTTGCAATATTATATCAGGACATATTTCATATGTTAAGTGTACATGTGTGAGTATACATGGGTTTCATAAACTTCAATACCGTTTTAATTATATGTTGCTGGATATACAGGTTGTTTATGTTGTGGTTACCATTATAAAATGGTATTGTTACTGTTATGAAATTAGGTGGTTAATGTGATGGTTACTGTTATGTAATTATTTAGGTAACATTAAACATTGTTATGGTTACTGTTATGTAATTATTTGGTTAAAAACTGGTATGGTTACTTTTATGTTATTAGGTGGTAACTGTTATGGTTACTGTTATGTAATTATGTGGTTACCATTAAAAACTGTTATGGTTACTGTTATGTATTTATTTGATTACTGTTATTGTTAATGTTTCATTGAAATCAGAAATCAATATATAAATGAATAACAATTTTGTTTACTATACACAATCAAAAATTTTACAAACCAATCGTTTAATGGTTACTCAAATTAAACAATAATACATTCATGTATTTACACTCTTAATTTAACTGCACTATATCAGACCCTTTTTAGTGGTCTTAAAACCGGGGGATTACTGCATATTTTTCTGTTGTGTCCTCTTTCTTGGCACCTGCTGCATTTATTTTGAATTTTGATTTCAGATCCGTGTTTGTACCTCCCTTTTATTGGTCTTCCTGCTGGTCTTCTTGTGTTGGGTGGTTTTATACATATGTTTTTTACTTCTTCTTATACATCCCAGTTTTCTTTGTCATCTAATGGCATGATGGAAGCTGAATATGTCTCGACCAAAGTTGCTTTAGTGTAATTTCTTGAGCAAAAATCATAACAGCTCAAATTTCTCTTGCACATAACAACAGCAGTGTGGGGGCAAGGCATCTCATGGTACTGAAATTTACGGCATGTGCATGTCTTTTGTTCGATGTCCACAATATACTGTTTAGAGACATCGTAAATAGTAAAAATCACTAAGTTTGATGTCTCAACCTAAAAAACCCAATGTATACAATCAGATTAACAGTTGCATGCCAAATATACAGTAACCAATTAACTAGTACACAATGTTAGTCAACAAGTAACCAACAATATAAAAGAAACAATTATAAATATCAGTAACATTATAATGTTACATAGTAACTAAGTCAGTATTGATTAGTAACCAATATAATGTTACACAGTAACCAAATAAGCATTATACAGTAAGCATTATATAATTACACAGTAAGCAATTAAGTAGTAGTAAGTAACCAATATAATGTTGCACCTTAGGTAAGTCAGCAATAGTATGTAACAAGTCAGTATTAGTCAGTAATATTATGCAATAAAGATTATAATTTTATCCAGTAACCAAGTTACTGTAGTCAGTATAATGTTACACAATAACGAACTCAGCAATAGCCAGTGACCATTATATGGTTACATAGTAACCAAGAAAGCAATTGTCAATAACCATTATATGATCAAGAGTTGATCCCAAATATACAGTAACCAATTAACTAGTACACAATATTAGTCAATAAGTAACCACCAATATAAAAGAATCAATTATAAATCTCATTAACATTATAATGTTATATATTAACTAAGTCAGTATTGATCAATAACCAATATAATGTTACACAGTAACCAAATAAGAATTATATAGTAACCAGTATATAATTACACAGTAAGCAATTTAGTAGTAGTCAATAACCAATATAATGTTACACAGTAACCAAATAAGCATTATATAGTAACCAGTATATAATTACACAGTAAGCAATTCAGTAGTAGTCAATAACCAATATAATGTTGCACATTAAGTAAGTTAGCATTAGTCTGTAACCAATAAAAATTATAATTTTATCCAGTAACCAAGTTACTGTTAGTCAGTATAATGTTACACAGTAACCAAATCAGCAAAAGCCAACAACCATTATATGATGATGGTTACCATTATAAAATAATGGTCAGTAGATTGCAAATGCAAATTAGTAATGGTACACAGTAACCAATTCATAACAGTAACCAATATAATGTTACACAGTAACTAACCATTATTAAGTAACCAATATAATGTTACACAGTAACCAATTCAGCAATAATCAGTAACCAATATAATGTTGCACAGTAACTAAGTTTGCATTAGTAAGTAACCAAGTTAGTAATAGTCAGTAGATTGCAAATGCAAATTAGGATGCAATAATTTAAATCGAGTATTAATTACCTTAAGTATCTTTGATTTAAAGATATTAGATTGCAACTTTCTCTCAGCTGTTGTGGAAAGTGTTGTGAATGTTGATATGGCTGCTTGTTTGTTTGTGAAATACCATCTTTGAACCAGACAACGTAGGCATTCAATCATTGTCGCAACTGGAAGATCCCTGATAAACTTGATTGCATTGTTAATAGATTCAGCGGTGTTTGAAGTCATTGTTGAGTACCTTCTTACAGTCCCATGGAGCCTGGTGCACCTATCCAACTTGACCTCTTCCTCCAGATATGTCCTTATTCGAGGATCAATGCCATCAAGTTCAGCCATGTGTTTGTTGAATCGTTCAACAGTGTAAGCTCTACAAATCCCGTTGTAAGCCTGTTTAACTTCTTCTCCTTTCTTTTTGAATCTGTTTTTTATATTTTTCAGTATATGATATGTGCAGGAACCATGCATGATATCCGGAAACACACAATTTAGTCCTTGTATAATGGCTTCATGTCTGTCTGAAACAATACATTGACCTTCCCTAACTCCACAAGTAATTCTCAAATTTTCAAAAAACCATTTCCAAGACAATTCATTTTTGATGTCAACAACTGGAAAAGCAATAGAAATAATGTTTCGGTTTGCATCTTGTGTGCTTGCTATCAGTAATGTCCCCCCGTAAGTTGATTGTATGAATGTGCCATCGATTACAATGATTGGAAAATAATGGTGCCATGCTTAAATGGATGCTCCAATGGCAAAGAATAGATACTTGAAACGACCATTTGTTTCCAACTCAAGGGCTGTGACGGAACCTGATATAAAACATCAGCACTATCATTAGAATTTCAAGTAGTATACTGTATCCAAATCACTAGTAATCGGTAACCGTTCATGTGGTTAATTGCTTACAACTTGTATATTACATTTAGTAACTAAACATGTGTATTAAGGTAACCAAACATGTATAATAACCGCATACAAATGGTCTAAAGATTTAATAACTAAACATGCATAATGTCTAAAGGTGTATTGGTTACTGTGTAATAGTTTATTGTTTACTGTATAATGCTTAATTGGTTACTGACTAATGCTATTTTGGTTACTGAATAATATTAATGACTAATGCTTGGTAACCTCATGTTTGGTAACCAATGCATTATACAGTAACCAGTATGTTGCATGAAGGTAACCAATACAATATTAATCAGTAAACAATTTACATTGGTAACATTCTACCGTGTAATGATATCTTGGTTACTGTCTAATGCTGTAAAACCAATAAATGTTTTTAAAGTGTTACCTGAATTTGTTTTCTTCAGCATGTGTAACCATGATGGGATGAGTGAGTAGTCGTGTGGATTTCCTCTCACCTTTTCCAATTCTTTCTCCTTCGATCTCCATGCTTTTTGGTAAGAGATAGACACATTATATTCTGACATCATGTCTTCAACAATATCGGTTGGTGTGTATATTTTCTTCAAATTTGATATTTTTTGCATTATGCATTCACTGACCAACTCACTATTTGCATGTCTGTGGTCTCCCAACAATACATTGACCGAACAAGTGTGGATATCATTGAATTCTCTCACCTTGAACATACTGGTTTTTCTGAAACTTGATGCTCTCATCTTCCATTTGCAATTTTCATCGCATACACACACTAGCACAAAGTCTCTATAACTTGTTCGTTGGACTTTGTGTTGTCTATTTTTTCTGATTGAATGCAGCCTCATAGCTAGTGAGAGGATTTTTTTGTCTGTGTAGGTTTGATGTAATTTTACTTCACGTTCATTCGGATCTGATATTACATCATCATATTGTTCTTTTGCGTATGATTTGTCATGTTGTCTGTCTAGTTGTTGTTCAATAATTTCCATTGCAAGCTGATCAACATATTGCGTTCCAAATTGGCATGATTGGCTTGCTAGTGGAACTAGTGCTGAATTCCCTTGTGTTGATCTGATTGGCATTACATCGTGAATTGTACATTCTTCTACATTTGTCAAGTTATGCAAGATCGTTGTGCGTCCCATTCTGTGTTCAATATCCACAATCAGTGGGAATTTACCTTGTTCATCAGATTTTCTACTCATTTCCAGAAAGAATTGTAAGGTTGCTTCGTCTGATATACTGATCGGTGGAATGTCGCTTCTATTCTGAAATTTTATTAACAATGTTGTTGCGTTTGTGTCTAGCCGTAATGCACTGCATATTTTGGCTAGCATTTCTTTGAACGAAATATTTGATGAAACTAATATGCCAGTAACTTCAAATTTGGTGTATTGCTTACTATTAGCCCATGTGCCGTTAAAATAAAGTACAACTGAAATCATCTCCATTGTCTGTCAACCAAATAAGTAATGGTAAGTAACAAAATCAATGTTAGCCGGTAACCAATATAATGTTAAACAGTAACCAAGTCAACATTAGTCAGTAACCAAGTCTTCATCAGTAACCATTATAATGTTACACAGTAACAAAGTAATTATTAGTCAGTAACCAATGCAATGGTACACAGTAACAAAATCATTATTAGTCAGTAACATATACATAGTCAGACGGTAACCAATATAATGTTAAGCAGTAATTAAGTCAGCATTAGTCACTAACCAAGTTTTCATTAGTAACCATTACAATGTTACACAGTAACAAAGTCATTATTAGTCAGTAACCAATGCAATGGTACACAGTAGCCAATTTATTATTACTTAATAACCTATGTTAGCCGGTAACCAATATAATGTTACACAGTAACCAAGTCATCATTAGTCAGTAACCAAGTCAGTAACAATTACATATTATAGTCAGACAGTAACCAATGTAATGTTAAGCAGTAACCAATTCAGCATTAGTCAGTAACCAATTCTTCATCAGTAACCATTATAATGTTACACAGTAACAAAGTCATTATTAGTCAGTAACAAATGCAATGGTACACAGTAGCTAATTCATTATTAGTCAATAACAAATGTAATGGTACACAGTAACCAAATCATTATTAGTCAGTAACCAATGCAACATTAGTTAGTACCATTATGCATTAACCAATCCAGCATTAAACAGTAACAGACATAGTCAGACAGTAACCAATGTAATGTTAAGCAGTAACCAATTCAGCATTAGTCAGTAACCAAGTCTTCATCAGTAACCATTATAATGTTACACAGTAACAAAGTCATTATTAGTTAGTAACCAATGCAATGGTACACAGTAGCCAATTCATTATTAGTCAGTAACCAATGTAATGGACACAGTAACCAAATCATTATTAGTCAGCAACCAATGCAACATTAGTTAGTACCAGTATGTATTAACCAATCCAGCATTAAACAGTAAAATAGACATAATTAGACAGTAACCAATGTAATGTTAGGCAGTAACCAATTGTATTTTTACATGCAATTGCAATTAAAACATTCATATTGCAATCAAAACATTCATTATTCTTACCGTGTAACCATTTTAAGTGTAAAAAATTTAAGAAAGGTAACCAATATAGTAATTCGTAGTAACAATAGGTAACTATATGATTATAAATTTTAAACCAACATACCTCAATATTTTTTTATCGAAGTTGATGTTGATCTTGTATTCAACAATCACTGCAATATTTGGTTACTGATCTTGAAGGCGTTGTTGATTTTGTATGCTATTTTCGATCTTAGAGATGCATCGCGACAACCGGCTTTGTCTTCTCCGATTACGAGTTTAGTCGCGACAGGAGGCTTCGGCTTCGTATTTTTGTCTTCTCCGTCGTTGATCTGTTGTTTCGATTTCAAAGTTGCATGATTTTAGGGACGGTTAATTTCAAATATGAAATTGGGTAACTGACTTGGATAATGACACGTGATTTTAGGCGCGTTATATTGCTTATGTTTTATTTTTGTAATTATGTTGTGTATGTTTTATTTTTGTAATTACTTTTTAAATATTGTATATTAGTGTAAAGGACCCTAAAAATATTTGGACTTCCTTACTAAAATGTTTGGGCCATAATAATTAATATGGTCCATTTTCATAAATTCTATCTTACCCTAATTATTTAATTAGGGTTTCCATTTCCTCAATTATAATTTAAATCCTTATTCAAGTACACTTAATTTCTTAACCCAATTAGACTTGCTTTAATTAGGTTATAAAATTAATTAATTGTGATGTATAAAATAAATCTCTTAGCATTAGTATATATTTTAAACACTATTATTCTCCCATACCATAACCCTTAAGTTAATAAAATTTTAATTCTTAATATATAATTAGGTTACATTAGTTTCTTTTAATTATTTATATAATAAACAAATAAAGACAAACACATAATATTCATATTTATTTACTCACATATTCACACAAATTAATTTAGTTGGTGAAGACATGATCCACAAATATCTTAGATTAGGTCACTAGTATATAATTAAATACTAGGACACTAAATAAAGATAACCATTTAGGTTATTTAATTCTAATACCTAATTTATGATTAGGTTATGTAACTTTCTATTTAATTTTTCTTTATATAATAAATAAATATATATACTTAATATATTTATTTATTTAATCAAATTCATACCTCACATAAGTCAAAAAATATTTATCCTTATCATTCCTCTTGCTAAAATATATAGCACATATACATATACACATTTACTTTATCCTTATAATATCTCTTCACTTAAATTTTTTTTCCTTAACAAATTTCTCACATTCATAATCTATTCCTTTCTTTTCAAAATTTCAATCATTCTCATAATTTCTTTCATTAATTCACATAAAGTTAAAGGTAACATAATACCTTATTCTTAACATACTTCTAAATATAATTTCATTCTTGTTTTTGAATTTTGTAACCCTTATTTTCTCAATTCTATTCAAATAGTAAACCATATAGGTTCTTCTTTAGAAAAATTAAATCATTCCTCTATTTCCACTCTAGGTTTTATTCTTTAACCTTTAATTTAATCATTCAATAACTTCTAAATTCTCGGGTTATCACAATAACTCCTCCATCATCTGGTTGTTTAGATTCTTGGAATTGTCCGATACGATCACCTCTAGTTGTCCATATCGACAGATGACATTGTTTTTGATGAAACCAATGATTACCTCTTTGGTGACTTTGGGAAAAGAGGTCTCTTCTACCCATTTGGTGAAGTAGTCAATCATGGTGAAGATAAATCGATGACCATTACTGGCTTGGGGTTCGATTGGCCGATCACGTCCATTCCCCACACTGAAAAGGGTCAGGATGAACTCATTGTGTAATTCACTTGGAGGAGCGTGGATGGCATTTCCATGAATTTGGCATTGATAGCATCTCCTGACGTGATCATCACAGTTGACTTTGAGAGAGATCCAATAATGCCCCGTTCTTAATATCTTCTTGGCAGGTAAAGTGTCGCTCATGTGTGGACCACATACTTCACGATGGACTTCATCCATGAATCTTTGGGCTTGGTCTTTATCTAGGCATCTTAGAAGGCCTATTCTCGCATCCCTTTTATAAAGTGCGTCTCCACTTAGGTAGAATTTCATGACCATTTTATGGATCCGCTTTCTTTCAACTTGACTTGCCCCAGCGGGCATAGATTCATCTCGAAGATATTCTTTGATGTCATAAAACCAGGGCTGTTTAATGGGAGGTTGTTCATATGATACTTCTCCAATATAATTTCCATAGGCTGGTGCCTTCTAGCTTGCAAGTTTGATACCTGGGATTCCTCCCCTTTCAGATATGTTGATTAATGAAGCCAAGGTTGCTAATGCATCTGTGAAATCATTCCTTCTTCGAGGGATGTAGATGAAGGATATTTCTTCAAACTCCATAGCCATCTGGATAACTTGTCGATGGTATGGCAGCAAATGTAATTCTTTGGTGTGATATGCCCCAGTGGTTTCCTTGATGACCAGCTCAAAATCCCCAAAGACAGCTAACCATTTGATATCCATGGATTGGGCTAGTTTCAAGCCCATTATACAACCTTCATACTTAGCTGTGACTGTAATTTGATAGCAACGGGATACTTTTCTCCCAAAATAGATACCAGAACTGCTCCTGCTCCGGCACCTTCTATGTTTATGGCTCCATCAAAATACAATTTCCAAGATCGGACTATATTTTCCTAATAGATTTGTTGAATTGTCATTATTCCTTCATCCGGGAAATACGTTTCCAAGGGTTCGAAATCCCCTGATGGTGCTTCGGCCAATTGATCTGCAATTCCTTGACCCTTGATGGACTTTTAAGTCACGTAGATGGGTTCGATTTGTTAGAGGATCAACTGCCATTTGAACAGTCGGCAATTCAACATGGGTTTATTGAATAGGTACTTCATAGGATCCATGCGAGATATGAGATAGGTTGTGTGACCATAGAGATAATGTTGTAATCTCATGGCGGCCCATGCAAATGCACAACAGGTCTTTTCAATCAAAGTGCACTTCTGTTCGCCGATGCTGAATTTTTTACTGAGGTAATAGATAGCTATTTCCTTGCCTCTATCTTCCTTTTATCCCAGCATGCAGCCCATAACATTGGCATTGACTGACAGGTACATAAACATGGGAACATTGCCCCTTGGAGGTACCAAGACAGGAGCTTTGACCAATTGCTTTTTGATGGAAAGGAAGGTTTTTTGACACTCTTCATTCCACTTCATGAAGGAATTTTTCCTTAACAACTTGAAGATGGGCTCACACGTTGATGTGAGTTGAGAGATGAATCTGCTGATGAAATTGATTCTCCCCATAAATCCTCGTATTTCTTTTTCTGTTTGGGGCACGGGCATCTCAGTGATTGCCTCAATTTTAGCAGGATCCAGTTCAATGCTTCTATGGCTTACCAAAAATCCTAGCAACTTGCCTGATTTGACACCAAAGGCACACTTGGCCGAGTTCAGCTTCAAGTTGTATTTGCGCAATCGGTTGAAAAGCTTTTTGAGATGGTTGATATGGTCATATTGCTTCTAGGATTTGGCAATGATGTCATCCATAGAGAACTCTATTTATTTGTGCATCAAATCATGAAAAAGGGCTATCATGGCTTGCTAATAGGTGGCACCGGTATTGATAAGGTCGAAAGATAAACGTCTATAACAGAAGATTCCCCAGGGAGTGATGAAGTGTGATGTGACACCCCCAAAATAGGTATACATCACCCATTCTGAGTCGCCAAATACATGGTACAGAAATCAAATACAACTTAATTATACAACTGTCTTGTAAAGTACGACAAAACATAAGCTGGGAGTTTCAACACGAATATTGTCTTCTATACAATATCCAAACTCAAATTTAATATTATTACAATTATTATATCACTATTTCACAGAATAGTGAGGACTACTAATGTACCATCTCGAACCATCACTCCGTTCCCCGACTAGTCCCAGCTATGTTCTCATTTCCTGAAAAGAACAATGAAAGCAAAGGGTGAGCTCAACTAGCCCAGTAAGAAATATTATGACTAAGATAATGCAAAATAAATTATCGTTAGCCTTCAACAATGTTAAACTGATAAAATACAATAGACATCAAGTTTAACTGCAGCGAAACAAACAATTCATTAGAAGAGTCAAGTAGAGCATGATATCTACGAACTTCTATGATTTAAAAGAATTTATCATCAATTTTATATCTGAGACTCAGCTTAATAAATAATCCACATCATCGAATCACCCCTGCACTACGGCCAAGGATATTCATTAGTATCACGATCACAAATTATCCATGCACTACGGGCCAAGGATATTCGTGTTTTCTTCAATGGTCATGATCATGCCAACAACTGTACATCAATGCACTACGGGCCAATGAGGACTTTTACAACATCATTTGTAACATTACGGTCATGATTATACCGAATAATCCATGGTCATAATCATACCAAGTCCATCTATGTACTACGGGCCATAAATGACTTTCATTATAATATAAGCATGAGGATGATGACAATGATATAAGAATTCAATTAAAAGAAAGCAAATGATAAATTTTTAAAGATTTATAATTTAATTTATCCAGAATTCAATAATGTCCAAATTGTCAACATGATACTGCTTTGTGGAGTAAAATTCAAGAATAATATTGTATCAAAAATGATTTGGACCGAAAAGAAATCAATTTTTGTCATGAATAATACCCCGGGTGAATAGTAACCTAGTGAATAGTATCCCGTGAATAGTACTTCGGGAATAGTAATCCCGTGAATAGTACTCCGACATGAAAAAGGTTAAAACTTATCAAGAATACTCAGAATAATATTTTTATAAAAAGATATTGGATGAAACGCAAATATCAAGGATATTCTACTAATTTCATGGAGTATAGAAGCCAAAACTTTAATAAAACGAGTGTAGAATTCAAAATTTGAAACGAAATAATATTACTTACATACTACAGAGTATGAAAGAAAATATTATTTCATATGAATACTGAACAAAAATAATATCCCTTACCATAAAAAGAAGAGTATTCCAACTGGTATAGCGGGGATATTCTTAAAGAAAACTTTCACTATTTTTTACGCTCAAAACTTCTTAAAACGCTAAAGAAATACGCTCAATATTATGAAGAAAAATTCTCTGATTCTGGTGTGATTTTCAATTAACTAAGCATCCTATTTATAGGAGAATAGAAAGGATACTATTCGAATTTTAGAATCACGGACGGACAATATGGTTCACGGGCGCTAAATTCGTTCGGCTGATTTTCTGAAAAAATTAATTTACTATTTATTACTGTGCAATAAAATATTCTAATAAAATAAAAACTTTAAATAAAATATAATATATTCTATTTATAATCTAATAAAACAAAACTTATATATATATATATATATATATATATATAACATCAGTTAATTCACAACCACCACCATTTTTTACCTACGCACACACACGACACACACACACACATGTTCATATATATATATATATATATATATATATATATATATATATATATATATATATATATATATACATTCCCTCCTTATTACGTCTCCTTCCCCCGACCCCATTTTCATCTTCCAACATGTGGGCCCCACCCCCACATGTCACTTTCACCCACATCCCACTCATATATTATATATACTAAAACATTTCTACCGATTATATTGAAAAATGGGTAAATGAGTGTCTATATAATAAGTAAAATTTACGACAAATACTTCATAAAAAATCCCCTCAATATTTTAACAACATTTATTCATCATTATTATTATTCGTAATATTTAACAACCAGATCATTCTCAGGAAAGAGGAGGCTTTCCAATAAGGATTTCTCCCTATTGGCGCGCAATTAGGTGACCAAACCTCTTCTCGACAGAACTTTCTAGACATCATTAATATTACAAATAATAATATGAATAACTATATCATCTCAACTATTGATTTAATAATATATAAAATATCAACAATAATTGAATCAAATAACATAAGATACTAAACAACAATTACTATAGCAATAATTAAACAAAACTGAGTGACTTCTCACGTAAGCATCAATAATCAATACAGTGTGCTACTATGCAACCACGCGTATTGTTGTACTTTTAACACCGGGTATTTCAACAGTTAACGGTAAAACTTTCGTCGTTATTTTTATAAAAAGATATTTTTGTCATTTTCTAACTCCGACAATAATTCTGTTGTGGGGTCCACCAATGATTGTGTCATTGTACGAATATTCCCTGTTAAAATGAATATTCCCTGACCAATCGAATATTATATAACAACTTGCATACTTTGTAAAATTTGTAAATATTACCCACAACTATAACATTATATCAAATCCACACCATAATATTCAAAAATATATTTCGAAAAAAATTAATCTTTATTCATAAAAGTTGGGGTCTTACAACCTCCCATTCTTATGAAATTTCACCCTCGAAATTAGGGTACGTACCTGGTATGACGAAGAGGTGAGGATACCTTGATTTTATTTCAGATTCTAACTCCCAGGTCATTTCCTCAACATCGTGGTTTCTCCACAAAACTTTGACTTGAGGTATAATCTTGGAGCGTAGAATATGTTCCTTCTTATCCAAGATTTTAACAGGTACCTCTTCATACATTAAACCTTCTGCTATTTCATCCGGTTCTAACTCAATAATGTGGTTCGGGTCTTCCACATATTTACGTAACATGAATATGTGAAAAATATTATGAATACGAGACATACTTGGTGGTAAGGCGAGTCTATAAGCCACAGTTCCTACTCGATCGAGGATTTTGAATGGGCCAATGAATCGAGGATTGAGCTTTCCTCTCTTTCCAAATCTCGTAACTCCTTTCCATTGAGCAACAAGTAACAACACATGATCACCAACATTGAATTCCATGTCCTTTCGATGAAGATCAATATAACTCTTTTGTCGATCTTGTGAGGTTTTTATACGTTATCGGGTCATTTGAATCTTTTCCGTAGTCATATGTACCAACTCCGGTACCAACAACATTGCTTCACCCACCTCATCCCAACATACTAGGAAACGGTAATTTCTTCCATTCAACGTTTCAAATGGAGCCATGCCAATACTTGCTTGATAACTGTTGTTGTAGGAGAATTCCACCAATGGCAAGAATTTATCCCAACTTCCTTTGAAGTCAAGAACACAGAGTCTTAATAGATCCTCCAGAGTTTGAATAGCCCTATCCGACTGCCCGTCCGTCTGAGGGTGATATGTCAAGCTAAATTATAAATCCGTGCCCATAGCTTTTTTGCAAACTAACCCAAAATCGTGAAGTAAATCTCGGGTCTCAATCAAAAACTATGGATACTGGCATACAATGTAGTCTTACAATCTTATTTATGTATATACGAGCAAGATGTTCAAGTGTATAAGTTTCTCGTATAGGTAAGAAATGAGCAGACTTGGTCAATCTATCAATAATGACCCAAATTACATCAATTCCTTGAGAAACCTTGGGAAGACCAGTAACGAAATCCATGGTAATGTGCTCCCACTTCCATTCTGGAATTTCAAGTTGTTGCAATGGACCTTTTGGCACTTGATGCTCCGCCTTGACTCGTTGACAAGTTAGACACCTTGAGATAAACTCCGCGATCTCTCTCTTCATATTGCTCCACCAAAATGTATGTTAAAAATCACGATACATTTTGGTACTCCTATGATAGATTGCAAACGGTGTGTTGTGCGCCTCCATCATGATTTTATACTTTAAATCAGGGTCGTTAGGAACACAAAGTCTAGAGTTGACTCTAAGTATTCCTTCTTCATCGATTCTTACTTCTGGAATAGTACCTTCTTGCACTTTCTTCTTCATACGCATTAGCTTCAGTTCTGTAGCTTGAGCAGCTTTAACTTTATCGATTAAAGTCAGTTCTACTCGTATATTTGCCATCATCACATGGGTCCCTAGATTCTTTAACTCTTTCTCCATCCTTTGCAAGTCATTTAAAATGGGCCTTTGCGTTGACAATATCGCACTCGTACCCGCATATGGTCTTCTACTCAATGCGTCAGCTACTACGTTCACTTTTCCAGGATGGTATTGAATGGTATGATCATAATCTTTTAATAGTTCAAGCCAACGTCGTTGCCGCATGCTGAGTTCCTTTTGAGTAAAGAAATATTTGAGGCTTTTATAATCCGTTTAGATCTCCACTTTCTCCCTATACAGGTAATGCCTCCAAATTTTAAGTACAAAAACGACAGTTGTCAACTCTAGATCATGAGTAGGACAATTTCTCTCATATTCTTTGAGTTATCATGAGGCATACGCTATGACTTTCTCATATTGCATGAGAACACATCCTAACCCTTTTCCTGAAGCATCACTATAGATGACAAATCCCTCCGAATCAGATGGTATTGTCAGAACAGGTGCTAAAATGAGTCTCCTCTTGAGTTCTTGAAAACTCTTCCCACTTTCCTCGCTCCAACCGAATTTTATATCTTTTCGAGTCAGCTGAGTTAATGGAGTAGATAATCAAGAAAATCATTCTACAAATCTCCGATAATAACCAGTTAAGCCGAGAAAGCTACGTACTTCGGTCACCGACTTAGGTTGCTCTCTTTTTGTATTGCTTCAATCTGTGATGGGTCAACAGATATTCCGTGATTTGATATCACGTACCCAAGGAATGTTACTTCCTCAAGCCAGAACTCTCATTTCTTCAACTTGGCATAAAGCTTATTTTCACAAAGCTTTTGTCGTATCAGTCTTAAGTGTTGCTTATGATCTTCACGGCTTTTGGAGTACGTGAGGATGTCATCAATAAAGACAACCACAAAATGAACCAAATATTCCTTGAATGTTCATCATATCTATAAAGGAAGCAGGAGCATTAGTCAATCTAAAAGACATGACTAGGAATTCATAATGCCCGTACCGAGTTCTGAAAGCAGTCTTTGGAATGTCATCAGTTTTAATCTTCAACTGATGATATCCGGAACGAAGATCGATCTTTAAAAATAATTTGGCGCCTTACAACTAGTCAAACAGGTCATCAATGCGAGGCAACGGATACCTATTCTTGATGGTGACATGATTCAACTCCCGATAATCAATACAAAGCCACATACTCCCATCTTTCTTCTTTACGAATAGAACAGGAGCACCCCAAGGAGACGTACTAGGATGAATGAAACAGATGTCTAACAATTCATGTAGTTGGGTCTTTAACTCCTGAAGTTTAATAGGAGCCATTCGATATGGAGCTTTGGAAATGGGTTTTGTACCAGGTTCAAGGTCGATACAAAATTCGATTTTACGCTCCGGGGGTAGGCCAGGAAGTTCTTCAGGGAATACGTCAGGAAATTTATTAACAATAGAAATATAATTCAATTTTGACGTATTTTTGTTTAAATCCGCGACATGGGCTAAGAAAGCTTGACATCCATTTTTTAATAAACGAATAGCTTTATGGCTTGATATGACAGTGATTGACTTTAGTGGTTTGGTTGCTTGAATTCGCATAATAGGTTAGTTAGGAATATGAAAGCTAACAACCTTACGAAAACAATTAATTTTAGCATGATTAGTAGTTAACCAATCAATCCCTAGAATCATGTCAAATGCAAGTATTTTTAAAGAAATAAGATCGACAGGTAACGTGCGGTTGCCGATTTGAATCAAACAAGACTTATAAATAGTGGAAGTAATGAAGTTTTCTCCCAACGGAGTTTCAACAGATAAGTCAAAGTCTAATTTCTCTGGAGTCAAATTTAAACGTTGAGCGCAAGAAGGAGAAATAAAAGAATGGGTAGAACCGGTATCAAATAAGGTATAAACTTTGCTAGAGTTTATGATAAACTTACCCGTGATGACCCCGTTTGGGTTCCTTACTTTCTGGGAGGTCATGACAAGTGCTCTCCCTTGAACTACTAGTTTTGACTTGTCTGGGATGGCATTTGGTGTCACCATCCCAACTAGACTTGGCTTCGCTGCACAACAAAATCGAGCTAGGTGACCTTCTCTCCCATAATTGCAACACGTTTTGGACTGCTGCATGCAATTTGGATTGATGTGTCCCTCCGCTCCGCATTTGAAGTATATGATAGGTGGTTGTTCTCTTTCCTTAACAATGGGTACTGGTGATGACATCTTTCCATCATTGTTGAATCTTCTCTTCTTAAAATTTCCACTTTTACTGTCTTGGCCATGATTACCAGCGAAGTGGTTATCATTTCTGGCATGTTGATTCCCTCCACGTTTGTTGTCACCGCTTCGATGACTGCTACCACTGGTATTATCGACTTGTTGGCTACTCTCTCTTATTTGGGTTGACTCATTATTGTGCTTCAATAACTGAGCCCTATTTACAACATCTGAATACAAACACAGTTTGTGAGAGATAAGATATTAACGTATCTTGGGTTTCAAACCTCTTAGAAATATCCGCGTCATTCTCTCCCCATTATCAACTAAGTGGGACGCAAACCGGGATAACTCGGCAAACTTAGCTTCGTACTGCGATACGGCCATATTATTTTGCTCCAGCTTGATGAACTCTACCTCCTTCATGTGACGAATACTTTCGGGAAAGTACTTATCGTTGAACAGTTCTTAGAACTTCTCCCAAGACATCTTCAGTATGGCAGGTTGAATACGCTTTACAGATTCCCACCAGTAATCTGCCTCTCCTCGTAACATGAAGGTGGCAAAGGGAACCTTTTGTTCCTCGAAGAATCCCAAGACTTCGAATATTTAGGTGATTTGCTTTATCCACGTCTCCGCCTTAAGTGGTTCTGGCTTTCCCCAAAACTCCGATGGTCCCAGCTCCTTGAATTGTTTAGCAGTGACCATCTGTGAGTTGCCAGTGTTTCCACCTGCATTTTGAACAGGAGCCGCTCTCGCCTGATGTTGCATGAATTGTATAAAGCCTCTAAACATCCCATCGTTCATCATTTGGTCAGTGTTGTTATTCACCTGAGGATTCTTGCCTTCCTGCACATTATCCTGATTATTAATCGGTGGTGACTCAACAGTCTCTTGTGCTCCATTACTTATCTCAACATTCTCGGAAGTCATTTTCAAACACTGCCACAAAACAAGGGTTAATTGACATGCCACATATTATCCCTATATTCTGACCGACCAACTAAATAACAAATAAACTTAGGTAGGTTATACTAGCGAAGGATTTTCCCGTCTCTTCCCCCTAGTTCTAGTCTTACATCTTGGCCAGGGATCATATCCATAAGCTATGATACCAATTGTGACGCCCCCAAAATAGGTATATATCACCCATTCTAAGTCGCCAAATACATGGTACAGAAATCAAATACAACTTAATTATACAACTGTCGTGTAAAGTATGGCAAAACATAAGTTGGGAGTTTCAACACAAATATTGTCTTCTAGACAATATCCAAACTCAAATTCAATATTATTACAATTATTATATCACTATTTCACAGAATAGTGAGGACTAGGGGTGTAAACGGTATTAAACGGATACGGATACAAGTATATCCGTATCCGTATCCGAAAAACTAATTCGCTATCCGTATCCGGTATCCGGCGGATTTTAAAAATATTATCCATATCCGGTATTCGAAAAAATATTCGAATACGGATAATATCCGTTACCGTTTATTTTATCCGAATAGACAAATTATTCGGATATCCGAATTTCCGAATTCGTTTATCAGTAACCTAATATAAAATTCATTCAAAATATTTACGAAAAAAAAATTAAAGTTTAAATCATACATATTAATTAAACACAATTTAATATTTAAATCATACATATTAATTAAACATCCTAATCATAAGGAGAGGAAAATGTCAAACGCATCATCATAAAAATTACAAGATTAATTTGCATCCTAACTTAACTTGATGCATACACCATTAAAATCTCAATATTATTCTTTCAAATTTTATTAAATAATAAAAAAGAGAAATAAAATAATATTTAATAAATGAATAGTAATATTTACGGGAGATTTATTTATTATTTATCCTCAATAAATAAATTACATGGTTATAAGAAATTATTTGATTTCATTATATTTATGGAGAGTGCGAGTTATAATGTATGCGTGACAACTAGTTAATCTAACTTGATTCAAAATTGGCATTGAACTTATTTTACATATTTGGACTTCTAGTTTCTAAATAATTAGGTAAATGAAAGTGATAAATACTCTCTCCACCCAAAAATTCATAAACGTGAATTAATTTATTTAACTCTCCCTTCTAGATTAATTTTAAATTAATTCAGACCTAACACATTTTAACAATTAAATTATATTGCCCATTGCTCCCGCCTCTCGACCGTTGATATGAGAATTCTAAATTATAGTTTTAATTTAGAGCTTTGTCAAATTTAATTAAAGTATAGTTCATTAATGAATGAATGCTCTACTTATTGATATTTAGATATCCATTAATAAGTAGATGTCCCTTTTATGTTTATTAAGTAATACTGGATTATGGATGAATATTTATAATTTATATATGCAAGTTATTAAATAATGAATATAAGTTATTATATATATATATATATATATATATATATATATATATATATATATATATATATATTAATAAATTATATAAATGAGTGTAAATTATTAATATATACGTGTATATATACATAAATATATATTAATAGCTTATATAAATGAATGTAAGTGATTAATTAATGAATGTAAGTTATTAATATATGTATGTGTGTATATTGTGTATATATATATATATATATATATATATATATATATATATATATATAAGTTATTCGGATACGGATTCCGGATATCGAATTTCGGATATCCATATCCACCAGATATATTTACGGACGGATGTTAATCGAATACAAATACGCCTATATCCGTATTCGTATCCGTTTATTTATGGATACCTTTAAACTGAATACGGATATATCTGTTTTTTCCCAAATTCGAATAATATTCGTTTTTTTTCGAATGCGGATGCGGACGAATACGAATTTTTCGGTTACCATTTACAGCCCTAGTGAGGACTACTAATGCACCATCTCGAACCATCACTCCGTTCCCCGACTAGTCCCAGCTATGTTCTCATTTTCTGAAGAGAACAATGAAAGCAAAGGGTGAGCTCAGCTAGCCCAGTAAGAAATATTATGTCTAAGATAATGCAAAATAAATTATCGTTAGCCTTCAACAGTGTTAAACTAATAAAATATAATAGACATCAAGTTTAACTGCAGCGGAACAAGCAATCTATTAGAAGAGTCAAGTAGAGCATGATATCTACTATCTTCTATGATTTAAAAGAATTTATCATCAATTTTATCTATCGCTGAGACTTATCTTAATAAATAATCCACATCATCGAATCACCCTTGTACTATGGCTAAGGATATTCATTAGTATCACGACCATAAATTATCCATGCACTGCGGGCCAAGGATATTCGTGTTTTCATCAATGGTCATGATCATGCCAACAACTGTACATCAATGCACTACGGGCCAATGGGGACTTTTACCACATCATTTGTAATATTTCGGTCATGATTATACCGAATAATCCCTGGTTATAATCATATCAAGTCCATCTATGCACTACGGGCCACAGATGACTTTCATTATAATATAAGCATGAGGATGATGACAATGATATAAGAATTCAATTAAAAGAAAGCAAATGATAAATTTTTAAATATTTATAATTTAATTTATCCACAATTCAATAATGTTCAAGTTGTCAACATGCTACTGCTTTGTGGAGTAAAATTCATGTATAATATTGTATCAAAAATGATTTGGACCGAAAAGAAATTAATTTTTGTCATGAATAGTACCTCGAGTGAATAGTAACCGAGTGAATAGTACTTCGGGAATAGTAACCCCGTGAATAGTACTCCGACATGAAAAAGGTTAAAACTTATCAAGAATGCTCAGAATATATATATATATATATATATATATATATATATATATATATATATATATATATATATATATATATATATATGCACACACATTTCTGTCAGGCCTGGAGATCACTTCGTGGCCATTTACTACTTTTATACATACATATATATATATATATATATATATATATATATATATATATATATATATATGTATATATTTATATTTCGTCCCGCCTGGAGTTTACTTCGTGGCGGTTAATCGCTTTTTATATTTATATTTACATTCTGTCCCACCTGGAGTTTACTTCGTGGCAGTTGATCGTTCATATATATATATATATATATATATATATATATATATATATATATAACTGTTTACAGCTTTCATACAAACTGCTACATCATGTGAACCTAGGAATCATGTGATCACAGATTCAGTCATCTGAATCTAGATTCGGTTTCCGTAATGGACATTTTCAGCTGTGACCAACTTGTAAATTATTCGCGGTGTTTGAATTTCCTTAGACGGCTCTCATGCCCACAAGGAGTTCGGCACTACTATGTACTTTATTTTCTCGAAGATGCTTCACATCTCGAAAATAAAAGCAATCAAGCCGAACACATAATAAAATTGAAGTATCAAAGGCCTCAATTACTATTGAGCATAAGGGTTTGAAAAACCTCTTTTACAAAACATCACTGCTATATCTTGTTAAAACTGAACTTTTATACAAAATTCAAACCCTTTGTATATAGGTGCAAACGAGGCACATCACTACTTCCAAATAATTGCACATTGGTCTACACACACATTCAGATAAATGTTTTAATTTAAAAGTGGCAGTCACCGTATTACCACGGATGTCGGGGGGTGCCTAACACCTTTCCTCCGCATAATCAAGCCCACGGACCATAACGAATCTTGGTTTCATAGACTAGTTAAATAGTGTCACGTCACTAGGTCAATTTACAAACGCTTTCTCGGTTAAGTTGGTACAACCATTTAAAAATACCAACTGGAGACTCTTACAGTCCAATCGTCGACATATACATGTCGGACCTTTTCATAACTTGTTTTTTCAAACAAATCTCACCTAACATGAGAACACTAAAAGACAAGAACAGAAAAGGGACAAATAAAAATCCCGACGTTGACAATATTTTTCGTTTAAATACTTTTAATCAACGTTAAATTCCTAAAATCATTGTTATACATGTTATTTAGGAATTGTCTCTTCATGTATATTAAGTATATACATGACCCATGGATATCATGTAAAAAGTTAGGTTACTAATTAACACTGTCAGAAGTTTTTCACTTAAGGGCGCTGCGGCGCCAGTTTTAGGTATACAAGCCACGCTGCGGTGCCAATTAGCAGTAGCTAAACCGCTGTCCCGGCGCTGTGGTGCCACTTTCTTAGGCTTGGGAGGCGCTGCGGCGCCGGCCCTGAGCTATTGAATTTTTTTAAAGTTTTTTCAGTTCCAATTCTTTCTGGGCTCGTAACTTGATCGTTATAAGTCAGAATTGGCTCATTTAAAAGTCGTTATCTTACATATCTCGTATACTTCGATTTCATTTGGACAAAATAAGTTTCTGAATCCATTAAAAATGAATTTACTATTTAAATTTTCTGTTACGTGTTCGTTTAACGTTCATGAACGTTCATAACTCTTTTCTTCATTTTAAATCGGAATTCGACCATTCTTAAGTCCACAACTCTTAAATATGTTGTTTTACAATATGCCATTGAAAACTAAGGTTTCTGAGTTAAACAACGACTTTTGACTACCATTCCGGGAATTTTACGATTTCGATGATTATCGTAAATTTCGTCATAACTTGGTTACTCGAGATTTTTACACCAAACCAAATGGAATCAATCCATTGGTCAGTTATCTATAACCTAACCAAGCAATTTGCATATAACTTATACTCGATAGTTTTCAATTTGTCCATCAATAACCAATTCAACGTTTTAATGGTTTTCTTCGATTAAAGCTTAATTAATCACTTATGATTCTCACTTATACATGGCTTATTAATGTTTTAATTCACTAATAACCATCTTTATTATTCCGAAATAGACATACTCCACCACTTCATACTTCTCTATGAAAAATAATTAGAAAAGAATCGAAGGCTAAAGTTTACGCATTTTTACCTTAGTGTTCTTCGCGTTCTTGACTTAAGATTGATTACTTTGCTTTGATTCCTCTTGATTACTTGGTATTTCTCTTCTCTCTCTCTCTTAATATAGTGTTCAATGTTGGTTAAAAGAAATAAATGAACTAACATAGTCTTCTTTATATAGAAAACCAAATGGAGGGCAAAATGGTTAAGTGGCCACCTCCTTACTATTCAATTCTTCCCCACCAAGCTTCCTCCCTTTCTTGGCCACCAAGTAGCCAACCCGCATGCCTATTGGGGGACCCACATGGGTTGCCCCATGAGTTTTACCCATCTGGTGATCCATCAATTCGACTCACGGGTTCGTTTCTTGATTTGGGCTTAAAATAATTCCTATTGGGCTCAACTTTGGCCTTGATTGAATTTAACATTGGCCTTGACATAAATCATCATCCAATTGGAATTAAAAAAGTCTAGGTCCAATTACTAAAGTCCATTAAGAACTAATCGTATTCTTATCATATAATCCTAGTATTCTCCTTGAATATACCTCGTACGATATTCGTATTATACGTCGTAATATTTTTTATACTATACTTATATAATAACTAGTATCATACTTGTATTCCTCTCGTATAATAATAATTCTTATTATACATAGTCATTTGGTTCTCGAATTTCACTTTTCCTAATACTTAAGTCTTAAGTCCGCAGGCGAAAACTTCTTTTGCCATAACGGAAGAATTCTATCATTACACATTTCTCAAAAATTCAAAATTAATTCCCGAGCAGAAATGGATGAATAGTGTTTTTACAGAAATTTCTCAAAAAATTTTATTTTTGACTTGGAAATTCAAAACAATTTATCCTGGTACATAACTAGAATCCTAACCACATCCGAATATTCTAGGACATAGAACGACCTTTAAATAGCTTGCTAACTTTAATAAACAATTAAATTCATTTAATTCAAATAGTCAAATAAAAACTTAATTCACATAATAATCTAAATTTTTTTCTCGGGCGTTACATGAAGGCTGTTTTCTCCCTATCCTCTTCAACAACCATGATTTGATGGTATCCAATGAAGCAGTCAACAAAAGAATACATTCTATATTGAGTCGTGTTGTCTATTAGTGTGTGGATAAGTGGTACTAGAAAATTATCTTTAAGACAAGCTTTGTTTAAATCCATGTAATCCACGCCTCTGGGCTTTGGCACAGGAACTATATTGGACAGCCACTCAGGGTAGGTTGATACCATGATGATGTCAGCTTTGAATTGTTTAATAATTTCTTCCTTGACTTTCAGACTCCACTCAGGTTTTAATCGTCTGAGCTTTTGTTTGACTGGCTTAAATCCTTCCTTAATGGGCAGGCGATGAATGATAATATCAGTAGACAAAATGATCATGTCCTCGTGTATCCATGCAAACATATTTTTGAACTGGTTTAGTTTAGCAATAAGGTCTTTTCTTTGGCTTGGGGTAAGGTCCATGCCAATCTGGATTTTTTTAGGGTTTTATGAGGTTCTGATATTGACAGAGGTGGTTTGATCAAGGTTTGGTTTGGATTTATCTTTGATCCATTCTTTGATATCTTCAGGCACCTCATAGTCCTCTATCCCTTCTTGCTCAATCCCCATCAAGTCAAAGTCCAACTCTACATCTAAGTTGTAGTCATTATGGAGATTTGGCATTCCATCAGCAAGGCTAGACAAACCCAACTCTGGAGTCCTAAAAGAAAAATACTTTCACTTAATATATGAGATTGTTTGATCATACAAAGTATTAGCAAAAATATGACAAAAGTAACTACTAGTACTATGCAACAAAAGTAAGAAGTTCATAATATCTACAATTTAGGGCAGATCGACTTTCTGCCCTTTTTTACCCTTTTCGGCAGATGCAAGGAGTGTTGCTCTAGTTACCTAGGGTCAAGTCTTTGTGGACGACTTTGATGAAGGGATATTTGACGTCCTCCTCCTCTTTGATGATGACCATGACTTAATTCATATCATGGCCAGTATTTTTCTTTGACCGGTTCTGCTTAGCCCTATTTATGTGAGGGGTTAGGATTTGATCTTCTGAACAGTCATCATTTGGGATCATTCATACCCTTAGTATGTACCAGAAAGTACATCTTTGATAACTAGTTTTTCACTTCTTGTTTAAGTCTCTGATTCCTTTCCTCGCTTTTTGGATTCGAAATTAGGACTTCTTTTCCACTAGTATGCTTGGGCCTAGGAATTAACATACCCTCCACGAAAATAGGAATTTTCCTCATAGGCTTTACAAATCCTTCATCTGTAAGATTAGGTAGCAAAATTGTAGAGGAAGGAATCGATGGATGCTTGTGCGGATTCCAATGATTTGATCCAGGGGAATAGCCTAATTCAGCCTTCCCTGTTTGGCTAGGAATTTGAATTGGACTTTTGATTCCTTGCTGAGTTTTCCCTAACCCTTGTCCAGGCTAGAAACCTAAGGATATCATTTACTGACTAGCCGACATTACTTCGGTGGAAACTCTGGGCTTCAAAGTTGGGCCCCCAATAGGTTGATATTGAGTGTTGCTCACCTCAAGGGCTTGAAAAGTGACAGGCTCAACTCCTTCATTGAGATTGATTAAAGGCATATCACTTTGTGTATGAATAGGATATTCTGGTTCAACATTGACAGTGACTAGATTATCGTTGATGATTTGTTTGACCTGTTGATGAAGGGTAGATTGAACTACTCTTGCTATATGGATCAATGGCCTTCCCAACAACAAATTATATCATGTGGTGATGTTTAACAGTTGGAAGGATATGTAATAGGAATGTGGATTGATCTCCACTGGCAGTTCAATTTCTCCTACAATATTTCATCGAGATCCATCAAAGGCTCTTATGACTACGTGGCTATTTCAAATTCGATTGGGATTGATCTTTATTCTTTCCAATGTGGCATAGGGACAGATGTTCAAGGAAGATCCTCCATCTATTAACATACCTCTGACCATATATCTTGAAGACATCACTGCTATATGCAATGGCTTGTAATGGCCTGTCCCTTCTGGTGGTATGTCATCATTAGTGAAAGATATCACATTGCTGTTGAAAATGTGATCTACCAAATGATGAAACTTTTCAGTGTCCACCGTCATTGGTAGGTGAGCCTCTTCCAGTACTTTCATTAAGACCTTACGATGATCTTCAGAGGATAATACCAAGTCCATGATGGATATCTGTTGAGGTGCTTATTTTAAGTGTTGCACCACCTTGGCTTCATTATGCCCCATTTTGCTGAGGAATTCTTCAATTTTCTCCTTGGGCATTTTTCCCTTGGATTTGATAACTGGCTTCATTACTCGTTGAGGTAAATACAACGGGTTTTCCTTTGATATAGCAACAGTTTGATTTGAATTTGATCCCTCGTCCTCCCTATAGTTCCATGGGACTCTTTTTAGGCTGATAATGGGATACTGCAACCTGAATGGAAACACCAATGGTTCTGGTGTAGCCACCTTTAAAGGGTTCTTTACTCCTTTGAGCTTCATTCCTTGGATTGGAAGAGGTGTTGTAGACAAGTCTCCTTCAGAGGATATGACTGCTATAACTTCCCTCCATTTCTGTGTTCCTGGAGGAAATATCTTCTCTTCCTTAAGCAGCACAATATCATTATTTATCATTTGCAGGTCATCGTTGTTAATCATATTTTGGATTAGATGACGAACTTCCCAGCAGCTTTTAATGCTATATATGACCCCGAGTATTGGAGTGGTATTGACAGACCCTGGTAGCATCAAATCTCTTGGAACATGGATTGATTGGGGGTAACAGTGTTGTGATCTTCCCTTCATTGATCAGCATCTGCAAGATTTCTTCCATTGGTTGACCCAAAGGAGTAAACTTTCTTTGGTCTGCATAGTCCCTACGAGCCTGGGAGCTTGTTTTCCTTGCAAGTTTTTCTTCTAAGGTTTCATTCTCTTGGACTTGTTGTTGATTCCTGGTGATAAGGGAGAGGAGACTTGTATGCCCCTGACTGATCAGCTGCCTAGTTACTTGGTGCTGATGTATCACTAGTTATGTCAGTTGATCAACCTGTTCTTTGATAGACTTCATTTCTCGCTCTATCATAAACTGAAATTCTAAATAATCCCACTTATCAGAATTATCTTTTCTGGTTTGGGGAGAATCACCTATATATTTGAGGTAATTGGAACTTTCTCCACTCCCTCTACTGATCATGTTGACATTCTCTTCCTTGTGTTGAGAGAGAGGGTTATCTTGCACATGTGGTTGTTCTGGTTTTGTTACCACGATCTCACCACTATCTATCAGATCCTAGATTTTGTGTTTGAGAGACCAACAATCTTGGGTGTCATGCCCTGAAACTTAAGAATGATAAGCATATTTCTTGCTTGTATTAAAAAATTTTCCACTTTGATTGGCTGGAGAAACGAGCTGGAAAATTTTCTTCTACGCTGTCAGAAACTTGAATATGTTTTCCAATGAGTCCCATAAGGTTATGAAAAATCTTTGACGTCTGACCTCTCTAACTTTTTTTAATGGAGGATTTGAGGGTTGTGCAGATGCTTGAAAAAGGGAATAACTTTTCCTTTGAATGGGAAAGTTTTGTTTGCCTCTCTGAGTTTGTCCTTGCAGTACCAAGGATACATCATCTTCTTTCTTTCTATGAACCCTCCGAGGGTTATTCCCATAATTTTTAGCTTGAATGTGCTCGGCCACGGCTTCTAAAGCAGTGAGGTCTTTAATCTTCCCAGACTTTAACCTCGTCTCAGCCATCTCTTCGTGTTTAATCATTTCTAAGAATAGTTTTCCTATGCCTGCTAGGACCCTCTCATAAAATAGAGCTTCTTGTATGTCAATGAAGGTCATTACCATCTCAGTTTTTGTCATTGATGGGATTACTTGAGTAGCCAGATGTTTCCATCTTTGGGCGCACTCTCTGAATGACTTAGTGTTCTGCTTTTTAACTTTTGTAATTTGATATCTATTTGGAGCCATTTGTGATTGGAAACTATATTATCTTAGAAAAGCATGGGCTAGTTATTCCCAGCTATGAATTTTGGAATTATCTGATCTAGCATACCATGCTCTGGCCTCTCCAGTTAGACTCTTCTGAAATAACTGTGATGCCCCCAAATTTGGGTTACCTGACCCCCGAGTTTGGTGTTCACGATCCACAATATAATACCATTTAACTACCCATTCATATATAAATAGGAATACATAAGTCATTAACATATGTTGTTAATACTTAAGTCCTAGGTTCTCTAACCTTAACATTACAGACATACCCCTTAGATATACAAAAAGAGTTTACAATCCAACATAATAATATTAATGTTCATTATACTAATTTATTGTTATGCCTTTTCCTTTGTTCTTCTTCGCAGCACCTTCTGCAACTTCGTCCCCTAAAAAGTTTTATTTAGTAAGGGTGAGCAACAAGTTTATCCCGTAAGTTAAGACATACAATAAAGGTATAGAAATCAATATCAAGTCTTCTCACATTCTACACAACAATAATCTAATAATGAAAGAGTACAACGCTTTCAAGGTTTTCTACGATATTCAAATGATTAATCAAGAATTAATTCTACGAAATAACAAAGTGGAATGTTTTCTAGATTTATGCTAAGCGATCCATTGGATCTTGAACTTCTCTTCTCGAGTAACTATCAAAGTTATACTTTGATATACCCAGGTGTATAAGATAACCAAAAAGATTAAATCATACCCCTCTGCAAGTATATAAAGTGATCAGTTTTATTATACCCTATATTATGCATAATACATAATCGCGCACAAAAGCCGAATATACGACTAATAAAATATTCTCTTCATATAAAAGGTTGTTCTTCGCAGTCTTAGAATCAAGATTTTGATTTAACAACGAAATACTGTGATTTCAATTTCAAATTACTTCTTGATCTAGCCGAAATAATTGGCATCGATTTGTCAATAATAATTGAATTCTCTTCTCGAACCTATCAAGTTCCAACAATGTTCGTCTAGCCAGAATAATTAGCTAAGACATTTCTCAATATAATTTGACAATAAACAGGTATTATCTGTACTGCCAATTCTAGCTTCTACGGATATGAATATCCAATAACAGTTATTCTACGAATATATATTTTCTGAATCAGTAATTCAATTTCAACAATAAATCCCTAGACGTGGTCTAATTAGCAATAATTAACCACCAACAATAATTAAACAATATTAACTCAAGGTTGAGTTAGGTAACTTGCCTCTTTCGCTGATTACAGCTACACAAAATACTTATCTGCGTTTGAAAGACCTATAATCAATAATATCGGTCTCACAATTAGCACAATAATTTATAACACGCATCACTATAATTTACAGTCAAACCTTCTCCTAAACACATTAGCACATAGTCACAACAGTGTTTATAACCTATATAAACACTTAACAAGTCTAACTAGTTCAGTATGGTTGGACTTTGGTCTCATCTCGGTGTTCTGGTCACCTTATCCGATAATTAACACAGTTATTTGTCAATTAAACTTGGTCTCTAAGCTTCAATATTAATTTAGAAACGTCAAATATCGTCTATAATATTTTTCAGAAGCATTTAGTAATTTATAAACAATTATTATAATTTGTAATAATTTTTCAAACATCGGAATCATTTTTAAATGATTTAATTATCAAATAATCTTATCATTATTAATATTTAATAATATTAATAACATACTTGTCAAAATATTAAAGTTATTATTAATAACTTAAAATATTTTTAAATCAACAATATTCTACTAAAATGATCTTTAAAATAATTAAAATCATTTTTAATTCATCACCATTAATATTTAAATATTAATAAAATTATCATTAAATATTAAAAGTCATTAATTACAACTTAAAATATTTTTAAATTATTTTTCTCATTTTTAAATAATTTTTAAATCAATAAAATCATTTTCAATTCATTTATTTAATATAATAATTAAATAAGTCTAACATCATTAATATTAATTTATTAATAAGAATTCTCCAAAAATATTGAAAATTATTTTTTATAATTTAAAATATTTTCTAACATTTTATTCTCATATAAAATGATTTTTAAATTAATAAAATTATTTTTAACTTATTTATTTAATTTAATAATCAAATAAATCTAATATCATTAATATTAAATTATTAATATAAATTCTATAAAAATATTGAAAGTTACATTTTATAACTCAAAATATTATTAAATACATTCTTATTTAAAATGATTTTTCATAATATTAAATTACTTTTCTCTAATTTATTTAATACACTAATTAATTAAATTAAATACCTTTAATATTTAAATAATTATAAATATTAAAGAAAAATATTCCAATTGGTCAAAAATTATTTTTCATAATTTAAAATAATTTTTAAAACCATTTTTAATAATTTTTATAATTTGATTTCTATTTTTAATCATTTTTCGGAAATTAGGAAAATAAAATTAAATAAACCGTCGCTATAGGCCTTTAGCGACACATTCTGTAGCCTTAGGTGTTCTTGGCTCAAGAACACTGACAAAGTCAGTGTTCAAGGTCCTTACTTTGACCAGATTAAAATCTCGGTTTAAAATCGTTTCTGGGCAATTTATAATCATGATCTTGAAGTCAGTATACAGTACTACAATTATCAATTCTTATCTTGATCAAACAACAACACAACAAGCTGATCTATGCCTTCAAATTCATTGTCAGACGGTTTCTGGGATTACCAGAAACCCAACAGTCTGAGTGACCACTTTCCAGTTAACTTTTCTATAAGATCCATTCATGATTCATATATAATAATGGTTCCATCATGAAGTCCTTATGTCATAGAACATTTCCAAAGCAACATATTAAATTAACAACAACAAATCTACAAGATATGACTCGGTCAAACCCTATCAGAGGGCTGTTCATCCGGGTTTCTGGAAATTCCAGAAAACAGCCATCATGATCAAGTAGGCCACTTTGACCACTTGCTACAATCGATATATGGAGTTTTTAAGAGTTCTAAGGCCAAGGATCTAGAGTGAACACAACAAGCTACAATCTGAATACAACATAACATCAAAATATTAACACAACTAATAGATCAAGGGGCTCAAAGATGTTGTTGGACGCTGTTTTAGCCTTTCTGGGTTACCCAGATTTGGCCCGGTCATGCCCGGTCAACAGGTTTTGACCGTTAATAAAATTAAATCTAGCCATTCAATCACTTTGATTTCACTTGCAGATCAAAGATAACATGTCAGGCTACAACTATAAAGCTTAAAACAACTCATAACATAAACACATGAAGATCTAAGGCAACTGACATTTGCTTGTCAAACACCTTTAGAGCTCAAGAACAGATTTTGAAAAACTCAACCTTTTCTCACTTTGATGCTATGGATCTATGTTATATCAACATAGATCATTGAAAAACATTATCTAGCAAAGATCCAAAAACATAAACACAAATATTTCTTAAGCATACAAGATCAAAAATTAAAATAGGTTTATACCTTCTGTCTTTAAATTATTGATCTTGATCTTCTAAAATGAATTTGGTTGTTCAAGGGGCTGATTATATGACTGAGACACTAGTATAATTCGAATATGTAGAGAGAGAGAGAGTTGTTAAGAGTTTGAGTGCAAAATGGCCAACTTTATGTGACTTTCTCTCTCTAATTCTCTTTTACAATGTGATATAATGTTGCTAGATCTAATGTGCTGTCAATTGGAGGCTGTTTTTCTGAGATTTGAGTCACAATGTCAACAATAGTTGGTTACCTACTAAAGTCTTGGCAATTTTTACAAGTTAACTTACTAAAATATACAAAAGGGCATTTTGGTCATTCTCCACATATTTTTAATGGCAAACTAGACATTATCTAATCCCTTAGGGTTTAACCCTAAGGTCTTAACCTTTAGGTTTTAAAACATTAGCTTTTCTAAAATTTTCTAAATTAGGGTTTAAATTAGAAAATTAAAATTTTAAAACTAAAATTAGGGTTTCCTAATTAAATTAGGTTTTCCTAATCATATTAACGTTTAATAACTATATTAAGCTTGCCAATTAGGATTAGGGTTGCCTAATTAGGGTTTAGGGATCCCGAATTTAAACTTAGGGCTTCCCAGCTTTTGATTAGGGTTTCTAACTGCACTTTAGGGTTTCTAATCCTGAGATTAGGGTTCTAATCTCTTATTAGGGTTTAAAAATTTTAAACTTTATCTGATCAATTATTGGTCACTAAGTCCATACAGTACAACCACATACCCACAGATACTTTTATTATAATTGTAATTTTTGCCGAATCCATATCCGAACTTAGGGTTAGGGTTTCTAAAGTTGTTAAGCACAACTCTACTCTAATTTCTCAGTCAATACACAAATTGACCAACTCTCGAGACTTGTCTCAAAGATACATAGTACGATATTAACAGTCAATGTCAAAATAAAATAAAATAAAAATTTATTCGTAAAATTTAGATTATTCAAAATCCCGGGTTATCACATTCACCCCTCCTTAAAAGGATTCCGTCCTCGGAATCACTAATTTCTTATTTTCTACAATCTTTTAAAGTTATATCATCAATTCATTTTTATCAACACAATATTAATTTGTGTTTCAAAATCTAACATGTGACTTGAATCTATAAGAGAAAACAGTTCACAGAAATATCTGATTCATAATACTCGCGTAGTAAAATTTCTAAACGAAATCGTTACCTGTTGCCACCTCCTGAGTAGCCACTGCATCTTGCACCGTCATATTGAATGTACGGGCCGTTGGTCTTCCTGGCTGTGCAGGTCCCCGAATTGCCAAGGTTCCGCCCCTAGGTCCCTTGTTGACTCTTTCTTTCTCAGAATTTCTCTTTGGATAGTTTCGAACCATATGATCAGTCGATCCGCGCGCAAAGAAACCTTGTATCTTCTTCGAATTGGGACAATTGGGCGATATGTGCCCCTCTTGTCCGCAGTTGTAACAAACTCCTTTCTTTTTCAGGCAAACACCTGCATGATTCTTCCCACACGTTGCACATGGCTCCCTCCCTTGCTTATTTCCTTCTGTCCTGCCACCTGATTGGGTATTCTCACTCCACTTTCTCCTATTCGGGTTACTACCTCCACTGCTTCCTCCGTAATTTGTCTTCTTCTTCTTTTCTTGATAAAATCGAGATGCAACCTCGCTCCCTCCTTCCGTAATTAACGCTTTCTCCATCAACGCCGTGAACGTATTGATATTCAATACCGCTACCTTGTTGAATATCACTGGCTTCAACCCATTCTCAAATCTTCTCGCTTTTCTTACTTCTGTGTCCACCTGATGAGGTGCAAATCTCGCTAACTCATTGAATTTGGCAGCGTATTCTGTTACCGACATGTTCTCCTGCTTCAATTTTAGAAATTTAACTTCCATCCTGGATTGCATACTCTGCGAGAAGTAGTTCTCAAAGAACAACTCCTTGAATCTTGCCCACAACACCACCGATGTACCAGCTCTTTCCTGATTAGTCTTCCACCAGTAATTAGCTTCTCCCTTCATCAAGTATGTAGCAAAAGTCGTCTTCTGCTCTTCTGCCACTCGCGCAATGACGAATGCTTTCCCCATCTCTTTCACTCAAGTTTGGGCTTCAATCAGATCCATGGTTCCCTTGAATTTCGGCGGTCCTACCGCTTTAAAGTCCTTGAAGTTATCCAATCTATCAGCTGGCTGATTTCTCACTCTTCCTCTTGCTGGAGCCCTATTTTCCATAGCTTCGGCTATCATATCTGCAAAATTCTGCATTGGGTTCGCTTGACCTCCTTCGTTATTCGCTGACTGTTCTTCTCGCTGGTTTCGATTTTGTCGTCTAGGCGGCATGATCTGATTGAAATAAAAATCTTATATTAATTCTCTTTCTCTACACAGATTCTTAATGCAATAAGAATTCAACACATAATTCTCATATATAAACGAATATTTATTCAAATAGTTCATAGCACATTTAGTACTTAACACATATTACTATCCCTTTTTAAAATAATTTTTAGGATTTAACATACACAACTTTACACAAAAAGTTGTAATTCTCCAATCAAACATAGCTATTACCCGTTTGTCAAACTTACCACACTTATGAGTTTAGAAACTTGCCACAATTAAATGAGTGTATGAACTTATCCTAGTCAGACCTTTGGCGTCCATTCACTGAGGGGTTCAAAACATTTTATATAATCATGAGTCATTAACTTACCATAAGTATGAGTTTTAAGAACACACAAATTAATCTTAATCTTATATTCATATAGAAAATAAAGATTTCATTCATAAAACATATATATTTACATATGTTTAAACAACATTCTCGATATTACAACACTTAATATAAAAAGCTTCTACCAAAAGATACTATCACACACACACACACACACATATATATATATATATATATATATATATATATATCTAAGTTATCTACCGACCACTCCCTTCACCAGTCTTCTTCTTGTTGGGATACTTGTTGAATCCGTGACCCATTCTCCCACATGAGAAACACTTCCTCATATTCGGCTTAGAACAATGCAAAGAAATATGTCCTCCTGCTTACAGTTGAAACAGACATTCTTCCACATCATGCATTCTCTTACGTAAGTCTTCCCACACTTGCTGCAAGCTTGCCTCTTCTTCAGGTTTGAATCTTCAGAGTTAAGGCTATCGTTGTCCCTCTTTCTCTTTTTCTTTCCCTTCTTGCTGGTTCCTTCAGATGATCCACCACCTTCAGTCTTCATCCTTTCCACCTGCGCCTTGAGCTCGTTTCGTTCTTCAGTCATCTCGCATAACGCTCGCTCCAACTTCCCCAACTCCTCCAAGAGAAACACTTTACTACGGAGTTCCTGAACTTCTGCAGATAGTTGATCTTGTTCTCCAACTTTGATCTTATTCTTTAACTCCACCTTAGCTTCTTTAGACTCTGCCTCCTCATCAGTACTCAGATACATCTCGGGATAATCATCATGATCACTCCCAAGATTGACCATGGGTTCATCTTTTCCCACTTCTTCAACTGGCTCACTCTGTGCTGGCACCTCGACTACTGACACTGGTGCGACAGCTGCTGGCATCTCCGTACTCATCTTATCTTCTCCCGACATCCTACAATCAGTTTAAACAACTTGATTAATATTCCATTAGTACAATCTTCTAACACTATGAGTCCATATATCTCACTATAGATACGGTTAAACAATCTCTCACTTAGTACTCTAAATGAGTATTTTATATCTCGCTTATGGTTATAATCCTAGGGTCTTTCCCCACCCCACTTAAGGTTTATAACCTACAGCTTTGATACCAACCTGTGAAGCCCCCAAATCTGGGTTACCTGACCCCCGAGTTTGGTGTTCACGATCCATAATATAATATCATTTAACTACCCATTCATATATAAATAGGAATACCTAAGTCTTTAATATATGTTGTTAATACATAAGTCCTAGGTTCTCTAACCTTAACATTACAAACATACCCCTTAGATATACAAAAAGGGTTTACAATCCAACATAATAATATTAATGTTCATTATACAAATTTATCACTATGCCTTTTCCTTTGTTCTTCTTCGCAGCACCTTCTGCAACTTCGTCCCTAGCTGAAAAGTTTTATTTAGCAACGGTGAGCAACAATTTTGCCCCACAAATTAAAACATACAATAAAGGTATAGAAATCAATATCAAGTCTTCTCATATTCTACACAACAATAATCTGATAATAAAATAGTACAACGCTTTCAAGGTTTTCTACGATATTCAAATGATTAATCAAGAATTAATTCTACAAAATAGCAATGTGGAATGTTTTCCATATTTATGCTGAGCGATCCATTGGATCTTGAACTTCTCTTCTCGAGTAATTACCAAAGTTATATTTTGATATACCCAGGTGTATCAGATAACCATAAAGATTAAATCATACCCCTCTGCAAGTATATAAAGTGATCAGTTTTATTATACCCTATATTATGCATAATACTTAATTGCGCGCAAAAGTCGAATATACGACCAATAAAATATTCCCTTTATATAAAAGGTTGTTCTTCTCAGTCTCATAATCAAGATTTCAATTTAACAACGAAATACTGTGATTTCAATTTCTAATTACTTCTTAATCTAGCCAAAATAATTGGCATCGATTTGTCAATAATAATTGAATTCTCTTCTAGGCCCTATCAAGTTCCGACAATGTTCGTCTAGCCAGAATAATTAGCTAAGACATTTCTCAATATAATTTGACAATAATCAGGTATTATCTGTACTGCCAATTCTAGCTTCTACGGATATGAATATCCAATAACAGTTATTCTACGAATATATATTTTTCGAATCAGTAATTCAATTTCAACAATAAATCCCTGGACGTGGTCTAATTAGCAATAATTAACCACCAACAATAATTAAACAATATTAATTCAAGGTTGAGTTAGAAAACTTGCCTCTTCCGCTGATTACAGCTACATAAAATACTTATCTGCGTTTAAAAGACCTATAATTAATAATATCAGCCTCACAATTAGCACAATAATTCATAACACGCATCACTGTAATTTACAGTCAAACCTTCTCCTAAACATATTAGCACATAGTCACAACAGTGTTTATAACCTATATAAACACTTAACAAATCTAACTAGTTCAGTATGGTTGGACTTTGGTCTCATTTCGGTGTTCTGGTCACCTTATCCGACAATTAACACAGTTATTTGTCAATTAAACTTGGTCTCTAGGCTTCAGTATTAATTTAGATACGTCAAATATCGTCTATAATATTTTTCGGAAGCTTTTAGTAAATTATAAATAATTATTATAATTTCTAATAATTTTTCAAACATAGGAATCATTTTTAAATGATTTAATTATCAAATAATCTTATCATTATTAATATTTAATAATATTAATAACATACTTGTCAAATTATTAAAGTTATTATTAATAACTTAAAATATTTTTAAATTAACAATATTCTACTAAAATGATCTTTAAAATAATTAAAATTATTTTTAATTCATCACCATTAATATTTAAATATTAATAAAATTATCATCTAAATATTAAAAGTCATTAATTATAACTTAAAATATTTTTAAATCATTTTTCTCATTTTTAAATGATTTTTAAATCAATAAAATCATTTTCAATTCATTTATTTAATATAATAATTAAATAAGTCTAACAATCATTAATATTAATTTATTAATAAGAATTCTCCAAAAATACTGAAAATTATTTTTTATAATTCAAAATATTTTCTAACATTTTATTCTCATTTAAGATAGTTTTTAAATTAATAAAATCATTTTTAACTTATTTATTTAATTTAATAATCAAATAAATCGAATATCGTTAATATTAAATTATTAATGAAAATTCTCTAAAAATATTAAAAGTTACATTTTATAACTCAAAATATTATTAAATACATTATTCTTATTTAAAATGATTTTTCATAATATTAAATCATTTTTCTCTAATTTATTTAATACACTAATTAATTAAATTAAATACCTTTAATATTTAAATAATTATAAATATTAAAGAAAAATATTCCAATTGGTCAAAAATTATTTTTCATAATTTAAAATAATTTTTAAAACTATTTTTAATAATTTTTATAATTTATTTTCTATTTTTAATCATTTTCCAGAAATTAGAAAAATAAAATTAAATAAACCGTCGCTATAGGCCTTTAGTGACACATTCTGTAGCCTTAGGTGTTCTTGGCTCAAGAACACAGACAAAGTCAGTGTTCAAGGTGCTTACTTTGACCATATTAAAATCTCGGTTTAAAATCGTTTCTGGGCAATTTATAATCATGATCTTGAAGTCAGTATGCAGTACTACAATTATCAATTCTTATCTTGATCAAACAACAACACAACAAGCTGATCTATGCCTTCAAATTCATTGTCAGACGGTTTCTGGGATTACCCAGAAACCCAGCAGTCTGAGTGACCACTTTCCAGTTAACTTTTCTATACGATCCATTCATGTTCATGTATAATAATGGTTCCATCATGAAGTCCTTATGTCATAGAACATTTCCAAAGCAACATATTAAATTAACAACAACAAATCTACAAGATATGACTCGGTCAAACCCTATCAGAGGGCTGTTCATCCGGGTTTCTGGAAATTCCAGAAAACAGCCATCATGATCGAGTAGGCCACTTTGACCACTTGCTACAATCGATATATGGAGTTTTTAAGAGTTCTAAGGCCAAGGATCTAGAGTGAACACAACAAGCTACAATCTGAATACAACATAACATCAAAACATTAACACAACTGATAGATCAAGGGGCTCAAAGATGTTGTTAGACGCTGTTTTAGCCTTTCTGGGTTACCCAAATTTGGCCCGGTCATGCCCGGTCAACAGGTTTTGACCGTCAATAAAATTAAATCTAGCCATTTAATCACCTTGATTTCACTTGCAGATCAAAGATAACGTGTCAGGCTACAACTATAAAGCTTAAAACAGCTCATAACATAAACACATAAAGATCTAAGGCAACTGACATTTGCTTGTCAAACACCTTTAGAGCTCAAGAACAGATTTTGAAAAACTCAACTTTTACTCACTTTGATGCTATGGATCTATGTTATATCAACATAGATCATTGAAAAACATTATCTAGCAAAGATCCAAACACATAAACACAAATATTTCTTAAGCATACAAGATCAAAAATTAAAATAGGTTTATACCTTCTATCTTTAAATTATTGATCTTGATCTTCTAAAATGAATTTGGTTGTTCAAGGAGCTTTTATATGACTGAAAAACTAGTATAATTCGGATATGTAGAGAGAGAGAGAGTTGTTAAGAGTTTGAGTGCAAAATGACCAACTTTATGTGACTTTCTCTCTCTAATTCTCTTTTATAATGTGATATAATGTTGCTAGATCTAATGTGCTGTCAATTGGAGGCTGTTTTTCTGAGATTTGAGTCACAATGTCAACAATAGTTGGTTACCTACTAAAGTCTTGACAATTTTTACAAGTTAACTTACTAAAATATACAAAAGGGCATTTTGGTCATTCTCCATATATTTTTAATGGCAAACTAGACATTGTCCAATCCCTTAGGGTTTAACCCTAAGGTCCTAACCTTTAGGTTTTAAAACATTAGCTTTTTCTAGAATTTTCTAAATTAGGGTTTAAATTAGAAAATTAAAATTTTAAAACTAAAATTAGGGTTTCCTAATTAAATTAGGTTTTTCTAATCATATTAACGTTTAATAACTATATTAGGCTTGCCAATTAGGATTAGGGTTGCCTAATTAGGGTTTAGGGATCCCGAATTTAAACTTAGGGTTTCCCAGCTTTTGATTAGGGTTTCTAACTGTGCTTTAGGGTTTCTAATCCTGAGATTAGGGTTTTTAATCTCTTATTAGGGTTTAAAAATTTTAAACTTTATCTGATCAATTATTGGTCACTAAGTCCCTACAGTATAACCACATACCCATAGATACTTTTATTATAATTGTAATTTCTGCCGAATCCCTATCCGAACTTAGGGTTAGGGTTTCTAAAGCTGTTAAGCACAACTCTACTCTAATTTCTCAGTCAATATACAAATTGACCTACTCTCGAGACTTGTCTCAAAGATACACAGTACAATATTAACAATCAATGTCAAAATAAAATAAAATAAAAATTTATTCGTAAAATTTAGATTATTCGAAATCCCGGGTTATCACAATAACTGCATTCTCAGTTTTTCATCATCGGCATAGGATCCGACTCCTCCAATGAACACTTTTAAAATGGGTGTAAGGATCTCCTAATCCGTCTTAGTTTTCAAAATCAGTATTTTTGAACTTGTTTGGATAGTGAACCCCAGAAAAGATGCAAAGGTCTGAGTAAGTCACGCTTCCATGCCCTCCAGTCCCTTTGATTGACCGAATGGTTTCGTCCATTTGTTGGACTTTCTTTCGAATATCACCAGTTTCTTGATCTTCTTTTAAATTGGTGATTTTAGGGGTTTTGTTGTATTTTTTAGTTTGAGGTTTAGGAATCTGTACTTCCTTTTCCTTCATGTCAGTACCTTGGCTTCCTCCTTATGCAGAGGATTCTGTTTGAGTGGGTATTGATTGACCCTGAGTCTATTTTTTTTGTTCTTTCAAAAAGATAGTTAATTCTGCTATTTGATTTCTTAGTCCCTCGAACTCCTCTTGAGAAAAAGGAGTAGATTCAGGTTGGGCACTTGCAGCCATGTCTGAAAATGGGCTTAGTGCCTTTTTGGACTTTGAACAGGTAACGGGACCAATTGTTTCCCTACAAAAAGACAATGTAGTTTAGTTTGGGTAAACATCAATAGTCTGCATGCTATGCAATGTATCTGTTTTAGGAGTTTTTAATGTTTTCCTGCAAAACAAATGTTAGTTGTTTTGATGACAGGATAGCATGACAGTTTTTGTTAGGGAAAGGAATGTATATTTACATCTTTCTTTATATTTACATGGAATTTTAATTTACATGGAATTGAAAGGGAAAGGCATAAAGATACTTCCCTTCGCATTTGGTTTATCAGAGGCTGACTTATCTTAGGCTACTCTAGCGGCTTTTCGACATGAAGGTTCCCAGATCATTGCAATTTACTAGATGGGAAGTTAATTCGATCTTTCAATTAGAGCAAATCTGAGTGGTGCCTTTCCTGAGCCTCACGGGATTAGTCTTTGTTGAGTCCAGTAATCAAACACTGACGGGTTTGCCTCCCAATGGAGGAATCACACAACATATATTCACATACATCGTGTCTCATCGTATGAAATGATGAAATTGTGTGATGCACTAATACAACATGTAGAGGTTGTGCGAGGCACTAAAGTGCAGTAAATAAAGCATTCATTTTACACCCATTCAATGTAAAGGAAACATTCACACAGAAGCAAGTAAGAAGGTTATTTGAAAAGGTTTGAAATGCAGCTTAAGCCCTCTACTGACCCCAGCAGAGTCGCCACCTGTCGATGTCGAAAAAAATTTCTTTGGAATTCCTCTTTTTACCCTTTATGTTCTTTATATGTTGAGTTTTGTTTGAAAGGACAGGTTTGGAAAGAGTCCAACAAAAAATGTCAACGATTTGAAAATTCAGAGTCGCCAGTTGGTAGTTTTGAAATGGTTGTACCAACTCAACCGAATTTGAAAAGGTTTACACGAATGCCCAATTGTTGGACTCTATTTAACAGGTCTTGGAAACCGAGATTCACAAAGTTTGGGGGCTTGATTAAGAGGAGGGAAGGTGTTAGGCACCTCCCGACTTCCATGAAAACACAATTATCGCATCTTTTTAATTCCCTAATTTATCTGCGATGTGTGTGTGTGTGATTAATTGGGCCTAAATGCATTTATTTGGAAGTCGTGTTATTCCTCATTTGCACCTATATACAAAAGGTTTGCTTTGTATAAAAAGTTTAATTTTAGGTAATATATAGCAATGATGTTTTGAAAATAGGTTTTCAAACCCTTATGCTCACATAGTAATTGAGGCCTTTGATACTTCCATTTTATTCCGTATTCAGATTGATTTGATTTTATTTTCGAGATGAGAAACATCTTTGACAAAATAATATACATAGCAGTGTCGGGCTCCTTATGGGCATGAAATTCTAAGGATGTCCAAACACCATAAGTAATTTACAAGCTGGCTGTACAACTGAAAAAACTCCATCATGGGAACCAGATCTAGATCTGTAAGCTGGATCTTAGATCTCATGGCTCTTAGGCTCACATAATTGTTTAATATTTAAAAAAACTAGAAAGAAGACTAGATTTAAATAAATCTTAGTCATTCTAGCTCAACGATTCCAGTTTTGCAACTTTTGAACCGGTTAAAAGTTAGATATTGCTAGATTTAGATAAATTTAGTTCACAAATTTACATATTATGGATTTACATTGAATGAGCAGTTAAAACATATATTTAAACGCAGTAAATAGTTAATATATATAAAAGGCCACGAATTTAGAATCTATGCCAAACTGGAAATTATAAATATAAATATAAATAAAATCCAGGCCAAGCAGGTAAATATTTATATATATATATATATATATATATATATATATATATATATATATATATTAAAGAGAGAAAAAGTCACGGATCGACGATCCGGGCATAATAATTGGCGAGAATCTGAAAAAAAAATCTTAGAGTTTGCTGCAAAGAAGGCTTCAGACCGCTTTTGGAGCTTGAAAACTCGGTTTCCACCGGTTAAGATATATGTATACAAGTGTTTAGAAAGAAGAATAATAAAGTTTGGAGCACTCTAGAAGGGGTTAAGAGCTGAAATGGACAAAGTTTTCTTTTTTTCTTCTTCTTTTTTTTATTTCTTTTTGGCTGATGGGGGATCTATTTATAGACCAAAGTGGTCGTGGGTCTACCCGCGGGTCTACCTACAACTGTCTGAGTAGGCCCGGCCTCGTGGGTCCCGTTGTCTCGAAGTACGTGCACTCGAGCTAATGCACTGTCCGCTCGTACATTCATAACTTTCAATCCGGGAATCCGATGGAGGCTTGCTATACCTTTCTAGAAAGCCCTTGACGAGAGCTACACAATGACATGGGATTTGACATTTTTTGAATCTGGAAAGATGGGTCCATGACCAGATCTTTAAGTCTTTGTAGTCCATCAGTTGAGCTGTCTTGTGTTGTTTCTACATGACTTCTTTTGCTGTGATTTGGGTTGAATTAATGTTGAGTTTGTAAAATTACTTTTTTCCCCTCCTAGGTTGGTTTCGGGCTTGATGTAGTTGTAGCCGTCTTTTCTTAGGGTTTTCTCCGAGATTGGACTGCTGTTGACTTTTAACAGTCCTCGGGGTTGTCTCTGAGGTTGGTTTGATGTTTCCCGGGGTTGGATTTAATCTCCCGGGGTTGTCATTGGGGCTTGACTTGATCTCCCGTGGTTGTCTCCGAGGCTGGATTTGATCTCTCGGGGTTGTCTCCAGGGGTGGCTTGATCTCCTAGGGTTATCACCGGAGCTTAGATTTGATCTCCCGGGGTTGTCACCTGGGCTTGGATTTCATCTCCCGGGGTTGTCACCGGGGCTGGATTTGATCTCTCGGGGTTGTCTCCGGGGTTTGGACTTGATATCCCGGGGTTGTCTCCGGGACTTGGACTTGATCCCCCGGGGTTGTCTCCGGGGTTGGATTTGATCTTTCGGGGTTGTCTCTGGGGGTTGGATTTGATGATTTGACTTCCAAGGTTGTCTTTGGAAGATAAAAAACAATTATGTCCTTTTGCATGGTTAGTAACAAGAATGCAAACTTTTGAGTGTCTACAGCTCGCCTAGCCAGGCCAAGACTGGAAGCAGCGACAACAGAACAGCAGCATTAGTTATAAGAGCACAATTAGTAGCCTAGTTCTGGAATGTTTTATGTTGCGATGTGATCTTAAGAGCTTTTGTGACAATCCAAAAATTTAGAAGATCTTGAATGATTAAATTAAAGGTTAAAATTTAAAACCTAGAGTGGAAATAGAGGAATGATTTAAAATTTTTAAAGAAGAACCTATATGATTTACTATTTGAATAGAAATGAGAAAATAAGGGATATAAAATTCAAACCCTAGAATGGAATTATACTTAGAAGTATGTGAAGAATAAGGTATTATGTTACCTTTAACTTTATGTGAATTAATGAAATAAATTATGAAATGATATATATGGAAAAGATTTAAAAAGGGAATACAGTTTGAATCTAACTTGCTGGATTGGTTTGTTTAGATAATCTAGGTTCCTGGATTGGTCTATTTGGATAATCCAGGTTGCTGGATTGGTATTCGGCTTACTGGATTATATAGGAGAACGTATAGGATGAAATATTAAGTGTTAAAGCATAATGTATACAAGAAAGAGAACCCAAAGATATTGAATTGGGAAGAGATAATGTAATAACCAAGAATTTTAAGTCACTTTGTAAGTAAATATATTAATGATATTGAAATCTTTGTGGCATGTAGTGAATGAATATGTAATAACTATGTGGGAAAGGTGTATGGTCAAATAAACAAATATATTATATGTATAGATATGTATAATTACTAATTATGTAAATAGAATTAAAAAGGAAAGTTACATAACCTAATTATACCCTAGGTGTGGTAATTAAATAGCCTAAAGGTTATGATATTGAAAAATATTAGTATTTAAGATTTATACTAACCTAAGAGCTTAATCTTATTATCTCAATTGATTATTCATTTTAAACTTAATAAAACAAGCCTAATTGGGTTATAAGGTTAAATGAACATGAGTAAGTATTTAAATTCCAAAAGAGTGGGAATAAAAACCCTAAGTAAATAATTAGGATAAGAGAGATTAAAAGTATTGGGCTATGTTATTTCCATAATCCAAACAATTAATTAGGAAGCTCAAAGGAATTAAATTGATAGCCCAATCTTTAGCCCTATTACTAAGGGACATTTTGGACATTTGATTAATCAAAAGTTAGGGCAAAAAGTTTGGTCTTGTGATGTGATGATTTACTTACCATTTTAGCTAACTAATCTCCTTATCCACTTAAACCCCTTGTGTGTCAAGCTCCCATTGGTTCAAAATCTTAATTAAGATTACATGTAATCCTAAAAGATAAGAATTATAAGAGATAAGGGTAACTACCTAGGGGATAAATAAGTGTGGGGGATAATAAGATAGATATATATATATATATATATATATATATATATATATATATATATATATATATATATATATATATATATATATAGGATGTGTATCTATACTATTTTACTAATACCCTAATTTTCTTCTCATTTCATTTCACTTACTAACAAAGATAAAGATAGAGAGAGAGAGAGAGAGAGAGAGAGAGAGAGAGGAGGTCGGGAGTAGAGAGGAGAGAAGAGGGAGAGAGCCCAAGCCTTTATACATATAATGTTCATAAACTACTTTCGTAAATCAAGGAGGGTAGCCATAAGATCAAGGTGAGGTTTTAAATCACTTCCTTTCCCACTTATTTTGGTTTATTTTCTAGTTCTTGAAGGGTTATGTTCTAAGACTCAAAAACCCTTAGATCTATATGTTTCATTAATGGATCTAACCTTTTTGATTGTTAGAATAAAGATCCAAATGAAGAAAATGAACTTATGTTCCTTAAGGGTGAAAAACCTAGTTTTTTTTCACTTGAATCATGTATAACTTAAGATCTACACCTCCTATTTGTGTTCCATCAAAGGGGGGGTGCTAGATATGTAAGTTAACTACTAAACTCAAGTGGTATAACTCAAAAAACACTAATTTTTCAAGCCTTGAGGGCTTTTGGGGCCAAAATAGTCCATACTAGACAAAGGTAGCGGTGGACAATTTCTGACCAGCCTCTTGTAAGGGCAATTTCGTCCATTGCATATACGTTAAAAATTCTAAAAAATATCAGGAAGATACTTTGATGAGTTATCTACATTTAGGAAAAAGAATGGACAGTTTTGGATTAGTAGAATGAGAGTTATGGACTTTACAAGAAAGGACTCTTTTAAAAGTAAATATGAATAACTCTTTGTGTGTAACTCCAAAAATAGTGAAATTGTTACTGGGAGTACATATATATGACAAGAACATGTCCTGAAAGTTTCATGATATTTGGATAAAAACTCGATTTATTAAAAATGTTACAATATCCGGTTGTTTTAGGCCCTTTAAACATAATAAATCAAGTTCAAAATTCTGGAAAAAATTTGGGGAACCTCTAGATATTATATTCTGTCAGATTCCAAAAAAGAAATATTTTTGAAACTATTTTGGTATTTTTCTTGTAAATAGTTGTGTTGTGAATTAATAGAAATAAATAGCTATGTGATGTCATAAATGGTAAAAATGTGATGTTAGACCTTGGAAACCCTTAGGCTATGTTTGTTTGCAAGGATTACACTTAGGATTTGGGATAAGACTATTAATCTCAAGTGTCTTGTTTATTTTTCAATTTAAGCTTGGGACTATTAGTCCTGGGATTATAAAATAGCTTAAAATGTGGGATTATTTAATATCATATTATGTGACGTCCCCAAATTCGAGTACTAATCACCATGATTCTGGTGCATCAATTCTATAATTATTGTGGAAAATATAAACATAAATTATTTATACACTAACCTTTACAACATAATCCCTAAGGTCGATAACCTTAACTAAATACCTGAATTCAAAATCCTACTCGACATACAATGTCATTATCATACAATATTGTTACAAGTTTTAACTACACAATAATCCAATGCTGGAATTTGTATTTGTCTTTGCCTGTATCTGAAGTTTTCATCTTAATTTGAAATGTTTATCATGATATAGCAAGGGTGAGCAACAAGTATGCCCATGATTGAAAAGAATAATAAGCTAGCTGACAAACTTTCAACAATATAATAATTGTGAAAGAATATGAATCAATTTTCATAATTGAATGACCGAGTTACTAAAAATGAATGGCCAACAATGAACATGAACAACTATAACTGACCCAAATGGTAATGAAGGTGATCAGTCTTTCATACCTGATGAACATATACCACATGCACAACGTGCGAATCAATAAATCATAGATGTGATGTAACCAACAATGATTAACCACTAGCATGCTTGAAAAATCATAACTCAGGTTTGAGTTAGAGAACTTGCTTAATTAAAAGTATAGTTCGAGAACTTGCCTGTACTGTCGACTACTGCTACGCAAAGCTAATTTTACCTTCATTTAAAAGATCTAATATTGATAATATCGATCTATCAATTAGAATAATATCATAACATATACTACTGTTAAATACAGATTAAACTATCTTAAACACATAAGCACATATCACTAACAGTCACTAAAACACATAAGACTCAATATCAAGTCAAACTATTTCAGTCTGATTTGAGTTATCAGATAATTATCGAGTTTATTGTAAATAAAACTCTACTCAACTGTTTCAATGTTATTTTAGATAATTCAGTTATCAGTAATAACATTTTTCGGAAGCTCATAATAATTTTCAAATAATTATTATCATTTATAATGATTTTTCAATCATTAATATCATTTTTAAATGATTTAAATACCACATAATTCTATTATCATTAATATTTAATTAATTTCAAATATTAATGAAATACATGTCCCAATATTTTAAGTTATTCTTTAAAATCTAATAAGTCAAATACTAATCCAACAACTTAGATTATCTAAACATACCAATCCAGCAACCCAAATTGCAATTCAGCAAACTAGATTGCAAATCCAGGAAACCAAATCGCAATCCAGCAAACTGGATACCAAATCCAGCAACCAGATGGCCTATCTAGCAAACCAAATTGCAATCCAGCAAACTGGATTCCAATTACAGCAACCAGATAGCCAATCCAGCAAGCCTGGATTCAACTGACATACAATCCAGCAAACCTGGATTCATTAATTTCCAATCAAGCAAACTGGATTCAACTGATGTTTAATCCAGCAAACCTGGATTTATTAATTTTTTAATCCAGCAAGCTGGATTCATTAACTCTTTTCACGAAAATACCAAATCAATTTATTATTTTTCTATCCTTTTTCCAAACATATAAACATATATTTCATACACAAAAAGAATTTTTCTATAATTTTTCAACTCCATTTAGTATTTTTCAAAAACCATTTTTAGTTCGTAGCTTAAGAAATTAACCCTATCATGCTCAACTCTAGAAATTTTCATCTCTTGACATAATCTTACACGTGTTAACGTGAACCTCCAGTTTAAATTTTGTGGCCATCGGAGTTATTGAACTCCGATTATAGCCGTTTTCGTCGAAAAATACTAAAATTTGAAATTACCATAACTTGGTCAATTTAAGTCGGAATGAGCTCTTTTTGGATAGGAGCTACTTTATAACATATATGTTCATGTCCCAAAAGGCCAGAATTTATTTCACAAATTAAGTGGTTGAAACTGCCCTTGCAAAATATGGGGCAGTAGGTTTTTGGAATTTTTCACTTTTTCGTACTTTGCTAAAAATAGTCCATACGGAAATCTACAACTCTTTTTTCAGTGATTCCACTTGGAAATGTTAGAAAACTCATAGATCTAACTCTAGGACTTGTCCACACTCAAAATTTCAAAATATAATAGGAGATATAGTTGTTTGAATTTCATGTTTCGTTTTCACAAAAATTTAATTTTTAACTCTTGGTGATTTCTAAGAAAACTTCTATGTTTTAACATAATAACCAACATAATTCATTATAACACTTACTAATACTTTATATATCCATGAATCTACCATGATACATGATCTATTTCATCAAACAATCATCAAACACAAGATTAAACACCATTAAGGCTAAGAAAATTAAGATTTTCTACATTTTGAAAAACCTAGTTTCTATTTCATACTTTAGATCAAACTTTTAACATACAAGATGGATAGATCCGCACATAACACACTCTAGATCATGTAGATCTATAGTTTTGAAGTTTAAAATCATCAATCCAAGTTTTGATTTAGAATAATCAAAAATACATAAACAAAATGTGTTTATACCTTTAATTTGTGGCTATTATTCCTTATTCTTCCAAAGTAGATGATGATCTTGGGTAGTTTGAGGATCAAACTCTCATATTTCCTTCCCTTTATGGCTGCCAAAATATTCGTTCTCTCTCTCTAGCTTTGTTTTTATTAGGTTTGTAATATTCATAAATGCAATCAAATTGCACAAAATAAGCGGATACGTGAAAAAATCAGAGTTTTAAAATTTTACAAACCATATACCCGGATTATCCTTTATGCGCAATTATTAATTAAACAAAAAGATAAAGAACAAGAATCATACCCTTGAAGATTCGAGCTTCCTCAGGTATAAGTTCACCTCCAAATCTTTTTCGCGTTCAACTTGAATCCACCGGGATTGGTTCCTTCCTTTGATCAAAGTTAGCCACCCAAGTGTTTGGCCTCTAGAGGTGATCCACCAAGGAAGAAGAAAAATTCAAGAAGATGAGTGTTTGGCAAAACCCTAGTTTTTCTATCTCACATAGAAAAAGAGCGTACTCTCCAACAATTGGAATCACGTCTGTTGTCAAAAAGTCAACAACAACTCTTTTAACTAAATGGGCTCCCTAATCTTATTAGGGATAATTAATTAAACTCCTTTAACAAATTTTTCCTCCTAATCCTATTAGGAATAAATGAGAGTACTTATATTAAATTAATTTCTAAACTTTTTTTTTAGAAATTAAAATAATATAATAATTGTAATAATATTAATAAGACTCCTCTTATTAATTTATATTTAATATTTCTAAAATATTAAATAATAAATATTAAGCTATTTAATTTATTCTATCACCATAGATTATATTAAATATACTTAACATATTATTATGATTATGTCATTAACTTCTTAAATAATTATTCTTCCTTTTATGGTGTGACCCTTTAGGTTCTCCATATTAAACCGGTTGTAAATAAATCAATTAGAACAATTCTAATCTTATTTAAATAAATAAATTAAATAATTAATTTATTTAAATAAATAATATTTATTCTACAATAGGGATAAGCCTCCCTAGTGATCAACGACTTTTCAGATAATATAGATTTCAACATTAATCATAAAAGAACCTTTGAGTAAATAGTTACCGTACAATTCAATCCTTCCACCATACAATGTCCCAATTAAATATAAGACATGGAATTACTGTCAAGTCTTATTTTATTTAATTATAAGTATTTCGACTCTTAAATGCACAACACCAAATAATACAAATAAGAAACTCCTTTCTAATTTCATTCTGCCTTGGCCAAGAACTACTGGGTTGTCATTTATCGAATCACATAGGACATTTCCCTTCTTTTACTAGAAGCGGTGAATTCTTTATTAATCATACATTATCTCTATGTACAACTTATTATACACAAGCATACCCTTTGATGTACCCTAAGGGTCTTAAGAAATAAGTCAAAGTATAACTCATCATACACAAGATACTATGATGATCTCAAGTCCAAGGATCACTTGTACTACTATCACTACAGGAATTCCTATTGACAGGTAAGTAAAACTCCATTAGGTATTCCTTAGCGAGCCACGTTCAGTGAACTTATTCTCTAATAAGCACCTACATACTTGCTTTAGTGTCTCCACACAAATGATCATGAGATTAATCATCCTCATCCAATGAGCAAGCAACGTATGTACCAATCTATCCGGATTCACTAATCCCTAATTTAGTAATCCAACGATTGGGAACTATTTTAGTTTTAAGCTTTCTAAGAATTTAGATCTCATTAGAATGATCATCATCATTATTCTAAAAGCATTGTTTAAAACTATGAGTTTATCACATATTATAAAACAGCATCATGTAGATAATTAAAAGCCTTTAATAAATTAATACTTTTTTATTAATAAATGAATAAGATTGTTACAAAGTATATGCTTTATCATCAAACATGATTGGCTTGTGTGTATACTACTTTCAGTTGTTGCTATTTTAGTAAGTGAGATGAAAGAGAAGATATGTTTTATTTGTTGTTAGTAAAATATACATAGATATATTATGTATATCTATATACATCCCCCAATATCTCTTGCTCTCTCTTCCTCAATCATTTTGATGTTTCTTGAAGACTTAAGCTTGCTTGCTAGTTTGGTTAAAAGGTGTGGCTAAGTAAAATGTTGCCACCTTGTTTGGAGTTGGTAGGAGTTGGTAAGGAAAATGATTAAATCACATGCCCCTTCTTTTTCCTTCATCATTATGGTTGGCCATGTGGCCCTTCTTCTTCCTCACTTTGTTTTAATTTTATTGCTTTTTTAGTATACTAAATGTCCAAAATGCCCTCCCTTCAAATGGGCTAAGCTTGGGCCATTTTATTTGGTGTGTTGGGCATTTAAATTAATTATTTGGCCATGAAAAATTAACATCTTCCAATACACAAATTTTTATCTTACCCTAATTATTTAATTACGATTTTTATTCCACACATTTAGAATTTAAATCATTACTTATGTACACTTAATTTCTTAACCCAATTAGACTTGCTATAATTAGGTTATAAAAATTAATTAATTGAGATGTATAAAATAAATCTCTTGGGAGTATTATATACTTTAAATACCATTATTCTCTCATACCATAACCATTGAGTTATTAAATTTTTCATTCCTAATATATAATTAAGTTATCTTAGTTTCTTTTATTTGTTTATATAATAAATAAATAAAAATAAACACATAATATTCATATTCATTTACTCACATATTCATACAAATTAATTTAGTAGGTGGAGACATGATCCACAAATCTCTTAGAATAGGTCACTAGTATATAATTAAATACTAGGACCACTAAATAAAGATAACCATTTAGATTATTTAATTTCAATACCTAATTTATACACTACTACAAAACAGTAAATAGATAACGTGTAAAAAATATTGTAGAAGGTCTTACAGAAACGTCGTGGTTAAGGGTGTCATCTATTTGATACATTTATACAACATTTTTAAAACGTTGTAGTTTAACACATTACATAACGTTTTTTCTTAAAAAAACGTTGTATATTTGTTTTCCATAAATTCTTGGATGCTTGAAAATGTTGTAGATGATATGATTCCACAATGTTTTCTGGCTTAATATGTTGTGGTTTGGTACATCAGACAACGTTTAGACTCATTTATACAACGTTTATAAAGTGTCATCTATTTAGACTACTTTATATAATGTTTTTAAAATATTATAGTTTGACTTTAAAATGTTGTAATACATGATGTTGTAATAGTTATGGTTGTAACGACCCCAAAATTCATATAATAATATTCTCCTTCTCGATCGTTAACAATACAACTTTAATCTATCTTTATATCATTATTCAATATTAAAATCACTAAAAATGCAAAACATTTAAAACTTTTATACATTTCCTTCTGTATTGCCCTAAATCGCAACCTTTACATTACATCTCTTCGATTCAAATTTATATCATGAATCGTTACAACAAAATGACTATACAAAGTCTTACATCATAAATAGATATCCAAATACATCGGATAGCTCAACTTATAATTCAACAACATGTTACACTCAAAATATTAAATACATTTCTCATAAAACATAAGTAATCTTCGCGAATATGGATGTAAGACCCCGAATTTTATGAAATAAAATTATTCAATTTTTCTTATAATTATTATTCGGTAAATGGTTAAATTGATAAAAAAGTTAAAGTTAAGGGTGATATATGAATATTTTTTAAAATAAGCAAGTGGTTAAAAAATATTCATTTTGTCGTGGAATATTGTTTTGGTCGTGGAATATTCTTTCTGTCGGGAAATATTCGTACGACGGCGCAGCTATTTGTGGGCCCCATAATGGAAAGCAATTGGATGAAGAAAATGATAAGTATAAGTTGTTTATAAATAACGGCGTAGTTGTTACCGTTAATACTGTTGGAATACCTGGTTGTTAAAATACAGTAATACGCGTAGTTGCACAGTAGCACACGGTATTGCACAGTATTTTTTTCAATTATTGATTCTTACGTGAGAAGGCACTACTAAAAAATTGTTACAGTAGTTACTGTTCAATATTTTATTTTATTGATTCAATAATTGCTGCGTTGATATTTTATATTATTGTTGTTTTAATAATTATTGTTGCACAATATTTTCCATTATCAGATCAATAATTCATATTATTTGAATAATATTATTAGATAGCATTATTGGTAATGTCTAGAAAGTTCTGTCTAAAGAGAGGTTTGGTCATCTAATTGCGCGCTAGTAAGAAGAAATCCTTATTGGAAAGCCCCCTCTTTATTGGGAACGGCCTGGTTGTCAGTACTATGATTCTGTAATATTATTTGTGAATAATTAGTTATTGATTTATATGATAATAAAATATTTATTTGATGTGGATACAAATGATGGATTTATTTATGTGGTTATAAATGAAAGAATTATTGTTGAGGTGTTTTATCAGTATTTTTGTCGGAATAGAGGTATTAAAAATCAAATTAGGGTTTTTGAGATATTTTGCGGGGGTTATAATTTTTAATCCGAACGTTGGATCATTGTGATTTTTAGATATGTTATACATATATAAGTTGAGTATATGTCCACAAATTTTGAACCGTTAAAAATGAATGAATGATTTGTTTTGAATTTTAAGAGGTGATTGATTCGGAAATTAGGTTTATAAATGATTTTGGTGAAAAATTCTAAAAATGGGTGGGCCCCACTTTTGGTTGTTGGGGATGATGGCTGATTTTTGGTGGGCAAAATAGTAGCAGGTAAAGCCATTAGGTTGCAGGTTAAGTCTGCTTCGGCGTGCTAACATTTTCCTATAAATAGAGGGCTAAGTTAGAATTGAAAATCACACCATAATTCATAAGTTTTCTCTCTTTTTCTCTCTAGATTATCGAGTGTATTTTGTGAGTATTTAGATACTTTGTGAGTTACTATTCATCAGTGTAAGTTTCCTTCAGCGTCATATCCGATATCCAGTCAGAAGTACCGCACTTTTGAGGTAAGGGATAGTAAGGGATTTTAAAGGTTATTATATTTTTCAGTTCGTAATTCTTCTGACCTTTAGAAAATTCTGAAAAAATTTAAAATGATATTTTGATGAGTTTTATTGATTGTGTCCAAAAATGGTGATTTTTGGATGTATAGATTAAGAGTTATGAATTTTATGGGAAAAGACTATTTTAAAAGTAACCGCTTATAACTCCTTGTGGTTAACTCCAAAATTGATGAAATTTTTATTGGAAGTATATCTATATAATATCAGTGTACTCTGTGAATTTCAGAATTTTTAGATAAAAGTACAATTTATGATAAATGTCTAAATATTCAGCGGTTTTGGCCATATGAATAATAGTAAATGAGTTTTAAAAATTCTGAGAAAAATATATGTTCAATATGGGACTATATTCTGCTAAATCTCAGAAAAGAAATATTTTTGGGACTGATTTGGTATTTTTCATGAAAATAATCTAGTTATGAGTAAATGAATTAAATATGTTATGTGAAGTAAGAAAATTAGAAAATATGATTTTATGGCTTGAGAATCATATATGAGTTATATGCAGATTTTTGATGAGGGTTTTGGTTATTGGTGATGAAATCTTAAGAGTTGACATTTTATGATGATTAAATACAATAATTAGTAAAGTGTAAATAATTTAAATAAATTGTTTATAGGGTTAAGAAATATTATTTTTTTAATATCATTATACCGAAATATTGGTATAGATCTTATTATGGAATTTTTACCTTTTTGTGTCAGGTTTACTATTCATGAGTTACTATTCACGAGTTACTATTCATGAATTACTATTCACGAGTTACTATTCACAGAAAAATTGGTTTCTTTTTCTGACCAAATTATAATTGATTTATGAATATTACTCTTGAGATTAAAACTATATGTTGATCGTATTATTTTTATATATAATATTTTTATAACCCTAATGATGATATTTCTCTTTGACTTGAGTGTAAAGATTGGTAGATTTCTGGTTTGATCATGACTATGGGTTCCCTTTGGCCAGTAGTGCAAAGTTGAATTGTTGACTGGTATGATCATGACCATTGAATTTATAAATGAATATCTTTAGCTTAAGTGCAAAGGTGAAATGATCAACTTGGTTATAATTATTGTTTATATAAATTCTGAAATGATTATATATTTCTTTGAGATATTAATATATTTGGCCTGTAATGCAAATATGAACTGTTGATGAATATATTTGGCCTGTAGTGCAAATATAAACTGTTGATGAATATCGTTGGCCTGTAGTGCAAAGATGATATGTTATTAAACATCTTTGGCCTGTAGTGCAAAGATGAACTGTTGTTGAATATCTTTGGCCAGTAGTGCAAAGATGAACTGTTGACAAATATCTTTGGCCGTAGTATAAAGATGAAATTATTAGTATAATTATGAATAGGAATTGTGATTTGGTATAATCATGATCTTTGATGTTTCAGGTAAAGACAAGTGATGAAAATTATCTTTGTCCTGGATGAGAAGAGGAATTTAGAACCATAAATATAATTATGAGTTATTCACATGAGTGTGGACAGGAACTGTTGATTTATGTTACAAGGATAAAACATTGTTGGTGGATTTTTAACACGGAGAAGATAATAGACTTTCTGGTCTATTTGACTCTTCTAATGGATTGCTCGTTCCGCTGCAACTATGGTTGAAATTTTTTATCATCTACCATATGTTCTAAATCTCTGATTTAATTCTATTGAAGGCTATTGATAATTTATTTATCTTTAGTCATGATATTCTTTACTGGGCTAGTTGTGCTCACCCTTTTGTTTCACAATTCCTTTTCAGGTAATAAGAGTGTAGCTGGGTCGAGCGGGGGTAACAGGGGAATAGAACGGTGGTCATCATTTTGTAGTTATATTTAGAGAATCATCTAGGGTGAAGCGAACCCAACGTTGGAAGGGTGTTTTGCCACTATCATACACGATGTCTAATGACATACAACCTCGTGTCATCATAAGACAGGGTTGTGCTCATCCACTTGCTGAGTATATTTACAAGCACTACCTATATAATCTTGGTGTTTGTTTGAAGTATAATTCTCAATTAGAGACAGTAGAGATAATGATAAGTTAAGAGAAGACTCACCATTGGGAAGAATATAATAGTAATCTTCTCATTTTTCTTTGGGGTATATTGGGTCAACCAAGGATAATTATGTGGTCATATGATATCTATCATAACCTAGACGCATGGCTTCCCATGTACGAAGGTTTCCTTGAGCACTTCCTAAAGATTCTAATTTCTAAAACAGTTTTTGACTATACCTTTATGTAAGGTGTCATTGTGAGGTGATGTCCACGGTTGGGATATGAGTCACATTTGGTATATATTTGTATCCAAACTTATAGCATATGTGTTGTTGTATTTTGCACGACAATTATTGTAATAAAGTTGTAGTTGTTTTCTGTACCATGTATTTGGCAACTCAGAATAGGTTGGATGGAATGGACCTATTTTGGGGTTGTCACATTTGGTATCAGAGCTATAAGTAAAGAGCCCCGAGCCTCTCGTTGGTGACTTCCTGTTAATGGGGGATGCACTGAAGCCAGACTCTCCGTAGGGGACGTCGTTCTGCGGTGGCAAACTGATAGGTATCAATGTAAGGTGCTGACATAGGTTGGTGTCCAGAGTTACAGTTGGTATCAGAGCTTAGGGATATGGTCTCTGGCGGAGATCGGGGAATAGAACTAGGAGGGGAGAGATGAGTAAATCCTTCGCTAGTGTGTCCTACCTAAGCTTATTTGTTGGTCAGTCATAATATCGGGATATTATGTGATATGTTAATTTGTTCAATTAACCTTTGTTTTGAAGCTGTATTCTAGAATGATATCTGAATTACAGGAGATGAGCAATGGAGAAATCATGAGGACAGGAAAGATGAAATCTGAAATGAAAGCAAGGTATTCTCAACTCTTCGAAATACCAGGTACGAAAATTTCGGGGACGAAATTTCATAAGGAGGGGAGATTGTAAGACCCCGAATTTTATGAAATAAAATTATTCAATTTTTCTTATAATTATTATTCAGTAAATGGTTAAATTGATAAAAAAGTTAAAGTTAAGGGTGATATATGAATATTTTTTAAAATAAGCAAGTGGTTATAAAATATTCATTTTGTCGGGGAATATTCGTTTGGTCGTGGAATATTCTTTCTGTCGGGGAATATTCGTACGACGGCGCAGCTATTTGTGGGCCACATAATGGAAAGTAATTGGATGAAGAAAACGACAAGTATAAGTTGTTTATAAATAACGGCGCAGTTGTTACCGTTAATACTGTTAGAATACCTGGTGGTTAAAATACAGTAATACGCGTAGTTGCACAGTGGCACACGGTATTGCACAGTATTTTTTTCAATTATTGATTCTTACGTGAGAAGGCACTACTCAATAATTGGTACAGTAGTTACTGTTCAATATTTTATTTTATTGATTCAATAATTGCTGCGTTGATATTTTATATTATTGTTATTTTAATAATTGTTGTTGCACAATATTTTCCATTACCAGATCAATAATTCATATTATTTGAATAATATTATTAGATAGCATTATTGGCAATGTCTAGAAAGTTCTATCTAAGGAGAGGTTTGGTCATCTAATTGCGCGCTAGTAAGGAGAAATCCTTATTAGAAAGCCCCCTCTTTCCTGGGAACGGCCTGTTGCCAGTACTGTGATTCTGTAATATTATTTGTGAATAATTAATTATTGATTTATATGATAACGAAATATTTATTTGATGTAGATATAAATGATAGATTTATTTATGTGGTTATAAATGAAAGAATTATTGTTGAGGTGTTTTATCAGTATTTTTGTCGGAATGGAGGTATTAAAAATCAAATTAGGGTTTTTGAGATATTTTGCGGGGGTTATAATTTTTAATCCGACCGTTGGATCGTTGTGATTTATAGATATGTTATACATATATAAGTTGAGTATATGTCCACAAATTTTGAACCGTTAAAAATGAATGAATGAATTGTTTTGAATTTTAAGAGGTGACTGATTCGGAAATTAGGTTTATAAATGATTTTGGTGGAAAATTCTAGAAATGGGTGGGCCCCACTTTTGGTTGTTGGGGAAGATAGCTGATTTTTGGTGGGTGGAATAGTAGCAGGTAAACCCATCAGGTTGCAGGTTAAGTCTGCTTCGGCGTGCTAACATTTTCCTATAAATAGAGGGCTAAGTTAGAATTAAAAATCACACCAGAATTCATAAGTTTTCTCTCTTTTTTTCTCTAGATTATCGAGTGTATTTTGTGAGTATTTAGATACTTGGTGAGTTTCTATTCATCAGTGCAAGTTTCCTTCAGCGTCATATCCGATATCCAGTCAGAAGTACTGCACTTTTGAGGTAAGTGATAGTAAGGAATAATAAGGGATTTTAAAGGTTATTATATTTTTCAGTTCGTAATTCTTCTGACCTTTAGAAAATTTTGGAAAAATTTGAAATGATATTTTGATGAGTTTTATTGATTGTGTCCAAAAATGGTGATTTTTGGATGTATAAATTAAGAGTTATGAATTTTATGGGAAAAGACTATTTTAAAAGTAACCGCTTATAACTCCTTGTGGTTAACTCCAAAATTGATGAAATTTTTATTGGAAGTATATCTATATAATATCAGTGTACTCTGTGAATTTCAGAATTTTTAGATAAAAGTACAATTTATGATAAATGTCTAAATATTCGGCAGTTTTGGCCATATGAATAATAGTAAATGAGTTTTAAAAATTCTGAGAAAAATATATGTTCAATATGGGACTATATTCTGCTAAATCCCAGAAAAGAAATATTTTTGGGACTGATTTGGTATTTTTCATGAAAATGGTCTAGTTATGAGTAAATGAATTAAATATGTTATGTGAAGTAAGAAAATTAGAAAATATGATTTTATGGCTTGAGAATCATATATGAGTTATATACAGATTTTTGATGAGGGTTTTAGTTATTGGTGATGAAATCTTAAGAGTTGACATTTTATGATGATTAAATGCATTAATTAGTAAAGTGTAAATAATTTAAATAAATTGTTTATAAGGTTAAGAAATATTATTCTTTCAATATCATTATACCGAAATATTGGTATAGATTTTATTGTGGAATTTTTACCTTTTTGTGTCGAGTTTACTATTCATGAGTTACTATTCACGAGTTACTATTCATGAATTACTATTCACGAGTTACTATTCACAGAAAAATTGGTTTCTTTTTCTGACCAAATTATAATTGATTTATGAATATTACTCTTGAGATTAAAACTATATGTTGATCGTATTATTTTTATATATAACATTTTTATAACCCTAATGATGATATTTCTCTTTGACTTGAGTGTAAAGATTGGTAGATTTCTGGTATGATCATGACTATGGGTTCCCTTTGGCCAGTAGTGCAAAGTTGAATTGTTGACTGGTATGATCATGACCATTGAATTTATAAATGAATATCTTTAGCTTAAGTGCAAAGGTGAAATAATCAACATGGTTATAATTATTGTTTATATAAATTCTGAAATGATTATATATTTCTTTGAGATATTAATATATTTGGCCTGTAATGTAAATATGAACTGCTGATAAATATATTTGGCCTGTAGTGCAAATATAAACTGTTGATGAATATCTTTGGCCTGTAGTGCAAAGATGATATGTTGTTGAATATCTTTGGCATGTAGTGCAAAGATGAACTGTTGTTGAATATCTTTGGCCAGTAGTGCAAAGATGAATTGTTGACGAATATCTTTGGCCCGTAGTACAAAGATGAAATTATTAGTATAATTATGAACATGAATTGTGATTTGGTATAATCATGATCTTTGATGTTTCAGGTAAAGACAAGTGATGAAAATTATCTTTGTCCTGGATGAGAAGAGGAATTTAGAACCATAAATATAATTATGAGTTATTCACATGAGTGTGGACAGGAACTGTTGATTTATGTTACTGGGATAAAACATTGCTGGTGGATTTTTAACATGGAAAAGATAATAGAGTTTATGGTCTATTTGACTCTTCTAATGGATTGCTCGTTCCGCTGCAACTATGGTTGAAAATTTTTATCATCTACCATATGTTCTAAATCTCTGATTTAATTCTGTTGAAGGCAATTGATAATTTATTTATCTTTAGTCATGATATTCTTTACTGGGCTAGTTGTGCTCACCCTTTTGTTTCACAATTCCTTTTCAGGTAATAAGAGTGTAGCTGGGTCGAGCGGGGGTAACAGGGGAATAGAACGGTGGTCATCATTTTGTAGTTATATTTGGAGAATCATCTAGGGTGAAGCGAACCCAACGTTAGAAGGGTGCTTTGCCACTATCATACAAGATGTCTAATGACATACAACCTCGTGTCATCATAAGACAGGGTTGTGCTCATCCACTTGCTGAGTATATTTACAAGCACTACCTATATAATCTTGGTATTTGTTTGAAGTATAATTCTCAATTAGAGACAGTAGAGATAATGATAAGTCAAGAGAAGACTCACCATTGGGAAGAATATGATAGTAATCTTCTCATTTTTCTTTGGGGTATATTGGGTCAACCAAGGATAATTCTGTGGCCATATGATATCTATCATAACCTAGACGCATGGCCTCCCATGTACGAAGGTTTCCTTTAGCACTTTCCAAAGATTCTAATTTCTAAAACAGTTTTTGACTATACCTTTATGTAAGGTGTCATTGTGAGGTATTGTCTACGGTTGGGATATGAGTCACATTTGGTATATATTTGTATCCAAACTTACAGCATATGTGTTGTTGTATTTTGCACGACAATTGTTGTAATAAAGTTGTAGTTATTTTCTGTACCATGTATTTGGCGACTCAGAATAGGTTGGATGGAATGGACCTATTTTGGGGTTGTCACAATGGATCTCTATAATTCACTTAGCACATATCCTTACCTTGAAATCTTGACCTGTAAAAATTGTTATTTGCAAAATTGAGCTCGACAGCCCAGCAAAATCTAACAATTTTCATGCATCACGTAGCATATAATAACATGCTCGACATATATCCCATAAACATTAGACTAACATAACATACATGTTGCAGTTCATATAACAAGTATAAAAATTGAGTTCCTTACTCAATCGGCATGCTTTACTCAATCAAGGTAGTCATAAGTTGACTTTAACATTTCATACTTTCAACATATATATAACACATCAAGCTCTTTGTAATAAAGATTTAAAATAGTTAATCATCAAGTTCACATAGCAAATAGGAACTGAAAGACTTGCCTTGATCGTTGTTTACCAATAACAGTTTAACAGCTTACAGTTATCTGCACTTCACGTGCCCTATACAATTATATAATCATAGACATCAACTATTAGTCACATAGCAACGCATAGTAGTTGTAATGTAAACTTTACTCTACATTTTATAACCCTTCCAATTATCAATACACAATGTTCTATTTTATTGTGTTAACTTTCGAATTATATCTCATTATATTTCATATTCGGAGTTCATTGAAGTGTTTAAGTCTTGCTGGGACTACTTATTGGTTTTATATTAACCCTATTCAATATCTTATAATATTCATTTCATTTGATTTAAAACACTTTTTACGTTCATTAACACTTATCACGGCGTTTCGACGTTTATTCGTCACACGCCCAATTTGTCTCTCTTGTGTGTGCTTAGTATGCGTATACAACTTATCTAATATATCATTTATTAATATTAAGCATCATTATACTTCATAATATTCATGTTCTATAACTTAGAACAACATCTTTTATCGTCAAGAGCACTACACTTCCATACGTGCATGCTCGATGCCCTCCGATTGCCTCTGAAAACACAATAGTCCAAACTATGACTATTTTGACCCTTCCTAACGACCACAAATTGAAAATATGAAAGAACAAAAGTTGTAGATCTATTCGTCCTCGTTCCGGATCATCTTGAATCGCCTCAATCGGAGTCCGTATGAAATAGTTATGGCTATTTTACCAAAATAGGTCAAAGCAGTCACAGTTAGCACACATTGGGCGCGGCTGTGCCCATTTTCTCTCCCATGCCAGCGCGCCCGCGCCATTAGGCAGCGCCCAGCCGCGTGCCCGTGCTCCTGGGGCCTCGCCCAGTTTACAGTTTTTGCCATAACTTTCTCGTTTTAAGTCGGAATTAGTTGGTTTTCAATTCTATGGACTCGTAATTCATAGAACTACAACATACTAAAATTATAACGATTTATAAAAACATTAACCAACCTAAAATTTTACCCAAAACACATATTCATACTCTATTTTCATGTTTTGACATGTTTAGCGAATTCGATTGCCAAATCTTTGTTTCTTAACCAATTGATACCATTCCAACTACGTTGTTTTCGTTTCTTCACATACTAACATAATCCCGCATCAATTTACAGATTATAACACATTAAACATGAGTACTTAAACAGACCATTTTTTATGTATAGAAACTGTTATTTACTTTTCCTCCTACAAACCAATTTCATGTATTCTAATCATCAAATATCACCCACATAAGATGATTAACAGGTTATAAACCTTACACGCCTATATATACATATCAATCCAACATAACTATCACTAGCAATTTCAAGAATAAAAGTTAAGATTAGAGTAGGTTATACCTTTAGTTCTTGATGTAAACAAAGTTCTAGAAACCTTCTTCTTGGCCAATTCACGGCATAACCCTCAACTCTCTCTATGATTCTCTCTTCTTACCAAGCTCTCTCTATCTATACTCCGTTATCTAGCCTTAGGCAAAAATAGGACGCGTAGAAATAAACTGAAGCTACCCACGTACTCACGTACTTCGGTTATAAAACCCAAACAGGTTACGTTAGTTACAATAAGCCAAAGGCCACAAGGCCTTGTTTGACTAACACAACTTTCCCGTACTAGATTATTTTTATATTATTTATATCATATAGTTTTTATTTGTCACACATGTAACCAATTTACATAACTTACAATTATAGTTATAATAATTATAATTTTTATTATAATAATACTTATGATTAATAAATAATTATATATCTAATTTAATTAATAAATTAGATTTAAACATCACTTTATTTAATTACTTATTTTCTTTAATATTAAACAACTCATTTAATTTAATTAATTCATTAAATTAAATCTTTAAAGAATATAATTTACCTTTGTTTTAATTTAATTATTATACACATGTAACTAAATTATTATACCACAATTTCATAAATTATTTATTTTTCTCAATAAATAAATTATTTAAAATATTTATTTAATTCAAACAAATATTTAAAATTAATTACAAAATTCTTTTAATTTCTTTAATAGTTAACTTAACTATTAAACCTCACTTTCTCAATATATGAATATATATTTCTCTTCACACTAGATTACATATTTCAAAATATATAGCACATATATATACATACTCAAACTCAAAACAACTCATAATAAGAATTTTAATTATTAAATTTCTATTTTAATAACTTATAGAAATTCGAGTTGTCACAGTGGTTCAACTATATTTGAGTTTAAACTAATAACTCCAATGCACAGTATAGAATGCATAATTATATATTAAAAAATACAAGTTAATCCAATTAAAGCACGAAACCAGATTCCAAAAGTATATATCTTAAAGTTGCTCTTAATCTAAATAACAAAATTAAAATTCCAATCCGCAGCATTACATCCAACACGCGTGATTTAATAAAACTAACTCGATGATTTAATAAAACTATCTGTTCTAAGCTCCAACAACCTCTGTCTCTCCCTCTACCATTGTTTCATCAGCTGGCCCTCTCAAGCTTCACACCAACATCCTCCGAGTAGTCACCATAAACCTACACATTTTAAAAGAAAAAAATCCATGAAGCCGTGATTTTAACCACATCAGCTTACCAATATTGATCCAAGTATGTAACTGCTATGAGAAGCATACCTCCATCAATTTGCCAATATAAAATTTAGGTGCTTTCAGGATCTTGACTTTCCTAATGAAGACATTTTTGAGTGGGAAGATGCTGGAAGTTGCCTTCTCTATCTCCGTACCAATTGACTCGGGAATGAACTTAGCTACCAACTCCTTGAGATCACAAGAGCTTGCCTGGTTCCTCATAATCTCTACCATCTTGCTCAGTTCAACCTGTAATTCCTTGCTTCAAATCAATCTTTACCTGCGCTACAAGAAAATTATCCAGAAATCAGATCAATTTTCAAAGTTGATAACACTACATAGTTGAAAAGAGACAACAATTCCACTTTTGGGTCTCTCAGGTCAAAAGTGAGGGCCTTTTACTAGGAGTCAGGGGATCAAGTCCAGCATGGGTTCTCAAGGAGTAAATATAAAGTGCATCGAGATATAAAATACCATTATTATACCAACAAAGTCTATAAGCTCCTTCAAAGAATGCTGACAGAAGACAATTCAATTATTCAAGTACATAATACTGCATGTTCAGATTAGGCAGCAAGGGATAAAGGGAGGTGCTAACCCATAGATTGTGCCAAGATAAACAAAACAATTGCTAACAATGTCGAATAAATACCTTTATGCATACTGCAGGATGGCTAGAAGCAGTACTACTGATCAACCAACAGGGTTAACTGCATACAATTCCATGCATCCATTAGCTCCAACTCTTAACTTTCATTTGAAAAGTTAAAAGAACTCTTTATGATGATACCCAAGAGCTATGCATCGATGGTGGGATTAAATATCATTTCCTGGACCAAAAGCAAGCATGAGCTTGGCATCAAATGACTTGTCATCTAGTTAGAGTAAACCGTGTCTCATTCAATCATAATGTAAACAACTATTGTGCAAACCTGATCACACATAGGACATGTGTCACTTCTTTCCAACCATTCAAGAATGCATGAAAGGTGAAAATGATGCTCTCATTTTATGATAATTTTGGGATTTTCTGTATCATACTCTACAGGGAGAGGCCACGAGTTATTAAGATTTACTTTTCTAGTCCAGATGCAAAAAATATTGCCAACTCTGGCTATAACTCCAAAAGTCCTGGAAATTTGCTAATGGTTAAAATCAACAAGTGGAAAGGATAAGTGAAGAGTTGATTTATTACCTTCAAGACAAGTGGGACAAACATCCTCTTCCTCAGGTCCTGAGACAATAGGCTCACTGAACTTCTTAAGTTCACCGAATTTTTCAAGTTCCTCTTCCAGTTCTTTTAACGAGGCAAGTTCAATGTTGGTTTGCACTTCTCTCTCAGATTTATTTGGCATCTTTGTTGATTCATGAGCGATGACAGTGTTGGTTGCTTCAACAGGCTCAGTACCAATTGTTCGCACTGCTCCTTCGCTTTTGTTTCCACTAATTTCTTGATTGCCCAGCAATGTCCTAGATTTGCATCATATGGTATAGGTGCTGGTGGTGGTCTATAAGTGTCCAGAATTGAAGTTTCCAGATTTGTATCAACCAAAAGTCCAGTAGAGAGTGCAGATGATGTGCCAAGGGGAGAAGATAAGGATTCATGCTCCTCCGACACTCTTGGATACTGCATATATGCCCCACGAAACAATAAGACCAATAAACAAGAATAACATCATCAAGGATTTAATTAAAATCAATTCAACATAGTTGTCAGTAAATCAAACTCTAGACCGTCAAGATGACAAGTATACAAGCAAGAAATCAAGGGCAACAAATGCAGTAGGGATAGAATATTGAGAAAAATTTTATCAATATTTTCAACCCAATGTTTATCGATATGAGTTCTTGTATATATAGAGCTCTTTATGTTTCACCATAGAAATGGTGTCTGTTAAGGTGAAGAGTTTGCCATTGATGGAGTTATACATCATAAATCATAATATAAGCCGTCATTTCTATATATTGTAACAAACTAAAATTCTTTAACAATGCCATCACTGTTATCTAATCTGTAGGCACAAAACACTCACAGGAACGTCAAGGGTTCATCTCACCTCAACCTAATGTTGTTACCCCTGGCTAGAAACACTACATAGATTTATGTAAAGTCAAAAATAAATGCAAAAAGCATTTGGCATGAGGGGAAAGATATTACTGACATGATAAAATGGAGGTGAACTGTGCAGTTCCATTCCTTTAGAAGAACAACAGCAGCAGTAGCCTCCCATTCTGTTCTACCTATTACCACCTAAAGCTATCACCACTTGGTTCATTTTCACCTGTTCTCCGGTACACAAAAAGGTATTCTCTTAATTAATAAATCAAAGCCTAAATTTAGTTTTAATGCATATCAACAAGCTCGATGCATGGCACTAGAACTGACTCAGATAATCAATGAATAAATAGCATGCATAAGGGCGTCTAACATAAACATAAGATTGCAACCACCAGAGAATGGTACAGTGACAACTGGAATACAACACCAATAATAAGGTAAAAATAATGCAGAAGATTCCTTTTGTTAATTGAACATCAAATTAAGTTTCCAGTATTGTTCTTATATTATATGAGAAGTAATACAAACTAAAGCTCACTTATAAAGAGCAAGTTGACAGCATGAGACTTCTCAAGAAAGTAACAAGGCATTCTATTTTGACATCATTTCATAAAAATCTCCCTTGTTTAATGCTTGCAAGGACAAGACCACAATCCACATGTATCCAACATTTATCTAGCCACTTGAAGTAATCAGTCCACCTCCATTTCAACATAAAGAAATGAAAAGCTGTGTAATAACATTGGCGTGCCTTTTGTAAAAGACCAGTTTACTCCGTTGCTTTTCTATACTCGCGTTAAACAGTTTTTAAGAAAAATTGCAAGTAGTCTTAAGATATTGACAAATATAAAATAATATTCATGTTACTGTCAAATACCTAGGCAGTTTTAACCTCATAAAGTCTCAGTCGTAATAGCCATGTGGCCCATCTCAAAGACTCAAAGCAAAACCATGTGCTTATAACGCACAAATTCTTGAATGATCCTTGGATTTTAATCTCGAATTGTGTTTTCCTAGTGACATATAAAAGTACAAAATGATATCTAATATGCCAATAAGGATACAAATTGGTATCCCTTATTTCTTAGAATGAAGAATTATCAGGAGTCTTAAAGACAGTACTCTCATTTCTTTCCATCAATTTCAAAATAACAGAATCTAGTATAAAGCTAAAGCTAATCACCTTAAACAGATGGTTTATGGCCCCAATATACTGCACATTCCAAAACTACTCAATCAATTGGGACCCATAGTCAAGCAAACAAGAGACTGATAGACTCAATAGTCAAGACACAAGCCTATTCATCACTGCTATTGGAAAAGAATTGGCCATATGATAGGATAACTTGAAATGAGTGATTATCGCTCATATCGTCATCGCTTATCAAGAATTTTTCACTCTAATACAACTACTAATATCCGGTTCATCATGACTGACAAATATCCATTTCATCTTTTTATGAACCGGTGAGAAATGTGATAGCATACAATATAAGAAAGGACAATCGAAATATAAAATAAATTCAGAACAACTCATTACAAATGCATGCTCATCATGAGAACATGAACTAAACACAACTTGTGCACACAACTTCTCTTACAAAACCAATATCTATGCTTTCACCCAGACCAATATCTATGTTTTCACCCAGAAACCCAAGCATCTTCTCTTTCAAAAAGTAGGAAAGTTATATAAAAGAAGAAGGGAAGGGAGGGGATGGGGTGGGGTGGGGGAACTGCTACCAAAATAATTTTCAACAGCAAAATTAATAATTAAATATTATCCCCAAAAGAGTGTGCAACAAATTGCAAAACTAAAGCAAATTCTAATCCAATAAAGTGAGACAAACCAAATCAAACAATTCAACAAACCTACATAAACAGTTAACAACGAATATATATCCAGAATTCATCTACACAATTGAACTCTAGCAGCAACAAAATTCCCCTAAACAAAGTATAAAACAACACACAAATACCAAATAGAACAACACCTAAACATGGCACTATCAGCATAAGTATCAGCTCAAAAGCCATAAGAAAATCGATTCACTTACAAGTCATGAAACTAAATAGATTTCACAGCTTTTATCAGCTAAAAAATCAACAAAAACTTCGAAATGAATAAGAACTTCATAACTGAAAACAATCAACTAATCAATCAAAATCATTTACGTGTGTGTGTGTGTGTGTGTATATATATATATATATATATATATATATATATATATATATATATATATACACACCTTGAGATTGAATTGGTGGATGCTCACTTTAGGTGTTGTGCTAGTTTTTGAGTGAGAACGACTGCGTTAGAAAAACGAAGGCTTTGAAAATTATTAGTATTAGAAGAAAAAGAAAGAACTTATTAAGGAATTGGAAAAAGAAAGAATTTATGCATACTTTGGCGGCATTAACTATGCTATGCTCCGCTCAATGAGAGTAGAGAAAGACATATAACTATGCTCCGCTCAGTGTTTTAATTTTAAGTTTCATTTAAGCGCGGTTTTTTGCTCCATGTTTTTAACCTAGATAACGTTTTTTTTTAAAACATTATCTATTTAAAATCAAAAATTTCCCTTATAAATAGATAATATTTTTTTATATGTATCTACAATATTTTGTTAAAAAATATTGTGAAAAAAAATACTACAATATTTTTTATAAAAACGTCATCTTTTAAGTGTTGTCTTTTTATAATTTTGTACTAGTGATAATTAGGTTATGTAACTTTCTATTTAATTTTTCTTTATATAATAAATAAATATATATACTTAATATATTTATTTATTTAATCGCATTCATTCCTCTTGCTAAAATATATAGCATATCACTAATATACATATACATATTTATTTTATCCTTATAATATCTCTTTACTGAAATTTATTTCCTTAATAAATATCCCATATTCATATTCTATTTCTTTCCTTTCAAAATTTAAATCATTCTCATAATTAATTCACATAAAGTTGAAGGTAATATAATACCTTATTCTTAACATACTTCCAAATATAGGTTTTGAATTTTTGTAGCCCTTATTTTCTCAATTCTATTCAAATAGAAAACCATATAGGTTCTTCTTTTAAAAAAAAATTAAATCGTTCCTGTATTTTCACTTTAGGTTTTATTCTTTAACCTTTAATTTAATCATTCAAGATCTTATGAATTTTCGGGATGTCACATTCTTCCCCCCATCCCCGGAATCACTATTGCACCAAAAGTACATATATTTAACCTCTTCTTCTAAGAATTTCATCCTTGAAATTTCAGCCTACTACACCCTACTCCTTTCATTATCCAAAACTAGGTTTTCATAATAACCTTTATTCAATCATATCAGATTCTACCTGTACGTAACGAGTTCATACTATTTCCTATCCATCATCACATCCAACCACGACATCACTCCAAAGAGTAAAAAAAATGTATATAATGCTGAGGGGTCATATAGACCATGAACTATTGAGGGTTAAAGGTATTAATACCTGCTACCTCTTTCAATTAAGAAAAAGGCACTCTACCTCTAAAAAGGTTAACAGTATATTTACAATCACGAAGAAGATAAACTACTGGTGCTAGTACTTTAATCATGTCTCACAAATATTTTCGCTACAAATAGATTGGATTATTTTATCCAATTGACATAGTTCACCTCAGTCTTATCATAGGATTCCACACCAAAATAATTTGGTTCGGGATAATTTCTCAAAGAATACTTTGAATTTTCATAAACGTTGGTCTAGCTAAATCAAATAGCTTAGACTCGTACTAATAATTCAAATTTCAATCGAAACATGTATGGCCAAAACCCCGTTGGCAATAGTTTATCTTTAAAATTCTAAAAATAATTTTATGACGTCATGATACTACACTATATTTACATCCCGTTTGAGGATTCCGTCATTGTGTGATTTTGTCATATTACATCATGCCATAGTGGGCTGACGATCTTTAGATCACATCCAACACTAAATAATTCTACATTTATAACTCCATCATTTTTATCATCTTTGCACCAAGTTACATAATGCATTAATGATATAAAATACATTTTGATATTTCAAATCATTTTCGTCTAGCCGAAACAATTAGCATAGACTTTTCTTTTAAATGGTTCAAAAACCTTTAAAAATTAGTTTTAGTATTTTCATACCTCAACTGGTAACGATGTATCAGTGTCTCGAAGTCCACACATACACACTTGTCACTATGTGTTGAGAATAATAAAATTCATTTTTTTAAAAGGCACATCAGTGTGCATTTAGCTTGATGTTAAAATTTTAAAGTCTAGCATATCTAGAAGATTTGGAATACCTGTGTTTCCACCATCTACTCCACTTTCTATAATGATCCATTGCTTAATAATTTTATCTATTTCTATCATCCTCAATACTCCATTCACAACTTATCTATACCCCAGTATAGTTCATTAAACTTATCACATGTTATGAGTTCAGAAACTTTCCACAATAATATGAGTTTCAGAACTTATCCTAGCAATATGTAGTTCAAGAACCAATTAAGAACTATCAATATGCTTAGGGGTTCAAAAACATACCATACGATTATGAGTCACAAACTTACCACAAGTATGAGTTTTAAGAACTCGCACCTAACCTTATATTCTTTACATATTCTCTACATATCTGTTATACACATGAGAAAAGAATCACCTTCTCAACATGTATATAGTAGATAGCGCGACACAAACATTTCAATGATTATCAATATAGAAGACTAAGTGTAATACCCGCAAATTTTAATAAATTATAATATGGAGAATAAAGATTGTTTGCATTTATTTGATATATATATATATATATATATATATATATATATATATATATATATATATATATATAGTGTTGGCATGAGTTGTGATAATTAATTGAATAAACATATGATAATTAAGCAATGTAGTAGAAGTGATGAGAAACTTAGTTTAAGCTTGTGAAATTATGCCTAGTGTGGCAAGGTGGTGAAATGAGAAAGTACTAATTTAATTAATGATGAAATGGGTTAAATTTATTAGTACTATTAATAAATAAATAATGTCGTTGATTAATTGTTATTCATTAATTATCATGAATAATAGCGTGTAAGGAGAAATCATATATAATAAGGTTTTTCATTCAAGTATAAAATGAGGTGTGACATTGGAATGCAAATAATTATTATATGTGATAAAAGTAAGCTCAACTTATGTAAATTATTAAGTTGTGTGAAAAAGTCTTATGTGATATCAAGATGTGTGTGGGATTAATTAAATGGGTATTTTAAACCTATGAGAGAAAATAACTTTGATTAAATAAATAATTAGTAATAAGTGATTATTTTATAGTCTATGTAGAATTGGAATAAGGAGTAATATTGGTACCCAATTAAATTATATCCTAGTCTAGGGTAGATATTATTTGAAATAAACCAATGTACATGGATTGTATAATTCTATGTGAGATTTAGGAGTGGGAGAATATGTATGCTTAATTGTGGACATATATCAAATAAACCTAAGTATGCTAAGTAATGGCTTGCAAATGCTGAGTATTGGTAGTGTCCCAAATTGAGTGTCACTCTATTTTCTTCTTCACGTAATAGGCCATTGGCCTAGTCCCTCATTACCAACCATATAGCTATCAAATCATGAAGAGGGGAGTGGTATTCATAGTACTCTTCCACCAAGTCCTTTATAACCATCAGCTTCTTCTCCATTCCAATGGTTTAATTCATTGAGTAAAGCCTAAATTGGTCACAAGCTTTCCTATAAATGGAGCCCTTCTCATTCACAGCCATTTTGCTAATTCTCTGTCAAAAACTTGAAGTTGTGTGCGAGTGTGGTTGGGTTGATCTTATATCATCTGCAAAGTGAAGCTAGGGTAGTAATTCAACTCCATAAAAGGTAATATTCCTCTATATGTTCCTAAACTCAAGTTTTTGCAAAGTTCTTAGAAAAGTACAAAAATACTTATTTTGAGTTGAAAAGTTTATGGTTGAAGCATGCTAGAATGTGTAAATTGATGATGGACATTGTTAATATGGTTAAATACGAAATCAACGAAAGTTAAACGAAGTAAATTGGTCAAGTAACGAATCCGTAGTGAAGAGAATCGCTAAATGTGTTAAACTTTGGAAAAATGGCAAAAATCTTGAATTGATCTTTGAATTTAATTGTTTGTATGTTTGGGATTGTTAGAAGCATGCTAGGGATGTCTTGTAGCAAGTTTATATCAATTATACATTATTACATTGTTGTTTGGATGGTTGTTGGGTTAAAAATTGCATAATGGCTCGAACAGGGGATGCCTGTGTTCATAAGGCAGCAGTTAAGGCAGCAGTCATGCCTGCCCCGGCGGGGGTCATGCTGTGTATAAGGCCCGCCCCAGCGGGGGGGGGGGGAATGTTTAGCAGGGTATATGCCCGCCCCGACGGGGGGTCCTGTAGTGTAAATGCCCGCCCGGCGGGGGGGGGGGGGGGTACTGCAGTGACTAATTTTTGTTGTTGTGTTGTTTTGATTATTTGATGCAAGAAGTCTACTCCACTTAACTTCAAGAACAAGCATACTTCTTAAACATGTGTCAGTGCATATTGCAAGATGTTTTAGTAGGTTTGGAGTTTGAATCATAACCTTTTGAATGAAAAGTTAAAAGACGAAAACCATGTTTAGAAAACCTTACGCCTCTTTGAATCTAACCTTTTGAGCATATGTTTATAGCTTAGTTAGTCTCATAAATACATATGAAATGTAGACTCAACGTACTGTGCATGTGTAGTTGTTTGTCATGAAATCTTAATAATTGAAAACCAATTAAGTTGAGAACTCTATGACTTTTATTGTGAACTTTTGAACAACTATGATAAGATATTTTATGCCTCTAGAGATAATCGATATGTTCACACATCTAGTTAGACACTTTATAAACTAACTTAAGCATGAACTAAAAGAGTTTTAAGTAGAAAGTTATACAACCAAATCTAATACATACAAGCATGAGTAGAAAGAGGTTGTTTGGAAATATTATGTGGTTTAATGAATACTATAGTTAGGAATTGACATAATGAGCTCTTTTAAACTTTGAAAAATGAAAATGTACGAGTAACTTTGATAAAGAGCCAAAACTAGCTTAAGGGTTCTTTAATATGTGAAACGACTTAAAACTACGTGAAGTAAGGGATATTTTGCAAATACAAATAAAAGATGAGCATATAGTACTAAAGATTTTCAAAAGTAAATGTGAATTATGCATCTATGAGTTTGACTATGCATAAACTACATGAGTTTAAATATGTGTGATAAATGTATGTGGATATGTACGTCAAGGTGTATGACTAATGAATACCTATACATACATAAATAGGATAACATAGTTCATTGAAGTGATTTTACGCTATAAGTGGTAATCAACGCTAAAGACAAGTCTCCTAACTCACACAACTTTGGATTTTGAGCGAGTTCTCTAACTTCATTTGATTATCATATTTAATGCAAGTTTTCTAAATTCGTTACATTGTATATTGTATAATCCGAATTATTGCCATACTTATAGTTAGCAAATATCTATTACTATTTCGAAATCATTTGTATACCTTGACATTATTGCGAGCATTGGACTTATTGTTCTTAAATGCATTACAAAAGTTGTCTAAGCCTTTGATTCGGTTAGACTATTATCATATGTTAGAAAGCTATCCAAACCAATTGACTTGGTGCGGACTCTTGTAAATCTACTGAGATGAACAACCCTCTTAAAAAGGGAAAATTTTATATTGTCGGGGAACCGACGTGCAAACATGAGTATGATTAAATGTTATGCATAACGTAGGGTACTTTAGGCTGATCACCTGTTGTACTCGTTTATATTGGGATTACAGTATAATACTGTTAATTCTAGTAAGAGTTCTTAGTCCTTAGTGACTGCTCAGTGTTCATTCTTATTAAACCTTGAAATGTTGTTAATATCCTTCAGTCTATAGTGACACTTATTGAACACTCTTGATATCCTTGAACTATCATTTACTGTTATACTTTGGAAGATTCAAACGTTATAATTGCTTATTCTTATTGCTATATTACTTGCTGGGCAAATTGTTGCTCATTCTTGCTTCCCTAAAACCATTACTGTTAAGGCAGAGCAAGGCGGTACATCGGGAAAGGACAAGGGAAAGGGTAAGGCTACAGAATAGCTTAGTCCTTTAAGCTATTATATCAATGTAAATTATTCTATTATTTTTGTTGTTAATGATTTTAGCGTGATATTAAAATTAGTACGTGACAAACTAAATTCGAGATATGAGTGTCTAAATTTGGGGGTGTCACACTAAGTAGTTGTCGAACCAAACACAATCCCTTTCCCATACAAGGAATTGGTTAACTCAGTCACTAATCAATATAGGAAGCTAAGTGGTTGTTACACCAAGGACAATTCCTAGCCCATACAAAGAATTGTTCAACTTAACCACTATATCAATATAGGATGTTAAGTGGTTCTAAAACCAAGTATAAATTCCCCGCCCATACAAGAAATCATACAACTTAGCTGCTAACATGAGTCCTCAATTAAAATCCCACCTAATTCTAGCTTTTCCTTATTCCATACAAATTTTATTTAATTCGTATTGCATCATCCGCAACTCTTTTCTGAGTGTGCATAGTACTATTTCATTGTACAACTTACATATAGCAAATTTGCTATAAAATTTTCAATCTTTCGATTGATCCTCCTCCCTGTCACGACCTTATCAGATCACGTGGTGATCTCATATTATAATTGTATTATATTACGATTCTTGTCTATGTTATGATCGTTTTGTTTTACGATCTTCTTTCACTTTATACTTTTAGTCTTATAGACTTTATCTATTCATTACTACGGTTCATCTATATTATCAGAGTTAGGTAACTCTAGATCTGTATAACTTGTCGAGATTCGTCTTTGAATCTTATTGACTTATTAATACCTTGCCGATACTCATCCCATAGAACTTAAACTCTATTTGAGTTTTTCCTTATCCTTATCCCTGCGATTATAGCCTAAGCTAACCCTACCTAAGGTTTAAAACCTACAGATCTGATACCAACTACGACGTCCCCAAATCCAGGTACTAATCACCACGAATCTGGTACATCATTTCTATAACTATTGCGGAAGATATAAACATAAATTATTTATACAATAACCTTTACAACATAATCCCCAAGGTCGATAACCTTAACTTAATACCTAAATTCAAAATCCTACTCGACATACAATGTCATTATCATACAATACTGTTATAAATTTTAACTGCACAATAATCCAATGCTGAAATTTGTCTTTGTCTTTGTCTGTATACAAATTTTTCGTCTTAATCTAAAATGTTTATCATGATATAGGAAGGGTGAGCAACAAGTTTGCCCAGCAAGTTTAAGATACAATTGAAGATATATCATGATTGAAAAGAATAATAAGCTAGCTGCCAAACTTTCAACAATATAATAATTATGAAAGAACATGAATCAATTTTCATAACTAAATGACCGAGTCAATAATAATGAATGGCCAACAATGAACATGAATAACTATAACTGAACCAAATGGTAATGAAGGTGATCATCCTTTCATACCTGATGAACATATACCATATTCACAACGTGCGAATCAATAAATCATAGATGTGATGTAACCAACAATGATTAACTACTAGCATGCTTGAAAAATCATATCTAAGTTTTGAGTTAGAGAACTTGCTTAATTTAAAGTATAGTTCGAGAACTTACCTGTACTGTCGACTACTACTATGCAAAGCTATTTTTAGCTTCATCTGAAAGACCTAATATTGATAATATCGATCTCTCAATTAGAATAATATCATAACATATACTACTGTTAAATACAGATTAAACTATCTTAAACACATAAGCACATATCCCTAACAGTCACTAAAACAAATAAGACCCGATATCAAATCAAACTATTTCAATCTGATTTGAGTTCGGTACTATTTCGACGTCCCGATTGCTTTATCGAATAATTATCGCGTTTATTGTAAATAAAACTCTACTTAACTGTTTCAATATTATTTTAGATAATTTAATTATCAATAATAACATTTTTTGGAAGCTCATAATAATTTTCAAAAATTATTATCATTTAAAATGAATTTTCAATCATTAATATCATTTTTAAATGATTTAAATACCATATAATTCCATTATCATTAATATTTAATTAATTTCAAATATTAATGAAATACATGTCCCAATATTAAAAGTTATTCTTTAAATTCTAATAAGTCAAATACAAATCCAGTAACCTAGATTATCCAAACATACCAATCCAGATTGCAATTCAGTAAACCAGATTGCCAATCCAGCAAACCAAATTGCAATCCAGCAAACTGGATACCAAATCTAGCAACCAGATGGCCTATCCAACAAACTAAATTGCAATCCAACAAACTGAATTCCAATTCCAGCAACCAGATAGCCAATCCAGCAAGCCTGGATTCAACTGACAACCAATCTAGCAAGCATGGATTCATTAATTTCTAATCCAAAAAATTGGATTCAATTGATGTTCAATCCATCAAGTCTGGATTCATTAATTTTTCAATCCAGCAAGCTGGATTCATTAACTCTTTTCACGAAAATACCAAATCAACTTATTATTTTTTTATCCTTTTTCCAAACATATAAACATATATTTCATACACAAAAAGAATTTTTCTATCATTTTTCAACTCCCATTAGTATTTTTCAAAAATTATTTTTAGTTCGTAGCTTAAGAAATTATTCTTATTATGTTCAACTCCAGAAATTCCCGTCTCTTGACATATTCTTATACCATAACTTGGTCAATTTAAGTCGGAATTGGCTCATTTTTGGAAAGGAGCTACTTTATAACATATATTTTCATGTTCAAAATGGCCGAAATTTATTTCACAAATTAAGTGGTCGAAACTTCCCTTGCAAAATCTAGGGCAGTAGGTTTTCGGAATTTTTTACTTTTTTGTACTTTTCTAAAAACAGACTATACAGAAATCTACAACTCCGTTTTTAGTGATTCAACTTGGAAATGTTAGAAAACTCATAGATCTAACTCTAGGACTTGACCACATTCAAAATTTAGAAATATAATAGGAGATATGGTCATTTGAATTTTATGTTTCGTTTTCACAAAAATCTAATTTTTAACTCTTGGTGATTTCTAAGAAAACTTCTATGTTTTCACATAATAACTCATCATAACACTTATTAATACTTTATATACCCGTGAATCTACCATTATACATTATCTATTTCATCAAACAATCATTAAACACGAGATTAAACACCATCAAGGCTAAGAAAATTAGGATTTTCTACATTTTGAAAAACTTATTTTCTATTTCATACTTTAGATCTAACTTTTAACACACAAGATAGATAGATCCACATATAACACACTCTAGATCATGTAGATCTAGAGTTTTGAAGTTTGAAATCATGAATCCAAATTTTGATTCAGAATAATCAAAAATACATAAACAAAATGTGTTTATACCTTTAATTTGTGGCTACTCTTCCTTATTCTTCCAAAGTAGATGATGATCTTGGGTAGTTTGAAGATCAAACTCTCATATTTCCTTCCCTCTATGGCTGTCAAAATATTAGTTCTCTCTCTCTAGCTTTGTTTTTGCTATTTTAGTAAGTGAGATAAAAGAGAAGATATGTTTTATTTGTTGTTAGTAAAATATACATAGATATATTATGTATATCTATATACATCCCCCAATATCTCTTGCTCTCTCTTCCTCAATCATTTTGATGTTTCTTGAAGACTTAAGCTTGCTTGCTAGTTTGGTTAAAAGGTGTGACCAAGTAAAATGTTGTCACCTTGTTTGGAGTTGGTAGGAGTTGGTAAGGAAAATGATTAAATATCATGCCCTTCTTTTTTCCTTCCTCATTATGGCTAGCCATGTGGTCCTTTTCTTCCTCACTTTTGTTTTAATTTTATTGCTTATTTAGTATACTAAATGTACAAAATGCCCTCCCTTCAAATGGGCTAAGCTTGGGCCATTTTATTTGGTGTCTTGGGTTTTTAAATTAATTCTTTGGCCATGAAAAATTAACATCTTTCAATACACAAATTTTTATCTTACCCTAATTATTTAATTAGGATTTTCATTCTACACATTTAGAATTTAAATCATTACTTATGTACACTTAATTTCTTAACCCAATTAGACTTGCTATAATTAGGTTATAAAAATTAATTAATTGAGATGTATAAAATAAATCTCTTGGGATTATTATATATTTTAAATACCATTATTCTCTCATACCATAACCATTAAGTTATTAAATTTTTCATTCCTAATATATAATTAAGTTACCTTAGTTTCTTTTATTTGTTTATATAATAAACAAGTAAAAACAAACACATAATATTCATATTCATTTACTCATATATTCACACAAATTAATTTAGTAGGTGGAGACATGATCCACAAATCTCTTAAATTAGATCACTAGTATATAATTAAATACTACTAAATAAAGATAACCATTTAGGTTATTTAATTCCAATACCTAATTTATAATTAGGTTATGTAACTTTCTATTTAATTTTTCTTTATATAATAAATAAATATACATACTTAATATATTTATTTATTTAATCACATTCATACCTCACATAAGTCAAAAAGTGTTTATCCTTATCATTCATCTTGCTAAAAAATATAGCACATCACTTGTAAGACCCCAACTTTTTTTAAATAAAATCGAATTTTCTCTATTCATTATTTTGAAATAATAAGGGGTTGATTTGATTAATGTGGTTAGTTATGGATGAAATGTGCAAATTTTACAAAATAAGTAAGTGGTTATAAAATATTCATTGTTGTCGGGAATATTCGTTTGGTCGTAAAATATTCTTGTTGTAGGTGAATATTCGTACGATGGCGCAGCCATTTGTGGTCCCCATAACGAAAAACTGTTGGATGAAGAAAATGATAATTATGAGTTTTTATAAATAACGGTGTAGTTGTTACCGTTAACAATGTTGGAATACTCGGTGGTTAAAGTACAGTAATGCGCGTGGTTGAACAGTAGCACACAGTATTGCACATTATTTTTGGATTATTGATTCTTACGTAAGAAGTCACTACTCAATAATTATTACAGTAATAACTGTTCAATATTTTATTTTATTGATTCAATAATTGATACGTTGATATTTTATATTATTGTTGTTTCAATAATTCTCACTGCACATTATTTCCCATTATCAAATCTATAATTCATATTATTTGAATAATATTATTAGATAAAATTATTGGCAATGTCTAATGAAGTTCTGTCTAGAAACGGGGTTTGGTCACCTAATTGCGCGCCAGTAAAGAGAAATCCTTATCGGAAAGCCCCCTCTTTCTTGGGAACGACCTGGTTGTCATTATTGTGATTCTGTAATATTATATATGAATAATTAATTATTAATTTATATGATAAGAAAATATTTATTTTATGTGGATATAAATGAAGGAGTTAATGTTGAGAAGTTTTATCAGTATTTTGTCAGAATGAAGGTATTAAAAATCATTCGTATGCGGATTTCAGTCATTTTTTGTTTGGAATTTAGAAAAATTTTCTTTTACAAAGTTGTAGAGAATTAAATTTCCTATGGAAATGACATAAAATTCGTATTTTTCTAATAAAAGGGCTATTTATTATGAATTATTGAAGTTTCAAAAATAAATATTTTTATTATAAACATGGGTGGGCCCCACTTTTGGTTGTTGTAAAAAATGCTGAATTTGGTGGGCCCCACTTGTGGTGTGCTGATAATTTTCTCAAGGAGGTGTGCGTAGAAATTTTTGAAAATATTATTTTATTAAATTTAGTCTGCTTTGGCGTTCTAGCATTTTCCTATAAATAGGGTGCTTAGTTAGAATTGAAAACACACCAGAATCATAAGTTTTCTCTCTCTATAATATTGAGCGTATTTTTGTGAGTATTTAGATACTTTAAGAGTAGTTATTCAGTGCAAGTTCCTTCAATATTATATCCAATATTTCAGCTAGAAGTATTATTCTTTTGAGGTAAGGGATGCTATTTTCTTCGTAAATGATGTTATTTCGTTCAATATCATTATGCTAAAATATTGGTATGAATTTTATTATGAAATTTTTACCTTTTTATATTGAGGTTACTATTCACGTATGCGGCACTATTCACGTACACGACACTATTCACGAATACGATACTATTCATGGGTACTATTCACGAAGTATAATTTTTCTTATGAAATTGTTATCTTTTGTGTCGGGATTACTATTCACGTATATGACACTATTCACGTATACGGCGCTATTCACGTATACGGCACTATTAATAGAAAAATTAATTTTTTTTTGTCCAAGTTGTCTATTATGGTTACTATATTTGATTATATCCATATTTTGATCTTCATTCTTGAATTTTGCTCCGTAATTGATTATTATGGAGTATTTTTGAACTTGGATAAACCAAAGTACAAATCCCTAATCTTTGTCCTTTAATCTCGTTGGATTCGTTTCTTTAAGATATTTTTCATCATCCTTAGTCTGAAATGATGATACTTGATGAATATATTTGGCCTGTAGTGCAAAGATTAATGATTACCTGATGAATATCTTTGGCCCTTAGTGCAAAGATGGACAGGTGTTGAGATGAACATGACCAACTGGTGATACAAATGAATATCTTTAGCTCATAATGTAAAGATGAATATTTGGTTCAAGATGTATATTGATTGATGTTACGGGGATAAAATATTGATGATGGACTTCTAAATCATAGAAGATAGTAGATTTTATTCTCTACTTAACTCTTCTAATGAATTGTTATTTTCGCTGCGAATATTGATCTAAAACTTATTGTCCATTATATTTTATCTGATTTGTTGAAGGCTAACGATAATTTGTTGTTCATTATCTTAGTCATAATATTCTTTAATGGGCTAGTTGAGTTCACCCTTTTCCTTTTTGTTCCATTTTTTTTCTAAAAAGGCGAGAATATAACGGGAACTAGTCGGGGTATGGAATGATGGTTCTAGACAATTGTTTTAGCAGTCCTCACTATTTTGTAAAATTGTGTATCAATAATTGTAATGAGGACTTATTTGAGTTTGGATATTTTCTAGAAGATAATATTTGTATTTAAACTCACAGCATATGTGTTGTCGTATTTTGCACGACAATTGTAATAATGAAGTTGTAGTCGTTTTTTATACCATGTATTTGGCGCTCAGAATGGGTTATGTGGACCTATTTTGGGGGCGTCACAGTTGGTATCAGAGCTTAGGGATATGGTCAGTGGCGGAGATCGGGGAATAGAACTAGGAGGGGAGAGACGAGTAAATCCTTCGCTAGTGAGTCCTACCTAAGCTTATTTGTTATTTAATTGGTCGGTCAGAATATAGGGATAATATGTGGCATGTCAATTAACCATTGTTTTATGGCAGTATTTGAGAATGACATCTGAAAATGTCGAGTTAAGCAATGGAGCACGTGGGACAGTTGAATCACCACTGATCAATACCCAGGATGACGTGCATCAGAAAGGCAATAATCCTTAGGTAAACAACAATACCGACCAAATGATGAACGATGGGATGTTCAAAACCGTTTTGCAGTTCATGCAAAATCAGACGAGGGAGACTCGTGTACAAAATACAGGTGGAAACAATGGCAACGCACGGCTTGTCATACCCAACTAGTTCAAAGAGTTGGGACCACCAGAATTTTTGGAAAAGTCGGATCCGATCAAGGCGGAAACGTGGGTTAAGAAAATTATCAAGATATTTGATGTCTTAAGATGCACGGAGGAACAGAAGGTTCCATTCGCCACCTTTATGTTCCATGGTGAGGCAGATTACTAGTGGGAATCTGTGAAGCGTACCTAGCCTTCCGCACTTAAGATGTCTTGGGAGAAGTTCTAAGAATTGTTCAACGACAAGTACTTTCCAGAAAGTATTCGTTACATGAAGGAGGTAGAGTTCATCAAGCTAGAGCAAAACAATATGACCGTGTCGCAGTACGAAGCTAAGTTTGCCGAGTTATCCCGGTTTGCATCCCATTTTATTGATAATGAGGAGAGAATGACGCGAATATTTCTGCGAGGTTTGAAACCCGAAATACATCAATACCTTATTTCTCACAAACTGCGTTTGTATTCAGATGTAGTGAATATGTAATAACCCGAGAATTTAGACAATGTAATAAAACCTTAAAAGATTGATAGAGGTTAAATAATAGACCTAGACAGAAAATATGTGTATTTAATTGACATTTTTGGAAAGGAATTTTATGAAATTAAAAACTTTTGGTTAAGGTTTACAGTGTTAAGGGTATAAATGTATATGTTCTGTGTGTATGGTCATATATGTGTACAGTATGTGGTTAAGGGTCAAGGGTTGACCAGATAAACTATATCAATCATAAACCCTAATAATATTTTAAGAACCTCGACGTTCAGTTAGAAAATCCTAACGATTGTTAAGAAACCCTAGCACCGATTTTGGAAACCCTAGTTTCAGTTTCGGGAATCCGAAACTCTAATTCGAAGTATTAAAACCCTAATTGGAAGCTTGAAGATAGTACAAGGTTTTTATGTTATTGATTTTATATTTACTTAGGGATCGCCCTAATTGATTATTAGAAAACCCTAATTGTTCAACTGGAGACCCTAATGTACAATTAGAGAAAACCTAATTATTAATTTATAGAGTTTAATGTTAATTAGGAAACCTTAACCCTAATTAGCAAACTTGAATGTTGTTAGTAAACTTTACTATAATTAGGGAACCCTAATTATAATTTCCTATTTTTAGAACCTAATTAGAAAATTCTAGAATTTAAATTTGTGTAATCTTAGGGTCAAACCCTAAGGGTTAAAACCTAAGGGTTGTGACAAGTTACCTTTATGCCATTCACTTTATAAGTCTAATGACCAAACTACCATTTTTATTATTTTAATGTGGTGGAGTGTAGATCTAGCCCTAGTAAGTGGTTGGTGACTAACCCTAAGCTATGTCATGTGCCTATATACTAAAAATCTCAGACAACTTGCTATAATAGATTCATTAAATCAAAAATTAAAGGATAAAAGTAAGTAAAGTAACTTACTTTACTTCTCATACTTGCCAAGACCTTCTCTCTCTACAATTTTCGAAATCTTGAGTGAAAGAGTGTGGGAAACAAAGCTCAGAACACTTCATAGCTTGCCAAGGATCAGAATTAGAAGTCAGATTTAAGATCAAAGCTAGAAAAGGTATAAAAACCCTAAATTTGAAAATCTATGTATTTGATGTTAGATGTTGTTAATGATTAGTTAGATATGTGTTAGAGGGTGTCATTTAGTGATCTTGGTTGTTAAATCCCAAATCCATAACATCAAAGTGCTCGAAATAGCATTTTCTGGAAATTTGGAAAAATGTTGAAACATGGCCTGACAGCCATATGTCAGGGCTCATAGATCCTTTCCTGTTAATTGTTTATGTGTTTTAAGAGTTTTTACGTGTAATATGTTGTAAGGACTTAGATCTAAAACTTGAATCAAGTCCAGATCAAGTGTAGATTAAAAGTTACAAACGGTCAAAAGGCGTTGACCGACCACGAAAACTGAAATCTAGGCAACCCAGATTTTCAGATTTCGTCTGACAAGATTTTGTAAGCCTTAGATCTTGCAGTATGTTAATGTTTTGGCTATGTTGTTGTTTGATCCTTGTAGTCTGACATGAGGAGTACATATTAAAACCTTTATATCACCAGGATCTGTAACAGAATCATAGAAAATTGTAGTCAAACCACCGTTGACCAAACTGCTCAAGAGCATTTCTGGGTTTTCCAGAAATGTTCAAGAACAGTTGTTGTGGCCTAGTTTGACCGACCTAGATCTTACTGTTTTGATGTTGTTAAGTTGATCTGGTGATATGTTGTTGTACCTTGACATACCTACTATAGATTTGAACCTTAACATCACATGAAACATGACTGGAACATGTATAAAATTGAGCCACAAGGTGGTCACTCGAAACTGACTGGGAATCTGTGAAACCCAGAAAACCCAGCAAGTCTCTGATAGCAATTTCGCAGGCTTAGATCTTGAAACTGTGATGCTTAATGATTTAGATGATGATGCATAGTTGTAGTATTACATAAATACTACACGATTAATGTCTTAGTATACCCAGAAATCAAAAAGAACACTGACTTAAACCCGGTCAAACTACCTACCCTGTTAATTGACATGAGTTTCTAGAAAAGCTCAAGAACATCCCAAGAACACATTTAGTGACAGATTTGTCACCTAAGCCTCTTTTAGCGACAGTTTATTTAGAAAATTAATTATTTTATTTAAAAATTAGAGAAAAATAGTTTTAAATTATTAAAAATACATAATAAATTATTAAAATTTATTTTAAAGTCCGAAAATTAGTTTTTAACTATTTTGAGTATATTTCATAAGTATTTAATATTTTTGGAATATAAATGGTATTTAATTTATTTAATTACAATATTAAATAAATTATTTAAAAATGATTTTAATACTTTAAAAATCATGAAAAATTATATTATTGTATAAGAAAATATTTTAAGTTATTTTTAGTGACTTTTAATATTTTGTAATGAATTTCATTAATAAATTAATATTAATGATAATTAATTAATTTAATAAATATATTAAATAAATTATGAAAAAAATAGAATTAATGATTTAAAAATCATATAAAAATGATTTAAGTGTTATAAAGATATTTTAAGTTATAAAATATAACCTTTGATATTTTTCCATGAAAATATTAATATTTTAATATTAAAATCAATTATCGGATAATGGATTTAGCGGTTTAAAAATCATATAAATATAATTTTAAGGTATTAAAAATACTTTGTGATATTATAAATATATTATAATATTATGTTATGATTTTCATTAATATTTAATATTAAATAAATATTAATGATAAAGTAATTATGTGGTATTTAATTATTTTAAATACGTTATTAATGATTAAAAATTTATGATAAATAGTAATAATTATTTAAAAATTATTACGAGCTTATGAAAAATATTTTAATTAATAATATGATTATCTAAGATAATTGTTAAGTATTAAGGCAGAGTTTAATTGAACTTGGACTCGATAAAGGTCCGACTAGACAGTCGGGATGTCAGATTTGTGTCGGGTTCAACTCAGACTGTAATAGTTTGACTTGATACCCAATTTTATATGTTGTATTGACTTATAGGGTTATGTGATAATGCGTTTAGGTTATTTTAAATACTGTGATGATATTATTCTAATGTGTAGATCGATATTATTTATATATTAGGTTCAGACAAAGCTTATTAAATTGCATAGCGGTAATCAACGGTTCAGGCAAGTTTTTCTTAACTCTACTAAGAGTTGTTTCATTCAGATATGCTTATGGTTAATCATTGCTGATTGCCATGTAGAATTGTACTATGTACATATTGTATGTATAAGTCAGGTATGAAAGACTGATCACCTTCATTACCATTAAGTTTAGATATATTTGTTCATGTTTAATACTTGTTCAGTCAAAAGTTTGTTCGTGCTAATTCACAACTACATTGTTGAATTATAGTCTACTTATTATTCAGACTCTTTCAATCATGATATATCCTTAAATAAAATTTAAACTTGCTGGGCAACTTTCATGCTCACCCTTGCTATATCATGATAAAACATTGTAGATTAAGACGAATGCGTCAGATACAAGGAAAGGTTAAAGACAGTTCCAGTTTTAAGTTATTGTATGCAGCTAGATTTGTAATAGTATTGTATTATAATAACATTGTATATTAGATAGAATTTTCGATTCAGGTTTTATGTAAGGTTCTCGACCTTGGGGATAGTGTGAAATATTTAATGTATAGACAATTTATGTTTATATCTTCCGCAATAGTTATAAATAATGCACCAGATCCGTGGTGATTTAGGACCCGAATTTGGGGGCGCTACAGAATAGGGCTCAGTTATTGGAACGCGATAATGAGTCAACTCAACCAAAAGATAACGACCAACAACACGATAATAATTGTACCGGTGACAATGGCCATCGGAACAATGATAACCATTGTGGAGGAAATTATCATGCCAGAAATGGTTACCACTTCGGTGGTAATCATGGCCAAGATAATAGGAAATGTGAGTTAAGTGAAAATTTCAAAAAGAGAAGACTCAACAATGATGGGAAGACGTCGGCAGCAGCACCAACACTAGTAATAAATTTTAGGGGAGGAGAATGACCGCCAGTTAGATGTTACAGATGCGGAGAGGAGGGACACATAAGTCCAAACTATTCATAGCCTTCCAAGGTATGTTTTAGTTGTGGAAAAGATGGTCACATAGCTCAATTTTGTCCTATAGCAAAATCAAGTTCAGCTGGGACGGTGACACCAAAGGCGGATACGAACAAAACAAAGTCGGTGGTTTCAGAAAGAGCATTTTTTGTGACTTCTCAAAAAGCGAGTAACCCGAACGAAGTTATCACGGGTTAGTTAATCATAAATTCTTGCGAAGTCTATACCCTATTAGATACTGGTTTTATCCATTCTTTTATCTCTCCTGCTTGTGCTCAATGTTTGAACTTGACCCCTGAGAAATTAGACTTTGACTTATCTGTTGAAACTCCGTTAGGAGAAACTTTCATTACATCCACTGTTTATAAATCTTGCTTGATTCAAGTTGGGACCATCACATTACCTGTCGATCTTATTTCTTTGAAAATACTTGCATTTGATGTGATTTTAGGGATTGATTGGTTAACCACTCATCATGCTAAAATTGATTATTTTTTTAAGGTTGTTAGTTTTTATATTCCTAACCAACATGTTATACGAATTCAAGCAACCAAACCACTAAAGTCAATCACTGCCATATCAAGCCATAAACCCATTCGTTTATTGAAAAATGGATGTCAAGCTTTCTTAGCCCATGTCATGGACTTGAACAAAAATACGTTAGATTTGAATAATATTTCAGTTGTTAGTGAATTTCCTACCGTATTTCCTGAAGAACTTCCTAGCCTACCCCTAGAACATGAAGTTTAATTTTGTATTGACCTTGAACTCGGTACAAAACCCATTTCCAAAACCCCATATCAAATGGCTCCTATTGAACTTCAAGAGTTAAAAACCCAACTACAGGAGTTGGTACCCGAGCCTCTCGCTGGTGACTTCCTTTGTGGAATGCACCGAAGCCCGACTCTCTGTAGAGGATGCCATATTCGGGCGGTGGTAAACCGATAGGTCCCATTGTGACGTGCTATCCAAGATTGGGATATGAGTCACAGTTGAGAGCAATCTAAGTCAGTAATCGAAATGCGTAGCTTTCTAGGCTTAGCTAGTTATTATCAGAGATTCGTGGAAGGATTTTCTCGAATCGCTACTCCATTAACTTAGCTAACTCGAAAAGATACAAAATTCAAATAGAGCGAGGAATACTCAAGAGGAGACTCATTTCGGCACTTGTTCTGACCATACCATCCTAGAAAAGCGAACGTGGTAGCTAACACGTTGAGTAGAAGATCGTATACGGGTACGAGTGTGATATTGTCGAACACAAAGACCCATTTCGTATAACTTATAAAAGATGGAGATAGAGTTAAAGACTCCAAGAACCTACATGAAGATAGCGAATATACGATTAGAATCGACTTTAATCAATAAAGTTGTAGCTGCTCAAGCTACAGAGTCGGAGCTGATGACTATGGAGACAAAAGTACAAGAATGTGTTATTCTAGAAGCAAGAGTCGACGAAGAGAAAAAATCTCAACCCTCGATTTATTGGTCCATTTGAAATCCTCGATCGAGTAGGAACTGTGGCCTATAGACTCGCTTTATCTCCAAGTATGTCGCGTGTTCATAATATTTTTTACGTATCGATGTTACTTAAATATGTGGACGGCCCAAACCACATTATTGAGTTAGAACTAGATGAGATAAACGAAGATTTAACGTACAAGGAGGTACTTATCAAGATCTTGGATAGGAAGGAGTATGTCCTACGTACAAAGGTCATACCATAAGTCAAAGTTTTATGGAGAAAACACGATATTGAGAAAATGACCTGGGAGTTAGAATCTGATATAAAAATAAGGTATCCTCACCTCTTCGACATACTAGGTACGTACGTTAATTTCGAGGATGAAATTTCATAAGAAGGGGAGGTTGTAAGACCCCAACTTTTTATAAATACAATTGAATTTCCTCTATTCATTATTTTGAAATAATAAGGGATTGATTTGATTAATGTGGTTAGTTATGGGTGAAATGTATAAATTTTACAAAATAAGTAAGTGGTTATAAAATATTTATTGTTGTCGGGAATATTCGTTTGATCGTGGAATATTCGTGCTGTCAGGGAATATTCGTACGATGGCGCAGCCATTTATGGGTCCCATAACAGAAAACTGTTGGATGATGAAAATAACAAGTATGAGTTTTTATAAATAACGGCGTAGTTGTTACCGTTAACACTGTTAGAATACCAGGTGTTTAAAGTACAGTAATACGTGTGGTTGCACAGTAGCACACGATATTGCACAATATTTTTGGATTATTAATTCTTACGTAAGAAGACACTACTCAATAATTGTTACAGTAATTACTGTTCAATATTTTATTTTATTGATTCAATAATTGCTACGTTGATATTTTATATTATTATTGTTTCAATAATTATCACTGCACAATATTTCCCATTATCAGATCAATAATTCATATTATTTGAATAATATTATTAGATAACATTATTGGCAATGTCTAAGGAAGTTCTGTCTAGGAAAGGGGTTTGGTCACCTAATTAAGCGCCACTGATGAGAAATCCTTATCGAAAAGCCCCCTCTTTCCTAGGAACGACCTAGTTGTCAGTATTGTGATTCTGTAATATTATTTGTGAATAATTAATTATTAATTTATATGGTAAGAAAATATTTATTTTTATGTGGATATAAATGAAGGAATTAATGTTGAGGAGTTTTATCAGTATTTTATCGGAATGGAGGTATTAAAAATCATCCGTATGTGAATTTCGATAATTTTTTGTTTGGAATTTCGAAAAACTTTCTTCTACAAAGTTGTAGAGAATTAAATTTTCTATGAAAAGGACATAAAATTCGTATTTTTTGATAAAGGGCTATTTATTATGAATTATTGAAGTTTTAAAAATAAATATTTTTATTAAAAACATGGGTGGGCCCCACTTTTTGTTGTTGTGAAAAAATACTAAATTTGGTGGGCCCCACTTGTGGTGTGCTGATAATTTGGTCAACGTGGTGTGCGTATAAATTTTTGAAAATATTATTTTATTAAATTTTGTCTGCTTTGGCGTTCTGGCATTTTTCTATAAATAGGGTGCTTAGTTAGAATTAAAAACACACCAAAATCAGAAGTTTTCTCTCTTTATAATATCGAGAGTATTTTTGTGAGTATTTAGATACTTTGAGAGTTGCTATTCAGTGCAAGTTCCTTCAGTATTATATCCGATATTTTAGCCAGAAGTATTATTCTTTTGAGTTAAGGGATGTTATTTTTCTTCATAAATGATGTTATTTCGTTCAATATCATTATGCCAAAATATTGGTATGAATTTTATTATAAAATTTTTACCTTTCCATGTCGAGATTACTATTCACGTATACGACACTATTCACGAGTACTATTCACGAAGTATGAGTTTTCTTATGAAATTATTATCTTTTGTGTTGGGGTTACTATTCACGTATACGGCACTATTCACAAAAAAATTAATTTTTCTTTTCTTTGTCCAAGTTGTCTATTATGGTTACTATTTTTGATTGTATCCATGTTTTGATCTTCATTCTTTAATTTTGCTCCACAATTGATTATTATGGAGTATTTTTGAACTTGAATAAACCAAAGTACGAATCCCTAATATTTATCCTTTAATCTCATTGGATTCGTTTCTTTAATATATTTTTCATCATCATTAGTCTTAAATGGTGATACTTGATTAATATATTTGGCCTGTAGTGTAAAGATGAATGATTACCTGATGAATATCTTTGGCCCGTAGAGCAAAGATGGACAGGTGTCGAGATGAACATGACCAACTGGTGATACAAATGAATATCTTTGACCCGTAGTGTAAAGATAAATATTTGGTTCAAGATGTATATTGATTGATGTTACAGGGATAAAATATTGATGATGGACTTTTAAATCATAGAAGATAGTAGATTTTATTCTCTACTTAACTCTTCTAATGAATTGTTATTTTCGCTGCGAATATTAATCTAAAACTTGTTGTCCATTATATTTTATCTGATTTGTTGAAGGCTAACGATAATTTGTTGTTCATTATCTTAGTCATAATATTCTTTACTGGGCTAGTTGAGCTCACCCTTTTTTTTTGTTTAATTTTTCTTCTAAGGAGACGAGAATATAGCGGGAACTAGTCGGGGTATAGAATGATGGTTCTAGACAGTTGTTTTAGCAGTCCTCATTATTTTATAAAATAGTGTATCAATAATTATAATGAGAACTTATTTGAGTTTGGATATTGTCTAGAAGATAATATTTATGTTTAAACTCACAGCATATGTGTTGTCGTATTTTGCACGACAATTGTAATAATGATGTTGCAGTTGTTTTCTATACCATATATTTGGCGACTCAGAATGAGTTGTGTGGACCTATTTTGGGAGCGCCACATCACTAATGTACATATACATATACACATTTACTTTATCCTTATAATATCTCTTTACTGAAAATTATTTCCTTAATAATTTTCTCATATTCATATTCTATTTCTTTCTTTTCAAAATTTAAATCATTCTCATAATTAATTTACTTAAAGTTGAAGGTAATATAATACCTTATTCTTAACATACTTCCAAATATAATTTCATTCTAGGTTTTGAATTTTTGTAATCCTTATTTTCTCAATTCTATTCAAATAGAAAAGCATATAGGTTCTTCTTTAAAAAAAAAAATTTAAATCGTTACTCTATTTTCACTCTAGGTTTTATTCTTTAACCTTTAATTTAATCATTCAAGATCTTATGAATTTTCGGGATGTCACATATTCTACTTGGTATTATAATCCCTACCATTTGGGATTAAAAATTGCTAGACAAAATTATCCTCAACCTTTTTCTAAAATGACCATATTTTCTTGCAATTTCTGTTATTATTACTAGCAACTTAAAACTTACTAGCACAAAGACTTAATATTATTATTATTTTTTTAGGGGGAGAGGGGTTGGGGGTGGGCAGGGTGAGGTGTATATATAATCACTGAATATTAATTTTTTGGGAGGGGGAGGGGGGAGAGGGGAGGGGGGAGGGTGGGGCTAGGGGTGGGGGTTGGGGTTAGGGTGTATAAATAATCACGAAATATTTTTTTTTTGGTGTGGGTGTGGGTGTGGGTGGGGGTGGGAGTGGGGTGGAGTCGGGTGAGATGGGGGATAAGGGGTGAGGTGGGATGGGATGTGGTGTATACATAATCAGAAAATATTATTTTTTGGGGGTGGGGTGGGGTGGGATTAGGCAGGGTGGGAGTGTATACATAATCAGTAAATATTATATTTTAGTGCGTGAGTGGGTGGGGGTAGGGGTCGGGGTAGGGGGTGAGAGGTGGGGGGTGGGCGGGGTGGGGGGATGAGAGTGTATACATAATCAGTAAATATTATTTTTAGGGGTGCGCGGGGTGGGAGTGTACATAATCAGAAAATATAATTTTTTTGGGTAGGGGTGGGGGTGGGGGTGGGGGTTGGCGTGGAGTAGGGAAGTAGGGGTGGGGGTGAAGTTGTATATATAATCAGTAAATATTTTTTTTGATGTATAAATAAATTTAAAATATGTTATTTTTAGTAAGGGTATAATAGTCCAAATGATATTTTTTAATTCAATACTCTAATTAATCTTGAAAAAATAAACATAACATGAGATTATTTTAAATTATCCTATGAATAATCTTATAAAAAAACAAACATAAGATTAGGATTATTTAATCCTAGGATTAATAGTCTTAGGATTATAATCCCATGGATTATAATCTCGAGATTATAATCCTTGCAAACAAACATGACCTGAATATGTTATATTTTGATTATTGGAGGGTATTTTGGTAATTTTTTATGAGAACTAATATTTATAATCTTTTATGGTTATTAAATAAAGGTATTATTAAAGGGTAAACCATTAAAATAAATTATTTCATAAATGACAAAAATATTATTATGATATTAATAATATTAGAATAAGATATTTTTAAATAATCAATAATATTTAGTTTATGATTGAATTTAAAATATTATTAAATAATTAATAATATTATATTAAAGCATTAATAAATAATTAATATATTATTAAATGACTAATAATATTAAATTAATATATTATTAATGTAATTAATAATATTAGATTGTAATATTTTTAAAATATTAATAATATTAGATTAAAGTATTATTAGATGATTAAAATATTATTAAATAATTAATAATATTTGAAATTAAATAAAATGTTATTAAAAGGTTAATATTAGTAAATGAAGAAAATATTATTAAATAAATAATAATATTAGTAAATGATTAAAATATTATTAAAAGGTTAATAATATTAGTAAGGTAATAGAATATTATTAAATGATTAATAATATTAGTTAAGAATTAAGATATTATTAAATAATTAATAATATTAGTAACAGGAATAAGTGTTAAGAATATTAAAAACTAATTAAGATATTATTAAGAGGTGAATACTATTATTAAGCTAATAAAGTATTATTAGTTGATTAATAATACTAAGAAGTAAATAAAATATTATTAAGGGTAATAATATTAGATGAGTTTAAGATAATGTTTACGTGATAGTAATATTATCAAGGGATGATAATATTACTAAGGAATTAATGTAACGACTAAATGCTCGATAATGTAATATAGAGTGATGATATAATAGGATTTACTAATCGAAAGATCAATCATAGGTCTTTCAAAGGAAGATAGATTAAACTGCTTAACTGAATAAATCTAATTTTGTAGATGTCGATGTCGAGATTTTTATTTGTCCCTTTTCTGTTCTTGTCTTTTAGTGTTCTCATATTATGTGGGATTTGTTTGAAAAAATAAGTTGTGAAAAGGCCCGACATGTATATGTCGACGAGCGGACTGTGAGAGTCTCGCCAGTTGGTTTTTTAAATGGTTGTACCAACACAACCGAGAAAATATTTGCACATTGACCCAGTGATGTGACACTGCTTAACGGGTCTGTGAAACCGAGATTCGTTAGGGTCCGGGGACTTGGTTATGCGGAGGGAAGGTGTTAGGCACCCCCCCGACATCCGTGTTGCCACAATGACCGCCACTTTTCAATTAAATTGTTATATGAATGTGTGTGTGTGTGTTTGTGTGTGGATCAATATACAATTATTTGAAAGTAGTGTTATGCCTCATTCGCACTTATATAGCAATTCAGCTTTAACAAGATATAATAATGATAATTTGTAAAAAGAGTTTTTTCAAACCCTTATGCTCAATATAATTGAGGCCTTTGATACTTCCATTTTATTAAATGTTCGGCTTGATTGCTTTTATTTTCGAGATGCGAAGCATCTTCGAGAAAATAAGACAAAAAGTAGTGTCGAACTCTTTGTGGGCATGAGAGCCGTTTAAGGAAATTCAAACACCATGAATAATTTACAAGCCGTGTACAGCTGAAAATGTCCATCACGGGAACTGAATCTAGATTCAGTAAACTGAATCTGTGATCACATGATTCCTAGGCTCACATGATGTAGTAATTTGTATGAAAGCTGTAAACAGTTATATATATATATATATATATATATATATATATATAAACGATCAACCACCACGAAGCATCTCCATGGGGGATCGAAAATGTAAATAAAGCAATAAAGCAATCAACCGCCTAGAAGTAAACTCCAGGCGGGACAAAATGTAAAGAAAGCAATAAAAGGCCACGAAGTAAACTCCAGGCCTAACAGAAATGTAAATATATATACATATATATATATATATATATATATATATATGTATGTATAAAAGTGGTAAACTGGACAGGGCTTCCTGGCCTTTTCTTTATGCAAAATGGATGCTCTGCGGGTCCCATCAACTCGAAGCACGTGCACGCGTGCAATGTGTTGTCCGCTCGAACTTTCAGAACTTCAATCCGGGCATCCGATCGAGGTGTATAAGACCTTTTACGGCATGATGTTGTCGAGAGCTACACAATGACATGGGATAAGAGGTTGTACGAAGTCAGGAAGATGGGACCATGCCCTTGGTCTTCATGCTTCAAATTCTATCCGGTGTGTTGTCTTGTGTAGTAGTCACTCGAGATTAGAGCTCTTCAGTTCTTGTAGGACATTTCTATGTAGAATGCATGTTTTAATGTTTTTGAGACGGCGCAAGGTAGGATTGATATGGCTAATGACGGTTTTTGCCCCTCACCGGGGTTATCTCCAGTTTGAGCTATTTTAGCGGTCGTTGCTCAGAGTTATCTCTGAGATTGGACTGCTGTAATTGTTGATTGTCCTCAGGGTTGTCTCTGAGGTGTGCCTGACCTCTGGGGGTTATCTCCGGGCTAGGAGAATGAGTGCCTCGGGGCTATCGCTGAGTGTTGAAGCTGACTGTTGGGAGCGGAAAAGAGCATTTCAGAGGTTATCTCCAAAATTGCAACTGCATTCCTTGGGGTTATCTCCGAGGTTGGATTGAAGATCCCGGAGTTGTCTATGGGATTGGGACTGAATATCTCGGGGTTATCTCCGAGATGGAACTGAGGATTCTGGGGTTGTCTCCGGAACTGGAACTGCGTTCCTCGGGGTTATCTCCGAGGTTGAAACTTTAATTCCTGGGGTTGTCTCTGGGACTGTAACTATGTATCTCGGGGTTGTCTCCAAGACTGAGTTGAGCTATCCTCCAGGGTTATCTCTGAAAGACAATTCTGCCCTCCTACAATGTTAGTAACAGGAATGTAAAATTTCGATTGTCTACAGATGCCCCTCTTTATCATATTCATGCAGTGTAATAGCATGGATAGGATAAAGAATACTAGACACTTAAAATGTAACAAGATATTCATGATGCAATGTACTACAACATGATGCAAATGTATGATCATGTGGTTTGTTGGACCGTTTTCCAATGGGAGGTGATGACCGTTTGCTCCCATAACTTGTGATGGGGACTGGAGTTATCACAGATATCCCTATGAACTACTTGGATGTGTGTTCCAAAGTTCGCAGGAACTTCCAGGATGTTGACATTGGGGTTATCACCAAAGTCCTTAATCCTTGGTACAGACTTCCCATTAAGGATGTACCTCTCATGTACGAGAGACCTGTGGGGATGTATTCTGTCTGTTGATGATGTGTATAACATATTCCATCATCGGTCCTCCTCGATGAAGATGTTCTTCCCTGGTTTGTATCTCCAGGTCTTTCCAGTGTTCTGTTGGAGTTACTGCCAACAATTTGTGCTTGTCAGGGTTGCCAGACCCTCGCTGAAATGTACATCAACGGATGAAATCCCTGTTGGGGATAACGTCAAAGCTTCTTGACCATCGTCGACATGTGCATCAACGTCTGAAATCATTGGATGGCTTCCGACGCTTTGATGGATTTATTTGCCATCGGTTGAGTGTTGTCAAGGATGCTTGACCTTCATCAACATGTGCATCAACAGCTGAATTATATGAAGTTCTCGCTGGGGAAAAGTGTTTTGGAGTTGACCCCAAATTGACGGCATCAGACCTTCGTGAGGTATTGTCAAATGTAGTTTGCAACAGTTGTGATCATTGGTATAGTAAACCTATGTTCGGGCGAATACCAATGAGTGACATGTAGACATGTAGTTTGGTCCATAAAAATAAGGATTTTAGGCTTTTTTGCTCAATCGCGTAGCATTCTTTTTTCTGATTTGGCTTTTACAGCTTGTGAAATCTCCTTTGTAACTCGAATTGGATCGAGCCAGAGGGGTGGGCCCCACCCAGGAGAGCTACATGTACACCTGCGGCCTACCGTGGGTGGCCTTTAAGGCAGTTGTGTCTTTCACAAGTCATTTTCAAGTTGCGCTGCACAGGAAATTCGAGAGCTCTTCTTCAGATCTACTGAGTTCAGGCATTTTTCTGCAAATTCTATCACCGTACAAGTGTTCTACGCTGTTCTGGTAACGTATGCATGTCCTCTTTTCCAGTTTCTATCCATTGGAAAATGACTTTTTATTTGAAATGCGTCTAAACACATAGTAGTGAATATGCATTCTCATATGTCTTGATAAAAAATATTCAACATAGAAAATGTTAGTATTTAACCATGATGAACATAATGATGTGAAAAAATTTAACTTTTGAAACAATCAAATTGGTACCTTTTTCTGCTATTTCTTATCCTATTTGAGGACAAATGAGCAAAGGTAAGAAAACAAAGTAATCCTGGTAATTAGTCTACCGTCATGGATTGTGACTTTGACATGTTCATGCATTATAGGATGTTTATGACTGTGAGTAGGTGTGCTACTGAATGACCACCTAGTCATGCCTATGTGCATGGGGATAGTCCTATTTACAAAGGAGACTTTGGAAAAATTTTCCAAAAGTCTAGGCATTGGGTAGACATGTATTTTTAACTCTACTGTAGGCGTATGTTAAAGTAATGCATGCATGCATATAGTCATAAAATGCGTAAAAATGCTCTAGGTTAGAATTTACCACACCCTTTCTGAGACTAATTCCTATTGGGCTCAACTTTGGCCTTGATTTAATTTAACATTGGGCCTTGACATAAATCATCATCCAATTAGAATTGACAAAGTCTAGGTTTAATTACTAAAGTCCATTAAGAATTAATCGTATTCTTATCGTATGATCCTAGTATTCTCCTTGAATATATCTCGTACGATATTTGTATTATACGTCATAATATTCTTTATACTATACTTGTATAATAACTAGTATCATACTCGTATACTAACAATTCTTATTATACATAGTCATTTGGTTCTCGAATTTTACTTTTCCTAACACTTAGGTTTTAAGTCCGCAGGCGAAAACTTCGTTTGCCATAACGGAAGAATTCTATCATTACACATTTCTCGAAAATTCAAAATTAATTCCCGAGCAAAAACGAATGAATAGTATTTTTACGGAAATTTCTCAGAAAATTTTATTTTCGGCTTGGAAATTCAAAATAATTAATCCTGGTACATAGCCAGAATCCTAACCACATCCGCATATTCTAGGTCATAGAACGACCTTTAAACAACTTACTCACTTTAATAAACAATTAAATTCATTTAATTCAAATAATCAAATAAAAACTTAATTCACATAATAATCTGATTTTTTTCTCAGGCGTTATGTGAAGGCTGTTTTCTCCCTGTCCTCTTCAACAACCATGATCTGATGGTACCCAGTGAAGCAGTCAACAAAAGAATACATTCCATATTGAGCCGTGTTGTCTATTAGTATGTGGATAAATGGTACTAGAAAATTGTCTTTGAGACAAGCTTTGTTTAAATCCATGTAATCCGCGCATACTCGTACCTTCCCTCCGGGCTTAGGCACATTAACTATATTGGACAACCACTCAGGGTAGGTTGATACCATGATGATGTCAGCTTTGAATTGTTTAACAATTTTTTCCTTGACTTTGAAACTCCACTCAGGTTTCAATCGTCTGAGCTTTTGTTTGACTGGCTTAAATCCTTCCTTAATGGGCAGGTGATGAATGACAATATCAATAGACAAAACGATCATGTCCTCATGTGTCCATGCAAACATATTCTGGAACTGGTTTAGTATAGCAATCTGGTCTTTTCTTTGGCTTGGGGTAAGGTCCATGCCATTCTGGATTTTTTTAGGATTTTATGAGGTTTCGATATTGACAGAGGTGGTTTGATCAAGGTTTGGTTTGGGTTTATCTTCAACCCATTCTTTGATATCTTCAGGCACCTCATAGTCCTCTATCTCTTCTTGCTCAATCCTCATCAAGTCAAAGTCCAACTCTACATCAAAGTTGTAGTCATTATGGAGATTTGGCATTCCATCAGCAAGGCTAGACAAACCCAACTCTGGAGTCCTAAAAATAAAATGCTTTCACTTAATATATGAGATTGTTTGATCATACAAAGTATTAGCAAAATCATGACAAAAGTAACTTCTAGTACTATGCAACAAAAGTAAGTAGTTCATAATATCTATAATTTAGGGCAGATGGACTTTCTGTCCTTTTTTACCCTTTTCGACAGATGCAAGGAGTGATGCTCCAGTTGCCTAGGGTTAAGTCTTTGTGGATGACTTTGATGAAGGGATAGTTGATGTCATCCTCCTCTTTGATGATGACCATGACTAAATTCATATCATGGTCAGTATTTTTCTTTGACCGGTTCTCCTTAGCCCTATTTATGCGAGGGGTCAGGATTTGATCTTCTGAACAGTCATCACCTAGGATATCATCATTCATACCCTTAGTATGTACCAGAAAGTACATCTTTGATAACCAGTTTTTCACTTCTTGTTTAAGTCTGTGATTCCTTTCCTCGCTTTCTGGATCCGAAATTAGGACTTCTTTTCCACAAGTCGGCTTGGGTCTAGGAATCAACATACCCTCCACCAAAACAAGAATTTTCCTTAGAGGCTTTACAAATCCTTCATCTATAAGATTAGGTAGCAAAATTGTAGAGGAAGGAATCGATGGATGCTTGTGCGGATTCCAATGATTTGATCCAGGGGAATAGCCTAATTCAGCCTTCCCTGTTTGGCTAGGAATTTGAATTGGACTTCTGATTCCTTACTGAGTTTTCCCTAACCCTTGTCCAGGCTAGAAACCGAAGGATATCATTTCCTGACTAACCGACATTACTTCGGTGGAAACTCTGGGCTTCAAAGTTAGGGCCCTGATAGGTTGATATTGAGTGTTGCTCACCTCAAGGGCTTGAAAACTAACAGGCTCAACTCCTTCATTGAGACTGATTAAAGGCATATCACTTTGTGTATGAACAGGATATTCTGGTTCAGCATTGATAGTGACTAGATTATCGTTGATGATGTATTTGACCTGTTGATGAAGGGTAGATGGAACTGCTCCTGCTATATGGATCCATGGCCTTCCCAATAATAAATTATATCATGTGGTGATATTTAACACTTGAAAGGATATGTAATAGGTATGTGGACTGATCTCCACTGGCTGTTCAATTTCTCCTACAACATTTCATCGAGACCCATCAAAGGCTCTTATGACTACGTGGCTACTTCGGATTCGATTGGGATTGATCTTCATTCTTTCTAATGTGGCATAGGGACAGATGTTCAAGGAAGATCCTCCATCTATTAACATACCTCTGACCACATATCCTGAAGACATCACTGCTATATACAATGGCTTGCAATGGCCCGTCCCTTCTGGTGGTATGTCATCATCAGTGAAAGATATCACATTGCTGTTGAAAATGTGATTTACCAAATGATGAAACTTTTTAGTGTCCACCGTCATTGGCAGGAGAGCCTCTTCCAGTATTTTCATTAAGGCCTTGCGATGATCATTAGAGGACAATACCAAGTCCATGATGGTTATCTGTTGAGGTGCTTGTTTCAAGCGTTGCACCACCTTGGCTTCATTATGCCCCATTTTGCTGAGGAATTCTTCAATTTTCTCCTTGGGCACTTTCCCCTTGGATTTAATAACTGGCTTCTTTACTCGCTGAGGTAAATACAGTGAGTTTTCCTTTGATATAGCAATAGTTTGATTTGAATTTGATCCCTCATCCTCCCCATAGTTCCATGGGACTCTTTTCAGGCTGATAATGGGATACTGCAACCTGAATGGAAACAACAATGGTTCTGGTGTAGCCACCTTTAAAGGGTTCTTTACTCCTTTGAGCTTCATTCCTTGGATTGGAAGAGGTGTTGTAGACAAGTCTCCTTTAGAGGATATGACTGCTATAACTTCCCTCCATTTCTGTGTTCCTGGAGGAAATATTTTCTCTTCCTCAGGCAGCACAGTATCATTATTTGTCATTTGCAGGTCATCGTTGTCAATCATATTGTAATGCCCCCAAATCCGGGTACTTAAAACCCGAACTCGGTGCTTCACGATACCATTTCTATGAGCGGAATAATACTAATAATAATAACAATAATATAAAAGTCAAACTTAATTTACATAATTATCAGAGTCTGAATCCCAAGTACGTAACCTTTAAACATTCATTACAACCCGTGATAGATAATATATAACATTGTCTTAATAATAATATCAAACTATTACATAACTACCACAAATCTTATTTAGTTAGCTTTCCTTTTCCTTTGTTTCTGAATGAGCTTTCTGGTTCTTCACACTTAGCTGAAAACATTTAAATTAAGCAAGGATGAGCATTTGAGTGCCCAGCAAGTAATATCAACAATAACAGTTAGCTGAACGAATTAAATATTTTCTTTGAACGATACTTCTACAACGAATCAACAGTTGTAAAGTAAACTGAACCGATAATAAACAACATATCATTTCGATTTCAAATTTTTGAAACTACGTACTGACTATAAATGAGGATCAGTTGACAAACTATGAACATTATTTTCTATTTTCTAAAAGGTTAAACAGAACTTCATCTGTAAACCGTCATTACTTACGGGCACGGGGGGTGATCAGCCCGTTATGCCCTGTATTGATCAATACTACATTAAAGGACGATATTTTCATCCAGCATTTCGGCCTTAGGCGTATAAAAGTTTCCATATTTGGGATGTTCATACCAGTCTTGAATCCAAACCAAAACAATTTAGTTGGATAAAGTTTTATCTTGTTCAACAACAACTTTAAATATATGTCTAGTTGGATCAAATAGCTTAGACGACTTTTAATTCAACTTATACATACTGAACACCGATAAGTATGTATCAACATGTGATAAAATATAATGATTATCCAAGTGGGGACACTTGTATAACCATGTTTTAGAAATTAACGATCAGAATATATAATTTGATCAATAATAACAGAATAAAAGAACTTGTACAACAATTATAGTTTAATAACTTACTTATACAGAATCATTACATAAGTATATACAAAGGTTGAAATATTTGAACAATTGAAATGAACAATTCAGATATTATCTTACGCATGTCCGTTGCATAAAGTAAATGCAAAGAGTTAGATACTTGCCTGAAGCGTTGCTTACAGTTTGTAATTTAGATTTATCGCTTATCTCAAGACGTATCATTAATAAGATCGTTCGTTCTATTAGAACAACATACTATAACACATAACACTGCTTATTACAGTCAGCACATACCCTAATCACATTGGCACATAGATTTAACAACCATTGAATCACAAATAATCACATATCTAATCACATTATCTAAGTCCAGATCAATTTCTGAAATATGTCGGTGTACCGACAACTTTATCGGGTAATTATCGAGTCTAAGACTCTTTTCTGTAACTCAATATCCGTACGTATCAGTCATATTATTTTTAAATGACTTAATATAATTTTAAAACATTTATTATGATTTATCATGAATTTTCAAACATCGGAATCATTATTAAATGATTTAAATATTAAACAATTCTATTATCATTAATATTTAATTAATATTAAACTATTAATGAAATTATTTCCAAAATGTTAAAGTTATTTATAATAACTTGAAATACTTTTAAAGTATTTAATATTACCCTTAAATGATTTTTAAATCATTTTTAAATAATTATTGTGACGCCCCCAAAAATAGGTATACATCACCCATCTTGGGTCGTCAGATACATAGTACAGAATACAAATACAACTGATTAATACATCTGTCGTGTACAATACGACAAAACATAAACTGTGAGTTTGAATACAAATATTATCTTCTAGAGAGTATTCATACTCAAAAGGAGTCCTCATTACATTTATTAACACACCATTACATAGAATAGTGAGGACTACTAACTAATACTATCATTCGGACCATCACTCCGTACCCCGACTTGTCCCAGCTACGTTCTCATTTCCTGAAGAGAACAGTGAAAGAAAGGGTGAGCTCAACTAGCCCAGTAAGAAATATTATGACTAAGATAATGCAGAATAAATTATCATTAGCCTTCAACAATGTTAAACTGATAAAATATAATAGACATCAAGTTTAACTGCAGCGGAACAAGCAATCCATTAAAAGAGTCAAGTAGAAAATAAACTCTACTATCTTTTATGATTTAAAAGGTTTTTCAACACTGCGATCGCTGAGACTCAGCTTAATAAAATAATCCACATCATCGAATCACCCCTGCACTACGGCCAAGGATATTCGTGTATTCATTAATGGTCATGATCATGCCAACAACTGTCCATCAATGCACTACGGGCCAATGAGGACTTATACCACATCATTTGTAACATTACGGTCATGATTATACCGAATAATCCCTGGTCATAATCATACCAAGTCCATCTATGCACTACAGGCCACAGATGACTTTCAATATTTTATAAACATGAGGATGATGACAATGATATAAGAATTCAATAAAACAAGTTCAAGAATTAATTTATCCAAGAATTAACAACGTCCAAATTGTCAACATGATACTGCTTTGTGGAGTAAAATTCAAGAATACTTAGAAGAATATTTTCATGAAAAGATACTGGATGAAACGCAATTATCAAGGATATTCCACAAATTTCATGGAGTATAGAAGTCAAAACTTAACCAACTGAGTATAATAAAGAATGGAATAACAAAAGAAATCACCATGCATGCGATAGACCGCACAGACAGGTTATTCCAACAGAATAATAAATAATGGAACCAGGTCCGGCGTAAACGCACAGACAGGATATTCCGACAGAATAATAAATAATGGAACCAGGTCCGGCGTAAACGCACAGACAGGATATTCCGACAGAATAATAAATAATGGAACCAGGTCCGGTGTAAAACACACAGACAGGATATTCCAACAGAATAATAATAAAACGGAACCAGGTCCGGTGTAAAACACACAGACAGGATGTTCCAACAGAATAATAAACGGAACCAGGTCCGGTGTAAAACACACAGACAGGATGTTCCAACAGAATAATAGAAGAATGTCACCAAGTATAGGGTAGACCGCGTATACTGGTTATTCCAACAGAATAATAACGAATGGAATAACAGAAGTTCTCTTCATGAATATAAAAGAAATAATATTCCCTACCTTAAAGGAACTGGATATTGGAAAAGTGATGTAGCAGAATACTTTTATTCTCTCTCTCTTATTCTCTCTATACTTTCTCTCTCTATCGCTTGAATGAATTCGTAAAAAATAATGAAGCCCTAGGCCTCTATTTATAGAAAAACTGAGGGTGGCTCTTGGTCTTAACGAAGGGTCAAATGACTCTTGGTCTTAACGAAGGGTCAAATGACTCTTGGTAGTATTGAAGAGACAACTACTATTTGCGAAGGGGTAATTAACCCTTGGAAAACCGAAGAGGCAATTAACTCTTGGTAATATTGAAGGGACAACTACTATTGACGAAGGTAATTACTATTAACGAAGGTAATTACTATTGACGACGGTAATTACTATTGACCAAGGTAAATACTATTGACGAAGGTAAATACTATTGACGAAGGTAAATACTATTGACCAAGGTAAATACTATTGACGACGATAATTACTATTGACGACGGTAATTACTATTGACGATGGTAATTACTATTGACCAAGGTAAATACTATTGACGACGGTAATTACTATTGACGACGGTTATTACTATAGTGAATAGTAACCGGGTGAATAGTAACTCGTGAATAGTAACTCATGAATAGTAACTCGTGAATAGTACTCCGACACGAAAAGTGTCCCGACTACCCCATTGAACAATATATCATATTATGCAGATGATACTGTAACAATAATTGAATCAATAATATGAGATATATGATGCAACAATTACTGTAGCAATAATTGAGTATAACTGAGTGACTTCTCACGTAAGCATCAATAATCAATACCGTGTGCTACTATGCAACAACGCGTATTACTGTACTTTTAACACCGGGTGTTTCAACAGTTAACGATAAAACTTCCGCCATTATTTTCATAAAGTATTTTTGTCATTTTTTTTTCAATTCGACAATCATTCTGTTGTGGGGTCCACCAATGATTGTGCCGTCGTACGAATATTCCCCGACAAAAAGAATATTCTCCGACCAAACGAATATTTTATAACAACTTGCTTACTTTGCAAAATTTATAAATACTACCCACAACTATAACATTATATCAAATTCACACCATAATATTAAAAAAATTATTTCTAGAAAATTTAAATCTTTATTTATAAAATCTGGGGTCTCACAATCTCCCCTCCTTATGGAATTTCGCCCTCGAAATTAGGGTACGTACCTGGTATGATAAAGAGGTGAGGATACCTTGAATACCTTTATAGTTGAAAACATTAAATTCATATTTGCAATCCTGCCAAAGATATTCATTAACAATTCATCTTTGCACTACAGGCCAAAGATATACAACTGTAAAACCAATAATGCTGAGACTCAGCTTAATAGTATCACGACCACGAATTATCCATGCACTACGGCCAAGGATAATCGTGTTTTCAATTACGGTCATGATTATACCGAACAATCCCTGGTCATAATCATACCAAGTCCATCTATGCACGTAAGCCACAGATGACTTTGAACACATCCATGAATTAATATTTCATTGCTGAGACTCAGCTCAATAATTAATCCACATTGTCGAATCATCCTTGCACTACAGGCCAAGGATATTCTTTAGTATCACAACCACGAATTATCCATGCACTACGTGCTAAAGATAATCGTGTTTTCAATTACGGTCATGATTATACCGAACAATCCTTAGTCATAATCATACCAAGTCCATCTATGCACGTAAGCCACAGATGACTTTCAACACAATATAAGCATGAGTATAATGATATAAAGAATCAATCAAATGAGATAAATGATAAATATTAAACATTTATAATATAATTTATCCAGAGTTCATGAATATCCCAATGTTATCAATCACTTAATAATCTCACAATATTTTAATCACTTCTTAAACTTATAAATAATTTATTTCAATTGTTTACGCTTTACCATATAATGCATTTAATCATTCAAAAATACCATACTCATAAGATATCATCACCAATGATCAAATCCCTCATAAAAATATGCATATACTCTATATAGAATTCTCTAGTCATAAAATCCTATTTTCTAATTTTGTTACTTCACATAACATATTTAACTCATTTACTCAAAACTAGATCATTTTCATGAAAAATACCAAATCAGTTCCAAAAATATTTCTTTTCTGGGATTTAGCATAATATAATCCCATAATGAAAATATATTTTTCTCGGAATTTTTAAAATTCATTTACTATTTTTCAAAAATCAATTTCTAATTAATTCTTTAAGAAATTAACTACCTCAAGGTTAACTCCAAAAATTCTCAAATCTTGGCAGAATCTTATACATGTTAACGTGAGCTTCCAGTTTAAATTTCATGATCATCGGAGTTATAGAACCTCAGTTATAGCGTTTTTCGTCGGAAAAACCTAAATATTAAAATGGTCATAACTTGCTCATTTTAAGTCAGAATGAGCTCTTTTTTGGACAGGAGGTTCTTTATACCATATGCTATCATGTCCCAAAAGGGTAGAATTTTTCTCACAAATTAAGTGGCCAAAAATGCCCTTTTAAATTTTCTTGCAGCAGCTTTTTGGCACTTTTTAGTTTTTGACTCATTTACTAAAATCAGTCCACACAAAAATCTACAACACCTTTTCTAGTGATTCCACTTGGATAAGTTACAAAACTCATAGATCTAACTTTATAACTTGACCATACTCAAAAATTCAAAATATAATAGGAGATATGGTTAATTGAATTTCATGTTACGTTTTTACCAAAATCTGATTTTTCAACCCTTTGTTATTTCTAAGAAACTTTCATGTTTTCACATAATAACCAATATAACACATTATAACACTTACTAATACCACGTATACCCATGATTTTCATTAGTCAAATGCTTTTATTAGGACTTTCATCATAATCCACGTAAACAGATCCTTTTAGTTGAAGAAATATTTGAGGGTTTTAGAAATGGGTTTTGTACTGGGGTCAATACAAAATTCGATTTCATGCTCTAGGGGTAGTTTAAGAAGTCTTCAAGAATACGTCAGGAAATTTATTAACAATAAAAATATCATTCAAAACTGTGACTCTCATCCAAGACTTGGATAACACATGAAATGAAGGTTTCTCCTAACGGAGTTTCAACCGATAGGTCAAAATCTAACTTCTTTAGAGTCAAATTTAAACGTTGAACGCAAGCAAGAGAGATAAAAGAATGGGTAGAACCGATATCTAATAGGGTATAGACTTCGAAAGAATTTATAATTAACTAACTCGTGCTAACTTCGTTCGGTTTATTCGCTTTCTGAGAAGTCATGAAAAACGCTCTTCCTAAAACCAACGACTTTGTTTTGTCCGTATCCGCCTTTGGTGCCACCGTCCCAGCTGGACTTAACTTTGGTGCATGACAAAATCGGGCTAAATGACATTCTCTTCTTGTAATTTCCACTTCTAATATCTTTGCCAAGATTACCACCGAAGTGGTTATCATTCTTGGCATGATAATTTCCCCCACGATGGTTATCATTGTTCCGATAGCCGTTGCCACCAGTATGATTATTATCGTGTTGTTGGTCGTTACCTTTTGCTTGAACTGAATCAACACTCTCATGTGCTTCATTGCTTATCTCAGCATTTTCAGATGTCATTCTCAAACACTATCACAAAACAAGGGTTAATTAACATATCACATATTATCCCTATACTCTGACCGACCAATTAAATATCAAATAAACTTAGGTAGGTCATACTAGCGAAGGAATTCCCCGTCTCTCCCCTCCTAGTTTTTATCTCACATCTCAGCCAGGGATCATATCCCTAAGCTCTGATACCAACTGTGACGCCCCCAAAAATAGGTATACATCACCCATCTTGGGTCGTCAGATACATAGTACAGAATACAAATACAACTGATTAATACATCTGTCGTGTACAATACGACAAAACATAAACTGTGAGTTTGAATACAAATATTATCTTCTAGAGAGTATTCATACTCAAAAGGAGTCCTCATTACATTTATTAACACACCATTACATAGAATAGTGAGGACTACTAACTAATACTATCATTCGGACCATCACTCCGTACCCCGACTTGTCCCAGCTACGTTCTCATTTCCTGAAGAGAACAGTGAAAGAAAGGGTGAGCTCAACTAGCCCAGTAAGAAATATTATGACTAAGATAATGCAGAATAAATTATCATTAGCCTTCAACAATGTTAAACTGATAAAATATAATAGACATCAAGTTTAACTGCAGCGGAACAAGCAATCCATTAAAAGAGTCAAGTAGAAAATAAACTCTACTATCTTTTATGATTTAAAAGGTTTTTCAACACTGCGATCGCTGAGACTCAGCTTAATAAAATAATCCACATCATCGAATCACCCCTGCACTACGGCCAAGGATATTCGTGTATTCATTAATGGTCATGATCATGCCAACAACTGTCCATCAATGCACTACGGGCCAATGAGGACTTATACCACATCATTTGTAACATTACGGTCATGATTATACCAAATAATCCCTGGTCATAATCATACCAAGTCCATCTATGCACTACAGGCCACAGATGACTTTCAATATTTTATAAACATGAGGATGATGACAATGATATAAGAATTCAATAAAACAAGTTCAAGAATTAATTTATCCAAGAATTAACAACGTCCAAATTGTCAACATGATACTGCTTTGTGGAGTAAAATTCAAGAATACTTAGAAGAATATTTTCATGAAAAGATACTGGATGAAACGCAATTATCAAGGATATTCCACAAATTTCATGGAGTATAGAAGTCAAAACTTAACCAACTGAGTATAATAAAGAATGGAATAACAAAAGAAATCACCATGCATGCGATAGACCGCACAGACAGGTTATTCCAACAGAATAATAAATAATGGAACCAGGTCCGGCGTAAACGCACAGACAGGATATTCCGACAGAATAATAAATAATGGAACCAGGTCCGGCGTAAACGCACAGACAGGATATTCCGACAGAATAATAAATAATGGAACCAGGTCCGGTGTAAAACACACAGACAGGATATTCCAACAGAATAATAATAAAACGGAACCAGGTCCGGTGTAAAACACACAGACAGGATGTTCCAACAGAATAATAAACGGAACCAGGTCCGGTGTAAAACACACAGACAGGATGTTCCAACAGAATAATAGAAGAATGTCACCAAGTATAGGGTAGACCGCGTATACTGGTTATTCCAACAGAATAATAACGAATGGAATAACAGAAGTTCTCTTCATGAATATAAAAGAAATAATATTCCCTACCTTAAAGGAACTGGATATTGGAAAAGTGATGTAGCAGAATACTTTTATTCTCTCTCTCTTATTCTCTCTATACTTTCTCTCTCTATCGCTTGAATGAATTCGTAAAAAATAATGAAGCCCTAGGCCTCTATTTATAGAAAAACTGAGGGTGGCTCTTGGTCTTAACGAAGGGTCAAATGACTCTTGGTCTTAACGAAGGGTCAAATGACTCTTGGTAGTATTGAAGAGACAACTACTATTTGCGAAGGGGTAATTAACCCTTGGAAAACCGAAGAGGCAATTAACTCTTGGTAATATTGAAGGGACAACTACTATTGACGAAGGTAATTACTATTAACGAAGGTAATTACTATTGACGACGGTAATTACTATTGACCAAGGTAAATACTATTGACGAAGGTAAATACTATTGACGAAGGTAAATACTATTGACCAAGGTAAATACTATTGAAGACGATAATTACTATTGACGACGGTAATTACTATTGACGATGGTAATTACTATTGACCAAGGTAAATACTATTGACGACGGTAATTACTATTGACGACGGTTATTACTATAGTGAATAGTAACCGGGTGAATAGTAACTCGTGAATAGTAACTCATGAATAGTAACTCGTGAATAGTACTCCGACACGAAAAGTGTCCCGACTACCCCATTGAACAATATATCATATTATGCAGATGATACTGTAACAATAATTGAATCAATAATATGAGATATATGATGCAACAATTACTGTAGCAATAATTGAGTATAACTGAGTGACTTCTCACGTAAGCATCAATAATCAATACCGTGTGCTACTATGCAACAACGCGTATTACTGTACTTTTAACACCGGGTGTTTCAACAGTTAACGATAAAACTTCCGCCATTATTTTCATAAAGTATTTTTGTCATTTTTTTTTTCAATTCGACAATCATTCTGTTGTGGGGTCCACCAATGATTGTGCCGTCGTACGAATATTCCCCGACAAAAAGAATATTCTCCGACCAAACGAATATTTTATAACAACTTGCTTACTTTGCAAAATTTATAAATACTACCCACAACTATAACATTATATCAAATTCACACCATAATATTAAAAAAATTATTTCTAGAAAATTTAAATCTTTATTTATAAAATCTGGGGTCTCACAATTATCAATAATATTAAAGTATTAATGTTTCATTTATCAAAATATTAAAAGTCATTATTCATAACTTAAAACATTTTTAATTCATTTATATCCTTTTAAATAATTTTTAAATTAATAAAACTATTTTTTAACAATTTATTTAATATAATTATTAAATAAATTTACTATTTTTAATAATAAGTTAATAATCATTAATATTAATTTATTAATGAACTTTATCACAAAATATTAAAAGTCATTAAAAATAACTTAAAATATTTTCTTATATCATAATATAATTTTTAATGATTTTTCCAATATTAAAATCATTTTTAAATAATTTATTTAATATTAAAATTAAATAAATTAAATACTTTTAATATTTCAAAAATATTAAATATTTATGAAATATATTTAAAATAATTAAAAACTAATTTTTGAAATTTAAAATAATTTTTAATAATTTATTTTGTATTTTTAATAATTAAAAACTATTTTTTTCTATTTAATAATTAATTTTCGTAAAATAATAAGATGTCTGTCGCTAAAGGCCACCTATAGTAAAAAAATTGTCGCTATAAGTGTTCTTCATGTTCTTGAGCATTCATAAGGCAGTTTCGAGGGGCTCTGTTTGACCAAGATTAAAATCGTGTGTGATGTGTTTCTGGACATGTTGATCAGATAATGCAGTACAAGTACAAGACTACACGATCCAACAAACAACATCATCAAACCATGCATAACCAACGAGATCTGGAGCCTTGAACAAGCTATCAGAGCTGTTCTTCATTTTCTGGGCTACCCAGAAATGAAGAACAGTTCGACTGGCTCGTTTTGGGCTTCCACAACTTGTTGATCTTGTAATGTTTTTGTGATTTGAAACCTGCAGTGTGTAGCTAACATGTAGGACAAGAGATCTATCACATATACGCACCATAACAACAACTAAATCGGTAGATATTAACCGGTCAACCCATGTCAGTAATAAGTCCCTTTTAGTTTCTGGAATTTCCCAGAAAAGCTAAGTCAGTGCGAGTGGTCCACTTTGACCACTTGTTACAATCTACCTGATGACTATCTACACGATCCAAAGTCATGGATCTATAGTTAAAGAAACAGGCTGTGACGCCCCCAAAATTAGGTATACATCACCCATCTTGGGTCGTCAGATACATAGTACAGAATACAAATACAACTGATTAATACATCTGTCGTGTACAATACGACAAAACATAAACTGTGAGTTTGAATACAAATATTATCTTCTAGAGAGTATTCATACTCAAAAGGAGTCCTCATTACATTTATTAACACACCATTACATAGAATAGTGAGGACTACTAACTAATACTATCATTCGGACCATCACTCCGTACCCCGACTTGTCCCAGCTACGTTCTCATTTCCTGAAGAGAACAGTGAAAGAAAGGGTGAGCTCAACTAGCCCAGTAAGAAATATTATGACTAAGATAATGCAGAATAAATTATCCTTAGCCTTCAACAATGTTAAACTGATAAAATATAATAGACATCAAGTTTAACTGTAGCGGAACAAGCAATCCATTAAAAGAGTCAAGTAGAAAATAAACTCTACTATCTTTTATGATTTAAGAAGTTTTTCAACACTGTAATCGCTGAGACTCAGCTTAATAAAATAATCCACATCATCGAATCACCCCTGCACTACGGCCAAGGATATTCGTATATTCATTAATGGTCATGATCATGCCAACAACTGTCCATCAATGCACTACGGGCCAATGAGGACTTTTACCACATCATTTGTAACATTACGGTCATGATTATACCGAATAATCCCTGGTCATAATCATACCAAGTCCATCTATGCACTACAGGCCACAGATGACTTTCAACATTTTATAAACATGAGGATGATGACAATGATATAAGAATTCAATAAAACAAGTTCAAGAATTAATTTATACAAGAATTAACAACGTCCAAATTGTCAACATGATACTGCATTGTGGAGTAAAATTCAAGAATGCTTAGAAGAATATTTTCTTGAAAAGATACTGGATAAAACGCAACTATCAAGGATATTCCATAAATTTCATGGAGTATAGAAGTCAAAACTTAACCAACTGAGTACAATAAAGAATGGAATAACAAAAGAAATCACCATGCATGCGATAGACCGCACAGACAGGTTATTCCAATAGAATAATAAATAATGGAACCAGGTCCGGCGTAAACGCACAGACAGGATATTCCGACAGAATAATAAATAATGGAACCAGGTCCGGTGTAAAACACACAGACAGGATATTCCAACAGAATAATAATAAAACGGAACCAGGTCCGGTGTAAAACACACAGACAGGATGTTCCAACAGAATAATAAACGGAACCAGGTCCGGTGTAAAACACACAGACAGGATGTTCCAACAGAATAATAGAAGAATGTCACCAAGTATAGGGTAGACCGCGTATACTGGTTATTCCAACAGAATAATAACGAATGGAATAACAGAAGTTCTCTTCATGAATATAAAAGAAATAATATTCCCTACCTTAAAAGAACTGGATATTGGAAAAGTGATGTAGCAGAATACTTTTATTCTCTCTCTCTCTTATTCTCTCTATACTTTCTCTCTCTATAGCTTGAATGAATTCGTGAAAAATAATGAAGCCCTAGGTCTCTATTTATAGAAAAACTGAGGGTGGCTCTTGGTCTTAACGAAGGGTCAAATGACTCTTGGTCTTAACGAAGGGTCAAATGACTCTTGGTAATATTGAAGGGACAACTACTATTGACGAAAGTAATTACTATTGACCAAGGTAAATACTATTGACGAAGGTAATTACTATTGACCAAGGTAAATACTATTGACCAAGGTAAATACTATTGACGAAGGTAATTACTATTGACCAAGGTAAATACTATTGACGAAGGTAATTACTATTGACCAAGGTAAATACTATTGACGAAGGTAATTACTATTGACGACGGTAATTACTATTGACGACGGTAATTACTATTGACGAAGAGACTCTTAGATGATGACATATGGCCCCCCATAAAATAACCAAACTTACCACAACGTCTCAATAATATAACATATTATACAGATGATACTATGACAATAATTTAAGAGATATGATGCAGCAATTACTGTAGCAATAATTGAGTATAGCTGAGTGACTTCTCACGTAAGCATCAATAATCAATACCGTGTGCTACTATGCAACCACGCGTATTACTGTACTTTTACTACCGAGTAGTTCAACAGTTTTAACGGTTTTAACGGTAACACTTCAGCCGTTATTTTTAATAAAATATTTTTGTCGTTTTCTCAATCCGACAATAATTCCGTTGTGGGGTCCACCAATGATTGTGCCGTCGTACGAATATTCCTCGACAAAAAGAATATTCTCCGACCAAACGAATCTTTTATAACAACTTGCTTACTTTGCAAAATTTATAAATACTACCCATAACTATTATATCAAATCCACACCATAATATAAAAAAAAAAATTATTTCGAGAAAAATTAAATATTTATTCATAAAATCTGGGGTCTCACAATCTCCCCTCCTTATGGAATTTCGCCCTCGAAATTTACGTACGTACTTGGTATGCCAAACATGTGAGGATACCTTGACTTCACTTCAAATTCTAACTCTTGAGGTATAACCTTTAAGCATCGAATATGATCCTTCTTATCCAAGATGTTAACACGTATCTCCTCATACGTTAAATATTTCGCTATCTCGTTCGGTTCTAAATTAATAATGTGGTTCGGGTCGTCCACATATTTACGTAACATCGATATGTAAAAAAAAAAATGTTCTGAACACGCAACATACTTGGCGGTAAAATGAGTCTTTAGGCCACAGTTCCTACTTCATCGAGGATTTCAAATGGGCCAATTAAATCGAGAGTTGAGATTTCCTCTCTTCGTCGATTCTTGCTTCTAGAATAACGCCCTCTTGAACCTTCTTCTTCACATTTATCAGCTCTTAGTATGTAGCTTGAGCGGCTTTAACTTTATCGATTAAAGTCGATTTTAATCGTATATTCGTTATCTTCACGTGGGTTCGTATATTCGCACTTGTAACCGTATACGATCTTCTACACAACGCGTCAGCTACCACGTTCGCTTTTCCACGATATTATTGAATGGTACGATCGTAATATTCAACAGCTCGAGCCAATGTCTTTGGCGCATAATACGTTCGTTTTAGTTGAAGAAATATTTGAGGGTTTAAGAAATGGGTTTTGTACTGGGGTCAATACAAAATTCAATTTTACGCTCTGGGGTAGGCTAAGAAGTCTTCAAGAATACGTCAAGAAATTTATTAACAATAGAAATATCGTTCAAAACTGTGACCCTCATCCAAGACTTGGATAACACGTCACATTGATACCTATCAACTTGCCATCATCATTTACAACGTCTCCTACGGAAAGTCTAGCTTCGGTGCATTCCACACCAGGAAGTCAACAGCGAAAGGAACGGGGATTTTTACTTATGGCTTGATATGACAATGATTGACTTTAGTGATTTGGTTACTTGAATTCGCATAATAGGTTGGTTAGGAATATGAAAGCTAACAACCTTACGAAAAGCATGATGAGTAGTGAACCAATCGTTTCAAAAAAATCACATCAAAGGCAAGTATTTTCAAAGAGATAAGATCGACAGGTAACGTGAAAGTGTTGATTTGAACAAGATTTATAAATAGTAGAGGTAACGAAGGTTTCTCCCAACTGAGTTTAAATAGACATATCAAAGTGTAAGTTCTCCGGAGTTAACTTCAAACATTTAACACAACTAGGTGAAATAAAAGAGTGAGTAGAACCGGTATCTAACACGGTATAGACTTCGCAAGAGTTTATGACTAACATACCCGTGATAATTTTATTCAGGTTCCTCGTCACGAAAAAAAATACTCTCTCTTAAACTACTGGCTTTGGCTTTTCTGGGACGGTCTTTGGTGCCTCCATCCTATCTGAACTTGTCTTCGGTGAACGACAAAATCGGGCTAAATGACCTTCTCTTCCACAATTATAACATGCTTTGGACGGCATCGCGCAGTTTGGACTGATGTGCCCCTCCCCTCCGCATTTGAAACATATGATAGGTGGTCGTTCTCCTTCCTTAACGACAGGTGCTGGTGCTGACATCTTTCCATCATTGTTGAATCTCCTCTTCTTAAAATGTTCATTCTTATTGTTTTGGCCCTGATTACCACCGAAGTGGTTACCATTTCTGGCCTGTTGATTCCCTCCACGCTTGTTGTCACCGCTTCGATGACCGCTCTCACTGGTATTATCATTTTGCCGGCTGCTCTCTTTTGGTTGCGTTGTCTCGTTATCGCGCTCCACCAACTGAGCCCTATTTACAACATCTGAATACAAACACAGTTTATGAGAAACAAGATGTTGACGTATCTCCGGCTTCAAACCTCTTAAAAACATCCGCGTCATTCTTTCTTCATTATCCACCAGGTGGGACGCAAACCGGGATAACTCCGCAAATTTTGCCTCGTACTGCGACACGGTCATATTATTCTGCTCCAATTTGATGAACTCCACCTCCTTCATGTGACGAATACTCTCGGGAAAGTATTTATCGTTAAACAGCTCTTGGAACTTCTCCCAAGACATCTTCAATGCGGCAGGTTGAGTACGCTTTATCGATTCCCACCAGTAATCTGCCTCTCCTCGCAACATAAAGGCGGCAAAGGGAACCTTTTGCTCCTCGGAGCAACCCAAGACATCAAATATCTTGGTGATCTGCTTTATCCATGTTTCAGCTACAAGTGGTTTGGGTTCTCCCTTAAACTCCGGTGGTCCCAGCTCCTTAAACTGTTTAGCGGTGACCGCCTGAGAGTTTCCAGTATTTCCACCTACGTTGTGGACAGGAGCCGCTTTCACCTGTTGTTGCATGAATTGCATAAAGCCTCTGAACATTTGATCATTCATCATTTGGTCAGTGTTGTTGTTTGCATGAGGATTGACACCTTCCTGATGCACATTATCCTGATTATTGATATGTGGTGAATCAACTGTCGTCTGTGCTCCATTGCTATTCTCAACATTCTCAGATGCCATTTTCATATACTGTCACAAAATAAAAATTAATTGATATGTCATATATTATCCTTATATTATGACCGACCAATTAAATACCATGCAAATAAACTTAGGTATGCCATACTAGCGAAGAAATTCCCCGTCTCTCCCCTCCTAGTTCTATTCTCACATCTTAGCCAGGGATCATATCCCTAAGCTCTGATACCAACTGTGACGCCCCCAAAATTAGGTATACATCACCCATCTTGGGTCGTCAGATACATAGTACAGAATACAAATACAACTGATTAATACATCTGTCGTGTACAATACGACAAAACATAAACTGTGAGTTTGAATACAAATATTATCTTCTAGAGAGTATTCATACTCAAAAGGAGTCCTCATTACATTTATTAACACACCATTACATAGAATAGTGAGGACTACTAACTAATACTATCATTCGGACCATCACTCCGTACCCCGACTTGTCCCAGCTACGTTCTCATTTCCTGAAGAGAACAGTGAAAGAAAGGGTGAGCTCAACTAGCCCAGTAAGAAATATTATGACTAAGATAATGCAGAATAAATTATCCTTAGCCTTCAACAATGTTAAACTGATAAAATATAATAGACATCAAGTTTAACTGTAGCGGAACAAGCAATCCATTAAAAGAGTCAAGTAGAAAATAAACTCTACTATCTTTTATGATTTAAGAAGTTTTTCAACACTGTAATCGCTGAGACTCAGCTTAATAAAATAATCCACATCATCGAATCACCCCTGCACTACGGCCAAGGATATTCGTATATTCATTAATGGTCATGATCATGCCAACAACTGTCCATCAATGCACTACGGGCCAATGAGGACTTTTACCACATCATTTGTAACATTACGGTCATGATTATACCGAATAATCCCTGGTCATAATCATACCAAGTCCATCTATGCACTACAGGCCACAGATGACTTTCAACATTTTATAAACATGAGGATGATGACAATGATATAAGAATTCAATAAAACAAGTTCAAGAATTAATTTATACAAGAATTAACAACGTCCAAATTGTCAACATGATACTGCATTGTGGAGTAAAATTCAAGAATGCTTAGAAGAATATTTTTTTGAAAAGATACTGGATAAAACGCAACTATCAAGGATATTCCATAAATTTCATGGAGTATAGAAGTCAAAACTTAACCAACTGAGTACAATAAAGAATGGAATAACAAAAGAAATCACCATGCATGCGATAGACCGCACAGACAGGTTATTCCAATAGAATAATAAATAATGGAACCAGGTCCGGCGTAAACGCACAGACAGGATATTCCGACAGAATAATAAATAATGGAACCAGGTCCGGTGTAAAACACACAGACAGGATATTCCAACAGAATAATAATAAAACGGAACCAGGTCCGGTGTAAAACACACAGACAGGATGTTCCAACAGAATAATAAACGGAACCAGGTCCGGTGTAAAACACACAGACAGGATGTTCCAACAGAATAATAGAAGAATGTCACCAAGTATAGGGTAGACCGCGTATACTGGTTATTCCAACAGAATAATAACGAATGGAATAACAGAAGTTCTCTTCATGAATATAAAAGAAATAATATTCCCTACCTTAAAAGAACTGGATATTGGAAAAGTGATGTAGCAGAATACTTTTATTCTCTCTCTCTCTTATTCTCTCTATACTTTCTCTCTCTATAGCTTGAATGAATTCGTGAAAAATAATGAAGCCCTAGGTCTCTATTTATAGAAAAACTGAGGGTGGCTCTTGGTCTTAACGAAGGGTCAAATGACTCTTGGTCTTAACGAAGGGTCAAATGACTCTTGGTAATATTGAAGGGACAACTACTATTGACGAAAGTAATTACTATTGACCAAGGTAAATACTATTGACGAAGGTAATTACTATTGACCAAGGTAAATACTATTGACCAAGGTAAATACTATTGACGAAGGTAATTACTATTGACCAAGGTAAATACTATTGACGAAGGTAATTACTATTGACCAAGGTAAATACTATTGACGAAGGTAATTACTATTGACGACGGTAATTACTATTGACGACGGTAATTACTATGGCCCCCCATAAAATAACCAAACTTACCACAACGTCTCAATAATATAACATATTATACAGATGATACTATGACAATAATTTAAGAGATATGATGCAGCAATTACTGTAGCAATAATTGAGTATAGCTGAGTGACTTCTCACGTAAGCATCAATAATCAATACCGTGTGCTACTATGCAACCACGCGTATTACTGTACTTTTACTACCGAGTAGTTCAACAGTTTTAACGGTTTTAACGGTAACACTTCAGCCGTTATTTTTAATAAAATATTTTTGTCGTTTTCTCAATCCGACAATAATTCCGTTGTGGGGTCCACCAATGATTGTGCCGTCGTACGAATATTCCTCGACAAAAAGAATATTCTCCGACCAAACGAATCTTTTATAACAACTTGCTTACTTTGCAAAATTTATAAATACTACCCATAACTATTATATCAAATCCACACCATAATATAAAAAAAAATTATTTCGAGAAAAATTAAATATTTATTCATAAAATCTGGGGTCTCACACAGGCTACACATAAATTACAACAACATCAACAGAACTTGCAAAACTTGACAGATCTAGAGCCATCAAAAGTTGTCAGACACGATCTGGAAACACCTGGGTTACCCAGAAACTTGGCAAGTCATGGTCGGTCAACGCAGTTTGACCTTCCATAACTTGCAATCTACATCTGATCTAAGCCTGATTTCAAGCTCAGATCAAAGAGCACATATCAGACTACAACTACAATGTTTCAAAACACAAAATTCATAACAGATCATAGAGATATAAGGTCTGACATTCGTTGTCAGACCACCAAGAACAAATTTTCTAGATTTTTGAAAAACACAAATTCGAGCTTCTAAATGTTATGGATCCAACATTTAGCAACCCAGATCGTCAAAATGGACTACAACCAACATATTTTAACAATAAAACTAACATCTAACACATAATCTATGGACAGAAATTATGCTAGGGTTTTATACCTTCTTTGATCAATTGATGATTCTGTGCTTATGCTATGTTATGGTTGATCGTGGGGCTTTGATTTAGGACTGATATACTTGTATATTTCGGAGGTTAGAGAGAGAGAGAGAGAGCTTAGTTTGAGAGTTGGGCAAAATGTAAGTAACAAATGAATTATTTCTCTCTCCAATCTACATATAAGCAAGCTAGATGCATGGAATGGCTGATGTATATTGCTTGTTGCTGTCATTTTGAGCACATGGGGTGGTTGAAGTGGTTCACCCACTCAACCTATTGTCAAAACCTACATGTTGGCTAAAATAATGCATTTAGGGGTATAATGGTCATTTTCTTTGGAATTTTAAGGGCAAAATGGAACTTGGCAAACCTTTAGGGTTTAACCCTAACGTTTAGCACAAAATAATAATAGGATTTAGCAATTAGAGTTCGCACAAAAATAAATAAAATCATATAAAAATTAAATAAATTTTAGTTTCTAAAATTTTGAAATTAGAGTTTCCTAATTATGATTAATTATCTAATTACCTTATACAGTAACATTAGGGTTTAGATCATATAATTATCATTAACCTTGCTAAAATAGCAATTAGGGTTTAAGATTTTGATAATTAGGGTTACCGATTATACTTAGGTTTTTTTTCTAATTATCAAATTAGGGTTTAAAATTTTAGGATTTCCAAAATTAGCAATTGAAATTATAAAACTTGCTAATTAATCACATTAACTCAATTACAACCAATCTCGAACTCTAATTTAAATTCAAATTAGGGTTCTTCATTTTCAAAAATTATTTAAGGTTTCTAGATTATAATTAGGGTTTACCTAATTAATCAAATCATTATATAGTACACATCATAAAACATATAACACCGTTATAGCAGTCTTAAACTCACAGTTGATTTTCACATTAGGGTTTTCCCCCCAAAAAATTAGGGTTTAACCAATTAATATTAGGATTTTGAAATTAAACACCATAATTGACCAATCATCATCAATACGTACATACAGTACATATTTATAACACTAAAAAATCAAAATATAATTAATATTATATTATTATTCTCATACCTTGATAATAATCTAAAATTAGGGTTTGGATTCCATATCTGATTTATTCTTCCAATTTAACCTTAATAATTAAGGTAAAATAATTAACTTAATAGCCTGTACTAAAATTCATATAATAAAATAATTATTATAATTATTCTAAAAATCACTTCATATATTATTTAAATAATATATGATTATATTTTTATGGAAAATAATTAATAAAAACATTTCTACTATAAAATTAATTATTATAAGAATGTACATTATAATAATCAATAATTCTAAAATAAAATTATTTGTAAATATTTATGTAATAAATATATTTTTATTTACCACATAAATATATATACGCATTATCTTGTACAAATCCTCATTCTTAAATAAATAAATAAATAATTTATACGCAAAATTTCTTATTTATTTATGTAGAAAATATCGGATTGTTACACATATTCTGGACTAGATGACGAACTGCCCATCAGCTTTTAATGCTATATATGACCCCGAGTATTGGAGTGGCATTGATAGACCCTGGTAGCATCAAATCTCTTGGAACATGGATTGATTGGGGGTAACAGTGTTGTGATCTTCCCTTCATTGATCAGCATCTGCAGGATTTCTTCCATTGGTTGACCCAAAGTAGTAAACATTCTTTGGTCTGCATAGTCCCGACGAGCCTGGGAGCTTGTTTTCCAAGCAATTTTTTCTTCCAAGGTTTCATTCTCTTGGACTTGTTGTTGATTCCTGGTGATAAGGGAGAGGAGACTTGTATACCCCTGACTGATCAGCTGCCGAGTTACTTGGTGCTGATGTATCACCAGTTCTGCCAGTTGATCAACCCGTTCTTTGATAGACTTCATTTCTCGCTCTATCATAAACCAAAATTTTGAATAATCCCACTTATCAGAATTATCTTTGTTGGTTTGGGGAGAATCACCTACATATTTGAGGTAATTGGAACTTTCTCGACTCCCTCTACTGATCATGTTGACATTCTCTTCCTTGTGTTAAGAGAGAGGGTTATCTTGCACATGTGGTTGTTTTGGTTTTGTTACCACGATCTCACCACTATATATCATATCCTGGATTTTGTGTTTGAGAGACCAACAATCTTGGGTGTCATGCCCTAAAGCACCAGAATGATAATCATATTTCTTGCTTGTATTAAAATTCTTTCCACTTTGATTGGCTGGAGAAACGAGCTGGAAAATTTTCTTCTACACTGTCAGAAACTTGAATATGTTTTCTAATGAGTCCCCTAAGGTTGTGAAAAATCTTTGACGTCTGACCTCTCTAACTTTTTTTAATGGAGGATTTGAGGGTTGTGCAGATGCTTGAAAAAGGGAATAACTTTTCCTTTGAATGGGAAAGTTTTGATTGCCCCTCTGTGTTTGTCCTTACAGTACCAAGGATACATCCTCTTCTTTCTTTTTATGGACCCTCCGAGGGTTATTCCCATAATTTTCAGCTTGAATGTGCTCAGCCATGGCTTCTAAAGTAGTGAGGTCTTTAATCTTCCCAGACTTTAACCTCATCTGAGCCATCTCTTCGTGTTTAATCATTTCTGAAAATAGTTTTCCTATGCCTGCTAGGACCCTCTCATAAAATGAAGCTTCTTGTATGTCAATGCAGGTCATTACCATCTCAGTTTCTATCATTGATGGGATTACTTGAGTAGCCAAATGTTTCCATCTTTGGGTGTACTCTCTGAATGACTCAGTGTTCTGCTTTTTAACTTTGGTAATTTGATATCTATCTGGAGTCATTTGTGATTGGAAACTGTATTGGTTTAGAAAAGCATGGGCTAGTTCTTCCCAACTATAGATTTTGGAATTGTCTAATCTAGCATACCATGCTCTGGCCTCTCCAGTTAGACTCTTCTGAAATAACTGCATTCTCAGTTTTTCATCCTCGGCATAGGATCCGAGTTCTCCAATGAACACTTTTAAATGGGTGTAAGAATCTCCTAATCCGTCATAGTTTTTAAAATTAGGGTTTTTGAACTTGTCTGGATAGTGAACCCCAGAAAAGATGCAAAGGTCTGAGTAAGTCACGCTTCCATGCGCTCCAGTCCCTTTGATTGACCGAATGGTTTCCTCCATTTGTTGGACTTTCTTTCGAATATCACCAGTTTCTTGATCTTCTTTTAAATTGGTGATTTCAGGGGTTTTGTTGGATTTTTTAGTTTGAGGTTCAGGAATATGTACATCCTTTTCCTTCATGTCAGTGCTCTGGCTTCCTCCTTATGTAGAGGTTTCTGTTTGAGTGGGTATTGATTGACCCTGAGTCTTTTTTTTTGTTCTTTCAAAAAGATAGCTAATTCTGCTATCTGATTTCTTAGTCCCTCGAACTCCTCTGGAGAAACAGGAGTAGATTCAGGTTGGGCACTTGCAGCCATGTCTGAAAATGGGCTTAGTGCCTTTTTGGACTTTGAACAGATAACGGGACCAATTGTTTCCCTACAAATAGTCAATGTTATTTAGTCTGGGTAAACATCAATAGTCTACATGCTATGCAATGTGTCTGTTTTAGGAGTTTTTTAATGTTTTTCTGCAAAACAAATGTCAGTTGTTTTGATGGCAGGATAGCATGACAGTTTTTGATAGGGAAAGGAATGTATATTTACATCTTTCTTTATATTTACATGGAATTGTAATTTACATTGAATCAGAATTTACATGAAATTGAATGGGAAAGGCATAAAGAGACTTCCCTTTGTATTTGGTTTATCAGAGGCTGACCTATCTTAGGCTACTCTCGTGGCTTTTTGGCATGAAGATTCCCATATCATTGCAATTTACTAGATGGGAAGTTAATTCAATCTTTCAATTGGAGAAAATTTGAGTGGTGCCTTTCCTGAGCCTCGTGGGATTAGTCTTTGTTGAATCAAGTAATCAAACAGCGACGGGTTTGCCTCCTAGTGGAGGAATCGCACAACATACATTCACATACATCGTGTCTCACCATATGAAATGATGAAATTGTGTGATGCACTAATACAACATGCAAAGGTTGTGCGAGGCACTAAAGTGCAGTAAATAAAGCATTCATTTACATCCATTCAATGTAAAGGAAGCATTCACAAACAAGCAAGTAAGAAGGTTATTTGAAAAGGTTTGATATGCAGCTTAAGCCCTCTACTGTCCCCAGCAGAGTCGCCACCTGTCGATGCCGGGAAAAATTTCCTCTTTTCTTTGGAATTCCTCTTTTTACCCTTTATGTTCTCTATATGTTGAGTTTTGTTTGAAAAGACAGGTTTGAAAAGAGTCCAACAAAAAATGTCAACGATTTGAAAATTCAGAGTCGCCAATTGGTAGTTTTAAAATGGTTGTACCAACTCAACTGAATTTGAAAAGGTTTACACGATGGCCCAATTGTTGGACTCTATTTAACATGCCTTGGAAACCGAGATTCACAAAGTTCAGGGGCTTGATTAAGCGGAGGGAAGGTGTTAGGCACCTCTCGACTTCCATGAAAACACAATTACCGCAACTTTCAATTCCCTAATTTATCTGCAATGTGTGTGTATGCGTGTGTGATTAATTGGGCCTAAATACATTTATTTGAAAGTCGTGTTATGCCTCGTTTGCACCTATATACAAAAGGTTTGATTTGTATAAAAAGTTTAATTTTAAGCAATATATAGCAATGATGTTTTGAAAAAAGGTTTTCAAGCCCTTATGCTCACATAGTAATTGAGACCTTTGATACTTCCATTTTATTCTGTATTCAGGTTGATTTGATTTTATTTTCGAGATGAGAAGCATCTTTGACAAAATAATATGCATAGCAGTGTCGGGCTCCTTATGGGCATGAAAGCCATCTAAGAATGTCCAAACACCATAAGTAATTTACAAGCTGGCTGTACAGCTGAAAAAAGTCCATCATGGGAACCAGATCTAGATCCGTAAGCTGGATCTTAGATCTCTTGGCTCCTAGGCTCACATGATTGTTTAATATTTATAAAAACTAGAAAGAAAACAAGATTTAAATAAATCTTAGTCATTCTAGCTCAACGATTCCAGTTTTGCAACTTTTGAACCAATTAAAAGTTAGATATTGCTAGATTTAGATAAATTTAGTCCACAAATTAACATATTATGGATTTACATTGAATGAGCAGTTAAAACAGATATTTAAACGCAGTAAATAGTTAATATATATAAAAGGCCATGAATTTAGAATCCATGCCATAAAATCCAGGCCAAGCAGGTAAATAAAAAAAAATATATATATATATATATATATATATATATATATATATATATATATAGAGAGAGAGAGAGAGAGAGAGAGACTTAAACCAAACACTTGAGCCTGTATCGACTATATATATATATACTTATCAGTCTGGCCTGAATTGCTAATTCGTGGCCATATATATATATATATATATATATATATATATATATATTAAAGAAAGAAAAAGTCACAGATCGACGATCCGGGCATAATAATCGGCGAGAATCTAAAAAAAAAATCTTACAGTTTGCTACAAAGAAGGCTTCAGACCATTTTTGGAGCTTGAAAACTCGGTTTTCACCGGTTAAAATTTGATATATTGTAGGACATATGTATACAAATGTTTAGAAAGAAGAATAATAAAGTTTGGAGCACTCTAGAAGAGGGGTTAAGAGCTAAAATGGACATAGTTTTCTTTTTTTTCTTCTTCTTTTTTTTATTTCTTTTTGGTTGATGGGGGATCTATTTATAGAACAAAGTGGTCGTGGGTCTACCCACGGGTCTACCTACAGCTGTCCGGGTAGGCTCGGCCCCGTGGGTCTCGTTGTCTCGAAGTACGTGTACTCAAGCCAATGCACTTTTCGCTCGAACATTCATAACTTTCAATCCGAGAATCCGATGGAGGCGTGCTATACCTTTCCAGAAAGCCTTTGACGAGAGCTACATAATGACATGGGATTTGACATTTTCTGAATATGGAAAGATGGGTCTATGACCAGATCTTTAAGTATTCGTAGTCCATCAGTTGAGCTGTCTTGTGCTGTTTTCACTCGAGATTGATGTTATGGTTTTACATGACTTCTTTTGCAGTGATTTGGGTTGAATTGATATTAAGTTTGTAAAATTACTATTTTACCCCTCCTGGGTTGGTTCCGGGATTAATGTAGTTGTTGCCATCTTTTCTTAGGGTTGTCTCCGAGATTGGACTGCTGTTGACTTTTGACAGTCCTCAGGGTTGTCTCTGAGGTTGGTTTGATGTTTCCCGGGGTTATTATCGGGGTTGCATTTGATCTCCCGGGGTTGTCACCGGGGCTTGACTTGATCTCCCGTGGTTATCTCCAGGTCTGAATTTGATCTCTCGGGGTTGTCTCTAGGGGTGGCTTGATCTCCTGGGGTTGTCACCAAGGCTTAGATTTGATCTCTCAGGGTTATCGCCGGGGCTTGGATTTCATCTCCTGGGGTTGTCACCTGGGCTTGGATTTCATCTCCCGGGGTTGTCACCTGGGCTTGGATTTCATCTCCCGGGGTTGTCTCCGGGGTTTGGACTTGATATCCCGGGGTTATCTCCGGGACTTGGACTTGATCTCCCTGGGTTGTCTCTGGGGTTGGATTTGATCTTCTGGGGTTGTCTCCGGGGGTTGGATTTGATGATTTGACTTCCAAGGTTGTCTTTGGAAGATAAAAGACAATTATACCCTTCTGCATGGTTAGTAATAAGAATGAAAAATTTTGAGTGTCTACAACTGGCCTAGCCAGGCCAAGACTAGCAGCAGCAACAGCAGAACAACAGCAGTAGTTACAGGAGCACAATTAGTAGCCTAGTTCTGGAATGTTTTATGTTGCGATGTGATCTTAAGAGCTTTTGTGACAACCCAAAAATTTAGAAGATCTTGAATGATTAAATTAAAGGTTAAAATTTAAAACCTAGAGTGGAAATAGAGGAATGATTTAAAATTTTTAAAGAAGGACCTATATGATTTACTATTTGAATAGAAATGAGAAAATAAGGGATACAAAATTCAAACCCTAGAATGGAATTATACTTGGAAGTATGTGAAGAATAAGGTATTATGTTACCTTTAATTTTATGTGAATTAATGAAAGAAATTATGAAATGATATATATGGAAAAGATTTAAAAAGGGAATACAGTTTGAATCTAACTTGCTGGATTGGTTTGTTTAGATAATCTAGGTTCCTGGATTGGTCTGTTTGGATAATCCAGGCTGCTGGATTGGTATTCGGCTTACTGGATTATATAGGAGAACGTATAGGATGAAATATTAAGTGTTAAAGCATAATGTATATAAGAAAGAGAACCCAAAGTTATTGAATTGGGAAGAGATAATGTAATAACCAAGAATTTTATGTCACTTTGTAAGTAAATATATTAATGATATTAAAATCTTTGTGGCATGTAGTGAATGAATATGTGATAATTATGTGGGAAAGGTGTATGGTCAAATAAACAAATACATTATATGTATAGATATGTAAAATTACTAATTATGTAAATAGAATTAAGAAGGAAAGTTGCATAACCTAATTATACCCTAGGTGTGTTAATTAAATAGCCTAAGGGTTATGATATTAAAAAATGTTAGTATTTAAGATTTATACTAACCTAAGAGCTTAATCTTATTATCTCAATTGATTATTCATTTTAAACCTAATTAAAGAAAGCCTAATTGGGTTATAAGGTTAAATGAACATGAGTAAGTATTTAAATTCCAAAAGAGTGGGAATAAAAACCCTAAGTAAATAATTAGGATAAGAGAGATTAAAAGTATTAGGCTACGTTATTTCCATAATCCAAACAATTAATTAGGAAGACCAAAGGAATTAAATTGATAGCCCAATCTTTAGCCCTATTACTTAGGGACATTTTGGACATTTGATTAATCAAAATTGGCATTAAAAATAAAGCAAAAGTTGGGGCAAAAAGGGGAGAGTGGCCGAGCATACAAGGCTATTTTTGGCCTTGTGATGTGATAATTTACTTACCATTTTAGCTAACTAATCTCCTTATCCACTTAAACCCCTTATGTGTCAAGCTTCCATTCGTTCAAAATCTTAATTAAGATTACATGTAATCCTAAAAGATAAGAATTATAAGAGATAAGGGTAACTACCTAGGGGATAAATAAGTGTGGGGGATATATATATATATATATATATATATATATATATATATATATATAGCATGTGTATCTATACTATTTTACTAATACCCTAATTTTCTTCTCATTTCATTTCACTTACTAACAAAGAAAAAGAAAGATAAAAGAGAGAGAGAGAGAGAGGAGGTCGGGGGTAGAGAGGAGAGAAGAGGGAGAGAGCCCAAGCCTTTATTCATCCAATGTTCATAAACTACTTTGGTAAATCAAGGAGGGTAGCCATAAGATCAAGGTGAGGTTTTAAATCACTTCTTTTCCCACTTATTTTGGTTTATTTTCTAGTTCTTGAGGGGTTATGTTCTAAGACTCAAAAACCCTTAGATCTACATGTTTCATGTATGGATCTAACCTTTTTGAGTGTTAGAATAAAGATCCAAATGAAGAAAATGAACTTATGTTCCTTAAGGGTGAAAAACCCTAGTTTCTTCATCACTTGAATCATGTATAACTTTATTTCTACACCTCCTATTTGTGATCCGTCAAAGGGGGATGCTAGATATGTAAGTTAACTACTAAACCCAAGTGGCATCACTCAAACAACACTAATTTTTCAAGCCTTGAGGGCTTTTGGGGCCAAAACAGTCCATACTAGACAAAGGTAGTGGTGGACAGTTTTTGGCCAGTCCCTTGTAAGGGCAATTTCGTCCATTGCATATAATTTAAAAATTCTAAAAAATATCAAGAAGATACATTGATGAGTTATCTACATTTAGGAAAAAGAATGGACAGTTTTGGATTAGTAGAATGGGAGTTATGGACTTTACAAGAAAGGACTCTTTTAAAAGTAAATATGAATAACTCTTTGTTTGTAACTCCAAAAATAGTGAAATTGTTACTGGGAGTACATATATATAACAAGAATTGTCCTGAAAGTTTCATGATATTTGGACAAAAACTTGATTTATTAAAAATGTTACAAGATCCAGTTGTTTTAGGCCCTTTAAAAATAGTAAATCAAGTTGAAAAATTCTGGAAAAATTTGGGGAACCTCTGAATATTATATTCTGTCAGATTCCAAAAAAGAAATATTTTTGAAACTGTTTTGGTATTTTTCTTGTAAATAGTTGTGTTGTGAATAAATAGAAATAAATAGCTATGTGATGTTATAAATGGTAAAAATGTGATGTTAGAGCTTGGAAACCCTAAGGCTATGTTTGTTTGCAAGGATTACACTTAGGATTTGGGATAAGACTATTAATACCAAGTGTCTTGTTTATTTTTCAATTTAAGCTTGGGACTATTAGTCCTAGGATTATAAAATAGTTTAAAATGTGGGATTATCTAATACCATATTATGTGGCGTCCCCAAATTCGGGTACTAATCACCACGAATCTGGTACATCAATTCTATAACTATTGCGGAAGATATAAACATAAATTGTTTATACACTAACCTTTACAACATAATCCCAAGGTCGATAACCTTAACTTAATACCTGAATTCAAAATCCTACTTGACATACAATGTCATTATCATACAATATTGTTATAAGTTTTACCTTCACAATAATCAAATGCTGGAATTTGTCTTTGTCTTTGCCTGTATACAAAGTTTTCGTCTTAATCTGAAATGTTTATCATAATATAGCAAGGATGAGCAATAAGTTTACCCAGCAAGTTTAAGATACAATTGAAGATATATCATGATTGAAAAGAATAATAAGCTAGCTGACAAACTTTCAACAATATAATAATTGTGAAAGAACATGAATCAATTTTCATAACTAAATGACCGAGTCAATAATAATGAATGGCCAACAATGAATATGAATAACTATAACTGAACCAAATGGTAATGAAGGTGATCATCCTTTCATACCTGATGAACATATACCATATTCACAACGTGCGAATTAATAAATCATAGATGTGATGTAACCAACAATGATTAACTACTAGAATGCTTGAAAAATCATAACTAAGGTTTCAGTTAGATAACTTACTTAATTAAAAGTATAGTTCGAGAACTTACCTGTACCGTCGACTACTGCTACGCAAAACTAATTTTAGTTTCATCTGAAAGACCTAATATTGATAATATCGATCTCTCAATTAGAATAATATCATAACATATACTACTGTTAAATACAGATTAAACTATCTTAAACACATAAGCACATATCCCTAACAGTCACTAAAACACATAAGACCCGATATCAAATCAAACTATTTTAATCTGATTTGAGTTCGGTACTATTTCGACGTCCCGATTGCCTTATCGAATAATTATCGAGTTTATTGTAAATAAAACTCTACTTAATTGTTTCAATATTATTTTAAATAATTCAATTATTAGTAATAACATTTTTTGGAAGCTCATAATAATTTTTAAATAATTATTATCATTTATAATGATTTTTCAATCATTAATATCATTTTTAAATGATTTAAATACCACATAATTCCATTATCATTAATCTTTAATTAATTTCAAATATTAATGAAATACATGTCCCAATATTATAAGTTATTCTTTAAAATCTAATAAGTCAAATACTAATTCAGCAACTTAGATTATCCAAACATACCAATCCAGCAACCCAAATTGCAATTCAGCAAACTAGATTGCAAATCCAGAAAACCAAATCGCAATCCAACAAACTGGATACCAAATCCAGTAACCAGATGGCCTATCCAGCAAACCAAATTGCAATCCAGCAAACTGGATTCCAATTCCAGTAACCAGATAGCCAATCCAGCAAGCCTGGATTCAACTGACATACAATCCAGCAAACCTGGATTCATTAATTTCCAATCAAGCAAACTGGATTCAACTGATGTTTAATCCAGCAAACCTGGATTCATTAATTTTTCAATCCAGCAAACTGGATTCATTAACTCTTTTCACGAAAATATCAAATCAACTTATTATTTTTCTATCCTTTTTCTAAACATATAAACATATATTTCATACACAAAAAGAATTTTTCTATAATTTTTCAACTCCCTTTAGTATTTTTCAAAAATCATTTTTAGTTCGTAGCTTAAGAAATTAACCATATCATGCTCAACTCTAGAAATTCTCATCTCTTGACGTAATCTTACACGTGTTAATGTGAACCTCTAGTTTAAATTTCGTGGCCATCGGAGTTATAGAACTCCGATTATAGCCGTTTTTGTCGAAAAATCCTAAAAATTGAAATGACCATAACTTGGTCAATTTAAGTCGGAATGAGCTCTTTTTGGATAGGAGCTACTTTATAACATATATGTTCATGTCCCAAAAGGCCAAAATTTATTTCACAAATTAAGTGGCTGAAACTGCCATTGTAAAATATAGGGCAGTAGGTTTTTGGAATTTTTCACTTTTTCGTACTTTGCTAAAAATTTTCCATACGGAAATCTACAAATCCTTTTTCAGTGATTCCACTTGAAAATGTTAGAAAACTCATAGATCTAACTCTAGGACTTGTCCACACTCTAAATTTCAAAATATAATAGGAGATATGGTTGTTTGAATTTCATGTTTTGTTTTCACAAAAATCTAATTTTTAACTCTTGGTGATTTCTAAGAAAACTTCTATGTTTTCACATAATAACAAACATAATTCATCATAACACTTACTAATACTTTATATACCCATGAATCTACCATGATATATGATCTATTTCATCAAACAATCATCAAACACAAGAGTAAACACCATTAAGGCTAAGAAAATTAGGATTTTCTACATTTTAAAAAACCTAGTTTCCATTTCATACTTTAAATCTAACTTTTAACACACAAGATGGATAGATCCACACATAACACACTCTAGATAGATCTAGAGTTTTGAAATTTGAAATCATCAATCCAAGTTTTGATTTAGAATAATTAAAAATATATAAACAAAAGGTGTTTATACCTTTAATTACTGGCTACTATTCCTTATTCTTCCAAAGTAGATGATGATCTTGGGTAGTTTGAAGATCAAACTCTCATATTTCCTTCCCTTTATGGCTGCCAAAATATTAGTTCTCTCTCTCTCTAGCTTTGTTTTTGCTATTTTAGTAAGTGAGATGAAAGAGAAGATATGTTTTATTTGTTGTTAGTAAAATATACATAGATATATTATGTATATCTATATACATCCCCCAATATCTCTTGCTCTCTCTTCCGCAATCATTTTGATGTTTCTTGAAGACTTAAGCTTGCTTGCTAGTTTGGTTAAAAGGTGTGGCTAAGTAAAATGTTGCCACCTTGTTTGGAGTTGGTAGGAGTTGGTAAGGAAAATAATTAAATCACATGCCCCTTCTTTTTCCTTCCTCATTATGGCTGGCCATGTGACCCTTTTTCTTCCTCACTTTGTTTTAATTTTATTGCTTATTTAGTATACTAAATGTCCAAAATGCCCTCCCTTCAAATGGGCTAAGCTTGGGCCATTTTATTTGGTGTCTTGGGCTTTTAAATTAATTATTTGGACATGAAAAATTAACATCTTCCAATACACAAATTTTTATCTTACCCCAATTATTTAATTAGGATTTTCATTCCACACATTTTGAATTTAAATCATTACTTATGTACACTTAATTTCTTAACCCAATTAGACTTGCTATAATTAGGTTATAAAAATTAATTAATTGAGATGTATAAAATAAATCTCTTGGGATTATTATATATTTTAAATATCATTATTCTCTCATACCATAACCATTAAGTTATTAAATTTTTTATTCCTAATATATAATTAGGTTACCTTAGTTTCTTTTATTTGTTTATATAATAAACAAATAAAAACAAACACATAATATTCATATTCATTTACTCACATATTCACACAAATTAATTTAGTAGGTGGAGACATGATCCACAAATCTCTTAGATTAGGTCACTAGTATATAATTAAATACTAGGACCACTAAATAAAGATAACTATTTAGGTTATTTAATTCCAATACCTAATTTATACACTACTAAAAAACAGTAAATAGATAACGCGTAAAAAACGTTGTAGAAGGTCTTACAGAAACGTCGTGGTTAAGGGTGTCATCTATTTGACACCTTTATACAACGTTTTTAAAACGTTGTAGTTTAACACATTACACAACATTTTTTTTCTTAAAAAACGTTGTATATTTGTTTTTCATAAATTCTTAGATGCTTGAAAACGTTGTAGATGATATGATTCCACAACGTTTTCTTGCTTAAAATGTTGTGGTTTGGTACATCAGACAACGTTTAAACTCATTTATACAACGTTTATAAAGTGTCATCTATTTAGACCACTTTATACAATGTTTTTAAAATATTGTAGTTTGACTTTAAAATGTTGTAATACATGATGTTGTAATAGTTGTGATCCACCTATATTTGAGTTTAAACTAATAACTCCAATGCATAGTATAGAATGCATAATTATATATTAGAAAATGCAAGTTAATCCAATTAAAGCACGAAACCAGATTCCAAAAGTATACATCTTAAAGTTGCTCTTAATCTAAATAACAAAACTAAAATTCCAATACGCAGCATTACATCCAACACAGGTGTGATTTAATAAAACTAACTCGATGATTTAATAAAACTATCTCTTCTAAGCTCCAACAACCTCTGTCTCTCCCTCTACCATTGTTTCATCAGCTGGCCCTCTCAAGCTTCACACCAACATCCTCCGAGTAGTCACCATAAACCTACACATTTTAAAAGAAAAAAATCCATGAAGCTGTGATTTTAACCACATCAAACTTACCAATATCGATCCAGGTATGTAATTGCTATGAGAAGCATACCTCCATCAATTTGCCAATATCAAATTTAGGTGCTTTCAGGATCTTGACTTTCCTAATGAAGACATTTTTGAGTGGGAAGATGCTGGAAGTTGCCTTCTCTATCTCCGCACCAATTGACTCGGGAATGAACTTAGCTACCAACTCTTTGAGATCACAAGAGCTTGCCTGGTTCCTCATAATCTCTACCATCTTGCTCAGTTCAACCTGTAATTCCTTGCTTCAGATCAATCTTTACCTGCGCTACAAGAAAATTATCCAGAAATAAGATCAATTTTCAAAGTTGATAACACTATATAGTTAAAAAGAGACAACAATTCCACTTTTGGGTCTCTCAGGTCAAAAGTGAGGGCTAGGAGTCAGGGGATCAAGTCCAGCATGGGTTCTCAAGGAGTAAATATAATGTGCGTCGAGATATAAGATACCATTATTATACCAACAAAGTCTATAAGCTCCTTAAAAGAATGCCGACAGAAGACAATTCAATTATTCAAGCATATAATACTGCATGTTTAGAATAGGCAGCATGGTATAAAGGGACGTGCTAACCCATAGATTGTGCCAAGATAAACAAAATAATTGCTAACAATGTTGAATGAATACCTTTATGCATACTGCAGGATGGCTAGAAGCACTACTACTGATCAACCAACAGGGTTTACAGCATACAATTCCATGCATCCATTAGCTCTAACTCTTAACTTTCATTTAAAAAGTTAAAAGAACTCTTTATGATGATACCCAAGAGCTATGCATCGATGGTGGGATTGAATATCATTTCCTAGACCAAAAGCAAGCATGAGCTTGGCATCAAATGACTTGTCATCTAGTTAGAGTAAACCGTGTCTCATTCAATCATAATGTAAACAACTATTGTGCAAACCTGATCACACACAGGACATGTGTCACTTCTTTCCAACCATTCAAGAATGTATGAAAGGTGAAAATGATGCTCGTATTTTGTGATAATTTTGGGATTTTATGTATCATACTCTGCTGGGAGAGGCCATGAGTTATTAAGATTTACTTTTCTAGTCCAGATGCAAAAAATATTGCCAACTCTGGCTATAACTCCAAAAGGCTTGAAAATTTACCAATAGTTAAAATCAACAAGTGGAAAGGATAAGTGAAGAGTTGATTTATTACCTTCAAGATAGGTGGGATAAACATCCTCTTCCTCAAGTGTTGAGACAATAGGCTCACTGAACTTCTTAAGTTCACCGGATTTTTCAAGTTCCTCTTCCAGTTCTTTTAACGAGGCAAGTTCAATGTTGGTTTGCACTTCTCCCTCGGATTTATTTGGAATCTTTGTTGATTCATGAGTGATAACAGTGTTGGTTGCTTCAACAGGCTCAGTACCAGCTATTCGCACTGCTCCTTCGCTTTTATTTCCACTAATTTCTTGATTACCCAACAGAGAACGTCCTAGATTTGCATCATATGGTATAGGTGCTGGTGGTGGTCTGTAAGTGTTCAGAATTGAAGTTTCCAGATTTGTATCAACCAAAAGTCCAGTAGAGAGTTTAGATGCTGTGCCAAGGGGAGAAGATAAGGATTCATGCTCCTCCGACACTCTTGGATACTGCATATATGCCCCACGAAACAATAAGACCAACAAACAAGAATAACATCATCAAGGATTTAATTAAAATCAATTCAACATAGTTGTCAGTAAATCAAACTCTAGACCGTCAAGATGACAAGTATACAAGCAAGAAATCAAAGGCAACAGATGTAGTAGGGACAGAATATTGAGAAAAATTTTGTCAATATTTTCAACCCAATGTTTATCGATATAAGTTCTTGTATATATAGAGCTCTTTATGTTTCACCATAGAAATGGTGTCTGTTAAGGTGAAGAGTTTGCCATCAATGGAGTTATACATCATAAATCATAATATAAGTTGTCATTTCTATATATTGTAACAAACTAAAATTCTTTAACAATGTCATCACTGTTATCTAATCTGTAGGCACAAAACACTCACAGGAACGTCAAGGGTTCATCTCACCTCAACCTATTGTTGTTACCCCTGGCTAGAAACACTATCAAGCTTTATGTAAAGTCAAAAATAAATGCAGAAAGCATTTGGCATGAGGGGAAAGATATTACTGACATGATAAAATGGAGGTGAACTGTGCAGTTCCACTCCTTTAAAAGAACAACAGCAGCAGTAGCCTCCCATTCTGTTCTACCTATTACCACCTAAAGCTATCAGCACTTGGTTCATTTTCACCTGTTCTCCGGTACACAAAAAGGTATTCTCTTAATTAATAAAATCAAAGCCTAAATTTAGTTTTAATGCATATCAACAAGCGTGATGCATAGCACTAGAACTGACTCAGATAATCAATGAATAAATAGCATGCATAAGAGCGTCTAACATAAACATAAGATTGCAACCACCAGAGAATGATACAGTGACAACTGGACTACAACACCAATAGTAAGGTAAAAATAATGCAGAAGATTCCTTTTGTTAATTGAACAGCAAATTTAGTTTCCAGTATTGTTCTTATATTGCATGAGAAGTAATACAAACTAAAGCTCACTTATAAAGACCAAGTTGACAGCATGAGATTTCTTAAGAAAGTAACAAGGCATTCTATTTTGACATCATTTCATAAAAATCTCCCTTGTTTAACGCTTGCAAGGACAAGACCACAGTCCACATGTATCCAACATTTATCTGGCCACTTGAAGTAATCAGTCCACCTCCGTTTCAACATAAAGAAATGAAAAGTTGCGTAATAACATTGGTGTGCCTTTTGTAAAAGACCAGTTTACTCCGTTGCTTTTCTATACTCGCGTAAAAAAGTTTTTAAGAAAAATTGCAAGTAGTCTTAAGATATTGACAAATACAAAAAAGTATTCATGTTACTATCAATTACCTAGGCAGTTTTAACCTCACAAAGTCCCAGCCGTAATAGCCATGTGGCCCATCTCAAAGACTCAAAGCAAAACCTTGTGCTTACAACGCACAAATTCTTGAATGATCCTTGGATTTTAATCTCGAATTGTGTTTTCCTAGTGACATATAAAAGTAAAAAATGATATCTAATATGCCAATAAGGATACAAAATGGTATCCGTCATTTCTTTGAATTAAGCATTATCAGGAGTCTTAAAGACAGTACTTCATACTCGCAATCAACTCATTTCTTTCCATCAATTTCAAAATAACAGAATCCAGTATAAAGCTAAAGCTAATCACCTTAAACAGATGGTTTCTGGCCCCAATATACTACACATTCCAAAACTACTCAATCAATTGGGACCCATAGTCAAGCAGACAAGAGACTGATAGACTCAATAGTCAAGACACAAGCCTATTCATCGCTGCTATTGGAAAAGAATTGGCCATATGATAGGATAACCTGAAATGAGTGATTATCGCTCATATCATCATCGATTATCAAGCACTTTCCACTCTAATACAACTACTAATATCCGGTTCATCATGACTGACAAAATTCCATTTCTTCTTTTTATGAACCGGTGAGAAATGTGATAGCAAACAATATAAGAAAGGACAATCGAAATATAAAAAAAATTCAGAAAAACTCATTACAAATGCATGCTCATCATGAGAACGTGAACTAAACACAACTTGTGCACACAACTTCTCTTACAAAACCAATATCTATATTTTCACCCAGACCAATATCTATGTTTTCACCCAGAAACCCAAGTATTTTCTCTTTTAACAAGTAGGAAAGTTATATGAAAGAAGAGGGAAGGAGAGGGCAGGGGATGGGGTGGGGTGGGGTGGGGTGGGGGAACTGCTACCAAAATAGTTTTCAATGGTAAATTTGATAATTAAATATTATCCCCAAAAGAGTGTGCAACAAATTGCAAAACTAAAGCAAATTCCAATCCAATAAAGTGAGATAAACCAAATCAAATAATTCAACAAACCTACATAAACAGTTAACAACGAATATACATCCAGAATTCATCTACACAATTTAATTCTAGCAGCAACAAAATTCCCCTAAACAGAGTATAAAACAGCACACAAATACCCAATAGAACAATGTGACGCCCCCAAAATAGGTCCAATCCATCCAACATATTCTTAGTCGCCAAATACATGGTACAGAAAATAATTATAACTTTATTACAACAATTGCCGTGCAAAATACAACAACACATATGTTGTGAGTTTTGATACAAATATATACCAATTGTGACTCTCATCCCAACCTTGGATAGCACGTCACAATGACACCTTACATAAAGGTACAGTCAAAAACTGTTTTAGAAATTAAAATATTGGGAAGTGCTCAAGGAAACCTTCGTACATGGGAGGCTATGCATCTAGGTTATGATAGATATCATATGTCCATAAAATTATCCTTGGTTGACCCAATAGACCCCAAAGAAAAATGAGAAGATTACTATCATGTTCTTTCCATTGGTGAGTCTTCTCTTGACATATAACTATCTCCACTATCTGCAATTGAAAATTATATTTCAACCAAACTCCAAGATTATATAGGTAGTGCTCGTAGATATACTCAGCAAGTGGATGTGCACAATTCTGTCTTATGATAACATGAGGTTGTATGTCATTAGACATCTTATATGATAGTGGCAAAACACCCTTTCAAAGTTGAGTTCACCTCACCCTATTCGGTTCACCAAAATCAACGGTTAAACGACGCATAAAATACAACACACTTATATCAAATTCTCAATAAAATTATTTCCATACTGTTTTAGGGGAAACCTCAACAGCTGTCGACCACCGTTCTATTTCCTTATTACCCCCGCTCGACCCAGCTACACTCTTATCACCTGAAAGGAATTGTGAAGCAAAAAGGTGAGCACAACTAGCCCAGTAAAGAATATCATGACTAAGATAAATAATTTATCAATAGCCTTTGTTAGTAATAAATTAGAGATTTAGAACATATGGTAGATGATAAAACTTTTCAACCATAGTTGAAACAGAACGAGCAATCCATTAGAAGAGTCAAATAGACCATAAAGTCTATTATCTTCTCCATGTTAAAAGTCTACGAACAATGTTTTATCCCTGTAACATCAATCAACAGTTCTTGTCCACAAACATGTAAATAACTCATAATCATAATTGTGGTTCTAAATTCATCTTCTCATCAAGGACGAAGATAATTTTCATCACATGTCTTTACCTGAAACATCAAAGATCATGGATATAATAACAAATCACAGTTCCTGTTCATAATCATACTAATAAGTTCATCTTTGCACTACGGGCTGAAAATATTCATTAACAGTTCATCTTTGCAATACAGGCCAAAAATATTCAACAACATGTCATTTTTTCACTACAGGCCAAAGATATCAATATCTCAAATAAATATATAATCATTTCAGAATTTATATAAACAATAATTATAACCATGTTGATCAATTCACCTTTGCACTTAAGTTAAAGATATTCAATTATAAATTCAATGGTCATGATTATACCAGTCAACAATTCATCTTTGTACTATTGGCCAAAGAGAACTCAAAGTCACGATCATACCAATAATCTACCCATCTTTACACTTAAGTCAAAGAAAAATTTCATCACCAGGATTATAAAAATATTATATCTGATAATAAAAATAATATGATCAAAATATGGATTTAATTTCAAGAGTAAGATTCATAAATGAACAATAATTTGGTCAGAAAAAGAAACCAATTTTGTTGTGAATAGTATCCCGTGAATAGTAACTCGTGAATAGTAACTCATAAATAGTAACTCATGAATAGTAACTCGTGAATAGTAACTCGTATTCATACATAGTACCGTATACGTAAATATTACCGTATACGTAAATAGTGCCATATACATGAATAGTGGCGAATACGTGAATAGTGCCGTATACGTGAATAGTAACCTCGACATGAAAAGATAAAGTTTCACAATAAAATTTATAACAATATTTCAGTATAATGATATTAAAAGAAATAACATCATTTACTTGAAAAAAATAACATCCCTTACCATTCCTTACTATCCCTTACAATCCCTTACCTCAAAATAACAGTACTTCTGACTGAAATATCGAATATAACGCTGAAGAAAACTTGCACCGTATAGCAACACTCAAGATATTTAAATACTCAGAAAAATACGCTCGATAATATAGAGAGAGAAAACTTCAGTTTCTGGTGTGATTTTCAATTATAACCTAAGCATTCTATTTATAAAAAAATGCTTAGAACACAAAAGTAGAAAATTTAATAAAATATTAATATTTATAAAAAAATCATACGCACACTTAGAAAAATATTATTTCAAAATTTTACACATGCAAGTGGGGCCCACCAACATGAAAAACATATTTTAAATATTTTTTGTAACAAAATCAATTCAGACCCAATATTCCAGAACTTCAATAATTCATAATAAATAGCCCTTTTATCAAAAAAAATTCAAATCTTATGTTCATTCCATAGAAAATTTAATTCTCTACAACTTTGTAAGTTTAAGTTTTTTCAAATTCCAAGCAGAAATTGACCGAAATCCACATACGGACGATTTTACATGCTATAATCAAATTTCAGTCAAAAATTGGGTCCACTAACACATAAAACATGTGTTAAACATTTTTTATAACAAAAATACTCTTCCTCCTCATTTATTTATATATCACACATTCATTGTAAAAATATCATCATTATTATATTATTGAGATATAATAATATATTTAAATGAATTATTTTATCAGAAAAGATAAAATATCAATTTTCAACAATTGTCACTTTTTTAAAAATTCCTTCATTTATATCCACATAAAATAAATATTTTTCTTATCATATAAATCAATAATTAATTATTTACAAATAATATTACAGAATCACAATATTGACAACCAGGCCGTTGCTAGGAAAAAGGGGGCTTTTCAATAAAGATTTTTCCTTACGGGCGCCCAATTAGGTGACCAAACCTCTCCTTAGACAGAACTTTCTAGATATTATCAATAATGTTATCTAATAATATTATTAAAATAATATGAATTATTGATTTGATAATAAAACATACTGTGTAGTGACAATTATTGAAACAACAATAATATAAAATATCAACGTAACAATTATTGAATCAATAAAATAAAATATTGAACAGTAATTACTGTAACAATTATTGAGTAGTGCCTTCTTACGTAAGAATCAATAATTGGTACAATATCGTATGCTATTGTGCAACACCGCGTATTACTGTGTTTTAATCATCGAGTATTCCAACAGTGTTAACGGTAACAACTACGCCGTTATTTATAAAAACTTATACTTGTCGTTTTATTCATTCAACAATTTTTCGTTACTTGACCCACAAATAGCTGCGCCGTCGTAAGAATATTCCACGACCAAACGAATATTCTCCGACTACAATGAGTATTTTTATAACCACTTGCTTATTTTGAAAAATTTACATATATCACCCTTAACTTTAAACTTTTATCAATTTAATTATTTACTAACTAGAAAAATTGAATACTTTTATTTCATAAAATTCAGGGTCTTATAATCTCCCCTCCTTATGAAAGTTCGTCCCAAAAATTTATGTACTTGATATTTCGAAGAGTTGAGAATACCTTACTTTTATTTAAGATTCCATCTTCCCTGTTATCGTGATTTCTCCATTGTTCATCTCCTGTATTTCAGATATCATTCTAGAATACAGCTTCAAAATAAAGGTTAATTGACATATCACAATTTGTCAACTTAAGTAAGAAAATTTAGCTTAGGTAGGACACACACTAGCAAATGATATTACTCGTTTCTCCCTTCCTAGTTCTAATCCCGGATCTCCGCTAGAGATCATATCCCTAAGCTCTGATACCAAATATAACTCATGTCCCAACCGTGGACAGCACCTCACAGTGATACCTATCAGTTTGCCACCGCAGAACGGCGTCCCCTACGGAGAGTCTGGCTTCGGTGCATCCCCCATCAATAGGAAGTCACCAGATAGAGGCTCGGGGCTCTTTACTTATGGCTTTGATACCAACTGTGAAGCCCCTAAAATAGGTCCAATCCATCCAACCTATTCTGAGTCGCCAAATACATTGTACAAAAAATAACGACAACTTTATTACTGCAATTGTCGTGCAAAATACAACAACACATATGTTGTGAGTTTTGATACAAATATATACCAACTGTGACTCTCATCCCAACCTTGGATAGCACATCACAATGGCACCTTACATAAAGATACAGTCAAAAACAGTATTAAAAATTAAAATCTTTGGGAAGTGCTCAAGGAAACCTTCGTACATGGGAGGCCATGCATCTAGGTTATGATAGATATCATATGTCCACAGAATTATCCTTGGTTGACCTAATAGACCCCAAAGAAAAATGAGAAGATTACTATCATGTTCTTTCTAATGGTGAGTCTTCTCTTGACATATAACTATCTTCACTGTCTGCAATTGAAACTTATATTTCAACCAAACTCCGAGATTATATAGGTAGTGCTCGTAGATATACTCAGCAAGTGGATGTGCACAACTCTGTCTTATGATAACACGAGGTTGTATGTCAATAGACATCTTGTATGATAGTGGCAAAACACCCTTTCAAAGTTGAGTTCACCTCACCCTATTCGGTTCACCAAAATCAACGGTTAAACGACGTATAAAATACAACACACTTATATCAAATTCTCAATAAAATTATTTCCATACTGTTTTAGGGGAAACCTCAACTGCTATCAACCACCGTTCTATTCCCTTATTACCCCCGCTCGACCCAGCTACACTCTTATCACCTGAAAGGAATTGTGAAGTAAAAGGGTGAGCACAACTAGCCCATTAAAGAATATCATGTCTAAGATAAATAATTTATCAATAGCCTTCGTCAGTAATAAATTAGAGATTTAGAACATATGGTAGATGATAAAACTTTTCAACCATATTTACAGCGGAACGAGCAATCCATTAGAAGAGTCAAATAGACCATAAAGTCTATTATCTTCTCCATGTTAAAAGTCCACCAACAATGTTTTATCCCTGTAACATAAATCAACAGTTCCTGTCCACAATCATGTAATAACTCATAATCATAATTGTGGTTCTAAATTCATCTTCTCATCAAGGATGAATATAATTTTTATCACATGTCTTTACCTGAAACATCAAAGATCATGGTTATACCAAATCACAGTTCATGTTCATAATCATACTAATAAGTTCATCTTTGCACTACGGGCCAAAGATATTCTTTAACAGTTTATCTTTGCACTACAGGCCAAAGATATTCAACAACAGGTCATATTTGCACTACAGGCCAAAGATATCAATATCTCAAACAAATATATAATCATTTCAGAATTTATATAAACAATAATTATAACCATGTTGATCAATTCACCTTTGCACTTAAGCTAAAGATATTCAATTATAAATTCAATGGTCATAATCATACTAGTCAACAATTCATCTTTGCACTACTAGCCAAAGAGAACCCATAGTCACGATCATACCAATAATCTACCAATCTTTACACTCAAGTTAAAGAAAAATTTCATCACCGGGATTATAAAAATATTATATCTGATAATAAAAACAATATGATCAAAATATGGATTTAACTTCAAGTGTAAGATTCATAAATCAACAATAATTTGGTCAGAAAAAGAAAACAATTTTTTCGTGAATAGTGTCCCGTGAATAGTAACTCGTAAATAGTAACTCATGAATAGTAACTCGTGAATAGTAACTCATAAATAGTAACTCATGAATATTAACTCCTGAATAGTAGCCCGTATTCGTACATAGTACCGTAAACGTAAATATTATCGCATACGTAAATAGTGCAATATACATGAATAGTGGCGTATACGTGAATAGTGTTGTATACGTGAATAGTAACCTCGACATAAAAAGATAAAGTTTCACAATAAAATCCATATCAATATTTCAGTGTAATGATATTAAAAGAAATAACATCATTTACTTGAAAAAAATAACAACCCTTACCATCCATTACTATCCCTTACAATCCCTTACCTCAAAAGAACAGTACTTCTGACTGAAATATCGGATATAACACTGAAGAAAACTTGCATCGTATAGCAATACTCAAGTTATCTAAATACTCACAAAAATACGCTCGATAATATAGAGAGAAAACTTCAGTTTCTGGTGTGATTTTCAATTCTAACCTAAGCATTCTATTTATAAGAAAATGTTTAGAACACCAAAGTAGAAAAATAATAAAATATTAATATTTATAAAAAAATCATACGCACACTTTGACAAATCTGATTTCAGAATTTTATACATGCAAGTGGGGCCCACCAACATGAAAAACATGTTTTAAACATTTTTTGTAACAAAATCAATTCAGACCCAATATTTTGGAACTTCAATAATTCATAATAAATAGCCCTTTTATCAAAAAAATTCGAATCTTATGTCTATTTCATAGGAAATTTAATTATCTACAGCTTTGTAATTTTAAGTTTTTCCAAATTCCATGTAGAAATTGACCGAAATTAACATACGGACGATTTTACAGGCTATAATTAAATTTCGTGATAAACATTTTTTCTAACAAAAATACTCTTCCTCCTCATTTATTCATATATCACACATTTATTGTAAAAATATCATCAATATTATATTATTGAAATATAATAATATATTTAAATGAATAATTTTATCAGAAAAGATAAAATATTAATTTTCAATAATTATCACTTTTTTAAAAATTCCTTCATTTATATCCACATAAAATAAATATTTTTATTATCATATAAATCAATAATTAATTATTCACAAATAATATTACAGAATCACAATACTGACATCTAGGCCGTTCCAAAGAAAGAGGGGGCTTTCCAATAAGAATGTCTCCTTATTGGCACGCAATTAGGTAACCAAACCTCTCCTTAGACAGAACTTTCTAGACATTGCCAATAATGCTATCTAATAATATTATTAAAATAATAAGAATTATTGATCTGATAATGAAAAATACTGTGTAATGATAATTATTGAAACAACAATAATATAAAATATCAACGTAACAATTATTGAATCAATAAAATAAAATATTGAACAGTAATTACTGTAACAATTATTGAGTAGTGCCTTCTTACGTAAGAATTAATAATTGGTGCAATATCGTGTGCTACTGTGCAACACCGCGTATTACTGTGTTTTAATCATCGGGTATTCCAACAGTGTTAACGGTAACAACTACGCCGTTATTTATAAAAAACTTATACTTGTCGTTTTCTTTATTCGATAATTTTTCGTTACTTGACCCACAAATGGTTGCGCCGTCGTAAGAATATTCCACGACCAAACGAATATTCTCCGACAACAATGAGTATTTTATAACCACTTGCTTATTTTGAAATATTTACATATATCACCCTTAACTTTAAACATTTATCAATTTAACTATTTACTAAATAGAAAAATTGAATACTTTTATTTCATAAAATTCGGGGTCTTATAATCTCCCCTCCTTATGAAATTTCGTCCCCGAAATTTACGTACCTAGTATTTCGAAGAGTTGAGAATAACTTGCTTTTATTTAAGATTCCATCTTCCCTGTCATCATGATTTCTCCATTGTTCATCTCCTGTATTTCAGATATCATTCTAGAAAACAGCTTCAAAACAAAGGTTAATTGACATATCACAATTTATCAACTTAAGTAAGAAAATTCAGCTTAGGTAGGACACACACTAGTAAAGGACATTACTCGTTTCTCCCTTCCTAGTTCTAATCTCGGATCTCTACCAGAGATCATATCCCTAAGCTCTGATACCAAATATAACTCATACCCCAACCGTGGACAGCACCTCACAGTGATATCTATCAGTTTGCCACCGCAGAACGGCGTCCCCTACGGAGAGTCTGGCTTCGGTGCATCCCCCATTAACAGGAAGTTACCAGATAGAGGCTCGGGGCTCTTTACTTATGGCTCTGATACCAGCTGTGACGCCTCCAAAATAGGTCCAATCCATCCAACCTATTCTGAGTCGCCAAAGATATGGTACAGAAAACAACGACAACTTTATTACTATAATTGTCCTGCAAAATACAACAACATATATGTTGTGAGTTTTGATACAAATATATACCAACTGTGTCTCTCATCCCAGCCTTGGATAGAACGTCACAATGGCACCTTACATAATGGTACAGTTAAAAACTATTTTAGAAATTAAAATCTTTGGGAAGTGCTCAAGGAAACCTTCATACATGGGAGGCCATGCGTCTAGGTTATGATAGATATCATATGTCCATAGAATTATCCTTGGTTGACCTAATAGACCCCAAAGAAAAACGAGAAGATTATTATCATGTTCTTTCCAATGGTTAGTCTTCTCTTGACATATAACTATCTCCACTGTCTACAATTGAAAATTATATTTCAACCATACTCCACGATTATATAGGTAGTGCTCGTAGATATACTCAGCAAGTGGATGTGCACAACTATATCTTATGATAACACGAGGTTGTATGTCATTAGACATCTTATATGATAGTGGCAAAACACCCTTCTAAAGTTGAGTTCACCTCACCCTATTCGTTTCACCAAAATCAACGGTTAAACGACGTATAAAATACATCACACTTATATCAAATTCTCAATAAAATTATTTCCATACTGTTTTAGGGGAAACCTCAACAGCTGTCGACCACCGTTCTATTCTCTTATTACCCCCGCTCGACCCAGCTACACCCTTATCACCTGAAAGGAATTGTGAAGAAAAAGGGTGAGCACAACTAGCCCAGTAAAGAATATCATGACTAAGATAAATAATTTATCAATAACCTTCGTCAGTAATAAATTAGAGATTTAGAACATATGGTAGATGATAAAACTTTTCAACTATAGTTGCTGCGGAACGAGCAATGCATTAGCAGAGTCAAATAGACTATAAAATCTATTATCTTCTCTTTGTTAAAAGTCCACCAACAATGTTTTATCCCTGTAACATCAATCAACATTTTCTGTCCACAATCATGTGAATAACTCATAATCATAATTGTTGTTCTAAATTCATCTTCTCATCAAGGACGAAGATAATTTTTATCATATGTCTTAGCCTGAAACAACAAAGATCATGGTTATAATACCAAATCACAGTTCCTGTTCATAATCATACTAAAAAGTTCATCTTTGCACTACGGGCCAAAGATATTCATTAACAGTTCATCTTTGCACTACATATTCAACAACAGGTCATCTTTGCACTACAGGCCAAAGATATCAATAACTTAGAGAAATATATAATCATTTCAGAATTTATATAAACAATAATTATAACCATGTTGATCAATTCACCTTTGCACTTAAGCTAAAGATATTCAATTATAAATTCGATGGTCATGATCATATCAGTCAACAATTTATCTTTGCACTACTGGCCAAAGAGAACCTATAGTCACGATCATACCAATAATCTGCCCATCTTTACACTCAAATCAAAGAGAAATTTCATCACCAGGATTATAAAAATGTTATATCTGATAATAAAAACAATATGATCAAAATATAGATTTAATTTCAAGAGCAAGATTCATAAATCAACAATAATTTGGTCAGAAAAAGAAACCAATTTTATCGTGAATAGTATTCCGTAAATAGTAACTCGTAAATAGTAACTCATGAATAGTAACTTGTGAATACTAATTCATGAATAGTAACTCATGAATAGTAATGCGTGAATAGTAGCTTGTATTCATACATAGTACCGTATACATAAATCGTACCGCATACGTAAATAGTGCCATATCATGAATAGTGGCGTATACGTGAATAGTTTCGTATACGTGAATAGTAACCTCGACATGAAAAGATAAAGTTTCACACTAATATCCATATCAATATTTCAGTATAATGATATTAAAGGATATAACATCATTTACTTGAAAAAAATAACATCCCTTACCATCCCTTACTATTCCTTACAATCTCTTACCTCAAAAGAACAGTACTTCTGACTAGTATATCGGATATAACGCTGAAGAAAACTTGCCCCGTATAGCAACACTCAAGATATCTAAATACTCACAAAAATAAGCTCGATAATATAGAGAGAGAAAACTTATGTTTCTGGTGTGATTTTCAATTCTAACCTAAGCATTCTATTTATAGTAAAATGCTTAGAAAAATTAATAAAATGTTAATATTTATAAAAAAATCATGCGCACATTTGGAAAAATCTGATTTCAAATTTTTACACATGCAAGTGGGCCCCACCAACATGAAAAATATGTTTTAAACATTTTTTGTAACAAAATCAATTCAGACCCAATATTTCAGAACTTCAATAATTCATAATAAATAGCCCTTTTATCAGAAAAATTTGAATCTTATGTCCATTCCATAGAAAATTCAATTCTCTACAATTTTGTAAGTTTAAGTTTTTCCAAATTCCAAGTAAAATTTGACCGAAATCTACATACAGATAATTTTACAGGCTATAATCAAATTTCAGTCAAAAATTGAGTCCACTAACACACAAAACATGTGTTAAACATTTTTTGTAACAAAAATACTCTTCCTCCTCATTTATTCATATATCACACATTCATTATAAAAACATCATCATTATTATATTATTAAAATATAATAATATATTTAAATGAATTATTTTATCAGAAAAGATAAAATATCAATTTTCAACAATTGTCACTTTTTTAAAAATTCTTTCATTTATATCCACATAAAATAAATATTTTTCTTATCATATAAATCAATAATTAATTATTCACAAATAATATTACAGAATCATAATACTGACAACCAGACCGTACTCAGGAAAGAGGGAGCTTTCTAATTAGGATTTCTCCTTACTAGCGCGCAATTAGATGACCTAACCTCTCCTTAGACAGAACTTTCTAGACATTGCCAATAATGCTATCTAATAATATTATTAAAATAATATGAATTATTGATCTGATAATGGAAAATACTGTGTAGTGACAATTATTGAAACAACAATAATATAAAATATCAACGTAACAATTATTGAATTAATAAAATAAAATATTGAACATTAATTACTGTAATAATTATTGAGTAGTGCCTTCTTACGTAAGAATCAATAATTGGTGTAATATCGTGTGCTACTGTGCAACACCGCGTATTACTGTATTTTAATCATCGAGTATTCCAACAGTGTTAACGGTAACAATTACGCCGTTATTTTTAAAAAACTTATACTTGTCATTTTCTTCATTCGACAATTTTTCGTTACTTGACCCACAAATGGCTGCGCCGTCGTAAGAATATTCCACGACCAAACGAATATTCTCCTACAATAATGAGTATTTTATAACCACTTACTTATTTTGAAAAATTTACATATATCACCCTTAACTTTAAACTTTTATCAATTTAACTATTTACTAAATAGAAAAATTGAATACTTTTATTTCATAAAATTCGGGGTCTTACGAACAACACCTAAACATGGCACTATCAGCATAAGTATCAGCTCAAAAGCCATAAGAAAATCGATTCAGTTACAAGTCACAAAACTAAATAGATTTCACAGCTTTTATCAGCTAAAAAATCAACAAAAACTTCGAAATGAATAAGAACTTCATAACTGAAAATAATCAACCAATCAATCAAAATCATTTACGTGTGTGTGATATATATATATATATATATATATATATATATATATATATATATATACCTTGAGATTGAATTGGTGGATGCTCACTTTAGGAGTTGTGCTAGTTTTTGAGTGAGAACGACTGCGTAAGAAAAATGAAGGCTTTGAAAATTATTAGTATTGGAAGAAAAAGAAAGAACTTATTAAGGAATTGGAAAAAGAAAGAATTTATGCATACTTTGGTGGCATTAACTATGCTATGCTCCTCTTAGTGAGAGCAGAGAAAGACATATAACTATGCTCCGCTCAGTGTTTTAATTTTAAGTTTCATTTAAGCGCGGTTTTTTGCTCCGTGTTTTTTACATAGATAAGGTTTTTTTTAAAAACGTTATCTATTTAAAATCAAAAATTGCCCTTATAAATAGATAATGTTTTTTCATATGTATCTACAATGTTTTGTTAAAAAATATTGTGAAAAAAAATACTACAACATTTTTTATAAAAATTTTATCTTTTAAGTGTTGTCTTTTTATGGTTTTGTACTAGTGATAATTAGGTTATGTAACTTTCTATTTAATTTTTCTTTATATAATAAATAAATATATATACTTAATATATTTATTTATTTAATCACATTCATACCTCACATAAGTCAAAAAATATTTATCCTTATCATTCCTCTTGCTAAAATATATAGCACTTCACTAATGTACATATACATATACACATTTACTTTATCCTTATAATATCTCTTTACTGAAATTTATTTCCTTAACAAATTTCTCATATTCATATTCTATTTCTTTCCTTTCAAAATTTAAATCATTCTCATAATTAATTCACATAAAGTTGAAGGTAATATAATACCTTATTCTTAACATACTTCCAAGCATAATTTTATTATAGGTTTTGAATTTTTGTAGCACTTATTTTCTCAATTCTATTCAAATAGAAAACCATATAGGTTCTTCTTTTAAAAAAAATTTAAATCGTTCCTGTATTTTCACTCTAGGTTTTATTCTTTAACCTTTAATTTAATCATTCAAGATCTTATGAATTTTCGGGATGTCACATTCTTCCCCCCATCCCCGGAATCACTATTGCACCAAAAGTACATATATTTAACCTCTTCTTCTAAGAATTTCATCCTTAAAATTTCAGCCTACTACACCCTACTCCTTTTATTATCCAAAACTAAGTTTTCATAATAACCTTTATTCAATCATATCAGATTCTACCCGTACGTAACGAGTTCATACTATTTCCTATCCATCATCACATCCAACCACGACATCACTCCAAAGAGTTAAAAAAATGTATATCATTTTGAGGGGTCATATATACCATGAACTATTGAGGGTTAAAGGTATTAATACCTGCTACCTCTTTCAATTAAGAAAAAGGTATTCTACCTCTTAAAAGGTTAATAGTATGTTTACAATCACGAAAAAGATAAACTACTGGTGCTAGTACTTTAATCATGTCTCACAAATATTTTCGCTACAAATAGATTGGATTATTTTATCCAATTGACATAGTTCACCTCAATCTTATCATAGGATTCCGCACCAAAATAATTTGGTTCGGGATAATTTCTCAAAGAATACTTTGAATTTTCATAAACGTTGGTCTAGCTGAATCAAATAGCTTAGACTCATACCAATAATTCAAATTTCAATCGAAACATGTATGGCCAAAACCCCGTTGGCAATAGTTTATCTTTGAAATTCTAAAAATAATTTTATGACTTCATGATACCGCACTGTATTTACAGCCCGTTTGAGGATTCCGTCATTGTGTGATTTGTCATAGTACATCATTCCATAGTGGGCTGACAATCTTTAGATCACATCCAACACTAAATAATTCTACATTTATAACTCCATCATTTTTATCATCTTTGCACCAGGTTACATGATGCATTATTGATATAAAATATATTTTGATATTTCAAATTATTTTCGTCTAGCTGAAATAATTAGCATAGACTTTTCTTTTAAATGGTTCAAAAACCCTTTGAAAATCAGTTTTAGTGTTTTCATACCTCAACTGGCAACGATGTGTCAGTGTCCCGAAGTCCACACATACACATTTGTCACTATGCGTTGAGAATAATAAAATTCATTTTTTTAAAAAGGCACATCAGTGTGTATTTAGCTTGATGTTAAAATTTTAAAGTCAAACATAGCTAGAAGATTTGGAATACCTATGTTTCCACCATCAATTCCACTTTCTATAATGATCCATTGCTTAATAATTCTATCTATTCCTATCATCCTCAATACTCCATTCATAACTTTTCTATACCCCAGTATAGTTCATCAAACTTACCACACGTTATGAGTTCAGGAACTTTTCACAATAATATGAGTTTCAGAACTTATCCTAGCAATACGTAGTTTAAGAACCAATCAAGAACTATCCATACGCTTAGGGGTTCAAAAACATATCATACGATTATGAGTCACAAACTTACCACAAGTATGAGTTTTAAGAACTCGCACCTAACCTTATGTTCTCTACCTATTCTCTACATATCTGTTATACACATGAGGAAAGAATCACCTTCTCAACATGTATATAGTAGATAGCGCGACACAAATATTTTAATGATTATCAATATAGAAGACTAAGTGGTTGTCGGACCAAACACAATCCCTTTCCCATACAAGGAATTGGTTAACTCAGCCACTAATCAATATAGGAAGTTAAGCGGTTGTTACACCAAGGACAATTCCCCCCCATACAAAGAATTGTTCAACTTAACCACTATATCAATATACGAAGTTAAGTGGTTCTAAAACCAAGTATAAATTCTCCGCCTATACAAGGAATCATACAACTTAGCTGCTGACATGAGTCTTCAATTGAAATCCCACCTAATTCTAGCTTTTCCTTATTCCATACAAATTTTATTTAATTCGTATTGCATCATCCACAACTCTTTTCTGAGTGTGCATAGTACTATTTCATTATACAACTTATATATAGCAAATTTGCTATAAAATTTTCAATCTTTCGATTGATCCTCCTCCCTGTCATGACCTTATCAGATCACGTGGTTATCTCATATTATAATCGTATTATACTACGATTCTTGTCTATGTTATGATCATTTTGTTTTACGATCTTCTTTGACTTTATACCTTTAGTCTTATAGACTTTATCTATTCATTACTACGGTTCATCTATATTATCAGAGTTAGGTAACTCTGGATCTATATAACTTGTTTAGATTCGTCTTTGAAACTTATTAACTTATTAATGCCTTGCCATACTCATCCCTTAGAACTTAAACTCTATTTGAGTTTGTCCTTATCCTTATCCCTGCGATTATAGCCTAAGGTAACCCTACCTAAGGTTTATAACCTACAGATCTGATACCAACTGCGACGTCCCCAAATCCGGGTACTAATCACTACAAATCTGGTACATCATTTCTATAACTATTGCGGAGGATATAAACATAAATTGTTTATATAATAACCTTTACAATATAATCCCCAAGATCGATAACCTTAACTTAATACCTGAATTCAAAATCCTACCCGATATACAATGTCATTATAATACAATATTGTTATAAGTTTTACCTTCACAATAATCAAATGCTGGAATTTGTCTTTGTCTTTGCCTGTATACAAAGTTTTCGTCTTAATCTGAAATGTTTATCATAATATAGCAAGGGTGAGCAATAAGTTTGCCCAGCAAGTTTAAGATACAATTGAAGATATATCATGATTGAAAAGAATAATAAGCTAGCTGACAAACTTTCAACAATATAATAATTGTGAAAGAACATGAATCAATTTTCATAACTAAATGACCGAGTCAATAATAATGAATGGCCAATAATGAATATGAATAACTATAACTGAACCAAATGGTAATGAAGGTGATCATCCTTTCATACCTGATGAACATATACCATATTCACAACGTGCGAATTAATAAATCATAGATGTGATGTAACCAACAATGATTAACTACTAGAATGCTTGAAAAATCATAACTAAGGTTTCAGTTAGAGAACTTACTTAATTAAAAGTATAGTTCGAGAACTTACCTGTACCGTCGACTACTGCTACGCAAAACTAATTTTAGTTTCATCTGAAAGACATAATATTGATAATATCGATCTCTCAATTAGAATAATATCATAACATATACTACTGTTAAATACATATTAAACTATCTTAAACACATAAGCACATATCCCTAACAGTCACTAAAACACATAAGACCCGATATCAAATCAAACTATTTTAATCTGATTTGAGTTCGGTACTATTTCGACGTCCCGATTGCCTTATCGAATAATTATCGAGTTTATTGTAAATAAAACTCTAATTAATTGTTTCAATATTATTTTAAATAATTCAATTATTAGTAATAACATTTTTTGGAAGCTCATAATAATTTTTAAATAATTATTATCATTTAAAATATTTTTTCAATCATTAATATCATTTTTAAATGATTTAAATACCACAGAATTCCATTATCATTAATATTTAATTAATTTCAAATATTAATGAAATACATGTCCCAATATTATAAGTTATTTTTTAAAATCTAATAAGTCAAATATTAATCCAGTAACCTGGATTATCCAAACATACCAATCCAGCAACCTAAATTGCAATTCAGCAAACCAGATTACCAATCCAACAAACCAAATTGCAATCCAGCAAACTGGATACCAAATCCAGCAACTAGATGGCCTATCCAGCAAACTAAAGTGCAATCCAGCAAACTGAATTCTAATTCCAGCAACCAGATAGTCAATCCAGCAAGCCTGGATTCAACTGACATCCAATCCAGCAAGCATGGATTCATTAATTTCCAATCCAGAAAATTAGATTCAACTGATGTTCAATCCAGCAAGCTGGATTCTTTAACTCTTTTAACGAAAATACCAAATCAACTTATTATTTTTCTATCCTTTGTCCAAACATATAAACATATATTTCATACACAAAAAGAATTTTTCTATCATTTTTTAACTCCCTTTAGTATTTTTCAAAAATCATTTTTAGTTCGTAGATTAAGAAATTAGTCGTATCATGTTCAACTCTAGAAATTCCAATCTCTTGACATATTCTTATACCATAACTTGGTCAATTTAAGTCAGAATGAGCTCATTTTTGGACAGAGCTACTTTATAACATATATTTTCATGTTCAAAATGGCTGGAATTTATTTCACAAATTAAGTGGTCAAAACTACCCTTGCAAAATTTGGGGTAGTAGGTTTTTGGAATTTTTCACTTTTTTGTACTTTGCTAAAAACAGTCCATATAGAAATCTACAACTCCGTTTTTAGTGATTCCACTAAGAAATGTTATAAAACTCATTGATCTAACTCTAGGACTTGACCACAGTCAAAATTTCAAAATATAATTGGAGATATGGTCATTTGAATTTTATGTTTCGTTTTCACAAAAATCTGATTTTTAACTCTTGGTGATTTCTAAGAAAACTTCTATGTTTTCACATAATAACTCATCATAACACTTACTAATACTTTATTTACCCATGAATCTACCATTATATATGATCTATTTTATCAAACAATCATTAAACACAAGATTAAACACCATCAAGGCTAAGAAAATTAGGATTTTCTACATTTTGAGAAACCTAGTTTCTATTTCATACTTTAGATCTAAATTTTAACACACAAGATGGATAGATCCACATATAACACACTCTAGATCATGTAGATCTAGAGTTTTGAAGTTTGAAATCATCAATCCAAATTTTGATTTAGAATAATCAAAAATACATAAACAAAAGGTGTTTATACCTTTAATTTGTGGCTACTCTTCCTTATTCTTCCAAAGTAGATGATGATCTTGGGTAGTTTGAAGATCAAACTCTCATATTTCCTTCCCTCTATGGCTGCCAAAATATTAGTTCTATCTTTCTAGCTTTGTTTTTGCTATTTTAGTAAGTGGGATGAAAGAGAAGATATGTTTTATTTGTTGTTAGTAAAATATACATAGATATATTATGTATATCTATATACATCCTGTAATAACCCTAGATTTTCTATATAAAATAAATCAAAAATTTTGCATATAATTTTTTTTATTATTTAATGACGAGAATAAATGTCTAGTAATGTGAACGATAAATGCGAATATATTTATTACTTGAAAAATTAGAAATAATTTTTGGAATAATTAATTACCACCAATTATATTGTTATGGTAATTAATTCCTGTAAGCCGAAATGTTTTTATTAATTATTTTCCATGAAAACATGATTGGAAATAATATATGAAGTGGTAATTAGAATTATATAATAAATATTTTATTATATGATTTGTTCAAGTTAATTATTTTAACTTGATTATTGATGTTGTGTAAGAAAGAGAATTCAGATATGAGATCCAAACCCTGGATTGGGATTGTGATCAAGAGATGAGAATAATAATATTATATTATTTATATAATGATTTTATAGTACCATAAATATGTACTGTATATATGCAGACATATAATATTGAGCAATGACGGTCAATTAGGTCATAGCATATTACCGTGCTGTGAAACCCTAATTATTAAACTCAGTTATGAGATATGACTGAGTAGTGACTGTGTATATGAAGTTACTGTGTATAAGAATGTCGGTAATTAGAAGGAAACCCTAATTACTTTTGTACGTCGATAATTAGGACAAACCCTAATTATTATAACCCTAACCGGTTGAAGTTAGAAACCGTAATGACTGTGTTAGTAACATACACAGATAATTAGAGAACCCTAATGGTCAATTAGAAACCCTAATTGATGACGTTAAGAAACCCTAATTATAGAACCCTAAATTTTCAATCGAAAACCCTAATTTTAAATTATCGGGTTTAATTACGATGTTAATGTAAAAATGTTTTAATTTACCAAAGGATGGAAATTAATTGGTAAATGATAAGAATTACCATCTAGTGAATAAATATTACATTTAATTGCCATGTACAAAATTGCCCTTGAAATTATATGGGAAATTACCAAAATACCCTTTTTGTCCATTTTAGTGTATTATTAGTAGCATTGTTGATGGAATCTTCAATTATACTAGCTAATCAATGGCTTCTAGAAGTTATCCATGCTACTATACCATTACACCCATCAATTATCAGCCTTACATGATTGAATTCAATCAATTCTATAAATTAAGGAGAGGTTAAGCTTAAAATGTACACTAAAATTGCCCAACTCTCCAAACTAGATTCTCTCAACCTCTTAGCTCCCAAAAACACTTGCCCATACACTCCTAAGCACATCCCCATGATCACAAGCATCAAAAACAGAAGATCAAAGTCAGAAATCAAGAAATCAAATTAAGAAAAGGTATGAAATCCCAAAAATTAGAAATCCTTCGATTCGATGTTAATTGATGCAATTGATTGTTTAAAGTTGTGTAATAGGGAGTCTATTAATGTTCTAAGTTGATAAATCAAAGACCCATAACATCAAAGTGCACGAATTTGAAGATTTGAGCAAGTTGGAAAAACCGAATTCTGTGATTTTTCATCAAATGTCAGAGCTTATATCTCTGTGATTATTTACTGTTTTTGTTGTTTATAAGTTGTTATGTGTAGCCTGATATGTGTTCTTTAATATACAAAAATAATCAAGTTCATAGCTATTATAGATCGGGAGTTATTCATGGTCAAAATCCGTTGACCGAAAACGCTGAAGAACACGAACCCAGATTTTTTTTGAGCAATTTCCGTGGTCAACTTTGACCGGCTAGATCTTGCTCATGATATGATTTTTTAGTGTTATGATGCTTTATAGTTGTAGTCCTACATATTTTCTACACACTCCAATTGATAGATCACACAAACAATACACATATTGCACGTTATAAGGATCCAAAGTAGGCACCTCGACTGTTCTTCGGTTGAAGAACAGCCTAGTCAGACTTTTTGATGGCTAATAACTCTTAGATCTAATGTTTTTTTAGCCATGATGTTTGTTGTTAATTTTAGTCTTACATGAGAACTACAAGATTTATGTGTTAGATTGCCCAGAAACATCACGATACGATCTAAAATCGTGGTCAAACTAGCCCCCTCGAAACTGCCTTGTCAGTGTTCTTGAGGCTCAAGAACACCTAAGGCAACAAATAATCGTCGCTAAAGCCTTTAACGATGGTTTTGATTTATTTTAAATTTTCAATATCTGAAAATTCCGAAAATGATTTAAAAATTAGAAAAATTAGATTTTAATTATTAAAAATACTTAATAAATTCTGAAAAATTATTTTAAAATCCAAAAAATAGTTTTTAATTATTTTGAGTATATTTTATAAATATTTAATATTTTTGGAATATAAAAGGTATTTATTTATTTAATTATAATATTAAATAAATGATTTAAAAATAGTTTTAATTCATGAAAAAATCATGAAAAAATATTTTATGGTATAAGAAAATATTTTAAGTTATTTTCCATGATTTTTAATATTTTGTGATGAATTTTATTAATTAATTATTATTAATGATATTAAAATTATTTAATGATTATATTAAATAATTTAGTTTAAAAATGATTTTAATATTATAAAAATCATTTTAAATGAAAATAAGGTACTTAAACATATTTTAAGTTATAAAATATAACTTTTAATATTTAAAGGATGATTTCATTAATAATTAAATATTAATGATATTAAGATAATATTAATGATATTTAGTTTATTTAATAATTATTATTAAATAAATAGTTTAAAAATGGTTTTATTTATTTAAAAAATCATTTAAAAATGATATTAAGGATTTAAAAATATTTTAAGTTATAATTAATGACTTTTAATATTTGGATAAATAGTACATTAATATTTAAATATTAATGGTAATTGTTTAAAAATGATTTTAATTGTTTTAAAAATCATTTAAGGGTAATATAAATGTTTTAAAAATAGTTTGAGTTATTATAAATAACTTTTATATTTTGGCAATGGTTTTATTAATAGTTTAATATTAATTAATTATTAATGATAATAGAATTGTTTGATGTTTAAATTATTTAATTATGATTCCGATGTTTGAAAATGCATGATAAATTTTAATAAATGTTTTAAAATTATTTCAAGTCATTTAAAAATAAAATGACTGATATTTACATATGTTGAGGTACAGAATAAGAGTCTTAGACTCAGTATTTACCCGATAAAGTTGTCAGTACACCGATAATTGTCAGAAATTGACCCGAACTTAGATATTTGACTGTGTTTATGATTGTTTAGGACGTAATGCCTATTAGATATATGTGATGATGTGATTAGACTATGTGCTGACTGTAATAGACAGTACTATGTGTTATGATATATTGTTCTAATCGAACGAATGATCTGATTATTGATAGGTTATGATAATGAGATAGAATCTAAATTGAGATTTGTAATCAGCAAATCAGACAAGTATCTTACCTTTGCATTTCTTTTATGCAATGGACATGAGTAAGAAGTTTCAGAATTCTTTTCTATTCCTGTACAGATTATGTACGCTTTGATTATCAACATGTTAGCTCAGATATATATTATGTTCGTTAATTTCTAAATGGTTATACAAGTGTCCCCACTTGGATAATCATGACATTTATTCACATTTTGATACACCTTTGTCAATTACCTGTATATATATATGTTGAATTACATATTATTGTTGAGCAAGATTAAAAACCTTCGGGTTTGGAACCAAGCATCTATGAACATCCCTATATGGGAAAATTTTTGCGCCCAAGGCGGATTGAGTGAGCGATGAATTTCGTTCAGGTTATGTAGTATTGATCAATATAGGGTACAACGGGGCTGATCACCCTCCGTGCCCGTAAGTTATGACGGTTTACGGATGGATTTCTGCTAAACCTTTTCGAAAATGAAAAGAATGTTCATAGTATGTTTCTTAAACCCTATTCATGGGTAGAGCCAAATTTTAAGAATTTGAAAGAGAGTTGTTATGTGAATTTTTATCAGTATAGATTACTTCACAACTTTCGATTCGTTGTAGAAGTGTTATGTAAAGAGAATACTTAAATTCTTTCAACTTATATATATAGTTGTTATTACTTGCTGGGCACTCAAATGCTCATCCTTGCTTAATTTAAATGTTTTCAGTTATGTATGAGCAATCTGAAGGCTCAGGCACGAATAAGGGGAAAGAAAAGCTGTTCGAATGAGTTTATATTATGAGTTAATGGTTATAGTTAGTATTGGTATCTATTCAAGCATTGTAAGGAATGTATTTAAAGGTCTCGTACCTGGGAAGTAAACTTTGATGTATGTAAATTAAGTTTGAATGTAATATTATTATTGTATTATTCAGCTTATAGAAATGGTATCGTGAAACACTGAGTTCGGGTTTCAAGTTCCTGGATTTGGGGGCGTCACACATCCCCCAATATCTCTTGCTCTCTCTTCCTGAATCATTTTGATGTTTCTTGAAGACTTAAGCTTGCTGGCTAGTTTGGTTAAAAGATGTGACTAAGTAAAATGTTGCCACCTTGTTTGGAGTTGGTAGGAGTTGGTAAGGAGAATGATTAAATCACATGCCCCTCCTTTTTCCTTCCTCGTTATGGCTGGCCATGTGGCCGTTTTCTTCCTCACTTTGTTTTAATTTTATTGCTTATTTAGTATACTAAATGTCCAAAATGCCCTCCCTTCAAATGGGCTAAGCTTGGACCATTTTATTTGGTGTCTTGGGCTTTTAAATTAATTCTTTGGCCGTGAAAAATTAACATCTTTCAATACACAAACTTTTATCTTACCCTAATTATTTAATTAGGATTTTCATTCCACACATTTAGAATTTAAATCATTACTTATGTACACTTAATTTCTTAACCCAATTAGACTTGCTATAATTAGATTATAAAAATTAATTAATTGAGATGTATAAAATAAATCTCTTGAGGTTATTATATATTTTAAATACCATTATTCTCTCATACCATAACCATTAAGTTATTAAATTTTTTATTCCTAATATATAATTAGGTTACCTTAGTTTCTTTTATTTGTTTATATAATAAACAAATAAAAACAAACATATAATATTCATATTCATTTACTCATATATTCACACAAATTAATTTAATAGGTGGAGACATGATCCACAAATCTCTTAGATAAGATCACTAGTATATAATTAAATACTAATAAATAAAGATAACCATTTAGGTTATTTAATTCAAATACCTAATTTATAATTAGGTTATGTAACTTTCTATTTAATTTTTCTTTATATAATAAATAAATATATATACTTAATATATTTATTTATTTAATCACATTCATACCTCACATAAGTCAAAGAGTATTTATCCTTATCATTCCTCTTGCTAAAATATATAGCACATCACTTGTAAGACTCCAAGTTTTTATAAATAAAATCAAATTTCCTCTATTCATTATTTTAAAATAATAAGGGGTTAATTTGATTAATGTGGTTAGTTATGGGTGAAATGTACAAATTTTGTAAAATAAGCAAGTGGTTATAAAATATTCATTGTTGTCAGGAATATTCGTTTGGTCGTAAAATATTCTTGCTGTCGGTGAATATTCGTAAGATGTCATAGCCATTTGTCCCTATAACGGAAAACTGTTGGATGAAGAAAACGACAAGTATGAGTTTTTATAAATAACGACGTAGTTGTTACCGTTAACACTGTTGGAATACCCGGTGGTTAAAGTACTGTAATACGCGTGGTTGCACAGTAGCACACGGTATTGCACATTATTTTTGGATTATTAATTCTTACGTAAGAAGGTACTACTCAATAATTGTTACAATAATTACTGTTTAATATTTTATTTTATTGATTCAATAATTGCTACGTTGATATTTTATATTATTGTCGTTTTAATAATTGTCACTGCACAGTATTTTCCATTATCAGATCAATAATTCATATTATTTGAATAATAATATTAGATAGTATTATTGGCAATGTCTAAGGAAGTTCTGTCTAGGAAAGAGGTTTGGTCACCTAATTGCGCGCCAGTAAGGAGAAATCCTTATCGGAAAGACCCCTCTTTCCTGGAAATGACCTAGTTGTCATTATTGTGATTCTGTAATATTATTTGTGAATAATTAATTATTGATTTATATGATAAGGAAAATATTTATTTTATGTGGATATAAATGAAAGAATTAATGTTGAGGAGTTTTATCAGTATTTTGTTGGAATGAATGTATTAAAAATCATTCGTATGTGGATTTCGGTCATTTTTTATTTGGAATTTGGAAAAACTTTCTTCTACAAAATTGTAGAGAATTAAATTTCTTATGGAAAGGACATAAAATTTGTATTTTCCGATAAAAGGACTATTTATTATGAATTATTAAAGTTTCAAAAATAATGTTTTTATTAAAAACATGGGTGGGCCCCACTTTTGGTTGTTGTGAAAAAATGCTAAATTTGGTGGGCCCCACTTATGGTGTGCTGATAATTTTGTCAAGGAGGTATGCATAGAAATTTTTGAAAATATTATTTTATTAAATTTAGTCTGCTTTGGCGTTCTGGCATTTTTCTATAAATAGGGTGCTTAGTTAGAATTGAAAACACACCAGAATCAGAAGTTTTCTCTCTCTATAATATCGAGCGTATTTTTGTGAGTATATATATACTTTGAGAGTTGCTATTTAGTGCAAGTTCTTTCAACATTATATCCGATATTTTAGCTATTATTCTTTTGAGGTAAGAGATGTTATTTTCTTCGTAAATGATGTTATTTCGTTCAATATCATTATGCTGAAATATTGGGATGAATTTTATTATAAAATTTTTATCTTTTTATGTCGAGGTTATTATTCATGTTTACGACACTATTCACGTATACGACACTCTTCACGAATACGGTACTATTCATGAGTACTATTCACGAAGTATAATTTTTCTTATGAAATTGTTATCTTTTGTGTTGGGCTTACTATTCATGTATACGACACTATTCACGTATACTATTCACAGAAAAATTAAATTTTTTTTTGTCCAAGTTGTCTATTATGATTACTATCTTTGATTGTATCCATGTTTTGATCTTCATTCTTTAATTTTGCTCCACAATTGATTATTATTGAGTATTTTTGAACTTAGATAAACCAAAGTACGAATTCCTAATCTTTGTCCTTTAATCTCACTGGATTCGTTTCTTTAAGATATTTTTCATCATCCTCAGTCTTAAATGGTGATACTTGATGAATATATTTGGCCTGTAGTGCAAAGATGAATGATTACCTGATAAATATCTTTGGCCTGTAGTGCAAAGATGGATAGGTATTGAGATGAACATGACCAACTGGTGATACAAATGAATATATTTGGCATATAGTGCAAAGATGAATATTTGGTTCAAGATGTATATTGATTGATGTTACAGGGATAAAATATTGATGATGGACTTTTAAATCATAGGAGATAGTAGATTTCATTCTCTACTTAACTCTTCTAATGAATTGTTATTTTCACTGCAAATATTGATCTAAAACTTGTTGTCCATTATATTTTATCTGATTTGTTGAAGGCTAACGATAATTTGTTATTCATTATCTTAGTCATAACATTCTTTACTGGGCTAGTTGAGCTCACCCTTTTCCTTTTTGTTCAATTTTTCTTCTAAGGAGGCGAGATTATAGCGGGAACTAGTTGGGGTGTGGAATGATGGTTCTAGACAGTTGTTTTAGCAGTTCTCACTATTTTGTAAAATAGTGTATCAATAATAGTAATGATGACTTATTTGAGTTTGGATATTGTCTGGAAGACAATATTTGTATTTAAACTCACAGCATATGTGTTGTCGTATTTTGTACGACAATTGTAATAATGAAGTTTTAGTTATTTTCTATACCATGTATTTGGCGACTCAAAATGGGTTGTGTGGACCTATTTTGGGGGCGTCACAGTTGGTATCTGAGCTTAGGGATATGGTCTCTGGCGGAGATCGGGGAATAGAACTAGGAGGGGAGAGACGAGTAAATTCTTCACTAGTGTGTCCTACCTAAGCTTATTTGTTATTTAATTGGTCGGTCAGAATATAGGGATAATATGTGGCATGTCAATTAACCATTATTTTGTGGCAGTATTTGAGAATGACATCTAAAAATGTCGAGTTAAGCCATGGAGCACGTAGGACAGTTGAATCACCGCTGATCAATACCTAGGATGACGTGCATCAAAAAGGCAATAATCCTCAGGTAAACAACAACACCGACCAAATGATGAACGATGGGATGTTCAAAAGTTTTTTACAGTTCATGCAAAATCAAACGAGGGAGACTCGTGTACAAAATACAGGTGGAAACAATGGCAACGCGCGGCTTGTCATAGACAAGCAGTTCAAAGAGTTGGGACCACCAAAATTTTTGAGAAAGCCGAATCCGATCAAGGTGGAAACGTGGGTTAAGCAAATTACCAAGATATTTGATGTCTTGGGATGCACGGAGGAACAGAAGGTTCCATTCACCACCTTTATGTTTCTTGGTGAGGCAGATTACTAGTGGAAATCTGTGAAGCGTGCCCAACCTTCCGCTGTCTTGGGAGAAGTTCCAAGAATTATTCAACGACAAGTACTTTCCAGAAAGTATTCGTCACATGAAGGAGGTAGAGTTCATCAAACTGGAGCAAACTAATATGACCGTGTCGCAGTACGAAGCTAAGTTTGCCGAGTTGTCCCGGTTTGCATCCCATTTGATTGATAATGAGGAGAGCATGACGCGAATGTTTCTGCGAGGTTTAAAACCTGAAATACGTCAATACCTCATTTCTCACAAACTGTGTTTGTATTCAGATGTAGTGAATATGGCTCAGTTATTGGAGCGCGATAATGAGTCAACTCAACCAAAAGATAACGACCAACAACACGATAATAATTGTACCGGTGGCAACGACCATCGGAACAATGATAACCATTGTGGAGGAAATTATCATGCCATAAATGGTTACCACTTCGGTGGTATTCATGGCCAAGATAATAGGAAAGGTGAGTCAAGTGGAAATTTCTAAAAGAGAAGACTCAACAATGATGGGAAGACGTCAGCAGCAGCACCCGCACTAGCAACAAATTCTAGGGGAGGAGAACGACCGCCAGTTAGATGTTACAGATGCGGAGAGGAGGGACACATAAGTCCAACCTGTTCATAGCCTTCCAAGGTATGTTTTAGTTATGAAAAAGACGGTCACACAGCTCGATTTTGTCCTATAGCAAAATCAAGTTCAGCTGGGACGGTGGCACCAAAGGCGGATACGGACAAAACAAAGTAGGTGGTTTCAGGAAGAGCATTTTTCGTGACTTCTCAAAAAGCGAGTAACCCGAACAAAGTTATAACGGGTTTGTTAATCATAAATTCTTGTAAAGTTTATACCTTATTAGATACCGATTCTACCCATTCTTTTATCTCTCCTGCTTGTGCTCAACGTTTGAACTTGACCCTTGAGAAATTAGACTTTGACTTATCTGTTGAAACTCCGTTAGGAGAAACTTTCATTACATCCACTATTTATAAATCTTGCTTGATTCAAGTTGGGAGCATCACATTACCTGTCGATCTTATTTCTTTAAAAATACTTGCATTTAATGTGATTTTAGGGATTGATTGGTTAACCCCTCATCATGCCAAAATTGATTATTTTCGCAAGGTTGTTAGTTTTCATATTCCTAACCAACCTGTTATGCGAATTCAAGCAACCAAACCACTAAAGTCAATCACTGTCATATTAGGCCATAAAGCCATTCGTTTATTGAAAAACAGATGTCAAGCTTTCTTAGCCCATGTTATGGACTTGAACAAAATTGTTCATATTTGAATAATATTTCTGTTGTTAGTGAATTTCCTGACGTATTTCCTGAAGAACCCCCAGAACATGAAGTTGAATTTTATATTGACCTTGAACCTGGTACAAAACCCATTTCTAAAACCCCATATCAAATGGCTCCTATTGAACTTCAGGAGTTAAAAACCCAACTACAGGAGTTGGTACCCGAGCCTCTCGCTGGTGGCTTCTTTTATGGAATGCACCAAAGCCAGACTCTCTGTAGGGGACGCCATATTCGGGCAGTGGTAAACTGATAGGTGCCATTATGACATGCTATCCAAGATTGGGATATGAGTTATAGTTGAGAGCAATCTAAGTCAGTAATCGAAATACGTAGCTTTCTAGGCTTAGCTGGTTATTATCGGAGATTTGTGGAAAGATTTTCTCGAATCGCTACTCCATTAACTCAGCTGACTCTAAAAGATACAAAATTTGAATGGAGCGAGGAATACTCAAGAGGAGACTCATTTCGGCACTTGTTCTGACCATACCATCCTGGAAAAGCGAATGTGGTAGCTAACACGTTGAGTAGAAGATCGTATGCGGGTATGAGTACGATATTATCGAACACAAAGACCCATTTCGTATAACTTACAAAAGATGAAGATAAAGTTAAAGACTCCAAGAACCTACGTGAAGATAGCGAATATACGATTAGAATCGACTTTAATCAATAAAGTTGAAGCTGCTCAAGCTATAGAGTCGGAGCTGATGAATATGAAAACGAATGTGCAAGAATGCGTTATTCTAGAAGCAAGAGTCGACGAAGAGAGGAAATCTCAACCCTTGATTTATTGGTCCATTTGAAATCCTCGATCGAGTAGGAACTGTGGCCTATAGACTCGCTTTATCGCCAAATATATCGCGTGTTCATAACATTTTTTATGAATCGATGTTACGTAAATATGTGGACGACCCAAACCACATTATTGAGTTAGAACCAGATGAGATAGACGAAGATTTAACGTACGAGGAGGTATTTATCAAGATCTTGGATAGGAAGGAGCATGTCCTACGCACAAATGTTATACCATATGTCAAAGTTTTATGGAGAAATCACGATATTGAGGAAATGACTTGGGAGTTAGAATATGTTATGAAAATAAGGTATCCTCACCTCTTCGACATATCAGGTACGTACGTCAATTTCGAGGACGAAATTTCATAAAGAGGGGAGGTTGTAAGACCCCTAATTTTTTATAAATAAAATCAAATTTCCTCTATTCATTATTTTGAAATAATAAGGGCTTGATTTGATTAATGTGGTTAGTTAAGGGTAAAATATGCAAAATTTATAAAATAAGTAAGTGATTATAAAATATTCATTGTGGTCGGGAATATTCGTTTGGTCGTAGAATATTCTTACTGTCGGGGAATATTCGTACGATGACGCATCCATTTGTGGGCCCCATAACGAAAAACTGTTGAATTAAGAAAACAATAAGTATGAGTTTTTATAAATAACGGCGTAGTTATTACCGTTAACACTGTTAGAATACCAGGTGGTTAAAGTACAGTAATACGCGTGGTTGCACAGTAGCACACGGTATTACACAATATTTTTGGATTATTAATTCTTATATAAGAAGGCACTACTCAATAATTGTTACAGTAATTACTGTTCAATATTTTATTTTATTGATTCAATAATTGCTACGTTGATATTTTATATTATTATTGTTTCAATAATTATCACTGCATAGTATTCTCCATTATCAGATCAATAATTCATATTATTTGAATAATATTATTAGATAAAATTATTGGCAATGTCTAAGAAAGTTCTGTCTAGAAAAGGGGTGTGGTCACCTAATTGCGCGCCAGTAAGGAGAAATCCTTATCGAAAAGTCCCCTCTTTCTTGGGAACGACCTAGTTGTCATTATTGTGATTCTGTAATATTATTTGTGAATAATTAATTATTAATTTATATGATAAGAAAATATTTATTTTTATGTGGATATAAATGAAGGAATTAATGCTTAGGAGTTTTATCAGTATTTTGTCGGAATGGAGGTATTAAAAATCATCCGTATGTGGATTTCAGTCATTTTTTATTTGGAATTTATAAAAATTTTCTTCTATAAAGTTGTAGAGAATTAAATTTCCTATGGAAAGGACATAATATTCGTATTTTTCTGATAAAAGGGCTATATATTATGAATTATTGAAGTTTTGAAAATAAATATTTTTATTAAAAACATGGGTGGGCCCTACTTTTGGTTGTTGTGAAAAAAATACTAAATTTGGTGGGCCCCACTTATGGTGTGCTGATAATTTGGTTAACGAGGTGTGCGTAGAAATTTTTGAAAATATTATTTTATTAAATTTAGTCTACTTTGGCATTCTGGCATTTTTCTATAAATAGGGTGCTTAGTTAGAATTGAAAACACACCAGAATCAGAAGTTTTCTCTCTCTATAATATCGAGCGTATTTTTGTGAGTATTTAGATACTTTAAGAGTTGCTATTCAGTGCAAGTTCCTTCAGTATTATATCTGATATTTCAGCTATAAGTATTATTCTTTTGAGATAAGGGATGTTATTTTCTTCATAAATGATGTTATTTCGTTCAATATCATTATGCCGAAATATTGGTATGAATTTTATTATGAAATTTTTACCTTTTCATGTCGAGGTTACTATTCACGTATACGACACTATTCACGTATACGGCACTATTCACAAGTACTATTCACGAAGTATGATTTTTCTTATGAAATTATTATCTTTTGTGTCGGGGTTACTATTCATGTATACAACACTATTCACAGAAAAATTAAATTTTCTTTTCTTTGTCCAAGTTGTCTATTATGATTACTATCTTTGATTGTATCTATGTTTTGATCTTCATTCTTTAATTTTGCTCCACAATTGATTATTATGGAGTATTTTTGAACTTGGATAAACCAAAGTACGAATTCCTAATCATTGTCCTTTAATCTCACTGGATTCGTTTCTTTAAGATATTTTTCATCATCTTCAGTTTTAAATGGTGATACTTGATGAATATATTTGGCCTGTAGTGCAAAGATGAATGATTACCTGATGAATATCTTTGGCCTGTAGTGCAAAGATGGACAGGTGTTGAGATGAACATGACCAACTGGTGATACAAATGAATATATTTGGCATATAGTGCAAAGATGAATATTTGGTTCAAGATATATATTGATTGATGTTACAGGGATAAAATATTGATGATGGACTTTTAAATCATAGGAGATAGTAGATTTCATTCTCTACTTAACTCTTCTAATGAATTGTTATTTTCGCTGTAAATATTGATCTAAAACTTGTTGTCCATTATATTTTATCTGATTTGTTGAAGGCTAACGATAATTTGTTGTTCATTATCTTAGTCATAACATTTTTTACTAGGCTAGTTGAGCTCACCCTTTTCCTTTTTGTTCAATTTTTCTTCTAAAGAGGCGAGATTATAGCGGAAACTAGTCGGGGTGTGGAATGATGGTTCTAGACAGTTGTTTTAGCAGTTCTCACTATTTTGTAAAATAGTGTATCAATAATAGTAATGAGAACTTATTTGAGTTTGGATATTGTCTGGAAGACAATATTTGTATTTAAACTCACAGCATATGTGTTGTCGTATTTTGCACGATAATTGTAATAATGAAGTTGTAGTTGTTTTTTATACCATATATTTGGCGACTTAGAATGAGTTGTGTGGACCTATTTTGGGGGCGTCACATCACTAATGTACATATACATATACACATTTACTTTATCCTTATAATATCTCTTTACTGAAATTAATTTCCTTAATAAATTTCTCATATTCATATTCTATTTCTTTCTTTTCAAAATTTAAATCATTCTCATAATTAATTTACATAAAGTTGAATGTAATATAATACATTATTCTTAACATACTTCCAAATATAATTTCATTCTAGGTTTTGAATTTTTGTAATCCTTATTTTCTCAATTCTAATTAAATAGAAAACCATATAGGTTCTTCTTTAAAAAAAAATTAAATTGTTCCTCTATTTTCACTCTAGGTTTTATTCTTTAACATTTAATTTAATCATTCAAGATCTTATGAATTTTCAGGATGTCACATATTCTACTTGGTATTATAATCCCTACCATTTTGGATTAAAAATTGCTAGACAAAATTAACCTCAACCTTTTTTTAAAATGACCATAATATCCTGCAATTTATGTTATTATTACTAGTAACTTAAAACTTACTAGTACAAAGACTTAATATTATTATTATTTTTTTAGGGGGAGAGGGGTTGGGGGTGGGCAGGGTGAGATGTGTATATAATCACTGAATATTAATTTTTTGGGAGGGGGGGGGGGAGGGTGAGAGGGTGGGGTGGGGGTGGGGGTTGGGGTGTATAAATAATCACGAAATATTATTTTATTTTGGGTGTGGGTGTGGGTGGGGGTGGGGGTGGGGTGGAATTGGGGGTGGGGGTGGGGTGGGGTGGGGTGGGATGGGATGGGATGGGATGGGGTGTATACATAATCAGAAAATATTATTTTTTTGGGTTGAGGTGGGGTGGGATGGGGTGGGGGGATGAAAGTGTATACATAATCAGTAAATAATATTTTTAGGGGTGGGCGGGGTGGGAGTGTATACATAATCAGAAAATATAATTTTTTTGGATGGGGGTGGGGGTGGGGGTGGGGGTGGGCGTGGAGTGAAGTGGGGAAGTAGGGGTGGGGGTAGGGGTGAAGTTGTATATATAATCAGTAAATATTTTTATTTATGTATAAATAAGAGTGGGGTGGAATTGGGGGTGGGGGTGGGGTGGGGTGGAATGGGATGGGATGGGATGGGGTGCATACATAATCAGAAAATATTATTTTTTTGGGTTGAGGTGGGGTGGGGGGATGAAAGTGTATACATAATCAGTAAATAATATTTTTAGGGGTGGGCGGGGTGGGAGTGTATACATAATCAGAAAATATAATTTTTTTGGATGGGGGTGGGGGTGGGGGTGGGGGTGGGCGTGGGGTGGAGTAGGGAAGTAGGGGTGGGGGTAGGGGTGAAGTTGTATATATAATCAGTAAATATTTTTTTTTATGTATAAATAAGTTTAAAATATGTTATTTTTGGTAAGAGTATAATAGTCCAAATGATATTTTTTATTCCAATACTTTAATTAATCTTGAAAAAAACAAACATAACATGAGATTATTTTAAATTATCCCATGAATAATCTTATAAAAAAACAAACATAAGATTAGGATTATTTAATCATAGGATTAATAGTCTTGGGATTATAATCTCATTGATTATAATCTCGAGATTATAATCCTTGCAAACAAACATGACCTAAATATGTTGTATTTTGATTATTGGGGGGTATTTTGGTAATTTTTTATGAGAACTAATATTTATAATCATTTATGGTTATTAAATAAAGGTATTATTAAAGGGTAAACCATTAAAATAAATTATTTAATAAATAACAAAAATATTATTATGATATTAATAATATTAGAATAAGATATTTTTAAATAATCAATAATATCTAGTTTAAGATTGGATTTAAAATATTATTAAATAATTAATAATATTAGATTAAAGCATTAATATATAATTAAGATATTATTAAATGACTAATAATATTAAATTAAGATATTATTAATGTAATTAATAATATTAGATTGAAATATTATTAAAATATTAATAATATTAGATTAAAGTATTATTAGATGATTAAAATATTATTAAATAATTAACAATATTTGAAATTAAATAAAATGTTATTAAAATGTTAATAATATTAGTAAATGAAGAAAATATTATTAAATAAATAATAATATTAGTAAATGATTAAAATATTATTAAAAGGTTAATAATATTAGTAAGGTAATAGAATATTATTAAATGATTAATAATATTAGTTAAGAATTAAGATAATATTAAATGATTAATAATATTAGTAATAGGAATAAGTGTTAAGAATATTAGAAACTAATTAAGATATTATTAAGAGGTGAATAATATTATTAAGAGAATAAAGTATTATTAGTTGATTAATAATACTAAGAAGTAAATAAAATATTATTAAGGGTAATAATATTAGATGAGTTTAAGATAATGTTTACGTGATAGTAATATTATCAAGGGATGATAATATTACTAAGGAATTAATATAATGACTACATGCTCGATAATGTAATATAGAGTGATGATATAATAGGATTTACTAAACGAAAGATCAATTATAGGTCTTTCAAAGGAAGATAGATTAAACTGCTTAACCGGATAGATCTAATTTTGTAGCTGTCGACGTCGAGATTTTTATTTGTCCCTTTTCTGTTTTTGTCTTTTGGTGTTCTCATATTAGGTGAGATTTGTTTGAAAAATAAGTTGTGAAAAGGCCCGACATGTATATGTCGACGAGCGGACTGTGAGAGTCGCCAGTTGGTTTTTTAAATGGTTGTACCAACACAACCGAGAAAAGATTTGTACATTGACCCAGTGATGTGACACTGCTTAACAGGTCAGTGAAATCGAGATTCGTTAGGGTCCGGGGACTTGGTTATGCGGAGGAAAGGTGTTAGGCACCCCCCGACATCCGTGTTACCACGGTGACCGCCACTTTTTAATTAAATTATTATATGAATGTGTGTGTCTGTGTGTCTGTGTGTGTGGATCAATGTGCAATTATCTGAAAATTGTGCTATGCCTCGTTCGCACCTATATACAAAGGGTTTGAATTTCTGTATAAAAATTCAGTTTTAACAAGATATAGCAATGATATTTTGTAAAAAGAGGTTTTTCAAACCCTTATGCTCAATAATAATTGAGGCCTTTGATACTTTCATTTTATTAAATGTTCGGCTTGATTGCTTTTATTTTCGAGATGCGAAGCATCTTCGAGAAAATAAGACAAAAAGCAGTGTCGAACTCCTTGTGGGAACGAGAGCTGTCTAAAGAAATTCAAACACCATGAATAATTTACAAGCCATGTACAGCTGAAAATGTCCATCACGGGAACCGAATCTAGATTCAGTAAACTGAATCTGTGATCACATGATTCCTAGGCTCACATGATGTAGTAATTTGTATGAAAGTTGTAAACAGTTATATATATATATATATATATATATATATATATATATATATATATATATATATATATAAACGATCAACCACCACGAAGCACTTCCATGGGGGATCGAAAATGTAAATAAAGCAATAAAAGGCCACGAAGTAAATTCCACCACGAAGCACTTCCATGGGGGATCGAAAATGTAAATAAAGCAATAAAAGGCCACGAAGTAAATTCTAGGCCTGACATAAATGTAATATATATATATATATATATATATATATATATATATATATATATATAGAAAAGCAGTAAATGCTCCGGATGTAAAATTCAGGCTCATCGAACAAAGTTCGACAACAGTTTATATATAAGTACATATATATATAAAAGCAATAAACACTCCGAATGTAAAATCCAGGCTCAATCGAGGCATAACTTGATAATGTTAGTATATATATATATATATATATATATATATATATATATATATATATATATAAGTATATATATACAAAAGAAATAAAAAGCCACGGACCGAAGTCCAGGCATACACACGCAACACGACTCTCAACATGAAGAACAGTGTGTGCACTATAGTGGAGAAAGGCTTAAGAAAAGTAAGAAGGATTACAGTGAACTGCCAAAGAAGACTTCAATAGCTTTAAATAGATGAACACTCGGCTCCCGCTGGTAAAATATATCACAGTATAAGCTCACAAGTGTTTAGAAATGAGAAAGCACTCAGTTTATAGTGTGTACAGAGCAAACTGGACAGGGCTTCCTCGCCTTTTCTTTATGCAAAATAGATGCTCCACGGATCCTACCGTTTCGAAGTACGTGCACGCGTGTAATGTGTTGTCCGCTCGAACTTTTAGAACTTCAATCCGGGCATCCGATCGAGGTGTATAAGACCTTTTACGGTATGATGTTGTCAAGAGCTACACAATGACATGTGATAAGAGGTTGTACAAAGTCAGGAAGATGAGACCATGCCCTTGGTCTTTAGGCTTCAAATTCTATCTGGTGTGCTGTCTTGTGTAGTAGTCACTCGGGATTAGAGCTCTTCAGTTTTTATAGGACATTTTTGTGTAGAATGCATGTTTGAACGTTGTTGAGACGGCATAAGGTAGGATTGAGATGGCTAATGACGGTTTTTGCCCCTCACCGGGGTTATCTCTGGTTTGAGCTATTTTAGCGGTCGTTGCTCAGGGTTATCTCTGAGATTGTACTACTACAAGTGTTGACCGTCCTTAGGGTTGTCTTTGATGTGTGCCTAACCTCCCGGGGTTATCTCCGGGCTAGGGGAATGAGTGCCTCGGGGCTATCGCTGAGTGTTGAAGCTGACTGCTGGGAGCGAAAAAGAGCATTTTTAAGGTTATCTTTGAACTGTAACTGCATTCTTTGGGGTTATCTCTGAGGTTGGATTGAAGATCCTAGGGTTGTCTATGGGATTGGGACTGAATATCTCGGGGTTATCTCCGAGATGGAACTGAGGATTCTGGGGTTGTCTCCGGAACTGGAACTGCCTTCCTCGTGGTTGTCTCCGAGGTTGAAACTGTAATTCCTGGGGTTATCTCTGGGACTGTAACTATGTATCTCGGGGTTGTCTCCGAGACTGAGTTGAGCTGTCCTCCAGGGTTATCTCTGAAAGATGATTCTGCCCTCCTACAATGTTTGTAACAGGAATACAAAATTTTGAGTGTCTATAGATGTCCCTCTTTATCATATTCATGCAGTGTAACAACATGGATAGGATAAAGAATACTAGACACTTGAAATGTAACAAGATATTCATAATGCAATGTACTGCAACATGATGCAAATGTATGATGCATGTGGTTTGTTGGACCGTTTTCCAACGGGAGGTGATGACCGTTTACTCCCATAACTTGTGATGGGGACTGGAGTTATCACAGATATCCCTATGAACTGCTTGGATGTGTGTTCCAAAATTCTCAGGAATTTCCAGGATGTTGACATTGGGGTTATCACCAAAGTCCTTAATCCTTGGTACAGACTTCCCACTGAGGATGCACCTCTCATGCACGAGAGACCTGTGGGGATCTATTCTGTCTGTTGACAATGTGTATAACATATTCCATCATCGGTCCTCCCCGATGAAGATGTTCTTCCCTAGTTTGGATCGTCAAGTCTTTCCAGTGTTCTGTTGGAGTTACTGCCAACAGTTTGTGCTTGTCAGAGTTGCCCGACCCTTTCTGAAATGTACATCAACTGATGAAATTCCTGCTGGGGATAACGTCAAAGCTGCTTGACCTTCGTCGACATGTGCATCAACGGCTGAAATCATCAGATGGCTTCCAACGCTTTGATGGATTTACTTGCCATCGGTTGAGTGTTGTCAAGGTTGCTTGACCTTCGTTGACATGTGCATCAACGGTTGAATTGTATGAAGTTCCCGCTGGAGAAAAGTGTTTTGGAGTTGCGACCCCAAACTGATGGCATCGGACCTTTGTGAGATATTGTCGAACGTAGTTTACAACAGTTGTGATCATTGGTATAGTAAACATGTGTCCGGGCGAATACCAATGAGTGACATTTAGACATGTAGTTTTGTCCATGAAAACTAGGATTTTAGGCTTTTTCGCTCAATTGCATACATTCTTTTTCCTGATTTGGCTTTTTCAGCTTGTGAAATCTCCTTTGCAACTCGAATTGGACCGAGCCAGAGGGGTGGGACCCACCCAGGGGAGCCATAGGTACACCTGCGGCCAGTCGTGGGTGGCCTTTAAGGCAGCTGTGGCTTTCACAAGTCATTTTCAAGTTGCGCCGCACAGGAAATCCGAGAGCTCTTCTTCAGATCTGCTGAGTTCGGGCGTCTTTTTGCAAATTCTGTCACCATACAAGTGTTCTACATTACTCTGGTAACGTATGTAGGTCCTCTTTTCCAGTTTCTATTCGTTGGAAAATGACTTTTTATTTGAAATGCGTCTAAATACATAGTAGTAAATATGCATGCTTATATGTCTTGATAAAAAATATTCAACATAGAAAATGTTAGTATTTAACCATGATGAACATAATGATGTGAAAAAATTTAACTTTTAAAACAATCAAATTGGTACCTTTTTTTTGCTATTTCTTATCCTATTTGAGGACAAATGAGCAAAGGTAAGAAAACAAAGTTATCCTGGTAATTAGTCTACCATCATGGATTATGACTTTGACATGTTCATGCATTATAGGATGTTTATGACTGTGGGTAGGTGTGCTACTGAATGGACACCTAGTCATGCCTATGTGCATGGGGATAGTCCTGTTTACAAAGGAGACTCTAGAAAAATTTTCCAAAAGTCTAGGCATTGGGTAGACATGCATTTTTTACTCTACTTTAGGTGTATGTTAAAGTAATACATTCATGCATATAGTCATAAAATGCGTAGAAATGCTCTAGGTTAGAATTTACCACACCTTTTTTGAGGTGATTTGGAGACTTGTGTCCAGATATTATGGATCCGAATCACTCGAGTAGTTCCCGCAGGACCACTTCAGGTGTGCGGAGGAGGGCTTCTGAAGTGCCTCGACCTCGTTTAGTTAGATAGCCTCATCGTCTGGCAGAGGCGGTGATACGTCCTATCCTGGTTGATGTACCGGATGTCGAGGACGATAAGGAGGATATACCAGTAGCAGCTCTAACTCCTGCTGCCAATGCTCCTCATAGGGATTTTCCAGGCATTCAGATGGCTATTCCAGAGCTTCTGGGTGCTTTGAGTCGCCACCCCTCAGTTTACTTGCATGCAAATGAGGTAAAAGCTAGGTTTGATTTTCCTTTTTCCTATTGAGGAGGAGCAAGAATTTTGACATTGATTTGCATGTGATGTAGGTTCCCGGCTTTACCCAGCCTCGAGGGAACTAGTTCAGCATACACTCCCTGTATCAGGCTCTGCATCCAGATTACCGAGGTATTGTGCATGGTTGGGGCTTTGGGGCGTTCTTTTCCATTCTTCCCCGTCGTTGTCCCTGGGGTTACCTCAGTCTCTCTATTAATTGGATTGTGAGGTGATGATGACGCCGATGGATTGGCGGTTTATCACCGATATGGAGTTTGGAGGGGCGCTAGTGCCATGTACGATAAACATTACTCTGACTGCCGTTAGATCCTTATTAAGAGTTCTGGCTGAGGCGCTCAAGGGCAGGATCGTCCGTACGGGTCCTTTGAGCGTAGATGCTATGAGTGGGTTGCTGAGTGAGCCCATGCCCGCCGATGTGAGAGTCAGGGATCGTATTCTTTGGCGATTGTTCCTGGTTATTAACAAGGGTTGTTTCATAGCAGACAACTCTTCTACGGTGTCATTCGCTTTGATCAGCGCCACTCAGGAGGTGGACCGTATTGGAGAGTATGATTGGGGCTCCTATACCTTTGCCTATTTCCTCAGGGGAATGCGCATACGCTCGTAGGGCTTAACAGAGGCTTGGCTAGGATTTTACCAATTTCTGCTGGTGAGTATTTCTCTTTTAATTTCCTATGTACAGGTTAAGAGTGTTCACTGACAGCAGATGTTTGCCTTTATGTTGGCAGTTTTGGGCCTATGAGAGGCTTCCATGTTTGCATTATGTGAGTGTGTTAGGTTTAGATACCTATCCACGAGGACGGCGATGGCATCACTCCATTTTGGCGGAGATTCCTGTAGCTGAGGGTTTCACCCATTATCGCTTACAGTTAGAGTTATTAATGGATGATGTCATTGCTTGGGTTCCCTACTCTGGGGAACATTTGACCATTGGATTTGAGGATGGATACCCAACTGGTGTCGAGCACGCGATATCCACCCGTAGAATTCCTCTCTTCACAGATGGATGATGGGAGCACTATTTAGGAGAGGGTGCTATTAGGAGCACCACAGAAGAGATTCGTGTACCGATCTTGCCTCCTGCCAGGCGTTATTGGCCTGTGTTGCAGTCGTCCGTCGATGACATCCCATTGATGGGTATTGACGGCTACACTTTGTCAGAGGGTTCACATACTCAGGATACGTTCTATCACTGGTGGTCCCCTCATACCATCGGAGCCCAGACCCGCGCCACTCAGTTTATGGGGGGATATGGTTCCTGGTTCCATGATGATAATGGATTGACTGACCTGTGTCCGAGATCCGACTCATTTGACACAGATTGACAGTTTGACCCGACAGTTGCACCGGGCACATTTTTTCATCTGCCACTTGGGCAGAGATCTTTAAGAGGCAGATACTTTTGATCCTTCTAGCTCAGGCGCTAGCCCCTCAAGTGACCCATATGGCTTTGCCGGTGTAGATCCTCCACTGTATAGGCCTGACATCCCTGTTGATAGAGATCTAGTGACTCAGGAGGAGTTACATCCGGTGGACAGGATTGATGATGTAGATATGAACACCATTATCTTCTTCTGATATGTATTCTCGTTATCTCTTTTGATAGGCCTCTGTTAGATATTGGGTGGTTGTGCCCCATTCTCGCTATATCTTTTGATAGGCCTCTATTAGTAGTAGGGCGTCTGTGCCTTATTTCCCTGTATTTTTAGCTGTACAGAGATAATGTACGTAGATGATGATGCACTTAAGAATGTATGTACTATTTTTTCATTCCCTACATCATATTGCCATCTATTATTTTGTCATGCATGTATCATGTTATGCATATGTATGTATGTCCAGAGATATTCAGTATTAACCTCTGGATGGTCTTAGGATACATCCCACACAAATGTCTTCTTCGACAGTCAGCTGCATAGATCACACCCCACTAGTAGGTGGCATCCCGTCTGAGATCTTGGTATGATAGCATGTCACCTCCAGATAGGGTGACCATAGATCAACTATTATAGCATTCCATTACCCTCCTGATGTTTCAGGTTCCCCGGGCTTTGTAGATGGCATGCTAGAGCATTGGGTACTGGAGAGACAGGTTTTCCAGTTTGGGACCCAGGAGTTTACTTCTATATTAGAGGAGTACGAGCGGTTGATGGCTTTGCCCTTAGACAGACCTTGTGCTCGGATGGCTGTCGGAGATATGCGACGGCAGTTCATGACCATCACCGGGTTACGGCGTAGAGTAGTAGAGGATGAGATTACATCCGGCCAGTATTGTCCCATAGTTTTCTGATAGACAGATTTGGCTCATTGGACAGCTACGCACGACATTCTTGGGATTTTACCACACCAGAGGATCAGTGGTGTGACGCCCCCAAAATAGGTATACATCACCCATTTTGAGTCGCCAAATACATGGTACAGAAAATAACTACAACTTCATTATTATAATTATCGTGCAAAATACGACAACACATATGCTGTGAGTTTAAATACAAATATTATCTTCTAGACAGTATTCAAACTCAAATAAGTCCTCATTACAATTATTGAAACACTATTTTACAAAATAGTGAGGACTACTAAAACAACTGATTGGGAACATCACTCCACACCCCGACTAGTTCCCTCTATATTCTCGCCTCCTGAGAAGAAAAATGGAACAAAAAGGAAAAGGGTGAGCTCAACTAGCCCAGTAAAGAATATTATGACTAAGATAATGAACAACAAATTATCGTTAGCCTTCAACAAATCAGATAAAATATAATGAACAATAAGTTTTAGATCAATATTCCTAGTGAAAATAACAATTCATTAGAAGAGTTAAGTAGAGAATGAAATTTACTATCTTCAATGATTTAAAAGTCCATCATCAATATTTTATCCCTGTAACATCAATCAATATACATCTTAAACCAAATATTAATCTTTGTACTACGGGCCAAAGATATTCATTTGTATTATCAATTAGTCATGTTCATCTCAATACCTGTCCATCTTTGCACTACGGGCCAAAGATATTCATCAGGTAATCATTCATCTTTGCACTACAGGCCAAAGATATTCAGTTATATCATCATTTAGGACTGAGGATGATGAAAAATATTTTAAAGAAACGAATCCAGTGAGATACAAGGACAAAGATTAGGGATTCGTACTTTAGATAATCCAAGTTCAAAAATACTCCATAATAAACCATAGTAGAGTAAAATTCAAGAATGAAGATCAAAACATGGATATAATTAAAGATAGTAACCATAATAGACATCTTGGACAAAGAAGAGAAAAATTTATTTATTTGTGAATAGTGCCGTATTTGTGAATAGTGCCTTATACGTGAATAGTGACGTATACGTGAATAGTAATCCCGACACAAAAAGTTAGAAATTTCACAAGAAAAATTATACTTCGTGAATAGTAGTCGTGAATAGTACTATACTCGTGAATAGTGTTGTGTACGTGAATAGTGATGTATACGTGAATAGTAACCTCGACATGAAAAGGTAAAAATTTCAAAAAAAAATTCATACCAATATTTCAGTATAATGATATTGAACGAAATAACATCATTTATGAAGAAAATAACATCTCTTACCTCAAAAGAACAGTACTTCCGGCTGAAATATCAGGTATAAGTGTAAGACCCCAATTTATTTTTTTAATAAAATAGAATTTTCTCTATTTATTATTTTTAAATAGTAAGGGGTTGATTTGATTAATGTGGTTAGTTATGGGTAAAATGCGCAAATATTTTTTTATAAGTAAGTGGTTATAAAATGCATAAATATTTTTTTAAAAGCAAGTGGTTATAAAATATTCATTGTTGTCGGGAAATATTCGTTTGGTTGTGGAATATTCTTGTTGTCAGGGAATATTCGTACGACGGCGCAACCTTTTGTCGGCCCCATAACGGAAAGCGATTGGATAAAAAAATGAAAAGTATGAGGTTTTATAAATAACGGCGTAGTTGTTACCATTAGCACTGTTGGAATACCCGGTGGTTAAAATACAGTAATACGCGGTGTTACACAGTAGCACACGGTATTGCACCAATTATTGATTCTTATATAAGAAGACACTACTCAATAATTGTTACAGTAATTACTGTTCAGTATTTAATTTTATTGATTCAATAATTACTATGTTGATATTTTATATTATTATTGTTTCAATAATTGTCACTGCACAGTATTTTCTATTATCAGATCAATAATTCATATTACTTAAATAATATTATTAGATAGCATTATTGGCAATGTCTAAGAAAGTTCTGTCTAGGAGAGGTTATTTAATTGCGCACCAATATGGAAAAATCCTTACCGGAAGACCCCATCTTTCCTGGGAACGACCTGGTTGTCATTATTATAATGATTCTGTAATATTAATTGTGAATAATTAATTATTGATTTATATATAAGAAAAATATTTATTTATGTGGATATAAATGGAGGATTTTTAAAAAAGTGGCATTTGTTGAAAATTAATATTTTATCTTTTTTAATAAAATAATTCATTCAAATATATTATTATATTACAATATAAATGTATAATGCGATGATATAATAATATAATAATGGTGATATTTTTACAATGAATGTGTGATATATGAATAAATGAGGAGGAAGAGTATTTTTGTTACAATAAATGCTAAACACATGTTAAACATGTTGGTGGATCCTATTTTTGACTGAAATTTGATTATAGTCTGCAAGATCAACCGTATGTGGATTTCGGTCAATTTCTGTTTCGAATTTGAAAAAACTTAAAGTTACAAAGTTGTAGAGAATTAAATTTCCTATGGAATGCATAAAAGATTTGAATTTTTCTGATAAAAGGGCTATTTATTATGAATTATTGAAGTTTCGGAATATTGGGTCTGAATTGATTTTGTTACAAAAAATATTTAAAACATGTTTTTCATGTTGGTGGGCCCCACTTAATGTTGTAAATGCTGAATTCAGATTGTTAAAGTGGGCGTAGGAAAATTTTTAATAAATATTATTATTTTATTAAATTTTCTGCTTTGGTGTTCTAAGCATTTTCCTATAAATAGGGTGCTTAGGTTAGAATTGAAAATCACACCAGAATCTGAAGTTTTCTCTCTCTATATTATCGAGCGTATTTTTGTGAGTATTTTGATACTTTGAGTGTTGCTATACGGTGCAAGTTTTCTTCAGCGTTATATCTGATATTCCAGCAAGAAGTACTATTCTTTTGAGGTAAGAGATATTATTTTTTTCATAAATGATATTACTTCTTTCAATATCATTATACCGGAATATTGGTATGAATTTTATTATGAAATTTTTACCTTTTCATATCAGGGTTACTATTCATGAGTTACTATTCATGAGTTACTACTCACTAGTTACTATTCACGATTTACTATTTATGAGTACTATTCACGAAGTATGATGATTTTTCTTATGAAATTTTTACCTTTTAGTGTCGGGGTTACTATTCACGTATACGGCACTATTCACGAATACGACACTATTCACAGAAAAATTAAATTTTCTTTTATGTGTCCAAGATTGTCTGTTATGGTTCTTATCTTTGATTGGATCTATGTTTTGATCTTCATTTTTGAATTCTGCTCCATAATTGATTATTATGGAGTATTTTTGAACTTAGATAAGCCAAAGTACGAATCCCTAATCTTTATTTTTTTATCACACTGTAGACACTCGAAATTTTCTGTACACCTGTCACTAACATTGCAGGAGGACAGATTCGTCTTTTAAGAGGGAACCCTGAAAGATATTCCATATCCATGCCGGATACTACCAGAAGTTCAACATCAACCCCGGATCGCAATCTGGGAGTAACAATTCCAATCTCGGAGATAACCCCGAGGTATGCAGATCAATACCGGAACACACACCAGAGAAGACCGATTAATCTTGGAGATAACCCCGAGATATCCAGTCTCAGTCCAAACCATGGGAATAGCCACCAACCTTGGTGATAACCCCAAGAAACGCAATTTCGGCGATAACCCCGAAAATGCTTATTACAAGTGCGACCAGCTTCAATCTCGGCGCTCACAACGAGATACACTGTACCAGCCCGGCGATAACATCGGGAAGATAGGCACACCTCAAGGATGACAATGAGGACCTTCAACAAATTACAGCAGTCCAATCTCAGCGAAGCTGAGCAACGTCTGCTTTATCAGCCCAATCCGGCGATAACACCGGTGAGGGGCAACATCGTCATCTGACCAACACGATGCCACGCCACGTCTTTTCAACATATCTACGCAACAATGTCCCACAAGACTAATCAATCCGGAGTGACTCCTGTACGGGGTAACGGATGAAAGTTGAAGCTTGAAGACCGGAGGGCACCGTCCCATCTGCAATGACTTTGCAGAAACTCTAATCCCATGCCATCGTACAACTCTGGACAACGGCGATCCGAAATAGGTCCTGTATACCTCAAACGGATGCCCGAATTGCACTTCTGAAAGTTCGAGTGGACATTACAGTGCTCGCGTGCATGTACTTCTAGACGACCCGAGCTGAAAAACCCGAGCCCACCCGGGTTGCCTCTGGTACACCTGCGGCTCCACCCTCTATAAATAGAGGGCTTGGGGTGGCCATTTTGTAAGAGAAAATCGGCGAGGAAGCCCTGCCCAATTTGTTCTGCACTCATCCCAGGTAGTGTACATTCCCATTTTAAACACCTGTGAGCTCATATATAGCCCTTTTGTACCTACAAAAGTCTGTGTTTACTCACTCTAAAGATATAGAAGTCTTCTTTGGCAGCCCACTGTAAGCCTTCTTACACACTTTAGAGTCCTTTTCTTCATCTTTGCACACATCCTTCTACACGTTGAGAATTGTGTTGCTTGCTTTTGCCCGAACTTCGGTCCGTGGTTTCATTTTAGTCTATATATATATATATATATATATATATATATATATATATATATATATATATATATATATTTACATATATATTGACTAACATTATCGAGTTATACCTCGATTGAGCCTAAACTTCGGTCTGGAGCGTTTATTTGCTTTAATATATATATATATATATATATATATATATATATATATATATATATATTAACTGTGTGTCGAACTTTGTTCGATGAGCCTAGGCCTCGGTCTGGAGCGTTTACGTGCTTTAATATATATATACTTATATATATTATATGTGGTCGAACTCTGTTCGATGAGCCTGGATTTTACATCCGAAGCGTTTACATGCTATATATATATATATATATATATATATATATATATATAACTGTGGTCGAACTCTGTTCGATGATCCTGGATTTTACATCCGGTGCGTTTATTCGCTTTTATATATATATATATATATATATATATATATATATATATATATATATATATATATATATATATTTCGTCCTGCCTGGAGTTCACTTCTTTGCAGTTGATTGCTTTGTACAGTTTTCTTTACGTTTTGTCCCGCCTGGAGTTTCCTCCGTGGCGGTTGATAGCTTTTACAACTTTATTTATATTTCTGATCCCCCACGGAGGGGCTTCGTGGTTGGTGATCATGTATGTATATATATATTTACTACTTTTATATATATTCCTGCTTACTGCGTTTATATCAATTGCAACATCATGTGAGACTAGGAATCATGTGATCACAGATTCAGTCCCCTGAATCTAGATTCAGTTCCCGTGATGGACCTTTTATGTTGTAAGCAGCTTGTAAATATATCTGTGATGTTTGGATTTCCTCAGATGGTTTTTATACCCACGAGGAATTCAGCACCTTTTTGTAAAGTATTTTCGTACGGATGCTTCGCATCTGTCAAATAAAATCAATCCAGCCGAATACGGAATAAAATGGGACTGTAAAAGGACTCAATTACTATTGAGCATCAGGGTTTGAAAAATCTCTTTTATAAAACATCACTGCCATATCTTGCTTAAAATTGAATTTTTACATAAAATTCAAACCCTGTGTATATAGGTGCGAATGAGGCCTCGCACTACTTCCAAATAACAACACATTGACTCACACACACACATATTCAGATAACAGTTTCTTGAAAAGAGGCGGTCACCGTGGTAACACGGATGTCGGGGGGTGCCTAACACCTTCCCTCCGCATAACCAAGTCCCCGGACCCTAATGAATCTCGATTTCACCGACCCGTTTAGCAGTGTCACATCACTGGGTCAATGTGTAAACCTTTTCTCGGTTGTGTTGGTACAACCATTTAAAAAACTAAATGGCGACTCTTATAGTCCAATCGTCGACATTATACATGTCGGACCTTTTTCACTTGTTTTTTCAAACAAATCTCACCTAAAATGAGAACACCAAAGAACAAGTAACGGAAAGGGACAATTAAAAATCTCGACGTTGACAGGTGGCGACTCTGTTGGGGACTCCAGTAAGAGAACTTAAGCCGCTATTACAATTTTTTTAAAATTGTTATCTGCTTGTGTGTGGATGTTGCATTTACATTTTGTGATGAATGTGTACGAATGCATTTCCTTACTTAGTGCTTCGCACTATAAACTACTTGTGATATTAGTGCTTCGCACTATAAACTGCCTGTGATATTAGTGCTTCGCACTATAAAACTGCTTGTTATATTAGTGCTTCGCACCATATCTGCTTGTGATATTAGTGCTTCTCACATGTCATCATTTTCATACGGTAAGACGCGATGTATGTGAATGTATATTGTGTGGTCCCTCCACCAGGAGGCTATCCCGTCAGTGTTTGATTACTGGACTCGTGAGAAGACTAATTCTCCGAGGCTCAGGAAAGGCACCACCCAATTCTCTCCAGTTGAAAGACCGGATTAACTTCCCGTCAAGTAGATTGCGATGATTTGGGAACCTTCATACCAAAAAGCCGCGAGAGTAACCTAAGATAGGTCAGCCTCTGATGAACCCAAAACGGAGGAAAGTCTCTTCATGCTCTCATTTCAAATTACTTGTAAAGCACAATTACTTGTAATTATCTTCCATATCTATTTCCATGTAATAAGAAATATGAAGAAATGTGTACACATACATGCTACAAACAACTGACATCCGTTTTGCAGGATAAAATTCCTAAACTGGACGCATCGTATAACATGTTATTATCCACCTTCCCTAAAGACTAAACTATGCAAGTCTTTTACAGGAAATCAATCGGACCTACCACCCGTTCAAAGTCCAAAAAGGCAGCAGGCCTACAGTCAATCATATCGTCATCCGACCAGACTGAACTTAATCCAGTTTCTCGTAAAGAATTCGACGGATTAAGCAAACAGATTACAAATTTTGCTGTTCTACTAAAAGAATTACACCAGTCTACACAGGGTCAGAAAATACCCGTACATGCTGAATCCTCCACACAAAGAGGAACCCAGGTCGTTACAATACCTGAACTGCAGTTAGATCCGACCAACAAAACTCATGATGTTGCCCTCCCACTGGAGATCCAGACACTGGTGACATCAAAAAGAAAGTCCTCCAAATGGAAGAGACTCTTCGCACTATCAAAGGAATTGGAACACACGGGAGTGTTTCATATGCCGATTTGTGTATTTTCCCTGGTATTCATTATCCAGAAAAATTTAAGACTCCTGACTTTGAAAAATATGACGGGTTAGGAGATCCATACACCCATCTAAAGGTGTTTATTGGAGAACTGGGATCTTATGAAGAGGATGAAAAACTCAGAATGCAACTGTTCCAAAAAAGTCTAACTGGAGAAGCCCGTTCGTGGTACACAAGATTAGAAAATTCAAAGATCCATAGTTGGGAAGAGCTAGCACACGCTTTCCTCACCCAATGCAACTTTCAATCTCAAATGGCTCCTGATAGGTATCAAATTACCAAGATCAAGAAACAGTCTAATGAGTCTTTCAAAGAGTATGCTCAGAGGTGGAGATGCCTGGCTGCCCAAGTTAGTCCTTCCATGACAGAATCAGAGATGGTCATGACTTTCGTAGACATACAAGAAGCACCTTTCTATGAAAGGGTTTTAGCCGGTATCGGCAAACCATTTTCTGAAATGGTTAAACATGGGGAAATGGCTGAAATGGGATTGAAATTCAGAAAGATTCAAGACCTATCTGCACTCAAAGCGGTTGCTGATCACATCCAATCTGGAAATTATGGGAATAACCCCCGGAGGGTTCATAAAAAGAAAGAAGAGGATGTTTCCCTGATACTATAGGGTCAAAAAGGCAGTCAAAACATGCCTATTCAACGGAGAAATTACACTCCCTTTCAATCACAGTCTGTGAACCCTCTAGTACCAAAAGGTGGAGAAGTCAAACGACCTCGAGTATTCACACCCTTAGGGGACACCCTCGTGAACATTCTCAATCTTCTAACAACACAGAAAAAAATCACGCATCTGCTTCCACCAGCCAGCCCTAATGGTCAGGGTTTTAATGCTGCTCGGAAATGTGCTTATCATACCGGGGCACCTGGACATGATACTCAGGATTGTTGGGCCTTGAAACACAAAATCCAAGACCTAATAGACAACGGTGAAATCGTGGTCACCAAACCCGATTAACCTCACGTTCAAGACAACCATCTTCCTCAACACAAGGAAGAATAGGTCAACATGATCAATTGGAGCAGTGGACAAAGTTTTAATTTCAGCTGTGAATCCTCCCAGACCCCCAAAGATGGTGATGACAGATGGGATTATGCCAAGTTCCAATTCATAATGGAACGAAAGATGAAAGCTCTCTGCAAACAAATTGAGCAATTGGCGGAACTGGTGACTTATCAGTATCAAGTGACTCGTCAGCTAATTAGCCAGGAGCATGCCAGTCTCCTACCTATTGTCATGAATATTCCATCTTCGCTTTCAAAAAATGAAATGCTGGAAGACAAAGTGATGAAGAGAGCGAATGCTAAGGCCCGTCGGGATTTTGCCAACAAAAGGGAATTCACACATTTGGGCCAACCTATGGAGGAAATCCTTCATATGTTAATCAATGAAGGAAGGATTAGTTCCCTTCTACCTCCAATCAACCCCCGTTCAGGACGATACAACTCTGAGGGAGTATGTCAATATCATTCTCAATCTAGCGGTCACAACACAGAAGAATGCTGGGCACTCCGCCACCTTATTTAAAATTTAATCGACAGTGGCGTACTGCGTCTGGCAGATAACGACACTGTGTTACGGGCAAGTGAGGATTCATGTCCTACTAAGTGGAAGAGTGTAGTAGTAGTCATATCTACTGAAAATGATGGAGTGAACAAATCACTTGTCATGCCAGTAATTCAACTGAAGGGAGTCAACAATCCTTTGAAAGTGTCCGCTTCCGAGCCAATCAACTTGCCGTGCAGAGCACAATATCCTATTGTTAGCTTGCGTGCAGTTCCATGGAATTATGGAGAAGGTGAAGGATCCACCTCGCATATAACTGCTGTAGTGTTGAAGGAGAATCCACTGTATCTTCCCCAACGGGTAATGAAGCATGTCATCAAGTCTAAGGGGAAAGTACCCATTGAGAAGATTGAAAATTTCCTCCGTACTATGGGTCATAACGAAGCCAAGGTGGTTTTAAGCTTGAAAGAGGCTCCACAACAGATATCAATCTTGGACTTGGTCCTGACTTCCGAGAATCACCGGAAGGTCTTGTTAAAGGTTTTAGAAGAAGCCTATCTACCGACGTCAGTTAATACAAAAAAGTTTCAACATCTGGTTGATCACATTTTCAACAACAATGTGATATCCTTCACTGATGATGACATACCGCCCGAAGGGAACGGTCATTGCAAACCGTTGCACATTGCGGTCTTGTCCTCCGGATATATAGTGGCTGGAGTTTTAATAGATTGAGGTTCCTCTCTGAATATTTGCCCATACGCTACCTTGGTGAAGATGAATATCAATCCCAATCGAATTCAGAGTAGCCATACCATTATTAAAGCTTTTGATGGAGCCCGCCGTAACTCGGTCGGAGTAGTTGAGCTGCCAATTGAGATTGGTCCTCATACATTCTGCGTATCCTTCCATGTGCTCAAGATAGATTTGGGATACAACCTGCTCTTGGGACAACCATGGATTCACATGGCAGGGGCAGTCCCCTCCACTCTTCACCAATAGTTGAAATACATCATCAACAATAGCCTGGTCACAGTCAACACTGAACTGGAGATTCCTCAGCACGGGGACATGCCGTTCATCAATGCCAATAATGATGTTGAGCCAATTAGTTTTCATGCTTTGGAAATAAGCAATACCCAATACCATGCTATTCGAACGCCACTGCCCGAACCCCAGATTTCTGCCGAGGTAATGTCAGCCACGCAAGAAATGATGTCGTTGGGTCATAAACCTAGACAAGGGTTGGGTAAAGATTGTCAGGGTGTCAAGTATTCTATTCGCTTAACCCAGCAAATTGGGACAGCTGAACTAGGCTATTCTGCCAGCTCTAGTCACAGGAATCCTCATAAGCATCAACAGATTTCTGCAGCTTCAACCATGCGGCGTTTAGCTTCGTCTTCAAGCTCTGAGTCCGCACAACCTCCCGTAAAGGTGCCAGCCAATATAATGGCGACGTTATTTCCCAAGCCGGTACCGGTGAAGAAGAAAGAAATCCTTGTTCCAAATCCCGCAGTGGAGGAAGAGGAACGAAGAATCAAGTAAGACGTTATCAGGATGATGTCCGGCATACGCATCATCGTTCATGATGAGCATACCAACAGATACACCCCAGACGATGATTGCCTAGACGTAATGGCTATCATTCGGGACAGGGAAGATGATGGTAATCCCTTTATCACTGCGGTTCACCCTGAATTTGTTATTACCAATTGGAACAGCATTCCTAGCATTGGTCGTCAAGGGTAAAGCGGGCGGAAACTCTTTCTGCCCTGTAGATATAATAACTGCTTACTTTTCTGTATAGTATTAGCGGTTTATTTTGCCAGTATATGCTAACACTGTGCATGATCAACACATTTCATATATACTAAGTGAAAGCATATTTTGTTTCAGGACTATGAATTTAGATGTGCCGGTGCTTGCTGATACGGTGCCTCTTCTCCACAAGGATTGTATCTTTGATGTAGAGATGAATTCAGCCTTGGTGGATATACCGGATGACATTGAGGTGCCTCCAAAAATTCAAGAATGGGTCAAAGACAAACCCAAATCCAACCTTAATCAAACCACTCCTTTCAATCTCGGAACCTTAGAAAACCCTAAGTTAATCCAGATTGGTTCAGACCTTACCCCAAACCAACGGAATGACATGGTTACGCTACTAACCTAGTTCTAGGATGTGTTTGCATGGTCTCATAAGGATATGGTGGGTTTGTCCATTGACGTTGTCCTTCATCGCCTTCCCATTAAAGAGGGATTTAAGCCAGTCAAGCAAAAGCTTCGACGATTGAAACCTGAATGGAGTTTAAAGGTGAAAGAAGAAATTGTGAAACAGTTTCAAGCCGGCATCATAATGGTGTCTAGATATCCTGAGTGGATATCCAACATCGTGCCCGTACCTAAACATGGAGGGAAGGTACGAGTTTGCGTGGATTACCGGGACTTGAACAAAGCTTGCTTAAAAGATAGCTTTCCCGTGCCATTTATCCATATTCTCATTGACAATACTGCGCAATACGACATGTACTCCTTTGAAGATTGCTTTGCAGGGTATCATCAGATCATGGTTGCCGAGGAAGATCGTGAAAAAACTGCTTTCATCACTCCTTGGGGAACTTTTTGCTATAAACGGTTGTCATTCAGCCTCATCAATGTTGGAGCTACCTATCAACGAGCTATGATGGCTCTTTTCCATGACTTAATGCATAAAGAGATCGAGATCTACATGAATGACATTATTGTCAAGTCCCGGAAGGAGGATGACCATATAGACCATCTCAGGAAGTTGTTCAACAGGTTGCATAAGTACAACTTGAAGTTGAATCCAGCTAAGTGCGCCTTTGGCGTTAAATCAGGTAAGTTGCTAGGATTTCTAGTCAGCCACAAAGGGATAGAGCTGGATCCTGCCAAAATCTAAGCCATCACTGAAAAGCCCATTCCTCAGACAGAAAAGGAAATACGGGGATTTTTGGGAAGAATCAACTTCATTAGCTGATTTATCTCTCAGCTCACAGCAACCTGTGAGCCAATTTTCAAGCTATTAAGGAAGAACTCCTCCATGAAAAGGAATGAGGAGGGCCAGAATGCCTTCCGTACAATCAAGAAATAGCTAATTAAAGATCCCATCTTGGTACCACCCAGGGATGATGTTCCCCTGTTTATGTATCTGTCCGTAAGTGACAATGCTATAGGTTGCATGCTGGGACAGAAGGACGATAGAGGCCTAGAATGAGCTATCTATTACCTCAACAAAAGATTCAGCAGCAGTGAACACAAGTGCACTCTGATCGAAAAGACATGTTGTGCTTTAGCATAGGCTGCCATGAGGTTAAAACATTATCTTCATGGTCACACAACCCATCTCATATCCCGCGTAGATCCTCTCAAGTACGTGTTCAGTAAACCTATACTGAATTGTCGGCTGTCCAGATGGCAGTTGATCCTACAACAATTTGACATCGTATATGTGACTCAAAAGTCCATCAAAGGTCAAGGAATTGCGGATCAATTGGCTGTCGCACCATCAGGGGATTTCAAACCCTTGGACACATATTTCCCCGATGAAGGAGTAATGACAGTTTAGCAACACCATCAGTACGATACACGCCAAATGTGGAAGATGTATTTTGATGGAGCTGTTAATATGGAAGGTTCTGGAGCTGGAGTAGCTCTAATATCTGATACGGGGGAGCAGTATTCGGTCGCCATCAAATTATAGTTTGTCAGCACCAACAATACGGCTGAGTATGAAGGCTGTCTTATGGAGCTAAAACGTGCCCATTCAATGGGCATCAGGCGGTTAACTGTCCTTGGAGATTCGAAGTTGGTAATCAGACAATCCACCGAAATCTATCAAACCAAGGAACTACATTTGCTGCCTTACCATCGGAAGGTTTTAAAGATGGCTTTGGGATTTGAAGAAATATCATTTCTACACATTCCTCGTAATAGGAATGATTTTGCAGATGCGCTAGCAACTATGGCCTCCTTGATTCACATATCAGACAAGGAACACTTGCCAAGCGTCACAATTTCCCTGTACAAGGCCCCAGCCTATGGGAATTACGTTGAAGAAGTATCGAATGAGCTACCTCCCATCCAACATCCTTGATATCAGCATATCAAGGAATATCTGCGAGATGGATCTACACCCGCTGAGGCGAGCCCGACTGAACAAAGGCGGATCCACCGACTGTCTATGAAATTCTACATGAGTGGAGATGCGCTCTACAAAAGAGATACAGGATTAGGTCTCCTCAGATGTTTAGACAAAGATCAAGGCCAAAGGCTTATGGATGAAATCCATGGCGGAGTCTATGGCCCCCACATAAGTGGCCCCCTCCTTGTCAAGAAAGTCCTCAGGACAGGACATTATTGGCTATCTCTCAAAGATGATTGCAATGACCACATCAGGAGATGCTATCAGTGCCAGATTCATGGGAATGCTATACATGCCCCTCCACGGGAACTTCACAATATGAGTTCACCTTGGCCCTTCTCAATGTGGGGAATGGACGTTATCGGGCCCATTGAGCCTAAAGCCAGTAATGGTCATCGATTTATCTTTACCATGATCGACTACTTCACCAAGTAGGTAGAAGCAGCCTCTTTTCCCAGGGTTACTAAAGAAGTCATCATTGCTTTCATCAGAAACAATGTTATCTGTTGATATGGACAACCAGAGGTGATTGTGTCCGACAATGCCAAGAACCTCAACAACAAAATGATGGGGGAATTATGCAGTAAATTCCACATCAAACACCACAATTCAGTCATCTATCGTCCAAAGATGAATGGTGTTGTTGACGTGGCTAACAAGAACATCAAGAAGATTATGCAAAAGATGTCCACCAATCATAAAAATTGGCCTAACCTATTGCCTCTGACTCTGTTAGCCTACAGAACCTCAATGCACACTTCCACTGGGGCAACCCCCTACGCATTAATCTATGGGATGGAAGCAGTGCTCCCCATAGAAGTTGAGATGGAATCCCTCAGAGTATTGATAGGTGCTCAGTTGGATGAAGACCAATGGGTACAAGATAGGTATCACCAATTGTCTCTAATAGACGAAAGGCGAACCCCGGCTATCTTCCATGGTCAGTTATATCAGGAAAGGATCGCCCGATCCTACAACAAAAAAGTCTGGCTACGGCAATTCAGACAACATGACTTGGTTTTGAAGAAAATACTGGACAACCAAGATCAGTCTAAGGGAAAATTCGCTCCTAACTGGGAAGGCCCGTTTATTGTCAAGGAAGTATTAACAGGAGGCGCTCTCAGGTTGCAAGAAATGGACGGCGATGAATTTCCGCAACTCATCAACTCAGACGCCGTGAAACGATACTATGTCTGAAGTTACCATCAAATAAACATCCTGGTGGTAGACCATCAGGTCACCAGTCATTCCGGTTTTTTAAACCTTTACCACAAACAACTTTGCTACACTTTGCCCCTCAGGGAAGCATACCTTTCAAGCCAGCAGTCTGGCTTTCTCCTTTGCATTCCTATAACTTAGGTCATCCCACCGTGGATTGAACCTCTTGTGTATACAGTTTGGCTACCCATACATGGGATCAAACTTTTCACCTACAGTTTATCGTCAACCTAGGATTAAACTTTCTCCTCCCCGCACTCTGACCTGCACATGGGATTACGCTTTTCAACTCGCCTTGAGGGGCGAACTACGTCGACCTGATCTCCTCCTCAATAGGAGTATGTAGGCAACCATTTCATATGGCCCGGTCACAATAAAAAAAACAACAAAAACATTCCTACACCATTCCTGCCACATACAGTGTTGAACCTCTTACACCAGGTTCGAACTACGCAGACCTGATCTCCTCTTCAATAGGAGTACGTAGGCATCCATTCATGCTGCGGTCTCACCCCCTACCAAAACACAAACCCTTATCAGTTGGTACTGGGATCATCCTTCAATCCACTACATTTCATTTGGCTTCAGACCAAAGGGATGGAATTACCTGAACCTCCCAAATAGGAGATTTGGCGACCATCTAAGCTGCGGTTATACCTTGAAGAGCAACACCAATCCATAAGAGATGGAATGAACTAGGCTTCTCCTAAATAGAAGTACTGGCGACCATCTGTGGTGCGGTTAATCTCAGAGAGGAAAGCCATACTCCTCTCCTCATTTCCATACAGAAACCAATCCCAAGACACCAAAAAATGGTAAGGATACATACAGATCGATGATCCACTCTGAACTATCCAGAGACAACTCAATGTCCATCCACCAAGGAATAATTCAGAATACATCAATATCACAAGCCCTGAAGCAGTAGGCAAAATATCAAGCAAGTAGCAAAGCGATATAAAAGGGAAGTGATCCAAAAATATATTTCCCTGTCATATATATAATGATGTTTGATATACACAATGTAAACTGTACAGGATAAAATGGCTAAGCTAGTCTGTGTAGGAAAATACAAGATCACCTATAAGTCAGGGTATATGCGAGCTAACAAGCCCAACATGGCGTCCCTCTCAGAAGATGGAGGTAAAGCTGTGGTCTCCTGTATGAGAATATCCACACGACCCAACAGATCTACAGCCATCTGCATGGTGACCATATGATCATCAATATATGTGCTCATCTCTGCGATCATGCCAGTGGTAAGGGACCTCACTGCAGTGATATCTGTGATGGCTATATCCCAGGCAGATATGGCGATATCCCGCTCAACTATCACTGTATCTCTGGCTAATATAGCCTCATCCCGCTCAACGACGGCGGCATCCCTACGAGCCAATGCCTCGTCTCTCTCCAATAGAGCGGCCTCCCTCCCATCAAGAGCAGTCGACATCATAGATCGAATCTGATCTCTCTCAAAGGTCATCAGATGAAGACTCTGCTCTAAGTACTGTGTCAAGTGCTGAATCACAACAGTACTGGTACTAGGAGAATTCGGAAGAAATGTTGGCAACCCAGCAGTGGACTCCTCTTCGATGTAGGTATCAATGTCCTCCATGGGCTCTACATCATCTAACTCGCGCTCCGGTACTACAAACACTGCTGCAGTGGATAAAATCTCTGTCTCCATCCACGCAGAATACTCAGCAGAATAACCAGGATAACTGACAGAAAAAGCCGCTATCTCGCGCCGATCCTAGCAGGCGTATACCCTAGATCAGTCCTCTGCTGAGAGGTACCGAGAAGCTAAACGCTGACCTGTCGCCCCCTCAAAAGGATGAAAATCCTGGAACTGGTCGAACTGCGACATCACGGCCAATGGGTGATAAGTGGTCACTCCCCACAAACCAGCCAGAGAGAGATAGTCCATGCCCGAAGCATGAGTAATGAAGTTGTATGGTGAGCTAAGCCCCGAACACGGCAATATGATAAATGGATCTCTGATATCTGCTAAGAATGTGGACCAGGACAGAGCATCTATACACTCTGATGGCTGAAAAGAGTATGACATAGCTACATCATGGGTAAAGCAGTACCCATGCCGTCTAAGAGTGCCAATCGGTCTCAAGTGTGACATGAACCACACATATAGCATGACTGAACTCCCAGTGAACACTCCTATCGGATAAGTGCAGCAGTAGGATGCCGACCGCAGGGTCTCTGCTACAATCATAGATACAATGGTACGACCCTCCTTGAGAGCTCTCACGGCCATGACAACGCCTATATCTATCTCATCCATATACCGCGATATATACACATATGACAATACACATAGTATCAGTACGTCAACTCTGGCCAAACGCCAATAATCCTCCGATGCGGTGAAATCCCCAGAATGTCGTGAATAGCTATCCTTCGAGCCAAATCTTTCGTACAAAAAATGTTGGGATATCACGTGGCCAGATGCCAACTCATCCTGTACCACTCTGCGCCTCAATCCTATGAGAGTCATGAATCGTCTACTCATGTCTCCCAAAGCCAGAAGCACGCAAGGTCTATCTAAAGGCAGCATCGTCAAATGTGCATACTCCTCTAGAGTAGGAGTCAACTCATGGGTGCCGAATCAGAATACATGTCTATCCGGTAGCCAATGCTCTATCATCCCGTCCACAAATCCTGCAGGAACCTGAAAAGTCAAAAAAGTCATGGTATGCTGTAATAAATGATATATAGTCACCCTGTTTGGTGGTGATATGCTATCATACCACGATCGCATACCCGATGTCACCACTAACGGTGGGGTATGATCTATACGGCTAACTGTCGAAGAAGACATCTGTGCGGGCTATGTCATAAGACCATCCAGGGGTCAATGCCGAATATCTCTGGATATACATACATATGCATAACATGATACATGCATAACAAATAATAGATGGCAATATGATATAGGGAATGAAAAAAAAACAGTGCATACATTCCTAAATATATCGTCATCTAATACATCATCTCTGTACAGCTACAAATACAGGGAAATGGGGCACAGATGCCCTACTACTGACAGAGGCCTATCAAAAGATATAGCGAGAATGGGGCACAGCCACCCAATATCTAACAGAGGCCTATCAAAAGATATAACAAGAATACACATCAGAAGAAGACAATGGTGTCGATGTCCACATCATCAATCCTGTCCACCTGATGTAACTCCTCCTGAGTCACTGGATCTCTATCAACAGGGATGTCAGGCCTATATAAAGGAGGATCTGCGCCAGCAAAACCGAATGGATCACCTGAGGGGCCAGCGCCTGAGTTGGAAGGATCAAATGAAGCCGCCTCTGCCGGATCTCTGCCCAAATGTGGGATAAATATGTGTGCATGGTCCAACTACCGGGTCAAACTATCAATCTGGGTAATATGAGTCGGATCTCAGACCCAAGCTATCCAATCCGTCATCATCAAGGATCCTGGAACCATGTCCCCCATAAACTGTGTGGTGTGGGACTGAGCTCCAATAGTGCGAGGGGACCACCACCGATGGAACGTCTCCTGAGTACAAGGACCCTCTGACAATGCAAAACCGTCAACCCCCAACAAGGGGATATCAGTAACGGGTGACTGCGATACAGGCCAATAATGTCTGGCAGGAGGCAAGATCGGTATACGAATCTCCCCTGTGGTGCTCCTAATAGCACGCCCTCCTAAATAGAGCTCCCAGCCTCCATCTGTGAAGAAAGGAACTCTCCTGGTGGAAATCACATACTCGACTCCAGTCGGGTATCCATCCTCAAAACCCACGGTCAGGTGTGCCCCAGAATAGGGAAGCCATTTGATGGTGTCGGCCATCAGTAACTCCAGCTGTATACGACAATGAATGAATCCTTCAGCTACAGGGACCTCTGGCAGAATCGAATGATGCCATCGTCGTCCTCGTGGATAGGTGATGAGTGAGTTTTATACACATGAATTGGATACATTCGGGCTTAATTCATTGTTGTTCTCAAGTCTTTTAGAATAGTTTTTATGTCTTTGTGTCCATTCATGCATGTTTTACATTATTTTGTAGGAATTGGGACAAAAGTTACTTGGATCGACGTTTGGGTGGGCTAGATTCGCGTTTTCGGCTTGCCATTTACACATCAGTCACTTCAGAGCCAATTTGAGTGTTTCTACATACCTTATTTCGAAAAACTCAAAGAATGAAAGTTGTAGATCTATGTCTCCTCTTTCCGGGACATCTTGAATCATCGAAATTGAAGTTCGGACGAAGAAGTTATGGCCATTTTCCCAAAGGATGTCGGAGTAGAAAATTTCCAAAAAAGCACCAGCACTGGGGCGCCCATTTCAAGGCCATTTCCAGCGCCGGGGCGCTATAAGGTAGTGTCTGAGTGTCAAGCCTAGAGCGGGGGCGTTGGGGGAAGGGCTTGGTGCGGCCTGGACGCGTTTTGGGCGAATTTTGACACCTTTTTGACTCCAAATTGGATTGTGTTTGTTCCTAAGCTAAAAATTGGACTTGTAATCTATAAATACTTGATGTAAGGCATAAAATAAAGGGGGATTACATAGAGTAGACTAGATTAAATACTCCATTAGATTAGACATTAACCCTAGTTCTTATTAGTTTTGGAGATTAAAACAACTTAGAGATCATTGAAGATCAAGAGCAGGAGCAAGAGGGGAGCATCAGATTTGCTGACAACAGATTCTATTATCTTTTCTTATCATACTTTTATCTTTTAATGTCTATTCAATTGTGGATTCTTGGTTGTAATTCATTAATTATGAACTAACTCTTTTATTAAGATTTCAATTGAACTTTTTATGGTTATAAATTAGTTATTTGATTTATTCCAATTATTTGTTTTGAAGTGAATTGTTCATCTTACTTTGAGCTTATTGATTAATTATCTGATCAATAATTACCTTGTTACTCTAGAAGGAATTGGGAAAAGAATTCTAGGGTTAGAACTGGGCTTGGTGATATGTGACTTAGTTATTTGTACAGTGAATAATTAGGTTTGTGAATAGAATGAGAATATCTATTTGCCGCATGTAACACATAAGGAATTGGGATTGTAGCGAGTTTAATTCAATTATTTTGCATAGAGATATAGCAAAATTAATCTGGGTTAAATAGAAGGCAATTGATCACTCGAGAGAGGGCTTTTGGCATTTGAGAATTCCTGTTAATAATTCAGTAGATATAATAATTGGGATAGTTGAATAATTGATTTATAATTCATAATTGGGGATATTGGAGTCTTAATTCTTATTTATCTGAACTCCATCAACTCTTAGTTGTTTATTTGCTTTCTTTTAGAATAATCTTTTTGTTTTGTTTAATTTAGTTTTCTTAAATCTAGAAATCACAATTATTAGTTGTTTAAATAAAATTGATTTGGTTAAGAATTAGTACTTGGTGATTTTTATTAAATAATTCCTCGTGGGAACGATACTCTACTTTCACTTTATTACTTGTTAACCGTGTATACTTGTACGTATTCATTGATTGCGAAATCGATCAACAAGTTTTTGGCGCCGTTGCCGGGGAATTAATTTAATAATTATTTACCAATATTAATTTCAATCAAATTAGTCTTAATTTAAACAATTTTATTTTTATTTTTATTTCTCATTCTCTTCCTATATTTCTCTCTTTTTAGGTACCATGAATGACTTTGCATATCAATGGCCATACACGAACATAACTCAACCACGGAGAGCGGAGATTGACAGACTCAAGAAACTTTTTGTATTGTCAGCACAGATGGAGACACTTTCGAGGATGCTTGAAGCTTTTGAAGCTCAACTTCGTCAAAGTGTGGTGGTTACTTGTGATTATTGTGCTGGAAATCATATGAGTCATCAATGCGCCATCAGTTTCGAGCCGGTACAGTATAGTGGTGATTACCCCAACAGTTATGTCTATCCCAACAACTATCATCAGGATTGGGGGTATCACCCGAATTTTTCATGGAGTAACAATCAAGATCAATTTTATGCTCCAAGTCCAACATACCCACCAGATTTCTCGTGTCCACCTCCACTACAACAGGAAGAACATTCAAATTGGGAGGAAGCCTTGGAAAAATTCATTAGAGCTTCTGACAAAAGGAACGAGGAACAAGACAAAAGAATGAATCAAATGGAGCTAAGTATACAAAGTCAGAATGCATCAATCAAGAATTTGGAAAATCAATTGGGGCAGATAACACATGCGTTGAACAACCGTCCTCAATACACTTTGCTCTATGACATGGATGACGAGACTGATGATGAGCCTGAACCAAATCTGCAACCGGATGTGCCAAATGATATAGATGCTGAAAGAGAAGAAAGACTTGTGGACCAAGAAAAGGATTTCGGCGAAGATCTAACTTTGAGTACCAATGAAGATGAGCCAATTTTGATAGTGTCCCATGTACCTTCTCCACCAAAGTTCAAGAATCCGGGAAGTTTTGCAAAACCATGCCCAATTGGCAGTCATGTCGTAGGCAAAGCTCTTTGTGACATAAGAGTTAGTACAACTGTGGAGTCATGGTGGGTTGAAAAGGAGAAGATAGAGGAAGAGTCCATGGTGTTTGACAAGCTTCCATGCTATAATTTGATCACAAACACAATGGGGAAAGCACCTAGTGGTTTGCCGTACTTAATAGGGATCCTATCTAAAAAGATCATGTTAGGTGACTTAAACTCAATGGCCATTACAATTGGGAACCTACCAAAAGCTATATTATTTTCGATGGATGGAGGGTTCCTCAACTTTCGAAGGGGAATTGGATAGAGAATTGAAGAAGTCAGGCTGAGACTATAAAACAAGCGCTTATTGGGAGGCAACCCAAGTTTAATTTTTACTTTTAGTTTTTATTAAATTTTATATTAGTAGTTTTGAATTTGTATTTATTTAGGATTTAATAAAATTGCTTCTATCATGGTTTACAGGTTAGTCAAGTCAAATTCAAGTGGTGCCCAATTTGTTCCATGTGCCTAGCATATTCTCCAAACTTAGTGGACAATGAGGAAGATTGTTATATTTTCAGGAAGTCCTCTGCTTTACTTTTTTATATTTCATCCATTGAGGACAATGTCTAGTTTAAGTTTAGGGGCATTTTAGTGTCGTATTGCATATAGTTAGTTATCTGCATAGTAGTTCATTTTTTTTGTGTTAGCATTGTGTTTCTTTTTAGGTTGCATATAGTACATGGTAGTTATTTGCATATTCATATGTGTTGCATTAGTATGTGTTCATGTAGTATAATTGCATTTTTTTTGCATGAATCTGTGTGATCGGTTGGTGTGGTCTTAGCTCGGCCTATGATAAGATTGGTATTAATTGTTAAATTGAACAATGTTAATAATTGATGATGAGTTCTAATTTTAATCATGATGATAATCTGAGCCTGTCTGAAACTTATGTAACCGATTCGCACTTAAAGTTTAACTGTTTTAATCTACTTGGTTCAAGTGTTTCATAATTTGTTTCTGAGGGAAAATCTTGGTTAAAATTTAAGGAAATTAGTGAACTGATGGTAAAGGTTAGAATGACGTAAAAACTTGAGTTTGGGGGAATCTATGGGATATATATATTACAAAAAGAAAAAAAAAGAGAAAAAATGATGAAAAGAAAAAAAAATAGAAAATCCAGAAAAAGAAAAAAAAAGAATAAACACCATGGCATGCTTGTCTAGTTGTGTGGCCTTTGTTACTTGAGTAAGTAAGCCCGAGAGGATTGTCTTTACACCTAGCGCCCTAAGGTCTTAATGGCTTGGGAGTCGTTGGTCGAAAGCTCGTTAAGGTAGCACTGAAAAGCCTAAGGGAATAAGACATTGCACAGCCATGAGAAAAAGAAAAAAAATGAATAAAACACGAGAAAGAGCAAAAATGCCCTCGTGGTTGAATAAAAGTATAAATAAATCTTGTATTTTACCCTTAGACTTGGTAATTGCTTAGTTTTAACCGGAGTTGTCATGTTCACAAAAGTAATTGAATTGGAACTGAAATTTTCCTTCTAAAAAGTTTGTTATGTGATTATCTTGAATTGTGGTTGGTTAAATGGTTAGCAAGCACACACGCACAACATGGGTGATGACAGGTTTGGATTGACTAATTGGTTAGAGTTATGGATTTTGACTTGATTGGATATATTGTTTGAGTACCAATGATATCTTTGAGGCCTGTTGCTATATATTATACTGATTTATTACTAGGTTCGTATGTATATTATAAAGTAGATCATGCATATGCATTCATGTAGTTGAGTTAGTTTGTTTATTTTTAGTTCTTTTGTGTTTTTGCTTGAGGACAAGCAAATGTTTAAGTTTGGGGGTATTTGATGAGTGAGTTTTACATGAATTGGATACATTCGGGCTTAATTCATTGTTGTTCTCAAGTCTTTTAGAATAGTTTTTAAGTGTTTGTGTCCATTCATGCATGTTTTGCATTGTTTTGTAGGAATTGGGACAAAAGTTACTTGGATCGACGTTTGGGGTGGCTAGATTCGCGTTTTCGGCTTGCCATTTACATAGCAGTCACTTCAGAGCCAATTTGAGTGTTTCTACATACCATATTCCGGAACACTCAAAGACTGAAAGTTGTAGATCTACGTCTCCTCTTTCCGGAACATCTTGAATCATCGAAATCGGAGTTCGGACGAAGAAGTTATGGCCATTTTCCCAAAGGACGTCGGAGCAGAAAATTTCCAAAAAAGCACCATCGCCGGGGCGCCCATTTCAAGGCCATTTCCAGCGCCGGGGCGCTATAAGGCAGTGTCTGAGCGTCAATCCCAGCGCGGGGGCGTTGGGGGAAGGGTTTGGTGCGGCCTGGACGCGTTTTGGGCGAATTTTGACACCTTTTTGACTCCAAATTGGATTGTGTTTGTTCCTAAGCTAAAAATTGGACTTGTAATCTATAAATACTTGATGTAAGGCATAAAATAAAGGGGGATTACATAGAGTAGACTAGATTAAGCACTCCATTAGATTAGATATTAACCCTAGTTCTTATTAGTTTTGGTGATTAAAACAACTTGGAGATCATTGAAGATCAAGAGCGGGAGCAAGAGGGGAGCATCAGATTTGCTGACAACAGATTCTATTATCTTCTCTTATCATACTTTTATCTTTTAATGTCTATTCAATTGTGGATTCTTGGTTGTAATTCATTAATTATGAACTAACTCTTTTATTAAGATTTCAATTGAACTTTTTATGGCTATAAATTAGTTATTTGATTAATTCCAATTATTTGTGTTGAAGTGAATTGTTCATCTTGCTTTGAGCTTATTGATTAATTATCTGATCAATAATTACCTTGTTACTCTAGAAGGAATTGGGAAAAGAATTCTAGGGTTAGAACTGGGCTTGGTGACATGTGACTTAGTTATTTGCACAGTGAATAATTAGGTTTGTGAATAGAATGAGAATATCTATTTGCCGCATGTAACACATAAGGAATTGGGATTGTAGCGAGTTTAATTCAATTGTTTTGCATAAAGATATAGCAAAATTAATCTGGGTTAAATAGAAGGCAATTGATCACTCGAGAGAGGGCTTTTGGCATTTGATAATTCTTGTTAATAAGTCAGTAGATATAATAATTGGGATAGTTGAATAATTGATTTATAATTCATAATTGGGGATATTGGAGTCTTAATTCTTATTTATCTGAACTCCATCAATTCTTAGTTGTTTATTTACTTTCTTTTAGAATAATCTTTTTGTTTTGTTTAATTTAGTTTTCTTAAATCTAGAAATCACAATTATTGGTTGTTTAAATAAAATTGATTTGGTTTAGAATTAGTACTTGGTGATTTTTATTAAATAATTCCTCGTGGGAACGATACTCTACTTTCACTTTATTACTTGTTAACCGTGTATACTTGCACGTATTCATTGATTGCGAAATCGATCAACAATAGGTGTCTAAACCTAACACACTCACGGGACGCAAGCATGGAAGCCTCTCATAGGCCCAGAACTGCCAACACAAAGGCAAACATCTGCTGTCAGTTCACACTCTTAACCTATACATAGTACATGATAAGAGAAATACTCACCAACAGAAATGGGTAAAATCCTAGCCAAGCCTTGGTCAAACCCTGTGAGCGCATACACATGCCCCGGAGGAAATAGGCAAAGGTGTAGGAGCCCCAATCATACTCTATAATACGGTTCACATCACGCGTGGCGCTGATCAAAGCGAAAGATACCGTAGAAGAGTTATATGCTATGAAGCAGCCTCTAATGATCATCAGGAACAATCGCCGCAGAACGCGATCCCTGATTCTGACATCATCAGGCATAGGCTCACTCAATAGCCCGCTCATAGCATCTACGCTCAAAGGACCTGAACGGACAGTCCTACCTTTGAGCGCCGCCGCCGGAACTCCTAATAAGGATCTAACGGCAGTAGGGGTAATATTTACCATGCAAGGCACTGGCTCCCCTACAAACTCCATACCTGTGATAAATCACCAATCCATAGGCATCATCATCACCTCGCAATCTAACAGATGGAGTGACTGAGTCTGATGAAACCATCTCTTAGACAATGCCCTGAGATAACCCCAGGGACAACGACGGGGAAGGATGGAGAAGAATGCCCCAAATCCCCACTCATGCACTACCGCTCTATAGTTATGATGAAGCGCCTGATACATGGAGTGAATGCTGAACCAGTTCGCTCGAGGCTGTGTAAAACCAGGAACCTGCATGAAATGCAGATCAACATCAAAACCCTTTAATCTTCATCAATAGGAAAGAAGGAAGATCAAAGTCTAACGCCAAACCTCGTTAGCATGCAAATACATCGATGGATGTCTGCCCAAATCACCCAGCAACTCTGGATTCACCACCTGAATGCTCGAAAGCTCCCTGCGAGGGACAGGTGCAGCAGGAACGAGGTCCTCTATCAGAATATCTGCCTCCTCGTCCTCAACGTCTGGAACATCTACCTGGATAGGACGTATCACGGCCTCCACCAACCGACGAGGCTGTCTGATAGAACGGGGACGAGGCACTTCAGAAGACGTCCGCCGTACGTCAGAAGTGGTCCTATAGGAACTGCTCGGCTGATCCGGATCCATAGTATCTGGACAACAAGTCTCCAAATCACCTCAGAAAGGGTGTTGTATTTCCTTACCTGGAGCTTTTTAGAATGCATTTTATGACTATGTGCATGCATGCATTTACTTTAACATATATAATAGAGTTAAAATGCATGACTACCCAATGCCTACATTTGGAAAAATTTTGCCATAGTTCCCTCTGAAAATAGGACTATCCACATGCATACAGACATGTCTAGGTGGCCATTCAGTAGCACACCTGCCCAAAAGTCATATACATAATATATGCATTAAAAATTAAAATCATCATGCATCAGGCCAACCTCAATACTAGGAGTATTTTGCCTTGCTACCTTATGCTCATTGGACCTCAAATATGACAAAAAATAGCAGAAAAAGGTGCCAATTTGACTGTCTCAAAAGTCAAAATTTTTCACATCATTATGTTCAGCATGGTTTAATACTAACATTTACTATGTTGGATATTTTGTATCTAGTCATTTGTGCATACATAATCACTACTATGTGTTTAGATGCATTTCATGCGATAACTCAAAATCCAACGGACAGAAATGAGAGAAAGTACAGGCATATGTTACCAAGATAGTGTAGAACACTCGTAAGGTAATAAAATTTGTAGAAAGCAGCCCGAACTCAGCAGATCTGAAAGAGGCTCACGTATTTTCCTTCGCGCAACAAGTTGAGATTGACTTGTGAGACCAACCAGCTGGAATTTATCATCCACGGTTGGCCGCAGGCCCATCTGCGGCTGTAGCAGGTGCACCTGCGGTACTCCCATATGGGTCCCATCACTCCGGCTTGGTCCAGTGCGAGATGGAAAGGAGTTCTTACAAGCTAAAAAGGCCAAATCTGGGATAAAAATGATACGCGATTGAGCAGAATAGCCTAAAACCTTGGTTTTTCTAGATCCAACTGTGGCTACTTTTTCTTCCATTGGTATTCGCCCGAACACAGGGTTTACTATGCCGATGATTCAAGTCTGTGCATAGCACATTCGGCAATACCGTACAGAGGTCTGATGCCGTTAGCGTAAGGTTGTCACCCCAATGTTTTCACACAAGCTAGTCCCCGATGGGGGTTACGATGTGAGATCCCCAACGGGGGTTACAAAGCATGCTCATCCGTTGACACACAAATCAACGAAGGTTAAGCAGCCTTGACAGTATTACAGCCGATAGTGATTTAAACCTATTAGAGCTCTGAAGCTATTCGAGGTTTTTACACCCGACCTCTCAGATCCCCGGCGGGGGTCACAACGTAATGTTCTGTTGATTCACACGTCGGTGAAGGTCAAGCAGCCTTGACAGTATATCCCACAGGATTTTTCAGCCGTTGATTCACATGTTGGTGAAGTACACGTCAACGAAGGTCAGGCATCCCTGACAGTATTTGCTGTTGGCAGTAAACCCAACAGAATCTTGGCATATTCTGGCGATACTGACCAGGAGAGGTCAATGTCATCAAAGAGGATAGATGATGGAATATGTTATACACATCCTCAAACAAATCAAGCTTTATCCCCACAGATCTCTTACACATAAGAGGTACATCTGCAGGATCAAGTCATTATCCAGGAAGATGGTGATAACTCCAACATCAACATCCTACCAAATTCAGATTACACATCAAATCTGATCATCATTGCCAATCCCCAGTTGAAGCAACAGGGAGCCAGCAATCATCCCTAGCGTGTTGGGCTACAACCCGGTACACATGCATCGTACATTTGCATCATGTTGCTATTCATAGCACCATGTTCATCTTGTTACGTTTCAAGTGTCTAGGATTCTTTATCCTACCCATGCATCGCCATGCATGAGTATGATAAAGAGGGGCATCTGTAGACACTCAAAATTTTCTGTACACCTGTCACTAATATTGTAGGAGGATAGATTCGTCTTTTAAGAGGGAACCTTGAAAGACAATCCATATCCATGTCGGATACTACCGGAAGTTTAACATCAACCCCGGATCGCAATCTAGGAGTAATAATTCCAATCTCGGAGATAACCCTGAGGCATGCAGATCAATATCGGAACACACACCAGATAAGACCGATTAGTCTCGAAGATAACCCCGAGGTATCCAGTCTCAGTCCAAACCATGGGAATAGCCACCAACCTTGGTGATAACCCCAAGGAACATAATTTTGGCGATAACCCTGGAAATGCTTGTTACAAGTGCGACCAGCTTCAATCTCGGCGCTCACAATGAGATACAATATACCAGCTCGACGATAACATCGAGAAGACAGGCACACCTCAAGGATGACAATGAGGACCTTTAACAAATTACAGCAGTCCAATCTCAGCGAAGCTGAGCAACGTCTGCTTTATCAGCCCAATCCGGCGATAACACCGGTGAGGGGCAACATCGTCATCTGACCAACATGATGCCACGCCACATCATTTCAACATATCTATGCAACAATGTCCCACAAGACTAATCAATCCCGAGTGACTATTGTACGGGGTAACGGATGAAAGTTGAAGCTTGAAGACCGGAGGGCACCGTCCCATCTTCAATGACTTCGTACAAACTCTAATCCCATGCCATCGTACAACTCTCGACAACGGCGGTCCGAAATAGGTTCTGTATACCTCAAACGGATGCCCGGATTGCACTTCTGAAAGTTTGAGTGGACATTACAGTGTTCGAGTGCACGTACTTCGAGACGACCCGAGCCAAAAAACCTGGGCCCACCCGGGTTGCCTCTGGTACACCTGCGGCTCAGCTGTAGGTACACCTGCGGCTCCACCCTCTATAAATAGAGGGTTTGGGGTGGCCATTTTGTAAGAGAAAAACGGTGAGGAAGCCCTGCCCAATTTGCTCTGCACTCATCCCAGGCAGTGTACTTTCCCCTTTTAAACACCTGTGAGCTCATATATAACCCTTTTGTACCTAAAAAAGTATGTGTTTACTCACTCTAAAGATATAGAAGTCTTCTTTGAGAGCCCACTGTAAGCCTTCTTACACACTTTAGAGTCCTTCTCTTCATCTTTGCACACACCCTTCTACACGTTGAGAGTCGTGTTGCTTGCTTTTGCCCGGACTTCGGTCCGTGGTTTCATTTTAGTATATATATATATATATATATATATATATATATATATATATATATATATATATATATATATATATATATATATATACTTATATATATTATCTGTGGTCGAACTTTGTTCGATGAGCCTAGACCTCGGTCTGGAGCATTTACATGCTTTAATATATATATACTTATATATATTATCTGTGGTCGAACTCTGTTCGATGAGCCTGGATTTTACATCTGAAGCGTTTACGTGCTTTAATATATATATATATATATATATATATATATATATATATATATATATATATATATATATATATATATATATATACTTATATATATTATCTATGGTCGAACTCTATTCGATGAGCCTGAATTTTACATCCGAAGCGTTTACGTGCTTTAATATATATATATACTTATATATATATATTAACTGTGGTCGAACTCTGTTCGATGAGCCTGGATTTTACATCCGGTGCGTTTATTCGCTTTTATATATATATATATATATATATATATATATATATATATATATATATTTTTATATTTCGTCCTGCCTGGAGTTCACTTCGTGGCAGTTGATTGCTTTGTACAACTTTCTTTACGTTTTGTCCCGCCTGGAGTTTCCTCCGTGGCGGTTGATAGCTTTTACAGCTTTATTTATATTTCTGATCCCCCATGGAGGTGCTTCGTGGTTGGTGATTATGTATGTACATATATTTACAGCTTTTATATATATACATGCTTACTACGTTTATATCAATTGCGGCATCATGTGAGCCTAGGAATCATGTGATCACAGATTCAGTCCCCTGAATCTAGATTCGATTCCCGTGATGGACCTTTTCAGATGTAAGCAGCTTGTAAATATATTTGTGATGTTTGGATTTTCTCAGATGGTTTTCATACCCACGAGGAATTCAGCACCTTTTTGTAAAGTATTTTCGTACGGATGCTTCGCATCTGTCAAATAAAATCAATCCAGCCGAATACGGAATAAAATGGGAGTGTAAAAGTTCTCAATTACTATTGGGCATCAGGGTTTGAAAAACCTCTTTTATAAAACATCACTGTCATATCTTGCTTAAAATTGAATTTTTACATAAAATTCAAACCCTGGGTATATAGGTGCGAACGAGGCCTCGCACTACTTCTAAATAACAGCACATTGACTCACACACACACATTCAGATAATGGTTTCTTGAAAAGAGGCGGTCACCGTGGTAACACGGATGTCGGGGGGTGCCTAACACCTTCTCTCCGCATAACCAAGTCCCCGGACCCTAATGAATCTCAGTTTCACCGACCCATTTAGCAGTGTCAAATCACTGGGTCAATGTGCAAACCTTTTCCCGGTTGTGTTGATACAACTATTTAAAAAACCAACTGGCGACACTTATAGTCCAATCGTCAACATTATACATGTCGGACCTTTTTCACTTGTTTTTTCAAACAAATCTCACCTAAAATGAGAATACCAAAGAACAAGTAACGGAAAGGGACAATTAAAAATCCCGACGTTGACACACACTGGATTCATTTTCTTTAAAATATTTTTATCATTCTCCGTCCTAAATGGTGATATAACTGAATATCTTTGACTTGTAGTACAAAGATGAACGATTACATGATGAATATCTTTGGCCCGTAGTGCTAAGATGTACAGGGGTTGAGATGAACATGACCAACTGATGAATATATTTGGCCTGTAGTGCAAAGATGAATATTTGATTCAAGATGTATATTGATTGATGTTACAGGGATAAAATATTGATGATGGACTTTTAAATTTTAGAAGATAGTAGAATTCATTCTCTACTTAACTCTTCTAATGAATTGTTGTTTCTGCTGTAGTTGTTGATCTAAAACTTGTTGTCTATTATATTCTATCAGATTTTTCCCTGTTGATGACTAAGAATAATTTATTGTACATTATCTTAATCATAATATTCTTTATTGGGCTAGTTAAGCTCACCCTTTTCCTTTTTGTTCCATTTTTCTTCTTAGGAGGCAAGAATATAGCGGGAAATAGTTGGGGTATGGAATGATGGTTCAAGATAGTTGTTTTAGTAGTCCTCACTAATTTGTAAGATAGTGTATCAATAATTATAATAAAAACTCCATTTGAGTTTGAATACTGTCTAGATGACAATATTTGTATTTAAACTCATAGTATATGTGTTGTCGTATTTTACACGACAATTCTATTAATAAAGTTGTAGTTGTTTCTGTACCATGTATTTGGTGACTCAGAATGGGTGATGTATACCTATTTTGGGGGGTCACAGTTGGTAGCAAAGCTTAGGGATATGGTCTCCAGCAGAGATCGGGGAATAAAACTAAGAGGGGAGAGACGAGTACATCCTTCGCTAGTGTGTCCTACCTAAGCTTATTTATTATTTAATTGGTCGGTTAGAATATAGGGGCATTATGTGGTATGTCAATTTCATTAATTAACCCTTATTTTGTTGTAGTATTTGAGAATGGCAGCTGAAAATGTTAACAATGGAGTGAATGAGACCGTTGAGACACCTCTAATCACTAACCAGGATAATGTAATGTCAGGAGAAGAAGAAATTAGAGATATCCATATGGTGAGTGAAGAATTAATAGTTGCACCCGAATTAGTCGCAGAGGTAGCAGCTGAGAGTGAGGAAGAAGAGGAACCTGAGGAGGATTTATTAGGAGAATTTTATGATCAAAATGTAGAATTGCAAAATCGTATCCATTAGTTAGAAGAGCAGGCTGAAGAACGGCAGGCGGTCGTGGAGCAAAGGGATGCAACAATTCAAAATTGTGTTACCCGATGTGCGATGCTTGAACAGAAGTACTCTTTGGCAGAGTATAAAATATTAGAGCTGGAATCTGAGAATGCTATGATCAAAGTTCTGATGAAAGAAGAAACAACTGAATGAATGAGAATGAAGGATGCATGGGTAAAAGCCGCACGACGGGTTGATATTGTAGAAAAAGAGGTCTGATCCAATAAGGCCAAAATGAATGAAATGGATTTTGCTTTTTAGACAGTAATTGGGAGAATCCAACATCGAGTTCGGAATTACCCTGTGCAGAGTGGTCAACCCCAATTCGATATAGACCGGAGAGTAATGATTCAAATCATGGATCAGGAATGCAATGAAGCAATTGAGGGTGGAATATACTCTATAGCAAAGTTAAGTCCAGTTGGGACGATGATACCAAAGGCTATCGCAGACAAGTCAAAGTCAGCGGTTCAAGGGAGAGCGTTTGTCGTGACAGTTGAGAGCAACATAAGTCAGTAATCAAAATACGTAACCTTCTAGACTTAGCTGGTTACTATCAGAGGTTCGTGGAAGGATTTTCTTGAATCGCTACTCCATTAACTCAGCTGACTCGAAAAGATACAAAATTCTAATGGAACAAGGAATGTCAGAAGAGCTTCCAAGAACTCAACATGCGGCAACGACGTTGGCTCAAGCTGTTGAAAGATTACGATCATACCATCCAATACCATCCTGGAAAAGCAAACGTGGTAGCTGACACATTAAGTAGAAGATCATATGCGGGTACGAGTGCGATATTGTTGAACACAAAGACCCATTTTGTATGACTTATAAATGATAGAGATAAAGTTAAAGACTCTAGGGATCCACGTGATGATATACGAGTAGAATCGACTTTAATCGATAAAGTTAAAACCGCTCAAGCTACACACCGGAGTTGATGAATATAAAGAAGAAGGTGCAAAAAGGCATTATTCTAGAAGTAAGAGTCGATGAAGAGAAGAAATCTCAACCCTTAATTTGTTGGTCCATTTGAAATTCTCGATCGAGTTGGAAATGTGGCCTATAGACTCGTTTGACCGCCAAATATGTCTCGTGTTTATAACGTTTTTCACATATCCACGCTACGTAAATATGTGAAAGACCCGAACCACATTATTGAGTTAGAACCAGACGAGATAGTCGAAGATTTAACGTACGAGGAGGTACCTATCAAGATCTTGGATAGGAAGGAGCATGTCCTACGCACAATGGTTATACAACAAGTCAAAATTCTGTGGAGGAACCATGATACTGAGAAAATGACCTGGGAGTTCAAAATGGAAATGAAAGCGAGGTATCCTCACCTTTCCGAAATATTAGGTACGTACATCAATTTCAAGGACGAAATTTCATAAGGGGAGGTTGTAAGACCCCAAAATTTTTTTTTTAAATAAAATAGAATTTCCACTATTTATTATTTTTAAATAGTAAGGGTTGATTTGATTAATGTGGTTAGTCATGGGTAAAATGCGCAAATATTTTTTTATAAGCAAGTGGTTATAAAATATTCATTGTTGTCGGAGAATATTCGTTTGGCCGTAGAATATTTTTGCTGTTGGGGAATATTCGTACGACGGCGCAGCCTTTTGTGGGCCCCATAATAGAAATCGATTAGATAAAGAAAACGACAAGTATGAGTTTTTATAAATAACGGCGTAGTTGTTACCGTTAGCACTGTTAGAATACCTGATGGTTAAAATACAGTAATACGCGGTGTTGCACAGTAGCACACGGTATTGTACCAATTATTAATTCTTACATAAGAAGACACTACTCAATAATTGTTACAATAATTACTGTTCAATATTTAATTTTATTGATTCAATAATTGCTATATTGATATTTTATATTATTATTGTTTCAATAATTATCACTGCACAGTATTTTCCATTATCAGATCAATAATTCATATTATTTGAATAATATTATTAGATAGTATTATTGGCAATGTCTAAGAAAGTTCTGTCTAGGAGAGATTATTTAATTACGCGCTAGTAAGGAAAAATCCTTACCGGAAGGCCCTCTCTTTCCTGAGAACGACCGGGTTGTCATTATTATGATTCTGTAATATTAATTGTGAATAATTAATTATTGATTTATATATAAGAAAAATATTTATTTATGTGGATATAAATGGAGGAATTTTTAAAAAAGTGACAATTGTTGAAAATTAATATTTTATCTTTTTTGATAAAATAATACATTCAAATATATTATTATATTACATTATAAATGTATAATGCGATAATATAATAATATAATAATAGTGATATTTTTACAATGAATGTGTGATATATGAATAAATGAGGAGGAAGAGTATTTTTGTTACAATAAATGCTAAAAACATGTTAAACATGTTGGTGGATCCTATTTTTGACTAAAATTTGATTATAGCCTGCAAGATCGTCCGTATGTGAATTTCGGTCAATTTTTGTTTAGAATTTGGAAAAACTTAAAGGTACAAAGTTGTAGAAAATTAAATTTCCTATGGAATGCACATAAGATTTGAATTTTTCTGATAAAAAGGCTATTTATTATGAATTATTGAAGTTTCAGAATATTGGGTCTGAATTGATTTTGTTACAAAAAATATTTAAAACATGTTTTTCATGTTGGTGGGCCCCACTTAATGTTGTAAATGCTGAATTCAGATTGTCAAAGTGGGCGTAGGAAAATTTTTAATAAATATTATTATTTTATTAAATTTTCTGCTTTGGTGTTCTAAGCATTTTTCTATAAATAGGGTGCTTAGGTTAGAATTGAAAATCACACCAGAATCTGAAGTTTTCTCTCTCTATATTATCGAGCGTATTTTTGTGAGTGTTTTGATACTTTGAGTATTGCTATACGGTGCAAGTTTCTTTCAGCGTTATATCTGATATTCCAGCCAGAAGTACTATTCTTTTAAGGTAAGGGATGTTATTTTTTTCGTAAATGATATTGATTCTTTCAATATTATTATACCGGAATATTGGTATGAATTTTATTATGAAATTTTTACCTTTTCATGTCAGAGTTACTATTCACGAGTTACTATTTATGAGTTACTACTCACGAGTTACTATTCACGACTTACTATTTATGAATACTATTCATGAAGTATGATGATTTTCTTGTGAAATTTCACCTTTTAGTGTCGGGGTTACTATTCACGTATACGGCATTATTCACGTATACGACATTATTCACGTATACGGCACTATTCACGAATACAGCACTATTCACAAAAAAATTAAATTTTCTTTTCTATGTCCAAGATTGTCTATTATGGTTCTTATCTTTGATTGGATCTATGTTTTGATCTTCATTTTTGAATTCTGCTCCACAATTGATTATTATGGAGTATTTTAGAACTTAGATAAACCGAAGTACGAATCCCGAATCTTTGTCTTTTTTTCTCACTAGATTCATTTTCTTTAAAATATTTCCATCATTCTCATCCCTAAATGGTGATATAACTGAATATCTTTGGCTTGTAGTGCGAAGATGAACGATTACATGATGAATATCTTTGGCCCGTAGTGCTAAGATGTACAGGAGTTGAGATGAACATGACCAACTGATGAATATCTTTGGCCTATAGTGTAAAGATGAATATTTGATTCGAGATGTATATTGATTGATGTTACAGGAATAAAATATTGATTATGACTTTTAAATCTTATAAGATAGTAGAATTTATTCTCTACTTAACTCTTCTAATGAATTGTTGTTTCCGCTGCAGTTGTTGATCTAAAACTTGTTGTCTATTATATTCTATCAGATTTTTCCCTGTTGAAGACCAAGGATAATTTGTTATACATTATCTTAGTCATAATATTCTTTACTGGGCTAGTTGAGCTCACCCTTTTTCTTTTTGTTCTATTTTTCTTCTTAGGAGGCGAGAATATAGCGGGAACTAGTCGGGGTATGGAATGATGGTTCAAGATAGTTATTTTAGTAGTCCTCACTATTTTGTAAGATAGTGTATCAATAATTGTAATGAAGACTCCATTTGAGTTTGAATACTGTCTAGATAAAAATATTTGTATTTAAACTCATAGTATATGTGTTGTCGTATTTTACACGACAATTGTATTAACAAAGTTGTAGTTGTTTCTGTACCATGTATTTGGCGACTCAGAATGGGTGATGTATACCTATTTTGGGGGCTTCACACTAAGGCTGAAGGAAACTTGCACTGAATAGCAACTCTCAAAGTATCTAAATACGCTCGATAATATGGAGCAAGAAAGCTTATGATTCTGATGTGATTTTCAATTCTAACTAAGCACCCTATTTATAGAAAAATGCTTAAAACGCCAAAGCAGACTAACTTGCTACATGATTGCTTTACATGCTACTATTCACGCCTGCCACTTTTAAAATAAAATTTCAGCACATTTCTCACCAACCAAAAGTGGGGCCCACCCATTCTAGAAAATTTCTAAAATGTTTTAAATTTAAACAATAATCAGCAACTTCAATAATTCATAATAAATAGCTATTTTATCAGAAAAATTCGAATCTCATATTTATTTTATAGAAAATTTAATTCTCTACAACTTTGTAGAAGAAAGTTTTTTCAATTTCTAAACAGAAAATGTCCGAAATTCACATACGGACGATTTTTAATACCTCCATTCCGACAAAATACACCTCAGCATTAATTCCTTCATTTATTTCTAAATAAAAATAAATATATCCTTATCATATAAATTAATAATTAATTATTCGCTAATAATATTACAGAATCATAATTATGACAACTAGGTCGCTCCTAGGAAAGACGGAGTTTTTCGATAAGGATTTCTCCTTATTGGCGCGCAATTAGGTGACCAAACCCCTTTTCTAGATAGAACTTCCTTAGACATTACCAATAATGCTATCTAATAATATTATTTAAATAATATGAATTATTGATCTGATAATAGAAAATACTGTGCAGTGACAATTATTGAAATAACAATAATATAAAATATCAACGTAGCAATTATTGAATCAATAAAATAAAATATTGAACAGTAATTACTGTAATAATTATTGAGTAGTGACTTCTTATGTAAGAATCAATAATTCAAAAATATTGTACAATACCGTGTGCTACTGTGCAACCACGTGTATTACTGTATTTTAACTACCGGGTATTCCAACAGTGTTAATGATAATAACTACGCCGTTATTTTTGGAAAACTCATTCTTGTCGTTTTCTTCATCCGACTATTTTCCATTATGGGGCCCACAAATGGTTGCGCCGTCATACGAATATTCCCCGATAGCAAGAATATTTCACGACTAAACGAATATTCCCCGACAATGAATATTTTATAACCACTTGCTTATTTTGCAAAATTTTCACATTTCACCCATAACCAAAGTATTATATCAAATTAACACCTTATTATTCAAAATAATAATTAGATGGAATTTAATTTTATTTATAAAAAGTTGGGGTTTTATAAGTGGCATTTGGCCAGAGTAGATGTACTTGTTATGTGTATAGTGACGTATGTGTACATGCCACGGTATATGGATGAGATGGACATAGGTGTCATCATGGCGGTGAGAGCTCTCAGGGAGGGTCATACTATCATTCCGATGATTGTGGCAGAGACATTAAGGTCGACCACATTTTGTAGCACCTACCCTGTAGGGGTATTTACAGGCAACTCGATCATATTATATGTGTGGTTTATGTCACACTTAAGACTGATTGGTACTTTTCGACGATACGGGTACTGCTTTACCCATGATATGGCTATGTCTTACTCCTTTCAGCAATCAGAGTGTACAGACGCTATGTCTTGGTCGGTATTCTTGGGAGGGATCGGAGATCCGTTTGGCATCCTGCCATGTACAGGGCTCAATTCACCCTATAGCTTTATTATTCACGCTCCGGGCATGGATTATCTCCCTCTAGCTGGTTTGAGGGGCATGACTACCTACCACCCATTGGCTGTGATGTCACAGTTTGACCAGTTCTAGGACTTCCATCCTTTTGAGGGGGAGTTAGGTCAGCGTGTGGCTTCTTGCCATTTATCAACAGAGGACAGATCCCGGGTGTATGCATGTTGGGATCAGCGTAAGAGAGCTAATTTTTCTGTTAACCATTCGGGCTGTTTGTCAGAATATTCTGCGTGGATGGGGACAGAGACTTCATTGGCTGCGGTAGTATCCACAGTGCCGAGTATTAATTCAGATGGTGGAGGGCCCATGGAGGACATTGATTCTCCCACCGAGGAGGAGGAGCTATTTGCTGGTTCGTCAACAGCTCTTGTTGACTCTCCCAGTACTTCTGCAACTGTGACTCCCCCTTTAGAGTATTTAGTGCAGAGTTTGCATTTGATGACCTTCGAGAGAGATCAGGCTAGGGCATTGATGTTGACAGCTCTTGATGGGAGATCGGTCACTTTATTGGAGAGAGATGATGCATTAGCTCGTCTAGATACCGCTATTGTTGAGAGGGATGAGGCCAGATCAGCCAGAGATGTAGTGATATTTGAGCCAGAGACCCTTGTACAAGAGATCACAGCACTACCTCCTTTTGAGAGGGATGCCATGTTAGACTTAATAGCTCGCATATACACTAACTTGTAGATGGGCTTTTATTTTCCTGTACAGACTAGCTTAGTCATTTTGTTATGTACAGTTTACATTGTATATATCAAACAACATTATATATAGCAGGAAAATATATTTTGATCACTTCCCTTTTAGTCATGCCTTATTGCTTGCTTGATATTTACATGTTTCTCCAGGGCTTGTGATCTTGATGTATTCTGAACTCCTCCTTGATGGATGGACATTGAAATATCTTAAGATCTTTCAGAATGGATCGTTGATCTGTGTGTATCCCCTACCATCTTTGGTGTCTTGGGACTAGTTTCTATATGTAGATGTGGAGAGGAATGTGGCTTTCCTCTTTGAGGTTGACCGCACCATAGATGGTCGCCAGTACTCCTATTTGAGAGGAGCCCAGTTAGTTCCATCTCTTATGGATTGGTGTTTCTCTTAGAGGAATCAACCACAGCTTAGATAGTCGCTGAGTCTCCCATTTACATGGGGAGGTCAGGTAGTTCCATCCCTTTGGTCTGAAGCCGATGAAATGTAATGGGTTGAAGGATGATCCTAGTACCATTTGACAAGTTTTTATGTTTTGGTAGGGGGTTAGACCGAACCATGAGTGGTTGCCTACGTACTCCTGTTAAAGAGGAGATTAGGTCTGCGTAGTTCGAATCTGGTGTGAAGGTTCAGCGTTGTAAGTTGCAAAGTGATGTAGAGATGTGTTGGTTTGTAGTGACAAAGGTGTAGAAATATATAATTTTTTTATTGCAACCGGACCATATAAAATATGGCTGCCTACGTACTCCCGTGTATCAAGGAGATCAAGTCGGCGTAGTTCGCCTCATGTTCAGGACTGTTTGCAGCTAATGAAAAGTTTGATCCCATGTTCAGGACAAACTGCGAGGGAGAAAGTTTGATCCTATGTACAGGACAAACTGTGGGTGTGAAAAGTCTTATCCCTAGTGGGGTAAAACTGCAGGTGTGAAAGGTTTAATCCCTGGTGGGATAACCGGAGTTGCGTAAGGGTTCAAAACCAAGTTGAGAAAAGGATCTGGCGATTCGAAACCAGGCTGCTGGTTAGAAGAGTGTGTTTGTCCCTGATGGGGCAGATGAGTGTGAAGAGAAGTTGTATGTAGTGAAGGGTTAGAAAACTTGAAATGACTGGGAATCTGATCATCCAAAACCAGGATGTTTGCTTGATGGTGAAATCAGACATAGTACCATTTTATAGTGTCTGAGTTGATAAGATGTGGAAATTCATCTCCGTCCATTTCTTGTAATCTGAGAGCACATCTGGTCAATACTTCCTTGACAATAAACGGTCCTTCCCAGTTCGGAGCGAATTTTCCCTTGAATTAATCTTGGTTGTCAATGATCTTTTTTCAAAACCAAGTCGTGTTGTTTAAACTGCCGCAACCTAACTTTTCTGTTGTAGGACCTGGAGACCCTTTGTTGATATAATTGACCGTGGAGGATAGTAGTGGCTCGCCTTTCGTCTATGAGAGACAATTGGTGATACCTATCTTGTACCAATTGGTCTTCATCTAGTTGAGCGTCTTTCAACACTCTGAGGGATTCCATTTCCACTTCTATGGAGAGCACTACTTCAATCCCATAGGTCAAAGCGTAGGGGGTTGCCCCAGTGAAAAAGTGCATTGATGTTCTGTAGGCTAACATTGTCAGAGGCAACAAGTTCGACCATCCTTTGTGGTTGGCGGACATCTTTTGCATGATCTTCTTGATGTTTTTGGTAGCCGCTTCAACAGCACCATTCATCTTTGGGCGGTAGATGACGGAGTTGAGATGTTTGATATGGAATTTACTGCACAACTCCTCCATCATTTGATTGTTGAGGTTCTTAGCATTATCTAATACAATTACCTCTGGTTGTCTATATCAATAAATGACATTGTTTCTAATGAAAGCAATGATGACCTCTTTTGTAACCCTGAAGAAGGAGGCTGCTTCTACCTACTTGGTGAAGTAGTTGATCATGGTGAAGATAAACCGATGCCCATTACTGGGTTTGGGCTCGATGGGCCCAATCAAGTCCATATTCCACATTGAGAAGGGCCAAGACGAACTCATATTGTGAAGCTCCCTAGGAAGGGCGTGGATAGCATTCCCATGAATTTGGCACTGATAACATCTCTTGATGTGATCCTCACAGTCAGCTTTGAGAGAGAACCAGTAATTCCCTTTTCTGAGGATCTTCTTTACAAGTAGAGGGCCGCTCATGTGTGGGCCACATACTCCACCATGGATTTCATCCATGAGCCTCTGAGCTTGGTCCTTGTCCAGACATCTGAGGAGACCTAGGTTGTGTTTGATAAAATTAGTTATTAAGATCTGAATAGTTTAGACATCTGAATAATATAGAGTATCTAAATAGAATTGTATCTGAATAACAAAATGTTGTTTGATAATTATTTTTTTCAAAATGTCTGAATAACATGTTTTTACTATTTTAACCCTTCAAAAAAACACTCTCTTCTTCTCCCTCCTCCCCCGCCCCTGCCTCACCCACCTCCTCTCTCGCCCCACCTCTTTCCTCCTCCCCTGCCCCACCCCTCCCCCGCCTCCCCCTCTCCTTCTCCCCGGCCCCGCAGATCTGGGACTACGGGTCTAGACCAGGAGGGCGATTAGTGGGGAGAAAACCAAAAAGGGAGCATACGATTGAAGGAAGCAACTGAAGAAGAAGTGATGATGGGTTTGGTCATATCTTCCATTAGAGGAGAGAGAAAGATAAGCAGGGTTTTGATTGGGGAAGAGATTAATGAGAGAAAATCCACATTTTCTTCTTGATAGTCTTGAATTAGAGCATTTCGATGCGATTTGAATGGCGGGGAGGTTTGAATCTGTGTGACCCAGTTGAGGAAATCGATGAATATTGAAAGAAATTGAATCAGAACCCTAGAAAATCAACGTAAATGTGTGTTTGTTTGCGGAGAAAATTACAAAAGGAAAAAGGTTTGCAGAGACTTTCAAGAACTGGGGTTTGAGATTTGTTGGTTAGAGAGAAGAGGAAATCCGGGCAAATCTGGTGGCGCCGGAGGTGGCAAGACGGTGGTGGCGCCGTTGGGTGGCAGTGGTTGGCATGGATACATAAGAAAATTGATAATATTGAAGAGGGTATTTATGTCTAAAAAATAGAAAAGTTCATTAAGAGGCATGTCTGAATAATTTAGATTTGATTTTCTATCTCAACCATTTAGAGGTTTTCAGATGTAACAAAAAAATAAACAAACAACATCTACCCTCTTAGCGAATAAGAGGTGGTCTATTAAGACCTGTTAAGAGGTAAACAAACAGTATCCTAGTCATGCATCTCTTTTGTAGAGTACATCTCCGCTCAGGTAGAACTTCATAGCTAGTCGATGAATCCGCCTTCTTTCAGTCAGGCTCACCTCGGCGTGTGTAGATCCATCTTGTAAATACTCCTTGATATGCTGATACCAAGGGTGTAAGAACCCGAATTTTCAAAAAATATTAAAATAAGAATTTAATAAATAAAATTCTTAAAGCATGAGATGGGTTCGAACGAGTATATATATATATATATATATATATATATATGTGTGTGTGTGTGTGTGTGTGTGTGTGTGTGTGTGTGTGTGTGTGTGTGTTATGAGGTATGTGGTATTATGTTGCATAGGATAATATGAACTATGTAATATGTAATGTATTGTTTAATGAATATATATTATTATTATATATTTGTTATAAATTATAGAGATGAATTAGTAAAGAAGATGGATAGAAATTTATCTATTGATGTTAAATAATTTATGTGAAATTATTTTATAATAGTAATTGGTGACATTAAATATCTTTGATAATCACTAATTTCTTGAGTATTTGTATGAGTACGTATCAAGTCTAAGGTAGTGCAACCATACTCTTTAATGGTGGATGTATAGGAGCTGGGCTAAACAATTCCTTCAGAGAGCGGATGTATATACGAATTAGTAACCGATCTAACTCGCTGTGAAAATAGTGTAGACGAGACGGAAACTAATTTGTCGGTTGTTTGTGGGAAACCACTCAGTGTACTATATTGAATACTATTAAAGGCTCGACGCGTGCTAGGTTTAAACTGGTATATATGTACGTTGTTGATGAAAGTAGAAAATTGCTATACTTTTAAGGTGGTTAGAGAATTATTACGTAATTCAATACACAGCAAAAAGTGAAACTGATAGGAATGTATGTGTGTGTTATATATTCGAGTGTTGTGTTATTGGTGGTATGAAACCCTAAAGGAGATGTATAGTTGGTTAAACTAATAAGGGAGATAGAGTTTTAAAACTTAAAGTGTGATCCTTAAATTATTAAGGAATATAGTAACCAATGATGTAGAATCAAAGAGGGCATTAATGTTAGACGAGTTAACACTTAAGGAGGATGTGTATAGTATTTAGATGCGTAGGTTTCAGTTCTGCTTATGTAGAACTTGTCTGCCTCTGATTTTGGTATGGCGCAGCTGTGCCATTTCCAAGTCTGTGACTAGCGCAGCTGCGCCGGTCTGTAGAAAACTCTGAATCAGTTTATGAAAATGTGATTGCAAGTCATGCATAGTAATAACTCTTATAAGGTCATGAATGGTGACTAAGTGCTCATGAAGAAATTTAGTTAGCAAAACATGACTTGAATAAAGATTTGATTAATTAACCCGGATTAAATATGGTTAATTAAGTGATATTATAGAATATTATATTCTATTAATTAGAGGAATGCATAATAATTATTGAAAAGAAATGATTAATATTAATTAATTATTGTGTAGGTTGAAAGTACCCAACTAAGTGATATTTAGCCCAATTAAATTATTAATGTGGGTATAATCATTAAATAATATTACTATGGGTACTATGGAAAATGTGAGCAGTAGTAATATATAATACCTACGGCTTAAGAATACGTGAAGTGTGACATTTAATTGGGACTAATGATATAAGGTACCCAGTGGTACAGTGAAATCATATGTAGTGGTAATACAGAAATAATTAAATATATGTATACTCTAGAAACTGAGAAAGGAGATTAAATGTTTAAACAAACATTAATAATAGATAATGTGATAATGTGGTTATACGAGTAGTAAAAATAATTATGGGGGATACCCGGGCAATGATGCCTAACTGCGATATTTTATTACATGTATTTAATGTACATGGATTATATGATGTGAGTATAAAATTTATCTTTAAATTCCTAATATAGTAACAATTGTACCTTAATATTACATTATGGGAATTAAAAGAACAAAATCAAGCCTTACATGACCAAATGCTAGGATATTTGCTCTTGTCCCAAATTTAGTGTCACGAGGTACATGAACAGTAACCTATCTCCTATTTTACGTAATCTTCAAGCAGTGATCATTGGCTAGAGAGATAGTTCATGGTGGGTGGTTGAACAACCCATTGTTAACCAGTGTATTCTTCTTCTTCCTGGTAGATCAAAACATGGTGTAAATGCTTTGTCTGTGTAATGAATTCTCTTTAACTAGAGACTCCTTCTTCTTCTTTCCCGTTTTTTTTAGTTGTCTGAGAAGATAGCCATATAGAGTCAGTAGAATTAAAGAGTTGAGGAGCAATTGGAGAAGTGAAGAGCTATAGTTAATAACTTCAAGCAATCAAGAGGTAATAACATTAACTTACATGTTCTTGATTCCTAAGTTTCCAATTTCTTAGCAATGACAAGAAAAAGTCACTTTTGAGTCACAAATTTGATGGCTAAAATTTGTTCTAATCCATGAATTGTTGCTAGCTACTGATAATATAGTCAAATACGAAAACAACGAAAGTTAAACGAACCAATTTGGCTGAGAAACGAATTCGTAGTGAACGAATTCGCTAAAATTTCAAAATATGAACATATAGTATGAACATGAGTTATAGATTCATATTTGAGTTAGTTAACGTTTATGTTAATTATTGGGTAGTAGGTATGTTGTAGTTTTATGAGTTACGAACCCATAGAATCGAAAATGAGCTAAATTGGATGAGTATAACTCATATTATGATGATGGGAAGGAGTTTTGGTCTGCGAAATCGTGAGGAGCAAAGCCTGAGGGACTGTTCTGCGAACTGGGGCGCAGCTGCGCCGGACATCAGTGTCTGGTGTACTGATGTGACTTGCTGTAGTAAATTAGACATAACTGTTTCATACGAACTCCGATTGAGATGATTCAAGATGATCCAGAACGAGAACGAGTAGACCTACAACTTGTATTCTTTAAGTTTTTCAATTTGAGGTCGCTAAGAAGGGTCAAAATAGTCATCTTTGTGACTGTTACGTATTCGGAGGCGATCGGAGGGCGTCGAACATGCACATACGCAAGTATAGTGCTCCCGACGATGGAATATGTTATTCTAAGTAATATAACATGAAAATGCATGATATTAGACATGACATACAAGATTACCTTACTTATAATGGAATGCTTTAGCATGACTTAGTATGTTTTTTGAAAAGAAAACTTAAAGATTTTGGAAAACAAACCTTATGAAAACTTATGTTCTATAAGTTCTGAACTTACTAGTTTATATACAAGATTGAGTTCAAATATAAGGGAGCATGATATAGTTTTTATAGTGCCTTTACTCATGACTAAATTTATTAGATCGAGTGTTAGAGAAGTTTTCAAGAAAAACATGGAATAACAAAACTAATGTACATGAATGCTACATGATATATTTTCTGATCTTGTGAAGATGTTAACATGCCTTAACTACATATGATAAGAGCTTTAAAGTTGTCTTGTATGTGTTGAATGGCATTGTTCAAGTTTAAAGTGGTTTCAAAAGAAAACTTAAATATATTTTCAAAACCTAGTTGCATCACATGGATATCTAGATTCTAAAGGATTAATATGTCATGTTATGTCTATAATATCCTAATGTATGATTTATATGTGCTATATTGCATCATCTATGATAAAATAATTTCAAAGGCAACCTCAAGCATGTTTACGAACTTAAGTTGCATTATATATAAGTTTTTAGATTATAAAGGCTTGAGATGTCATGTGATGTTTCATTATGTCTCTAAACATAAGTCTTATATGTTAAACATAATGGAACTAAACCAAGCATGAGGTTAAAGCATGTTTTAAAGTGTTAAACAATGCTAGCTATGAGTAAAAGATATGAAAATGTATGAGCATATGTAGTACAGATTATATGACCTTTTTATGAGAACATAAGGCTAATTAGTACACCTAGTGATTACATAACCCTATTTGGTTTTGGTTTCGTGAAAATCCTAAACTAAAGTCCCTAACATATAAGGTTGAACTTGAAGTGGTCATACAAGTATGTAAAGACCTCTAGCGTGTATGCATGTTAAGTATAAGTGTGGATGTGTTTTGAAGTTTGGGCAGAAATAGAAAGGCAATAGCTCAGCCTTGGTCTGGCCAGGGGACAGCGCAGCTGCACCGTCCCTAAGCCTGGACAGGGCGCAGCTATGCCATTCTGCATCCTAGAATAAGTTATATTTTTGATATAATGTTTGAAGCATGCTTATATGATTACTTTAACTTGTAATATATGACCAATATGCTATGAAATGTGTTAAAAAGTATGTTATGTGATAGAGATGAATGTTAATTATGATTTTCAAAAGTTAAGTCCAAAGGAATATTTTTAAGATATTAAGCAATGATATGTTGTTTGGATTTGTAATGTCTTACAAACTGAATTGTGCTATGAATATATAGTATAGGCGATGTTGTATGAAGTTACGACTAAGTTAGACGTTTATGTGTACGTTTGAACTTACCTATACGAGTTTTAAATATGTTGATCACGTAGCGAGTCAAGTGTGTGATTGATATATACGGATGTTAATGTCATGTCCAAATGGTTAAGGTATACCTATACGGACCTAGCTATTCCGAGAATGTGATGAGAAAGTGAAATGTAGGTTTTACGAACCTAGTTAGGAAATAATGTAACATTATTATTACATTGAGGACGCATGAAATATGTTACTAATGGATATGAATCCATGATTATATAACTATGTAGGAATACACAAAGTGCAGATAAGTTTTAAGCAGTTAAGTCGTAGTTCATAAACTACGAATCAGGCAAGTCTTTCAGTTCCTATTTGTTATATGAATTCGATAACTGTTAGTTAAGCTATATTATGCTATGCAAATGTTGATGTATATATATGAAATGCATATGAGATATGTATGAAATGTGAAAGTTGATCTTTGATGATATGCTTATGTTAGTAAATCTATATGCCTGTTATGTGTGAAGTAACATGCGTAGTAAATATTAATTGATTATGAATGCATGAACTGAATATGCTATTATATGTTATATGTTGCATGAAAACTATTAGAATTGCTGGGCTGTCGAGCTCACCCTTGTAAATAACCACTTTTTAAGGACACACAGTAAAGGTTACGTGCTACTTGATTGATAAAGTTCAATCACTTCAAAGGAGATTGATTTGTTTATTTAAATAGATACTCTTGAACCATGTTTAGGTTCTAGTAAATGTACATGATAGTAGTTTACGATGTGTAATACATGTTCAGTTGTAAAGTTATACTATGTGATACATAGAGAAATTCGAATCGAGATGTAAAGGTTTATACAGAAATAGAATGGAGTGAATCGTAGAATAATTTAATTCAGGGATTTATAATCGATTCAAGTTAAGATATCAATAAAAGATTATTTTTCAAAGGAGATTGAAAAAGTTTAAATTATTTCGCATATTTATATAACATCGAATGTGATGTAAGACAGGAATGGTAAATGACCGAGATTTAAAACTTATAAAAGTTTAGGGGTCATTGTGCAGATCTTGGAAATGAAAAGAATTTATATTTTATATTATAATAAGCAAAGTTTTATTCATTAAGTTATGAATGAAATATATAAATAGTTTGACGATAGTAGTATCGTGGCGGACCGGATCCGAAGTTCGAAGGGACCTGAATTTGGGGGCGTCACAAAGGGTATTGGATGGGAGGTAGCTCATCCGATACTTCTCCAATGTAATTCCAATAGGCTGGAGCCTTTTGTTGAGCAAATGTGATGGTTGGCATGTTTTCCTTGTTAAGTATGTTGATTAAGGAGGCCAAGGTTGCTAGCGCATCCGCAAAAACATTCCTATTCCGAGGAATGTGGAGGAAAGATATTTCTTCAAACTCCGAAACCATCTGTAGAACATGCCGATGGTAAGGCAGTAAGTGTAGACCTTTGGTGTGATAGATACCCGTGGTTTGTCTGATTACCAACTCGAAATCCCCAAAGATAGTTGACCGCCTGATGCCCATTGATTGAGCAAGTTCTAGCCCCGTGATATAGCCTTCATACTCAGATGTATTATTGGTGTTGGCAAACTTCAATTTGACGGCGACGGGATGCTACTCCCCAGTTACGGTTATTAGAACTGCTCCAGTCCCAGAACCTTCCATATTTATAGCTCCATCTAAATACATCTTCGATGTTTGGTGTAAGACCCCAATTTTTATAAATAAAGATGGATTTTCTATAATTATCATTTTTGAATATTATGGAGTTAATTTGATATAATGTTATAGTTGTGGGTAATATTTATAAATTTTACAAAGTACGCAAGTTGTTATATAATATTCGATTGGTCGGGGAATATTCGTTTTAACAGGGAATATTCGTACAACGGCACAATCATTGGTGGACCCCACAACGGAATTATTGTCGGATTGAGAAAACGACAAAAATATTTTATTAAAAATAACGGCGGAAGTTTTACCATTGATACTGTTGAACTACACGGTAGTAAAAGTACAATAATACGTGTGGTTGCATAGTAGTACACGGTATTGATTATTAATGTTTATGTGAGAAGTCACTCAGTTTGATTCAATTATTGTCAGTTAATAATATGAATTATTTAGCGATAATGAAGTTTTGTTTTATTCATATTATTAACGTAATAAAACAGAAACATCTTTTTATATAAAACAGAATACTTTATTAAAGTTATTCTATAAATAGAATATATTATATTTTATTTAAAAGATTTTTCTTTAATTATGGACCGTCAGATTAAAGTAAATCAATCTGGACCGTTCGTGGATTAGTTACTATACAGTCCATTCTTCTATAAATAGCAGCTCATTCCTTCATTATTTCTTACGCATTCACTGAACTCTAGAGAGAGAAACTATAGAGAGAAACTATAGAGAGAGAGAAAAAAAGTATTCTGCTACTTAACTACTTCCTTATTTCAGTTCTTCTTTAAAACGGTAAGTGGTGTTATTCTTTCTTATTCATGAAGAGAATTTTTGTTATTCCATTTCTTATTATTCTGTTCGAAAAACTTGTATACGCGGTCTACCCTATATTTGGTGATATTCTTCTATTATTCTGTTGGAACATCATGTCTGTGTGTTTTACACTGGACCTGGTTTCGTTTTTATTATTATTCTGTTGGAACATAATGTCTGTGTGTTTTACACCGGACCTGGTTCCGCCTTGTTATTATTCTGTTGGAACATCCTGTCTGTGTGTTTTACACTGGACCTGGTTTCATTATTTATTATTCTGTCGGAATATCCTGTCTGTGCGTTTACGCCGGACCTAGTTCTATTATTTATTATTCTGTCGGAATATCTTGTCTGTGCGTTTATGCCGGACCTGGTTCCATTATTTATTATTTTGTTAGAATAACCTGTCTGTGCGGTCTATCGCATGCCAGGTGATTTCTTTTGTTATTCCATTCTTTATTACACTCAGTTGGTTAAGTTTTAACTTCTCTACTCCATGAAATTAGTGGAATATCCTTGATAATTGCGTTTCATCCAGTATCTTTTCATGAAAATATTATTCTAAGCATTCTTGAATTTTACTCCACAAAACAGTATCATGTTGACAATTTGGACGTTGTTAATTCTTGGATAAATTAATTCTTGAACTTGTTTTATTTAATTCTTATATCATTGTCATCATCCTCATGTTTATAAAATGTTGAAAGTCATCTGTGGCATGTAGTGTATAGATGGACTTGGTATGATTATGACCAGAGATTATTCGATATAATCATGACCGTAATGTTACAAATGATTTGGTAAAAGTCCTCATTGGCCCGTAGTGCATTGATGGACAGTTGTTGGCATGATCATGATAATTAATGAGTACACAAATATTCTTGGCCCGTAGTGCATGGATAATTGTGGTCGTGATACTAAAGTATATCATTGGCCGTAGTGCAGGGGTGATTCGATGATGTGGATTATTTTATTAAGCTGAGTCCCAACGATAACAGTGTTGAAAAACCTTTTAAATCATAGAAGATAGTAGATTTTATTCTCTACTTGACTCTTTTAATGGATTGCTTGTTCCGATGCAGTTAAACTTGATGTTGTTATATTTTATCAGTTTAACACTGTTGAAGGCTAATGATAATTTATTCTGCATTATCTTAGTCAAAATATTTCTTACTGGGTTAGTTGAGCTCACCCTTTCTTTCACTGTTCTCTTCAGGAAATGAGAATATAGCTGGGACGAGTCGGGGAACGGAGTGATGGACCAGATGATAGTATTAGTAGTCCTCACTATTCTGTTAAATAGTGTGACAATAACTGTAATGAGGACTCCTTTTGAGTTAGTATAGTCTCTAGTAGACAATAATTGTATTCAAACTCACAGTTATGTTTTGTCGTATTGTACACGACAGTTGTATTAGTAAGTTATATTTGTATTCTGTACCATGTATCTGACGACCCAAGATGGGTGATGTATACCTAATTTTTGTGGCGTCACAGTTGGTATCAGAGCTTAGGGATATGATCCCTGGCAAAGATGTGAGAAAAGAACTAGGAGGGAAGAGATGAGGAATTCCTTCGCTAGTATGACCTACCTAAGTTTATTTGCATGGTATTTAATTGGTCGGTCAGAATATAATGATAATACAAGACATATTAATTAACTTTTGTGGCAGTATCTGAAAATGGCATCTGAGAATGTTGAGAATAGCACTGGAGCACAGGCGACTGTTGATTCACCACATATCAATAATCAGGATAATGTGCATCAGGAAGGTGACAATCCTCATGCAAACAACAACACTGACCAGATGATGAATGATGGAATGTTCAGAAGCTTTATGCAGTTCATGCAACAGCAGGCGAGAGCGGCTCCTGTCTAAAATGTAGGTGGAAACACTGAAAACTCTCGAACGGTCACAGCTAAACAGTTCAAGGAGCTGGGACCACCGGAGTTTAAAGGAGAGCTAAAACCACTTATAGCAGAAACATGGATAAAGCAGATCACCAAGATATTTGATGTCTTTGGATGCTCTGAGGAGCAAAAGGATCCCTTTGCCGCCTTTATGTTGCGAGGAGAGGCAGATTACTGGTGGGAATCGATTAAGCGTACTCAACCTGCCGCACTGAAGATGTCTTGGGAGAAGTTCCAAGAGCTGTTCAATGACAAATACTTTCCCGAAAGTGTTCATCACATGAAGGAGGTGGATTTCATCAAATTAGAGCAGAATAATATGATCGTGTCGCAGTATGAGGCTAAATTTGCTGAGTTGTCCCGGTTTGCGTCCCACTTGGTGGATAATGAAGAGCGAATGACACGAATGTTTTTTCGAGGTTTGAAACTTAAGATACGTCAATATCTTATTTCTCATAAATTGTGTTTGTATTCAGATGTTGTGAATAGGGCTCAGTTAGTGGAGCGCGATAATGAGTAAACGCAACCAAAAGAGAGCAGTCAACAAAATGATAATACCAGTGAGAGTAGTCATCGAAGCGGTGACAACAAGCATGGAGGGAATCAACAGGCCAGAAATGGTAACCACTTCGGTGGTAATCAGGGCCAAAACAATAAGAATGGTCATTTCAAGAAGAGGAGATTCAACAATGATGGAAAGACGTAAGCACCAGCACCCGTTGTTAAGGAAGGAGAACGACCACCTATCATATGTTTCAAATGCGGAGGGGAGGGGCACATCAGTCTAAACTATGCAATGCCATCTAAAGCATGTTAGAATTGTGGAAGAGAAGGTCATTTACCTCGATTTTGTCGTTTACCAAAAACAAGTTCAACCAGGATGGAGACACCAAAGGTCGTCCCAGAAAAGTCAAAACCGGTAGTGCAGGGGAGAGCGTTTGTTGTGACCTCCCAGAAAGTAAGGAACCCAAATGAGGTCATCACGGGTAAGCTTATCATAAACTCTAACGAAGTCTATACTTTATTTGATACCGGTTCTACCCATTCTTTTATTTCTCCTACTTGCGTTCATCGATTAAATTTAACTCCGGAGAAATTAGACTTTGACTTATCTGTTGAAACTCTATTGGGAGAAACCTTCATTACATCCACGGTTTATAAGTCTTGTTTGGTTCAAGTTGGTACCCACACATTACCTGTCGATCTTATTTTATTAAAAATACTTTCATTTAACGTGATTCTAGAGATTGATTGGTTAACTACTCATCATACAAAAATTGATTATTTTCGTAAGGTTGTTAGGTTTCATATTCCTAATCGACCTATTATGCGAATTCAAGCAACCAAATCATTAAAATCAATCGATGTCATCTCAAGCCATAAAGCTATTCATTTATTGAAAAATGGATGTCAAGCTTTCTTAGCTCATGTCACGGATCTAAACAAAAATACGTCAGTTTTGAATGATATTTCTATTGTTAATAAATTCCCTGACGTATTCCCTGAAGAACTTCCTAGCCTATCCTCAGTGCGTGAAATTGAATTTTGTATCGACCTTGAACCCGGTACAAAACCCATTTCCAAAGCCCCATATCGAATGGCTCCTATTGAACTTCAGGAGTTAAAGACCAAACTGCAGGAATTGTTAGACATTGTCTTTATTCATCCTAGTACTTCTCCTTGGGGTGCTCCTGTTCTATTCGTGAAGAAGAAAGATGGAAGTATGCGACTTTGTATTGATTATCGGGAGTTGAATCATGTCACCATCAAAAACAGGTACCCATTGCCACGTATTGATGACCTGTTTGACCAATTGCAAGGAGCACAATTCTTTTCAAAGATCGATCTTCATTCTGGATATCATCAGCTGAAGGTTAGAACTGAGGATATTCCAAAGACAGCTTTCAGAACTCAGTACAAGCATTATGAATTCCTAGTCATGTCCTTTGGATTGACTAATGCTCCTGCTGCCTTCATGGATATGATGAACCGGGTATTCAAGGAATATTTGGATCGCTTTATGGTCGTCTTTATTGATGACATCCTTATTTATTCCAAAAGCCGTGAAGATCATGAGCAACACTTGAGGCTGGTACTCCAAAAGCTTCGTGAATACAAGCTTTATGCTAAGTTGAAGAAATGCGAGTTCTGGCTGGAGGAGGTAGCATTCCTTGGGCACGTAGTATCAAATCGTAGAATATCTGTTGACCCGGCAAAGATTGAAGCTATTCAAAGCTGGGAGTAACCTAAATCAGTGACTGAAGTACATAGCTTTCTTGGTTTAGCTGGTTATTATCGGAGATTCGTGGAAGGATTTTCTCGAATCGCTACTCCATTAACTCAGCAGACTCGGAAAGATACAAAGTTCGGTTGGAACGAAGAATGTGAGAAGAGTTTTCAAGAACTCAAGAGGAGACTCATTTCAGCACCTGTTCTAACAATATCATCTGGCTCGGAGGGATTTGTCATCTACAGTGATGCTTCGAGCAAAGGGTTGGGATGCGTTCTCATGCAATATGGAAAAGTCATAGCCTATGCATCAAGACAACTCAAGGAATATGAGAGGAATTATCCTACTCATGATCTAGAGTTGGCAGCTGTTGTCTTTGCACTTAAAATTTGGAGGCATTATTTGTATGGGGAGAAGGTGGAGATCTTTACGGATCATAAAAGCCTCAAATATTTCTTTACTCAAAAGAAACTCAACATGCGACAACGACGTTGGCTTGAACTGTTGAAAGATTATGATCATACCATTTAATACCATCCTGGAAAAGCGAACGTGGTAGCTGACGCATTGAGTAGAAGATCATATGCAAGTACGAGTGCGATATTATCAACACAAAGGCCCATTTTGTGTGACTTGCAAAGGATGGAGATAGAGTTAAAGACTCCAGGGACCCATGTGATGATGGCGAATATACGAGTAGAACCAACTTTAATCGATAAAGTTAAAGCTACTCAAGCTACAGACCTGGAGCTGATGCGTATGAGAAAGAAAGTGCAAGAAGGTGCTATGCCGGAAGCAAGAATCGATGAAGAAGGAATACTTCGAGTCAACTCCAGACTTTGTGTTCCTAACAATCCTGATTTAAAGTATGAAATCATGATGGAGGCGCACAACACACCGTTTGCAATCCATCCTGGAAGTACCAAAATATATCATGATCTTCGTCATACATTTTCGTGGAGCAATATGAAGAGAGAGAGATAGAGCTATTAATCTCGAGGTGTCTAACTTGTCAACGAGTCAAAGCGGAGCATCAAGTACCAAAAGGTCCATTGCAACCACTTGAAATTCTAGAATGGAAGTGGGAGCACATTACCATGGATTTCGTTACCGGTCTTCCTAAGGTTTCTCAAGGTATAGATGCGATTTGGGTCATTGTTGATAGATTGACCAAGTCTGCTCATTTCTTACCGATACGAGAAACTTATACACTTTAACGTCTTGCTCATATGTACATAAACGAGATTGTAAGACTGCATGGTATGCCAGTATCCATAGTTTCTGATCGAGACCCAAGATTTACTTCACAATTTTGGGTTAGTTTACAAAAAGCTATGGGCACAGATTTACGATTTAGTTCGGCATATCATCCTCAGATGGACGGACAATCAGAGAGGACAATTCAAATTCTTGAAGATCTATTAAGACTCTGTGTCCTTGATTTCAAGAGAAGTTGGGACAAGATCTTACCATTGGTGGAGTTTTCCTACAACAACAGTTATCAAACAAGTATTGGCATGGCTCCATTCGAAGCATTATATGGAAGAAAATGTCGTTCTCCAGTATGCTGGGATGAGGTGGTACGTATGACTACAGAAAAGATTCAAACGATCCGACAACGTATAAAAACCTCACAAGATCGACAAAAGAGTTATGCTGATCTTCATCGAAAGGACGTGGAATTTGATATAGGAGATCATGTGTTCTTATGTGTTGCTCCATGGAAAGGAGTTACGAGATTTGGAAAGAGAGGAAAGCTCAATCCTTGATTCATCGGTCCATTTTTAATCCTCGATACAGTAGGAACTGTGGCTTATAGACTCGCTTTACCGCCAAGTATGTCTCGTGTTCATAACGTTTTTCACATATCTATGTTACATAAATATGTGGAAGACCCGAACCACATTATTGAGTTAGAACCGGACGAAATAACGGAAGATTCGACGTATGAAGAAGTTCCTGTTCAAATCTTGGATAAGAAGGAACATATTCTACGCTCCAAGGTTATACCTCAAGTCAAAGTTTTGTGGAGAAATCACGATGTTGAGGAAATGACTTGGGAGTTAGAATCTGAAATGAAATCAAGGTATCCTTACCTCTTCGACATACCAGGTACGTACCCTAATTTTGAGGACGAAATTTCATAAGAAGGGGTGGTTGTAAGACCCCAACTTTTATAAATAAATATGAATTTTCTATAATTATCATTTTTAAATATTATGGAGTTAATTTGATATAATGTTATAGTTGTGGGTAATATTTATAAATTTTGCAAAGTACGCAAGTTGTTATATAATATTCGATTGGTCGGGAAATATTCGTTTTAACAGGGAATATTCGTACAACGGCACAATCATTGGTGGACCCCACAACGAAATTATTGTCGGATTGAGAAAACGACAAAAATATTTTATTAAAAATAACGGCAGAAGTTTTACCATTGATACTGTTGAACTACTCGGTAGTAAAAGTACAGTAATACGTGTGGTTGCATAGTAGCACACGGTATTGATTATTATTGCTTATATGAGAAGTCACTCAGTTTGATTCAATTATTGTCAGTTAATAATATGAATTATTTAGCGATAATGAAGTTTTGTTTAATTCATATTATTAACGTAATAAAATAGAAACATCTTTTTATATATAACAGAATACTTTATTAAAGTTATTCTATAAATAGAATATATTTTATTTTATTTAAAAGATTTTTCTTTAATTATGGACCGTCAGATTAAAGTAAATCAATCTGGACCGTTCATGGATTAGTTACTATGTAGTCCATTCTTCTATAAATAACAGCTCATTCCTTCATTATTTTTTACGAATTCACTGAACTCTAGAGAGAGAAACTATAGAGAGAGAGAAAAAAAATATTCTGCTACTTAACTACTTCCTTATTTCAGTTCTTCTTTAAAATGGTAAGGGGTGTTATTCTTTCTTATTCATGAAGAGAACTTTTGTTATTCCATTTCTTATTATTCTGTTAGAATAACCTGTATACGCGGTCTACCCTATACTTGGTGACATTCTTCTATTATTCTGTTGGAACATCCTGTCTGTGTGTTTTACACCAGACCTAGTTCCGTTTTTATTATTATTCTGTTGGAACATCCTGTCTGTGTGTTTTACACCGGACCTGGTTCCGTCTTGTTATTATTCTGTTAGAACATCTTGTCTGTGTGTTTTACACCGGACCTAGTTTCATTATTTATTATTCTGTCGGAATATCTTGTCTGTGCGTTTACGCCGGACCTGGTTCTATTATTTATTATTCTGTCGGAATATCATGTCTGTGCGTTTACGCCGGACCTGGTTCCATTATTTATTATTCTGTTAGAATAACCTGTCTGTGCGGTCTATCGCATGCCGGGTGATTTCTTTTGTTATTCCATTCTTTATTATACTCAGTTGGTTAAGTTTTAACTTCTTTACTCCATGAAATTAGTGGAATATCCTTGATAATTGCGTTTCATCCAGTATCTTTTCATGAAAATATTATTCTAAGCATTCTTGAATTTTACTCCACAAAGCAGTATCATGTTGACAATTTGGACGTTGTTAATTCTTGGATAAATTAATTCTTGAACTTGTTTTATTAAATTCTTATATCATTGTCATCATCCTCATGTTTATAAAATGTTGAAAGTCATCTGTGGCCTGTAGTGCATAGATGGACTTGGTATGATTATGACTAGGGATTATTCGGTATAATCACGACTGTAATATTACAAATGATGTGGTAAAAGTCCTCATTGGCCCGTAGTACATTGATGGACAGTTTTTGGCATGATCATGACCATTAATGAGTACACAAATATTCTTGGCCCGTAGTGCATGGATAATTGTGGTCGTGATACTAAAGAATATCATTGGCCGTAGTGCAGGGGTGATTCGATGATGTGGATTATTTTATTAAGCTGAGTCCCAGCAATAACAGTGTTGAAAAACCTTTTAAATCATAGAAGATAGTAGATTTTATTCTCTACTTGACTCTTTTAATGGGTTGCTTGTTCCGCTGCAGTTAAACTTGATGTTCGTTATATTTTATCAGTTTAACACTGTTGAAGGCTAATGATAATTTATTCTGCATTATCTTAGTCAAAATATTTCTTACTGGGCTAGTTGAACTCACCCTTTTTTTCACTGTTCTCTTGAGGAAATGAGAATATAGCTGGGACGAGTCGGGGAATGGAGTGATGGACCAGATGATAGTATTAGTAGTCCTTACTATTCTGTTAAATAGTGTGACAATAATTGTAATGAGGACTCCTTTTGAGTTTGTATAGTCTCTAGTAGACAATAATTGTATTCAAACTCACAATTATGTTTTGTCGTATTGTACACGACAGTTGTATTAGTAAGTTATATTTGTATTCTGTACCATGTATCTGACAACCCAAGATGGGTGATGTATACCTAATTTTGGGGGCGTCACATTTGGTGTGTATCGTACTGATGGTGTTGCTGAACTGTCATTACCCCTTCATCGGGGAAGTATGTTTCCAAGGGTTTGAAATCCCCTGAAGGTGCAGCGGCCAATTGATCTGCAATTCCTTGACCTTTAATGGACTTTTGCGTCATGTATACGATGTCAAATTGTTGTAGGATCAACTGCCATCTAGATAGTCGACAATTCAACATGGGTTTACTGAACACGTACTTGAGTGGATCCACGCGGGATATGAGATGGGTTGTGTGACCATGGAGGTAATGTTGTAACCTCATGGAAGCCCATGCTAAAGCACAACAAGTCTTCTCAATCATAGTGTACTTGTGTTCACTACTGCTGAATCTTTTGCTGAGGTAGTAGATAGCTCGCTTTTGGCCTCTATCGTCTTCCTGTCCCAGCATGCAGCCTATGGCATTATCATTTATGGACATGTATATGAACAGGGGAACATCATCCCTGGGTGGTACTAAAATAGGAACTTTGACTAGCTACTCTTTGATTGTAAGGAAGGTCTTCTGGCACTCATCATTCCACTTCATGGAGGAGTTCTTCCTTAACAACTTGAAAATAGGCTCACAGGTTACTATGAGTTGGGAGATAAATCTTCTAATGAAGTTGATTCTTCCCAAAAATCCCTACATTTCCTTCTCTGTATGAGGAATGGGCATTTTCGTGATGGCCTAGATTTTGGTGGGATCAAGCTTAATCCCCTTGTGGCTGACTAGGAATCCTAGCAACTTGCCTGATTTAACGCCAAAGGCGCACTTGGCTTGATTCAACTTCAAGTTGTACTTATGCAACCTGTTGAAGAGCTTTTTGAGATGGTCTAAGTGGTCTTCCTCCCTTCGGGACTTGACAATGGTGTCATCCACATAGATCTCTATCTCTATATGAATTAAATCGTGGAAAAGAGCCATTATGGCTCCCTGGTAGGTAGCTCTGGCATTGATGTGGCCAAAAGATAACCGTCTGTAGCAAAAGGTTCCCCAAGGAATGATGAATGCAGTTTTCTCACGATCCTCTTCAGCAACCATAATCTGATGGTACCCCACGAAGCAATCAGCAAAGGAGTACATGTCGTATTGAGCAGTATTGTCAATGAGAATGTGGATAAATGGCATGGGAAAGCTATCTTTAAGGCAAGCTTTATTCAGATCTCGGTAATTCACACAAACTCACATTTTTCCTCCTGGTTTAGGCACGGGGACTATGTTGGATAGCCATTCATGGTATGTAGACACCATGATGATGCCTGTTTGAAATTGTTTCACAATTTCTTCTTTTATATTTAAACTCCACTCAGGTTTTAATCGCCTGAGCTTCTGCCTGACTGGCTTGAATCCCTCTTTGATGGGAAGGCGATGAATGACTATGTCAGTGGACAAACCCACCATGTCTTCATAAGACTATGCAAACACATCCTAGAATTGGGTTAATAGTGTAACCATGTCATTCCTTTGGTTTGGAGTGAGGTATGTACCAATCTAGATTAGTTTAGGGCTTTCTAAGGTTCCAAGATTGAATGAGGTGGTTTGATCAAGGTTTGGTTTGGATTTTTCTTTGACCCATCTTTTGATCTCTTGAGGTATCTCAATGTCCTCTTCTATTTCCATCAAGTATGAGTCCAACTTTTCATCAAAGTTACAGTCCTTGTGGAGAAAAGGAACCTCATCAGCAAGAATAGGCATATCTAAATTCAGATTCCTGAAACAAAATACGCTTTCACTTAATATATGAAACTGTTCAATCATACAAAGATTTAGCATGTACAGACAAAACAACTGTTAATACTGTACAGAAAAGTAAGCAGTTATGATTATCTAAAGGAAAAGGGAGTTTCTACCCATTTTACCCTTGTCGACCAATAAAATGAGTGTTGCTCCAATTATCAAGGGTGAAGTCCTGATGGACTGCAATGATAGAGGGGTTGTCATCATCCTCCTTCTCCCGAATGATGACCATTATGCCTGGGCAATCATCGTCTGGGGTGTTTTTATTTGTGCGATCATCATGGACAATGATGCGTATGTTTGACATCATCCTGGCGATGTCTTGTTTACGTCTCTGTTCCTTCTCTTCCTCTTCAGGATTTGGAACCAGGACTTCTTTCCCCTTGACCAGTATCGATTTAGAAAATAACATGGTCATTACATGGGTAGGCACCTTTACCAAAGACCGTACAGGCTCATGAATTATAGGTGGAGATAATCGCCGTGTGGCTGAAGCTGAAGGAATCTGTTTATGCTTATAAGGATTGCTGCGACTGGAACTAGCAGTATAGCCTAGTCCGATTGTCCCTGTTTGATTGGGAACTTGAATTGGGCGCTTAGTACCCTGATGATCTTTGCCCAACCCATGTCCAGATTGATAACCCAATGACATCATTTCTTGAGTGGCCGACATTACGTCGGCAGAAATCTGGGGTATGAGAGGTGGCGCCCCAACAGGATGGTAGTGAGTGTTGCTCACCTCCAGGACATGAAAACGAACTGGCTCAACTTCTAAATTGAAGCTGATGAATGGTATGTCACCCTATTCAGGACATTCCGGCTCAACATCGATAATAACTAGGCTATTATTGATAATGTATTTAAGTTGCTGGTGAAGGGTGGAGGGGACGGCTCCGGCCATATGAATCCACGGTCTTCCTAAGATCAGGTTGTATCCTGTATCTATTTTGAGCACGTGAAAAGATATGCAGAATGTATGTGGACCAATCTCCATTGGCAGTTCAATCTCTCCGACAGCATTTCGTCGGGATCCATCAAAAGCTTTGATAACCGTATGGCTACTTCGGATCCTATTGAGATTGATGTTCATCTTCACTAAAGTGGCTTAAGGACAGATATTCAAAGGTGATCCTCTGTCTATCAAGACTCCTCCCACCATGTATCCGGAAGATAAAACCGCTATGTGCAACGGCTTGCAATGACCAGTCCCTTCAGGAGGTATATTGTCATCAGTGAAAGATATCACATTGTTGTTAAAAATGTGATCAACCAGATGTTGGAATTTTTCAACATCCACTGATTTCGGCAAATGGGCCTTTTCCAAAACCCTTAACAATATTTTCCTATAATCTTCGAAAGAGAGAACCATGTCCAGTATAGAAATTTGTTGTGGAGCTTCTATTAAGCTTGAAACCACCTTGGCTTCATTATGGCCCATAGTACGGAGAAATTCTTCCACTTTTTCCATGGAAATCTTCCCCTTTGTCTTGATGGTAGGCTTCATCACCCGTTGGGGATGATACAGTGGATTATCCTTCGACACTGTAGTAGTTATGTGAGATGTAGATCCTTTATCCCCTCCATAATTCCATGGCACTTTTTGTAGGCTAACAATAGGATATTGTGGTCTGAACGGCAAGATAATGGACTTTGGTGCAGCCACTTGGAAAGGATTGTCAACATCTCTGAGTTGAATTGCTTGTATTGTGAGTGGTCTGACAACCAAATCATCCTCAATGGATATAACTGCTACTACCTCCTTCCATTTTGTAGGACATGCATCCCTACTCTCAAGTAACACAGTGTCATCGTTTGCCAGCTGCAGGACACCGTTGTCAATTAAGTTCTGAATAAGGTGGCGGAGTGCCTAGCATTCTTCCGTGTTGTGATCGCAAGAGTGGGAGTGATACTGACATACTCTATTAGAATTGAACCGCCCTGAACGAGAGTTAATTGGAGGCAACAGTGTGGTGATCCTTCCTTCATTGATCAGCATCTGAAATATTTCCTCCACTGGTTGGCCAAGGTACGTAAATTCCCTCTTATTGGAAAAATCCCGGCGGGCCTTGGCATTTACTCTTTTTGTAATTATATCCTCCAGTGTTTCACGTTCTGGAGGTAATGATGGAGTATTCATAACAAAAGAAAGGAGACTAGCATGCTCCTGGTTGAATAATTGGCGTGTGACTTGGTGTTAATGGACCACCAGTTCAACCACTTGTTTGACTTGCTCACAGAGAGTCTTCATTTTTTGTTCCATTGTAAACTGGGACTGTGCAAAATCCCATTTGTCAGCACTATCCTTGCTGGTCTGGGAGGATCCACCACTGTAATGGGAAGTCTAACCCCTACTCCAATTAATCATGTTAACCTCCTCTTCTTTGTGTTGAGGAAGAGGGTTGTCTTGCACATGGGGTTGGTCAGGTTTAGTTACCACGATCTCACCATTATCAATCAAATCATGGATCTTATGTTTCAAGGCCCAGTAATCTTGAGTATCATGTCTTGGAGCTCTAACATGATAAGCACATTTTCGACTAGCATTGAAACCCTTCCCATTCGGGTTGGCTGGAGGAAGAAGATGGGTAATTTTCTTCTGAGTTGTCAGAAGATTGAGAATGCTCTCGAGTGAGTCCCCTAACTGTGTGAACACTCGAGTGCGTCTGACTTCTCCACCCTTTGGCAATGAAGGGTTCAAAGACTATGCTTGAAAGGGGAGTAATTTCTCCTCTGGATAGGCATATTCTGACTGCCTTTCTGACCTTGTAGTATCAAGGAAACATCATCCTCTTTCTTTTTATGGACCCTCCGGGGGTTTTTTCCATAATTTCCAGACTGGATGTGCTCAGCAACAGCTTTAAGGGTAGCTAGGTCTTGTATCTTTCCTGACTTCAATCCCATCTCAGCCATCTCCCCATGTTTAATCATTTCAGAGAATGGTTTGCCAATACCTGCTCAGACTCTTTCATAGAAAGGAGCTTCTTGTATGTCTATGAAGGTTATCACCATCTCAGACTCATTCACAGAGGGAACAACTTGAGCAGCAAGGCGCCTCCACCTTTGAGCATACTCTCTAAAAGATTCATTGGTTTGTTTCTTGACTTTAGTAATTTGGTACCGGTCAGAGGCCATCTGAGACTAGAAGCTGTACTGGCTGAGAAAACCATGTGCTAGCTCCTCCCAGCTATGAATATTGGAGTTGTCTAATCTGGTATACCATGATCTAGCTTCACCAGTCAGACTCTTTTGAAACAGCTGCATTCTAAGCTTTTCATCCTCGGCATAAGATCCGAGTTCTCTGATGAATACCTTCAAATATGTGTAAGGATCTCCTAACCCGTCATACTTTTCAAAGTCAGGAGTCTTGGACTTCTCTAGATAATGCACACCAGGGAATATATAAAGGTCTGTATATGAAACACTCCCATGTGCTCCAATCCCTTTGATAGACCGAATGGTCTCTTCTATCTGCAAGATTTTTTCCTGATATCACCGGTGTCTAGATCTTCTTTGAGATGGGTGGTGTCAGGAATTTTGTTGGTTGTGTCCAACTCAGGTGCGAGAATTTCTTTATCTGGACCATGATTTCCTACATATGCAGAGGATTCTGTATGTATGGGTATCCTTGTACCCTGAGTAGATTGGTGTAGTTCTTTAAGCAGAATAGCCAAATCTGTAATTTGTTTACTTAATCTGTCAAATTCTTCACGAGAGACAGGATTAGGATTAGTCTGGTCAGATGAAAACATAATTGGCTATAGGCTCGTGGCCTTTTTGGACTTTGAACAGGTAATAGGTCCAATTGTTTCCCTACAAAAACCTGACGTAGTTTAGTTTTAGGGAATGTATAAATGTTTACATGCTATGTGATATATCCATTTTAGGAATATTATCCTGCAAAACGGATGTTAGTTATTTGTATGACAGGATAGCATGTGCACATATTTCCTCATATTTCCCATTACATGGAGATCAATATGGAATGAAATTACAAGTAATTGAATTTACTAGTAATTTGAAATGGGAAAGCATGAAGAGACTTCCCTCCGCGTTTGGTTTATCAGAGGCTGACCTATCTTAGGCTACTCTCGCGGCTTTTTGGATGAAGGTTCCCAGATCATCGCAATTTACTCGACGGGAAGTTAATCCGGTCTTTCAACTGGAGCGAATCTGGGTGGTGCCTTTCCTGAGCCTCATTGGGATTAGTCTCCCTACGAGTCCAGTAATCAAATACTGACAGGATAGCCTCCTGATGGAGGAACCACACAACATACATTTACATATAACGTGTCTTACCGTGTGAAAATAATGGCATGTGCGAAGCACTAATATCACGAGCAAATATAGTGTAAAACATTAAGTACAGTAAGTAAATGCATTCGTATACATCCATCAAATGTAAATGCAACATCCACACACAAGCATATAACAGTTTTGAAAAGCTTGTAATAGCGGCTTAAGTCCTCTTACTGGATGTCCCCAACAGAGTCGCCACCTGTCGACGTCGGGATTTTTATTTGTCCCTTTTCTGTTCTTGTCTTTTGGTGTTCTCATATTAGGTGAGATTTTTTTAAAAAAATAAGTTGTGAAAATGTCCGACATGTATATGTCGACGAGTAGACTGTGAGAGTCGCCAGTTAGTTTTTTAAATGGTTGTACCAATACAACCGAGAAAAGATTTGCACATTGACCCAGTGATGTGACACTACTTAGCGGGTCTGTGAAACCGAGATTCGTTAGGGTCCGGGGACTTGGTTATGCGGAGGGAAAGTGTTAGGCACCCCCTGACATCCGTGTTGCTACGGTGACTGCCACTTTTCAATTAAACTGTTATATGAATGTGTGTGTGTGTGTGTGTGTGGATTAATGTGTAATTATCTGAAAGTACTGCTATGCCTCATTCGAACCTATATATAAAGGGTTTGAATTTCTGTATAAAAATTCAGTTTTAACAAGATATAGCAATGATGTTTTGTAAAAGAGGTTTTTCAAGCCCTTATACTCAATAGTAATTGAGGCCTTTGATACTTCCATTTTATTAAATGTTCGGCTTGATTGCTTTTATTATCGAGATGCGAAGCAACTTCGAGAAAATAAGACAAAAAGCAGTGTCGAACTCCTTGTGGGTATGAGAGCCATCTAAGGAGATTCAAACACCATGAATAATTTACAAGCCATGTACAGCTGAAAATGTCCATCACGGAAACCGAATCTAGATTCAGTAAACTGAATCTGTGATCACATGATTCCTAGACTCACATGATGTAGCAATTTGTATGAAAGCTATAAACAGTTATATATATATATATATATATATATATATATATATATATATATATATATAAACGAACAACCACCACGAAGCACCTTCATGGGGGATCGGAAATGTAAATAAAGCAATAAAGCATTCAACCGCCTCGAAGTAAACTCCAGGCGGGACAAAATGTAAAAAAAAGTAATAAAAGGCCACGAAGTAAACTCCAGGCCTGACAGAAATGTAAATATATATATATATATAAGCTGTAAATGCACATGATATATATCGATCCTGGCTCAGTTCGTCAACTCGATGACATATATATATATATATATATATATATATATATATATATATATATATATATATATATATATGTGTGTGTGTGTGTGTGTGTGTGTGTGTGTGTGTGTATAAAAGCGGTAAACGCACCAGATGTAAAATCCAAGCTCATCGAACAGAGTTCGACAACAATTTATATATATATATATATATATATATATATATATATATATATATATATATATATATATATATATAGAAAAGCAGTAAATGCTCCCGATGTAAAATTCAGGCTCATCGAACAAAGTTCGACAACAGTTTATATATAAGTATATATATATAAGCAATAAACGCTCCGGATCTAAAATCCAGGCTCAATTGAGGCATAACTTGATAATGTTATTATATATACATATATATATAATATATAAGTATACATATAGAAAAGAAATAAAAAGCCATGGACCAAAGTTCGGGCATACACACACAACACGACTCTCAACGTGAAGAACAATGTGTGCACTGTAGTGGAGAAAGGCTTAAGAAAAGTAAGAAGGCTTATAGTGGACTGCCAAAGAAGACTTCAATAGCTTTAAATAGATGAACACTCAGCTTTCGCCAGTAAAATATATCACAGTATAAGCTCACAAGTGTTTAGAAATGAGAAAGCACTCAGTTTATAGTGTGTACAGAGCAAATTAGACATGGCTTCCTCACCTTTTCTCTATGTAAAATGGATGCCCCAAGCCCTCTATTTATAGAGGGGGGAGCTACAGGTGTACCTGCGGCAGTCGCAGATGTACCTACAGCTGCCCGGGGTCCCCCGGGGTCCGCGGGTCTTGCTGTCTCGAAGTACGTGCATGCGTGCAACGTGTTGTCCGCTCGAACTTTCAGAACTTCAATTCGGGCATCTGATCGAGGTGTATAAGACCTTTTACTGCATGCTGTTGTCGAGAGCTACACAATGACATGCGATAAAAGGTTGTACGAAGTTAGGAAGATGGGACCATGCACTTGGTCTTCAGGATTCAAAATATATCCGGTGTGCTGTCTTGTGCAGTAGTCACTCGGGATTAGAGCTCTTTGGTTCTTGTAGGACATTTCTATGTAGAATGCATGTTTAAATGTTGTTGAGATGGCTCAAGGTAGGATTGAGATGGCAAATGATAGTTTTGCCCCTCACCGGGGTTATCTCCGGTTTGAACTATTTTAGCGGTCGTTGCTCAGGATTATCTCTGAGATTGGACTGCTGCAAGTGTTGACCATCCTCAGGGTTATCTCTGAGGTGTGCCTAACCTCCCGGCGTTATCTCTGGGCTTAGGGAATGAGTGCCTCGGGGCTATCGCCAAGTGTTGAAGCTAACTGTTGGGAGCAAAAAAGAGCATTTTCGGGGTTATCTCCGGAACTGTAACTGTATTCCTCGGGGTTGTCTTCGAGGTTGGATTGAAGATCCCAGGGTTGTCTCCGGAATTGGGACTGAATATCTCGGGGTTGTCTCCAGAACTGGAACTTCCTTCTTCAGGGTTATCTCCGAGGTTAAAAATGTAATTCCTAGGGTTGTCTCCGGGACTATAACTGTGTATCTCGGGGTTATCTCCGAGACTGAGTTGAGCTATCCTCCAGGTTTATCTCTAAATGACTATTTTGCCCTCCTGCAATGTTAGTAATAGGAATGCAAAATTTCGAGTGTCTACAGTAGCAGTAGACTACAAACAAGGTAAGTTCCCTAACTCAAACTCGAGTTATTATTTTCAAAGCATGTTAGTGGATAATTATTGTTGATTATTCCACATCCTTAATAATCATTGTTAATCGCACTTTGTGCAGTTGAATTCCTGTTTTATTATTATTAAACTGTGAATTAATTAAAGTTCTTTCATTCATGAACTATTTATGAGATAAATCTATGCTAGTTGTATCAGCTAGATCAAACATGTTTAAATTTGTTAAATCAAATGCGTTTTAAAAGTTGTTCTTAATTAATTGATGTGATAAGAACTCTTGACTGAGAAAAAGAATAATTTTATTAAAGCATGATATTGGAAAATAATTTACTCGATTATTAAGTGTCTATGTAAGGTTGATCCTCTTGATTACCAAAACTATTAAAAGGATCAGTTTAAATACTGACAACCTTGGTGTATGTTCATGGTTATTTCAAATCACTCAGCACCTAATATTCAATTATTCGAATATTCAATTATTTAGAATTAATTCATGTTCTTCCCCAATTGATTTCTATTGTTGAACATTGAAAGCTAAATTCATTTCTAATCATGATATATCTCCCTTGTATTTAAACTTGCTAAGCAAATTAGTTGCTTACCCTTGCTATATCATGACGTTTATTTCAGCAAAGCCAGAGACGTCCAAGAGGGATAAAGGAAAAGGAAAAGTGCAGGAATAATTAATGAGATTTTTTAAGTGTTATTTTACTTTGATGTAATTTGGTTAAGTAAACCTTTTATAATATTAAAGGTATGTGTAAGTTAAGGTTAATAGAACCTTGGGATTATGTTTTAAGACTTTATTATGATGAACACTGTGTGTTTATTATTCCGCAATAGTTATAGAATATGTATCTTGTTGATGGATCGTGAGCACTGGATCCGAGGTTAGAGAACCCGAATTTGGGGGCGTCATAGGTTGGTATCAAAGTTATAGGTTATAAACATTAGGAATGTGAAACCTAGGTTATAACCTTAGAAGAAAACTCTTATAGAGTATGTTAGGAGAAGGATTGTGGAAACTCATCGAGTATGGGTTGCACTTAATAAAATATCATTTCATTTTACCAATGAATATATTTTATTGTGGTATTAATGTTATTGTTTATTTGGTTATAGGATGTCTAAGGATAGGCAGGGTAGCCACTCAGTGGAGCAGGAACCCGTAGAGTGAGAGATACTAGAGGATACCCCCCAGGATGCCTTGATAGGAGATTTGTTAATGAGGAACAACCAAATGGAGGGCAGGATAGGGCAGCTAGAGGTGGAGAACCACACCTTGTAGTACTCGGAACAACAATATAATGATGTGGCTTTTTAGGCCTAGCTAGAGATAGTGGAGCTGAGGGGAAAGTTAGAGCAGTCTGAGCTGCATCTAGAAATGCTTAGGGTGGAGCATCAGGCGATGCTTGCAAAGCTAGAACTGGATAAAGTTGAGAGGGTCAGAATTGGGAATGCATGGTTTGATGAATCTCATAGAGTGGACCAGCTAGAGATGTAATCAACAAGAGTTATCTACCTTTTGAATAAATATTTAGTTTATTGTGTACACACAAGGCTATATATTTATTACAATTGGATCATTTCTCACTAAGCAGATTTTACAAAGTCGCAACACAAGATCTGCCGAACTATATTCACAGAGGGTTATATAGTTTGAAGAAATAGTGGGAGACACCATTTTAATAAAGACCTAAATTAATCTGGTGATTAATAAAATGAATGCATGATAATGTTGTTAAATTACATATTCATTTATAGAATTTTACAAATGTCTAATTCACTAGCACTGCTGAGCATATTAGATGCTACTAAATTAAGGAAACCTAATTATATAGATTGGTTAAGGAATTTGAGAATAGTTCTGAAGGTTGAAAAGCTATCTTACGTCCTTAATTTGTCGGTCTCTACAACGGTTGCAGAAAATGCCTCTAAGGAACAGCTTGCTACTTTTAGAAAGTGGCAAGATGATGCACATGTGGCTCGGTGCATTATGTTAGCATCCATGAGCAACAAGTTACAGCATCAACACGAGAAAATGGATGCACCTTCAAGATTTATTTTGTGAGCAGAGTAGGTCTTACAGATATCAGATATCTAAGAAGTTTTTTTGTTATAGAATGACCGATGGCACTACAATACAGACACACATCCTTAAGATGATCAATCTGATTGAACAATTGGGATAACTAGGTTTTGTTATAGATGGAGAGTTGAGCCAAGATTTGATCTTGAAGTTACTCCATGACTCCTCTTCACAATTTATTGTGAATTTTCACATGAATAAGCTAGATATCAGCCTGCCTGATTTGCTTAACACGTTGAAAAACTGTTGAGAGTCACTTTCCAACCAAAAAAGACCAAGTCTTACTGGTAGTTAATTCTTCCAAGAAACAGAAGAGGGTCAAAGGATCTTTTGAAAAAAAAGAAAAGTTCCAAGAAGGCAAAAGGAAAGGCAAAAATAAAAGATAATAAGAACAAAACTAATATAGATAGTAAAGGAGTTTGCTTCCACTACAATAAGTCTGGACACTAGAAAAGAAACTGCAAGAAGTATCTTGTAGAGGCTAACAAGAAGAAACTTAGTAAAGCTTCGATTATAGATATAGGTTTGTTCATGATTGAAATAAATCTTTCTGTAAGTCAAAGTTCTACTTGGGTATTAGATACCAATTGTGGTTCTCATAAATATAATTTTATGTAGAGACCAAGCATAAGTAAAAAGCTAAACAAAGAGAAAGAAATCATGTGTGTGGGGAATGGAGCAATGGTTGCTGCATTAACCGTAGGAACTTATAGTTTAGCATTGCCTACGGACAATTCTAATAAGATAATAAGTTGTTATTATGTTCCAGTTCTTATTATAAACATTATTTCCATTCAGTTATTTGACAAGGAAAGTTTTGGAACTGTATTTAAGAACAATGGTTATTCTATTTATAATAATAATGTTTTTGTTTAGAATTGAAAGAATACTTGATGGACTTTATATACTTGACTCACATGAAAATATTTTGCAAAGTGAACAAACTAATAAAAGAAAAGGAGGTGATCATTCAAAAGTTTAATATATGTATTTGATGAAATACAAGTCTGAATCATTTGAAAGGCTGAAAGAATTCTAAAATAAAACAAATTGGTAAAGTATTAGGATTCTTCAATTGGATCGATAAAGGAAATACTTATGTAATAAGTTTCTAGATCATCTCAAATGGTTTTCTCTCATAATGGATGTTTCCATATACGTAATAATTGAGTGGTATATCTGAAAGGAAATATCATACCTTATTGGACATGGTGCAGTCTATGATGATTTTTACCAAAATTCCAGTATCCTTCTGGGGTAATGCCCTATAAATGGCTACATATCTACTAAATAAGGTACCCTCAAAATTTGGCCCCAAGATTCCATATGAGTTATGGACAGGGAGGAAGCCTAGTCTTAAGTATGTTAAGATTAGGGGTTATCTAGCTTATGTGAAAAATGTTTCAAAAGGATAAGCTTGGGATAAGATTTGACAAGTATAGATTTGGGGACATCCTAAAATATGTTTAAGGTATATGTTCTATAATCCTACTGAATAAAAGGTGTTTATTACAAAACACGTTGTCTTCTTGGATAAAGGTATTTATCATTGAAAGGGCTAGTGGGAGGGTAATAGATCCTGAAGGAGTTCAAGAACCACGAAGCACTATAAGTCAACTAGAGGAACCTGTAGATAGACCTATTGTACCACAATCGAATCGTAAATCTGGAAAAGTATCAAAGATACCTTGGAGGTATGGATTCATCATAGATGATAATGAGGTACACATCATAGAGGATGGTGATCTGATAAGTTTTATACCTACGAATCGACGTCTAATTCTAGGTTAAACGATGTTAATTCTTTGTGTTTATGTTTTGTTTTTACTTGTTTAGTGTTGTTTTGTGTTTAGGTGTGGTGGAGTGGCAATTGGATTCAAAGGGCAAAATTATGGCGAAATTTGGCAAGTTTATAGCTAAAGAGGACAAACTAACAAAACATAGGCCAGCCAGGGCAGGCTTTCCATGTGTAAAACCCCAGTCGGGGCGGGGGGTGCAAGTCAGTTAACAGAGGACATGCCCACCAGGGCGGGCTACTTACAAGGCAAAACCCCCGCCGGGGCGGGGGTACGGGAAAGAGAAGTGACCTAATGCATTTTGGATTGCTGCAACAACGTAAAGAATAGTCATTGGCTCGGATTGGAACTCATTTTGGTGAGGAATAAGAGTTAGAATACATGTCTTAGTCATATAATTTACAACAAACAAAATATTGAAGATCATAGAAGCAATTAACATCATAGAGGACAGATTTTCTGAGTAAGAGCATTAGAGGAAGACTTTGAAGAAGATTTTCACAACAATTACAGATTAAGGCTATAGAGAAGGGTGGTTCTGGATTTATTCTTCTTCTTTAGTTTTATATTTGTAATTGGGATGATGTTTACTTTATTTAATTCAGTTTTCATTTCATTGACAATGAACTTAATTCTTTATTAGGCTTATAACGGATCTTTGGGTTGAACGATGATTACGTAATCGTTGATTTTCAGTTTAATAAGTTATTCTTCAGTTTATCTATATTGATTTGTGATTGAATTTATGAATTGCCTGATCACCAATTTTATGTGGACTTGTATGGATTCGAGAGAGGAAATACGAGTCTGGACTTAGTCAATATAGCATGTGTTCTTGAATTCTGTGAATGAATGGAATCTTGATGAATGTTAGGGTAGAGATATGTTTAACGTCACTTGTAATCGGATAAAGAACTTAAACTTAAACCTTCTTTGATAGTAATTCACATAGAGATATAGTGTGTTAGTTAATTAAGGTGTTTAGCTTAATTCTATCTAATTTGTGGATTTAAGTTAATATGGTATTAGTGCATCGAGAGGTGACTAGTTCTACTTGAGTGTTCTTGATTAATAAACTGGGATAGTGAATTAAACTAGAATAAGGTGTAATAATCAGAGTGATGCTTAGAGTGAAGTTGTAAGCCTAATTATCCAATATTTATTTAAAAATTCAGTTTTTAGGGTTTGTTGATTATTTGGTAATTTTAGTATTTTCAATATCTTTAGTTATAATTCTTAAATTGGATAGTTTAATAAAATTTGGATTAATAGAAAATTGATAATTGTGAAGGTAATTTCTTGTTAATCTCTATGGGAACGATATTTGACTTATCACTTTATTACGTGTTGACCATGTATACTTGTGTGTTGTGCGTATATAGATTTTACCCAACATGTTTTTGGCATCATTGCCGGAGACTAGTATAGATTTTAATATTATTTCAATATCAGTTTAATTAAGCCAGTTTTACTTAAATAATTTTTGTTTTGTTTTGTTCTGTCTATTTCAGGTTCTTAAAGTCGGTTTATGCAAACTCGATCTAAAAACCCAGACTTGCTTCCTTTGGAGGACGATATCGAGAAACGGTTTCAGAGGTTAAGTAAGTGGATTAAAGACACGAGGGAAGACTTTGAGAATTCTGAAAAAGAAGAAGTAATGGTTGTCGAAGACCAGAAAGCGTTGAGAGATTTTGCTACACCTAAGGTGACTGTGCTTCAGACGAGTATCACCAGGTCAGTGATTGCTGCAAATACGTTTGAAATCAAGCCTGGGACGATTCAGATGATCCGAAACTCAGTTCAGTTTGGGGGACTTACAAATAATGATCCGAATGAACATTTGATCAGCTTTTTGGAGATATGTGACACCATCAGGTATAATGGGGTGTCGGATGAAGCAGTCAAGCTTCGTTTGTTCCCATTCACTTTGCGGGACAAGGCGAAGAGTTGGTTACACTCATTACCGTCGGGATCAATAACTACATGGGAAGACCTCGCTCAAAAATTTCTAGCCAAATTCTTCCCACCAACAAAGACTTCAAAAATGAGGAATGAGATTACTATGTTTGAACAGCAGTACAGGGAATAGTTATATGAGGCATGGGAGAGATACAAGGAGTTGCTTAGGAAATGCCCACATCATGGATTACCAAAATGGCTGCAGATGAACACATTCTACAATGGGTTAAATGGGAATCTCAGGACGAGTATCGATGCAGCTTCGGGTGCAGCATTTATGGCTAAGAGATATGAGTAAGCGTATGAGTTAGTTGAGATAATGGCGGCTAATAACTACCAGTGGCCTACTTCGAGGATGACACAACCTAAGGTGGCTGGGGTTTTAGAGGTAGACGGGGTAACCTCATTGGCAGCACAGATTGCGGCCTTATCAAAGAAAATGGATACTCTAACGGGTGCGCAACCACAACATGTGGCGTATGTTTGTGAGTTATGTGCTGGAGAACATCCTACAGAGTAGTGTGCCATCAACCCAGCATCGGTTCAGTTTATGGGCAGCTATAATAGGATTCCGCCACAAAATATGTATCAAAATGCCTACAACCAGGGGAATAGAAACCATCCCAATTTGTCATGGAGCATCAATCAAAATCAACAGGCTCCACAACAATCTTATCCCCCAGGGTTCTAGAATTAACATCAACAAACAACTCAGCATCAAGAGAGAAAAACATATTTAGAAGAGTTGTTGTCAAAGTATATAACGAGCAATGAGTCAATTATGAAGTCACAAGAAGTAGCCATCAAGAATCTAGAAAATCAGATGGGACAGCTTGCTATTGCATTGAATAATAGACCATAAGGGACTCTACAAGTGACACACAAAAAAATCCGAAGGGAAATCACGAGCAGTGTCAGGCAATCACCTTGAGAAGCGAAAAACAGTTAGATGGGACAATTGCAGAAAATTCAGTTAGAACGGATGACAAAGTTGATGAAAACAAAGTGGTTGAAGAGAAACAGAGAGAGGAAAAGCAAGTTGAACAGACAAAATCAAATGACAAACCAGTTGTGTATCCTCCACCGCCATTTCAGCAAGAGTCCAAAAATAGAAATTAGATAAGCAATTTGCTAAATTTTTAGAAATTTTTAAGACACTTCATATTAACATCCCTTTCGCAGAAGCCCTAGAGTAGATGCCAAGTTATGCTAAATTCATGAAGGGAATTTTTTCAAGGAAAGAGAAGTTGGAAGATTTTGAAACTGTGGCATTAACAGAGGAGTGCAGTGCAGTTTTACAGCGAAAGTTACCGCCAAAGTTGGAAGATCCAGGGAGTTTTACTATTCCATGCACAATTGGGAACATGGCGTTCAACAAATATTTATGTGATTTGGGGGCAAGTGTGAACCTCATGCCATTATCAGTATACACCGAATTAGGTTTACCAGCTCCGAAACTGACCAATATAGCTCTACAATTGGCGGATAGATCAGTCACATACCCAAGAGGCATTGTGGAGGATATTTTGGTTAAGGTAGACAAATTTATATTTCCCGCGGACTTCATAATTCTGGACTTTGAGGAAGATAAGAACATCCCAATCTACCTAGGGAGACCGTTCTTGGCTACGGGTAGGACTCTCATCGATATACCAAAAGGTGAACTAACTATGAGGGTCCAAGATCATGAAGTAAAGTTCAATGTATTCAAGACCATGAAGTTCCCTACGGATGAAGAGGAGTGTTTCAGGATGGATGCCATTGATCAGATAATCAACGAAGACATGGTTAAAAGTTTGTCTAATGATCCATTGGAAATTACACTACTGGGAGATGAAGATTTAGATGATCCAGAGTTCGTAGATTATTTGCATATGCTGGATTCCTTGCCACGAGTTAGTAGATTCAAGGCACCATTTGGGCCATTACACATGGAAGAGAAAGCCATGACAAGAATGAAACCTTCATTAGAGGAGCCACCTACACTTGAGCTTAAGCCACTTCCTAAACACCTCAGGTATGCATATTTAGGCAATTCTAATACTTTACCTGTTATTATTGCTTTTGCACTTAACGAAATATAAGAAAATAAGTTGCTAAGAGTGCTAAGAGAATACAAATCGGCTATCGGATGGACAATCGCAGATATCAAGGGAATCAGTCCATCCTTCTGTATGCACAAAATTCTAATGGAAAAGGATTCAAAGCTAACAGTGGAACAACAGAGACAGCTCAATCTGATCACGAAAGAAGTGGTGAAGAAAGAGATTCTGAAGTGGTTGGATGCGAGAATCATCTACCCAATTTTAGACAGTGCTTGGGTCAGTCCCATTCAATGTGTGCCGAAAAAGGGCAAAATGACCATAGTAAAGAATGACGACAACGAATTAATTTCGACGAGGACAGTGGCCGGGTGGAGGGTTTGCATGGACTACAAGAAGCTGAATAAGGCAACCCACAAAGACCACTTTCCTCTACCTTTTATCGATCAGATGTTGGATAGATTGGCGGGGCACGAATTTTACTGCTTACTGGATGGGTATTCGGGTTATAATCAGATAGTCATTGCTTCTAAAGATTAAGAGAAGATTACTTTCACGTGCCCATACGACATCTTTGCATTCAGGAGAATGTCTTTTGGCTTGTGTAATGCACCTGCTACCTTCCAACGGTGTATGATGGTCATCTTCTCAGACATGGTAGAGAAAAATGTGGAAGTCTTCATAGACGAGTTTTCGGTCTTTGGGGATAGTTTTGATGTCTGTTTAGAAACTTGGTCATGGTTCTAAAGCGATGCGTAGAAACAAATTTGGTACTAAACTGGGAGAAGTGTCATTTCATGGTTGAAGAAGGAATAATTTTGGGGCACAAAGTCTCAGCGAAGGGATTAGAGGTTGATAGAGCGAAGTTGGAAACCATTGAAAATCTACCACCACCAACTTCAGTAAAAGGAATCCATAGTTTTCTGGGACATGTCGAGTTCTATAGGAGATTCATAATAGATTTCTCTAAGATTACAAAACTGTTGTGCAGTCTCTTAGAAAAAGATGTATTTTTCAAGTTTGATGAGGATTGTAAGTTAGCATTCGAGCAATTGAAGAAAAAGTTCACTACAGCTCCAGTTATTGTCGCACCGGATTGGAATATGCCTTTTGAGTTAATGTGTGATGCAAGCGACTATGCGGTAGGGGCTATTTTGGGTCAACGCTGAGAGAAGACATTCCACGCCATATGCTATGCAAGTAAAACCCTTACGGATGCCCAATTGAACTACATAACTACAGAAAAGGAGTTACTTGCAGTAGTATATGCCTTTAATAAATTTTGGGCTTATTTAATTGGGACAAAGTTTGTGGTTTATACGGATCACTCGGCAATCCGATGTCTAATTTTGAAGAAGGATGCTAAGCCTTAACTTATCAGATGGATCCTCCTTCTACAAGAATTTGATTTAGAAATTAAAGATAGAAAGGGGATGGAAAATCAAGTTGTAGATCATTTATCGAGGCTGGAAAATTCGGGTAAAGATGAAGAGAATAAGTATGTAATTAATGAGTCATTCCCAGACGAACAACTGTTTGGAGTCAATGAAGAATTTATGTGGTATGCGAATTTTGCTAACTATCTGGTGAGCAACATCCTTCCCCCTGATCTTACATGTCAACAAAAGAAGAAGTTCCAGTATGACGTCAAATGGTACATATGGGATGAACCATACCTATTCAAATAGTGTGCCGACAAGATGATTCGAAGGTGTGTGCCCTACAGTGAAGTGAAGAATATATTGCACGAGTGTCATTCGTCTACATAAGGGGGACATTATGGAAGTGAGAGAACAGTGACAAAAGTTTTTCAAGCAGGATTTTATTGGCCTACAGTATTTAAGGATGCCCACCAATTCGTAAAAAGCTGTGATAGATGTCAAAGGGTGGGCAACATATCGAAAAGGAATGAGATGCCACTATAAACTATCTTGGAATTTGAAATTTTTGACGTTTGGGGCATTGATTTTATTTGGCCATTTCCATCATCGTTCAGTAATCAGTACATCTTGCTTGTGGTTGACTATGTATCAAAATGGGTTAAAGCCGTAGCACTCCCCACAAATGATGCCAAAGTGGTTCTTAGGTTCTTGTAAAAGAATATTTTTACAAGATTTGGCACGCCAAGAGCTATTATAAGTGATGAGGGTAGTCACTTCTACAACAGATCGTTCACAACTCTTTTGGCAAAATATGGGGTCAACCATAAGGTGGCGACGGCATATCATCCCCAAATAAGTGGGCAATCTGAAGTTTCGAATAGGGAGGTGAAGAGAATCTTAGAGAAGGTAGTAAACCCGAATAGAAAAGACTGGTCTCTCAGATTGAATGATGCACTATGGGCTTATAGGACTACTTACAAGACGCCAATTGGGATGTCACCATATCAGTTGGTTTACGGGAAAGTATGTCACTTACCTGTGGAGTTACAACATAAAGCCTACTGGGCAATTCAGAAGCTCAACTTCGATCAAACAGCAGCAGGTGAAAAGAGGCTACTTCAAGTGAACGAACACGATGAATTCAGACTACTGGCCTATGAGAACTCAAAGTTGTACAAAGAAAAGGTTAAGAAATGGCACGACTAGAAAATCATGCAGAGAACGTTTGAACCGGGGAAATCAGTACTATTGTTCAATTCAAGATTGTGGTTGTTCCCAGGAAAGCTAAAATCGAGGTGGTCGGGTCCATTTACCATAAAAAGGGTTTTCCCATATGGCGCCGTTGAACTATACAATAGGAATCCATTGGAGACGTTTAAGGTCAATGGTCAACGGTTAAAACATTATTGGGGTGGCGAATCCAACACGGATGTCATCGCAATCACACTCGCCGACGCACCATTAACAGGGAGTAGTCAGGCTGAAAGACTTAAAATTAAGCGCTAATTGGGAGGCAACCCAATTTTACTTTTATTCTCAGTATTTTCATTTATACTAGTCAAATTGTAGTTTAAAATAATAATTAGTATAGAATAAGTTTATTAAGTAGTTAGTTAAGTTATACTTTTTAGATAATCTTACCTTCCATGCTTAATTTGCTCAATATTGACTCATATTTATGTTTAATGATGTTTCAGGCACTTAAAAAGCTCATGGATTGGAGTTAGATGCGAAGAATGGGCAAAAACAAGTGGACTTATAGAAGGCAGGCCCGTCGGGGAAGGCATTTTTGTGAAGGAACACCCCGCCGGGGCGGGGGTACTGATTTCAATAACATGAGGCATGTCAGTCGGGGCGGGCCCTCTAAGCCTAATACCCCCCGCCGGGATAGGGGTCTCGAACTCTTAATAACAGACTACATGCCCGCCAGGGCTGGCCTCTAAGGCGTATCACCCCCAGCCGGGATGGGGGTCTCAAAATTGAAGGGACGATTTTTGACTGTTAAAGAGCAACAGTTGCCATCTTCACCACTCTTTCACTTCAACTTCCTACCACCCCACTACTCCTATACGCTTTCAACACACGATTTAGCAATTTAATCCCCATCCCCCCACTCCAATAAACCACTACTTTCAACCCATAATTATTTACATCACCTCTCCTCTATAAAACCATCCCTTCACAACACTCTCTAACCATCTCAATTCATAAGTTCAAGGTTAGGGTTTTTGAGCGAGTTTCTAAAACAATAAGGAAGAGGATAAACAACCAACTTGGAGATATACTGCGAGTGAGTAGCTTGTCTTACAATTTCTCAGTATCTATCACCACAATTGAAGCCACATCACTAAGTTTGGAGGATTGCACGTCTTGCACACCAAGTGTTCGACGATTTGCTCGATTGAAGTTTGGGGGAATTTGTGTTAAAGCTAACCATATCCAATTAAATGGCACCTAAACCGATGTCAAAACGATAACGTGGAGAGAGTTCGGGGTCCACACCACCAACACAGACCTTTGACAGGCAAAAATTCATAAGTGTCGCCGTCGCCGACTGTTACGACTACCTTGTGATAAAAGCACTCACACTAGAGCGGGGTTTGGCACCTGAACATGTCGACAGTGAAATGAAGCAAAAAATCTATTAGAAAGGTTGGAATAAGTTCACGGAAGAGCTTGAGGAAGCAATTGTAAGTGTGGTAAAAGAATTCTATGCCAACGTAGAGGATAAGGCCCCATTCACAGCATTTGTCCGGGGCAGATTAGTTCCTTTCAGTGCCGATGCCATCAACACGTACTACTAATTACAAGCTCCTAGACATTGCCAGTACGCTTACTTACGTGACCATGATCCTGATTATGAGGCTATTTTGACGGAAATTACAAACCCGGGTACCACATGGATCAAAGGACGAAAAGGGGGCACTGTCTTCCACAGTAAAGATCTCAACCGATATGGAAAGATATGGTACACGTTTATGTGTGCCAAGCTATTTCCATCCACACACACGTCAGATGTGCCCAAGGAGAAGGCATTATTTTTATATGCCATTATCCAAAATTTTATCATCGATGTGGGTGCTATAATCAATTTTTCTATCCAAAGATGCCTACGAGGACTATTCTCTAATGGCTTTCCACTCCCATCGCTAATTTGTGGGTTGTGTAGGCAAGCAGGAGTTAGATAGTCCGATGATGAGACCACCCAGATGCCGCTTCAGATGTTAGACACGAGGATGATTGCGCGGTATTCGGTGTGGCCTGGGGGCGAGTCGCACCCTAGAGGACTTGGGTTCATATTTCCACCAGCCTCGAAGGATGAGGTTGAAGCTGAGGACACCTCGAATGACGATGAGTACCCGGGGGATGCGACGATGGGAGAGCAAGGAACGAAGGTGACACCACAACCCGAAGCTATATCTAGCCCTCAGTTCCAGAGCCTTCAGAGACAAATGGATGGGTACAACAAGGATGCCCGAAGAGAGATGCGGAGACTCGCAGTGCGGCAGGACCATATGTTTGAGGCCATGAATATGTCATTTGCCTCATTGAACATAACGCTCCAAAGTTTCAATCCCAATGCACAATTCCCATACCAGCAGTCAGCCCCAATGCCAAGGTTTCCACCCAGTGATTCTGATGAAGAACAACAACCACCACCACCCCAAGCTTAGGCGATTATAGGGAAGTCCTCATACATTTATTGCTTTATTCTTTACAATGAGGACATAATAATGTTCATGTTTGGGGGAGTTAGTTAATTTTTATGTTTGCATGTTTAATTTTATTAGTTAGGTTTACATATGTTAATTCCATGTTTCATTTAGGATTATTAAATGTTTACAGTCATGTAGTGGTTTAGGTGCATAGTAATATAGGATTGTAAATAGTTTTATTCAGTTTCAATCATGTTATGTCTATATAAAAATAAAAAAAATAATTTAGTTTAATATTGTGTTATATTGCATGTGTCCAACGGTTTGATATAGTTCATGTTATTTTGGCCAATGATGAGATTGGGATTAAGTAGACAAGTACGGTACCAAATATTAGAATTTTGATGTAATTTCCTGTTATAAAGTGGATCTTTTGCCTGTTTGAAACTGGTATAAAAAGGTTAGCACGTTAATGACACTTATGTGGACTGATTAGTTCGAATTGATACATAAGAAATTTCTAAAGGATAATGCTAGTTTAATTGAAAGAATGACAAGGATAGGCAGTGAAGGCGAAGAATTAGGAAAGAACCTAAGTTTGGGGGAAAAAGTGGGGTATATAAGCTTCTAAAAAAAAGAAGAAGAGATTGAGTTGAATAATTGAGTCTTGTGGTGGGTCGAGAATGAGCATGAAATGCACTCCCCATAAACACAAGCATGAGATGGAGCGTAAAACACACTCATTATCTATCTATCTAATAAAAAAAAGGAATAGAACAGGAAATAAGAGTAAAGAGCCCCTGTGAATTAAAAAGAAAGCATGAGTACCCTATTTGGACCCCTAATCTTAGTGAATGCTTGATTTTAGTTGAATCTTGTCTGTTTTTGAAATTCTCGATTTTATGCTATATGATGTCTTATAAGAGGCTTGTTATGTATTAAATTTAAATATTGCATCAGTAAGCATGGATGTTGAGCACACACATACTATACCAGTAATAACGATTTAAGATTTGATGAATGATGGGCATTATTGATTAGTTTTGATATGAAGTGTTGTCGTGTTTACTTGATTTCTCTGAGATCGGATGAATAAATTTGATTCTATGATTACTGCTGAATTTGTAGGCATATAGATTAGATATATTACATCTCATTGCATTGCATTGTATAGCATGTTAGTTTTGTTTCGTGCTCAAGGACTAGCACGGTTTCAGTTTGGGGGATTTTGATAAGTGGGTTTTATACCTACGAATCGGCGTCTAATTCGAGCTTAAACGGTGTTAATTCTTTGTGTTTATGTTTTGTTTTTACTTGTTTAGTGTTGTTTTGTGTTTAGGTGTGGTGGAGTGGCAATTGGATTCAAAGGGTGAAATTATGGCGAAATTTGTCAAGTTTAGAGCTAAAGAGGACAAACTAACAAAACATAGGCTAGTCGGGGCGGGCTTTCCATGTGTAAAACCCCCGCCGGGGCGGGAGATGCAAGTCAGTTAACAGAGGACATGCCCGACGGGGCGGGCTACTTGCAAGGAAAAACCCCCGCCGGGGCAGGGGTACGGGAAAGAGAAGTGACCTGATGCATTTTGGACTGCTGCAACAACGTAACGAATAGTCATTAGCTCGGATTGGAACTCATTTTGGTGAGGAATTAGAGTCAGAATACATGTCTTAGTCATATAATTTACAACAAACAAAAGATTGAAGATCACAGAAGCAATTAACATCATAGAGGACAGATTTTCTGAGTAAGAGCATTGGAGGAAGACTCTGAAGAAGATTTTCACAACAATTGCATATTAAGGCTATAGAGAAGGGTGGTTCTGAATTTATTCTTCTTTTTTAGTTTTATATCTATAATTGGGATGATGTTTACTTTATTTAATTCAATTTTCATTTCATTGACGATGAACTAAATTCTTTATTAGGCTTATAACGGATCTTTGGGTTGAACGATGATTATGTAATCGTTGGTTTTCAGTTTAATAAGCTATTCTTCAGTTTATCTATATTGATTTGTGATTGAATTTATGAATTGCCTGATCACCAATTTTATGAGGACTTGTATGGATTCGAGAGAGGAAATACGAGTCTAGACTTAGTCAATATAGCATGTGTTCTTGAATTCTGTGAATGAATGGAATCTTGATGAATGATAGGGTAGAGATATGCTTAACGTCGCATGTAATCGGATAAAGAACATAAACTTAAACCTTCTTTGATTGTAATTCACATAGAGATATAGTGAGTTAGTTAATTAAGGTGTTTAGCTTAATTCTAACTAATTTGTGGATTTAAGTTAATATGGTATAAATGCATCGAGTGGTGGCTAGTTCTACTTGAGTGTTCTTGATTAATAAAGTGGGTTAGTGAATTAAACTAAAATAAGGTGTAATAACCAGAGTGATGCTTAGAGTGAAGTTGTAAGCCTAATTCTCAATATTTGTTTGAAAATTCAGTCTTTAGGGTTTGTTGATTGTTTGGTAATTTTAGTATTTTTAATATCTTTAGTTATAATTCTTAAATTGGATAGTTTAATAAAATTTGGATTAATAGAAAATTGGTAATTGTGAGGGTTAGTTTCTTACTAATCTATGTGGGAACGATACTTGACTTATAACTTTATTACTTGTTGACCATGTATACTTGCGTGTTGTACGTATATAGATTTTACCCAACATGATCCAGTTATATACGATGTGGCTATCAGTAGTAGACACTCAGAGAAATGACAGATGACCATGAAATTTAAAATGGACTCCGTGTATGAAAGACCAAGTGTGGACACTTTGGTTATCCCTCCGGTAAGCATAAAACCTAAAGGGTGCATATGGGTATTTAAGAGAAAGACTGGAACAAATGGCAAAGTGGAGACCTATAAGGCCAGACTGGTTGGAAAAGGTTTCAAATAAAGTCAAGGAGTTGGCTGTAATAAAACCTTCTCACCGGTATCAATGCTCAAGTCCATTCGAATTTTACTTGCGATTGCAGCTTTTTTTATTTTTACGAAATCTGGCAAATAGACGTGGAGATGCCCTTCCTCAATGGAGATTAGAGGAAAATGTATGTATAATATAGCCAGATGAACTTGTTTCAATGGTTGGAGTAAATCATATATATGAGCTATAACAATCCATTTATGGATTGAAGTAAACTTCTCAAAGATGAAACATTCATTTTGGTGAGACAATCAAAAGAGTTTGATTTTATAAAAAATGAGGATGAATCAAGTGTGTACAAGAAGGTCTGTGGGAGCGTAGTGACATTCCTAGTACTATATGTTGATATACTACTGATAGGGAATAACATACTGATAAGTCAATTTTATACCTACTTATCAGGTATCAACTAACTTCAATTGTTATTTAATCCCATTTCTTATAGTTGCTTTTCATGCATTTTACTCTCATTTTGTAGGTTGCATACTTGGGAACTGGCTTGATGACATTTGAGATCAAATGGGTGTGATGGAATGCTAAAGTGATCAAGATGGAAGCATCAGCATTAGATAGCAAAATGCAGAACTTGAGGCCAGCGCAGCTGCACCCCAGTTAGCCTTGCGGACGGTGCAGCTGCGCCGGATTCCAGCCCAAAATTCCCTATGGCACAGTTGCGCCCAGATCAGGCACAAGGACGGCGCAGCTGCACTGGTCTCTGACAAATAAAAGCTGGCTTTTTATTTAAGTAGCCAATCGTATTGAAGCTTGGGCAAGGAGGCACTCGTGAATTAGCATATATTTAGGCTCATTTGCAGCAGATAGGGGATATATCTACATTCAATAATGGATTGAATTCCCTCTTTGGGATAAAATCTATCTTGTATATTCCATCTTTTTTTTTCTTTCTTAGATTAGATTAGCATAGATTAGATTAGGCAAAACCATAGATTAGATTGGATTTGAAGATTGAAGCAATTGAAGAGCATTGGAAGTTCAGATTTGGGGGCATGAGAGATGAAATTTGCATACTTCAATCTATAGCTTCTCTTTCATTTCTATTTGTATTCTTTTGATGTATATTCAATTGTGGATCATGGATTCTAGTTCAATCATAAATTAAAACCTATTTTGAGATAATAATGAATCTTATTGAGTAGTTTACTTTGATATGCTTTCTTGTTAGACTTGTTAATTATTATTGGATTGCCTATTGTGATTTGTGATTAATTACTTAGTTGATTGACCATCAATTACCGTGATAATCCTTATGAAATTGAGGAACGAATTATGGGTTTAGATCTGATCATAATAGCATGTGTAACGCCCAAGAAAATTGGATCATTTTGTGAATTAAATTTGATTTTATTATTTGAATTAAATGAATTTAATTGTTTATTTATGAGAGTAAGTTGTTTGAAGGTTGTTCTATGACCTAGAATGTGCGGATGTGGTTAGTATTCTGGCTATGTGCTAGGATTAATTGTTTTAAATTTCTAAGACGAAAATAAAAGTTTTTCGAGAAATTTTCGTAAAAATACTATTCATATGTTTCTGCTGGGAAGTTAATTATGAATTTCTGAGAAATGCATAATGAGAGAATTCTAAGACGAGATGGAATATCCAATAACATTTCAGTTATGGCAAACGAAGTTTTTGCATGCGGACCTAAAACCTAAGGGTTAGGAAAATTGAGTTCCGAGAATTAAATGTCTATGTATAATGATTAGGGTTATTATATGTACGAAATACGAGTATGATACTAGTTATTATATGAGTATAGTATGAAGAATATTACGACGTATAATACGAATATCTTACGAACTATATACGAAGAGAATACGAGAATTGTACGAGTAGAATACGATTAGTTCTTATTGAACTTTTAGTTTATGGACTTTATAGAATCCAATTGGACTTGGACTATGTTAATTATAAAGCCCAAACCAAGAAACCAAATCACGGATCGAACCGATGGATCACAGAATGGGTAAAACTCATGGGGCAACCCATGGGGGGACCCAATGGGCCATGTGGGTCGGCCACTTGGAGGCCAAGTAAAGTGGTTTTACTTGGTGGCTAAGGCATGAATAGTAAGGAGGTGGACCAATAGACCAAATTGCCCTCCATTGGGTTGTCTATATAAGAGAAGCTAGAGTTGTTCATTAGTTATTTTCACTAACTCTAGACAAATATATTGAGAGAGAAAAAAGAGCTTTAACAAGTAATCAAGAGCAATCCAAGCAAAACACTCAAGCTTTATTCAAGAACGCGAAGAACGTTAAGAAACTGTAAAGACCAAGAACTGTTGAATTTTATTTGAAGATGCTTGAAGGCAAGTTTTCTTAACGCTTGTCTAACCTTCGTATTAGCCAAGTTTTCTATGATTCATGTTATGAAATGCATAAATTATTTTACGAAAGGGTCGATGTCAGTTTTAACTCGGCTAGACTAATCTTAAGAGTTTGATTGATTTGTTTACAAGTCTTTTAATATAGAATTGATAACGATATCCTATGCCAATGGTTTGGTACGGATTCAAAGGTAAGCCTGAGTATGAATAAACAAATGTATTTTACATCGATTATTCGATGGGCACGTGAGGTTGCCAAAACTTAAACGTAAATACGTTTAAAGGATGAGTGTTGATCAACATAGAGTACTATAGGTTAATCACCTAGAAGTGCTCGTAAGATATATCGGACTTACGGACTTAGTGTCGGGTTGTCCTTTTTCATGAATGAAAACTAAAGAGAATGTTCATGGTCTTTTGACCTACTCAGAATTCCAAAGTTGTTGTATGTACTTTGGAATTGTTTTATGAGAATGAAAAGTGTTATCAAATGTTTCATAGTACTTCATAGCTATTTGTTCAGTTATTGAAGAATAATCATATGATTCTTGTCGACATCAGGATTTTTATTTGTCCCTTTTTCGTTACCTGTTCTTTTGTGTTCTCATATTAGGTGAGATTTGTTTGAAAAAACAAGTAAAAAAGGTCCGACATGTGTAATATCGACGATTGGACTGTAAGAGTCGCCAGTTCGTTTTTTAATTGGTTGTACCAACATAACCAAGAAAAGGTTTGCACATTAACCCAGTAATGTGACACTGCTAAACGGGTCGGTGAAACCTAGATTCATTAGGGTCCGGGGACTTGCTTATGCAGAGGGAAGGTGTTAGGCAACCCCCGACATCCGTGTTACCACGGTGACCGCCACTTTTCAAGAAACTATTATATGAATGTGTGTGTGTATGTGGGTCAATGTGCTTTTATTTGGAAGTAGTGCAAGGCCTCATAAGCACCTATATTCATAGGGTTTGAATTTATATAAAAATTCATTTTTAAGCAAAATATGGCAGTGATGTTTTAAAAGAGGTTTTTCAAACCCAGTGCTCAATAGTACTTGAGACATTTTACACTCCCATTTTATTCAATATTCGGCTTGGTTGATTTTATTTTCCAGATGCGAGGCATCTGTAAGAAAATAATGTATAAAAAAGGTGCCAAACTCCTCGTGGGTATGAAAACCATCTGAGGAGATCCAAACATCACAGATAATGTTACAAGCTGCTTACAGCTGAAAAAGTTCATCACGGGAACCGAATCAAGATTCAGTGGACTGAACCTGTGATCACATGATTCCTAGGCTCATATGATGACGTAACTAATAAAAAGTAGTAAGCAGATATATATATATATATATATATATATATATATATATATATATATATATATATATATACATATATATATAAGCTGTAAATATATATATACAGACATGATCACCAGCCACGAAGCACCTCCATGGGGGATAAAAAAAGTAAATAAAGTTGTAAAAGCGATCAACTACCATGGAGGAAACTCCAGGTGGGACGAAATATACAGAAAGCAATAAAAACGATCAACCACCACGAAATAAACTCCAGGTGGGAAGAAATGTAAATATGTATGTATATATATATATATATATATATATATATATATATAAGTGATAAATGTACCGGATATAAAATTCAGGCTCATCGGACAAAGTCCAACAACATTTAATATATATAAGTATATATATTAAAGCAGTAAACGCATCAGATGTAAAATCCAGGCTCATCAAACAAAGTTCGACACACAGTTCATATATATAAGTATATATATACGAAAGCAGTTAAACGCTCCAGACATAAGTCTAGGCTCAATCGAGGCATAACTCGATAATGTTAGTCTGTATATAAAAAATATATATATAAGTATAAATATATATACAAACAGAAATGAAACCACGTACCAAAGTCTAGGCATACACACACAACACGACTCTCAATGTAAAGAACGGTGTGTGCAAAAATGAAGAGAAAGGCTTTAAAATGTATAAGAAGGCTTATAGTGGGCTGCCAAAGAAGACTTCAATAACTTAAAATGGATGAACACTCGGCTCTCGCCGGTAAAAAGTAGCTATATATGAGCTTACAAGTGTTGTCAAGAGTTACGCAATGACATTGGATTAGAGGTTGTACGAAGTCATGAAGATGGGACGATGCCTTCCGGTCTTCAGCTTCAAATTCTATCCGTTACCTTGCGTAATAGTCACTCGGGATTGGTTTTCCTTAATTCTTGTGGGACATTGCTGTGTAGAAATGTATGTTTGAAATGTTGAGACGGCATGATGTGGCATCAAGATGGCAAGATGACAACTTTTCCCCTCACTGGGGTTATCTCCAGTTTGGGCTGATAAAGCAGACATTGCTCAGGGTTATCGTTAAGATTGAACCACTGCAGTTGTTGAATGTCCTCAGTGTCATCTCTGAGGAGTGCATGTCTTCCTGGTGTTATCGCTAGGTCTCGTACTGAGTGCCTCGGTATAAGCACCGAGGTTGAAGCTGATGGCATTTGAAACAAGCATTTTCGGGGTTATCTCCGGAACTGCCACTGCCTTCCTTGGGGTTATCTCCAAGGTTAGAATATGCTATTCCCAGTGTTGGGACTGAGACTGAATATCTCGGGGTTATCTCCAGGATGAAGCGGTCTCATCCGGTGGAATTTTCGGTATTGGAACTACAGGCCTCGGGGTTATCACCGAGGTTGGAACTGTTACTCCGGGTGTGTGTTTCAGGTTTAAGGCTATTACTCCCAGTGTATTCTGGGGTTGAAACTGAGCTTTCGATAGTATCCAGACTGGATGTGAGTATCTTCCAGGGTTATCTCTGAAAGACGAATCTGCCTTCCTGCAATGTCAGTAACAGGTGTGCAGAAAATTTCGAGTGTCTACAGATGCCCCTCTTTATCATATTCATGCAATGCAATGGCATGGATAGGATAAAGAATCCTAGACACTTGAAATGCAACAAGATAAATATGATGTAATATGAGTTATATGATGCAAGTGTATGATGCATATGCATTACTTTCCAACATACTGGGGATGACTGTCGGGTCCCTGTGATGGTAATGACGGCAAGCTTGGATGTGTGATCCAAACCTATCAGAATGTTAACGTTGGGGCTATCACCAAAGTCCTTAATCTTGGATACAGACTTCACTCTAAAGATGTGCCTCTCGTGTACAAGAGAACTGTGGGGATAAAGCTTTGTTTGTTTGAGGATGTGTATAACATATTCCATCATCGATCCTCCTCGCTGATGTTGATCTTCCTTGGTTTGTATCACCAGGACATATCAATGTTCTGTTGGATTTACTGCCAACAGTATGTGTTGTCAGGGCTGCCCGACCTTCATTGACGTGTGAACCAATGGTTGACCACGCGTTGTAACCCCCGTCGGGGCTTCATTTGATCCTCTATTGATGTGTATATCAACAGATGAATTCCCTGCTGGGGATAAATGCCAAGGCTGCTTGGACTTTGTTGATGTGTGTATCAACTCTGTTGAGATTGAGTTGTAACCCCCGCCGGGAATCTGTTTGATCATTACTAATGTGTGTATCAGCAGAACAAGCGTTGGATCATCGCTGATGTGTTTATTCGCGGAACATGCGTTGTAACACCCATTGGGGATCTCTTTTTTGAGATTGTGTTGTAACCCCCACCGGGGATCTCTTTTATGAGATCGCGTTATAGCCCCCGCCGGGGATCTCTTTTATGAGATTGCATTGTAACCCCCGCCGGGGATCTCTTTTATGAGATTGGGGTGACTACTCTGCATTGACGGCATTGGACCTCTATGCGGTATTGTCGAAAGTGATCTGCAAAGATGGGGATCATTGGAATAGTATACCTTGTGTTCGGGCGAATACCAATGAATGATATAAGAGTCATAGTTGGGCCCAAAAAAACTAGGATTTCAGGCTATTCCGCTTAATCGCGTAGCGTTTTTATCTATGATTTGGCCTTTTCAGCTTGTGAGAACTCCTTTGCAACTCGAACTGGACCGAGCCGGAGGGGTGGGACCCACGTAGGGGTGCCGCAGGTACATCTGCTACAGCCGAAGATGGGCCTACGGCCAACTGTGGATGTTAAAATCCTGCAAGTTGCTTTCATAAGTCATTTTCAAGTTGCGCCGTGAAGGAAATCTGAGAGCTCTTCTTCAGATCTGCTGAGTTCGGACGTCTTTCTGCAAATTTTGTCACCGTACAAGTGTTCTACACTGTCCTGGTAACGTATGCATGTACTTTTTCTAGTTTTTATCCGTTGGAAAATGACTTATCATATAAAATGCATCTAAACACATAGTAGTGATTATGTATGCACAAATGACTTGATAAAAAATATTCAACACAGTAAAAGTTAGTATTAAACCATGCTGAACATAATGATGTGAAAAAATTTATCTTTTGAGGCAGTCAAATTGGCACCTTTTTTCTGCTATTTCTTATCCTACTTGAGGACAAATGAGCACAAGTAAAAAATCAAAGTTATCCTGGCAATTAGGCTACCCTTATGGATTGATGACTTTGATTTTTGGATGCAAATAGGATGTATGTGACTGTGGACAGGTGTGCTACTGAATGGCTACCTAGTCATGCCTATGTGTATGTGGATAGTCCTATTTATAGAGGAAACTATAGCAAAATTTTTCAAAATATAGGTATTAAATAGTCATGCATTTTTAACTTTACTGTGGATGTATGTTAAAATAATGCATGCATGTAGTCATTAAATGCATTTTGAAAAGCTCCAGATTAAAAAATACCACACCCTTTCTGAGGTGATCTGGAGACTTGTTGTCCAGATATTATGGATCTGGATCAGCCGAGTAGTTCTCGCAGGACCACTTCTGGTATACGGAGGAGGGCTTCAAAAGTGACTCGACCCCGTTCTATTAGATACGTCCAGTTCGGGTTGATGTACCGGACGTCGAGGACGAGGAGGAGGATGTTCTGGTTGGGACCCCGCTTCGGCTGCGCATGTTCCCCGTAGGGACCTCCCGAGTATTCAGGTGGCAAACCCAGAGCTTCTGGGTGATTTGAGCAGACATCCTTCGATGTATTTGCATGCTAACGAGGTATAAAGTTTAGATCTTAATCTTCCTTCCTTCCTATTGATGAGGAGTAAAGGATTCTGATGTCGATCTACATCTTGCAGGTTCCCGGCTTTACACAGCCTCGAGAGAACTGGTTCAGCATTCACTCCATGTACCAGGCGCTTCATCCTGACTATAGAGCAATTGTACATTACTGGGGATTTGGAGCATTCTTTTCCATCCTTCCCCACCATTGTCCCTGGGGTTACCTCAGGGCATTGTCTGAGCGCTGGTTTCACCAGACCCAGTCTCTCCATTTACTGGACTATGAGGTGATGATGATGCCGATGGATTGGCGGTTTATCACAGGTATAGAGTTTGGAGGGGCGTTAGTGCCTTGCATGACTGATATTACCCCGACTACTGTCAGATCATTGTTAGGAGTTTCGGCAGAGGCGCTTAAGGGCAAGACTGTCCATGCAGGTCCTTTGAGCGTAGATGATATGAGTGGGCTATTGAGTGAGCTTATACCAGCTGATGTCAGAGTCAGGGATCGCATTCTTCGGCGATTGTTCTTGATGATCATTAGGGCCTGCTTCATAGCAGATAACTCCTCTACGGTGTCGTTGGCTTTGATTAGCCCCACTCGACATATGGACCGTATTAGAGAGTATGATTGGGGTTCCTACACCTTTGTCTATTTCCTCAATGGCATGCGTATGCACTCACAGGGCTTGACCGAGGCTTGATTAGGATTTTGCCCGTTTCTGCTGGTAAGTATTTCTCTTGTCATTTACCATGTATAGCTTAAGAGTGTTAACTGACAGCAGATGTTTGCCTTTGTGTTGGCAGTTTTGGGCCTATGAGAGGCTCCCATGTTTACGTCCAGTGAGTGTATTAGGATTGGATACCTACCCACGAGGACGGTGATGGCATCATTCCATACTGGCGGAGGTCCACGTAGCTGAGGGTTTCACTCATTGTCGCCTACAGTTGGAGTTGTTGACAGCGGATGTCATCACATGGATTCCATATTCTAGGACGCATTTGACCGTTAGATTTGAGGATGGGTACCCGACTGGTGTCGAGTACGTGATTTCTACCAATAGGGTTCCTCTTTTCATAGATGGAGGATGGGAGCTCTATTTAGGAGAGCGTGCTATTAGGACCACCACAGGGGAGATCCGTATACCGATCTTGCCTCCTGCAAGGCGTTATTAGCCTGTGTCACAGTCACCCGTCATTGATATCCCATTGTTGGGTGTTGACAGTTTTACATTGTCAGAGGGTCCTTGCACTCAGGTTGTATTCCAACATTGGTGGATCCCTCGTACTATTGGAGCCCAGACCCGCGCCACTCAGTTCATGGGAGATATGGTTCCAGGATCCGTGATGATGATGGATTGGCTAGCCTTTATCTGAGATCCGACTCATGTGACATAGATTGACAGCTTGACCCAGCGACTGGACCAGACACATTTCTTTATCCAGCATTTGGGTAGAGATCTGGCAGAGGCAGATTCGTTTGATCCTTCCAGCGCAGGAGCTGGCCCCTCAGGTGGACAGGATAGGCCTGACATCCTTGTTGATCCTCCTTTGGCTTTGCCGGCGTAGATCCTCCTTTGTATAGGCCTGACATCCTTGTTGATAGAGATCCAGTGACTCAGGAGGAGTTACATCAGGTGGACAGGATTGATGATGTAGATATTGACACCATTGTCTTCTTCTGATGTGTATTCTCGTTATCTCTTTTGATAGGCCTCTGTTAGCTATTGGGTGGCTGTGCCCCATTCTCGCTATATCTTTTGATAGGTCTCTGTTACTAGTAGGGCGTCTGTGCCCCATTTCCCTGTATTTTTAGCTGTACAGAGATGATGTATTAGATGATGATTTACTTAGGAATGTATGTACAATTTTTCCATTCCCTATATCATATTGTCATCTATTATCTGTTATGCATGTATCATGTTATGCATATGTACGTATGTCCATAGATATTCAGCATTGATCCCTGGATAGTATTATGATAAGGCCCACATAGATGTCTTCTTCGATAGTCAACCGCATAAATCACACCCCGCCATTATTGGTGGCATCCCGTCTAAGATATTGGTATGATAGTATGTCACCCTCAGATAGGGTGACCATAGATCAGCTGTTGCAGCATACCATGACCCTTTTGATGCTTCAGGTTCCCACAGGATTCATGGAAGGCATGTTGGAGCACTGGATACTAGAGAGACAGGTTTTTCGGTTTGGGATCCAGGAGTTGACTCCCACTCTGGAGGAGTATGCATGGTTGACGATGCTGCCACTGGACAGACCTTACATGTATATGGCTTTGGGGGACATGAGTCGACGGTTCATGACCCTCACTGGATTGAGGCGTAGGGTGGTTCAGGATGAGCTTACATCTGGCCACGTGATATCCCAGCATTTTCTGTTTGACAGATTTGTCTCTGAGGATAGTTATAGACGACATTCCGAGGATTTCACCACACCGGAGGATCATTGGCGTCTGGCCAGAGTGGATGTACCGCTATTGTGCGTATTGCCATATGTCTATATGCCACGGTATATGGATGAGTTGGACATAGGAGTTATCATGGCAGTGAGAGCTCTCAGGGAGGGTCGTACCATCATACTGATGATTACAGCTGAGACATTGAGGTCAGCTACATACTGCTGTACTTATCCGACAGGAGTATTTACGAGCAGTGCGGTCATGCTATACATGTGGTTTATGTCACATCTGAGATCGATTGGCACTTTTAGACAGCATGGGTATTGTTTCACCCATGATATAGCCATGTCATATTCATTTCAGCCTGTGGAGTGTACGGATGCTATGTCTTGGTCCTCTTTCTTAGCTAATATTGTAGACCCGTTTAGTATATTGTCATGCTCAGGGCTCAGCTCACCTTACAGCTTTGTTACTCATGCTCCGAGCATGGATTACATCCCTCTGGCTGGTTTGAGGGGTATGACTACTTACCATCCACTGGCCGTGATATCGCAGTTTGACCAGTTTTAGGATTTTCATCCATTCGAGGGGGCGCTGGGCCAGTGTTTAGCTTCTCGCTATCTTTCAGCAGAGGACCGATCCCGTGTGTATGCATGTTGGGATCAGTGCGAGATAGCTGCTTTCTCCATTAGTCATCCAGGTTGTTCTGTAGAGTATTCTGCATGTATGGAGACAGAGACTGCACCAACTGAGGTAGTATCCACATTGCCGAGTATTGATTCAGATGGTGGAGAGTCCATGGAGGACATTAATTCTCACATCGAGGAGGAGCCATCTATTGGGTTGCCAGTATTTCCTTTAGATTCTCCCAGTACTAGCACTGTCGTGATTCAGCATTCAGCACAGTACTTTGAGTGGAGTCTTCATCTGATGACATTTGAGAGAGATCAGGCTAGATCCCTGATGTTGACAGCTCTTGATGAGAGAGACGCAGCCCTGTTTGAGAGGGACGAGGCATTAGCTCGTAGAGAGGTCGCTGTTGTTAAGCGGGATGAGGCCAGATCAGCTAGAGATGCAGTGATAGTTGAGTGGGATAGCGCCATATTTGCCGGGGATGTAGCCGTCACAGATAGTACTGCAGTGAGGTCCCTTACCACTGGCATGCTTGCAGAGATGAGCACTTACATTGATGAGCATATGGTCACCATGCAGATGGCTACAGATCTGTTGGGTCGTGTGGATATCCTCGTACAGGAGACCACAGCTTTGCCTCCTTCTTCGGAGAGGGATGCCATGTTGGGCTTGTTAGCTCGCATATACACCAATTTGTAGATGGGCTTGTACTTTCCTGCAAAGACTAGCTTAGCCATTTTGTCATGTAAAGTTTACATTATGTATATCAAACAGCATTATATATAGCAGGGAAATATATATTTTTGATCACTTCCCTTTTAGATATGCTCTGATACTTGCTTGATATTTTCCTGCTTCTTCAGGGCTTGTGATCTTGATGTATTCTGAATTTCTCCTTGCTAGATGGACATTGAGTTGTCTCTGGATAGTTCAGAATAGATCATGGATCTATGTGTATCCCTACCATCTTTGGTGTCTTGGGACTGGTTTCTATATAGAAATGTGGAGAGGAGTGTGGCTTTCCTCTCTGAGATTGACTGCACCACAGATGGTCGCCAGTACCCCTATTTAGGAAGAGCCTAGTTAATTCCATCTCTTATGGATTGGTGTTGCTCTTCAAGGTACAACCGCAGCTTGGATGGTTGTCGAATCTCCTATTCGCGAGGAGAGGTTGGGTAATTCCATCCCTTTGGTTTGAAGCCAATGAAATGTGGTGAATTGAAGTTTGATCCCAGTACCATTGACAAGTATTTATGTTTTGGTAGGGGGTGAGACCGAACCATGAATGGCTGCCTACGTACTCCTGCTGAAGAGGAGATCAGGTCTGCGTAGTTCGAACCTGGTGTAAGAGGTTCAATGTTGTTGATAAAAGGCAGATGGGTGTAGAAGCTTTATTGATGAAGAAGGTTGTAGAAGTGTTTTTGTGATTTTTGTTTTTGTAGAAATGGGTTGAAATATTTTTGTTTTTTTTGTTTATTGCGACCGGGCCATATAGAATATGGTTGCCTACGTACTCCCTTGTATCAAGGAGATCAGGTCAACATAGTTCGCCCCTCAAGACGAGTTGAAAAGCTTGATCCTATGTGCAGGTCAGACTGCGGGGAAGAGAAAGTTTGATCCTAGGTTGAGTATAAACTGCAAGTGTGAAAAGTTTGATCCCATATTTGGGTAGCCAGACTGTAGACGTGAGAGGTTCAATCCATAGTAGGACGACCAAAGTTGTATGAACGCAGTGAAGCTAGGCTGCTAGCTTAAAGAGTATGTTTCCCTGAGGGGCAAAGTGTGGAAAAAGTTATATATGGTAAAGGGACCGAAATGACTGGTGATCTGATGATCCAACACCAGGATGTTTGCTTTATAGGAACTTCAGACATAGTACCATTTCATGGTGTCCGAGTTGATAAGCTGTGGAAATTCATCGCCGTCCATTTCTTGCAATCTGAGAGCACCTCCTGTCAATACCTCCTTGACAATAAATGGGCCTTCCCAGTTAGGAGCGAATGTTCCCTTGTACTGATCTTGGTTGTCGAGGATTTTCTTCAAAACCAAGTTATGTTGTTTAAACTGCCGTAGCCAAACTTTTCTGTTGTAGGATCTGGCGATCCTTTGTTGATATAATTAACCATAGAAGATAGCCGCGGTTCGCCTTTCGTCTATCAGAGACAACTGGTGATACCTTTCTTGTACCCATTAATCTTCCACCAGTTGAGCATCCATCAACACTCTGGGGGATTCCATTTCTACTTCTATGGGGAGTACTGCCTCCATCCCATAGGTTAATGCGTAGGGGGTTGCCCAAGTTAAAGTGCGCATTGATGTTCAGTAGGCTAACAGAGTAAGAGGCAATAAGTCAGGCCATCCTTTGTGGTTGGCGGACATCTTATGCATGATCTTCTTGATGTTTTTGTTGGCCGCTTCAATAGCACCATTCATCTTTGGACGGTAGATGACGGAGTTAAGGTGTTTGATATGGAATTTACTGCATAGTTCCTCCATCATTTTGTTGTTGAGGTTCTTAGCATTGTCTGATACAATCACCTCTAGTTGTCCATATCGACAAATAACATTGTTTTTGAGGAAAGTAATGATGACTTCTTTGGTAACCTTGGGGAAGGAGGCTGCTTCTACCCACTTGGTAAAGTAGTCGATCATGGTGAAGATGAAGCGATGTCCATTACTGGCTTTGGGCTCGATGGGCCCGATCACGTCCATTCCCCACATTACGAAGGGCCAAGGTGAACTCATATTGTGGAGCTCCCGTGGAGGACCGTGGATAGCATTCTCCTGAATTTGGCATTGATAACATCTCTTGACGTGGTCATTGCAATCAGCCTTGAGAGATAGCCAGTAATGTCCTGTCCTGAGGATCTTCCTGACAAGGAGGGGGCCACTCATGTGTGGGCCACATACTCCACCATGGACCTCATCCATGAGTCTCTGAGCTTGATCCTTATCCAGGCATCTGAGGAGACCTAGACCTGCATCTCTCTTGTAGAGTGCATCTCCGCTCAGGTAGAATTTCATAGCAAATCGATGAATCCGCCTTTGCTCAGTCAAGCTCGCCTCAGCGGGTGTAGATCCATCTCGTAAGTACTCCTTGATATGCTGATACCAAGGTTATTGGATGGGAGGTAGCTCATCCGATACTTCTCCAACATAGTTCCCATAGGCTGGTGCCTTTTGCAAGGCTAATGTGACGCTTGGCATATGTTCCTTGTCAGGTATGTGAATCAAGAAGGCTAAAGTTGCTAATGCGTCAGCAAAATCATTCTGATTACGAGGAATTTGTAGAAAGGATATCTCTTCGAACTCCGAAGCCATCTGTAAAACTTGTCGATGGTAAGGCAGCAAATGTAGCTCTTTGATTTGATAGATTCCCGTGGATTGTTTGACTACCAACTTTGAATCCCCAAAGACAGTTAACCACCTAATACCCATTGAACGGACCAGTTTTAGCCCCATGATATAGCCTTCATACTCAGTTGTGTTATTAGTGCTAACAAACTACAATTTGACGGCAACGGGATACTGCTCCCCCATACCGGACACTAGAACTGCTCCAGCTCCAGAACCTTCCATATTAACAGCTCCATCAAAATACATGTTCCATGTTTGACGTGTATCGTACTGATGGTGTTGCTGAATTGTCATTACCCCTTCATCGGGGAAGTATGTTTCCAAAGGGTTTAAAGTCCCCTGAAGGTGCGGCGGCCAGTTGATCCGCAATTCCTTAACCTTTAATGGACTTTTGCGTCACGTAAACAATGTTAAATTGTTGTAAAATCAACTGCCATCTGGACAGTCGACAATTTAGTATGGGTTTACTGAACACGTACTTGAGAGGATCCACGCGGGATATGAGATAGGTTGTGTGCCCATGGAGGTAATGTTGTAACCTCATGGCAGCCCATGCTAAAGCACAACAAGTCTTCTCAATCAGAGTGTACTTGTGTTCACTGCTGCTGAATCTTTTACTGAGGTAATAGATAGCTCGTTCTCAGCCTCTATCGTCTTTCTGACCCAGCATGTAGCCAATGGCATTGTCACTTATGGACAGGTACATGAACAGAGGAACATCATCCCTGGGTGGTACCAAAATAGGAGCTTTGACTAGCTGCTCTTTGATGGTAAGGAATGCCTTCTGGCACTCATCATTCCATTTCATGGAGGACTTCTTCCTTAACAGCTAGAAGATAGGCTCATAGGTTGCTGTGAGTTGAGAAATGAACCTACTAATGAAGTTGACTCTTCCCAAAAATCCCCGTATTTCCTTCTATGTCTGAGGAATGGGCATTTTTGTAATGGCCTGGATTTTGGTAGGATCCAGCTCGATTCCTTTATGGCTGACTAGAAATCCTTGCAACTAGCCTGATTTAATGCCAAAGGCGCACTTGGTTGGATTCAACTTCAAGTTATACTTACGTAACCTGTTGAAAAGCTTTTTGAGATGGTCTAAGTGGTCCTCCTCCTTTCGGGACTTGACAATGATGTCATCCACGTATATCTCGATCTCTTTGTGCATTAAGTCATGGAAAAGAGCCATCATAGCTCTCTGATAGATAGCTCCAGTATTGATGAGGCGGAATGACAATCGTCTGTAGCAAAAGGTTTCCCAAGGCGTGATGAAAGCAATTTTTTCACGATCTTCCTCAGCAACCATGATCTGATGGTACCCCGCGAAGCAATCAGCGAAGGAGTACATGCCGTATTGAGCAGTATTGTCAATGAGAATGTGGATAAATGGTACGGAAAAGCTATCTTTAAGGCAAGCTTTATTCAGATCCCTATAATCCACGCAGACTCGCACCTTTCCTCCAGGTTTAGGCACAGGCACAATGTTAGATATCCATTCAGGATAGGTGGACACCATGATAATACCAGCTCAAAATTGTTTCACAATTTCTTCTTTTACTTTTAAACTCCGCTCAGGTTTTAATCGCCTGAGTTTCTGCTTAACTGGCTTAAATCCTTCTTTGATGGGAAGGCAATGAAGAATAATGTCAATGGACGAACCCACCATGTCTTCATGATACCATGCAAACACATTCTAGAATTGGGTTAGTAGTGTAACCATATTATTCATCTGGTTTGGGGTAAGGTCTGAACCAATCTGGATTAACTTAGGGTTTTCTAAGGCTCCAAGATTGAAGGAGGTGGTTTGATCAAGGTTGGGTTTAGGTTTGTCTTCGACCCATTCTTTGATCTCCGGAGGCACCTCAATGTCCTCTTGTATTTCCAGCAAGTCTGAGTCCAACTTTTCATCAAAGTTACAATCCTTGTGGAGAAGAGGCATCTTATCAGCAAATGCAGGCACATCAAAGTTCAGAGTCCTGAAACAAAATATGCTTTCACTTAATATATATGAAACTGTTTAATCATACATAATGTTAGCATGTACGGACAAAACAACTACTAATACTGTACAGAAAAGTAAGCAGTTATGATATCTACAGGGGAGAAAGAAGTCCTGCCCATTTTACCCTTGTCGACCAATGCAAAGAGTGTTGCTCCAATTGGCAAGGGCAAAGTCCTGGGGGACTGCAATGATGGAGGGTCTGTCATCGTCCTCCTTCTCTTAAATGATGACCATTACGTCTGGGCAATCATCGTATGGGGTATATATGTTAGTATGTTCATCATGGACAATAATGCGTACACCTAACGTCATTCGGATGATGTCTTGTTTAATTCTCTGTTCCTCTTCTTCCACCTTAGGATCTGGAACAAAGACTTCCTTCTCCTTTACTGGTATCGGCTTAGGAAATAACATAGCCATTACGTTGGCTGGCACCTTTATCGGGGATTATGAGGACTCTGGATGTACAGGTGGAAATAATAGCCGTGTAGTGGAAGGAACCTGTTTATGCTTATGTGGATTCCTATGATTGGTACTGGCAGAATAGCCTAGTCTGACTGTCCCAGTTTGACTGGACACTTGGATCGAGTTCTTAATACCCTAATGATTTTTTCCCAGTCCTTGTCCAGGCTGGTGTCCTAATGACATCATTTCTTGAGTAGCTGCCATCACTTCGGCAAAAATCTTGGGTATGGGAAATGGCGTCCCAATGGCATGATATTGAGGGTTGCTTACTTCCAAAGCGTGGAAACTGACCGGCTCAACATCGGAATTGAAACTGATATGCGGTATGTCACCCTGTTAAGGGCATTCCGGTTCAGCATTGACTGTAACTAGGCTATTGTTGATAATGTATTTAAGTTGATAATAAAGAGTGGAGGGGACTGCCCCAGCCATATGAATCCACGGTCTCCCTAGAAGCAGGTTGTATCCTGTATCTATTTTGAACATGTGAAAAGATACACAAAATGTATGAGGACCAATCTCAATTGGCAGCTCAATCTCTCCGACTGAATTTCGGCGAGATCCATCAAAAGCTTTGATGATCGTATGGCTATTTCAGATTCGATTGAGATTGACATTCATCTTCAGCAACGTAGCATACGGACAGATATTTAGAGATGAACCTCCATCTATCAAAACTCCAGCTAGCATATATCCGGAGGACAAGACCGTAATGTATAACGAGTTGCAATGATCAGTCCCTTCGGGCGGTATGTCAACATCAGTGAAAGATATCACATTGTTGTTAAAAATGTGATCAACCAAACGTTGAAATTTTTCTCCATCCACTGATATCGGTAAGTAGGCTTCTTCCAAAACCTTTAATAAAATCTTTCGATGATCTTCAAAAGTTAAAACCAAGTCCAAGATTGAAATTTGGTGTGGACCTTCTCTTAAGCTTAAAATCACCTTGGCTTCGTTATGACCCATATCACGGAGGAATTTTTCAATCTTCTCTATGGGAATTTTTCCCTTTGATTTAACAGTAGGCTTTATCACCCGTTGGGGAAGATATAGTGGATTCTCCTTCGACACTGCAGTAGTTGTATGAGATGTGGATCCTTCAGCTTCTCCATAATTCTAGGGAACTTTATGTAAGATGACAACAGGATATTGTGGTCTGAATGGCAACATGATGGGCTCTAGAGCAGCCACTTTCAAAGGATTGTCAATTCCTTTGAGCTGAATTGTGGATGGTTTAAAAGCCTCATCAGCCTTAGAGGATATAACTGCTACCAGTCCCTTCTATTTAGTGGGACAAGCATTTTCATTCTCAAATAGCACAGTATCATTATCTTCCAGTTGCAGGACACCGCTATCGATTAAGTTCTAAATAAGGTGGCGGAGTGCCCAGCATTCTTCTGTGTTGTGATCGCAAGAATGGGAGTGATACTGAGATACTCCATCAGGGTTAAACCGTCCTAAACGGGTATTGATTGGAGGTATAAGGGAAGTGATTCTTCCTTCATTGATTAGCATCTGAAGTATCTCCTCCATAGGTTGACCCAGGTATATAAATTCCCTTCTATTGGAAAAATCCCGACGGGCTTTGGCAGTAGCTCTCCTCGTCACTTTGTCCCCCAATGTTTCATTTTTTGAAGGTGACGATGGAGTATTCATAACCAAGGGGAGGAGACTAGCATGCTCCTGGCTGACTAATTGGCGCGTGACTTGATGCTGATAGATCACCAGTTCTGCCAATTGCTCAATTTGCTTGCATAGAGCTTTCATCTTTCGTTCCATCATAAATTGGAACTTTGCATAATCCCATTTGTCATCACCGTCTTTGATGATCGGGGATGCTTCGCAGTTAAAATTAGAACTTTGTTCAGCGCTCCAATTAATCATGTTAACCTCTTCCTCTTTGTGTGGAGGAAGAGGGTTGTCTTGCACATGAGGTTGATCTGGTTTGGTGACCACAAACTCACCGTTGTCTATTAAATCTTAGATCTTGCGTTTCAAGGTCCAACAATCTTGAGTATCATGTCCAGGTGCCCCGGTATGATAAGCACATTTCCGAGCAGCATTAAAACCCCGTCCATTAGGACTGGCTGGTGGAAGAAGATGCGTGATTTTCTTCTGCGTGGTCAGAAGAGTGAGAATATTCTCGAGTGAGTCCCCTAAGGGTGTGAACACTTGAGGGCATTTAACTTCTCCACCTTTTGGTATTGGAGGGTTTGAAGACTGTGCTGGAAAGGGAGTATAATTTCTCCTCTGAATAGGCATGTTCTGATTACCTTTTTGACCCTGTAGTATCAGGGAAACATCCTCCTCTTTCTTTTTATGGACCCTCCGGGGGTTGTTTCCATAATTTTCGGATTGGATGTGCTCAGCAATAGCTTTAAGGGCAGCTAGGTCTTGAATCTTTCCTAACTTCAATCCCATCTCAGCCATCTCCCCCTGTTTAATCATCTCAGAAAATGGCTTACCGATGCCAGCTAAACTCTCTCATAGAAAGGAGCTTCTTGTATGTCGATAAAGGTCATCACCATCTCTGACTCTGTTATAGAAGGAGTTACTGGAGCAGCAAGGTGCCTCCACCTTTGAGCATATTCTCTAATAGATCTTTGAGTTGTCTAATCTGGTATACCATGAACGGGCTTCTCCGGTCAGACTCTTTTGGAACAGCTGCATTCTGAGCTTCTCGTCCTCTGCATAAGATCCAAGTTCTCTAATGAACACCTTCAAATGTGTATAAGATCTTCTAACCCATCATACTTTTCGAAGTCAGGAGTTAATTATGTTTCTGCTCGGGAGTTAATTATGAATTTCTGAGAAACGCGTAATGAGAGAATTCTAAGACGAGATGGAATATCCAATAATATTTTAGTTATGGCAAACGAAGTTTTCGCATGCGGACTTAAAACCTAAGTGTTAGGAAAATTAAGTTTCGAGAATTAAATGTCTATGTATAATGATTAGGGTTATTATATGTACAAAATACGAGTATGATACTAGTTATTATACGAGTATAGTATGAAGCTTATTACGACGTATAATACGAATATCGTACGAACTATATACGAAGAGAATACGAGAATTGTACGAGTAGAATACGATTAGTTCTTATTGAACTTTGAGTTTATGGACTTTATAGAATCCAATTGGACTTGGACTATGTTAATTATAAATCCCAAACCAAGAAACCAAACCGCGGATCAAACCGATGGATCACAGAATGGGTAAAACTCATGGGGCAACCCATGGGGGGACCCAATGGGCCATGTGGGTCGGCCACTTGGAGGCCAAGTAAAGTGGTTTTACTTGGTGGCTAAGGCATGAATAGTAAGGAGGTGGACCAATAGACCAAGTTGCCCTCCATTGGATTGTCTATATAAGAGAAGCTAGAGTTGTTCATTAGTTATTTTCACCAACTCTAGACAAATATATTGAGAGAGAAAAAAGAGCTTTAACAAGTAATCAAGAGCAATCCAAGCAAAACACTCAAGCTTTATTCAAGAACGCGAAGAACGTTAAGAAACTGTAAAGACCAAGAACTGTTGAATTTTATTTGAAGACGCTTGAAGGCAAGTTTTCTTAACGCTTGTCTAACCTTCGTGTTAGCCAAGTTTTCTGTGATTTATGTTATGAAATGTATGAATTATTTTACGAAAGGGTCGATGTTAGTTTTAACTCGGCTAGACTAATCTTAAGAGTTCGATTGATTTGTTTACAAGTCTTTTAATATAGAATTGATAACGCTATCCTATGTCAATTGTTTTGTACGGATTCAAAGGTAAGCCTGAGTATGAATAAACAAATGTATTTTACATCGATTATTCAATGGGCACGTGAGGTTGCCAAAACTTAAACGTAAATACGTTTAACGGATGAGTGTTAATCAACATAGAGTACTATAGGCTGATCACCTAGAAGTGCTCATAAGATATATCGGACTTACGAACTTAATGTCGGGTTATCCTTTTTCATGATTGAAAACTAAAGAGAATGTTCATGGTCTTTTGACCTACTCAGAATTCCAAAGTTACTATATGTACTTTGGAATTGTTTTATGAGAATGAAAAGTGTTATCAAATATTTTATAGTACTTCATAGCTATTGGTTCAGTTATTGAAGAATAATCATATGATTCTTGTCGACGTCGGGATTTTTATTTGTCCCTTTTTCATTACCTGTTCTTTTGTGTTCTCATATTAGGTGAGATTTGTTTGAAAAAACAAGTGAAAAAGGTCTGACAACTGTAATGTCAACGATTGGACTGTAAGATTCGCCAGTTGGTTTTTTAACTGGTTGTACCAACACAACCGAGAAAAGGTTTGCACATTGACCCAGTAATGTGACACTGCTAAACGGGTCGGTGAAACCGAGATTCATTAGGGTCCAGGGACTTGCTTATGTGGAGGGTAGGTGTTAGGAACCCCCCGATATCCGTGTTACCATGGTGACCGCCACTTTTCAAGAAACTGTTATATGAATGTGTGTGTGTGAGTCAATATGCTTTTATTTGGAAGTAGTGTGAGGCCTCGTTCGCACCTATATACACAGGGTTTGAATTTATATAAAAATTCATTTTTAAGCAAGATATGGCAGTGATGTTTTAAAAGAGGTTTTTCAAACCCAGTGCTCAATAGTAATTGAGACCTTTTACACTCTCATTTTATTCAATATTCAGCTTGGTTGATTTTATTTTCCAGATGCGAGGCATCTGTAAGAAAATAATGTATAAAAAAGGTGCCGAACTCCTCGTGGGTATGAAAACCATCTGAGGAGATCCAAACATCACAGATAATGTTACAAGCTGCTTACAGCTGAAAAGGTCCATCATGGGAACCAAATCTAGATTCAGTGGACTGAACCTGTGATCACATGATTCCTAGGCTCACATGATGACGCAATTGATAAAAAGCAGTAAGCAGATATATATATATATATATATATATATATATATATATATATATATATATAAGCTATAAATATATATATACAGACATGATCACCAGCCACAAAGCACCTCCATGGGGGATAAAAAATGTAAATAAAGCTGTAAAAGCGATCAACCGCCACGGAGGAAACTCCAGGCGGTACGAAATGTACAAAAAGCAATAAAAACGGTCAACCACCACGAAGTAAACTCCAGGTGGGACAAAATATAATATATATATATATATATATAAGCGGTAAACGCACCGGAAATAAAATTCTGGCTCATCGGACAAAGTCCAACAACAGTTAATATATATAAGTATATATATTAAAGCAGTAAACGCACCAGATGTAAAATCCAGGCTCATCGAACAAAGTTCGACACATAGTTCATATATATAAGTATATATATACGAAAGCAGTTAAACGCTCCAGACATAAGTCTAGGCTCAATCGAGGCATAACTCGATAATGTTAGTCCGTATATATAAATATATATATATATATATATATATATACAAACTAAAATAAAATCACGTACCAAAGTCCGGGCATACACACGCAACACGACTCTCAATGTGAAGAACGGTGTGTGCAAAAATGAAGAGAAAGGCTTTAAAATGTATAAGAAGGCTTACAGTGGGCTGCCAAATAAGACTTCAATAACTTGAAATGGATGAACACTCGGCTCCCGCCGGTAAAAAGTAGCTATATATGAGCTTACAAGTGTTTAAAATGAGAAAGCATTCAGTTTGGGGTGTGTACAGAGCAAATTGGACAGGGCTTTTTTGCCTTTTTCTCCTTTAAAATTGCCACCCCAAGCCCTCTATTTATAGAGGGTGGAGCCACAAGTGTACCTGCGGCTGGGCCGCAGGTGTACCAGAGGCTGCCCGGGGTGCCCCGGACCTCGCGGGTCCCGCCGTCTTGAAGTACGTGCACACATGCAACGTGATTTTCGCTCAAACTTTCAGAATTACAATCTGGGCATTCGACTGAGGTATATAGGACCTATTTCGGACCGCCGTTGTCGAGAGTTACGTAATGACATGGGATTAGAGGTTGTACGAAGTCATGAAGATGGGACGATGCCCTCCGGTCTTCAGCTTCAAATTCTATCTGTTACCCTGCGTAATAGTCCCTCGGGATTGGTTTTCCTTGATTCTTGTGGGACATTGTTGTGTAGAAATATATGTTTGAAATGTTGAGACGGCGTGATGTGGCGTCAAGATGGCTAGATGACAACTTTGCCCCTCACTGGGGTTATCTCCAGTTTGGGCTGATAAAGCAGATGTTGCTCAGGGTTATCGCTGAGATTGTACTGCTGCAGTTGTTGAATGTCCTCAGTGTCATCTCTGAGGTGTGCCTATCTTCTTGGCGTTATCGCTAGGTCTCGTACTGAGTGCCTCGGTGTAAGCGCCGAGGTTGAAGCTGATGGCATTTAAAATAAGCATTTCTAGGGTTATCTCTGAAACTGTCACTGCCTTCCTTGGGGTTATCTCCAAGGTTGGAATATGCTATTCCCAGTGTTGGGACTGAGACTGAACATCTCGGGGTTATCTCCGGGATGAAGCGGTCTTCTCCGGTGGAATTTTCGGTATTAGAACTACAGGCCTCGGGGTTATCGTCGAGGTTGGAACTGTTACTCCCGGTGTGTGTTCTGGGGTTGAGGCTATTACTCCCATTGTATTTCGGTGTTAAAACTGAGCTTCCAGTAGTATCCAGACTAGATGTGAGTTGTCTTCCAAGGTTATCTCTGAAAGACGAATCTGCCTTCCTGCATTGTTAGTAACAGGTGTGTAGAAAATTTTGAGTGTCTACAGATGCCCCTCTTTATCATATTCATGCAATGCAATGGCATGGATAGTATAAAGAATCCTAGACACTTTAAATGCAACAAGATAAATATGATGTAATATGGAGCAATATGATGCAAGTGTATGATGCATATGCATTGCTTTCCAACATGCTAGGGATGACTGTCGGCTCCCTGTGATGGTAATGACGACAAGCTTGGATGTGTGATCCAAACCTATCAGGATGTTGACGTTGGGGCTATCACCAAAGTCCTTAATCCTGGATACAGACTTCACTCCAAAGATGTGCCTCTCATGTACAAGAGAACTATGGGGATAAAGCTTTATTTGTTTGAGGATGTGTATAACATATTCCATCATCGATCCTCCTTGCTGATGTTGATCTTCCCTAGTTTGTATCGCCAGGTTATATCAATGTTCTGTTGGATTTACTGCTAACAGTATGTGTTGTCAGGGCTGCCCGACCTTCGTTGACGTGTGAACCAATGGTTGACCACGCGTTGTAACCCCCGCCGGGACTCCATTTGATTCTCTATTGACGTGTATATCAACAGATGAATTCCCTGCTGGGGATAAATGCCAAGGCTGATTGGACTTTGTTGATATGTGTATCAACTTTGTTGAGATTACATTGTAACCCCCGCCAGGAATCTGTTTGATCATTGCTAATGTCTGTATCAGCAGAACAAGCGTTGGATCATCGCTGATGTGTTTATCCGCTGAACATGCGTTGTAACCCCCGCCGGGGATCTCTTTTTTGAGATTGCGTTGCAACCCCTACCGGGGATCTCTTTTATGAGATTGCGTTGTAACCCCCGCTGGGGATCTCTTTTATGAGATTACGTTGTAACCCCCGCCGGGGATCTCTTTTATGAGATTGGGGTGACGACCCTGCATTGACGGCATTGGACCTCTGTGCGGTATTGCCGAAAGTGATCTACAAAGATGAGAATCATTGGAATAGTATACCCTGTGTTTGGACGAATACCAATGAATGATATAAGAGTCATAGTTGGGCCCAAAAAAACCAGGATTTCAGGCTATTCCGCTTAATCGCGTAGCATTTTTATCCATGATTTGGCCTTTTTAGCTTGTGAGAACTCATTTGCAACTCAAACTGGACCGAGCTGAAGGGGTGGGACCCACGTAGGGGTGTCGCAGCTACATCTGCTACAGCGGTAGATGGGCCTGCGGCCAACCGTGGATGTTAAAATCCTGCAGGTTGCTTTCATAAGTCATTTTCAAGTTGCGCTGTGAAGGAAATCCGAGAGCTCTTCTTCAGATCTGTTGAGTTCAGACGTCTTTCTGCAAATTCTATCACCATACAAGTGTTCTACACTGTCCTGGTAACGTATGAATTTACTTTTTCCAGTTTTTATCCGTTGAAAAATGACTTATCATATGAAATGTATCTAAACACATAATAGTGATTATGTATGCACAAATGACTATATAAAAAATATTCAACACAGTAAATGTTAGTATTAAACCATGCTGAACATAATGATGTGAAAAAATTTGACTTTTGAGGCAGTCAAATTGGCACCTTTTTTCTGCTATTTCTTATCCTATTTGAGGATAAATGAGCACAGTTGAAAAAGCAAAGTAATCCTGGTAATTAGGCTACCCTTATGGATTGATAACTTTGATTTTTGGATGTAAATAGGATGTATGTGGCTATGGGCAGGTGTGCTACTAAATGGCCACCTAGTCATGCCTATATGCATGTGGATAGTCCTATTTATAGAGGAAATTATGGCAAAATTTTCCAAAATATAGGCATTGAGTAGTCATGCATTTTTAACTCTACTGTGGATGTATGTTAAAACAATGCATGCATGCATGTAGTCATTAAATGCATTTTGAAAAGCTCCAGATTAGAAAATATCACACCCTTTCTGAGGTGATTTGGAAACTTGTTGTCCAGATATTTTGGATCTGGATCAGCCGAGTAGTTCCTGCATGACCACTTCTGGTATACGAAGGAGGGCTTCAGAAGTGCCTCGACCCCGTTCTGTTAGACAGCATCGTCGGTTGGTGGAGGCGGTGATACGTCCAGTCTAGGTTGATGTACCGGACGTCAAGGACGAGGAGGAGGATGTTCCGATTACAGACCCCGCTCCTGCTGTGTATGTTCCCCGTAGGTACCTCCCGAGTATTCAGGTGGCAAACCTAGAGCTTTTGGGTGATTTGTGTGACAACCCCAAAATAGGTTCATTCCACCCAACCCATTCTGAGTCGTCAAATATATGGTACAGAAAACAACTACAACTTTATTACAACAATTGTCGTGCAAAATACAACAACACATATGCTATGAGTTTGGATACAAATATATACCAAATGTGACTCATGTTCCAACCGTGGACATCACCTCACAATAACACCTTACATAAAGGTATAGTCAAAAACTGTTTTAGAAATTAAAATCTTTGGGAAGTGCTCAAGGAAACCTTCGTACATGGGAGGCCACGCGTCTAGGTTATGATAGATATCATATGGCCACAGAATTATCCTTGGTTGACCCAATAGACCCCAAATAAAAACGAGAAGATTACTATCATATTCTTCCCAATGGTGAGTCTTCTCTTGACTTATCATTATCTCCACTGTATCTAACTGAGAATTATACTTTAAACAAACACCAAGATTATATAGGTAGTGCTTGTAGATATACTCGGCAAGCGGATGTGCACAATCATGTCTTATGATGACACGAGGTTGTATGTCGTTAGACATCTTGTATGATAGTGGCAAAACACCATTCCAACGTTGGGTTCGCCTCACCCTATTTTCTTCACCAAATATAACTACTAAATGATGACCACCGTTCTATTCCCTTGTTACCCTTGCTCGACCCAGCTACACTATTATTACCTGAAAGGAATTGTGAAGCAAAAGGGTGAGCACAACTAGCTCAGTAAAGAATATCATGACTAAAGATAATTAAATTATCAATAGCCTTCATCAATAATAAATCAGAGATTTAGAACATATGGTAAATGATAAAAATTTCAACCATAGTTGCAGCGGAACATGCAATCCATTAGAAGAGTCAAATAGACTATAAAGTCTATTATCTTCTCCATGTTAAAAATCCACCAACAATATTTTATCCCTGTAACATCAATCAACAGTTCTGGTCCACAATCATATAAATAACTCATAATCATAATTGTGACTATAAATTTTTCTTCGCACCCAGGACGAAGAATATTTTCATCACATGTCTTTACCTGAAACATCAAAGATCATGGTTATACCAAATCACAGTTCCTGTTTATAATCATACTAACAAATCCATCTTTGCACTACGGGCCAAAGATATTCATCAACAAACCATCTTTGCACTACGGGCCAAAGATATTCAACAACAGTTCATCTTTGCACTACAGGCCAAAGATATTCATCAACAGGCCATCTTTGCACTACATGCCAAAGATATTCATCAACAATTCATATTTGCACTACAGGCCAAATATATTCATATCTCAAAGAAATATATAATCATTTCAGAATTTATATAAACAATAATTATAACAATGTTGATCAATTCACCTTTGCACTTAAGCTTAAGATATTCAATTATAAATTCAATGGTCATGATCATACCAGTCACAATTCAACTTTGCACTACAGGCCAAAGAGAACCCTAGTCATGATCATACCAATAATCTACCCATCTTTACACTCCAGCGAAAGAGAATTTCAACATCAGGGTTATAAAAATGTTATATATGATGATAAAAATAATATGATCAACATATAGTTTTAATCTCAAGAGTAATATTCGTAACTCATGAATAGTAAATCGTGAATAGTAACTCATAAATAGTAAACTCGACACAAAAAGGTAGAAATTCCACAATAAAATCCATACCAATATTTCGGTATAATGATATTGAAAGAATAATATTTCTTAAGCTTATAAACAATTTATTTAAATTGTTTACACTTTACTAAATAATGCATTTAATCATTCTAAAATACCAAACTCATAAGATTTTATCACCAATAATCAAAACCCTCATCAAAAATCTGCATATATCTCATATAGGATTCTCAAGCCATAAAATCCTATTTTTCAATTTTCTTACTTCACATAACATATTTAATTCATTTACTCATAACTAGTCCATTTTCATGAAAAATACCAAATCAATTCCAAAAACATTTTTTTTTCTGGGATTTAGCATAATATAGTCCCATATTGAACATATATTTTTCTCAGAATTTTTAAAACTCATTTACTATTTTTCATATGGCCAAAACCACCGAATATTTAGACATTTATCAAAAATTGTACTTTTGTCCAAAAATTCTGAAATTTACAGAGTATACTTCTATCATACACATGTACTCCCAATAAAAATTTCATCAATTTTGGAGTTAACCACAAGGAATTATAAGCGGTTACTTTTAAAATAGTCTTTTTCCGTAAAATTCATAACTCTTAATCTATACATCCAAAAATCACCATTTTTTGGACACAATCAATAAAACTCATCAAAATATCATTTCAAATTTTTCCATAATTTTTGAAGATCAGAAAAATTACGAAACTGAAAATCATAACAACCCTTAAAATCCATTACTATCCCTTACCTCAAAAGAGCAGTACTTCTGACTGGATATCGGATATGATGCTGAAGGAAACTTGCACTGATGAATAGCAACTCACCAAGTATCTAAAAACTCACAAAATATGCTTCATAATATAGAGAGAGAAAGAGAGAAAGCTTATGTTTCTGGTGTGATTTTCAATTCTAACTTAGCCCTCTATTTATAGGAAAATTTTGGTAGGTTTGACCTGCAACCTGATGGCTTTACCTGCTACTATTTCCACCCACCACATTTGAAATATAATTCAGCACATTTCTTCACCAACCACAAGTGGGGCCCACCAATTCTAGAATTTTCCACCAAAATGATAAACTCCGAAAATTCAACAATTTCTGAACCAGTCATCTCGTAAAATTCATAATAAATCATACGTTCATTTTTAACGGTTCAAAATTTGTGGACATATACTCAACTTATATATGTATAACATATCCAAATATTACCACGATCCAACGGTCGGATTAAAAATTATAACCCTCGCAAAATATCTCAAAAATCCTAATTTTTAATACCTCCATTCCGACAAAAATACTGATAAAAACCTCAATATTAACTCCTTCATTTTTAACCACAAAAATATATCCCTCATTTATATCCACATAAAATAAATATTTCCTTATCATATGAATCAATAATTAATTATTCACAAATAATATTACAGAATCACATTTATGACAACCAGGCTGTTCCCAGGAAAGAGGGGGCTTTCCAATAAGGATTTCTCCTTACTGGCGCGCAATTAGATGACCAAACCTCTCCTTAGACAGAAATTTCTAGACATTGCCAATAATGCTATCTAATAATACTATTCAAATAATATGAATTATTGATCTGATAATGGGAAATACTGTGCAGCAACAATTATTGAACAATAATAATACAAAATTTCAACGTAGCAATTATTGAATCAATAAAATAAAATATTGAACAGTAATTACTGTAACAATTATTGAGTGTTGCCTTCTTACGTAAGAATCAATAATTTCAAAAATACTATGCAATACCGTGTGCTACTGTGCAATAACGCGTATTACTGTATTTTAACCACCGGGTATTCCAACAGTGTTAACGGTAACAATTACGCCGTTATTTGTAAAAACTCAAATTTGTCGTTTTCTTCACCCGACAGTTATTCTGTTATGGGGCCCACAAATGGCTGCGCCGTCGTACGAATATTTCCCGACAGAAAGAATATTCCACGACCAAACGAATATTCCCCGACAACAATGATTATTTTATAACCACTTGCTTATTTTGAAAAAAAAAATCATATTTCACTCATAACTTTAAACTTTTATCAATTTAACCATTTACTGAATAGTAATTATAAGAAAAATTGAATACTTTTATTTCATAAAATTCGGGGTCTTACAATCTCCCCTCCTTATGAAATTTCGTCCCCGAAATTTACGTACCTGATATTTCAAAGAGTTGAGAATACCTTCCTTTCATTTCAGATTCCATCTTCCCTGTCATCATAATTTCTTCATTGCTCATCTCCTGTATTTCTGATATCATTCTAGCATACAGCTTCAAAAACAAAGGTTAATTGAACAAATTAACATATCACATAATATCCCAATATTATGACTGACCAATAAATAAGCTTAGGTAGGACACACTAGCGAAGGATTTACTCATCTCTCCCCTCCTAGTTGTATTCCCCGATCTCCGCCAGAGATCATATCCCTAAGCTCTGATACCACCTGTGACAACCCCAAAATAGGTTCATTCCACCCAACCCATTCTGAGTCGTCAAATACATGGTACAGAAAACAACTACAACTTTATTACAACAATTGTCGTGCAAAATACAACAACACATATGCTGTGAGTTTGGATACAAATATATACCAAATGTGACTCATGTTCCAACCGTGGACATCACCTCACAATAACACCTTACATAAAGGTATAGTCAAAAACTGTTTTAGAAATTAGAATCTTTGGGAAGTGCTCAAGGAAACCTTCGTACATGGGAGGCCACGCGTCTAGGTTATGATAGATATCATATGGCCACAGAATTATCCTTGGTTGACCCAATAGACCCCAAACAAAAACGAGAAGATTATCATATTCTTCCCAATGGTGAGTCTTCTCTTGACTTATCATTATCTCCACTGTATCTAACTGAGAATTATACTTTAAACAAACACCAAGATTATATAGGTAGTGCTTGTAGATATACTCGGCAAGCGGATGTGCACAATCATGTCTTATGATGACACGAGGTTGTATGTCGTTAGACATCTTGTATGATAGTGGCAAAACACCCTTCCAACGTTGGGTTCGCCTCACCCTATTTTCTTCACCAAATATAACTACTAAATGATGACCACCGTTCTATTCCCTTGTTACCCTCGCTCGACCCAGCTACACTATTATTACCTGAAAGGAATTGTGAAGCAAAAGGGTGAGCACAACTAGCTTAGTAAAGAATATCATGACTAAAGATAATTAAATTATCAATAGCCTTCATCAATAATAAATCAGAGATTTAGAACATATGGTAAATGATAAAAATTTCAACCATAGTTGCAGCGGAACATGCAATCCATTAGAAGAGTCAAATAGACTATAAAGTCTATTATCTTCTCCATGTTAAAAATCCACCAACAATGTTTTATCCCTGTAACATCAATCAACAGTTCTGGTCCACAATCATATAAATAACTCATAATCATAATTGTGACTATAAATTTTTCTTCGCACCCAGGACGAAGAATATTTTCATCACCTGTCTTTACCTGAAACATCAAAGATCATGGTTATACCAAATCACAGTTCCTGTTTATAATCATACTAACAAATCCATCTTTGCACTACGGGCCAAAGATATTCATCAACAAACCATCTTTGCACTACGGGCCAAAGATATTCAACAACAGTTCATCTTTGCACTACAGGCCAAAGATATTCATCAACAGGCCATCTTTGCACTACATGCCAAAGATATTCATCAACAATTCATATTTGCACTACAGGCCAAATATATTCATATCTCAAAGAAATATATAATCATTTCAGAATTTATATAAACAATAATTATAACAATGTTGATCAATTCACCTTTGCACTTAAGCTTAAGATATTCAATTATAAATTCAATGGTCATGATCATACCAGTCACAATTCAACTTTGCACTACAGGCCAAAGAGAACCCTAGTCATGATCATACCAATAATCTACCCATCTTTACACTCCAGCGAAAGAGAATTTCAACATCAGGGTTATAAAAATGTTATATATGATGATAAAAATAATATGATCAACATATAGTTTTAATCTCAAGAGTAATATTCGTAACTCATGAATAGTAAATCGTGAATAGTAACTCATAAATAGTAAACTCGACACAAAAAGGTAGAAATTCCACAATAAAATCCATACCAATATTTCGGTATAATGATATTGAAAGAATAATATTTCTTAAGCTTATAAACAATTTATTTAAATTGTTTACACTTTACTAAATAATGCATTTAATCATTCTAAAATACCAAACTCATAAGATTTTATCACCAATAATCAAAACCCTCATCAAAAATCTGCATATATCTCATATAGGATTCTCAAGCCATAAAATCCTATTTTTCAATTTTCTTACTTCACATAACATATTTAATTCATTTACTCATAACTAGTCCATTTTCATGAAAAATACCAAATCAATTCCAAAAACATTTTTTTTTCTGGGATTTAGCATAATATAGTCCCATATTGAACATATATTTTTCTCAGAATTTTTAAAACTCATTTACTATTTTTCATATGGCCAAAACCACCGAATATTTAGACATTTATCAAAAATTGTACTTTTGTCCAAAAATTCTGAAATTTACAGAGTATACTTCTATCATACACATGTACTCCCAATAAAAATTTCATCAATTTTGGAGTTAACCACAAGGAATTATAAGCGGTTACTTTTAAAATAGTCTTTTTCCGTAAAATTCATAACTCTTAATCTATACATCCAAAAATCACCATTTTTGGACACAATCAATAAAACTCATCAAAATATCATTTCAAATTTTTCCATAATTTTTGAAGATCAGAAAAATTACAAAACTGAAAATCATAACAACCCTTAAAATCCATTACTATCCCTTACCTCAAAAGAGCAGTACTTCTGACTGGATATCGGATATGATGCTGAAGGAAACTTGCACTGATGAATAGCAACTCACCAAGTATCTAAAAACTCACAAAATATGCTTCATAATATAGAGAGAGAAAGAGAGAAAGCTTATGTTTCTGGTGTGATTTTCAATTCTAACTTAGCCCTCTATTTATAGGAAAATTTTGGTAGGTTTGACCTGCAACCTGATGGCTTTACCTGCTACTATTTCCACCCACCACATTTGAAATATAATTCAGCACATTTCTTCACCAACCACAAGTGGGGCCCACCAATTCTAGAATTTTCCACCAAAATGATAAACTCCGAAAATTCAACAATTTCTGAACCAGTCATCTCGTAAAATTCATAATAAATCATACGTTCATTTTTAACGGTTCAAAATTTGTGGACATATACTCAACTTATATATGTATAACATATCCAAATATTACCACGATCCAACGGTCGGATTAAAAATTATAACCCTCGCAAAATATCTCAAAAATCCTAATTTTTAATACCTCCATTCCGACAAAAATACTGATAAAAACCTCAATATTAACTCCTTCATTTTTAACCACAAAAATATATCCCTCATTTATATCCACATAAAATAAATATTTCCTTATCATATGAATCAATAATTAATTATTCACAAATAATATTACAGAATCACATTTATGACAACCAGGCTGTTCCCAGGAAAGAGGGGGCTTTCCAATAAGGATTTCTCCTTACTGGCGCGCAATTAGATGACCAAACCTCTCCTTAGACAGAAATTTCTAGACATTGCCAATAATGCTATCTAATAATACTATTCAAATAATATGAATTATTGATCTGATAATGGGAAATACTGTGCAGCAACAATTATTGAACAATAATAATACAAAATTTCAACGTAGCAATTATTGAATCAATAAAATAAAATATTGAACAGTAATTACTGTAACAATTATTGAGTGTGCCTTCTTACGTAAGAATCAATAATTTCAAAAATACTATGCAATACCGTGTGCTACTGTGCAATAACGCGTATTACTGTATTTTAACCACCGGGTATTCCAACAGTGTTAACGGTAACAATTACGCCGTTATTTGTAAAAACTCAAATTTGTCGTTTTCTTCACCCGACAGTTATTCTGTTATGGGGCCCACAAATGGCTGCGCCGTCGTACGAATATTTCCCGACAGAAAGAATATTCCACGACCAAACGAATATTCCCCGACAACAATGATTATTTTATAACCACTTGCTTATTTTGAAAAAAAAAATCATATTTCACTCATAACTTTAAACTTTTATCAATTTAACCATTTACTGAATAGTAATTATAAGAAAAATTGAATACTTTTATTTCATAAAATTCGGGGTCTTACAATCTCCCCTCCTTATGAAATTTCGTCCCCGAAATTTACGTACCTGATATTTCAAAGAGTTGAGAATACCTTCCTTTCATTTCAGATTCCATCTTCCCTGTCATCATAATTTCTTCATTGCTCATCTCCTGTATTTCTGATATCATTCTAGCATACAGCTTCAAAAACAAAGGTTAATTGAACAAATTAACATATCACATAATATCTCAATATTATGACTGACCAATAAATAAACTTAGGTAGGACACACTAGCGAAGAATTTACTCATCTCTCCCCTCCTAGTTGTATTCCCCGATCTCCGCCAGAGATCATATCCCTAAGCTCTGATACCACCTGTGACAACCCCAAAATAGGTTCATTCCACCCAACCCATTCTGAGTCGTCAAATACATGGTACAGAAAACAACTACAACTTTATTACAACAATTGTCGTGCAAAATACAACAACACATATGCTGTGAGTTTGGATACAAATATATACCAAATGTGACTCATGTTCCAACCGTGGACATCACCTCACAATAACACCTTACATAAAGGTATAGTCAAAAACTGTTTTAGAAATTAGAATCTTTGGGAAGTGCTCAAGGAAACCTTCGTACATGGGAGGCCACGCGTCTAGGTTATGATAGATATCATATGGCCACAGAATTATCCTTGGTCGACCCAATAGACCCCAAACAAAAACGAGAAGATTATTATCATATTCTTCCCAATGGTGAGTCTTCTCTTGACTTATCATTATCTCCACTGTATCTAACTGAGAATTATACTTTAAACAAACACCAAGATTATATAGGTAGTGCTTGTAGATATACTCGGCAAGCGGATGTGCACAATCATGTCTTATGATGACACGAGGTTGTATGTCGTTAGACATCTTGTATGATAGTGGCAAAACACCCTTCCAACGTTGGGTTCGCCTCACCCTATTTTCTTCACCAAATATAACTACTAAATGATGACCACCGTTCTATTCCCTTGTTACCCTCGCTCGACCCAGCTACACTATTATTACCTGAAAGGAATTGTGAAGCAAAAGGGTGAGCACAACTAGCTTAGTAAAGAATATCATGACTAAAGATAATTAAATTATCAATAGCCTTCATCAATAATAAATCAGAGATTTAGAACATATGGTAAATGATAAAAATTTCAACCATAGTTGCAGCGGAACATGCAATCCATTAGAAGAGTCAAATAGACTATAAAGTCTATTATCTTCTCCATGTTAAAAATCCACCAACAATGTTTTATCCCTGTAACATCAATCAACAGTTCTGGTCCACAATCATATAAATAACTCATAATCATAATTGTGACTATAAATTTTTCTTCGCACCCAGGACGAAGAATATTTTCATCACCTGTCTTTACCTGAAACATCAAAGATCATGGTTATACCAAATCACAGTTCCTGTTTATAATCATACTAACAAATCCATCTTTGCACTACGGGCCAAAGATATTCATCAACAAACCATCTTTGCACTACGGGCCAAAGATATTCAACAACAGTTCATCTTTGCACTACAGGCCAAAGATATTCATCAACAGGCCATCTTTGCACTACATGCCAAAGATATTCATCAACAATTCATATTTGCACTACAGGCCAAATATATTCATATCTCAAAGAAATATATAATCATTTCAGAATTTATATAAACAATAATTATAACAATGTTGATCAATTCACCTTTGCACTTAAGCTTAAGATATTCAATTATAAATTCAATGGTCATGATCATACCAGTCACAATTCAACTTTGCACTACAGGCCAAAGAGAACCCTAGTCATGATCATACCAATAATCTACCCATCTTTACACTCCAGCGAAAGAGAATTTCAACATCAGGGTTATAAAAATGTTATATATGATGATAAAAATAATATGATCAACATATAGTTTTAATCTCAAGAGTAATATTCGTAACTCATGAATAGTAAATCGTGAATAGTAACTCATAAATAGTAAACTCGACACAAAAAGGTAGAAATTCCACAATAAAATCCATACCAATATTTCGGTATAATGATATTGAAAGAATAATATTTCTTAAGCTTATAAACAATTTATTTAAATTGTTTACACTTTACTAAATAATGCATTTAATCATTCTAAAATACCAAACTCATAAGATTTTATCACCAATAATCAAAACCCTCATCAAAAATCTGCATATACCTCATATAGGATTCTCAAGCCATAAAATCCTATTTTTCAATTTTCTTACTTCACATAACATATTTAATTCATTTACTCATAACTAGTCCATTTTCATGAAAAATACCAAATCAATTCCAAAAACATTTTTTTTCTGGGATTTAGCATAATATAGTCCCATATTGAACATATATTTTTCTCAGAATTTTTAAAACTCATTTACTATTTTTCATATGGCCAAAACCACCGAATATTTAGACATTTATCAAAAATTGTACTTTTGTCCAAAAATTCTGAAATTTACAGAGTATACTTCTATCATACACATGTACTCCCAATAAAAATTTCATCAATTTTGGAGTTAACCACAAGGAATTATAAGCGGTTACTTTTAAAATAGTCTTTTTCCGTAAAATTCATAACTCTTAATCTATACATCCAAAAATCACCATTTTTGGACACAATCAATAAAACTCATCAAAATATCATTTCAAATTTTTCCATAATTTTTGAAGATCAGAAAAATTACGAAACTGAAAATCATAACAACCCTTAAAATCCATTACTATCCCTTACCTCAAAAGAGCAGTACTTCTGACTGGATATCGGATATGATGCTGAAGGAAACTTGCACTGATGAATAGCAACTCACCAAGTATCTAAAAACTCACAAAATATGCTTCATAATATAGAGAGAGAAAGAGAGAAAGCTTATGTTTCTGGTGTGATTTTCAATTCTAACTTAGCCCTCTATTTATAGGAAAATTTTGGTAGGTTTGACCTGCAACCTGATGGCTTTACCTGCTACTATTTCCACCCACCACATTTGAAATATAATTCAGCACATTTCTTCACCAACCACAAGTGGGGCCCACCAATTCTAGAATTTTCCACCAAAATGATAAACTCCGAAAATTCAACAATTTCTGAACCAGTCATCTCGTAAAATTCATAATAAATCATACGTTCATTTTTAACGGTTCAAAATTTGTGGACATATACTCAACTTATATATGTATAACATATCCAAATATTACCACGATCCAACGGTCGGATTAAAAATTATAACCCTCGCAAAATATCTCAAAAATCCTAATTTTTAATACCTCCATTCCGACAAAAATACTGATAAAAACCTCAATATTAACTCCTTCATTTTTAACCACAAAAATATATCCCTCATTTATATCCACATAAAATAAATATTTCCTTATCATATGAATCAATAATTAATTATTCACAAATAATATTACAGAATCACATTTATGACAACCAGGCTGTTCCCAGGAAAGAGGGGGCTTTCCAATAAGGATTTCTCCTTACTGGCGCGCAATTAGATGACCAAACCTCTCCTTAGACAGAAATTTCTAGACATTGCCAATAATGCTATCTAATAATACTATTCAAATAATATGAATTATTGATCTGATAATGGGAAATACTGTGCAGCAACAATTATTGAACAATAATAATACAAAATTTCAACGTAGCAATTATTGAATCAATAAAATAAAATATTGAACAGTAATTACTGTAACAATTATTGAGTGTTGCCTTCTTACGTAAGAATCAATAATTTCAAAAATACTATGCAATACCGTGTGCTACTGTGCAATAACGCGTATTACTGTATTTTAACCACCGGGTATTCCAACAGTGTTAACGGTAACAACTACGCCGTTATTTGTAAAAACTCAAATTTGTCGTTTTCTTCACCCGACAGTTATTCTGTTATGGGGCCCACAAATGGCTGCGCCGTCGTACGAATATTTCCCGACAGAAAGAATATTCCACGACCAAACGAATATTCCCCGACAACAATGATTATTTTATAACCACTTGCTTATTTTGAAAAAAAAAATCATATTTCACTCATAACTTTAAACTTTTATCAATTTAACCATTTACTGAATAGTAATTATAAGAAAAATTGAATACTTTTATTTCATAAAATTCGGGGTCTTACAATCTCCCCTCCTTATGAAATTTCGTCCCCGAAATTTACGTACCTGATATTTCAAAGAGTTGAGAATACCTTCCTTTCATTTCAGATTCCATCTTCCCTGTCATCATAATTTCTTCATTGCTCATCTCCTGTATTTTTGATATCATTCTAGCATACAGCTTCAAAAACAAAGGTTAATTGAACAAATTAACATATCACATAATATCTCAATATTATGACTGACCAATAAATAAGCTTAGGTAGGACACACTAGCGAAGGATTTACTCATCTCTCCCCTCCTAGTTGTATTCCCCGATCTCCGCCAGAGATCATATCCCTAAGCTCTGATACCACCTGTGACAACCCCAAAATAGGTTCATTCCACCCAACCCATTCTGAGTCGTCAAATACATGGTACAGAAAACAACTACAACTTTATTACAACAATTGTCGTGCAAAATACAACAACACATATGCTGTGAGTTTGGATACAAATATATACCAAATGTGACTCATGTTCCAACCGTGGACATCACCTCACAATAACACCTTACATAAAGGTATAGTCAAAAACTGTTTTAGAAATTAGAATCTTTGGGAAGTGCTCAAGGAAACCTTCGTACATGGGAGGCCACGCGTCTAGGTTATGATAGATATCATATGGCCACAGAATTATCCTTGGTTGACCCAATAGACCCCAAACAAAAACGAGAAGATTATTATCATATTCTTCCCAATGGTGAGTCTTCTCTTGACTTATCATTATCTCCACTGTATCTAACTGAGAATTATACTTTAAACAAACACCAAGATTATATAGGTAGTGCTTGTAGATATACTCGGCAAGCGGATGTGCACAATCATGTCTTATGATGACACGAGGTTGTATGTCGTTAGACATCTTGTATGATAGTGGCAAAACACCCTTCCAACGTTGGGTTCGCCTCACCCTATTTTCTTCACCAAATATAACTACTAAATGATGACCACCGTTCTATTCCCTTGTTACCCTCGCTCGACCCAGCTACACTATTATTACCTGAAAGGAATTGTGAAGCAAAAGGGTGAGCACAACTAGCTTAGTAAAGAATATCATGACTAAAGATAATTAAATTATCAATAGCCTTCATCAATAATAAATCAGAGATTTAGAACATATGGTAAATGATAAAAATTTCAACCATAGTTGCAGCGGAACATGCAATCCATTAGAAGAGTCAAATAGACTATAAAGTCTATTATCTTCTCCATGTTAAAAATCCACCAACAATGTTTTATCCCTGTAACATCAATCAACAGTTCTGGTCCACAATCATATAAATAACTCATAATCATAATTGTGACTATAAATTTTTCTTCGCACCCAGGACGAAGAATATTTTCATCACCTGTCTTTACCTGAAACATCAAAGATCATGGTTATACCAAATCACAGTTCCTGTTTATAATCATACTAACAAATCCATCTTTGCACTACGGGCCAAAGATATTCATCAACAAACCATCTTTGCACTACGGGCCAAAGATATTCAACAACAGTTCATCTTTGCACTACAGGCCAAAGATATTCATCAACAGGCCATCTTTGCACTACATGCCAAAGATATTCATCAACAATTCATATTTGCACTACAGGCCAAATATATTCATATCTCAAAGAAATATATAATCATTTCAGAATTTATATAAACAATAATTATAACAATGTTGATCAATTCACCTTTGCACTTAAGCTTAAGATATTCAATTATAAATTCAATGGTCATGATCATACCAGTCACAATTCAACTTTGCACTACAGGCCAAAGAGAACCCTAGTCATGATCATACCAATAATCTACCCATCTTTACACTCCAGCGAAAGAGAATTTCAACATCAGGGTTATAAAAATGTTATATATGATGATAAAAATAATATGATCAACATATAGTTTTAATCTCAAGAGTAATATTCGTAACTCATGAATAGTAAATCGTGAATAGTAACTCATAAATAGTAAACTCGACACAAAAAGGTAGAAATTCCACAATAAAATCCATACCAATATTTCGGTATAATGATATTGAAAGAATAATATTTCTTAAGCTTATAAACAATTTATTTAAATTGTTTACACTTTACTAAATAATGCATTTAATCATTCTAAAATACCAAACTCATAAGATTTTATCACCAATAATCAAAACCCTCATCAAAAATCTGCATATATCTCATATAGGATTCTCAAGCCATAAAATCCTATTTTTCAATTTTCTTACTTCACATAACATATTTAATTCATTTACTCATAACTAGTCCATTTTCATGAAAAATACCAAATCAATTCCAAAAACATTTTTTTTTCTGGGATTTAGCATAATATAGTCCCATATTGAACATATATTTTTCTCAGAATTTTTAAAACTCATTTACTATTTTTCATATGGCCAAAACCACCGAATATTTAGACATTTATCAAAAATTGTACTTTTGTCCAAAAATTCTGAAATTTACAGAGTATACTTCTATCATACACATGTACTCCCAATAAAAATTTCATCAATTTTGGAGTTAACCACAAGGAATTATAAGCGGTTACTTTTAAAATAGTCTTTTTCCGTAAAATTCATAACTCTTAATCTATACATCCAAAAATCACCATTTTTGGACACAATCAATAAAACTCATCAAAATATCATTTCAAATTTTTCCATAATTTTTGAAGATCAGAAAATTACGAAACTGAAAATCATAACAACCCTTAAAATCCATTACTATCCCTTACCTCAAAAGAGCAGTACTTCTGACTGGATATCGGATATGATGCTGAAGGAAACTTGCACTGATGAATAGCAACTCACCAAGTATCTAAAAACTCACAAAATATGCTTCATAATATAGAGAGAGAAAGAGAGAAAGCTTATGTTTCTGGTGTGATTTTCAATTCTAACTTAGCCCTCTATTTATAGGAAAATTTTGGTAGGTTTGACCTGCAACCTGATGGCTTTACCTGCTACTATTTCCACCCACCACATTTGAAATATAATTCAGCACATTTCTTCACCAACCACAAGTGGGGCCCACCAATTCTAGAATTTTCCACCAAAATGATAAACTCCGAAAATTCAACAATTTCTGAACCAGTCATCTCGTAAAATTCATAATAAATCATACGTTCATTTTTAACGGTTCAAAATTTGTGGACATATACTCAACTTATATATGTATAACATATCCAAATATTACCACGATCCAACGGTCGGATTAAAAATTATAACCCCCGCAAAATATCTCAAAAATCCTAATTTTTAATACCTCCATTCCGACAAAAATACTGATAAAAACCTCAATATTAACTCCTTCATTTTTAACCACAAAAATATATCCCTCATTTATATCCACATAAAATAAATATTTCCTTATCATATGAATCAATAATTAATTATTCACAAATAATATTACAGAATCACATTTATGACAACCAGGCTGTTCCCAGGAAAGAGGGGGCTTTCCAATAAGGATTTCTCCTTACTGGCGCGCAATTAGATGACCAAACCTCTCCTTAGACAGAAATTTCTAGACATTGCCAATAATGCTATCTAATAATACTATTCAAATAATATGAATTATTGATCTGATAATGGGAAATACTGTGCAGCAACAATTATTGAACAATAATAATACAAAATTTCAACGTAGCAATTATTGAATCAATAAAATAAAATATTGAACAGTAATTACTGTAACAATTATTGAGTGTTGCCTTCTTACGTAAGAATCAATAATTTCAAAAATACTATGCAATACCGTGTGCTACTGTGCAATAACGCGTATTACTGTATTTTAACCACCGGGTATTCCAACAGTGTTAACGGTAACAATTACGCCGTTATTTGTAAAAACTCAAATTTGTCGTTTTCTTCACCCGACAGTTATTCTGTTATGGGGCCCACAAATGGCTGCGCCGTCGTACGAATATTCCCGACAGAAAGAATATTCCACGACCAAACGAATATTCCCCGACAACAATGATTATTTTATAACCACTTGCTTATTTTGAAAAAAAAATCATATTTCACTCATAACTTTAAACTTTTATCAATTTAACCATTTACTGAATAGTAATTATAAGAAAAATTGAATACTTTTATTTCATAAAATTCGGGGTCTTACAATCTCCCCTCCTTATGAAATTTCGTCCCCGAAATTTACGTACCTGATATTTCAAAGAGTTGAGAATACCTTCCTTTCATTTCAGATTCCATCTTCCCTGTCATCATAATTTCTTCATTGCTCATCTCCTGTATTTCTGATATCATTCTAGCATACAGCTTCAAAAACAAAGGTTAATTGAACAAATTAACATATCACATAATATCCCAATATTATGACTGACCAATAAATAAGCTTAGGTAGGACACACTAGCGAAGGATTTACTCATCTCTCCCCTCCTAGTTGTATTCCCCGATCTCCGCCAGAGATCATATCCCTAAGCTCTGATACCACCTGTGACAACCCCAAAATAGGTTCATTCCACCCAACCCATTCTGAGTCGTCAAATACATGGTACAGAAAACAACTACAACTTTATTACAACAATTGTCGTGTAAAATACAACAACACATATGCTGTGAGTTTGGATACAAATATATACCAAATGTGACTCATGTTCCAACCGTGGACATCACCTCACAATAACACCTTACATAAAGGTATAGTCAAAAACTGTTTTAGAAATTAGAATCTTTGGGAAGTGTTCAAGGAAACCTTCGTACATGGGAGGCCACGCGTCTAGGTTATGATAGATATCATATGGCCACAGAATTATCCTTGGTTGACCCAATAGACCCCAAACAAAAACGAGAAGATTATTATCATATTCTTCCCAATGGTGAGTCTTCTCTTGACTTATCATTATCTCCACTGTATCTAACTGAGAATTATACTTTAAACAAACACCAAGATTATATAGGTAGTGCTTGTAGATATACTCGGCAAGCGGATGTGCACAATCATGTCTTATGATGACACGAGGTTGTATGTCGTTAGACATCTTGTATGATAGTGGCAAAACACCCTTCCAACGTTGGGTTCGCCTCACCCTATTTTCTTCACCAAATATAACTACTAAATGATGACCACCGTTCTATTCCCTTGTTACCCTCGCTCGACCCAGCTACACTATTATTACCTGAAAGGAATTGTGAAGCAAAAGGGTGAGCACAACTAGCTTAGTAAAGAATATCATGACTAAAGATAATTAAATTATCAATAGCCTTCATCAATAATAAATCAGAGATTTAGAACATATGGTAAATGATAAAAATTTCAACCATAGTTGCAGCGGAACATGCAATCCATTAGAAGAGTCAAATAGACTATAAAGTCTATTATCTTCTCCATGTTAAAAATCCACCAACAATGTTTTATCCCTGTAACATCAATCAACAGTTCTGGTCCACAATCATATAAATAACTCATAATCATAATTGTGACTATAAATTTTTCTTCGCACCCAGGACGAAGAATATTTTCATCACCTGTCTTTACCTGAAACATCAAAGATCATGGTTATACCAAATCACAGTTCCTGTTTATAATCATACTAACAAATCCATCTTTGCACTACGGGCCAAAGATATTCATCAACAAACCATCTTTGCACTACGGGCCAAAGATATTCAACAACAGTTCATCTTTGCACTACAGGCCAAAGATATTCATCAACAGGCCATCTTTGCACTACATGCCAAAGATATTCATCAACAATTCATATTTGCACTACAGGCCAAATATATTCATATCTCAAAGAAATATATAATCATTTCAGAATTTATATAAACAATAATTATAACAATGTTGATCAATTCACCTTTGCACTTAAGCTTAAGATATTCAATTATAAATTCAATGGTCATGATCATACCAGTCACAATTCAACTTTGCACTACAGGCCAAAGAGAACCCTAGTCATGATCATACCAATAATCTACCCATCTTTACACTCCAGCGAAAGAGAATTTCAACATCAGGGTTATAAAAATGTTATATATGATGATAAAAATAATATGATCAACATATAGTTTTAATCTCAAGAGTAATATTCGTAACTCATGAATAGTAAATCGTGAATAGTAACTCATAAATAGTAAACTCGACACAAAAAGGTAGAAATTCCACAATAAAATCCATACCAATATTTCGGTATAATGATATTGAAAGAATAATATTTCTTAAGCTTATAAACAATTTATTTAAATTGTTTACACTTTACTAAATAATGCATTTAATCATTCTAAAATACCAAACTCATAAGATTTTATCACCAATAATCAAAACCCTCATCAAAAATCTGCATATATCTCATATAGGATTCTCAAGCCATAAAATCCTATTTTTCAATTTTCTTACTTCACATAACATATTTAATTCATTTACTCATAACTAGTCCATTTTCATGAAAAATACCAAATCAATTCCAAAAACATTTTTTTTTCTGGGATTTAGCATAATATAGTCCCATATTGAACATATATTTTTCTCAGAATTTTTAAAACTCATTTACTATTTTTCATATGGCCAAAACCACCGAATATTTAGACATTTATCAAAAATTGTACTTTTGTCCAAAAATTCTGAAATTTACAGAGTATACTTCTATCATACACATGTACTCCCAATAAAAATTTCATCAATTTTGGAGTTAACCACAAGGAATTATAAGCGGTTACTTTTAAAATAGTCTTTTTCCGTAAAATTCATAACTCTTAATCTATACATCCAAAAATCACCATTTTTTGGACACAATCAATAAAACTCATCAAAATATCATTTCAAATTTTTCCATAATTTTTGAAGATCAGAAAAATTACGAAACTGAAAATCATAACAACCCTTAAAATCCATTACTATCCCTTACCTCAAAAGAGCAGTACTTCTGACTGGATATCGGATATGATGCTGAAGGAAACTTGCACTGATGAATAGCAACTCACCAAGTATCTAAAAACTCACAAAATATGCTTCATAATATAGAGAGAGAAAGAGAGAAAGCTTATGTTTCTGGTGTGATTTTCAATTCTAACTTAGCCCTCTATTTATAGGAAAATTTTGGTAGGTTTGACCTGCAACCTGATGGCTTTACCTGCTACTATTTCCACCCACCACATTTGAAATATAATTCAGCACATTTCTTCACCAACCACAAGTGGGGCCCACCAATTCTAGAATTTTCCACCAAAATGATAAACTCCGAAAATTCAACAATTTCTGAACCAGTCATCTCGTAAAATTCATAATAAATCATACGTTCATTTTTAACGGTTCAAAATTTGTGGACATATACTCAACTTATATATGTATAACATATCCAAATATTACCACGATCCAACGGTCGGATTAAAAATTATAACCCTCGCAAAATATCTCAAAAATCCTAATTTTTAATACCTCCATTCCGACAAAAATACTGATAAAAACCTCAATATTAACTCCTTCATTTTTAACCACAAAAATATATCCCTCATTTATATCCACATAAAATAAATATTTCCTTATCATATGAATTAATAATTAATTATTCACAAATAATATTACAGAATCACATTTATGACAACCAGGCTGTTCCCAGGAAAGAGGGGGCTTTCCAATAAGGATTTCTCCTTACTGGCACGCAATTAGATGACCAAACCTCTCCTTAGACAGAACTTTCTAGACATTGCCAATAATGCTATCTAATAATACTATTCAAATAATATGAATTATTGATCTGATAATGGGAAATACTGTGCAGCAACAATTATTGAACAACAATAATACAAAATTTCAACGTAGCAATTATTGAATCAATAAAATAAAATATTGAACAGTAATTACTGTAACAATTATTGAGTGTTGCCTTCTTACGTAAGAATCAATAATTTCAAAAATACTATGCAATACCGTGTGCTACTGTGCAATAACGCGTATTACTGTATTTTAACCACCGGGTATTCCAACAGTGTTAACGGTAATAATTACGCCGTTATTTGTAAAAACTCAAATTTGTCGTTTTCTTCACCCGACAGTTATTCTGTTATGGGGCCCACAAATGGCTGCGCCGTCGTACGAATATTTCCCGACAGAAAGAATATTCCACGACCAAACGAATATTCCCCGACAACAATGATTATTTTATAACCACTTGCTTATTTTGAAAAAAAAAATCATATTTCACTCATAACTTTAAACTTTTATCAATTTAACCATTTACTGAATAGTAATTATAAGAAAAATTGAATACTTTTATTTCATAAAATTCGGGGTCTTACAATTTGAGCAGACATCCTTCGATGTATTTGCATGCCAACGAGGTATAAAGTTTAGATCTTAATCTTCCTTCCTTCTTATTGATGAGGAGTAAAGGATTCTAATGTCGATCTACATCTTGCAGGTTCCCGACTTTACATAGCCTCGAGGGAACTGGTTTAGCATTCACTCCATGTACCAGGTGCTTCATCCTGACTATAGAGCGATTGTGCATGACTGGGGATTTGGAACATTCTTTTCCATCCTTCCCCACAGTTATCCCTGGGGTTACCTCAGGGAATTGTCTGAGCGCTGGTTTCACCAGACCCAGTCTCTCCATTTACTGGACTGTGAGGTGATGATGACGCCGATGGATTGGTAGTTTATCACAATTATGGAGTTTGGAGGGGACCCGTGACTTGTATGGCTTATATTACCCCGACTACCGTCAAATCCTTGTTAGGAGTTCCGACAGAGGCGCTTAAGGGCAGGACTGTCCGTGCAGGTCCTTTGAGCGTAGATGATATGAGTGGGCTATTAAGCGAGCCCATACCAGCTGATGTCAGAGTCAGAGATCGCATTCTTCGGCGATTGTTCCTGATGATCATTAGGGGCTGCTTCATAGCAGATAACTCCTCTACGGTGTCGTTCGCTTTGATTAGCGCCACTCGACATGTGGACCGTATTGGAGAGTATGATTGGGGTTCCTACACCTTTGCCTATTTCCTCAGAGGCATACGTATGCGCTCGCAAGGCTTGACCAATGCTTGGTTAGGATTTTACCCGTTTCTGCTGGTAAGTATTTCTCTTGTCATTTACCATGTATAGGTTAAGAGTGTTAACTGACAGCAGATATTTGCCTTTGTGTTGATAATTTTGGGCCTATGAGAGGCTCCCATGTTTACGTCCAGTGAGTGTATTAGGATTGGATACCTACCCACGAGGACGCCGATGGCATCATTCCATACTGGCAGAGGTCCCCGTAGCTAAGGGTTTCACTCATTGTGGCCTATAGTTAGAGTTGTTGACAGTGAATATCATCACATGGATTCGATATTCTGGGGAGCATTTGGCTGTTGGATTTAAGGATGGGTACCCGACTGGTGTCGAGTACGTGATTTCCACCCGTAGGGTTCCTCTTTTTACAGATTAAGGACGGGAGCTTTATTTAGGAGAGCGTGCTATTAGGAGCACCACAAGGGAGATTCGTATACTGATCTTGCCTCCTGCCAGGCGTTATTAGCCTGTGTCACAGTCACCCGTTATTGATATCCCATTGTTGGGTGTTGACAGTTTTGCATTGTCAGAGGGTCCTTGCACTCAGGTTGTATTCCAGCATTGGTGGATCCCTCGTACTATTGGAGCCCAGACCCGCGCCACTCAGTTCATGGGGGATATGGTTCCAGGATCCGTGATGATGACGAATTGACTAGCCTGTGTCCGAGATCCGACTCATGTGACACAGATTGACAGCTTGACCAGGCGACTGGACCAGGCACATTTCTTTATCCGGTATTTGGGCAGAGATCCGGTAGAGACAGATTTATTTGATCCTTCCAACACAGGAGTTGGCCCTTCAGATTACCCATTTGGCTTTGTCGGCGCAGATCCTCCTTTGTATAGGCCTAACATCCCTATTGATAGAGATCTAGTGACTCAGGAGGAGTTACATCAGGTGGACAGGATTGATGATGTAGATATTGACACCATTATCTTCTTCTGATGTGTATTCTCGTTATCTCTTTTGATAGGCCTCTGTTAGCTATTGGGTGGTTGTGCCCCATTTTCGCTATATCTTTTGATAGGCCTCTGTTAGTAGTAGGGCGTCTGTGCCCCATTTCCCTGTATTTTTAGCTGTACAGAGATGATGTATTAGATGATGATATATTTAGGAATGTATGTACAGTTTTTCCATTCCTTATATCATATTGCCATTTATTATCTATTATGCATGTATCATGTTATGCATATGTATGTATGTCTAGAGATATTCAGCATTGACCCCTGGATAGTATTATGATACGGCCCACACAGATGTCTTCTTCGACAGTCAGCCGTATAGATCACACCCCGCCATTATTGGTGGCATCCCGTCTGAGATATTGGTATGATAGTATGTCACCCTCAGATAGGGTGACCGTAGATCAGCTGTTGCAGCATACCATGACCCTTTTGATGCTTCAGGTTCCCACAGGATTCGTGGAAGGCATGCTAGAGCACTAGATACCGGAGAGATAGGTTTTTCGGTTTGGGATCCAGGAGTTGACTCCTACTCTGGAGGAGTATGCACGGTTGACGATGCTACCACTGGAAAGACCTTACGTGCATATGGCTTTGGGGGACATGAGTCGACGGTTCATGACCCTCACTAGATTGAGGCGTAGGGTGGTTCAGGATGAGCTTACATCTGGCCACGTGATATCCTAGCATTTTCTGTTTGACAGATTTGGCTCTGAGGATAGTTATAGACGACATTCTGAGGATTTCACCACACCGGAGGATCATTGGCGTCTGGTCAGAGTGGATGTACTGCTATTGTGCGTATTGTCTTATGTCTACATGCCACGGTATATGGATGAGTTGGACATAGGAGTTATCATGACAGTGAGAGCTCTCAGGGAGGGTCGTACCATCATACCGATGATTATAGCAGAGACATTGAGGTCAACTACATACTGCTGTACTTATCCGACAGGAGTATTTACGGGCAGTGCGGTCATGCTATACGTGTGGTTTATGTCACATATGAGACCGATTGGCACTTTTAGACGACATGGTTATTATTTCACCCATGATATAGCCATGTCATATTCATTTCAGCCTGCGAAGTGTACGGATGCTATGTCTTGGTCTGCCCGTTTAGTATATTGCCGTGCTCAGGGCTCAGCTCACCTTACAGCTTTGTTACTCATGCTCCGGGCATGGATTACATCCCTCTGGCTGGTTTGAGGGGTATGACTACTTACCATCCACTGGCCGTGATGTCGCAGTTTGACCAGTTTCAGGATTTTCATCCTTTCGAGGGGGCGTTGGGCCAGCGTTTAGCTTCTTGCTATCTTTCAGCAGAGGATCGATCCCATGTGTATGCATGTTGGGATCAATGCTAGATAGCCGCTTTCTCCATTAGTCATCCAGGTTATTCTGCAGAGTATTCCACATGTATAGAGACAAAGACTGCACTGGCTGAGGTAGTATCCGCATTGCCGAGTATTAATTCAGATGGTGGAGAGCCCATGAAGGACATTGATTCTCACATCTAGGAGGAGCCATCTACTGGGTTGCCAGTATTTCCTTTAGATTCTCCCAGTACTAGCATTGTCGTGATTCAGCATTCAGCACAGTACTTTGAGCGGAGTCTTCATCTAATGACCTTTGAGAGAGATCAGGCTAGATCTCTGATGTTGACAGCTCTTGATGGGAGAGACGCACCCTGTTAGAGAGGGACGAGGAATTAGCTCGTAGAGAGGCCGCTGTTGTTGAGCGGGATGAGGCCAGATCAGCTAGAGATGCAGTGATAGTTGAGCGGGATAGCGCCATATCTGCCAGGGATATAGCCGTCACAGATAGTACTGCAGTGAGGTCCCTTACCACTGGCATGCTTACAGAGATGAGCACTTACATTGATGAGCATATGGTCACCATGCAGATGGCTACAAATCTGTTGGGTCGTGTGGATATCCTCGTACAGGAGACCACAGCTTTGCCTCCTTCTTCGGAGAGGGATGCCATGTTGGGCTTGTTAGCTCGCATATACACCGATTTGTAGATGGGCTTGTACTTTCCTGCATAGACTAGCTTAGCCATTTTGTCATGTAAAGTTTACATTATGTATATCAAACAGCATTATATATAGCAGGAAAATATATATTTTTGATCACTTCCCTTTTAGATATGCTCTGATACTTGCTTGATATTTGCCTGCTTCTTCAGGGCTTGTGATCTTGATGTATTTTGAATTTTTCCTTGCTAGATGGACATTGAGTTGTCTCTGGATAGTTCAGAATAGATCATGGATCTATGTGTATCCCTACCATCTTTGGTGTCTTGGGACTAGTTTCTATATGAAAATGTGGAGAGAAGTGTGGCTTTCCTCTCTGAGATTGACCGCACCACAGATGGTCGCCAGTACCCCTATTTAGAAAGAGCCTAGTTAATTCCATCTCTTATGGATTGGTGTTGCTCTTCAAGGTACAACCGCAGCTTAGATGGTTGCCGAATCTCCTATTCGCGAGGAGAGGTTGGGTAATTCCATCCTTTTGGTTTGAAGCCAATGAAATGTGGTGAATTGAAGTTTGATCCCAGTACCATTGACAAGTATTTATGTTTTGGTAGGGGGTGAGACTAAACCATGAATGGCTGCCTACGTACTCCTACTGGAGAGGAGATCAGGTCTGCGTAGTTCGAACCTGGTGTAAGAGGTTCAATGTTGTTGATAAAAGGCAGATGGGTGTAGAAGCTTTATTGATGAAGAAGGTTGTAGAAGTGTTTTTGTGATTTTTGTTTTTGTAGAAAAGGGTAGAAATATTTTTGTTGTTTTTGTTTATTGCGACCGGACCATATAGAATATGGTTGCCTACGTACTCCCTTGTATCAAGGAGATCAGGTCGACGTAGTTCGCCCCTCAGGATGAGTTGAAAAGCTTGATCCCATGTGCAGGTCAGACTGCGGGAAAGAGAAAGTTTGATCCTAGGTTGAGGATAAATTGTAAGTGTGAAAAGTTTGATCCTATATTTGGGTAGCTGTGACAACCCGAGAATTTAGATAATTATTAAAATCCTAAAATGATGGATTAAAGGTTATAAGATTAACCTAGACAGAAAATAAGTGTATGGAATAATTTAAAACTCAAAATTTGAGTTAGAGATAGAATTTTGAAGCATGGACTGCTCAGTTGCGTCCGGAACGTCAAGATTAGTCAAAATGGACAGTAAATACAAAATGTGTAAAGGTTGACTTTTGGTCAAAGTCAACAGTTGACTTTTTATGAAGAAAAGTCAAAATCAGTGTGAGAAGTGAAAGATGTTATATGGATAATGATATAATATTTAATATTATACCAATGATGTAAAGCTAAAATATGAGATGAGATCCAATATGTAGATATGAATATTGGTATCAAAGTAGTTAGTAAATTAAATTCATATTTGAATAAATGATTGAATATATTAAATTTATATATTTAATATATAAATAATTGTTTGAAAACAATTTATGGAGAGGAGGAGAAAATTAAATTTAAGTATACAATATGAATTGTATAACTTGAATAAGTTATTAAGTATGAGAATTAAATAACCTAAATGGTTATTGTTATTTAGTGGTTCTAGTATTAAATATATACTAGTGACCTAATCTAAGAGATTTGTGGAGCATGTCATAATTTATTTAATGATTATGTGAGTAAGTGAATACGAATATTATGTGATGGCAAATAAAAGAAAGTAGCATGATCCTAATTATATATTAGGAATGAAGAATTAAATAACTTAAGGGTTATGAGATGAGAGAATACTAGTATTTATAATATATACTAGTTCTAAGAGATTTATTTTATATATCTCAAATAATTAGTTTTATAACCAACTCTAATTGGGTTATGAAATTAAAAATGCATGAGTAAAGAATTTATTTTCTAGAGTGAGAAATAAAAACCCTAATTAAATAATTAGGGTAAAATAGTATTAAAAGTAATGGACTATAATAATATCATAGCCCAATAATTTATTTAGAGTCCAAAAGAATTAAATTTAATGGACTAAGGAAGTTATATTATTTAAACAAGCCCAATTAATTAATTAAGCATGGGACTTGTAGATAAAGTGACTAAGGGTGATTAAATTATTTAATCTAGCCCAATATATTATGTATGGGACAAGTATTATATTGACCCAATTTAATTAGGGATTGAAAGCTCAAGTTAATTTTGTTAGTAAGTAAAACAATTAAATTTGTTAGCTCAATGAGATTAATTAAGGGCCAAAACTAGGCCCACTTGTGGGAGAACAATAATATTAAAAATAATATTAAGTTAAGAGATATATTTTTATTATCTCAAGTTATTAATTTTATAACTTAATTAAAACAAGTTTAGTTGGGTTATAGAATTTAATATACAAGAGTGGTGATTTAAATTCTAAATATTTGGAATGGATACCCTAATTAAATATTTAAAGTGAGATAAGATGGAAAGGGAGTGGACTATGTAAATTACATAGCCCAAACATGTTAATTGTTTTAGCCCAAACATTTTAATTTTTGAAGTCCAAAGGAATTATTTGGGAGCCCAAAACTTAGCCCAATAGAAGATGGACATTTTGGACATTAAGTATGCTAGATAAAGCCATAAAAATCTAAGCAATTTGGCCTAAAAGAAGGCCACTTGGCCGGATAAGAAGAGATAAGGATAATAGAGAATGAGGGGGAATGGATGTAATCATGATACTTATCTACAACTAGCCCATGTGTCATCATTTTATTTGGCCAACATTTTGTTCATTCTTCCAAGCAAGCTTTGGTGTAATGATTATTAACTAGAGAGAGAATTAGTGGAGAAATATGGAAAAGTATTAGCCACATGGCCGGTGGTTTGGTGAAGAGAAGAGGAGTATGATAGTAGATATTAATCATATATCCAAATCTAATAACAAGTTATCTTGTTTCTTTCTCTTTCATCCCTTCCATTTAGCCAACATAAGAACCAACTAGAGAGAGAGAGAAGAGGTTCGGCAGCCATGAGAAGAGGAAGGGGAGTTTTTGATAAGTCATCAAATCTCCATAATCAAACAATGAAGAAGAAGAAGAAGGAGAGCATGTGAACAAAAAGGTATAAACCCCTTTTGTTTATATAATTTTTGATTATTGTAAATCAAACTTTGAATCTATGTTTCTAAACTCAAAAGCCTTAGATCTATGTGTTTATGAGTGTTTCATGTGTAGATCTACCCATATTGGGTGTTGTTTTAGTTGGAAATCGAAAATAAAGAAAAGTGATTTTTCTAGTTTTATAAGCTCTAAAATTTCTATGTACTTTGGATTTCTACCGTTTTTGATCTACACCTTCTTTTTGCGATCCGTTAAACAGAGGTGCTAGATATGTAAGTTAACTACTAAAGCCAAGTGGTAGAACTCAAAAATGTTGAGTACACAAGTTGTAGTGACTGATTTAGCAAAAACAGTTTTGTTTATTTTAAGGAAAAATAGATTGTTTTGGACAGTCAAAGAGTAGGGGCAGTTTAGTTATTTTTCGGGCATGTAAAAATTCTGGAAAAATTTGGGAGTATACTATGATAAGTTATCTAACATCTCCAAGTGAAATCACTGAAAAAGGAGTTGTAGATTTCCGTATGGAAAATATTTAATAAAGCACGAAAAACTGCAAAATGCTATTTTAGCTTCTGCCCAAAAGTTTAAAAGGGCTGTTTCGGCAACTTAATGTGTGAGAAAAATTCCAGCCTTTTGGGACATGAAAATATATGGTATAAAGTACCTACTTTCCAAAAAATGAGCTCATTCCGAGTTAAAATGAGCAAGTTATGACCATTTCAATTTCTGTGATTTTCTGACGAAAATGGCTATAACCGGAGTTCTATAACTCCGATGGCTACGAAATTTAAACTGGAGTGTCACGTTAACACGTATAAGATTGTGTCAAGAGATGGGAATTTCTGGAGTTAAGCACAAGGTAGCTAATTTCTTAAGGAATTAACTAAAAATGATTTTTGAAAAATACCAAAGGGAGATGGAAAATTTTGAAAAAAATACTTTTTGTGTATGAAATATGTGTATATATGTTTGGGCAAAGGATAGAAAAATAATAAGTTGATTTGGTATTTTCGTGAAAAGGATATGGAATCCAGCTTGCTGGATTAGAAAATCTGATGAATCCAGCTTGCTGGATTGAAAAGAAGTTTACTGAATTGAAAATATGTTGAATCCAGCTTACTGGATTGCAATCTATTTGCTAGATTTGTAATCCAGTGTGCTGGATTGCAGTTTGGTTTGCTGGATTGGAAATTTGTTGAATCCAAGTTGCTGGATTCGGTATCCAGTCTGCTGGATTGGCAATTTGGTTGTTAAATTTAGAATCCAGGTTGTTGGATTAGTATTTGACTTATTAGAGTATAAAGAAGAACTTATAATGTATAAGATTAAGTGTTAAATCATAATGAATATGATGCAGTGATTGAAGAATTGTCAAAGAATGATAATAATACCGATGTGTTAAGAAGTTATCTAATATTTGATTAAGTGTTAGATAATTGATTGATAAAGTAATTGTATTATTATACAAAGTAGAATATGTTGATTGAGATACCGATCTTATTAATGATAGGTCTTACCAAAAGAAGTTAACTTAAACTGCGTAGCAGTAGTCAACGAATCAGGTAAGTTTTTCCCTAACTCAAACTTGAGTTGTATGTTCAAAGCATGTTAATGAATAATTGTTGTTAATTATTCACGTCTATATTGATTATTGATTCGCACGTTGTGCATATTGTAAATGTTCATCAGGTATGAAAGGCTGATCACCTTCATTACCATTTGGTTCAGTTAATCTATTCATGTTTATGCTTGACCATTCATTTTTATTGACTTGGTCGTTCAGCTAAGAAAATTTGTTCATGCTCTTTCACAATGTTTATATTGCTGAAAGTTATCTAGCTTATTGTTCAATTCTTTCAATCATGATATATCTTTATTGAATTTAAACTTGCTGGGCAAATTTGATGCTCACCCTTGCTATATCATAATAAAAATTTTCAGATTAAGATGAAAGCTCGAGTAAAGACAAAGGCAAAGTCAAAGTGCAAGATTAAATTACATTGCAGTTAGATCTATTAAATTTTCTGACAAAAATAGTATTGTAAATCTTCTAAGATATTGAAGGTATGTATTAAGTTAGGGTTGTAGACCTTGGGAATGATGTGAAAAAGTTTAATGTATAAACAATTTATGTTTATATCTTCCGCAATAGTTGTAGAAATAGTATACCAGATTCGTGGTAAAAGGTACCGGGATTTGGGGATGCTACAGTAGCCAAACTGTAGACATGAGAGGTTCAATCCATAGTAGGACGACCAAAGTTGTATGAGCGCAGTGAAGCCAGACAGATGGCTTAAAGAGTATGTTTCCCTGAGGGGCAAAGTGTGGAAAAAGTTGTAGTGGTAAAGGGTTAAAGAATCGGAATGACTGGTGATCTGATGATCCAACACCAGGATGTTTGCTTGATATTAACTTCAGACATAGTACCGTTTCACGGTGTCTGAGTTGATAAGCTGTGGAAATTCATCGCCGTCCATTTCTTGCAATCTAAGATCACCTCCTGTCAATACCTCCTCGACAATAAACGGGCCTTCCCAGTTAGGAGCGAATTTTCCCTTGAACTGATCTTGGTTGTCGAGGATTTTCTTCAAAACCAAGTCGTGTTGTTTAAACAATCATAGCCGGACTTTTTTGTTATAGGATCTGGCGATCCTTTGTTGATATAATTGACCATGGAAGATAGCCGTGGTTCGCCTTTCGTCTATCAGAGACAACTGGTGATACTTATCTTGTACCCATTGATCTTCCTCCAGCTGAGCGTCCATCAACACTCTTAGGGATTCCATTTCTACTTCTATGGGGAGTACTGCCTCCATCCCATAGGTTAATGCGTAGGGGGTTGCCCCAGTTAAAGTGCGCATTGATGTTCTGTAGGCTAACAGAGTAAGAGGAAATAAGTCAGGCCATCCTTTGTGGTTGGCAGAAATCTTTTGCATAATCTTCTTGATGTTTTTGTTGGCCGCTTCAACAGCACCATTCATCTTTGGACAATAGATGAAGGAGTTAAGGTGTTTGATATGGAATTTACTGCATAGTTCCTCCATCATTTTGTTGTTGAGGTTCTTAGCATTATTTGACACAATCACCTCTGGTTGTCCATATCGACAAATAACATTATTTCTGAGGAAAGCAATGATGACTTCTTTGGTAACCCTGGGGAAGGAGGCTACTTCTACCCACTTGATAAAGTAGTCGATCATGGTGAAGATGAAGTGATGTCCATTACTAGCTTTGGGCTCGATGGGCCCGATCACGTCCATTCCCCACATTACGAAGGGCCAAGGTGAACTCATATTGTGGAGCTCCCGTGGAGGACCGTGGATAGCATTCTCCTGAATTTGGCATTGATAACATCTCTTGACGTGGTCATTGCAGTCAGCCTTGAGAGATAGCCAGTAATGTCATGTCCTGAGGATCTTCCTAACAAGGAGGGGGCCACTCATGTGTGGACCACATTCTCCACCATGGACTACATCCATGAGTCTCTGAGCTTGATCCTTATCCAGGCATCTGAGGAGACCTAGACCTGTATCTCTCTTGTAGAGTGCATCTCCGCTCAGGTAAAATTTCATAGCAAGTCGATGAATCTGCCTTTGCTTAGTCAGGCTCGCCTCAGCGGGTGTAGATCCATCTCGCAAGTACTCCTTGATATGCTGATACCAAGGTTCTTGGATGGGAGGTAGCTCATCCGATACTTCTCCAACATAGTTCCCATAGGCTGGTGCCTTTTGCAGGGCTAATGTGACGCTTGGCATATGTTCCTTGTCAGGTATGTGAATCAAGGAGGCCGAAGTTGCTAATGCGTCTGCAAAATCATTCCAATTACGAGTAATGTGTAGAAAGGAGATCTCTTCGAACTCTGAAGCCATCTGTAAAACTTGCCAATGGTAAGGCAGTAAATGTAGCTCTTTGGTTTGATAGATTCTCATGGATTATTTGACTACCAACACTGAATCCCCAAAGACAGTTAACCGCCTCATACCCATTGAATGGGCCAGTTTTAGCCCCATGATACAGCCTTCATACTCAGCTATGTTGTTGGTGCTAACAAACTGCAATTTGACGGAAATGGGATACTGCTCCCCCGTACCGGACACTAGAACTGCTCCAGCTCCAGAACCTTCCATATTAACAGCTCCATCAAAATATATGTTCCATGTTTGACGTGTATCATACTGATGGTGTTGCTGAATTGTCATTACCCCTTCATCGGGAAAGTATGTTTCCAAAGGGTTTGAAGTCCCCTGAAGGTGCGGCGGCCAGTTGATCTGTAATTCCTTGACCTTTAATGGACTTTTGCGTCACATAAATAATGTCAAATTGTTGCAGAATCAACTGCCATCTGGACAGTCGACAATTCAGTATGGGTTTACTGAACACATACTTGAGAGGATCCACGCGGGATATGAGATGGGTTGTGTGCCTATGGAGGTAATGTTGTAACCTCATGGCAGCCCATGCTAAAGCATAACAAGTCTTCTCAATCAGAGTGTACTTGTGTTCACTGTTGCTGAATCTTTTGCTAAGGTAATAGATAGCTCGTTCTCGGCCTCTGTCGTCTTTCTGACCCAGCATGTAGCCCATGGCATTGTCACTTATTGACAGGTACATGAACAGGGGAACATCATCCCTGGGTGGTACCAAAATAGGAGCTTTGACTAGCTGCTCTTTGATAGTAAGGAAGGCCTTCTGGCATTCATCATTCCATTTCGTGGAGGAGTTCTTCCTTAACAGATTGAAGATAGCCACACAGGTTGCTGTAAGTTAAGAAATGAAGCTACTAATGAAGTTGACTCTTCCCAAAAATTCCCGTATTTCCTTCTCTATCTGAGGAATGGGCATTTCCGTAATGGCCTGGATTTTGGTGGGATCCAGCTCGATTCCTTTATGGTTGACTAGAAATCCTAGCAACTTGCCTGATTTAACGCCAAAGGCATACTTGGCTGGATTCAACTTCAAGTTGTACTTACACAACCTGTTGAAAAGCTTTTTGAGATGGTCTAAGTGGTCCTCCTCCTTTCGAGACTTGACAATGATGTCATCCATGTAGATCTCGATCTCTTTATGCATTAAGTCGTGGAAAAGAGCCATCATAGCTCTCTAATAGGTAGCTCCGGCATTGATGAGGCCGAATGATAACCGTCTGTAGCAAAAGGCTCCCCAAGGCGTGATGAAAGCAATTTTTTCACGATCTTCCTCAGCAACCATGATCTGATGGTACCCCGCGAAGCAATCAGCGAAGGAGTACATGTCGTATTGAGCAGTATTATCAATGATAATGTGGATAAATGGTACAGGAAAGCTATCTTTAAGGCAAGCTTTGTTCAGATCCCTATAATCCACACAGACTCGCACCTTTCCTCCAGGCTTAGGCACGAGCACGATGTTGGATATCCATTCAGGATAGGTGGACACCATGATAATAACAACTCAAAATTGTTTCACAATTTCTTCTTTTACTTTTAAACTCCACTCAGGTTTCAATCGCCTGAGTTTCTGCTTGACTGGCTTAAATCCTTCTTTGATGGGAAGGCGATGAAGAACAATGTCAGTGGACGAACCCACCATGTCTTCATGAGACCATGCAAACACATTCTGGAATTGGGTTAGTAGTGTAACCATGTCATTCCTCTGGTTTGGGATAAGGTCTGAACCAATCTGGATTAACTTAGAGTTTTCTAAGGCTCCAAGATTGAAGGAGGTGGCTTGATCAAGGTTGGGTTTAGGTTTGTCTTTGACACATTCTTTAATCTCCGCAGGCACCTCAATGTCCTCTTGTATTTCCAGCAAGTCTAAGTCTAACTTTTCATCAAAGTTACAATCCTTGTGGAGAAGAGGCATCTTATCAGCAAGTGCAGGCACAACTAAGTTTAGAGTCCTGAAACAAAATATGATTTCACTTAATATATATGAAACTGTTTAATCATACATAATGTTAGCATGTACTGACAAAACAAATGCTAATACTGTACAGAAAAGTAAGCAGTTATGATATCTACAGGGCAAAAAGAAGTCATGCCCATTTTACCCTTGTCGACCAATGCAAGGAGTGATGCTCCAATTGGGAAGGGCAAAGTCCTGGGGGCTGCAATGATAGATGGGCTGTCATCGTCCTCCTTCTCCCGAATGATGACCATTATGTCTGGGCAATCAACGTCTGGGGTATATATGTTAGTATGTTCATCATGGACAATGATGCGTACACCTGACATCATTCGGACGATGTCTTATTTAATTCTCCGTTCCTCTTCTTCCACCTTAGGATCTGGAACAAAGACTTCCTTCTCCTTTACCGGTATCGGCTTAGGAAATAATATAGCCATTACGTTGGTTGGCACCTTTACCGGAGATTGTGAGGACTCTGGATGTACAGGTGGAAATAATAGCCATGTAGTGGAAGGAACCTGTTTAGGCTTATGTAGATTCCTATGATTGGTATTGGCAGAATAGCCTAGTCCGGCTGTCCCAGTTTGACTGGACACTTGGACCAGGTTCTTAATACCCTGATGATTTTTTTCCAATCCTTGTCCAGGCTGGTGTCCCAATGACATCATTTCTTGAGCAGCTGCCATCACTTCGGCAGAAATCTTGGGTATGGGAAATGGCATCCCAATGGCATGATATTGAGGGTTGCTTACTTCCAAAGCGTGGAAACTGACCAGCTCAACATCGGAATTGAAACTGATAAGCGGTATGTCACCCTGTTGAGGGCATTTCGGTTCAGCGTTGACTGTAACTAGGCTATTGTTGATAATGTATTTAAGTTGATGATGAAGAGTGGAGGGAACTGCCCTAGCCATATGAATCCACGGTCTCCCTAGAAGCAGGTTGTATCCTGTATCTATTTTGAGCACGTGAAAAGATACACAAAATGTATGAGGACCAATCTCAATTGGCAGCTCAATCTCTCCGACTGAATTCCGGCGAGATCCATCAAAAGCTTTGATGATTGTATGGCTATTTCGGATTCGATTGAGATTGCATTAATCTTCAGCAACGTAGCACACAGACAGATATTTAGAGATGAACCTCCATCTATCAAAACTCCAGCTAGCATATATCCGGAGGACAAGACCACAATGTGTAACGGGTTGCAATGATCAGTCCCTTCGGGCGGCATGTCATCATCAGTGAAAGATATCATATTGTTGTTAAAAATGTGATCAACCAAATGTTGAAATTTTTCTCCATCCACTGATATCGGTAAGTAGTCTTCTTCCAAAACCTTCAACAAAATCTTCCGATGATCTTCAGAAGTTAAAACCAAGTCCAAGATTGAAATTTGGTGTGGATCTTCTCTTAAGCTTAAAACCACCTTGGCTTCGTTATGACTCATAGCACGGAGGAATTTTTCAATCTTCTCTATGGGAATTTTTTCGTTTGATTTAATAGCAGGCTTTATCACCCGTTGGGGAAGATATACTGGATTCTCCTTCAACACTGCAGTAGTTGTATGAGATGTGGATCCTTCAGCTTCTCCATAATTTCAGGGAACTTTCTGTAAGCTGACAACAGGATATTGTGGTCTAAATGGCAACATGATGGGCTCTGGAGCAGCCACTTTCAAAGGATTGTCAATTCCTTTAAGCTGAATTGTGGATGGTTTCAAAGTTTCATCAGCCTCAAAGGATATAACTGCTACTAGTCCCTTCCATTTAGTGGGACAAGCATTTTCATTCTCAAATAGCACAGTATCATTGTCTTCCAGTTGCAGGACACCGCTATCGATTAAGTTCTGAATAAGGTGGCGGAGTGCCCAGCATTCTTTCGTACTGTGACAGCGAGAATGGGAGTGATACTGACATACTCCATCAGGGTTAAACCGTCCTAAACGAGGATTGATTGGAGGTAGAAGGGAAGTGATTCTTCCTTCATTGATTAGCATCTGAAGTATCTCCTCCATAGGTTGGCCCAGGTATATAAATTCCTTTCTATTGGCAAAATCCCGACGGGCTTTGGTAGTGGCTCTCCTCGTCACTTTGTCCTCCAATGTTTCATTTTTTGAAGGTGACGATGGAGTATTCATAACCAAGGGGAGGAGACTAGCATGCTCCTGGCTGACTAATTGGCGTGTGACTTGATGCTGATAGATCACCAGTTCTGCCAATTGCTCAATTTGCTTGCATAGAGCTTTCATCTTTCGTTCCATCATAAACTGGAACTTTTCATAATCCCATTTGTCATCACCGTCTTTGATGATCGGGGATGCTTCGCAGTTAAAATTAGAACTTTGTTCAGCGCTCCAATTAATCATGTTGACCTCTTCCTCTTTGTGTGGAGGAAGAGGGTTGTCTTGCACATGAGGTTGATCTGGATTGGTGACCACAATCTCACTGTTGTCTATTAAATCTTGTATCTTAGGTTTCAAGGCCCAACAATCTTGAGTATCATGTCCAGGTGCCCCGGCATGATAAGCATATTTCTGAGCAGCATTAAAACCCCGTCCATTAGGGCTGGTTGGTGGAAGAAGATGCGTGATTTTCTTTTGCATGGTCAGAAGAGTGAGAATATTCTTGAGTGAGTCCCCTAAGGGTGTGAACACTCGAGGGCGTTTGACTTCTCTACCTTTTGGTATTGGAGGGTTTGAAGACTGTGCTGGAAAGGGAGTATAATTTCTCCTCTGAATAGGCATGTTCTAATTGCCTTTTTGACCCTGTAGTATCAGGGAAACATCCTCCTCTTTCTTTTTATGGACCTTCCGGGGGTTGTTTCCATAATTTCCTGATTGGATGTGCTCAGCAATAGCTTTAAGGGCAGCTAGGTCTTGAATATTTCCTAACTTCAATTCCATCTCAACCATCTCCCCCTGTTTAATCATCTCAGAAAATGGTTTACCGATGCCAGCTAAAACACTCTCATAGAAAGGAGCTTCTTGTATGTCGATAAAGGTCATCACCATCTCTGACTCTGTCATAGAAGGAGTTACTTGAGCAGCAAGGCGCCTCCACCTTTGAGCATATTCTCTAAACGACTCATTCGACTGTTTCTTGACCTTGGTAATCTGGTACCGGTCAGGAGCCATTTGTGACTGGAAGCTGTATTGTGTAAGGAAGGCATGAGCTAGCTCTTCCCAGCTATTGATCTTTGAGTTGTTTAATCTGGTATACCATGAACGGGCTTCTCCAGTCAGACTCTTTTGGAACAGCTGCATTCTGAGCTTCTCGTCCTCTGCATAAGATCCAAGTTCTCCAATGAACACCTTCAAATGTGTATAAGGATCCCCTAACCCATCATACTTTTTGAAGTCAGGAGTTAATTATGTTTCTACTCGGGAGTTAATTATGAATTTCTGAGAAATGCGTAATGAGAGAATTCTAAGACGAGATGGAATATCCAATAATATTTCAGTTATGGAAAATGAAGTTTTCGCATGCGGACTTAAAACCTAAGGGTTAGGAAAATTGAGTTCCGAGAATTAAATGTCTATGTTTAATGATTAGAGTTATTATATGTACGAAATACGAGTATGATACTAGTTATTATACGAGTATAGTTTTAAGATTATTATGACGTATAATACAAATATCGTACGAACTATATACGAAGAGAATACGAGAATTGTACGAGTAGAATACGATTAGTTCTTATTGAACTTTGAGTTTATGGACTTTATAGAATCCAATTGGACTTGGACTATGTTAATTATAAAGCCCAAACCAAGAAACCAAACCGCAGATCGAACCGATGGATCACAGAATGGGTAAAACTCATAGGGCAACCCATGGGGGGACCCAATGGGCTATGTGGGTCGGCCACTTGGAGGCCAAGTAAAGTGGTTTTACTTGGTGGCTAAGGCATGAATAGTAAGGAGGTGGACCAATAGACCAAATTGTCCTCCATTGGATTGTCTATATAAGAGAAGCTAGAGTTGTTCATTAGTTATTTTCACCAACTCTAAACAAATATATTGAGAGAGAAAAAAGAGCTTTAACAAGTAATCAAGAGCAATCCAAGCAAAACACTCAAGCTTTATTCAAGAACGCGAAGAACATTAAGAAACTGTAAAGACCAAGAACTGTTGAATTTTATTTGAAGACGCTTGAAGGCAAGTTTTCTTAACGCTTGTCTAACCTTCATGTTAGCCAAGTTTTCTATGATTCATGTTATGAAATGCATGAATTATTTTACGAAAGGGTCGATGTCAGTTTTAACTCGGCTAGACTAATCTTAAGAGTTTCATTGATTTGTTTATAACTCTTTTAATATAGAATTGATAATGCTATCCTATGCCAATTGTTTGGTACGGATTCAAAGGTAAGCCTGAGTATGAATAAACAAATGTATTTTACATCGATTATTCGATGGGCACGTGAGGTTGCCAAAACTTAAACGTAAATACGTTTAACGGATGAGTGTTGATCAACATAGAGTACTATAGGCTGATCACCTAGAAGTGCTCGTAAGATATATCGAACTTACGGACTTTGTGTCGGGTTGTCCTTTTTCATGAATGAAAACTAAAGAGAATGTTCATGGTCTTTTGACCTACTCAGAATTCCAAAGTTACTGTATGTACTTTGGAATTATTTTATGAGAATGAAAAGTGTTATCAGAAGTTTCATAGTACTTCATAGCTATTTGTTCAGTTATTGAAGAATAATCATATGATTCTTGTCGACGTCGGGATTTTTATTTATCCCTTTTTCGTTACCTGTTCTTTTGTGTTCTCATATTAGGTGAGATTTGTTTGAAAAAATAAGTGAAAAAGGTCCGACAAGTGTAATATCGACGATTGGACTGTAAGAGTCGTCAGTTGGTTTTTTAACTGGTTGTACCAATACAACCGAGAAAAGGTTTGCACATTGACCCAGTGATGTAACACTACTAAACGGGTCGGTGAAACCGAGATTCATTAGGGTCCGGGGACTTGCTTATGCAGAGGGAAGGTGTTAGGCACCCCCCGACATCCGTGTTACCAAGGTGACCGCCACTTTTCAAGAAACTGTTATATGAATGTGTGTGTGTGTGTGTGTGTGTGGGTCAATGTGCTTTTATTTGGAAGTAGTGTGAGGCCTCGTTTGCACCTATATACACAGGGTTTGAATTTATATAAAAATTCATTTTTAAGCAAGATATGGTAGTGATGTTTTAAAAGAGGTTTTTCAAACCCAGTGCTCAATAGTAATTGAGACCTTTTACACTCCCATTTTATTCAATATTCGGCTTGGTTGATTTTATTTTCCAGATGTGAGGCATCTGTAAGAAAATAATGTATAAAAAAGGTGTCGAACTCCTTGTGGGTATGAAAACCATCTGAGGAGATCCAAACATCACAGATAATGTTACAAGCTGCTTACAGCTGAAAAGGTCCATCACGGGAACCTAATCTAGATTCAGTGGACTGAACCTGTGATCATATGATTCCTAGGCTCACATGATGACGCAATTGATAAAAAGCAGTAAGCAGATATATATATATATATAAATATATATATATATATATATATATATATATATAAAAGCTGTAAATATATATATATACAGACATGATCACCAGCCACGAAGCACCTCCATAGGGGATAAAAAAATGTAAATAATGTTGTAAAAGAAATCAACCGCCACGGAGGAAACTCCAGGCGGGACGAAATGTACAGAAAGCAATAAAAACGGTCAACTATCACGAAGTAAACTCCAGGTGGGACGAAATGTAAATATATATATATATATATATATATATATATATATATATATATATTAAAGCGATAAACGCACCGGATATAAAATCCAGGCTCATCGGACAAAGTCCAACAACAGTTAATATATATAAGTATATATATTAAAGCAGTAAACGCACCAGATGTAAAATCCAGGCTCATCGAACAAAGTTCGACACACAGTTCATATATATAAGTATATATATACGAAAGCAATTAAACGCTCCAGACATAAGTCTAGGCTCAATCGAGGAATAACTCGATAATGTTAGTCCGTATATAAAAAATATATAAATATATATATATATATATATATATATATGTATATATATACAAACTGAGATAAAACCATGTACCAAAGTCCGGGCATACACACGCAACACGACTCTCAATATGAAGAACGGTGTGTGCAAAAATGAAGAGAAAGGCTTTAAAATGTATAAGAAGGCTTACAGTGGGTTGTCAAAGAAGACTTCAATAACTTGAAATGGATGACACTCGGCTCCTACCGGTAAAAAGTAGTTATATATGAGCTTACAAGTGTTTAAAATGAGAAAGCACTCAATTTGGGGTGTGTACAGAGCAAATTGAACAGGGCTTCCTCGCCTTTTTCTCCATTAAAATGGCCACCCCAAGCCCTCCATTTATAGAGGATGGACCCACAGCGGCTCGGCCATAGGTGTACCAAAGGCTGCCTAGGGTGCCCCGGGCCTCGCGGGTCCCGTCGTCTCGAAGTTCGTGCACGCTTGTAACGTGATGTCCGCTCGAACTTTCAGAATTGCAATTCGGGCATCCGACTAAGGTATATAGGACCTATTTTGGTCCGTCGTTGTTGAGAGTTACGCAATAACATGGGATTAGAGGTTGTACGAAGTCATGAAGATGGAACGATGCCTTCCGGTCTTCAGTTTCAAATTCTATCCGTTACCCTGCGTAATAGTCACTCGGGATTGGTTTTCCTTGATTCTTGTGGGACATTGCTGTGTAGAAATGTATGTTTAAAATGTTGAGATGGCGTGATGTGGCGTCAAGATGGCAAGATGATGACTTTGCCCCTCACTGGGATTATCTCCAGTTTGGGCTGATAAAGCAGACGTTGCTCAGGGTTATCGCTGAGATTGGATTGCTGTAGTTATTGAATGTCCTCAGTGTCATCTCTGAGGTGTGCCTGTCTTCCTAGTGTTATTGCCAGGTCTCGTACTGAGTGCCTCGGTGTAAGCGCCGAGGTTGAAGCTGATGGCATTTGAAACAAGTATTTTCGGGGTTATCTCCGGAACTGCCACTACCTTCCTTGGGGTTATCTCCAAGGTTGGAATATGTTATTCCCAGTGTTGGGACTGAGACTGAACATCTCGGGGTTATCTCCAGGATGAAGCGGTCTTCTCCGGTGGAATTTTTGATATTGGAACTGCAGGCCTCGGGGTTATCGTCGAGGTTAGAACTGTTACTCCCGGTGTGTGTTTCGGGGTTGAGGCTATTACTCCCGGTGTTTTTCGGGGTTGAAACTGAGCTTCTGGTAGTATCCGGACTGGATGTGAGTTGTCTTCCAGGTTTATCTCTGAAAGACGAATCTACCTTCCTGCAATGTCAGTAACAGGTGTGCAGAAAATTTTGAGTGTCTACAATTCTCGACGTGGTATTTATATTATACATTGCTAGACTTACTGAGCTAGTTATGCTCACTTCTTGCTTGAATTCTATGATTGCAGCTAAGGCCGAGCGAACCGAGGGTTCTAATAAAGATAAAGGCAAGGCTAAGATGGATAATTAGTTTATCCTATAATAGACTAGTATTTTGTATGAATTATACTATGAAGAATGAAGAATGTAATTCGGTTACAGAACCTGAGAAAGGATTTATTATTATTGTAATAAGAATGTAGTAAATACAATCATTTTGGTGTTGTTTCAATGGAATGAATGTATAGTTATGAGTACCGTGTAGCACCATATCTGTGGGTTGAAAGTACTCGAATTTGGAGGCGTCACAGCATGTGTTCGTGACTTCTACATGGCGATGGAATTCATGATTCGTGCCTAAGATAGATATATACCTATGCACCGTATGTAATCTAATAAGAAATTGCACTTAAACCCTCTTTACTTATAATTCGCATATAGATATAGTGAGTTAGTTAATTAGGGTGTTCAACTTGATTCTATCATCTGTGGATTTGATTTGATATGAGTATGGTACAACGAGAGATGGCCATACTTTACCTTCGTGTTCTTGATTAACAATCCGTGATAATTAATTTGACTTAATGAAAAGTGTATTCATTTAAATGAAACAATAGGTGAAATTGTAGTCTCATGTCTTCATTATCAAGTTTTATTCTAGGGATAGTTAGTATTAGTTTAATTGCATATTATTGTTCAAAATACTAAATCATTCGTTTAAATAGGATTAAGTTGATTATGAGTTAGTGTTTGGTAATTCTTGTTAAATAATTCTCTGTGGGATTGATACTCTACTCACTCTTTATTACTTGTTGACCACGTGCACTTACGTGTTATATATTGATCGTGAAACGACCAACAGGTTTTTGGCGCCGTTGTCGGGGAATTAGTTTAATAAATGTTTCCGTTATTAATTTTAATCAAATTAGTCTTAATTTAAACATTTTTTTTATTTTAATTCTCTTCCTATATTTCTCTCTTTTCAGGTACCCTGAATGATTTGCTTATCAATGGCCATATACGAGAATGACTCAACCAAGAGAAACAGGGCTTAATGGAATCAACGCAATCTCTGCATTATTAGCACAACTTGAAACACTTTCGAAGAGGTTGGATGTTATTGTAGTCCAACGTATTCGAAAGATCGCAGTAGTTTGTAATTATTGTGCTAACAATCATCCAAGTCATCAATGCACCGTCAATTTTGGATCAGGAAAGTATGGTGCTGATTTCCTCAACAACTATGCTCGTCCCAATTATTATCAAGATTGGGGATATCACCCAGATTCTTCATGGAGCTATAATCAACAAGATCAATACTACGCTCCAAGTCCAACATACCCACCAAAATTCTCATGTCCACCTCCATTACCAAAGAAAGAAAGTTCAATGTTGGAGGAATTCATGTCTAAGCTCATAGCAAACCAAGAGGAGATGATGATGAGTCAGGAAATATCAAGCCAAAATTTTCATAACTAGATGGACCAACTCATCAATACCTCAATCAATGGTCCTCAATACATGGATTTCGAAATTGAAATAGAAAATTCAAGATTAGAGGAATTGTGGTCCAAGTTCGTAGCATCAAATGAGGAGAGGAGGATTAATCAAGAGATATCAATTCAAAATCTTCAGAACTAGATAGATCAAATGTTTAAAGCCTTGAACAAATGTCCTCAAAACAATTGATGCTATGACATAGCTTCTGAGACTGATGGTGAGCCCGAGCCAAATCTGTAACTAGATGAGCTATAAAATATCAAAAAAGAGGAGTCAAATAGGGATAAGGAAAATGAGGTCATCAAAGATCCAAATGTGATTTACAACAATGATGAGCCGATGTTATTAATGCCCCAAGTGCCTTCTCCACCAAAGATCAAGGATCCAGTCAGTTTTGCAAAACCATGCCCACTTGGTAGTCACGTCATCGGTAAAGCTCTTTGTGACATGAGAGCTGTCACAAATTTGAAGTCATGGTGGGTCGAGGAAGAAAAGATAGAAGAAGAGCCCGTTGTGCTTGACAAGCCCCAATGCCCCAATCTTATCACAGACACAACGGAGGAAAAAGCACCTAGTTATTCAAAGGCACTTATCTAAACAGAGCAAACTAGGTAACTTTAATTCAATGGCTATCACAAATGGGAACCTCCCAAAGCATACAGTGCTCCTGATGGATGGAGGGTTCCTCAATTATCGTATTGGAATTGGATAACATTGACAAGAAGAAGTCTGGCTAAGGGACTATAAATTAAGCGCTCGATAGGAGGCACCCCATCTAATCTTTCTCCCTCCTTGTTTAATTCGTATTTACACATCTAATCTTTTCTCCCTCTTCGTTTAATTGTCATTACGTATCCAATCACTTCTCCCTCTATGTTTAATTTTTCGTAGTTATAATATTAAGTAGAATTTTTAGTAGAATAAATAATCTTAATAGTTCATTTTTGATTTCCTTTAGGTACAATTCAGTTGGTACGTGCGTACATGATCAAAAAAGTTAAAAAATCAAGACTGTTAAGGAGCAAGGCAGTGCAGCTATGCCTTAGCCAGGCTGCAGCTCTGCGCAGCTTTGCCCTTTAGCAGTGCCAAAAATTGAGAACAGGCAACAACGTAACTGCGCCCAAGTTATAAGGAAAAGCTCCGTAGCTGCGCCATATCTCAGTCACAAAAATCAGTCGCTGCCACCAAGCACAGTTGCGCCCAACCAAGGCCAAATCCAAGCGCAGCTGCGCTGTTATCAAACCCCAGTTTTTAAATTTTAACCCAAACCTCCCTCCCTTTGTACTCCTTATCCTATTTTCTTCACCCCTAAGGCCTAACAAACGAACACTAAACTCTATTGCTCTCATTCTTTCTGTGTCCTAATCCATAACTACCATCACCAAATCCTTTTCCAAAACAACCTTCATACACCCACAATTAGAGCTTTAGGATACATTGAGGCAAAGAGTGGAAACGAGCAAGGCAAGGGAAGCAAAGACTTGTACTACACTGCAGGAGTCGGAGCATAATAATAAAATGGGTTGAAATAAAGTGCACTGCACGTGATTCTAGAAAGGGTTAAAAAACTAAATTGGAGTGCCAAACAAATTTAGGGTAATAGCATGCCGAAATCTCAGGGCATTAGAGAAGTTCAAGTGCAGTTCTCGACATAAGGCGACACCCCAACTTAGCCTCCCCCAGATATGCTTTCAGACAATGATGATGGGGAGGACAACAACAATACAATCAAGGGGAGTATTTCTTTTAATTTCCATCACAGTGAAGACATTTTTAGTTTTAAGTTTGGGGGGATTGCTTGCATTGCATTTAGTATAATTTCATGTATTAGGATGTAGTTTTCATTTTGTTAGATGTTAAAAAAAATTAAAAATCGCAAAAATATTTGCTTTATCTGTTACATTTAGATTAGTTAGACATATTGCATGAATTCAAGTTTTAAATTGGTTTGAAATTCATATGGCCTATGATGAGATTGGAATTACATGATTTTTGAACAGTTTTGATGACTAAGGCATAGTTATAATGTTATAGCATGAGGTGAATCTTAATCTATTTGAAACTGATGTAACCGGATAGCACTTTAGAGTAACTGTTATGATTTGCTCAGTATAAATGGTCACATACTTGTCTTCTGGCGACAAATTTGTGTTTTAATGAAAGAGATTTAGTAAATAGTTAGTAAAGACTAGGATTGCGCAGAAGCTTAAGTTTGGGGGAATTCAGTGGGTATGCATGTAAAAAAAGAAAAAAAACAGAAAAAAAAAGATATGTTGAATAAACACTTTGGCTAGTTTAGTTATGTAGCCTTTGATACTTAAGTAAGTAAACCCTTAGGGGTGTCTTTACACTCAACGCCCTAAAGCCATCTTGCTTAGGAGTCGTTGATCGAAAGCTTGCTATACGGGTATCACTGAAAAGCCTAAGAGGACTATATTGCATAGTCAGGTGTATACACGTGTAAGTGCGATTATTGCCCTTGTTGACTCTTAGCGTAGTTAATGTGTAATCTTGGTTGCAACTTAATTTGTTTGTTGCCTTTCTTGATTAAAAATTATATTTTTCCTCTAAGAAGCATATTATGTGAAGTATTTATATTGTAGCAAGTTTAATGGTTGCTAAGTTAACACACACTACATCTATGATGACTGGTTTTGATTTATAGAATAATATGCATTATAGCCTTATTCTTTGGTGGATTCTTTGTATGAAGATTTTTTTGTTTCTCTAAGGCAACTCTCTTGGATTTTAATCTGATTGGTATTTGGATTCGTTAGCATGTTAGATTAGATTGCATTGCATTTGTGTTTTGTTACTTGGGAACAAGTAATGGTTTAAGTTTGGGAGTATTTGATAAGTCGATTTTATACCTACTTATCCGGTATCAACTAACTTCAATTGTTGTTTAATCCTGTTTCTTATAGTTGCTTTTCATGCATTTTACTCTTATTTTGTAGGTTGCATACTTGGGAACTGGCTTGATGACACTTGAGGTCAAATGGGTGTGATGGAATGCTAAAGTGATCAAGATGGAAGCATCAGCAGCAGATAGGAAAATGCAAAACTGGAGGTCAGCGCAGCTGCGCTCCAGTTAGCCTTGGGGACAGTGCAGTTGCGCCGAACTCCAACCCAGAATTCCCTATGGCACAGCTACGCCCAGATTAGGCACAAGGACGACGCAGCTGTGCCGGTCTCTGACAAACAAAAGCTGACTTTTTATTTAAGTAGCCAATCAGATTGAAGCTTGGGCAAGGAAGCACTTGTGAATTAGTATAAATTTAGGCTCATTTGCAGCAGATATGGGATATATCTACATTCAATAATGGATTGAATTCCCTCTTTGGGATAAAATCTATCTTGTATATTCCATCTTTTTTTTCTTTCTTGGATTAGATTAGCATAGATTAGATTAGGCAAAACCCTGGATTAGATTAGGGATAGTTAGTATTAGTTTAATTGCATATTATTATTCAAAATACTAAATCATTCGTTTAAATAGGATTAAGTTGATTATGAGTTAGTGTTTGGTATATTCTTGTTACATAATTCTCTGTGGGATCGATACTCTACTTACTCTTTATTACTTGTTGACCACTTGCACTTGTGTGTTATATATTGATAGTGAAATGACCAACGCATACCAATGTTACAATTAATAAAGATAAAGTTGTCTAAACATTCCTCCATTAATGATTTGGGAGAAGCAACCTATTTATTGGGGATAAAGATGTATATAGACATATTTGAAAGGATGCTTGGCTTAACCCAATGAGCGTACTTTCATTCGATGTTAAAAGAGTTTAGCATGGCAAACTCTAAGAGAGGTCTCATGTTGATGAGCTATGGAGTGAATCTCTTTAAGAAAATCATCCCCAATGACACCTGAAAAAGAAAGATCACATGAGTAATTATCATGTCTGCAATGGAATATACGAGACTTGATGGTGATCAGTCATATTCTAGAGAAGATCACTGTAAGACAATTAAAAACATCCTAGAGTACTTAACTGGAACTAAGGATGTGTTAATGACTCATGTTGGGTCTGAATAGAAACTAGAGTGCTATAAAGACTCAAGTTTTTTCAGATTGACCAAGACGAAAACAAATCCACTCTAGGGTAAGTGGTTACCTTGAACGGTGGTGCAGTGAGTTAGAAAAGTTCCAAATAGAAAGAGTTGTTGATTTAGTGGCAATGACAAGGTATATAGTTGTAAATGAAGGGCAAATTTGGTTGTTTTGATAAAAAGTTCATTACAGAACTAGGAATAGTTCCTAAGTCTCATCTGGAATTCAAACATGTGTTGTGGCACTTTCATTTGATTAGAGAAATCATTGAAAGATGAGAAGGCACTATAGAGATAATAGACTCTCAAGAACAACATTGCAGATCCATTTACTAAAGCTTAATCCAAAATTAGGACGATCGCACTTAATGAAGATGGGTATGAGATACCAAGGAGATTGGCTTTAGTGCAAGTGGGAGATTGAAAGTAGTATGCCCTCAAGCCAATCACATTAGATGTGATAAAAATTTACTTTGTAATCCTGTTTATTTATTAATGAGAGAATTATATAATACAAAAAGGCATTATTTATCCATGTTAATTAGTTGAATTAATAAATGTGATAAATCCATAGTTTTGGAGCAATGCTTTTAGAATCATGATGTTGATTATGCAAATGAGATCTAAATTCTAGATAGCTCTAAAACTAAAATATTTCTAATCGTATGGATCACTAATGTGGGGTTACTGATTCCGGATAGATTAGTACATACTATGCTTGCTCTATTGAAGAGGATGATTGATCTCATAATCATTTATGTGAAGACACTAAAGCAAGTATATAGATGATTATTAGAGAATAAGTTTACTGAACATGATTCTCTTAAAGGAACCTTGATGGAGTTTTACTTGCCTGGAAATAGGAGCTCCTATAGTAATAGTTGTACAAGTGATCTTTGGACTTGAGATCATTATAGTATCTTGTATATAATGAGTTATGTTTTGACGTATTACTTAATACTCTAGGGTATGTTGTAGGGTATGCTCGGATATAATAAAGTATATATAGAGATAGGTGAATGATCAACAAAGGATCTACCACTTTCAGTATAGGGAGAGAATGTCCTATGCGATTTGATAAGTGACAACTCAGAAATCCTTGGCCAATATGGAATGGAAATTAGAAAGGAGTTTCTAATTTACATTAATCAGAGTTGTACATTTTAGAATCGAAATGCATATGATTAAATAAATAAGACTTGTCAGTAATTCCATGTCTTATGTTTAAACGGGATATTGTATGGTAAAAGGATTGAATTGTATAGTAATTATACACGGAATAGGTTCTTTGTATTCTTTGTGATAATTTATAAATTAAACGTTGAATTCATATTATACAAATAGTCATGATACATTATTTATAAGGTGTCACTCATGATGTAGAATAAATATTATTTATTAATATTTGAATTAAAGGAGTTTAATTCATTATCAATAAAATTAGAATGGTTCTAATTTATTTATTATACTTACTGGCATTATATTGAACCTAGAGGGTCATACCATAAAAGGGATAAATATGTTTTTAGAAGTGATTGGCTGAATAATAATAAATTAAGTATATTTAATTTATTAGTGGAATAAATTAAATAGCTTAATATTTATAATTAAGAATTTTTAGAAATACTAAATTATAAATTAATAAGAGGAGTCTTATTATTATTTAGTTCCTTGGGAATTAAATTAAAACCCCAACTCCTAAAAGGTTTAGGAGATAGGGTTAGTCTATAAATAAGAGGAGTATTATTGTGGGATAGATTAATGCAACTCTTGCAACTTGTATCTCTCTTATAAGCATTCTCAAAACCCTAAGGAGTTAGGATAGAGAGAATTAGGGTTAGCCACCCAAGATCTAGTAGAATCTAAATTCACATCTTCACTCAATTACTCTTGGTGGATCACCTCTTGAGCGTTGCACACTATTGTAGTGAATGTTTGATCCGAGGATTGGAGATATCGCGAAGGAGGAAAGGATTCAAGTTTGAAGAACACATCAAAAGGTTGATCATCTTCAAAGTTATACCTTTTATCCTTCCTCATTTAATAATATTGCATAAGGTGATTCTTGGAACTGCAAAAAAATTTTAAATACGATTTAGGTCATGTTTTCGCTTTATTTACAATATGATTGTATGTATGTCTTTTTTCTGCAAACCAACATTGGTCACCCAACTTCAGCCACATAAGGTCTTCCCCTCACATGTTTAAAAACTTACTAATCTCCCCCTTAAGTTAGCCTAATCAAACCACAATTAAAATAAACTCAAGGAACTTAATAACCACTTAATGGCTAAAACAACTTAATGAGGGGACCAAACACTTAATGCTTGGTTAGGATAAGGTGAGTTATGCTACATGACTCACCATTTTATCTCTCATACCTTGCAATAGTCGGCCCTTAAGGCCAAAAATGCCCTTTATCCATCTTCTAGATAAGCCTTGTCACCATATGTTTATCCCACATACGATAAACACCAACTTACCTTGATATGGATCTAAGTTCTTAGGGTTTAACTCTAAGGCTTGGACCATGGCTCAACTCTAGCCAAGCCACCTCTTATCCTAGGCTTTACCCTTGGCTCAACCCTTAGCCAAGCTCTCTAAACCTTAGACTTAACCCTTAACTCAAACCTATCCAAGCCTTGCAAACCCTAGACTTGGTTAGTCCAACCAATTCTAGTTAAACATTTCTTATCCATTTAGGTTTTCTAACTTTTTCGGTTACATTTTTATAATCCACTCAGTCAGCCAACAAATCGACTTTCGATTTTCAAAATTCTAATTTTGCCACCGATCCCCTTTTTTCGAAGAAACGCTATGTCGTAATTTGAAAAGTCAAAAAAACGAAGTTGCATTTTTAGCGTAAATAATGTTTTTAAGTCTTTTCATGAAAAAATTTTATTTTCCACATTTACCCTTCAAACACTCAAAAATGCTCATATAACACATAGCGTGGTCATATATCGACCAAAAGTCACATAAAACACAAATTATCTGTAAAATCTCATTTTATTTAATAATTTCACATAAATCTCATTTGTAGAGATTGTTTGATCATGGTTATCATTACAATTTAAGTAGGCCCGAGAACCTACAATCACAGTTTCCATTGTCGCGTGGCCTTAATCCATTTTCTCGGGACGAGGCCCTCGAAGTAGTTTTAAGGCCCGAAATTACAAGTATAATGATTCGAACGTTTAAAATTACAATCAACAATATGTCTATCGTAGGAATCTAGCCGAAATTTAATTTGTGGATCTCAACCCTAGGATTCCTAAACTCACATCATCATATCCCGAACACAAGCAAGAGGAATCTAAAAGTGGGCTCCCGAAACCCTAACATTTATATAGAAATATCAAAGGCAGCATTCGAGGGACTATGTGTTGACGAGATCTATCGAGGGATCTCCAAATCTAGGATATAAATCCATAGATCTAAGGTATCCAAAGATCTGTACAATGACACAATCGGGATTAAACGTAAAAAGATATAAAGCATGTGTCCTAAACCTGCTATCAAGTGATTCAATCATTAGAATCACTAGCGCGAATAGTTAGGAACTCTTCCCTACTAGATATGAATCTAAGGTTTTGCGGAGTGTTCAAAATTGATTGAAAATATTAAAAATGACTAGATCTAACCTATATTTGAGCCAATCTAGCATAAAGGCTCAAGCTTTGAAGCTTTAGAACCGGTTAAGATCTAGATCTGTCTATATCTAGGGTAGATCTAGTAAAAAGAATTGATATTTAACTATATATAAGCAAATAGATCTATAGATAAACAACCAATATATATATATATATATATATATATATATATATATATATATATATATATATATATATATATATATATATATATATATAAAGATTGAAAATTTAAATAGATCTAAACATTATATTTAACTAGATCTAATAGATTTACAAATGAACACACAAAAGATTCAATTTTTCACCTTGGGAAATGGAGAAACAAGCTTCCTTTTACTTGAATCTATATTATATCACTCAATATATAGGAGATCTAACTATATATTACTAGCTCTAACTTGAATCTAATGATTTTTTGTTACCAAATTTGAGCTCCTTCTCTCTCTAAGTTGTTTTTTCTCTCTCTAAGTTGTTGTTTCTCTCTCTAAAAATGAGCTCTCTTGCAAATGAACTGTTGATGTCCATATATAGGGACTCGAAGCTAGCCGTAGGCCGCGCTTGCACGTGCGGCTGGGCACCGTGGGTCCCAATGCCTTAAATTTTGTGCCTTCGGTCATTGTGTGGTCTGCTGAAACGTCCATATCTTTCAATCTGGGGATAGTTGGGAGATGTGATATACCATTCTAAAAAGCTTTTTCTGAGGGCTACTCTAATGATCACAACGATCTAACAATCTTTGTAAATGAGATTTATGTGAAATTATTTAATAAAATGAGATTTTGTTGATAATTTATGTTTTATGTGACTTATGGTAGTTATATGATCGCGCTACAAGCTATGTGCACATTTTTGAGTGTTTATAGGGCAAATGTGGAAAATAAATTTTTTTCGAGAAAAGACGTAAAAACATTATTCACGCTAAAAATGCAAACTTGTTTTTTAGAATTACAGCATAGCGTTTCTCTTCGGAAAAGGGGAATCGGAAGCAAAATAGGATTTTCAAAAATCGAAAGTCGATTTTTTGGCTAACCGGGCGAATTACGAAAAGTAACTAAAAAAGTTAGGAAACCTAACTGGATAAGAAAATGTCTAACTAGAATTAGTTGGACTAACTAAGCCTAAAAATAACGAAGCTTGGTTAAGAAATTTAGAATTGGCTAGGTTTAAGCCAAAGATTGAGCCTAGGGTTTGAGATGCTTAGCTAGGGTTGAGCCAAGGGAACTTGGCTTAGGGATGAGCCATGGCTCAAGCCTTAGAGTTAAAACCTAAGACTTAGAGCCAAAGCTAATGTGTTAGGCATTATCCCATATGGGATAATGTTGCAATGACTCGTCATTTATCCAAAGCAAGATAAGGGGTAGAAGGGCCCAAGGGGGGCCGAATTTTTGAGCAAGGGAGGAGTATTTGGTGAGTCATCTAGCATAACTCACCACGCCTAAGAAGTAGGCAATGATTAATAATGTTTCATTAAGTGATTTTCGTCATTAAGTGTCTTGAGTTATTTTTAATTGTGGTTTGATTAGGCTAACTCAAAGGGGTGATTAGTAAGTTATCAAACATGAGGTGGAAGAAGTTGTGTGACTTAATTTGGGTGACTAATTTGTAAGAAAGGGAAAATAGCTTTTGTATAAGCAAATCAAGTGTTAGACTTTTCATTTTAACCAAATTATTCTAAGTGTTAGAAAGTAAGATAAAGAACGCGAGATAGAGAGAAAAGAGAGTGGAGAAGGCCAAACCTAGAGGAGAAGGATTAGCAATGATCAAAGCTTGAAAGGAGAAGAAGAAGAAGAAGCCATAAGAGGTAAACCTTGAATCATTATCTCTTCATCTTTTATTTTTATTTCTTCTTGTTTGAAATAGTTGTTGGTGGTTGGTTAATTGAAGGCCATGATGGACCTTGAAGTTATAAGGGGTATATAAAGGAGAACACTTTGTTAAAATACCTTAAAGATGTATGCTAAGTAAACCAATGAATTAAAATGGTACGCCTAAGCATGAGGATGGAAAACAAGTTAATAGTTAGCTTTAAATGGACTATAATATGTATGTTCTGAGTATTTTTGTGTGATTCCAGAAAAATGGAATCCTAGATGTGTAAGATGGTAAGATGTTCTAAGTGGAACGGAGGAAAAATATTCCATAAAAAAGTTATGGCGAAATTTTTCGTAAAAGACGTTAAACGTGAAAAATCGTAGCTTAGAATGATTTTTGGGCTAAGTTACGGTTAGTTAACACTTCCAAAATTTTATTTATTTCTGGGATTTGTGTATTTGGATAAAATATGAGTCGTAGGCTCAAGAAAGAGCTCAACCCGACTTCGGATGAGTGAGTTACGTAAATTTGAGAATTTGACATTGAGCACGTCATTTAAACAAAGAAAACAGTCCAATGAAGGACTTTTGAGCCAATATTTCGACTTGTTAGAGGATTATAAATGATAATCCGTTCGAGAGAAGTTTAAAGAATGTTACGAGCTAGTATATGTCTCAAGAACGGATTCATTCTGATAACGGAGGGTTAAGTTTTGAAGTTACAAAGTGGGTATGTTTTTAAGGAAAAACCACCTATTGCATTTTTTCCATCCAGGGAGTTTAAAGCTAAAGCAGACATACCGTGTCCCTAGTTTAACCTATTTGGATTGGCAAACATGGAGTTTAAAGCTAAAGCAGACACTCCGTGTCGCTAGTTTAACCTGTCGGGATTGGCTTCGCGTCGCTAGCTTAACCTGTCTGGATTGGCATATAGGGGTTTTTGAACTAAAGCAGACAGAACAAGTTGTCTGCTTTATATCTGAAGCATAAAATGGAGAGTAAAGGTTGGAGGTATTGATTAATCATAAAACGCGAACAACGTGAAATAAGAAGTAAAGTAAATGTAAACCATAAAGGTCGTATTTTCATGACTAATTGGTATGTGTATGTGAACATAAATGTGTAGGACATTTGAGGGACAATAAACGACAAGTTATAAAGAACGCTAAGGCAAGTATTCTAACTCCATTTAACTTCTGTTTTGAATGTAGTTTTAAGAACGTGAATATATATTCTTATGAATAACTCATCTGTATGTTATGTTTTGCACAATACTTCATTATTGTGTAAATTTCAGACTTATACACACTCTTTGTTGTCTGTATAAGTGTTCAGATGTTATAATGCATAAATTATTTACGCTTTGCTATAACGCATGAATTGTTCAAGTTTTCAAAATTTTGATATGCATGAACTGTTTAAGAAGTATTCCAATGCCATTTGTATCGACTAGACACATGTTAAAAACTTTCAATGATTTAGACATGATCTTTTGAATTGTTATTGTGTTTAAGTAAAGCTTTTGATGTGATAAAAATATGTAATTGCAAGTGCACAGTGTCAAATTGAAGAACTGACAAGTACAGGTCGAACCAACAGAGACTAGTTTAATTTTAATATATCCTTAATATCTATTTTAGGCGAATTAGAAATAAAGATTAAAAATTGATTAACTAGAGTATGAAAACTAATATTGAGAAAGCAATCTAGGAATCTGAATCCATTAAATAATAAATATAACATATAATTCAATCTCTTCTATTTTTATAACTCAACTATATTTTGATCTCCCTTCCCTATTAATTTAGTAATTTTACAATTAACGTGGGCAGGAATAGACTATGAAAATTTAAGGATTAACTATAACCCATCAAAACACGTTCGAGTAAGCATGGATTATGAAAAACTCATATCTTAACAATAATTTATCAAAACCTCTAATTAATTTAAAATCACATAAGAACTATAAAACAAATGTATTTCAATAACAAAACATGAAGGCGAAGTCAATTAAACATAAAAACATAAATAATAGAAGAGGTGAAAAATATTATTGTAGACACTCGAAATTTTGCATTCCTGTTACTAACCTTGCAGGAGGGCAAAATCGTCTTCCACAGATAACCCTGGAAGTCAAATCAGCTCAATCCCGGAGACAACCCCAGTATACTCAGTTTTCCATCTCAGAAATAACCCCGAGATACTCAGTTCCGGTCCTGGAGACAACCCCGGGAGATTCAGTTCCAACCTCAGAGATAACCCCGAGGTATGCAGTTTCAGTTCCGGAGATAACCCCGGAGAAGTCCGTTTCAATCCCCAGAAGTCAGTTTCAACCTCGGAGACAACCCCGAGGCGCTCAGTTCCAACCCCGGAGATAACCCCGGGAGGTCAGACACACCTCAGAGACAACCCTAAGGACATTCAGTACCTACAGTAGCCCAATCTCAGAGATAACCCTGAGCAACGACTACTATATTAGCCCAGAGCTAGAGACAACCCTGGTGAGGGGCAAAATTGTCATTTTTCCACCTCGATCCCACATTCACGCTGTCTTAGCATCATTTCATACCACATTCTACACAGAAGTGTCCCACAAGAACCATAACTCAAATCCCGAGTGACTACTACGCAAGACAGTACACCGGATAGAATTTGAAGACTTGAAGATATGGTCATGTACCCATCTTCCCGGCTTCGTACAACCTCTTATCCCATGTCATTGTATAGCTCTCGACAACAGCATTCCGGAAAGGTATTATACGCCTCAATTGGATGCCCGGATTGAAAGTTATGAAGGTTCGAGCGGACAACGTGTTGCATGCGTGCACGTACTTCGAGATTGAGGGGCCCATGGAGCCTGGGGCACCCTGGGAATCCGCAGGTACACCTGCGACTGCCATAGGTAGAACTGTGTCTCCCCCCTCTATAAATAGAGGGCTTGGGGTGGCCATTTTAAGAAGAGAAAAGGCGAGGAAACCTTGTCCATTTTGGTTTGTACACACTTTAAAATGAGAGCTTTCTTTTTCCAAACACCTGTGAGCTTGTGTTTTGCTATATTTTACCAGTGGAAATCGAGTATTCATTCATTTAAAGTTATATGAAGTCTTCTTGGCAGCCCACTGTAAGACATCTCAGATTTCTTTCAGCTTTTCTCCCCTTCCATCCACACATACTTATTCACGTTGAGAGACGTGTTGCGTGTGTATGCCCGGATTGTCGATCTGTGGCTATTATTATTATTATTATTATTATTATTATTATTATTATTATTATTATTATTATTATTATTATTATTATTATTATTATTATTATTATTATTATTATCGAACTATGCTTCGATTGAGCCCGAATATAATATTCGGAGCGTTTACTGCCTTTATATATATACTTATATATATCTCTCTCTTCATCAAACTCTGTTTGATTGAGCCTAGATTTATATCCAGAGCGTTTACTGCTTTTATATATATATATATATATATATATATATATATATATATATATATATAAAAGCAGTAAACGCACCGGAGGTAAATCCAGGCTCAATCGAACAGAGTTTGATAATAGTATATATATAAAAGCAGTAAACGCACCGGAGGTAAATCCAGGCTCAATCGAACAGAGTTTGATAATAGTATATATATATATATATATATATATATATATATATATATATATATATATAAGCTATAAAAGGCCACGAAGTGATCTCCAGACCTGACTGGAATGTAAATATATATATAACTGTTTACAGCTTTTGTACATATTGCATCATCATGTGAGCTTAGGAATCATGTGATCACAGATTCAGTTTTTGAATCTAGATTTGGTTCCCGTGATGGACATTTTCAGCTACAGTCAGCTTGTAAATTATTCACGGTGTCTGAATTTCCTTAGCTGGCTCTCATGCTCACAAGGAGTTCGGCGCTGCTATGTACCTTATTTTCTCGAAGATGCCTCGCATCTCGAAAATAATAAAAGCAATCAAACCGAACAATTAATAAAATGGAAGTATCAAATGTCTCAATTACTATTGAGCACAAGGGTTTGAAAAACCTGTTTACAAAACATCACTGCCATATCTCGTTAAAATTGGACTTTTATACAAAATTCAAACCCTTTGTATATAGGTGCAAACGAGGCATATCACTACTTCCAGATAACTGCAAATTGACCTACACACACACACATTCAGATAAAAGTTTAAATTAAAAAGTGGCGGTAACCGTGTCCCCACGGAAGTCGAGGGGTGTCTAACACCTTCCCTCCGCTTAATCAAGCCCCCGGACCCTAACTAATCTCGGTTTCACAGACTAGTTAAGCAGTGTCACATCACTAGGTCTTTGTACAAACCTTTTCTCAGTTGAGTTGGTGTAACCATTTAAAAATACCAACTGGTGACTCTTACAGTCCAATCATCGACATATACATGTCGGACCTTTTCACAACTTGTTTTTTCAAACAAATCTCACCTAACATGAAAACACCAAAAGACAAGAACAGAAAGGGACAAATAAAAATCCTGACATCTACAGGTGGTTACTCTGCTGGGGACATCCAGTAAGAGGGCTTAAGCCACTATTAAAAGCTTTTCAAAACTTTTATATGCTTGTGTGTGGATGTTGCATTTACATTTGAATGAATGTGTACTAATGCATTTACTTACTGCACTTAGTACTTCGCACTATATCTGCATGTGATATTAGTGCTTCGCACATGTCATCATTTCCATACGGTGAGACGCGATGTATGTGAATGTATGTTGTGTGGTCCCTCCACCAGGAGGCTATTCTGTTGGTGTTTGATTACTGGACTCATAGGGAGACTAATTCCAACGAGGCTCAAGAAAGGCACCACCCAAATTTGCTCCAGTTGAAAGACCGGATTAACTTTCCGTCGAGTAAATTGCGATGATCTTGGAACCTTCATGCCAAAAAGCCGTGAGAGTAGCCTAAGATAGGTCAGCCTCTGATAAACCAAACGCGGAGGGAAGTCTCTTCATACCTTCCCATATCAATTACTTGTAATTTCATTTCCATGTCAATCTCAACGTAATGGAAAATATAAAGGAATATATGTGCATGCATTCCCTTTTTTTCTATATTGTCATTAAAACAACTGACATCCGTTTTGCAGGATAATACTCCTAAAAACGGACACATTACATATCATGTAACATTCCAACATTCCCTCAAGACTAAACTACATAAGTCTTTTTATAGGGAAACAATTGGTCCTGTTACCCGTTCAAAGTCCAAAAAGGCACTAAGCCTACAACCAAGCATGGCTACATCTGACCAGTCTAAACCTACTCATGTCACTCGCGAGGAGTTCGAAGGATTAAGCAACCAAATTACAGAGTTGGTTGTTCTGTTCAAAGAACTACACAAGTTCACTTAAGGTCCACAAATACCCACCAACACAGAATCCTCTGCACATAGAGGAACCCAGGGTCCAGACAAAGAAGTTCCAGCACCTGAGTCTTAGTCTGATAAAACCAACAAAACCCCTGAAATTGCCCATCTTAAAGAAGATCAAGACACCGGTGATATTCAAAAGAAAGTTCTACAAATGGAAGAGACCATTCGGTCCATCAAAAGGATTGGAGCACACGGGAGTGTTTCATATTCAGACCTTTGTATCTTCCCCGGGGTTCATTATCCGAAAAAATTCAAGACTCCCAATTTTGAGAAATATGATGGATTGGGAGATCCTTATACCCATTTAAAGGTGTTTATTGGAGAGCTCTGATCTTAAGCTGAGGATGAAAAGCTCAGAATGTAGCTATTTCAGAAAAATCTGACTTGAGAAGCCAGATCATGGTACACCAGATTAGACAAAATTCATAGCTAGGAGGAGTTAGCCCATGCTTTCCTCAGTCAATACAGCTTTCAAACTCAGATGGCTCCAGACCGGTATCAAATTACCAAGGTCAAGAAACAAGTTAATGAGTCGTTCAGAGAGCATGCCCAAAGATGGAGGCGTCTGGCTGCTCAAGTTATTCTATTTATGGCTGAGTCTGAAATTATGATGACCTTCATAGACATTCAAGAAGCTCCCTTTTATGAGAGGGTCTTAGCTGGCATAGGCAAGCCATTCTCTGAAATGATCAAACACGGAGAAATGGCTGAAATGGGATTGAAATCAGGGAAGATTCAAGACCTTGCCGCTCTAAAAGCTGTAGCTGAACACATCCAGTCTGGAAGTTATGGAAATAACCCCCAGAGGGTCCATAAGAAGAAAGAAGAAGATGTTTCCTTGATACTACAAGGATAAAAAGGCAATCAAAACATGTCTATTCAGAGGAGAAACTATTCCCCTTTCCAAGCACAGTCTTCAATCCCTCCACTACCAAAAAGTGGAGAAGTTTGACGTACCCGAGTGTTCACACCCTTAGGGGACTCACTCGAAAACATTCTCAAATTTCTGACAGCTCAGAAGAAAATTACTCATCGTCTTCCACCAGCCAACCCAAGTGGAAAAGGTTTTAATGCAAGCAAGACATGTGCTTACCATTTTGGAGCTCCAAGCCATGACACGCAGGATTGTTGGGTCCTTAAGCATAAGATCTAGGATTTAATTGACAATGGTGAGATCGTGGTGACCAAATTCGACTAACCCCATGGTTAAGACAACCCTCTTCCTCAACATAAGGAAGATGAGGTTAATATGATCAACAGAGGCAATGGAGAGACCTCCAAGTACCTCAAGTATGTGGGTAGATCATCCCAAACCAGCAAGGATAGTGATGACAGATGGGATTATGCACAGTTCTAGTTTATGATCGAACGGGAAATGAAGGCTCTTGGCGAGCAAGTCAATCAATTGGCAGAACTGGTGGTTCATCAGCACCAAGTCACACATCAATTATTCAGTCAGGAGCAGGCTAGCCTCCTTTCTCTTATTACTAGTACTCTACCACTTGCTCCAAAAAGTGAAACACTGGAGGATAAGATTGCAAAAAGAGCAAAAGCCAAAGCCCGTCGGGATTTCGCCAACAAAAGGGAATTCACCTATTTAGGCCAACCGATGGAAGAGATATTGCAGATGCTAATTAATGAGGGAAAAATCACAACGCTGCTACCTCTAATCAACCCACACTCAAATCGATTTGATTCTAATGGAGTATGTCAATACCACTCCCACTCTCGCGGTCACAGCACTAAAGAATGTTGGGCACTCTGCCATCTTATTCAAAACATGATTGACAGCGGTTACCTACAAATGACAGACAACAACGATGTATTACTTGAGAATAGGGACACATTTCCTACAAGATGGAAGGAAGTCGTAGCAATTATATCCTCTGAGGGAGACTTGGCTGACACACCACTTACAATTCAACCAATTCAACTCAAAGGTGTTGAAAACCCTTTAAAAGTGGCTGCACCAAAGCCAATCATATTACCTTTCAAGCCACAGTATCATGTTGTCAGCCTACAAAAAATGCCACGAAATTATGGAGAGGCTGAAGGATCTACATCCAATACAACTGCTGCAGTGTCAAAAGAAAATCTACTATATCTTCCTCAACGGGTGATGAAGCCTATCATCAGACCTAAAGGGAAAGTGCCCATAGAGAAGATTGAAGAATTCCTCTGTACTATGGGACACAATGAAGCCAAGGTGGTTTTAAGCTTGAAAGAAGCTCCACAACAGATTTCTATTCTGGACTTAGTTTTCTCTTCAGAGGATCACTGAAAGGTCTTATGAAAGTATTAGAAGAAGCCCACTTGCCAAAAATAGTGGATGTTGAAAAATTACATCATCTGGTTGATCACATCTTCAACAGTAATGTGATATCCTTCACCGATGATGGCATACCTCCCAAAGGGACAGGTCATTGCAAACCGTTGCACATAGCGGTCATGTCCTCTGGATATGTGGTGGGAGGAGTTCTGATAGATGGGGGATCATCCTTAAACATCTGTCCTTATGCCACCTTGGAGAAAATGAACATCAATCTCAACAGGATCTGAAGCAAACATACAATTATCAAATCTTTTGATGGATCCCGACAAAATGTTGTCGGAGAGATTGAACTACTTGTGGAGATTGGTCCGCATACATTCTGCGTATCCTTTCATGTGCTTAATATCACTACAGGATATAACCTACTTTTAGGAAGACCGTGGATTCATATGGCTGGAGCTGTCCTGTCCACTCTCCATCAGCAACTCAAATACATCACTAACATTAGCCTGGTCACTGTTAATGCTGAGCCAGAATGTCCTGTACAAAGTGACAAACCACTCATCAGTTTCAATGCAGAAGTTGAGCCTGTCAGCTTCCAGGTCCTTGAGGTGAGCAACACTCACTATCAACCCATTGGGGCGCCACCTCTGATACCCAGAGGTTCTGTCGAGGTAATGTCGGCAAGTCAAGAGATGATATCCTTGGGTTTTCAACCTGGACAAGGGTTAGGAAAGGATCATCAGGGAATCAAATGCCCAATTCAAGTTCTCAGTCAGACAGGGACAGTCGGACTAGGTTATTCTCCTAGGTCCAGTCACAGGAACCCTCACAAGCACAAACAGGTTCCTTCATCTTCAAGGCGATTGCCTAAACCTACAGAGGTTGAGCATGTACAGCCTTCATTAAAGGTTCCTGCCTATGTGGTAACTATGATGTTTCCTAAGCCGATACCGGTCAAAGGAAAGGAAGTCTTGATTTCAGGCCCAGAGGTGAAAGAAAGGAATCAAAGGCGTAAACAAGAGATTGCTAGAAATCTATCAAACATATGTGTCCTAGTCCATACAGAGGGTATGAATAGAGACATCCCAGATGATGATTGTCCAGACATCATGGTCACCATTCAAGAGAAGGAGGACGACAACAACCCCTTTATCATTGCTGTCCACCAGGACTTCATCCTTTGCAATTGGAGCAGCACTCCTTGCATTTGCCGATAAGGGTAAAAAGGGCAGAAACTCCCTCTGCCCTGTAGATAACAATAACTACTTACTTTTGTTGTACAGTATTAGCAGTTATTTTTGTCATTTCATCCTAACACTTTGTATGATTGAACAGTTTCATATATTAAGTGAAACCATTTTGTTTCAGGACTCTAAAGTTAGATGTGTCTAAACTTGCTGATGAGGTGCCTATTCTTCACAAGGACTGTAACTTTGATGTAAAGTTGGACTCAGACTTAATGGAGATTGAACAAGAGGACTATGAGATACCTCACGAGATCAAAGAATGGGTCGAAGACAAACCCAAGCCAAATCTTGATCAAACCACCTCTTTCAACCTCAGAACCTCAGAAAAGCCCAAACAAATCTAGATTGGTACGGACCTTACTCCAATCCAAAGGAATGACATGGTTACTCTATTGACCCAATTACAGGATGTGTTTGCATGGCCTCATGAGGACATGGTCGGTTTGTCCACAGACATTGTCATTCATCACCTCTCCATTAAAGAGGGATTCAAGCCAGTCAGGCAGAAACTCAGGTGATTAAAGCCTGAGTGGAGTTTAAAAGTTAAAGAAGAAATTGTGAAACCATTTCAAGCCGGCATCATCATGGTGTCAACATACCCTGAGTGGCTATTCAACATAGTCCCCGTGCCTAAACCTGGAGGTGAGGTGCGAGTTTGCGTGGACTACAAGGATCTGAACAAAGCTTGTCTCAAAGATAGCTTTCTCGTGCCATTCATCCACATGCCCATTGACAATACAGCTCAGTATGATATGTACTCCTTTGCTGATTGCTTTGTGGGGTACAATCAAATCATGGTTGTTGAAGAAGATCATGAGAAAACTGCATTCATCACTCCTTGGGGAACCTTTTGCTACAGACGGTTGTCATTTGGCCTCATCAATGCCGGAGCTACCTATCAGCGAGCCATGATGGCTCTTTTCCACGATCTAATGCACAAAGAGATAGAAATCTATGTGAATGACATCATTGTCAAGTCCCAAAGGGAGGAAGACCACCTAGATCATCTCAAAAAGCTCTTCAACAAGTTGCGTAACTACAACTTCAAGTTGAATCCAGCCAAGTGCGCCTTTGGTGTTAAATCAAATAAGTTGCTAGGATTCCTAGTCAGCCACAAAGGGATTGAGCTGGATCCTACAAAAATCCAGGCCATTACGGAAATGCCCATACCCAAGACAGAGAGGGAAATACGGGAATTTTTAGGAAGAATCAACTTCATTAGCCGATTCATCTCCCAACTCACAGCAACCTGTGAGCCTATCTTCAAGTTGCTAAAGAAGTACTCCTCCATGAAATGGAATGATGAGTGTCAAAAAGCCTTCCTTATAATTAAAGAGCAGCTAATCAAAACTCCTATTTTGATACCTCCCAGGGATGGTGTTCCCTTGTTCATGTACTTGTCAATCAATGACAATGCCATGGGCTGCATGATGGGACAGAAAAATGATAGAGACCAAGAAAGAGTTATCTATTACCTCAGCAAAAGATTCAACAGTAGTGAACACAAGTACACTCTGATTGAGAAAACTTGTTGTGCTTTAGCATGGGTTTCCATGAGATTACAGGATTATCTCCATAGTCACACAACCCATCTCATATTCTGCGTGGATCCTCTCAAGTACATGTTCAGCAAACCCATATTAAATGGCCGACTGTCCAAATAGCAGTTGATCCTATAACAATTTGACATTGTCTACGTGACGCAAAAGTCTATCAAAGGTCAAGGAATTACGGATCAACTTGTCACCGCACCTACAGAGGATTTCAAACCTTTGGAAATATACTTCCCCGATGAAGGGGTAATAATAGTTCAGCAACACCGTCAAGATGATACACACCAACTATGGAAGATGTATTTTGATGGAGCTGTAAACATGGAAGGTTCTGGAGCTAGAGCAGTTCTAGTATCCATTACGGGGGAGCAACATCCCGTCGTCGTCAAATTACAGTTTGCCAGCACTAACAATAGAGCTGAGTATGAAGGCTGTATCATGGGGTTGAAACTAGCCCAATCCATGGGCATCAGACGGTTAACTGTCTTTGGAGATTCTGAATTGGTAATCAGACAAACCACTGGGATCTATCACACCAAAGAGCTACATTTGCTGCCTTACCATCGGCAGGTTATATTTGAAGAAATATCCTTCCTCCACATTCCTCATAATAGGAATGACTTTGCGGATGCACTGGCAACTTTGGCATCCTTGATCAATATACTTGATAAGGAAGACACGCCAAATATCACATTTGCCCTGCAAAAGGCTCCAGCCTATGGGAATTACATTGGAGAAGTATCGGATGAGCTACCTCCCATTCAACACCCTTGGTATCAGCATATCAAGGAGTATCTGCGAGATGGATCTACACCCGCTGAGGCGAGTCAAGCTGAAAGAAAGCAGATTCATCGAATGGCTATGAAATTTTACTTGAGCGGAGACTCACTCTACAAAAGAGATGTGGGACTAGGTCTTCTCAGATGTCTAGACAAAGACCAAGCTCAGAGGCTCATGGATGAAATCTATGGTGGAGTATGCGGCCCACACATGAGAGGCCCTCTACTTGTCAAGAAAATCCTAAGAACAAGGCATTATTGGCTCTCTCTCAAGGCTGACTGTGATGATCACATCAAGAGATGTTACCAATGCCAAATTCATGGAAATACTATCCATGCCCCTCCAAGGGAGCTCTACAATATGAGCTCGCCCTGGCACTTCTCAATGTGGGGAATGGACGTTATCGGGCCCATCGAGCCCAAAGCCAGTAATGGGCATCGGTTTATCTTCACCAAGTGGGTAGAATCAGCCTCTTCCCCCAAGGTTACTAAAGAAGTTATCATTGGTTTCATCAGAAATAATGTCATTTGTCGATATAGACAACCAAAGGTGATTGTGTCAGACAATGCTAAAAACCTCAATAACAAAATAATGGAGGAGTTATGCAGTAAATTCCACATCAAACATCTCAACTCCGTCATCTATCGTGCAAAGATGAATGGTGTTGTTGAAGTGACTAATAAGAATATCAAAAAGATCATGCAAAAGATGTCCACCAATCACAAAGGATGGCCTAACTTGTTGCCTCTGACTCTGTTAGCCTACAGAACATCAATGCGCACTTCCACTAGGGCAACCCCCTACTCATTAACATATGGAATGGAAGCAGTGCTCCCCATAGAAGTGGAAATGGAATCCCTCAGAGTGTTGATAGACGCTCAGCTGGATGAAGACCAATGGTTACAAGATAGGTAACACCAATTGTCTCTAATAGATGACAGGCGAGCCGCTGCCATCTTCCATGATCAGTTATACCAATAGAGGATTGCCAGATCCTACAACAAAAAAGTCTGCCTACAGCAATTCAAAGAGTATGACTTGGTCTTGAAAAAGGTTATTGACAACTAAGATCAATCCGAAGGAAAATTCACCCCAAACTGGGAAGGTCCGTTTGTTGTCAAGGAGGTATTGACAGGAGGAGCTCTCAGATTATAGGAGATAGATGCCGATGAATTTCCGCAACTCATTAACTCGGACACTGTGAAACGGTAGTATGTCTGAAATTACCAGCAAACTAGCATCCTGGGTTTGGATCACTAGATCCCCAGTCAATTCAAGTTTTCAAAACCTTTTTCACTACATATAACCTTTCTTCACATCTGTTTGCCCCATCAAGAACAAGCACACCTTCCAACCAGCAGTCTGGTTTCGGATCATCAGATCCATCACTCAACTCAGGTTTTTCAAAACCTTTCACACTTTCAGTTTTGTCCCACCAGGGATAAAACTTTTCACACCTTCAGTTTGTCCCAACCAGGGATCAAACTTTTCATCTGCAGTATGTCCTGTACACGGGAGTACATAGGCAGCCATTTTTATGGTCCGGTCTCACCGTAGAAAAAATAAAAACAAAAACATCTCTACACCCTTTTTACCACATACAACTTTGAACCTTTTCACACCAGGTTCGAACTATGCAAACCTGATCTCCCCTCATCAATGGGAGTACATAGGTAGTCATTCATGGTTAGGTCTCACCCCTACCAAAACACAAAAACTTGTCAACGGTACTGGGATCATCCTTTAAATCATACATCGTTGGCTTAGACCAAAGGGATGGAACTACATGGCCTCCCTACACTAATGGGAGAACCGGCGACCATCTAAGCTGCGGTTGAATCCTCAAAGAGAAACACCAATCTATAAGAGATGGAACTACTTGGGCTCCCCAATACAAAGGACTATCGGCGACCATCTGTGGGGCGGTCAACCTCAGAGAGGAAAGCTATACTCCTCTCCATAACCACATACAAAAACCAGTCCCAAGACATCAAAGGGTAGGGAATACACACAGATCAACGATCTATTCTGAAAGATCCTAAGATATCTCAATGTTCATCCATTAAGGCGGAGTTCAGAATACATCAAGATCACAAGCCCTGGATAAACATGCAAATATCAAGCAAGTAACAAGGTATAACTAAAAGGGAAGTGAATCAAAATATATCTCCCTACCATATATAATACTGCTTGATATATACAATTTGTACTATACATGACAAAAATGGCTAAGCTAGTTTGTGCAGGAAAATCCAAGTCCATCTACAAATCAATATATATGCGCGCTATCAAATCCAACATGGCATCCCTCTCAGAAGAATAGGTTAACTCTGTGAGCTCCTGCCGTATGGTATCAACACGAGCCAAGAGATCCACAACCATCTGCATGGTAACACTATGCTCATCAATAAATGTGCTCATCTCTGCAATGATATCAGTAGTGTGAGACCTTAATGCAGTACTATCTGTGATAGCGGCGTCTCGGGCAAATATAGTGCCATCCCACTCAACAACCACTACATCTCTAGATGATCTAGCCTCATCCCGCTTAGCAACAGCGGTATCTCTATGAGCTAAGGCGTCATCTCTCTCTACAAGAGTGGCATCTCTCCCAGTAAGAGCGGTCAACATCAAGGCCCTAGCCTGATCTCTCTCAAATGTCATCAGATGCAGACTCTGCTCTAAATACCTTGCAGAATGCGGGGTCATAGTAGCAGTCATACTGGGAGAATCAATTAGAGCTGCTGTCAATCCAGCAAATAGCTCCTCCTCAGTGGGAGAATCTGTGTCCTCCGTGGGCTCCCCACTGTCAGAATCAATTCCCAGCTCAGTGGATACAACCCCAGTCAGTGTAATCTCTGCCTCCATCCATGCAGAATATTCTGTAGAACGACCCAGGTGGCTAGTAGTGAAATCAGCCCTCTCACGCTGAGCCCAACATGCATAAACCCTGGATCTATCCTCTATTGATAAATGCCGAGAAGACAAATGCTGACTTAATGCCCCCTCAAAGGGATGAACATCCTGAAACTGGTAAAACTGTGCCATCACAGCCAGTGGATGATATGTGGTCATACCTCTCAAACCAGTCAGAGGAAGATAATCCATGCCAGGTGCATGAGTAATGAAACTGTAGGGAGAACTAAGCCCTGAACACAGCAAGATGTCAAATGGATCCTCGATCCCTGCCAGGAACACTGACCAAGATACAGCGTCTATACACTCTGCCAGCTGAAAGGAGTAAGACATGACAATCTCATGGGAAAAGCAATACCCATGGCGTCGAAAGGTGCCAATCGGTTTCAGGTGTAACATGAACCACACATACAGCAAGACCGAGCTGCCTGAGAATACCCATGCAGAATGGGTGTGGCAATACGTGGCTGACCTCAATGTCTCTGCCATAATCATCGGTACAATGGTATGTCCCTTCCGGAGAGCCCGCACTGCCATAACTACACCGATGTCTAAATGATCCATATACAATGGCATGTACAGATAAGCCACTATACACATCATGAGTATATCTACTCTAGCAACACGCCACTCGTCCTCCGACGTGGTGAAATCTTCGGAGTGTTGTGCACAACTGTCCAAGGAACCGAATCTGTCTATCAGAAAAGCAGGGACACTACATGCCCGAAGGTGATCTCATCCTGGGCTACTCTATGCCTCAACCCGGTGAGGTTCATAAACTGTCAGCTCATATCGCCGATAGCCATCTGAGCGCAAGGCATGTCCAAAGGCAAAGCTGTCAAACGCTCATACTCCTCTAAAGTAGGAGTCAACTCCTGGGTCTCAAACTGAAACACCTGCCTCTCTGGTACCCAGTACTCCAGCATGCCCTCTACAAAACCCACAAGAACCTGAAACATTAGGAGGGTCATGGAATAATGCAACAGCTGATCTATGGTCACCCGATCTGGAGGTGACAAACTATCATACCATGATCTCAAACATGAGGCTACCAATACTGGCGGGGTCTGATCAATGCGGCTAACTATCGAGGAAGACATCTGTGTGGGCTGTATCATAAGACCATTCAGGGGTCAATGCTAAACATCTCTCGACATACATATGCATAACATAATACATGCATGATAAATAATAGATGGCAATATGATGTAGGGAATAAAAAATAGTATATATACATTCCTAAGTACATCATCATCTAATACATCATCTCTATATACAGCTGGAAAATACAGGGAAATGGGACATAGCCGCCCAACAACTAACAGAGGCATATCAAAAGATATAACGAGAATGGGACATAGCCACCCAGTATCTAACAGAGGTCTATCAAAAGATATAGCGAGAAATACATCAAAAGAAGTCAATGGTATTGATGTCTACATCATCTATCCTATTCATCTGATGTAACTCCTCCTGAGTCATTGGATCTTCGCCAAGAGGGATATCAGGCCGATACAATGGAGGATCTACACCAGCAAAACTGTATGGGCCACCTGAAGGGTAAGCACATGAGCGAAGGATCAAAAGTATCCGCCTCGAAAGGATCTCTACCCAAATACCGAATAAAAAAATGTGTCCGGTCCAACTTTCGGGTTAAGCTATCAATCTGCATCAAATGAGTAGGATCTTGGACGCAGGCCATCCAATCTGTCATCATCATAGATCCAGGAATCATATCCCCCGTGAACTGAGTGGCGCGAGCTGGGCTCCAATGGTACGAGGGGACCACCAGTGGTAGAATACCTCCTGAGTGAATGGACCCTCTGACAAAGTAAAGCCGTCAACTCCCATCAACGGGATATCACTAACAGGCGACTGCGACACAGGCCAATAACGTCTGGCAGGAGGACAGATCGGTATACAGATCTCTCATGTGGTGCTCCTGATAGCATGCTCTCCCAAATAGAGCTCCCATCCTCCATCTGTGAAGAGAGGAATCCGGTGGGTGGACATCATATGCTCAACACCAGTCGGGAACCCATCCTCAAAGCCAACTGTCAAATGGTCCCCAGAATAGGGAACCCAAGTAATGACATCGGCTGTCAATAACTCCAACTGTAGGCGACAATGGGTGAAACCCTCAGCTACAGGAACCTCCGCCAACGTGGAGTGATGCCATCGTCGTCCCCATGGGTAGGTGTCTAAACCTAACACGTTAATGGGATGCAGACATGGGAGCCTCTCATAGGCCTAAAACTGCCAATACAAGAGCAAACATCTGCGGTCAGCCAACACTCTTAACCTATACATGGGAAATTAAAAGAGAAATACTCACCAGCATAAATGGGTAAAATCCTAGCCAAGCCTCTGTTAAGCTCTGCGAACGCAGGCCCATTCCCCTGAGGAAATAGGCAAAGGTATAGGAGCCCCAGTCATACTCTCCAATATAGTCCACCTCTCGTGTGGCGTTGACCAAAGCGAACGACACCGTGGAAGAGTTATCCACTATGAAATAACGCTGAAGGATGACCATAAACAATCGTCGAAGAATGCGATCCCTGACTCTCATAACTTTGGGTATGGGCTCATTCAATGCCCCACTCATAACATCTACACTTAATGGACCAGCGCGGACTGTCCTGCCTTCGAGCGCCTCAGCCGGGACTCCTAGAAAGGATCTGACGGTAGTTGGGGTAATATTCGCCGCACAAGGCACTGTCGCCCCTCCAAACTTCATACCGATGATAACAGCCAATCCATCGACGTCATCATCACCTCGCAGTCCAGTAAATAAAGAGACTGAGTCTGGTGAAACTAGCGCTCAGACAACGCCCTGAGGTAACCCTAAGGACAACGGCGGGGGAGGATGGAAAAGAACGCCTCAAAGCCCCAACCATGCACAATCTCTCGATACTCTGGATGAAGAGTCTGATATAGAGAGTGTATGCTGAACCAGTTCCCTAGGGCTGCGTAAAGCCGAGAACCTACATCACAAAAGCAAATCAACATCAGAACCTTTGCTCCTCATCAATAGGAAAAAGGAAGATTAAACCCAGCGTTTACCTCGTTCGCATGCAAGTAGACCGAGGGGTGGCGACTCAAATCATCCAGAAGCTCTGTAATTGTCAAATTAATGCCTAGAAGATCCCTGCGGGGAGTATGAGCAGCAGGAGCAGAGGCCGTAATCGGTACATCCTCCTCCTCATCCTCAACATCATGTACCTCAACCCGAAAAGAACGAATCACTGCCTCCACCAAACAGTGAGGCTATCGAACTGTGCGAGGCCGAGGCACATCAAAAGCCCTCCTCCTCACACCTGAAGTGGTCCTGCGGGAACTACTCGGTTGATCCGGATCCATATATCTGAACACAAGTCTCCAAATCACCTCTAAAAGGGTGTGGTAAATTCTAACCTAGAGCTTTTCAAATGCATTTTATGACTATGTGCATGCATGCATTACTTTAACATACGCCTGTAGTATAGTTAAAAATGCATGTCTACTCAATGCCTAGGCTTATGGAAAAATTTCGCCAGAGTCTCCTTTGTAAAAAGGACTATCCACATGCACATCGGCATGACTAGGTGGCCATTCAGTAGCACACCAACCCACAGTCATAAACATCATATATGCATAAAAATATCAAAGTTATAATCCGTAAGGGTAGCCTAATTACCAATATTACTTTGCTTTACAACCTTTGCTCATTTGTCCTCAAATATGATAAGAAATAGCAGAAAAAAGGTGCCAATTTGACTGTTTCAAAAGTCAAATTTTTTCACATCATTATATTCAGCATGGTTAAATACTAACATTTACTATGTTGAATATTTTTTATCAAGTCATATGAGCATACATATTCACTACTATGTGTTTAGAAGCATATGTGATAACTCATTTTCCAACGGATAAAAACTGAAAAAGAAGACATGCATACGTTACTAGGATAGTGCAGAACATTTGTACGGTGACGAATTTTGCAGAAAATAACCTGAACTCAGCAGATCAGAAGAAGAACTCTCGGATTCTCTATGTGGCACGACTTGAAAATGACTTGTGAAAGGAAAATAACCAATAAATACACCCACAGATGGTCGCATGTGTATATATGGCTACCGCAGGTGTACCTATGGGTATCCTAGGTGGGTCCCACCCCTCTGGCTCGGTCCAATTTGAGTTGCAAAGAAGGTCTCACGAGCTAAAAAGTCAAATCAAGAAAAAAGACGCTACTCAATTAAGCGAAAAAGCCTGAAATCCTAATTTTTAATTACCAAACTATGGGTCTATATATCACTCATTGGTATTCGCCCAAACATAGGGTTCACAACACCGATGATCACAGCTGTTGCAAACTACACTCGATAATACCTCACAAAGGTCTGATGCCATCAAATTGGGGTTGTGATTCCAAATGCAACCTCTCCCCAGCAGAAACTTCATATAACATCATCTGTTGAAGCACATTTCAGTGAAGGTCAAGCAACCTTGATGTTATTCAGCCATTGGCAAGTAAATCCAACAAAGCATCAGAGATGATCCGATGATCTCAGCCGTTGAAGCACATTTCAGCGAAGGTCAAGCAGCCTTGACGTTATTCAGTCATTGGTAAGTAAATCCAGCGAAGCATCGGAGGTGATCTGATGATCTCAGCCGTTGAAGCACATTTCAACGAAGGTCAAGCAACCTTGATGTTATCCAGTCGTTGGTAAGTAAATCCAGCGAAGCAACGGAAGTGATCCAATGATCTCAGTCGTTGAAGCACATTTCGACGAAGGTCAAGCAACCTTGACGTTCTTCAGCCATTGGCAAGTAAATCCAACGAAGCATCGGAGGTGGTCCGATGATCTCATCCGTTGAAGCACATTTCAGCGAAGGTCAAGTAATATTGACAACATCATTCGTTAGCAAATAAACCCAACGAAGCAACGGAGACGGTCCGATGATGGTATCCGTTGAAGTACATTTCAATGAAGGTTAGGCAGCCCTGACAACACAAACTGTTGGCAGTAACTCCGACAGAACACTGGAAATACCTGGCAATACAAACTAGGGAAAACCATCCTCATCGGGGAGGACCGATGATGGAATATGTTATACAAGTCTTCATCAGACAGAGCACGATTCCCCAAAAGTCTCTCGTACATGAGAGGTACATCTTCGGTGGGAAGTCTGTACTCAGGATTAAAGACTTTGGTGACAACCCTATAACATCCTGAAAGTTCCTGTGAGCTTTAGAGTAGACATCCAAGCAGTTTATCAGGATCATTAGTGATAACTTCAATTCCCAATGGAAGTCGTGGGAGCGAACAGTCATCACATCCCGTTGGAAAACGGTCCAACAGGCCACATTCAGCATACTTTGCATCATGCTGCATTACATTGCATCATGATTATCCTGTCGCATTTCAAGTGTCTAGTATTCTTTATCTTAACCATGTCAATACATTGCATGAAAATGATAAAGAGGGGCACCTGTAGGCACTCAAAATTTTGCATTCCTGTTACTAGCCTTACAGGAGGGCAAAATCATCTTCCGGAGATAACCTTGGAAGTCAAATCTGCTCAATCCCGGAGACAATCCCGGGATACTCAGTTTTTCATCTCGGAGACAACCCCGAGAGATTTAGTTCCAACCTCGGTGATAACCCCAAGGAATGTAGTTTCAGTTCCGGAGATAACCCAGAGAAGTCCATTCTAATCCTCAGAAGTCAATTTTAACCTCAGAGACAACCCCGAGGCACTCAGTTCCAAACTCGAAGAAAACCCCGAGAGGTCAGACACACCTCAGAGACAACCGTGAGGACATTCAGTACCTACAGCAGCCCAATCTCAGAGATAACCCTGAGCAACGACTGTTAAATCAGCCCAGAGCCAGAGACAACCCTAGTGAGGGGTAAAATCATCATTTTGCCAACTTGATCCCATATTCACGCTGTCTCAGCATCATTTCATACCACATTCTACACAGAAGTGTCCCACAAGAACCATAGCTCAAATCCCGAGTGGCTACTACGCAAGACAGTACACCGGATAGAATTTGAAGACTTGAAAATCTGGTCATGGACCCATCTTCCTGGCTTCATACAACCTCTTATCCAATATCATTATGTAGCTCTAGACAACAGCATTCCAGAAAGGTATTATACGCCTCAATCGGATGCCCAGATTGAAAGTTATGAAGGTTCGAGCGGACAACGCGTTGCATGCATGCACGTGCTTCGAGACGGCAGGGCCCACACAGCCCGGGGCACTCCGGGTAGCCATAGGTACACATGCGGCTGCCACATGTAGACTTGTGGCTCCCCCCTCTATAAATAGAGGGTTTGGGTGGGCATTTTAAGAAGAGAAAATGTGAGGAAGCCCTGTCCATTTTTCTTTGTACACACTTTAAACTGTGTGCTTTCTTTTTCCAAACACCTGGGAGCTTGTGTTTTGCTATATTTTACTGGTGGAAACTGAGTAATCATTCATTTAAAGCTATCTGAAGTCTTCTTGGCAGCCCACTGTAAGACATCTCAAATTTCTTTCAGCTTTTCTCCACTTCCATCCACACATACTTATTCACGTTGAGAGTCGTGTTGCGTGTGTATGCCCGAATCGTCGATCTGTGGCTTTTATTACTTTTATATATATATACACTTATATATATATCTCTTCATCAAACTAAAAAAAATTAATATTTTATGGAACTGAAATTTTTCCATAATACAGTGTTTTGGGCGTGATTTGGATGCATATAACAAAACAGGTCTGTACAGACTATACATATATTTTTTGGTATATGTATCCAAATCACACCCAAAACACTGTATTATGGAAAAATTTCAGTTCCATAAAATATTAAACTTTTTTTTTAGATGTTTAAAAAAAAAAATCTCGCATTTTAAGAAAATGCGAGATCCCTTATCTGATCCTCTGTGTGTGTGTATATATATATATACTGTTATCAAACTCTGTTCGATTAAGCCTAGATACATCCGGTGCGTTTACTGCTATATATATATATATATATATATATATATATATATATATATATATATATATATATATATATATATATATATATTTACATTTCACGTCCTGCCTTGAGTTTACTTCGTGGCAGTTGATTGTTCATATATATACAGCTTTTATATATATATAACTGTTTACAGCTTTTGTACATATTGTATCATCATGTGAGCCTAGGAATCATGTGATCACAGATTCAGTTTCTGAATCTAGATTCGGTTCCCGTGATGGACATTTTCAGCTGCAGCTAGCTTGTAAATTATTCACAGTGTCTGAATTTCCTTATATGACTCGCATGCCCACAAGGAGTTCGGCACTGCTATGTACCTTATTTTCTCGAAGATGCCTCGCATCTCGAAAATAATAAAAGCAATCAAGTCGAACACTTAATAAAATGAAAATATCAAATGCCTGAATTACTATTGAGCACAAGGGTTTGAAAAACCTGCTTACAAAACATTACTGTCATATCTCGTTAAAATTGGACTTTTATACAAAATTCAAACCCTTTGTATATAGGTGCAAACAAGGCATAGCACTACTTCCAGATAGCTGAACATTGACCTACACACACACATTCAGATAAAAGTTTAAATTGAAAAGTGGCGGTAACCGTGTCACCACGGAAGTCAGGTGGTGCCTAACACCTTTCCTCCGCTTAATCAAGCCCCCGGACCCTAAAGAATCTCGATTTCACAGACCAGTTAAGCAGTGTCACATCACTAGGTCTTTGTGCAAACCTTTTCTCGGTTGAGTTGGTGCAACCATTTAAAAATACCAACTGGCGACTCTTACAGTCCAATCTTCGACATGTACATGTCGAACCTTTTCACAACTTATTTTTTCAAACAAATCTCACTTAACATGAGAACACCAAAAGACAAGAACAGAAAGGGACAAATAAAAATCCCAACGTCGACAATTATCATAAATAATTATTTAATTTCTTCTTCATCCTAGATTAAAGAAATTAGCTAGACATGAAAATAATTAAACTAACTAAAATAAAGAAAAGAAAAGGATTAAAAATAAATAAGAAAACTCCCTTTAATTAACGATCATCCAACGAACGTGCAATGAATAAATAATTTAATCTACTCCTACTCCTAACCTAAATTAATACATAAAAATCTTTTTTTCTCCAAAACAAGAGACCTATTTATAGGAAAAATAATTGTGTGCTCTCATTTAGATACAATGAGCTTAGTCTCTTTTGTTTCGTTTCCATGTAAGTTTCAACTTCCTAGTGGCAATCAACTTCTCAAAGAGATCTTCTAGACAGACTTTCTTTTCTCTTGTTGGATTTGACTTGCATACCAAAATTATTCCACCTCTTTCCTTCTCGTTGTAGAATTCTTCTTGGATATTTTCTTAAATGAATAAGAGCATTAAATATCGTTTGATCACCAAGATTTTGACTTTATTGCAATAAATATTTAATCCAACAAAATAAAATAAAAAAACATATTAATTAAAGAAACTAATATAATTAAAAGGATAAAATTAAGAATAATAAAATGTATGAATTATGTGTTTATCAAATACCCCCATACCTAGATCTTGCTCGTCCTCGAGTAAAAAAATAAATAAATAAAACAAAACAAAAATGATACTACCCCATTTTCGTAGGAAACATGATTGCACTTACCATGTGCAACAAGCCTTTAAACCCCAAGGTTACCCCAAGCGGACGAGTTGTGTCTCGTGAGGGTTTGCATTGAATATTCCCACAAAATTTAAAATAAAATCTTTTTTAGTTTAACTAATTATGAAATCGAAAGAAAACTTCTAAGTATACATGGGCATTATACATAAGCAAGATTAAATTCAAAATTACACTTTAACCTTGTCAAAAATACTCAATCTTCATTCTAGACATCATCCTTCATTAAATTAATTTCATGTGATGCATGCATGTGTATGTGATATAACTCTTAGTATGGATTTTTACCATGAAAATCAAGCAAACTCATTTTTATTTTTTTGTCATTTTCCCCCCTTTTTTTCCATTTTTTTCTCTTTTTCAATTTTTTTTCCTTAACTTGTGCAATGTCTTTGTTTCTTAGGCTTTTCAAAGTTACACATGTAGCGAGTGTTGGACATATGACTCCCAAACCAGTTAGTTTTAGGGCACTAGGTGTAAATACACCCCTAAGGGCTTACTAACTCGAGTAACAAAGGCCACAAAATTAGACTAGTCAAGTTGCTTATATCCATCACACTTTTTAGCGTGAATATCGATGCTTCTTGAGGCTTGGATAACCAATTATTTCGTTCAATGAACATTGAAGCAGTTGTTTATTTCTTTTTTCAATTTTCTTTCTCTTAAAATTGCTCGAATCATAGTTTAAATCCATAACTAAGAGTTAGTGTAAATGTGTAGTGTAAAAATGCTTTTGAAATCAATTTTATTACAGATGGTATTTCAAACTAAGATTTCGTACCTTATCAAAAATTCATGAGTTTGAAAATTTTTAATTTTACTCATGAGTTTTTAACTCCACGGACACTTGTTAAAATAAATTCAATCCATAAAACGTCGAACAAAATTTTTCATTTTTTCATTTTTTTTGTGTTTTTTTATATTTTCCTAAAATAATAAAAAATAATATAAACAAACACCCCCATACCTAAATCATGCATTGTCTCAATGTATACAAATGAAAAATAGAGAACAAAGATATGAAAGAATTATACCTTGTACGTGGGGTTTTTATTCTGTAAAAAAATGAGGTGAGAAAGAAAACAAATGTACATATCTATGAATTTCATAAATCCTAAAAAGTATACGACTATACATGAATGATACAAATAGGTAATGAGTGTGAACTTTTCATGATTTTCAGGTGGTCTAGGAAATTGAAAATAGTCAGAATTTTCCTCAGAATTATGATTAAAGTCTACCTCAAGAAAACTTTTACTAACATGTTCAAAATATGGAAGAATTGGTTCAAATATATGTTCTAGTTTAGTTGAATTATTTGTAGTGGCTCTTAACATCTCACTAACCTTATCTAAGTATTTAGATTCTTCCCAATTTTGGTCAAGGTGATTTAAGAAAAAATCATTTAGATCTTTTTCAATAAAGGGTCTATTTTTTATTAATTCTTGGGTAATGGACAACTCTAGGATCATGTTTACTTTAATGGGTTGATCCAAAAAATCAATAGGTGGGTTTTTAGGAATAATCAGTGTATAGAGCTTTAAGCTTATAGACTTTTTCAACTAACTCACTAAATGTGACATGATCAATTTTAAGTATAGACTCATAATTTTTAGACTCCTTAAATTCGATTGACTCAAATTGTGTAAAATTGAATTAAAAAAATCACTTTTTTCATCATTTTCACAACCATCAAGATTTTCAAAATTAACTTCAGAGTTATTAGAAAATTCACTCACCTCTTATTCATTTATTATGGTGGCTAATCGACTCATTTGAATTTCTAGATGAGACATAGCTTGTTCCATGCTAAATTGATTTTTCATTAAAACATCCATAATTTTCTCAAAGGCACTAAGTCTTTTCTATTCTTCATTTGATAATTCTTGTGGATATTGTAACAACCCCAAAAATCATACAATTCAATTATCGACTTTGGTCGATAATAACACGTCTAACTTTTGATTTTACATCATTATTCAATAATAAACTTAATAAAATGCGGAATAATTTAAACTTTTATATCTCCTTACTTTAATTCCCTGAATCAAAACCTTTATCATCTACATGTCTTTGAATTATATATACTCCATGATTCACTTTATCAAAGTTAATATATATTACTTAAATATCAAATCGATATCCTTTATACATCAGACAATTCAAACTTTAACTTTACAACTTAACATAAAATATACATCATAAAACATTGAGTACATCTCATGAACATTAATCATGGTTTAAAGAAATAACAACTCTAGCTAAAATAATAATCTTCGTGTATTACATCTGATTCATGCATTTTAAGTACCACATAGTGTTACCTTCAATCCTTAACCTACAAAAATGATTATTTGCAAGGTTGAGCTCGACAGTCTAGCAAATCTAACAGTTTTCATGCATCACGTAGCATATAATAACATGCTTATCATACATCTCATAAATATTGGACTAACATAACATACATGCTTTAGTTCATATAACAAGTATAGAGATTGAGTTCCTTACTTAATCAACATTCATTACTCAATCAACGTAGTCATAAATTGACTTTAACGTTTTATACTTTCAACATATATATAACACATCATGCTACTTGCAATAAAGATTTAAAACTGTTCATCATCAAGTTCACATAGCAAATAGGAACTGAAAGACTTGCCTTGATCGTTGTTCACCAATAACAGTTTAACAGCTTACAGTTTTCTGCACTTCACGTGCCCTACACAATTATATAATCATACACATCAACTATTAGTCACATAGAAACGCATAGTAGTTGTAATGTAAACTTTACTCTACATCTGATAACCCTTCTTATTATCAATACACAATGTTCAATTTGATTGTGTTAACTTTTGACTTACATCTCACTGTATTACTTCTTAAGTCATACTCGAAGTTCATTCAAGTGTTTAAGTCTTGCTAGGACTACTTATTGGTTTTATATTAAACTCATTTCATATATTATAATATTCATATCATTTGACTTAAAACATTTTTTACGTTCATTAACGCTTGACATGACGTTTCGACGTTCATTCGTCATACGCCCGATTTGTCTCTCTTGTGGTGTGCTTAGTATGCCTATACAACTTATCTAATACATCATATTAATGTTAAGCATCATTATATTTATTAACATTTATGTTTTATAACTTAGAACAATATCTTTTATCGTCAGAAGTACTACATTTGCATACGTGCATGCCCGACGCCCTCCGATTGTCCCCGAAAACATAACAGTCATAAAGATGACCATTTTGACCCCTGTTCCCGACCTCAAATTGAAAAACTTAAAGAATAAAAGTTGTAGGTCTATTCGTCCTCGTTCCGGATCATCTTGAATCACATCAATCAGAGTTTTTATGAAAACGTTATGCTTATTTTAGTAAAACATGTCCGATCAGTTTTTTTTTTTCCAAAATTTGGCAAATCAGACTACCCCCCAGTCGGGGTTGGGGTTTTTGTACTACAATAGCCAATCGAGGCTGGGGTACCTTATGCAAATTCGCGAATGAACACCACGAACACTACAGAAAGCCAAATTAGGCCTACAAACTCATTTCTAACAACCATACCAACCTACCCAAGGTGTGATATGTTTACAGAAACATGAACTAATATTGCTAACACATTTCTAGTCACATAAACATCAAAATTTCAATCTTTAATTTCACTATTTCTATTATTTCTTCTTCCTTTGGCATTCATAGCGAAATTCCTCACTGTGAATTCGTTTCTTAACCAAATTGATTCATTCAACTTGCATTTTTTTCGTTTCTTACCGTTTTAACAGAATTCATTATCAATTTTACAATTATAACATAAACTCCTAACCAATTTTAGTCTCAAAACCGACCCAAAATACATATATTAAACAAAACTCATACCTTTCATCTTTAACATGATTTCCATGAAATTGGCAACTCTAAAATCGTTTATAGATGACATACCACAGATTATACACACCTATAAACAAATATATCTTTATCCTTCATCAAACAAAACTAATTTTATAGAAACCTAATATTTGAGGTTAACAAAAGTAGAGAGTTTTAAGGTTGGATTAATACATTTTGATTCCTTCTTAACCCAATTAGATGATGAATAAGGTTATTTTCTTCTTGTTATTCCAAAGGTCTTCTCCAATTCTCTCTCAAACTCCCTCTAGAGCTCTCTCTTTTCTCTCTTCTTTCTTCTCTCTTCTTTCTTCCTTCTGTTCTTTCTTAGGCTTAAGCAAACACTTAACGTAAAACTAAAACAGACGCTAACGTAAAAACAAAACTGACGTACAATAATAAGGCTACTAAATACATATCAGTTATTTTTATTTTAAATTTAAAAGTCATAAGGCCTTGTTTGGCAAAACTAATTAAAATAATGACTTAATCATTCCTTAAGCCTTGTTTGGCAAAACAAGATTAAAATAAGAATTTCAAAAGCTCTAAGGCTTTGTTTGGTAAAACCAAATTAAAACTCTTTTAATTTATTTTCATAAGTCATTTATAATATAGTTTATTATCACACTTTATTTAAATAAATTCTCATATTCAAAGTAAATTAAATCTAATAACACTTTATTAAATCAATTTATCACATAAACCAATACAATAAAATTATAATCTTCATTATAATCATAATTTTATTTAATAAATTAATACATTACTTTAATTACTAAATTAAATTAAAACAACATTCTAGTAAACCATATAATTCTTAATAACTCTCTAATTTAGTTATTAAGTTAAATTAGAGTATTATCTCATAATTTAATTCATCACTCTTTTATCTTAATTAACTTAATTTCTATAACTCATGAATTATTTACTTACTAATAAATAATCCTACAAATATCTACTAAACAACAAACACATCCATTAAAAATATTTATTTAATTCAATAAATATTTGAAATTATAAATAAAGTTCTGGATTGTTACAGATATTGAGGTTCTACATCCGAATATGAATATGAATATGAATATGGATATGGATGCGGATATGAACTTAGATAAGAATTTTCATAAGTTGAAATAAATTGATTTACTTAGTGTACATTAAAGTTTTCATAGGATTCTTGATTCCAAGCAAAATTATTATTCTAACTATAATAAGAATCCATTTTCCCACAAATTACAAAACAAATAGACAACTAACCATGAAAGTCACACACACACAAAAAATAATAAGATAAAATAAAATAAAAATCCTAATCTACGGTTACCCTAAATAAAATCTAGACAGTTCCTAACTGTTCCAAGTTACACCTTAAGGTCCACCAAATTCGAAATTAATCACACCACTAGCCAGGTAAATGTGAGAAAGGTGGGAGTCTCTCCGTGGGTACGGTGACTAATTGAATAACCACACATCCTTTAGACGTTTGCCTTTTGAACCACTTGCTTAGACACCAGTAGTTTGATTAATTAAAAATTTAGCCTCCTCTTGGAGTCCCTTGTCCTAATTGAGCTCGAAATTCCTAGGGGCCAACATCTAGTTGATTTTATTAAGGCAAGGTTATGCAAAATAAATGGGTGGTTTGTGGGCTAAGAAAGGGTGATGAAATTCTCACCTTTTCTTGTTATATGTTGTGCCCTTAATGTTAGATTAAATATGAAAATGCAAAAATAAAATTAAAAAAAAAACTATAAACAAATAAATTGTCTTAAAACTATGTGAATTACGAAAGAATTAAGGAGAAATTTTGATGTACCCCAACCCTCCAGCAATCACCACAGTTTATATTTGACATAAAATAAAAATAAAATAACAAAGCTAAACAGAATGTGCTCTACGTGAGTGAATGCATGAATGCGACAATTAGTATTCTAACTAACAATAAAAACTTAAAAAAAAACTAAGTTACTATTTTTTGAGTTAATATACAAACTACCAGGAAAAGCGCAACAATAATATTGTCTTTCTGCATCGTTGATCCGCTTTGATAATTATGAAAAAAAAAATTAATATTAGAAAAAAAAACTAGTTCGAATAAATAAAAATTAAGGAATATATAAAATTAAGTCTAGTCCCCAACAACGGTGCCAAAACACATGATATGATAAAAATATGTAACTTCAAATGCATAATGTCAAATTGAAGAACTGACAAGTACAGGTTGAACCCACAGAGACTAGATTAATTTTAATGTATCCTTACTATCTATTTTAGGCGAATTAGAAATAAAGATTGAAATTTGATTAACTAAAATATGAAAACTAATATTGATGAAGCAATCTAGAAATCCAAATCCATTAAATAATAAACATTACATATAATTTAATCTTTTCTATTTTTATAACTCAACTATGATTTTGATCTCCCTTCCCTTTAATTTAGTAATTTTACAATTAACGTGAGCAAGAATAAACTATGAAAATTTAAGGATTAACTATAACCCATCAAAACTTCTTCGAGTAAGCATGGATTATGAAAAACTCACTTCTTAACAATAATTTATCAAAACCTCTTAATTATTTAAAATCACATAAGAACTATAAAACGAATGTATTTCAATAACGAAACATGAAGGCGAAATCAATTAAACATAAAAGCATAAATAATAGAAGAGATGAAAAATATTATCATGAATAATTATTTAATTTCTTTTTCATCCTAGATTAAAGAAATTATCTAGTTATGAAAAATAATTAAACTAACTAAAATAAAGAAAAAAAGAAGATTAAAAATAAATAAGAAAACTTCCTTTAATTAACGATCATCCAACGAACGTGCAATGAATAAATAAGTTAATCTACTCCTACTCCTAACCTAAACTAATACATAAAAATCTCTTTTTCTCTAAAACAAGAGACTTATTTATAGGAAAAATAATTTTGTGCTTTCATTTAGATACATTGAACTTGGTCTCTTTTGTTCCCTTTCCATATAGGTTTCAACTTCCTAGTGACAATCAACTTCTTAAAGAGATCTTCTAGATAAAGAGATCTTCTAGATAGACTTTCTTTTCTCTTGTTGGAATTGACTTGCACACCATGATTGTTTCACCTCTTTTCTTCTCGTTGTAGGATTTTTCTTAGATATTTCCTTACATGGATAAGAGCGTTAAATATCATTTGATCACTAAGATTTTGACTTTATTGCAACAAATATTAAATCCTACAAAATAAAAAACATATTAATTAAATAAACTAATATAATTAAAAGGACAAAATTATGAATAGTAAAATGTATGAATTATGTGCCTATCACTTCCAAACCAAATTCTACTTGGTGCAAATTCAGTTTGAGAATGATCAGCTCTAATACTAGGGGAATGTTTTACTATTGTCGGCATAAAATGTTGAGTGACGGAAGAGTGCAAAATAAGTTATTCGTCATGTAGTATCGATCAATACAGGGTACAAATGGTTGATCACCCAATGTGCCCATAAGTTATAACGGTTTACAGCAGAATAGCTCTTAAAAACCCTTTTTGAATGAAAATGAAAGTTCGAGGTCTTATGACAACTCAGCTAAAATCACTACGTCGTTTCAAAAATATGTTTTGAAAACAAAGGAATTAATTTCCTATCATTTGAGATCTATTCACAACTTTTGTTTAGTTCTTGAAGGTTTAGAAGTATGAAAGCGTGATTCTTGATTTTGTTATTTTATATACAACTGTTATATTTATTGGGTATATAAATGCTCATTCTTGCTTACAATTAAATGTTTTCAACGAAATTAAACTGAGCGTGTTGAAGGTTCTAGAAAAGACAAGGGGAAAGACAAAAGAATGGATAAGAGGATGTAGATCCTATCTGAAATAGATATGTTTATTGTAAATAATTAATGCTTTAATTATCATGTCAAGAAGATTTAAAGGTCGTAGAACTTGGGTATGTAATAATAGAACTGTAATAGCCAGTAATTACTTTTCAATTAGTATGAATGCATGGGTAGATGTATGATTATGCTTAGTACCTTGAAGCACCATATTCGGAGTTTAAAGGTACTCAGATTTGGGGCACTACGGCTACACTATGACATCGGGTTTGACCATTTCTGGATCGGGAAAGATGAAGTGAAAAGCGGGAAAGTATCTTTCGGGATCTGCAGGACAGTCGACCGGGTTGCCTTGGGTAGTCTGCGGCTCAGGGATCGCTGTGGTGGCTTCTTATGACTTCGTTCCTAACTTCGTGATCCTTTCTTGAACATGCTGTTGTCGGGTGAAATTACGCTTTTACCCTCCTACAAGGTAAGTAACAGAAAAGCGGAATTTCAAGTGTCTACACTCTATTTTAATAAAATTTTATTACATTGTTTTATCAAATACTATCTTAGATAACTAAATAGTTTACCTAAGGTCTCTCTCTCTCTCTATATATATATATATATATACACACACACACACATAGAAAGAATTCAGAGTATTCTCCTTATCTAGCATTCCTCTTTAAATAACAATTCTTTATTAAAACTACGTCATTTTGGAGTTTCTTTTAAAAAACAAATGGGGCCACAGATGACATTTTTGTAAATAAAAAGAAAACAAGTGGGATCACTCTCTTTTAAAAATCTCCAAAATGACGTAGTTTTAATAAATGATTGCTATTTAAGGAGGAATACTAGATAAGGGAAATGCTTTTGATCCTTGCTCTACATGTATATATTGGGAGTATATTATAAAGTCAAGCCCAAGTCCAATATCAAGTTACCAATCTGTCCCTCACCTTAAGAGTCTCCTTGCCAATTTTTTGGGGAAAAGAACATTTTCCTTGCCATTTGCCCTTTATACGCCATAAATAAATACGCAAAATACACGAAGATTTTGAGTACTTCTCATAGAAAAAATAAAATCCCAATCCCATAGTTCTCTCACTCTCTGTATCGGAAGTAGAAACCTGTCCTAAAATTTGATGCGTCCATTCTTCAATTCCTGCACAATCAAGAGCATCATCCCAAATTCTATTTCATTCCCATTTCCCCCCTTCATCCGATCTTCTTCAATAATAGTCAGAAGAAGTACTACAAATACTACTGCTACTTCTACAACTACTACAATGGCGACAACTTCGAAGACTAACAACGAAGAAGGAATCGCGAGGCGTTTTTGGATCAAGTTCCATAAAGAGTCGATTCTTGCTCTTTACAGTCCCTTTATGGTCTGTTTGGCTTCTGGGAATCTCAGACTTGACACTTTCCGGCATTATATTGCCCAAGACTTCCATTTTCTTAAAGCCTTTGCCCAAGCGTAAGTTACTCTCCTACTTAAAGGGTATGTTGAGATAGTTTTCGGTTTTCCTAATTTGTGGTTTTTGATGTTTATTTGGTTTCTTTTAGGTATGAATTGGCAGAGGAATGTGCTGATGACGATGATGCGAAGGTTGGGATCGCTGAGTTGAGAAATAGTGTTCTTGAAGAGCTTAAAATGCATGATTCATTTGTCCAAGTAATTTACTATAATCTCTCTTCATTTATTGTGTTCTGTTTTTCTTTTGAGATCACTTGATAATATTTGTTTGAAAAAAAAAACAAAAAGTTAGGATTATTTAACTAAACTAAGTCAGGGTTTAGAATAGTTGCACAAAGGAAACAACAAATTCTCCCTCTACCCCAGATTGAGAGTCCAACTTTGGGTTTTGCACTCCTTGCATTGTTTTGTCAGGGATAATGTCCGGAAATGGGAGTTGCCTTTAGGATAATTTACCAAGTCTTGTTCTATTTAAGTTGTTAAGTTGTGATCTTGACCATTATTCATATGTGTAATTTATTTTGGAAGTAGTATAACCAAATTGGATAACTCAAACGTATAGATTTTACTATTTAGTTTCACTATAAATTTGTTTTTCAGACCAATTATAGTCAAGAAAAAAATAAGTCCTGGTTTTCCAAATTTATGTTTCAAACTGTTGTAACAGACGAGGGGTTAGATTAGATGGTGACTCTAGATGAAGCAATTTGAGTGTGCTTTAAATTGGATAAAGCTTTACATATCATGGAAGCTAGATGTATAGTGTTGAAGCTACTCAGTTCTGGAGTAATGCAGGAGAGATTTGGCTTTGGTATCTGTCCTTGATTGCATTTGGGTGATTTTCTTTTTCTTCTTTTCTGGTTGTATGATGATGTATTGCTTTGGGTAATGAGGCATTGGTTAGACTTATAAAAAAATAAAATACATAAGAATGAGGTCTTTATCAGCAATTTTTGGAGAATTGGACCGATATTATGTAATTTTTATTTCTCTTTCAAACAGTCAAATGTTTTCATGAAGACATGAACTACATGTAACAATTGTTTATGGATCTGACTTCATTACGGCTTTATCACATTCCATCAATTTCTCTCAATTTGACACTGGATGATTGACATGTCAGTTCAAATTTAAGGGCTTAGATCAATTTATATTTGCAATTATCTTTAGTCATGATTTAGCTAGACTGGCCTAAAGTTCCATACTTATGGTAACTATTATTAGTAAAATCCCTTGCGACTTACACTGTGTTTCGAGGAAGTACCGGGGTTGAATAATGTTGTCACAAATGAGTTGTTTTGAGTGGTGTGGGTTCTAGAGCTCAGGAGGCTTTCAGCCTGTTTGGGGGTGTGGGGTGGGTACTTTTTTGACGTCTTATATAGGTTGCATTTGGCTGTGAAGCCCAAGTCTAAGGCCATTTGATTTGAGATTAAGTGATCTATAATTTTGAGAGTAGGTTACCGAGTGGTTCGAAACCTGGTTCGAGATCGACTCGAAAAATTCGAGCGAGATTCGGATTTGATACTTAAACGAGTTGAATTTGAATCCATTTTGATACTCAGACACTTATATGAGTCGAATATGAGTCGCCTACTGTCTCTCATTTAAAGTATCGAATTTGTCTTACATCACTGATCCCTACTTGATAAAAGTTCGTTGATACTTACTCGTATACAGTATCGAGTATACTCGATTTATTTAATATATAATATTCAACAATTAAGTTCTTCACATACTTTGAGAAGTGAAAGGAGTTTTTATGTTTCATGTACACGTCTATCAATTGATTTAGGAATGATAATATCATCTCGTCAATTTTTTACAAGACTCGAGATCTAGTTTCAAGAGTTTAAATTTAAACTATTCAAAATAGTTGACCGAATTAATTTTATCTGCATTATCATAATATAAATGATCCAGTTTTGATTCGTATAAGTCTCAAATGCTCAAGAGTAGCTCGACTAAAAAACTGGTCAAGTCAAATTCGAGTACTATAAAACGAGTCGAATTCGAATCGAGCAAAGATTGCAAAATTGTATACGAACTCGAGTACCAATCCGAGCACTTTTTAAGAAATTCGAGTAGAATCTGAGCAAGATACTGTTTGACTCGACTCGGGATCATTTTCACCCCTAGAGGAGGTTAACAGGGTGGAATAGTATGCGTTTCTTAACGGTGTTAGATTGACATTGATAGAAAGTACTCTCTCAAGTCTGCCCTACATATTTTGGTGCAGTCTATGACAGGCTTAAGGAAGAGTATGTTCAAAAAGAGAATAATGTGGAGTTGCACCAGAATTTGTAATGGGGCTGGTAATTTAGGGACACTAATCTCTCTCACAAAACTCAACTCTTCTCAATCTCAATTCTCAAATAATTCTTATTATTCAATGTATCCAAAATAATATTATACATTCATGTTTATAATACTTTAAACAACTTTCCTAATCTAAATTGGATTCTAATTTGATATCTACCAAAATTATATATAAAGGAAATTAATTAAAACATACCTTCTAAAATTATTTAATTTATTTTATAACCATGGGATTCCAAAGCCTATTGCTCTAACCAAGTCTCATGGCCTCGTCCTGCATTGGTTCTCTTGCGCTGAAAAGAACTCGACTCCTAGTTATGAACATTAACACAAGGAATCACGCTGGATCACCAAGGAATTCTTTGTAAGCTACAAAGTTAGCATGTTGAGAGCACAAGTACGAGTGAATTTAGTGTTGCCCTTAATAATCAAATAGGTATTAGCATGAGCATCATGTGCGTGACGTAACCACAAATGCCCTATAAGATAATGTGGCAATTCTTAAGGGGTAATACATCAAACATAAATGAAGCGCGCAACTTGCCTATTGAAAATGTGACCAAACATCTTTAGGTAACCGCAACTTTATATTGGTAATCCATGCAATATCATACGACTCTGAGTGAGGTTCAACCTTCAATCCCAGTTTTTTACCTGCTTCCTCATAGATAACATCAGTATAACTACTTGTATCAATCGCAAAAGAGCATGCCTGTCCTATATATTTGACTCTTGTATGAAAAATTCTGCCACGATGGATTTTAGGGTCATCATTCCATTTTTGAGCAATAAGTAAAGGCCGAAGAACACCTAAACTCCATCCAACTGAATCAACATCCAAATCCTGGTCATTGGGCTCGTACTCGACGGCTTTCAAACCTCTTCGTCCAAATCAGTTTTCCTAAACTCCTTTTCAACAATAGCAACTTGCCTAGAAGGAGAAGGGGTAACATTCATCTTTGGAGCAGGACAATCAAAAGATTTGTGATCGAAACCATGACAGTTATAGCACCTAGATGTTGGATTGTTGCTAGCATTAGAAGAACCTAAAGTGCGATTAGGCTTGCTAGTAACTGAAGGGCTCGTTGACTATCTACTGACCTGCTTCTAAAAGGCTCCACAAAAGTACGCTTACTTCGAGTTTGGATTTACATTGGAGGCCTAACATAAGTTGTCCTCTTCAGATTATTCTCTAATTAGGTGGTCACTTGAATGACATTATCCAAGAGTAAGAGTTTACCAGAAGCTACACAACTTGCAATCTCTGGATTCAATCTTCGTTGGTGTACATGGATATCAACACTTCTTCAACCCAAGGGAATTTGGACCGTGTAGCCAAACTATAAAACATTGAACTATACTCTGCTACAGATTTACTTTTGATGTAGGACAGTTTATAAATTGAATTCTTCTATTGAATAAAACTAGAATCGAAGTCTGCGCTTAAATTCTAGGGATTAGACTTTCAACTCAACGTCTATTAACTCTAGATAAATATCTCCACGATATAAAGTAAGCTAATAATAATCTCAATATTCAGAATGTCCTCAATGAGAATTACATCGGTATTTAAACAAAACAACCCTAAATTGGACTTGGAGACCAAAAAGACAAAAATATCGCAACTAATTAAAACAAGTCACTAAAATGCCCCAACTAATTAAAACAAGTCCATAATAATGAAATAAACAAAATAAATAAATAAGACGACTAAATCATTTATCCCCATCATTTCTCCTCGGTTGGGAAAAATTTGGCTGTCAAAATGAAATCTTCGTAACCCGCTAACAATGCAGTATCAATGCGATGAAACTCGTCCTTACCAATCCACGTGCAATCACTGTCAGGCTTGCCGCGCCACTTAACAAAAAACTGGTGATAGCCTCCGCGCCTAGTCGACACAAACCTCTCATCCAAAACATCCTCAATACCATCTGTTGTAGACTGTGAAGAAATAAGAGGAGATGCAAGTGGAACAGGTAAAGGAGGAACAATTACAGGCTCAACATAGTTTTTAGATGAAGAAGAGATGGGGTCAACGGAGTAGAAGGTCTATGATATGGAGTAAGATTGGCGACATTAAATACAGAACCAATACCCATATTACTAGGAAGATCCAACTCATAAGCATTAACACTAACCTTCTTTTTAACACGAAAAGAACCCATCCTCTTAGCATGCACCTTTTTCCATGTGCCGGGAGGTAACCACTCGACACGGTGTCGAAGCATCACCTGATCATTCTCATTGAATTCTTGGTACCTGCGATGAACATCTGCAGTAGATTTATACTTTTCATTGGTCAAATTAATTTTGTCTTAACTCATCATGCAAATCATGAATGTGTCGTGCAAAAGTTTCAGCAGACTCACTAGATCTATAAGTAGGGGGAAGAGGAATTAGGTCAATAGGTTTCCTAGGCTGATAAACAATGTAAATCTAAAAAAAACTCGCCCCAATAGATCGATTAACCGAACTATTATAAGCAAACTCAGTCATAGGTAAAACTCTATCCCAACTAGACACGTGATCTCCTATAAGGCATCTCACCAATTCACCTAGACTCTTATTACCTACCTTAGTTTGACCATCAGTTTGTGGGTGATAAGCAGTGAAAAACTTAAGTGTGATATTTAGTTTATTCCATAGGATTTTCCAAAAATAACTCATGAATTTAACATCCCTATCAGAAATTATAGACAAAAGCAAACAACGTAGCCTCAAAACCGCACTAAAGAAAATTAATGCAATGTGTGAAGCATCATCAGTTTTGCTGCATGTAATAAAATGTGCCATTTTAGAAAAACGGTCCACTACAACAAAAACGGAATCATGACCTCTAGGGGTCCGCGGTAACCCCAAGACAATCCATGTTAATATCCTCCCAAGGAGCATGGGGTACCGGCAAAGGCATATATAACCCCGTGTTTTGCTTCCTACCCTTGGCAGTTTGGCACGTGCGACACTTGGAAACAACACGAGTTACATCCTTCTTGAGGCTAGGCCAAAAGAACCTATCCTCCACAATTTCAATGGTCTTATTACGACCAAAATGACCTACGATCCCTCCCGCATGCAACTCCCAAACTAGATGGTCACACATAGACGTGCTAGGAATACACAAACGGGTGCCCTTAAAAAGATACCCATCATGGATACGAAAATCGCCTGAGGGCGGTACATTAGAATTCTGTAGGGCAATATGTCTCTCTAAAGTCACGACAAGAAGGGTACTCATGGATAATACACTCAAACTTAATAACCTTCACACTCAAAGTGTTTAGGAGAATAGATACCCTACTCAACGCATCAACGGTTTTGTTCTCTACCCCTCGACAATGCTTTAGGAAACAAAAGAATAGTCCTGAAGAAACTCAACCCACATAGTGTGTCGATGACTCAACTTATTCTGAGAGTTTATATACTGAAGTGCCTGATGATCGGAGTATAAAACAAACTCCTTAGGCAACAAATAATGTCGACGATGCCTAAGCTCCTGAACTACAACATAAAACTCTATCATTGGTAGAATACCTTTGTTGGGCCTCATGTAGCTTCTGACTAAAGAATGCAACAGGATGACCCTCTTGACTAAGTACTCCCCCTATTCCTACGCCGGAAGCGTCACATGCTACCTTAAAAACCTTGCTAAAATCTGGTAGCGTGAGGACAGGTGTCTGCGTCAACTTGTCCTTAATCTCCACAAAGGCTTTGGCAGCCGATTTAGACCAAACAAACTCCCCTTTCTTTAAGCAATCAGTGACGAGAGCCATAATGGTACTAAATCCCCTAATAAACCACCTGTGAAAAGTAGCAAGTTTGTGGAAGCTTCTAGTTTCATGTATATTAGAAGGTTCTGGCCTCTTTAATAGATTTTATCTCTTCAGGGTCAGCAGAAACCCCATCTTTGGAGACAACAAACCCGAGAAATATGACGGATTCTTGGCGCAATTGAAGTAAGTGTTCCTCTCGGGTGCGATTATAAATAAGGATGTCATCAAAATAGACCACTTCAAATTTGCCAATAAAAGACCGCAACACCTCAACACCTGATTCATGACTCTCATAAAGGAGTTAGGTGCGTTGGTTAGACCAAAGGATAGGACTAACCATTCATAGAGGCCATCACTAGTCTTAAAGGCAGTTTTCTATTTGTCTCTCTCGCGGATGCGGACTTGGTGATATCCACTCCGTAGATCTATTTTGGTGTACACACGAGCTCCGCTCATCATATGTAACATGTTATCAAGCATATGTATAGGAAACCTATACTTGACGGTGATCTTATTGAAAGCTCGACTATCACAACACATCCTTAAACTTCCATCAGCCTTTGGGGTAAACAAAGCGGGCACCGCACAAGGGCTAAGACTTTCGCGCACAAAACCCTTACTCAGCAAATCATCTACATGGCGTCTCATCTCCTCTTGGTCTTTAGGGTTCATCCTATAATGGGGTAGGTTAGGTAAAGAAGACACCGATACAATGTCAATAGCATGCTGGATATCCCTAAAAGGTGGTAATCCGCTAGGTAACTCGCTAGGCATCACATCAGCAAACTCATGGTGAATCTGTTTAACATCACTAGATTCGACATTACTACTCTTCTCAAGAACGTCCTTAACCTCCCTAGCCAAAACAACGTACACAACCTTCTCCTCTCTCACACTCTTCTCAAAGGCCCTTTGACTAAGGATATGGAGACATTTGGTTTCCTATATAGGCGTATTATTTTCTTTTGGTTGACCCTTAGGAGATGCTCGTGGTCTTACAGGCGCTAAAGTAATCTTCTGCCCCTTGTGTGCGAACACACAAGTATTCGATTTCCATAATGGGTCGTGACCATATAGCCAAGGTCTCTCTAAAAGAATGCATGCAACATCCAGAGGAAGGACATCACACCAAACTTTTTCCTCATATCCCTTAAGGTGGATCGGAACTAGACACTTATGTGTCAGGAATAGATGTCTTATTGACCCAAGCAACACTATAAGGTTGAGGGTGTGGTTATGCCTTTAGTTTCAATCGTTCCACCTCTGTATTGGCAACCACATTTAAACAACTTCCCCCATCAATGATTAGCTTGGAAGAGATTCCACCACCTCTGCTATATGTTTGAAATATGACAGTTCTCTTCCAATCTTCCTCATTTTTAGCACTAGCGATGATGCACCTCAAAACATTCAGGGTTGGTCAACTTGTTCAAGGTGCGCATTTGCTTCTTCATCCTCCGTGTAATATTCATCCTCCACTTCATCTTCCCTCGACTCATTTTCTTCACCCTGTCCTTCATGAACCACTCACACTCGGTGTTTGTTAGGACACTCAAAGAACTTGTGGCCAAGCTCTTTGCAGGAGAAACACCTATCCCTGCCAGTGACGTAGGCTTGGGTATTAGAGTACCCTTCCCTAGTCTAGGGTCCCGATTTGGTCCACTGCTGGTGTTTTTAGCCCTAGAAGTATATTGAGGTGTGGAAAAGGACTTACCCTGTGGGGCATTGCGTCCACTAAATTGGCCTGGATAAGAGGTCGCTCTCCGGAAAGAGGATCTTTTCACATTGTATTCCTGATCTAAGGCAGCCTGGTAAGCATCATCTAGGCAAGTGAGTTGGCTTGAAAAAAATTGGAATTTAATATCATCTCTGAACTCTTCCTTAAACCTAATGATGATTAGCCTCGTCTCCTCAACTAGCTCACAACACTCCATTAACTCCCTATACCTATTGACATAATCAGAGACGGACAAATTGCCTTGCTTCAGATTTGTCAATTGTTCAAACAACCTATCCTTGTGACCGACGGGTAAATAATATTTTCGGAGACGTGCTTTCATTTTTGCCCAATGCCTAATGGGTGGATCCCTCAAACACTCAATGTCCCTCTCAACACTAGCCCAGTACAAACTCGCTTGTTTGACTAATTTCATCTTGGCAAAGCGAACTCTACGCTCATCGGACATCTCATACCAATCGAATTTTTTTTCCATACTGGACAACCAATCAAGGAAGACATACATTAGCATGTGGATTGAGTTGCATGTTGTTGTAAGAGTCTCATATAATTAGGATCCAGAGGTGGACCTTCAAAATTCTTCCCGTGATTGATTTGCTACATTTTCAATTAGTGCTGTGATTTAGAGGCGGACCTTCAAAATTCCTGTGATTTGCTGAAAATTTGCTGCATTTTCAATTAGTGCTGTGATTGAATCTTCAATTCTTTTAAGACGCTTGTCTTGTTGTAACATCTAAACATCAAGTTTGTTGTAATTTCTCCCGTTATAGATTTTTTGAAGGAGTTGGAGTTGGGTTAATTTCTGTCATCGTAGTGCCTTGGGTTATGTGGGTTTATGCATGATTCTCCAAGTTAATGTGCGTTTTAATGTCAGTTGTAGGGGGTTCTATACCTGTAGGATGGTTTTTTAGGGATATATGAACATGGTGATGTTCTCGATCCTGGTGGGTTTATTTGGTGGTGATGAGGAGTTGAAGAGAAAATTTTGAGTATTTGTTATTAAATATTGTGTTATTATTTTGAGATAAAGAGATTGTAACTATTAGTTATATTGTATATATTAGGTAGATTATTTTAGAGCAGTAGATAGTTATTAGGATTTTGTTTCTTATTTAATTAGGTTTTACTTGGTCGTCTAGGTTAGGGTTTTTAATTGGCCCTATATAAAGAGATGTAATCTATCATTATTTTTCATATATTGAATGATTTATTATTATTGAATTTAAGGTTTGTGCTTTGCGGCTTTTTAGCCTAATTATCTTCTTTTAATTACCTTTTCTCCTTAGTCCCGGACTTTTTGTTCTTGAGATATTAGTCCTTGACTGCTTCTATTTGACACATCCATCCATGAATTATTTTGTCTTTCCAATTTAATCATTGTTTTGTTATTTATTTTCCGTTAGGTCCTTGTGGAGTAAAAAATAATCAGTCCAAAAAACGAAAAGGTTGTTCCAGAAAAAAAAGAGTGGGAGAAAAGGAAAAATTCCACCATGTATTCTCTTGAATTTTGTATGAAATAGCATACTTTTAAAAGTACATGGCTACACTCTTAAAAAGATGATAGTTCTTTAGAAATATAGTGAAGATAAAACAAATTGAACAACACATGAAGTTGCAATCAAACTGCAATAGGTTGAAGAAAGAGCTGACCTTGAAGAACAACTTGAGAAGGAAATTGCCACTTGAGAAGATAATCGATGAGTTATTAAAGTTAACCATGAAAATGGTATCTCAGTGGCAGATTCAAAGTTTCTCAAAGTTAAAATTGAAGAACTTCTGAGGTTGAACATGTTGATTTGTTTTTTGAGACAACACATTTGATTTCCACGTTACTACTATGAAGTTCTCCACTGTGCACAACTTGTTTTGGGATAGTGCAGTCCTGCAATTAGAACAAAGGATTCAATAACTTCAATCGAGTAGAGGTTGTCGTTCATGCATTCTCATTCTTCACTACTTCAAAACTCGAGGATGAGTTTTCTCCACCAGAAGGGGAGAATGATGAGGGAAAGAGAAGTTTAAGAGTATTTGTTATTAAATATTTTGTGTTATTATTTAGATATAAAGAGATTGTAATTATTAATTATATTTTATTATATTAGGTATATTAGGTATATTATTCTAGAGTTTTAGTTATAGTAGATAATTATTATAATTTTGTTTCCATATTTAATTAGGTTTTACTTGGTCGTTAAGTTTAGGGATTTTACTTAGTCCTATATAAAGACATTTAATCTATCAATATTATTCAAATATTGAACAATTGATTGTTATGATTTATGTCAGTTTCCTGTTGGTACCTGACCTGAGAATATAGATTGAACTGAGATAGATAGAGAGAATAGACAGAAATTAGAGAGAATGACAGAATTTGGGAGGAAGAAGGGTAGAAATCTTAGTGTTCTTCACTGAGATCGCGAGGAAGAAGAGACAGATAGAAAAATAAGGAGAAAACTTAAATAAGCTTCTCTTCATTTCATTCACTTAATTCATAATGCTTGGAGGCTACTCCTCACTTGCAACTTTTTATAGAGAGAATGTTAAAAAGTAAAGCTACTAACCTACACTACTTTTCTTATCATTCACTCAAAATAACTATCACATGTGTACACATGCGTACACATGCTTACAAACAAAACTAGAATATCCTAATTATTCTTGCTGCCCAAAATGCCCTCTGCCTGACATTCCCTTCCCCTTAAAAGCATTCATGTCCTCATGAATTTGTATCAAAAACAGAACAATTGTAGCCTAGGCAGGTGTCTCTTCCTGATTTCTTCCAGGATCAAAGATAAAACTTTGGAGTTTGCTCATTAAAACATTGCCATTGCAAGGCTTGTCCACATTTTCAATGAAAACTTTTACTTTACAATTTCCTTCTTGAAATTTCAGTTGTTGTTCTCCTTGAATTTCAATGGATACCCCATAGTTTAAATGAGAGACTCTGAGGTCATTTGCACATCCTTCTTTCTTCCTTTTCCACGTAAAGAATGACCACTTGTAAAGGATGAATCTTCACCATTCATAGTACCACCAATTCTGCTATTTCTTAAGATTCTCCAAGCTACCTTGACTCCAAACCTTCCAAACTCGGAGCTCTTACTTAAAATCAAGTTAAGTTCTTCATTGTTTCTCGTTTCTTCTTTGATGGTCATTTCAATTCCTTGCACAATTTCATCAAAAACTTCTAGAATTTTTCTCCAACTATGATCAATTTTTATGGAAAAGACTTGGATTCAGGTAGTAGGTCCTCTTTAGGGAGACTGATCAAGGCCCTTTTGAATTTCTCAAAGATTTCAGCAGCTGGAAATTTCCATTAAAGGTCATCTCTTAACAAAAATTGCAGTGCAGCAGTTTCTAACCCATAAGGTATATGGATTGCATTCAAGAGTAAAAGCACCCAAACCTTCTCATTACCAAAACTATTTAAAGTGGCAGCTTGAACATTTAAAGCAGAGATAATTGTCTTACCATGGTCGTTCCTTTTGCTGATAGCATGCCAATCAAATGGAGCCTCCTGAATATCAAAATAGATGGTCTTGGTTTCTAGTTGATCCTTCACAGACGAGTGCTGGTTATTAAGGTTATCTTCTAGGTGAAAATTTTGTAGGGTCACTAATATTTTATCCCTCCAAGGAGCTGGTGTTGCAAGCCACTCTTTTTTTAATTCTTTAGCATTACTCATCACAAACAGCTGCAGTTCTCTCTTTAATATTGAAATTTCCTGCACCCCAAGAGATTCATACTCTTCTTGTTCTTGAACTTTGTTCTCGTTAATTTCTTCACTAAGAACAAGTTGCTTCTCATGCCTTGGAACATTTTCATGTACTTCAATATACAAGAGACTGCCTTCATTTTCATCCTCAGCACTCTGTTGTTTCGTCATCATGGATTGGACAAACATAAATTTCAGCCTCCTTATCTTTTATAACTGTTATGAAGCATTGAGGTGTCTTTTAGTTGTGCTGACTTTCAACATAGTAACTGTGACACCCCCAAATTCAAACCACACTTGTCTCAAATTTGGTTGTCACGTACTAACTCTAATAATAAATCAATATCTTATAGATAGCGGAATAATAGAATAATTTATATTGGTATAACATAATTATTCTCGTCCCAAGGGTTCGAAACTTAAACATTCCTTACATAACTTAACCATAATTAAACATCGCTTAGACATAGCTAATACATAATACAACACAACTTAAATTAAACATAGTTAAATAAGTTCTTCCACAACCAAATCATAGTACATTCCTTGCAACCTAGAAATAACTACTCCAAAGCCTTTTCTCTACCCTTGTCCTTGTCAGAGGATTCACCACGTTCTGTCTTCACTGAAAGTTTTAGGGAAAACATGGATGAACAACAAATTTGTCAACCAAGTAATATAGCAAAAAGGGTATTCAATACAGTTTTCAATTTCTCACAGGTATATTAACAATGATAGTTCAAGAAGTATCAATGAATTATCAACAACAGTCGCTATGGACAGAAATATCAATAATATTCAACGATTTATCAATTCAAGAATTCAAAGTAATGAATACTGAGCAGTCACTAAGGACTATGAAGTTCTCCTAAAATTAACAGTAATAGACTGATAATTCTACAAAACGAGTACAACAGATGATCAACACCCTATGTCATGCATAACATTTAGTCTTTCTCATGTGCGCACGTCGGTTCCCCGACAATATATAATTCCCCTACTAAGAGGATTGTTCTTCTCAGTTATAAGAGTCCGCACCAAGTTGATTTGGTTTGGATAGATTTCAATCAAATATCAATAGTCTAGCCGAATCATTGGTTTAGACAGTTTCTTTCACAACATATATAAACAATTATCGTTCGAATCAAAGTTTGAAATTTCATTACGAAATATTATTCATTCAAAGATAGACTTGTACGATCAATAATTGCACAAGTTCAAATAATGCTCAATAAAGAGTAAGGTTCGAGTACTTGCCTCAAGCGTAATTTACCAAAATATCGCTTATCAATACTCTTTCGAATCCTAACATAATATAATATGCGTATAGGATATTTATTAGTTACATATGCTCATACATGATATGTAAGTTTAAATGCATACATAAATGTCTAACTTAGTTGTATACTCTTCACATACTTCATTCCACACCTTGCATACTCGTAACACAAAATCAGTTTATAAGTCACCAAGAAGTCAAATAACAGTCTCTAATCGTTATTTTATGGTTTTGCAAATACTTTTTGGACTTATCATTTGAAAGTCTATAATCACTTCATTATACATTCACTCCTATCACCTAGCATGCGTCTTAACATATTGGATATGTACTGGTCATATAATACATGCTAGAGTAACACTTCAAACATGCAAACACCTTCAAACTAAAAGCAGAAAGCTGATCCTACTGCAGACTGGCGTAGCCGCGCTTGGTTTGTACTAAGGAGTGGCGTGGCCACGCTGTTCCTGGTGCAAACCAAGACATGGTTGCTTTTGCAGAAGGTCAGTGCACACCTGTCTTACATATTTGAATAATCATGCACAACACATGTTATTATGTGAATAACTAGGCCTGACCCTACCTCGAAACATTAACATAGGCCATTCAAGACTTGTCATATTCTCCTTTTTACATGCACATGTCTAGTTAGGCATTCATGTTAATCACATTTACATGCATGACACACCTAATTGTGATGTCTCGTATACTCAAGTTAAACCACATAAGCATGCTCACAAATCTTAACTCAAATGTACCTAGTTTATCTAGTTTATATTTGAAACTTTAAGTCTCCTTAGTAAAATTTATTTAAGCATGCAAGATAAGTATACCTTGTCTAGGTCATACTTTCGTACGCATTTGTGCACATACTCAAGTTATTTACATAGGCTAGAAAGATCAGAATTTGAAGGCATAATGTTCCTCATGCTTTGTTTTTCAATACTTCAAGTTTTCCTTTAGAAAGTCCTTTAAAGTCAAGCTATCAAGCTTATCATACATGAAGCAAACATATGCCTCATGTTAGACTTCTTTACATACATATCTAAGTTATTTACACATATTCACAAGATCAGAATGTATATTACTCCATGTACACAATTTTCTAGTTTTTTAATCTTTAAGCCTTCTTTGATATATTCAAATTAGAACAACTTATCATGGCTTACTGTATACATAACAACGTTAGTCCACACTTGAGGGTCATCTATATGCATATTCAAACCAAGGTAGCATGTTCATCAGAACACTGGATCACTAAGAGCAGTATCTGAGAAAAACACCCCGCGCGGCCACACAATATTAAGCTATAGAAGTGGCGCGGCCGCGCCACTTCGTTCAGAAACAAAAATAAATGGCTCTGTTTTGGCATATCCTTAGCATATGTATAGTCCATTCTAAAACCAGACCAACTGCAGTACTTCAAAGCATTCATACCAATTTAGACAACACAATGACATGCTAATTCATACAAATTTGACATATTTCATGTAATTGCTAAGAATTTGATAAAACTTAACTAAGAACAAAAACAGAAATTATACCTCCTTGAAGCTTGAATTGAATTCCCTCACTCCTTTCATAATACTCCCTAATAGCTCAGCAACTCACACTCTCTAATGCACTTCTCAGGTAATTTTAAGCAACAGAAAATGAGAAGGAAAGGGTGCTATATATAGGGAATGGATTGCCCAGTTCATGGCATTGCACTATGGTTTGATTCAAAGGAAATTGAGAAAAAATGTTGGTTATAGAAGAGTTGGCCAACTGCCCAACCCGTAGCCATCATCACCATAGATTGTAGCCTTTTGGTTTTGCTGGATTTTACGCAATGAAGGAGTAGGCTACTGTTTGAGTACTTAATATGGGACACATACTTTAAATCCCAGCAACGTGATCATAATGCTTTAGTTTGTTTCTTTTAATTTTCAAAATGTAATTTTAATGTGTTAATGCTACTACATAATGGAAAGTTAGGGATTATTTATGTACTCGTATCATATAATCCATGTACATTAGTCCAGTCTAATTTTTTATTTATAGCAGGTATAGACTCCATTTTAATTGACCACTATTAATTCAATATCTCCTTAAAATTTTATTATTCCAGTTAGACTCACTTATTGGAATAATTTATAATTCTTTGATATAATACATCTTTATTGTTCCCACACATACTTATTGTCACATAAACAATTGTTTATGTAACTTATAATTCCCTACATGGTTTATATATATTACATAGTTATATTAATGTGTCGCACCACATTTTCTTTTTAATGAAAGAACTGTATAATATCACATGTCTTACACACCTCAATTAAATGAATAATGCAATTCTAGTCATGCAATTTACTTTACTCACAATAACAATTAATAATCACATATCATTAATTAATCACCATTAACAATTAATTAATATTCTACAACAACAATTAACAATTAATATTAATTAATTGTTCACTTGATAATTTCTTCGTCGATTAATATTATCATTAATAGTTCCCAACACTGTGCCACACAAGGCTTTCAACGAGTTCATCGCAACTCCATACCTTTCCAATTATTCAATTATTTAATAATATTTGAGTTAACTCATCTCGTAACCCAAAACCATTTATATTCAAATAAATATTTATTTCCATTAATATATTTATTTATTTGTGTATGGAAATTCTCGGGTATTACAGTAACAGAAATCCTTTGTATGCAATGAGGGATCTAGAAATAGGAACATAAGGAAATAGGTTGTAGGAGGAAATTTGGGTGTACTAGTTTCCTTCAAATGTGAGTTTTGCATAGAGGTTTTGACCTTATCTCTTCAAGGTTCAAGTGACAGTCATTTTTGGACTGTTTCGGATTGCAAACAACACCTAGAGTTAATCCCATTTTCTCAAAAAGTTATGTATAAATCTTTGGACCTTGTGGAGCTGAAATGTAGGCGACTCTGTCGTCATTTTCTAGTCTGATTTACAGCATGTTGGGCTGGTTTGACAACTCCCTTACCAAGGAAACTCTTTTTTGTTGTTCAGGAAGTGCCAACACTCCTTGTACCTTCATGAATCCTTGCTCCACTTCATGATTATTGTCAAACATTGGGACTTCATTATTCCAGAACTCTTCTTCAGATTTTGGTTGTGTAGCACACTGTTGAATGTTGTCAATGAAGCCAGTCTTTTCATCAAAGAAATGATTCCCTTCATATTGGGGTGGTTCATCGTAGGAGGTTGGTGGACCATCATAATTTGCAGCCTCCTTATCCTCAACACAATCATTATACATAGGTTTTGCTCCCTCTTGCTGTGGCTCTTCATCTTATGTAGGAGTCCTCTTATTTTCATCATACTCATCATATATTCTTCATAATTTGCTTCTTCACATTCCTTTTCTTTCATTGAATGATGGGAACACAAGCTTGATATGCTCGAGTCCCTTTCCCTCATTTTCTTCGACAAAGTTGTTCCTCCTCCTTTGGACATCAACTTCTTCATTTATTCTGGCCCTTAGCTTCTCAGCGTGGTTGGGATTTCTAAAAAGTCTTTTATCTTCTCTATGGCCCATGTGAAATGAAAACTTGCCCTTTTATCTCCAACAGGGTTAACAAAACCCACTACATAATCTGAACCTTTTTGCTTCAACAACTCATTCATACCAGCTATGAAGTAGTTCATCTTCTCATCAATGAGTTGTAATTTCTCATTGGTGTACTCCCTGTAACTAGGAAGTCCTGCTGCAACAATTGTGAGGTACTAACCATGTTTACCAGCAATAGAAATGAAAGAAATCACAGGACAAGTGTGATTCTGAGTTTGAAAAATTTATCCAGCAACAACAATACTACCAAATTTGAGCAAGGAAGCTTGAGTAGCTTTATTTTCTTGGGATTCTCATTTCTTCAGGATTCTCACGAATATGGAGTCTAATAAAATGGAATCTTTTCTAACATTGCTTGATTCGGTTCATCTATGTACCTCTATAAGCGTATTTGGACTTTAGATCCTACTGGTTCCTTTTCTTGCAAGAGTTATTCATCTTTTTTGACTCGGTCTATTGTTCTTAATCCATTTCCATTGGCTTTGTACATTTGGAAAGGCAAGGTCCCTTCCAAAGTCGAGACTTTTGTGTGGTCTCTGGTTTTACGAAGATTAAATACTAATGACCTTTATTAAGGTCGCAAGCCTTACAAAGTTCTATCTCCGGATATATGTTTTATGTGCAGGCCGAGTAATGAGACACATGCTCATTTATTTCTGCATTATTCTGTTGCTTGGGGATTGTGGAACTTTGTTTGGAGTGCTAGGAGTGGAGTGGATGTGTGCTGCTAAGGTGGAAGATGTGCTACTAATTCGTTTTCGAGGATTTGGAAGTAAGAGGAAGGCCAAAATTTTATGGAAGTGTGCATTCTTTTCTATCTTGTGGAGAATTTGGAATGAGCGTAATGCTAGGTTTTTTAGAGAAAGTTACTTATCCTTAAAGCTATTGAATGATAATTTTTCTTGCGTCTCTTTGGGCTTTTGCTATTGGGGCTTTTAGAGGTATGTTTGTTATTGATTTATGTAGAGATTGGAGTGCTGCACTTTTTTAAGTGCTTTTCTGTTTTTGATTTTTAGTATGCTGAGGGAGGACTTTTTGACCTCCATTTATTGTATGATTTCTTTTCTATTAATAATTTTTTTTCAAGTGAATTGGATATCCTAAGTGAAACAAACTGAGCATATGAGGCAAAACAAGTTTTAAATTCAACTAGCTAAAGCTTAGTTGAATTTTAAAGAGTAAATGAGCACACAAATAAGCTGTAGCACCAAGAATTTAGTATAATGAAGTGCTATCACTAAAATAAGGCTGATAACTATTTGTTCATGGACTGAAAAATAAGGACTGAATTGTAATGTTTTTATTTTTTGATTGTTTGTACTGATTGTAAGTATGCTAATTAAGTACTTAGAATCACTTAAAACACAAGTTAGATCAGATCAATCTAAAACAAATCACAAAATCTGGAATTTTTGCTGACCGAGAAGAAATATAATTTTGTTGATTCAAATATGCTTGGGTGTTGTTGTCTATGAGAAATATAGCTTGGGCTATCTATTGATGACTGAAATGAATGAGTTAGAATAGTTTTATACCTGAAACAAGTGAATTAACACTAGAATTTGTTGAGTTGCAGGTTTGCAAAACAGAGCACCGAAAGTAGCCTTTTCTGCTGCTTTGGTACTGAAATCTGCAGCTGTTGTTGATGATTCTTATTAGTAATGAACTACCCAAAGTGTTTTGATGGCAAAAACTGACTGATTTTTTTTTTTTTAGTTTTCTGAGTTTATGAACAGTGACAAAACATTAAAATAAGAATCTGAAAATAGAATAGGAGGTTGAAGAAGATGAGCTTCCCAAGTCTAAGCTATTTCTGGGTTGTGTTTGAAGGATAAAAGAGACTAAAAGAAGTAGATTTCAGTTTGGGTTTATGGAAGAGAAAGAAATTAGAACTTGAAGATAGAGAAGAAATAGAGGATTAGAGGAAGAAGATGATGAGTTTGGATAGAATCAGCAGCTCTGATACCAATTAGTCAGGTCCCTGTTGATACCTGACCTGAGAATAGAGATAGAATAGACAGAAATTAGAGAGAAAGTAGACAAAATTTGGGAGGAAGAAGGATAAAAATCTTAGTCTTCTTCACTGAGATCGTGTGGGAGGAGAGAGGAAAATAAGGAGAAAGCTTAAACAAGCTTGTCTTCATTTCATTCACTTGATTCATAATGCTTGGAGGCTACTCACAACTTTTTATAGAAAGAGAGTGCTGAAAAGTAAAGCTACTAACCTACGGTCCTACACTACTTTTTTTTTTATCATCCACTCAAAATAACTATCACAAAAATAACTATTACATGTGCACACATGCTTACACACAAAAAGTACAACTACTAAAATATTCTAATTATTCTTGCTGCCCAAAATGCCCTCTGCCTGACCTTTTAAACCTTGTGTTTTGTGGTTTTTCAGCCTAATTATCTTCTTTAATCCTCTTTATTCCTTCTTCCATCTTTTTGTCCTACATTAGGTGGGTTTCGCCGCTTTGGCAGTTTTCTAGTAAACTTATGGTTTTCTAGTAAACAAACTTACAAAAAAATACGTATGCATATGCATATATGTATACCATATGTGTATACATATGCATATGCATATATGTTTACCATATGTGTGTAACATGACTTTTAATATATCTATATTATCAAGTGAGAGCAACAAAAGCAATTATTTTTTTGGACTTTGGTCTCTCATAATTTTAAACATTTTATCTTAATGTTTGTATCACTATTTTTTCTTTTCCACTCCCATTATCCACCACCTCCTAATTTTCTCACCCACTAAATCATGTATTTCTATATTTTAAATTTGCACACGCAATTGTGTACCAAGTAACTAGTTAATAAAAAGGAAAAGGGAATATGTGGCAAATGACATAACCATGCTTGGTTATAGATCAAGCCCAAAAAGACAATAGTATTTGTCAATAAAATAGTGAAATGTCTAAAATGTCATCAATGAAAATGCTGAAAAAGACAAAGCTGCCATTAATGAATGAGTATCTATTGCCAGTCTTGGCTATTATTGCAAGCCACACATTCTCTTGCCCTAATAAAAAATATTTACTCACTTCTCCTTGTTGGAGAGGAATATGCATGTGTATATGCCTATGCGTTTAACATGACTTCTAATATATTATTAATAGAAAATATATACTCAATTCTCCTTATTGGAGAAGACTCATCTCTTGGATTAAGAGAATTTATGTGCAATGGCATCAAAGCAGCTCATCTTGCAGGTGTTGCACTCTCAGGGATGCTCTATCAAGGGTGGTCTGCATTGATGTCTCATTATCTAGCATTTAAGAAAGATCCCAACTTCTGATCTATCCTATTTAGCAAGGATTGTTCTGAAAGAGAGAAAACTGTGAGCTGCATATTTGTATGCAAAAATTACCTTTTTGTAAAATGAAAAAATAATTATAAACTGCAATCTTTGTACGCAACAGTTACCTTTTGGAATGGTCCTTACATCTAAAAATTGAATTAGTAGTGTCGATGATATGATGGTAGAAACTCGTCCTATGCCAAGTACACTATCAAGTCTGTAAATCTGTAATCAATAGAGAAGATGTGCAGTGGCCTCTTATAGAAGGGAAGGTGCATATCCAATCCACAAACCGTCCCCTTACTGATGCAGAGGAAAATTTCAATGAAAATTAGGATTTTCATATATTTTATTATTTATGGAGTTTAGTTTACTTATGTATTTTTATTTATTATTTAGGGAAATCTAGTAGGATTTAAATTTACTATTTTTACTTTAATAGTTTTCAACTAGTCGTATCCTTTTCAAAGTAGATTAGAAAAGTTATTTATTATCCTTTTAAGAGTAAATGTAGGAAAGTACCTAAACCCATAAATATAGGTTATCTTTAGACTTATTATGTAATCAATCAATTCAAATTAATTTAGTTCAATTTATAATAATATTGCGTTTTCTCTTGGAAAATTCATTAGTTTCCTTTGTGTGCAAGGATTTATCACGTTTGTGTTAAGAGCGTTATAGTCTAACCATTATTCCACTGTGTCCATTGGTATCAGAGCCAGGTTAATTGTATCCATTGGTCATGGTTAAAGGAGCAGATGGAGTTAAACCTCGTGTGTTATCCCGAGGATTTTCTAGTTTTTGGTGAATGCTAAATTCTAGAGCTTAAGGTTGCTTAACTCATGATGGTTTTTGTCAAGCGTAGTTTTCGTTTTATCAAAAAAAGAAGAAGTTCCGTTTCAACTTGGTCTCTCCGTCTTAAAAATAAAACCATCTCAGTCCGTGGGTCACCACCAATTGCAATAGCTTCATCACCGAAGCTATCTACATCAATTTGCTCAATCAGAAGAGAGGTACTATTTTAACATTTTGTTCGGTTGTGATTTAATTGGCAAAATACAATTTCGTCCCCCTTAGTTATTCTCAAGTTATTTCTTCAGCCCTCAAGTTTTAAATACTTGCATACCATACGCCAAAGCCATAACATACTGGAAATATTTTTTTTTGGGTGACTTGAATTTTATTCTCATGGGTACAAGAAAACAAAGTATGGATCCTTATTTTGACGAAAGGTACTATGACACATTATTTTCTTCATTGATTGTTTGATATTGAAAAATATTTTTATTTTTATAATATCCGTGAAGAAAATAAGGTTAGGTTGATAGTAGATAAACTTGTTGGGTATGCAGCTGAAAGATTTTTTATAATATGAGAAAGATATGAAAGATACATTGATTTCTGAATACTATTGGTAGCCCGTCACATACATTAATTGTAAGTTGGATCAATGAGTTGCAAAATATTTGAGACATTATCAAGAGATTCATGTTCAGCCAGAAAATTTTACAGAAGCTTCAAAACATATTATCCAACATGTCTACCACCATACAATATTGTGAGTCAAGAGTTGAAGTTTAATGTAACAGATTGTGAGTTAGAGATACTTGTTGATACCTCAGAAACTATCGGATGTTCGAAAGAAGAATTCAAAGCAGAGGTAATTGATGAACTGCCAATTTTACAGGTTCATGAGAGTTTTATTTTGGAGCAAAGTCAAGTTGCGATTGAAACTACTACTGTTGAAGATTCCCAAGTTCCTATGAGTTACCCGTTATGGAGGAGAGCATATAAGATGTCACATAATCTAAGGATGGGGATAATTCAATAGACAAGATTGATCATGAGATTGTTCCAGCGATCAAGGACATCGAAATTATTGATTTTGTTATCCCTGTAAATTTCTTTGTTATGCAGGTTAATTGGAAGACATTGGTAATTTCTCACTTTTTTTTAGGATTATCTTTTGAGAAGAAAAGACATGGAGTTTTGATCCCGCGAAAGTCGAAGATTCGATCTTGGTGCTTGATACTCGTTTGCTTTAAAATTCGAGGACAAATGTTTTCTAAGAAGGGGAGTCTGATGTAGAGGATAATTACAATGAAAATTAGGATTTTCATATATTTTAATATTTATAGAGTTTTAGTTTACTTGATGTACTTTTATTTATTATTTATGGAAATCTAGTAGGTTTAGATTTACTATTTTTACTTTAATAGTTTTCAACTAGTCGTAGGAAAGTGAATTAGTAGTTTTATTATCATTTTCAAAGTAGATTAGGAGAGATATTTATTATCTTTTTTGAAGGAAAGTACCTAGACCTATAAATATAGGTTGTCTTTAGACTATTATGTAATCAATCAATTCAGTTCAATTCATAATAATATTGCTTCTTTTTTTTTGTGTGGAAAATTCATTACTTTCCTTTGTGCACAAGGATTTATCACGTTTGTGTTAGTGTTGCAGTCTAACCATTATTCCACAGCGTCACTTACTTTATGGGATCTGTGATGCCTCTCTCACTGGTGGTTTCATAATTTTTTCATTTTCCTTGATGATTTAGATTATATATGTTACGTATATATTCTGGAGTAATTTATCTGCCCGCTTGTCAAAGAGAAACTTAATTCATCTCAAGTGCTGAGTTAAAAAAGAACTCCCAGTATGGAACCCTATATTATGTATATATGTAGTATAGATATATATATATGGAAATTATCAATTACCATGGTTAAGATATTCTATAGGCACTCTTATAGAACCTTGATCATAGACAATAATTAACCTAAATTGATCTGTTAATTTTGGTTGAATTGATAAATGTGAATAATGTAGTTCGGAATTGAAGAGATTAGAGGAATAGGGTATTGAAGGGGAGCCAACTCAGTTTTTATAGAGAAGTTAGCAAGATGTTGCTATTAAGTTGCATTTATTTATGTAATTCCCAGGCTGGAATAATTATCTGCCTGTCAAAGAGATAATTTCGGATAAAGCTAAGGGTCAAATTTGGATCTCAAAGTGTCTCAAATACACAAGTTATCATTACATTGATATGTAATGATTGCCAAGGACGCACCGTGATATTGAACAGCTAATGTAACGATGACATGTATTTGAGACCCACCCCTAGCTTTACTTCTTAATTTATTCAAGTGCTAATTTGAAAAGAACTAACATTCTGGAATCTAGATCTGGAATCCCAAATGATGCTTGTATTTATGTAAACTGCTGATGCATATGGGCGTTATAATTGCTAGAGTTAATATATTCTATAAGTCACTCTTAAGCAGAGTTACCAGATACTCTCATAGACTTAGCGAACCTTGTATTGGTACTTGCGTACCCAAATAGGATACTCTTACGTACCAATACTCTAAATTTAGGGTACCAAAAAATTTCTTTGTTGTTTAACCTATAATTGCACAAATATCAATATTATAACTTAGTATTGGATGCTCAGACATTACATTTGGACTAAAATATGTATAAAACTATCAACAATTATTAATTCAACTAAAAATCTTCTATAAACTTAAGTTTATTACATTTAGATTCGAAGAAAATTCCTAACTATAAAAATTTATATTAAGATACTCTAGCGTATCGCGTTTTAGTTATGTAGCGTACTGCGTACCTGTATTCGTATCGCGTACCGAAACGTACCACGTTTCTAATAACATTGCTCTTAAGTCAACCATGTTAATTAACATACAACAAACTGGTTGGTTAAGTCTTAGTTGAATTGGTACATGTTAATTATATAGTACAAAATTGAATAAATTAGAGGAATAGGGTACTGGAGCTGAGCCAATCCTGTATTTAAAGAGAATTTAACAAGATGTTGCTGTTAGTTTGCATGATATTATTGTGTAAAATGCTTCTTACATGCCAACATAAGCTGACCTTTGGAGTATGAAGTTGATGTGAGCTTTCACATTTCTAACTGTTAGAATGATATACATTGTTGAGCCCTCCATCTACAAGCATAAGCTTTTAGATGTGTAGGTTACTTAACATGGTATCAGATCTCTGGGTGGGTTCAAATCTTCTCGACCGCACGTTGTTTTTATATTAATTTAAAATAGTGCATGATATACATTGTTGAGTCTTCCATGTACAAGCTTAAACTTTTGGATGAGTTGATTACTTAACACTAACTTACAATAATATAGTCTTTCATATAATGGAGTCCATTCGTATTTTCTTTATTCCTTTCTCGTATATCTCATAAAAAATTTTGGATGAATTTGGGTAGGTAATTTAATACTCCTATAATTTAGAACACTATCATTATAGAAGCTTTTGTATGGTTTTGAAATCAGGAAGCTTCTTTGATGGATTAGTTTAGTGGGATGAATTTGTTTGATGTAGAATTCTTGTTAATCCGGCACCAACAGTTTCCAAGTCGCTAGAAATTTGGATCACTTCACACTTTCTCTCTTGATTAATGGATTCATTATTCCCTTGCTTGAATTTTTGACTTATATACTTTAACTGACAGATTTTTCAGTATGATGCAATGCATTCAAATTGACTGTAATAAATGATTTAATAGTCAATTTTTAGTAATGTTTTGTGTATAGGTGTGAATTTTCTTCATTAACAATTGTTGTTATGCTCTTGTGATACAACTTATACAGGAGTGGGGTTCTAACCTAATCAAAGAGAATTCTCTGAATTCTGCAACTGTAAGGTACACAGATTTCTTGTTGGCAACAGCTTCAGGGAAGGTTGAAGGAGTAAAAGGTCCTGGTAAACTTGCGACTCCTTTTGAGAAAACAAAAGTTGCAGCTTACACTCTGGGTGCAATGACGCCTTGCATGAGGCTTTATGCTTTTCTAGGCAAGGAACTTCTGCCATTTATTAACAATAATGAGAGTAGTCACCTCTACAAGAAGTGGATTGACAATTACTCCTCAGAAACTTTTCAGGTCGGTTCTATTTTTGAACACATGACGTATTCAATCCTTTCTTGTCGACAAAATGATATTCCTCGCTGATTACAGTCTTGGAAGAAATTCTTTTCTTAACGGCCTTCTTTCCTACAACAGCTGAACTATCTTATTTATTGAATATTTAGGCATCTGCTCTGCAAACTGAAGACTTACTGGATAAATTAAGTGTCTCTTTGACGGGCGAGGAGCTTGCCATAATTGAAAAGCTTTATCATCAAGCAATGAAACTTGAGATAGAATTCTTTTCAGCTCAACCACTTGTTCAGCAGACTGTTCTTCCTCTGTCAAAAGCACTCAGCCCTGTAGAAAGTCGATTTGTGATATTTTCTGATTTTGATTTGACGTGCACTGTTGTTGATTCTTCTGCCATTTTGGCAGAGATTGCAATAGTAACAGCACCAAAATCTGATCAGAATCAACCACAAAATCAAATTGCTCGTATGCCATCAGCTGATCTGCGAAGCACATGGGGAGTCCTCTCCAGGCAGTATACTGAAGAGTATGAACAGTGCATAGAGACCATTTTACTCACTCAGAAAGGTATATTTGATTGCATCTCTTTTTTGATATGCTTTTTGCTGTTTGTCATAGCCTGAGATGTTCTTGCAAGGAAAACAATAGATGGTTTAATGCTCAAGAATTTAACTACCTGTGATTTCAGTGGAGAGATTTAATTATGAGGGTCTGATTAAAGCACTTGAGAAACTTTCGGATTTTGAGAGAAGGGCTAATACAAGGGTGATTGACTCTGGGGTACTTAAGGGTCTGTATCTTGAAGACATAAAACGTGCTGGGGAACGTCTTATCCTCCAAGATGGTTGCCCAGGTTTCTTTCAGAGCATTATACAAAATGAAAATTGGAAGGCAAATGTCCATGTACTTTCATATTGTTGGTGTGGAGATCTGATTAGATCGGCTTTTTCATCAGGTATGTTCATATCATCATATCCTAACTCAAACTATGTAATATGAAAACTCACTTTGAATAATTGGCCACTAAAGAATTAATTTTGGAAATTGATATTTTCACAACACTTTTTGATATTTCCGTATGAAGAGTTTTGCTATAGATGTATAGCGATGGTGAAAACCGTCGCTATAGGATCTATAGCGACGGTTTTTATGTGGAAATATCATTTTCTATTGTGGATTTATTAGTTTCCTTAATTTTTTGCCTTTCCTGTTACACCTGTTCAAGTAATTTATACTTGTTGAACCAAATTATTTCTTATTTTTATGTAATCTCCTGACATATTACCATTTTATTTCTAGTTTCTTTAGTTGCTGATAATTATATCTTGGAGTCTAGGACGACGGTGAATTGTTATCTTTCTTATTTTATTTATTTATTTATATACAATTTCTGTAAAATATTATTTCAAATAATCTGATTAATGTGTATGTTCCTATTCTTTTGTAATACAACCAACACTTCCTTCCATCCCTTGGCACACCAGGGTAAAGTTAAATGTTCAGTTAAATGCACTTTGCATCCTCCAGTTTACTCTCATTTTGCACTTTTCATCCCTCAATTTATAAATGGACACGTTACATCATACACTTTCAGTGCAATGACACATAACACTCTTCGACCAAAAAATCGTTAAACGGAGTTGGGCTATTTCTACCTACATATGCTATCTTTTTAGGGGGCAAGGATTTCATTGGTGGGACTATTTGGTCCTTAAAAAGACAACACGTGGATCTAAACAACCCAACTCTGTTAGCCCAGTTAACGATTTTGATAGACTCCACGTCACGCTTGTGTGAGGTGATCGTCACCCGGATCGTCTCTAGCAAGCTATGAAGGTGAAACGCTCACAATACCTTAACCGCTCGCTTATATGTAAGCGGTAATCTTGATATAATTGCTCGCGTTAGGAAATCTGCGTTGAATGGATACCAACGATACCTTGACCCCTCGCTTATATGTAAGCGGTAATATTGATATAATCGACGATTGATGCAGTAGAAGACGCCACACAAAACTACGTATTGTCGTATGATAAGTTAAAGTTTAAAACTCGAAGAAAAACTAAGAATTACTTGAGAATTCTTCAAAGAACTAAAAGTAGAGAATAATCTCACAAGTATATTGATAAAATCTGAAATGTTTATGAATTACATTCATCAAAGCTTATTTATACTAGATATGAAACCCTAGAGACCTATAAGGAATTAACAATTGTTTAGAATCAAAACCTCATCTAAAAGTATCCTACTTACAATAGAAATCTGAAAATATAATGAAAATCCTTAATTTATGGGGGTAAATCCGCGTCAAAATCTTGCAGAAACGTGTCATCATAAATTCCGCACCGGTGCGGATGCGCTGCTTTTGAACAGGGAATGGGCGCGGCCATGCTGAACAACAGAGAGGCCTTTTTTGGTCCCTAGAGGGCGCGACAGCGCTAGAAGTGAACTGCATCAGGGCAGCCGCCGCCTGACAGCAATTTTTGAATCCTGCTCCCTTCTGCTTCTTGGCTTGGCATGCTCAGCTCGATTTGGCAAGCTTGACTTGGCACGTTCACTTGGACCATGTTTATGACCTTTGAACCCACCACCTTGGCGCCAGTTGTCGATCCATTCTCAGCCCACGCCTCTTGAACCAAACCAATGAGTCATTCCTTAAAGCGTTTAGCTCGTACTCTCGTCACGGGTCCAAGGGGAACTTGCACTTGATCCGCTCCTTGAATTTCGTTCATTCCTGAGCTAAGCATGTCCTCATCATTTCTCTCCTCTTGGAATGGATTTGCCCTCAAATCATCACCTACATCAAACGAACTAAGGTCAGAAATATTAAACGTTGCACTAACGTTATACTCACCCGGTAAATCCAACTTCTTGTAATCATCATTAATGCGCTTGAGAACTTGAAATGGACCATCTCCCCTCGGAAGCAACTTCGACAGTCTTTGAGCTGAAAATCTTTCTTTCCGCATACGAAGCCAAACCCAATCTCCTGGTTCAAAGATAACTTGACGTGGACCTTTGTTGGCTTGTTTTGTATATTGCTCCGTCCTCCTTTCAATGTTGAGCTGTGTTTTCTCATATATTTGCTTAACGAATACAATCTTTTTCTTTCCATCCATGTTAGTATATTTAGAAATAGATAATGGTGACAAATCCAACGGTGTTAAAAGATTAAAACCATATACAATCTCAAATGGACAGAAATTAGTAGAAGAATGAATAGATCTATTATAAGCAAACTCAACATGTGATAAACATTCTGCCCAATGTTTGATGTTCTTAATGATAGCTTTTAACAAAGCAGATAAAGTCCTATTTACTACTTCAGTTTGACCATCAGTTTGTGGATGACAAGTAGTTGAAAATAACATTTTAGTACCCAATTTACACGACAATATTGTCTTACAAAAATAGCTAAAGAACTTAGTATCTCTATCCGAAATAATTGTTTTAGGCATTCCATGCAAACGCACAATCTCTCTAAAGAATAAATTAGGATGCATTATCAGTTTTGTGACATGGAATAAAATGTGTCATCTTTGAAAATCTATCAATGACCACAAAAATCGAATCATGATCACTCTTAGACTTGGGCAAACCCAACACAACATCCATTGAAATATCAATCCAAGGCTCACTAGGTATAGGCAATGATGTATACAATTCATGGGGTTGAACACGGGATTTAGATTGGCGACAAGTAATCATCTATCACATATTCTTTCTACATCTCGTTTCATGTGTGGTCAATAAAATGTTCTCTTAAAACAGCTAAAGTTTTATCAACACCAAAATGCCCCATCAAACCACCCTCATGTGATTTCCTAACTAACAATTCACGTAAACACACAGATATACACAATTTATTTTCTTGAAACAGAAATCCATTAACTTTAAAGTATTCACCTACAACATTTTTTTCACAAGATTTAAACTCCACAAAAATCATGGTCATCAACATATAATTTTTTAATTCGCTCAAAACCAAGTAATTTCGTATCAAGAGTAGATAATATCACATACCTCCTTGAAAGAGCATCTGCAACGACATTCTCCTTACCTTGTTTGTTACGAATGACGTATGAAAATGTCTCAATAAACTCCATCCATCGTGCATGCCTCTTGTTCTATGTGTACTGACCTTTTAAGTACTTCAAGGATTCATGATCAGTGTGAATCACGAACTCCTTGGGCCATAGGTAGTGTTGCCATGTTTCCAACGCTCGAACCAATGCGTGCATCTCTTTGTCATAAGTAGGATAGTTTAAAGCTGTCCCACTCAATTTCTTGCTAAAGTACGCTACCGGCTTCCCTTCTTGCATTAACACGACCCCAATTCCTAAACCTGAAGCATTACATTCAATTTCAAAAGTTCTAGCAAAATTAGGTAAAACAAGTAAAAGTGTATTAGTCAATTTTTCCTTGATCAACCGAAATGCTTTCTCTTGCCATTTAAAACCCACTCTTTTGGATCACTTCCGTTGGTGGTGTTGTGATGTCGCTGAAGTTCTTCACGAAACGTCGGTAAAAATTCGCGAGTTCATAAAAACTACGAACTTGACTCACATTCGTAGGACTCGGCCATTCCCAGAGTGCACGTGTTTTCTCCTCATCTACTTGAACTTCCCGTGAACTCGCAACAAAGCCAAGAAACACAATTCTATTCGTGCAAAACATACACTTTTCCATGTTAGCAAACAACTTTTCTTTTCTAAGAACATCTAAAACAGATTTTAAATGTAATGCATGCTCACCCAAGTTTTTGCTATACACAAGAATATCATCAAAATAAACATCAAAAAATTTCCCAATGAATGGACGCAAAACATGATTCATTAAACATCAAAGTGCTAGGTGCATTAGTTAAACCGAAGGTAACACTAACCACTCATATAACCAATATTTTGTCTTAAACGCAGTTTTCCATTCATCGCCTTCATGAATTCTTATTTGATGATAGCTACTTTTTAAATCAATTTTTGAAAACACACATGACCCATGCAATTCATGTAACATGCCATCTAATCGTGGAATGAGATGTCAATACTTTACCGTAATGTTATTTACAGCTCAACAATCAATGCACATGCGCCATTTCTCATCCTTCTTAGGCACTAAGATCACCGGAACTGCTCATGGACTAATGCTTTCCCTACGAACCCTTTCTCCATTAATTCGCCAACTTGTTTTTGCAACTCCGTCGTTTCCTAGGGATTGCTCCGATAAGCTGAACGATTTGGAATGGTAGCACCTGGTACAAAGTCAATTTGATGCTCAATTCCCCGAATCGGTGGTAATCCTTATGGAAGCTCCTCGGGAAATACATCCGCATAATGCTGCAAGAGAGATGCAACAACACTAGGCAACAACGAATTATTAGTGTTAGTATTCAAAAGTGCCTCCTTATACCGAAGTATAATCATCGGCTGTTTAGAATCCAAAGCTCGCCTCACATCATTTTTTTTGCATAAATGTTTGTTTTTCTATCTTCATTCTTTTTGTCTCTTATTTCCCCCCTCAATAAATTTTTCTCTTCATTTTTCTTTTCTTCACTCTTTTTTTTGAACAAGATCTTTTTGCAAATGAATTTGATCCTCATGCACATGTTGTGGTGACATAAGACATAAAGTGACTTTCCTTTTCTTGTGTACAAATGAATACTCATTAGTAAAGCCATCATGCTTTACCCTCCAATCAAATTGCCATGGCCTACCTAGGAACCACATCGCACAATATCTCATCAACATATCGACCAATAGTAAATAGAACTAATACGTGCTTGGTCACTTTGATATCTGAGCTGTCATTGAGCCATTGCAAACGATATAGATGTGGATGCTTGGATGTAGCCAACCCCAATTTCTCCACCATTATAGTACTCGCCACATTGGTACAACTACCTCCATCTATCACGACACAACAAATCTTCCCATTCACAAGACATCTAGTATGAAAAAGATTTTCCCGCTGTTCACTACTTTCCTCTTTCACCTGTGCACTAAGCGTTCTTCTCGTAACTAAAACTGCACCATGTATAGCGACCTCACTATCATGTACCTCCTCTAATGGTGACATAGAATTGGTGTCACTATCTTCTCCCTCGGTTTCCACTTCTCCAAGCAATAACATAGTTCTTTGATGTGGACATTGACTTGAAATATATCCCCTACCTTGACATTTAAAACATACAATATCTCGATTACGACTAAAAGAAGGTTGTTCAGTTTTACCTTACAATCCCCGGTTAGTCGTTCCTTGCTTGACCTCCACTTTGGGATTATTCACGACCGGCTTCTCCTCCCGCTTCACAACATTGGACTTCCACAATGAACCTATGGTAGGATTTGATCGTTGGCCACCTCTCCTCTTAAGTTGCTTCTCAATTTTGATTGCCATGTGTACCATATCCTCCAATACCACATAATGTTGTCGCTCTACCAAATTTGCGATCTCCCAATTTAACCCTGTTGAAAATCAAGCCATTGTCGCCTCACTATCCTCATCTATATTAGCCCTGACCATCAACATCTCCATCTCTTTGAAGTAGTCCTCTACTCTCCTACTTCCTTGCTTCAAATTCTGCAAACTTCGGAACAAATCCAGCTGGTAGTGGCTAGACACGAATCTCTTTTTCATCACTGCCTTCATCTCCACCCAAGTTTCAATCGGGTGCTCCCCACATCTCCTCCGGCTGGTCATCAACTAATCCCACCAAGTAACTACATAATCTAAAAACACCGTAGCAGCAAGTTTGACTTTCTTAAGTTCTGAATAGTTGACAGTTAAAAACCCACTCCATCTTCTCCCACTCTAGGTATGCCTCAGGATCACTTTTACCTTGGAAAGATGGAATCTTCATTTTAATGCTATCCAAGTTGTTGTCTTCTTTATTCCGACCGCCTCTATCCCTCGCTACATGTCTCCGATGAATAAAGTCAGATTCATGGTCCTCCTCTTCGCTAAACCTACCCTTGTAGTAAGCCGCTTCCTATGTCCTATCACCTCTTTGTTGTGCTCTCCCTTTTGGACGCCCACCAGGTGGGTTTTGAGATTGTTCCTCTCGGGTGTCGCTCATCTGATCGATGCGTTCGTGCACTTGTTCCATCGCCATGTCCAATTGTCTGGAGAATTCTTTTATCATGACCTCCATCATAAACTTTGGATCAAAATTAGACGGGGACTCTTCAAAAAAGTTAAGACATATTTACTGCAAAATAGGGTTGGTATAAAGCAATTTCCTTACCACTCCCTTACGTGTTTCGCTCGTATTAATATTTCACTCGTGTATGCACTCAACTTGGCTTTTACACTCAATTAAACTCACTACTCTTGCCTTTTACCTTTAAATATTCTCTCTAATAGGTTTTTATTCGAATTCACCAAGAAAAATTCACAGTTTTACTAATCAATTCAAAAACAACTTATCGCGAAACAAAATATAGAAGGTATGTCTCTCAATGATAGCAAGCAATCAAATTACAACTGAATTAAATTTTCTATATATATATATATTTTTTTTTTTTTTATACTCGCGAATTTGTTTTTTTGACTATATATTCAAACACGAAAAATAAAGATAAACAATTCGCTAGAAAACTTAACTTTAATACCAAATGATAGACTCCACGGCACGCTTGCGTGAGGTGGTTGTCACCCGGATCGTTTCTAGCAAGTTATGAAAGTGAAACGCGCTTGCGTGAGGTGGTTGTCACCCGGATCGTTTCTAGCAAGTTATGAAAGTGAAACGCTCACAACACAATCCCTCGCTTATATGTAAGCGGTAATGTTGATAGAATTGCTTGCGTTAGGAAATCTGTGTTGAATGGACACCGACACCTTGACCTCTCGCCTTGCTTATATGTAAGCGGTAATATTAGTACAATCGACGATTGATGCGGTAGAAAACGCCACACATAACTATGTATTGTCTTATGATAAGTCAAAGTTTGAAACTCGAAGAAAAACTAAGAATTACTTGGGAATTCTTCAAATAACCAAAAGTAGAAAATAAATTCACAAGTATATTGATAAAATCTGAATTGTATATGAATTACATTCATCAAAGCTTATTTATACTAGATATGAAACCCTAGAGACCTATAAGGAAATAACAATTGATTTAGAATCAAAACCACATCTAAAAGTATCCTAATTACAATAGAAATATGAAAATATAATGAAAGTCCTTAATTTGTGGGGTAAATCCGCGTCCAAATCTTACAGAAACGCGCTGCTTTTGAACGGGGAATGGGCACGGCCGCGCTGAACAACAGAGAGGCCTTTTTCGTCTCTGGAGGGCGTGACACCGCTAGAAATGAACTGTAGCACGGCTGCGCCTGACAACAATTTTTGAATCCTGCTCCCTTCTGCTTCTTGGCTTGGCATGCTCTGCTCAACTTGGCAAGCTTGACTTGGCACGTTCACTTGGACCCCTTTGAATCCACCACCTTAGCGCAAGTTGTCGATCCATTCTCAGCCCACGGCTCTTAAACCAATCCAATGAGTCCTTAAAGCGTTTAGCTCTTGCTCTCGTCACGGGTCCAATGGGAACTTGCACTGGATCCGCTCTTTGAATTCCGTTCATTCCTGAGCTACGCATGTCCTCATCAGATTTTTTTTTGGCCGGAGGGTGTTGTGTCAACGCGCTGAAAGTGTGTGGTGCAAAGTGTATTTATAAAATGTGGGATGCAAAGTGAAAAATGAGAATAAATTGGGTGTTGCAAAGTGCATTTAAGTCTTAAATGTTTTATCCGAAGAGTCAAAATAATAGGTACAAATTAATAAATTATGATATTTATCATCGAGTAAATGATAAAAACCAGTGCTTTACTTTTGGATATATTTAGTCCTTGTGCTTATTTTTAGAAGACTAAAAGACAATTTGCACCCCAAACTTTACACCCATGTTGACTTTTGCACCCCAAACCGAAAAAGGTGTCTAAGTACACCCCAAATTTCAATTACACGTAACAAAAAATATACTTTCTTCACGTAACCGATCAAAAGTGACCGGCTAAGGCTGTAATGTTTATTACAGAGGGGTAAGCTTGGTACTTTACATTTATTTTACACAATCCCCCTTCTCTCTCTCTCTGTTAAACCCACACTCCTACACTGAGTCAACTCACCCATACCTCCACCATCCTCTCCTCCGCCCTCCTCTCACTCACTGGTCTGTTAGGATATAACATCATCTTTCGACTTGGGTAAAATCCATACCCACATCTACATAATAATAACACTGTATTTGTACTAATCCAACACAATTATCTGCGGATGTAAAAGACAGCCCCTTAATACCTCTATGATTGAGCTCTGGGGGAGATGTGAGCAAACAAGGGGTTTTTCATGACAACAGTGAACACTTACTCGATTGGCAATATGGTCTTGTGACACAACTTACAGCGTCTTTATGAAATTCATCTGGACTAACACCAATTTCTTCAAGACGAGGAGGCACTGCTGTAAGACTTGCTGGCCACGGTTCTAGTCCAGTCCCCTTTTTCTTGTGCATCTCTTGTTTTCTCAAATTAAATGGTAGAGTATCATACAAGAAGAAAACAATCATGACCATGACAATGATGATGATAGTGATGCCCAAAGGACCAATGTCTAGATAAATAATAATTAGAATCATCAGTAATCCTAGTATAAACACAACATTAACAATCATCATATATGAAGGGAAGTTGTTTTTCTTCTTTTGACAAGCTATGTGGTACAAAGTTATTAACTATTAAATCCTGAAAGATCATGTTTGAGGAGGCATAAATATGGCAACTTTGATCTGGTCTGTGTTTGTAGTAGTCCAGAATGAATTATTTACTAAGAAATGAGACCATAGCAGTGTCTGATTATAAAAATTGATACCAAGCTTCACTTATAAGAGGATGAACATTAGGACTATCAGTTATTTTGGCCAAAGGAAAAACATCTAAACTTGTATAATAACCTTTGTATATATCGAAGAGTTAAGATGTCATCCAAATGGAACATAACCTTATAGCTTTCTCAAAACTAAGAAATGCAAAAGGTCTGCAGTATGAAATTTGCACAAATCATAAAATCCTTTGAAGTGAGCAAACAGGGGATTTCATAAAGACGCATCAATTTAAACTGTATGTTAAAAAGACAAAAACCCATAATTATCACCATATTATCATAATTCATAAGTCTTCCTCCCCATCACCATTATTGAATTCAAGCCACTTCTTTGACTTGCAATACTTGATCAGAAAATACCATCCAATTGCCCCCAAAGTCATCAACCCACTGATCAAATAAACAATTTTTGTAGCAATTGCCATTATCAGCACCAGAAACCCAGAAGGAATCAAGCACATAATCACCAGCCCCGGCAGCCTCATCGAAACTCGATACGGCCGCTTCATTACTGTAAACTTCCTCCTCAACCAAACAAAAGAAGCAAATTCCAACAACATACCCAAACTATACAAAAAATTAGTTGCACCAATTATATCAGTAAATTCCATATAGGAAACTCCCAATGTGATCACAGTAGCTAATAGTATCCCCACCCATGGAGTATTAAACCATTTCGATCTTAACCCGAAAAATTTAGGCAAAAATCCCAAATCCGCCATACCCAAATTTTTTGTCAAAAATTTAGGCAAAAATCCCAAATCCGCCATTTTTTGGGATGAATAGTGGGGATTGCAATTGGACCAGAGAATGTGATTGCAGTTTGGGAGACTTGGAGGGGGGCAAGGTTTGAGTTGGGAAAGGCAAGAGCAAGATGAGTCAGAGACTCGAAATGGAGAGGCAGAAAGATTGACGGAGAGATTGGGAAGGGAAAAGAAAGAGTTTTTAGGAGAAATGCAATTATGCTGCTGATGAAGAGAAGTGGTGGGAGGTTGAGGGGAGAGGAGAGGTGGAGTTGTGTTCAAAATGGAGGAGAGAGTGAGGATGATGATGAATTGGAGAAGATAAGGAAAAGACTTAAACACCCTTCAGATCCACACGTGTCTTAGCCGGTCACTTTTGACCGCTTAAGTGAAAAACGTGTGCTTTTTGTTACGTGTGTCGACGTCGGGATTTTTACTTGTCCCTTTTCTGTTCTTGTTTTTTGGTGTTCTCATGTTAGTTGAGATTTGTTTGAAAAAATAAGTTGTGAAAAGGTCCGATATGTATATGTCGACGATTGGATTGTAAGAGTCGCCAGTTGGTATTTTTAAATGGTTGCACCAACTCAATCGAGAAAAGGTTTGCACATTAACCTAGTGATGTGACACTATTTGACTGGTCTGTGAAACCGAGATTCGTTAGGGTCCGGGAGCTTGATTATGCGGAGGGAAGGTGTTAGGCACCCCCCGACATCTGTGTTACCACAGTGACCACCACTTTTCAATTAAACTATTATTTGAATGTGTCAATGTGCAATTATCTGGAAGTAGTGCTATGTCTCGTTTGCACCTATATACAAAAGGTTTGAATTTTGTATAAAAGTTCAGTTTTAAGAAGATATAGCAGTGATGTTTTGTAAAAGAGGTTTTTTCAAACTCTTATGTTCAATAGTAATTGAGGCCTTTGATACTTCTATTTTATTGTGTGTTCGGCTTGATTGTTTTTATTTTTGAGATGTGAAGCATCTTCGAGAGAATAAGATACATAGCAGTGTCGAATTCTTTGTGGATATGAGAGCCGTCTAAGGAAATTCAAACACCGTGAATAATTTACAAGCCATGTACAGCTGAAAATGTCCATCACGGGAACCGAATCTAGATTCAGAAGACTGAATCTGTGATCACATGATTCTTAGGCTCGCATGATGTTGCAGTTTGTATGAAAGCTGTAAACAGTTATATATATATAGAAGCTGTAAATATATATATATAAACGATCAACCACCACGGAGTAAATTCCATGGGGGATTGGAAATGTAAATATATTAAAGCTATATATATATATATATATATATATATATATATATATATATATATATATATATAGACAATCAACCGCCACGAAGTAAACTCCAAGCGGGACGAAATGTAAACATATAAAAGCTGTAAATATATATATAGAAACGATCAACCGCCACGAAGTAAACTCCAGGCGGGACGAAATGTAAATAAAGTAGTAAAAGGCTACGAAGTAAATTCCAGGACTGACAGAAATGTAAATATATATATAGATATATATAAAAGCTGTAAACGCACCGGATATTATATCCAGGCTCAATCAAACAGAGTTTGATGGTAATAATATATATATATATATATATATATAAGCAGTAAACGCTCCAGATATAAATCCAGGCTCACCGAACAAAGTTCGATAACAGTTTATATATAAGTATATATAAACAATAAACGCTCCGGATGTAAATTCAGGCTCAATCGAGGCATAACTCGATAATGTTAGTACAAATATATATATAAGTATATATATACAAAAGAAATAAAAAGCCACGGACCGAAGTCTGGGCATACGCACACAACACGACTCTCAACGTGAACAACTGTGTGTGCAAGAAGTGGAGAAAAGACTTTAAGTAACGTAAGAAGCCTTACAGTGGACTGCCAAAGAAGACTTCAATAGCTTTAAATGGATGAACACTCGTTTTCCACCGGTAAAAAAGTAGCCAAATATAAGCTCACAAGTGTTTGAAATAAGAAAGCATTTAATTTATAGTGTGTACAGAGCAAATTGAACATGGCTTTCTCGCCTATTTCTCTTAAAAAATGGCCACCCCAAGCCCTCTATTTATAGAGGGGGGAGCCGTAGGTGTACCTGCGGCAGCAGCAGGTGTACCTGTAGCTGCCCGGGGTACCCCGGGCAATGTGGGTCCCTTCGTCTCGAAGTACGTGCACTCTGACAACGCGTTATTCGCTCGAACGTTCATAACTTTCAATCCGGGAGTCCAATGGAAGCGTGCCAAACCATTCTAGAAAGCTCTTTCCGAGGGCTATGCAATGACATAGGATTTGCTCTTTTTAAATCCAGGAAGATGGGTCCATGACCAAAATGGCATTTTCGAGTTTCCGTCAGGCAGTCCGTTGAGCCGTTTTGCGTAGTTTGCGTTTGAAAATTAAGATATGGTTCTTGTGGGACTTCTTTTGAAGCAATTTGAGTTGAAATGAGTGTATTTGATTTGATTTGAAGTTGAGTTGGCAAAATGACCATTTTGTCCCTTTCGGGGTTATCTTCGATTTTTGCACAGTTGTAGCAGTCTTTTTTCAGGGTTATCTCTGAAGTTGGCCTGCTGTTGACTCTGACTGTCCTCAGAGTTATCTCTGAGGTTGGTTTGACCTCTTGTGGTTATCTCCAAGCTTTGAACTTGATCCCCAGGGGTTATATCCGGGGTTGGAATTGATTTCCTCGGGGTTATCTCCGGGGTTGGAAACTGGTTTCCCGGGATTATCTCCGGGATTGGAAACTGGATCTCCCGAGGCTATCTTCGGGGTTGGAATTGATGTTGTGATCCTCCATGGTTATCTCTGGAGTGTGAAAAAGATGTTTTTGTCCTCCTGCATAGTTAGTAACAGGAAAACGAAATTTCGAGTGTTTACAACGTGTAATTGAAATTTGGGGTGTACTTAGACACTATTTTCGGTTTAGGGTGTAAAAGTCAACATGGATGTAAAGTTTGGGGTGCAAATTGTTTTTGTCGTTTTAGAAATACCATTGCTCTTATGTTCAAAAGAAAACCAAACTATCAACTCCTGTAGAAAACATAAAAGAGCTGATGAGTGAACAATTTAATTAAGGCTGAATGACACTTCTGTCTTCAAGTTGTCACTCACTTTTAAAGTCGTCTTTAAAGTTCACTTTTCGTCGGTTAGGTTCTTAAAGTGACATTTTTTTGGCGTTTCTGTCCCTTTTACCTGATTTGTCTGTAACCCGACCCATTTAGCTTTTACCCCATTCGACATTTTTTGCACTTCTGTTCCTCTAAGTTATCCGATTTTATTTAATTTATTTTCAGGATTTTTTTTTTCAGGAAATTTTTTTTTTCAGAAAAAAATTTAAATTTTTTTTTATTTAAAAAAATGAGTAAAGTTTAAAAATATATATTCAAAAATATAAAACTTTATTTTAAAAAAAAATGAGTAAAATTTCATAAAACATAGATTAAAAAAAACAAAACTTTATTTTTGGAAAAATATTAATTTTTTTAAAAATGAGTAAATTTTCATGAAATATAGATTCAAAAAATAAAACAAAAAAATGATTTCTAGAAAAAAATAGAATTTTTAATTTTTAATAAATTGTGCGAAGTTTCATGAAATATAGATTTAAAAAAAGAAAACAAGAAAATAAAACAATATTTTTAGAAAAAAATTAATTTTTATTTTTTTAAAAATGAGAAAAGATTTATAAAATTAAAATTTAATTTTTAAGAAAAATTAGAAATTTTTATTTTTAAAATATAATAATTAAAGTTTCATAAAATATAGATTAAAAAAAAAGTTTAAAATAAAAAATGTAAAATAAATTTAAAGTAAATGAGTAAAAAAGTAAATAAAGTAAATGAGTAAAATTTCTTAAAATAAATTTACCCATCTTTTAAAAAATAAAAAATTTATATTTACTTTTTTCTGAATCTATATTATATGAAACTTTACTCATTTTAAAAAAATAAAAAAAAAAGTATTTTTCTGAAAAATAAAGTTTTTATGTTTTTTATTTTATAATTTTTTTAAATCTATATTTTATGAAAATCTACTCCTTTTTAAATAAAATATAAATTTCTATTTTTTTTTTCTGAAAATAAAGTATTATTTTTTATTTTACATTTTTGAATCTATTTTTATGAAACTTTACTTATTGTTTTTTAAAAATTAATTTTTTTATTTTTTCTGGAAATAAAGTTTTATTTGTTTAAATCTATATTTTATTAAACTTTACTTATTTTTACAAAAATAATTTTTTTTTTGAAAATATTGTTTTTTATATATTTTCTTGAATCTATAATTTATTAAACTTTATTCATTTTTAAAAAAATATTAATTCAATTTGTTTTTGAAAATGAAGTTTTAATTTTATACTTTTTTTAAATCTATATTTTATGAATTTTACTCATTTCTAATTTTTTTTTGGTTGAAAATAAAGTTTATTTTTTCGAATCTATATTTTATGGATCTTTACTCATTTTTTTAAAAATAAAAAATTCTAATTTTTTCTAAAAATAAAGTTTTATTTTTTTGAATCTATATTTTATGAAACTTTATTCATTTTTTTAAAAAATAAATTAATTTTCCTTCTTTTATGAAAATAAAGTTTTAATTTTTTGAATCATTTATTCATTTATTAAAAAATAAAATTTTCTATTTTTTTAAAAATATAGTATTATTATTTATTTTATTTTTTTGAATCTATATTTTATGAAAATTTACTAATTTTTTAAAAATAAAAATGTATTTTTTTTAGAAAATAAGTTTTTATTTTTCGAATCTATATTTTATGAAACTTTACTCATTAAATTTTTTTTTTCTAAAATTAAAGTTTTATTTTTTTGTATTACTTTTTTCAATCTATATTTTATTAAAATTTACTCAATTTTTAAAAAAACATAAATTTTCTATTTTTTCTGAAAATAAAGTTTTTTCTTTGAATATATATCTTTTTTGAAACTTTACTTTATTTTTAACAAAAATAAAATTTTCTATTGTTTGAAAATAATTTTTTTTTAAAAAATAAAATCGGGTAACTTAGAAGGACAAAAGTGCAAAAAATGTCGAATCGGGTAAAGGATAAATGGGTCGGGTTTGTTCGGGTTATAGTCAAATTGGGTAAAAGGGACAGAAACGCCAAAAAATGTCATTTTAAGGACCTAAATGACGAAAGATTATCTTTAGGGACAACTTTGAAAGTGAGTGGTAACTTGGAGGGATACAAGTGTCATTTAGCCTTTAATTGACTTTAAGGTTTTTTTTTTATGAGAAACAAAAGTTTGTATATAAAAAAAGCTAGAAGCAACAGGGGGTGCCACCCATGTACAGGAAAATTACATGAAGGCAGGAAGACTCCCGCACCACCGTAGCATGAAATCTACCTCATTGCTGAAGACAACTCTGACAAAAATATAACAAAAGCAACAAATGACCCAAAGAAATCAGCCTTTTGCCAAAATAAAAAAAATAGAAGAAACAACAAGAGATTAGGCTTTAGAAATAGGTTTAGAATTGGGTAGAAGTTGAGGAGAATTGAGAGGAAGATAAACAAGCAATAACAGTCAAATAATATCATTGATCAGTTTTTGCCTCCCAAGAGGGGATTACAAATATATAAATACTAATCCTACTGCATTCTAAAACCATCTCGGACTCTAATTTGGCTAACTACTAAAATTAATGAATCAAAATAAATCTAATCCTAGAATAATCTCCTCTCGACTCCTAGGCATGGTCTTCCAAAGCCTTCTATATTAGTCCAACCATGTTGGCCGAGCTTGTCTTGCATTAATTCTCTTTATCGGAAAGAACACATCCTCGAGTTAAGAACTGGACCAAGAATACGATCTTCACTGAATTAGGAATTGAACAAAGAATAACATATTCGTTAGAAGTTGCTTCAGGATAACTGAGCCCGCTGCATGTTTGAGCTTCAATGGTTGATCTTTGATTGGGACAAACTTCATCTCATAATTACCATGCATGAAGGGATATGTATTATTCCTTCCGTCTTATATTAAATGTCCTAATTTCCTTTTTAGGATGTCCCAAAATAATTGTCCTATTTATATATTAATAACTATTTTTATCTTATTCTTCCTCTTATACCCTCATAATCTTTTTATTCAACTTTTATTGGAAACTGAATTAATGTGAAAATGTTTACATTGGAAATTGGTGTATACTATACTATTTTCACTATAACATCTCTTTCTATTTAATGTACTTATTGGGAATGTGAGAGTTAAAAAAAATGTATCTAGAGAATTAAATGACGTGGAAAAGAGTAATTATTGGGGTCATAGAAAAGTGAAGAAATGCTTCAATTAGTAAGTAGTAATAACAAGGATAATTTACTAATTTAGGTAAAAGAAAATTTTATTAATCAGTATGCCGAAACCAATTGCGACGTTTATTTCGGTACGGAGGGAGTATTATATTTGCAAAGATGTAACTTTCTATCAAAAAAACTAGTCTGCCAAACATAATGTGACACTTTCACGGTAGCACATTAAATTTCGTTGTATCAACTAATTTACTAATGGAGAACGTCACTAAACACTTTTTTAAGAACATTAAGATTGTTTACCCATGCTTCCTTATAAGATTAGGATGAGGCCATGTGTTCAATCCTCCCAGTTTGTGAACAGCATCCTCGTACACAACATTTGTACAATTGCAATAATTAATGATCAAGCTACGCAATTGACCATTCCATCTTGAACTTTGTTTTAGAAAAGTCTATTAAAAGGCTATTCCTGTGCTAATCATTTTTAAAAGGATCTCGATGAGTTGTGAAAAGAGTGAGCACAACAAGACATAGCTGACCACCGTAATTGACTCATATTAGCAACATTTTCATCTTCCGCTTCCAAATCACTTGATGGCTCTTTTTAGGGGCTAGCTGTAGCAATCAATGATTAGGGACAAGGTCTTGTCACCCGCTTAAGCGCTAGGCGTTGTTGAACATTTTTCAGTTCTCTTTCTTTCTCTGATATGTAGTGCTGATCGTTTTTGTTTTGTTTTGTTTTTTTAAACATTGTCGATCAACTCAAAAGCAAGGATTCTTTGTTAACCTGACTAACTGCTTATCACCGCACTGAATGCTCAGATTCTTTGAGGCCCTTAGGGATTCACTCCTTTATAACTTGTGTGTTTTGAGTTATCTATGATTATTTTCGTTATTTTTATGACTTGAAAATATTAAATTGTACTGTTTGTCAGATGTTTTTATTTCTCTTGTATTATCTATTTTGTTGAATGGTTTTATCAATCTTATATATATATATATATATATATATTTATGTATAACACTAAACACATAAATATGTAAATATTTAATAGTAAATATATGTCGAATCCCCCGCACCCGAATCTCCATATTTTGAGATTTGGCGAATCTTCGTATTTCCGTATCACGCAACTGTATCCCCACACCCGTAGACGTGCTTCTTAGCCAATCAATCTATTTGTGTACATATGTGACTAACTTATCAAAAAATAATACTACCCATGTTCCATTTGCAAATATATATAATAATACCAAGACTCTTTTTGTGGAACAAAAGGAGTAATAATAGTAACAATATCAAAAAATGGGACTCTTAGTAAAATAGAGGAAGTAATAATAATAAAAAATAAAATATGTATATTTACATATTAACTTATCAAAAAATATGTACATACTTACTTATATAATAGTAATAATAAACTAATAATAAATAAAATTTGTATCTATACATACTAACATGTCAAAAAATAATAATAACTATTGTTGAGGAACAGAGGATGATGTAGAGTAGTAGTATTACTAGGAGGATTGGTTTTATGTAAATCAAAACTGTCCCATCATATTTATACTAAATTGCAATATAGACGCAAATGTTTCAATTTTTACGGTGTAATAGCCAATATTTTAATATCAAGTGGGGTTTCAAGGGTCAAAATAATCAAGTTTCCTTTCTTGTGGTGAAGGTTTTACCCTTGTTTTAGGGAATATATTTTTAGTATACAAACTGACTATTTCGCCCCTTAAACGCACACATAATATGTATATGATTCATTTATTTTGATCAAAATTGGTCAGAGGGGACAATTTTGCAAAAAAATTGAAACATTGGCTATTATATTGCAAAAAATTGAAACATTATCATCTATATTGCAATTTAATATCAACATGAGGGGACAATTTTCCATCGGTTTTATAACTATTAGCTTCTTTTTTTGTATATATGTACTTTTTAGAGTGTCTTAAGAACTTATTGTTCAATTATTATGTAATACAGCATTAGACAGGTCTGCGAGATGTTTATATTATTATTTGGACCATGCTATGTGTTCTAGATGGTATTTTTGTATTATCTAATTGATTCATCTTCTTCTTGTTCTTATTATTCAGAATTTTTTCATTTTCTGTAAAAATGTGAAGCTCCTAACTAGCATAATGGTGTGTATCGTGAACGGGAACCAAAACCATAACCGAAACCGAGTAAATAAAAAAACTTCTGAAATAGAAGAGTGACCTCCTCAATTGTTGAAGTTAGACGAACCAGTTGGTGACTTATCAGAAGCTACTTTACAATTAAGATTAGTATGTGGTTTTTCTCTTTTTTTGTTGTTTCACTTGTTTGGCATGAAACCCTTGGTAAGAAACCTGGCTAGCAAATCTTCCTCCATTTGAAATACTGATTGAATGCTATCTCCTAAAAACCAAACTAAGTTTTAAAATTTCAGAAGCAATTTGAGGTTTCAAACCATTCCCGTGCATAGCAATCTGAACCTCTTTATCCCAAGCAAATTCAAAACGTGTGGACAACTGGTAGAACTTACAAGTGTATTCGGCAACGTATAGCTGTTTTCTCGTAACTAAATAAAGAGTAGAAGACTTCGCTTCTTGTCATTGGTTGGAAGAAAGTGCTTAGTCATGGGCCGGCCTCATTGAAATCTTCATCTCATGCCTAGTTTGGACCTCTTCTTTATCCGTCCTACAAAAATTTGCTTCCTCATTGACTCGCCATACGTGTGCTGTTCCTTTGACAATTCTTATTCAATTGCCTATTATAGTTATCTGTATTGTGTCTTGAGAAGAAGGGATGTTGTAGTTGCGTTCCTTGAATATTATTAGTAACCATCTGTATCTGCTTTCGATCTTGAGTTTTGGAAGTTGAAACTAAACTCCTTTTTTGTGTCTATTGTAAAATTAAACAATCAATTGATTCCTTTAAAGAATTTATCGTCTCAAAAGTACTAACTCTTGTACAAAAATCTTCGTTAGTAACTCGTTCTTGAATAAACTTGTCGAATTTTGCATTCACTTCCGTAACACTCTAACCTTAGACCAAAAAAGAAACAAATTGACAATGAAGTAACAAATGATCAACCGACTTCCAGTCTTTCTTACACATGTAGTATCGGTTCACTAAGAACAAAATGCTCCTCCACATTAACTCTATGGTTAAAATACACTACATTAATGTTGTCCATGTGAAGAAACACTCCTAAACCCCAAGTTACCTGCCAAGGATGTTGGATCCTCCACATCATCCACCTGAATAAGATCACTTTTTACTGAAATAAGCCTTTTTTTGATTGGGATAATGACGAAAAAAACAACCAAATTCGGTTGTGCTAATTTAAACAACAATGTCTACTCTTTTGGTCTACAACATTCAAATTTGGTTGAAATAGTTCAATTTTCCCATTTTGTTTAACATAGGTTTGTTGACTTTGTTTGACCAAACGGAAATGCATACATGGCTTTTTCTTAATTTTTTTCTCATTCTCATGTGGAGCAAAAGAAAATCAAAATATTAAGTATTAATTACTGTATTTATTACTCAATTATAAATATTCTAGTTCAATGTAATTATATTTTGTTATGTTAGGTGTTAGAATATTCTAGAGTATTAGTTATTTTATGTCATAGATAATTTCTAGGATTTTATTTCTTTATTTAATTAGATTACTTAATGTTTTACTTGGTTATTAAGTATTACAGTTTTTCTTATTCCTATATAAACCATTATAATCCATCATTATTAGATATTGAATGATTGATTAATATGGATTTTTAAGCCTTGTGGTTGTGGCTGTTAGCCTAATTATCTGCTTTTAATCCCTTTTATTCCTTCTTTCATCTTTGTCCTACATGGAGGAAGATGTGATGTTCTATTGTATATTGTATTTAATTTGTAATATTCAGATTTTAGTTGTTAGGATTTTTTAGCCTTTACTTTAAGCTAGTTTTAGGCTCTAATAAGGGATTTTAAATTAGTATCAATTAGGAAGATTTAAGGCGTAATTTTAGATATTTAAATTATGCATTTATTTTTAGTTTTGACTTTCCTTTTCGGTTGTAAATTTGTATCCGCTTTTATTATAAAAGCGTTTCCAATATTACATTGTAGGATAGCTTTTGATTAATAAAAAAAATTATCTTTGGGTTGTCTCCTTTCTCTATGGTGGATTCCAGAACTTATTTTCTTGTAGATTCAAGGTTCCCTAATGGTAACTAGGGTTTTTTACTTGATGGATTCTAGGTTTCGTCAGTGCTATAACAAAATCTAGCCCCCATCTTCTGTCTTATACCTATGAAAGTGGTAGTAGAACTTCTCTTTGACTTTGATCCTAAGAAGGATCTTATGCTCGAATGGAGCCGCGGGAGCAAGAGGTTCATATAAACAATAGGAATCACATAGATGAAGTTCTCATAGTCAGTCTGTTATTGAACACGTACTTATTTGGAGGGATTTTAAATATTTTGGAGCACTTCCAAAATTTGATGGTATGTATAGTTCTTAATACTTTCATGATTTTGAGACTTTTCTAGATTTACATCCCATTGAGCAAGTGGGAGAATCCACATAGGATTATCGAAAGAGTGATCCCCTAATTGCCATGTAAAAGAGGGGTACCTCATTTTGATAATGCTGGGGTGGATACCAAATGAGGATCCCCTCCCTATTTATAGCCTACATAAGAAGTTTCTATAATTTACAAGTATCCCTAGCATTCTAGAGCTATCCTAGTCCTATTCTAGAACTATTTTAGAACATTCTATCAGCTTACAATTATTTACAATTATCTCGAGTATTCTAGGGCATTCCTATAATACTCCACACTATTCTAGAATATTCCATAACTAGTAGAACCAACTACTAGCCTCAAGAATATTCTAGAGACTTGCACATATTGTTTTTCAAATAAGCTCCAAGTAAGTGCCTGCGTGGTTCCCGCGTGGCAAAACCTCTAGATTCTTCTGTGGTATGTGAAATTCTCCCCCACCTAAATTTGTGATGCCCTCGTCACGAGCTTTGGTCTCAAACCTCCTAATGTGTTCGTCATTATTTCTCGTTGTTCGTCATTATTTCTCGTTTCAACATCATCCTACTCCAAGTGACCCACTAGCCAAGAATGAAAAAAGAATTATTAGAAAGGATACATGTATAGCCGAAGCAGACTTATTCCTCGCGCCAAGGAGCATTCTCCGCTGGCACAAGAATAGCAAATAGGTGGTGGCAAAGCCCATCAAACTATGCATATGTCCGCGATCCAACAAGCTCTCGCCTGGTGTTAGCTTCGTCCCTTTCATGAAGTCAATTACCAAGCAACTTGCTTGTGCCTTCCCCTGTTGCACTAGAGGTGTCTCGCATATGGCATGTCCATCATTCCCGGAGATCACTAACACTCCCCAATATGGTATTAGCGCTGAATTATACTTCTCCGTGAAGTCCATTCTTAGGACGGCTTTGTAATCATCCATGTCGATGACGGTGAAGTCGGCCTTTCGAGTCTATGCTCCCATGCGTAGTTCAAGTCCTTTTACTATACCATGGGTTTGTTGTTCCTCAGAATTGATAGTCTAAACCCATCCTTCATCGTTGGTTGGTTTAAGCCCTAACATTTTTCACATGTTAGGAGTCAAAAAGTTACGTGTGGCCCTTGAGTCCACCAATGCTTGCACAACCTTACTCCCAACTTCCATGTTGACATATCGAAAGCCCGCCCTTCATGTTTTCTTGCTGTTGTCGAATCTAGACTCTGTCCTTGGCATCCCACTTTACGCTCATCTTTGGCATCTGCAACGCTCCCTTAGGTTGCTCACCCATGCCATTCGACGATACTATGCCAAGCAAAGCCTTCCGTTGTGAGCAATCTCTGATGAAGTAGTTCCCACCACACCTATAACATCCAGAGAAGGATTTAGCACCATCTTTTGCACGATCCTTCCTTGGTGACTTTAGCCCCTCATTACCCTGAAAGTTGCGTATTGGTCTCCTATCACTCGCCCGGTGAGGAGTGGACTTAACCTGCACTGAGTTGAGGAGTTGAAGAGCTCTTATTGTAGATTCCTCCTAATGTTCCCCTTTCTGGATCAACACATTAATGACTTGGTGCTTAGAACACTCTCTCGTCCAATGAGATCCATTAGATATGAAGCAATTGTCTCGCGACTTCTTGTTTTTCTCAAAACTTCTACCTCCTTTGTCTTGATTGTTGACTCTACTTCCATTCCCCTTAGGGTTGGTAGGTGTCGTCCTCTTTTCTTCAACCTTATTCCCATTGGTACAGTTGCCCTTGAGTTTAGAGAGTTCTTTTTCGCTTGGACGGTACTACACCAAAGTTTCCGCAACTGTCAAGGCGGTAGCCACATCCTTCACGCCATGACGCTTGAGGTCTTGGGAACCCATGACTTCAAACCGTCCTTGAAGTTGAAGAATAGATCATCCTCGCTCATGTTAGAAATTTGGAGTATAAGATTAGTGAACTTCTTCACATACTCCCGAATTAAACCATGCCTGAGTTCCTTTATCCTTTTTCGGGCATCACGGCCAACATTCTCAGGATAATTAAGAACTAGTGAGAATGGACTTCTCCTTTAAGATTGAGTTCATGAACTAGTTCTCACTAGTTTTCCTTTAAGATTAAGAACTAGTGAGAATGAACTCGAATGTTGGCGCAGGAAGTGGCCAACATTCGAGTTCCGCCTTTAAGAGATCCCACGTGTTGATGGTGCATGTGCCTTTCTCCATCTCGGCACACTTCCCGCGCCACCAAACCGTAGCAATGCCAGTGAAGTAGAGAGAAGCCGTGTTTAAAAAATGGAATAGAATAAGTTTAGATCTAGTGAGAATGGACTGGAGATTAAGAGGATAAGATCATAGTTAAGTCGTCGCCTAGGCGACGCCTAGTCGACCAGTCGCTGATGAACAGGTAAGGCGAGCGACGACTTGGACGATGCCGAAAAGGCGAGCGCCTTGCGAAACAAGGCGTCGACTTGGACCGAAAGGCGACGCCTTCGTCGACTTGGACAGAACGGCGACGACTTGGCCTCTATGGGTCGACCCAAATGGCAAAATCTGAACTGGGTCTTAAAATAAAAACGACGTCGCAAGCTAAAAGGAACAGTACTGATAAAACAAGCCCTAGAAAAGTCAATCGATCAATCGATCGATTACCGAGAGGCGAGAGCTATCAGCTAAGACAGAGACTGCTTAGTGCTTACCGAATCGAGCGAGCGAGAGCGAGAGCGAGAGCGAGAGCGAGTGAGTTGACAGTTGAAGAAGGAAGCGAGTTGGTCAGAGTTGGCAGTCGGCAGTCGGCAGTCGGCGACTCGGCAGTTGAAGAAGGAAGCGAGTTCTTCCCTTTTTTGTTTTCGGCAGTCGACAGGTTTGGGTAATAACTAATAGTCTAATACGCGTTGGGTATTTGTTGTATAATCTTTGCTGTATAATTATATATAATATTTGCTGTATAATAGTTGCTGTATAATTATTATTTGCTATATAATTATTATACTTGTTTGTTTTTTTTTTCTTTCTAATAATTCATTTTTGTTGAGTGCCCACTGGCAGACTGGTTCTTAGCTTGTTATGTTTTCTGTTTGGCTTAATTTTTTTTCCATATCATTCATTTCTAATAATTATAATGCATGACTGTTAGTACTACTATTAATTATATGTAAATTAGTACTACTAATGCAATAATGCATGACTGTTAGTAATAATTTTGACCTTAACTAATAACTATTATTATTTTGAACTATTATTTGTATTACTACTATTATTTGTGGGTGCATTATGAGACTGTGAATTCTATATAAATATTATATTTTATGTTTGTCTTATATTTTGCTTTTGATTGTATTGTGTAGACAGTAAAATGGCGGAAAGTTCGGTGACCGATAATTATGATATAACGAAGGACCCTAAAAGAAAAGCTAAATCGAACGATCCGGGTTGAAAATATGGATATTGGCCGGATTTAAGTAATAAGGATGTCGTGCGATGTACACTTTGTGGGAAGAAATGTCATTCGGGCATCAAAAGGCTCAAACATCTAGCCGGAAATTATGGAGATGTAGCTAAGTGTCCCAAAACAACAGAAATTATGAGGGAGATGCAAGCGGCTTTGAATAGTAAAAAGAGAAACAAGTCATTTGAGCTAGATGATGATGATTATGTAGTAGAAGTGCAAGAAGAACAATCATCTGCTCGTCCAAGCATGGCTTCCAATACTTCTACCACTATCCCAAGTTCTGGGACGGCTTCTAAAAGGAAGAATACTGTATTTCAATTCCAAGTTCCACAACCAAAAGCTAAGACGGTTGAAGCACTTCTAAGGAAGACTCCCGAAGAAGTTGTAGAGGAGAGACATAGCAAGCGTTTGAGCCAAACGAGTATTGAAAGTCGGTTGAGGACACCGGAGGAAAAGGAGAGTCCAAATGCACGTTGCCGATTTTTTCTACGAATGTGGCGTACCATTCAATACTGCAAATTCAAGGAGATTTGAAGTAATGGTCGAGTCCATAGGGCAATATGGGCCAGGTTTCAAGCCTCCAACGTATCACGAGTTGAGGGTTCCTTTACTTGAGAAGGCAAAGAAGAAAACCGATGACTTAAAGAAAAAACATGAAGTTGCTTGGAAGAAATACAACTGCTCACTCATGTCGGATGGTTGGATAGATAAGAGGGGAAGACACTTATTGAATTTTCTTGTTAATAGTCCGGAGGGGACTTATTTCATGGGTTCTGTTGATGCCTCCAGTCAGTCTCAAAATGCCACAATGTTGGCAAATCTACTTGATAGCAAAATCGAGGAAATTGGCCCCGAGTATGTTGTTCAGGTGGTCACAGACAATGCCTCTAATTACAAGGCAGCGGGACATACTAATGGAGAGGAGACCTACACTGTTTTGGACACCTTGCGCCGCTCACTGCCTTGACCTTATGTTAGAGGACATAAGCAAGTTGATGCAATTTCAGCTCACAATCACAAATGCAAGGAGAATTACAACATTCATTTATAGACATGGTCGTCTTCTCAGTGCGATGAGGGAGAAAACGAATGGGAGGGATCTTGTGAGATCCGCAGTTACTAGATTTGCTACAGCTTTTCTCACCTTGCAGAGTTTGTACAAGAATAAAGATGCATTGAGGCATTTGTTCATCAGTGAGGATTGGTCAAAATCAAAGTTGTCGGCTACTGAAGCGGGGAAGAAAGTATGTAATACTGTTATTTTAACAACATTTTGGCATACTGTTGAGGATTGCATTAGGGCGTCACAGCCACTTCTTATAGTCTTGAGGATTGTTGATAGTGATGAGAAGCTTGCTATGCCTGAAGTTATTGCTGCGATGGAATGCGCAAAGAAAAAAAATCAAAGATGCATTTAATAACAAACAAAAACTGTATAAGAAGGTGATTGAAATTGTTGAGCGGCGATGGGAAAATCAAATAGAGTAAAAATTATATGGGGCTGCGTTGTTTCTCAATCCAGGCAAGTACTTTGATATCAAAGAGGAACGTCGGTTGTTTGCTAATGCTTTACGAGACGACTTCAATGACGTTCTTGCAAAGATGGTGTCCGAGTTAGATTTGCTAGACAAGATAAGCAATCTAGCCGATAACTATGATGCTTCTCGCGATACTTTTGCAAGAGAAATGGTGATTAGGCAACGGAAAATAAAGAATCCTCGTACGTATATTAAAATATATATAATAAGATATATTTTGATGATGATTTATATACATTCTTCATTTCCTCCCTTTAAAAATATTTATATTTCTTTTAAATGTTTGCTAGTTGATTGGTGGAATGCTTTTAGAGCGCGAGCTATTGAGCTATCCTCATTTGCAAAAAGAATTCTAGGCATATGTTCTTCTTCCGGTTGCGAGCGCAATTGGAGTACATTTGAGTTTGTAAGTACTTTCTATTGTTAGTTCAAATTTCAAAAGGAATAAATCATTCACTATTTTTAAAATTTTATCATTATTATTATTTTTTGTTCTATTTATTTTAGATTCATACGAAGAAGAGGAATAGATTGGAACACAAACGATTGAGTGACTTGGTGTATGTCCAATACAATCGAAAGATCGACTCAAGGTTCCAAAAGAGGCGTGAACTTGGCAATAATTTTGATCCATTAGTCATTGATGACTTTGAATGGAGTAATGAATGAATCGATAATGATGCCGATGTTGTTCATCCCGGGAGAGATCTTACATGGAATGATGTGGATCGAGCAACCGGTGCATCCATCACGCTTGAGGGTCGCAATCTTTCAAGGAATGCTCGTGCTAATACTAGTAATAATCTAGTGACATACTCTTGACGTGGTGGTGGTTCAACTTCAAGGGAATCAAGGTTGATAGATTCCGACTCCGATAATGAAGTTGATGAAGAAGAGAGAATTCCAAATGATGATGAAGATGTGGAGGATGATTTTGGAGAAAGACCACCACCTACGCCTTTGAATGAGAGTAGTTCTCGTGGAAGAGATGGAGATGACCTTTTTTATGATGATTTGATTGAATGATGTTTTTAGACTAGTGTAGAGAGTCTAAATATTATTTTGGCTTGCTATGGTGGTGTTTTATTAGTTATTAGACTACATATTTGTGATGGTTGGTTACAACTCTATTTTCTATGTGGTGTTTGTTGAATTCTTCAACTCTTTTACTAATTTTTAATATCAAGTGAGTTGTTTTTGGATTGTTATTGATAAGTATTATGATAATTATGCCTTTAATGTTATTTCATAATGTTATGTTTTGAGTTTTAATGTATATAAAATTTTATTACCAATATACTTGTTAAGTAAAATAAATAACATATAAATTGCGCATTGTAAACGACTTGTCGCCTTCCAGATGCCATGGCGGTCGCCTTGTCGCCTAGGCGTTCAGGCAGTCGGCTACCGCCATGACTCGCCGTGGCGCCGTAACAACTATGGAGAAGATTAAGATTGAGTTTTTGAGAAGAATAGAAGAGCGTTTTGACTGAAACAATTCAACAAACACTTGGTGTTCAGTTGATAGATTTAGGCATAATTAGGAACTTGAGAAAACTTGAAGAAAAGAAGAAGAAGATCAGAAGACTGAGACAAAGAAGAGTATAGGAAACTTGAGCTAAAAAAGTTGCTCTGATACCAGATTGGCAAGACCCTTGGGGTAAGTCTCGGGCATAGAGAGAAGAATGCATATATTTAAGAGAGCTAAACTATAGAAAATAGGGTTAGAATCAAGGTAGAAGTAGTAGATAGAACTGAGGTTGGAAAAGAAGGGGAGGAAGAAGCACAACTTTGACTCAATTGAGTTCACGTTCGCAGAATTTCACTCATCATAATAGTCTGCCTCTCTTTTACTACATCATTATATTTTTATTACTCTACAATGCTTAAAAGACCATTGTACTCTCTAACTAACTATTTTCTACAGGATCACTGAAAACATGCCTCCACAAGGCTAAGTACCCTTATACTAATACTTATATACTAATTACTACTAAAGCCCTGACTCATCTTAGACAGGTTTGACATCTATATTTTTTTATTGTTAATGGATTCTGTTGCTTTTAAGCGTACGTGTGTTTGTTGTAATGTAGTTTTGGTCCAAAACTATTTTCTTTCTTGGTCTTGCAATGCTTGGGAATATTTATAACAACTGAAAAAAGATAGTGCAGCCTTTGTATCAATTTCATTACACATTTCCTCTCTTTAGTAGTCGATGATTGCTGAAAGTACGTTCCTCCTTACTAGTTATTTATTTTATTTTTTGTGCGGTGGGGGGTTATTGTACAGGTTTTCTTTGGTTCTTGCAATTCCAGGAATTGGTCTCCTTTTACTGGTCACTTGTGTGCTATCTCAAAAATTGTTCAACAATGTACTTTTAAATCTCCAATTATTTTCAGTTACTGTAAATAGGCCATTACTTGATCCATTCTCATGTAAGGAGATATATCTTTCGAAAGAAATGGTTTCTTTAATTTCATACTGCTGCTGTTCTTTACAATCATCAACAAATTGCTGCTAGTACTTCATAAATGCCTTTATGGAAATATTCTTGTATTTCTATTTGTGTGTAATAGCTTCTTTATGATGCTGAGAAGTTCTTTGCATTTTTATGTTGAGCAGGGGGTTTACATGCTCTGAATGTACATGCAAATGAATTTACCTATGAAGAATCCATATCCACGGGCAAAATTGTTAAAAGGGTTGAGTCTCCCATTGACAAGGTTCACGCCTTTAAAGATATCTTGCAAAAATGCAGCAATGACAAACAGAACCTTACAGTTTATATTGGAGACTCAGTGGGTGACTTACTTTGTCTCCTTGAGGCAGATGTAGGCATTGTGCTCGGTTCAAGTTCAAGCCTTAGGAAAGTAGGGAGTCATTTTGGTGTTTCTTTTGTTCCATTGTTCCCTGGCTTGGTCAAAAAGCAGAAAGAATACATAGAGGGAACCTTGTCTAGTTGGAAGGGGCTTTCGGGTATTCTTTACACAGTTGATAGTTGGGCTGAGATACATGCATTCATCTTGGGATCATAGAATAATTCTTTTGCTCCCGAACGCATCCTGTTAGTTAGGGTACATGAAGGAATTATTATATATGATATAGAACACATACAACTTGGTGGCTGATTTTATTGCAGGCCACAAATCAGCTATTTTCCCTCCTGTTATTATTCTACGGGATCTTTGATTCAGAGATGTATATTTTTATGTGGGTAAAATTTACATTCCCCATGGTATTCCTCATTATTTCAGTCATTGGAAAATTCTTTGATAATTCAAATGTAGAGCTGAATTTGCTATAATTTACTTTCAGGTAATCCAAAGTAATCTTTGTGCCGAATAATTTATAGTCCATATTCCATAGAGGAGGCAACTATGTTGTATTTTAAATTTTATGTTCGGATTTTAGGGCTAATTACTATTGATTGTTTGGCTGGAGAAGTGTCAATAGAGATGATTCATGCAGTTCTCATCATAATATGGAATAGTTTCTGCTATCACAGTGGCTTTATTGTACGACAAACTGTGATACTAGTTAACGGGGGGGGGGGGGGGTGTTTATATCAGTTGTTAAGGTGGGTTTAGAGTTGGCATGGGACTATGGAAGAAAGGCTTCCAGCGTGTGCTCTTGGAGGTTATTCTCAAGAGACTTTGGTTAACGATGCGATGAGATCCCTCTCAAAGTAACGGCAAGGCAAGGCAAGGCAAGGACCTTCGGGGAATGTCTTGAATAACATATCATATTTTTTTTATGATTCTATTCTTGCTTTTCATCCCAAAACCTTTAAATGAACAACTTTTTTATGCAACTATCTTATGTAATTTTTCATTATCTTTCTACTTTAAATGAACAACTTTTTCATGTAATTCTTCGATATCTTTCCGGATCCGTCATCCCAGGTCCAGGGGCTGAAAATTGCAACCTGACATCATTATCGACTTTCGAAGACAATTTGATAAAAAATGAGATGATATATCAAAAATTATGAAATAATAAAGTTTACAATGATTACTACTAAAAGGATAGTTTACAAGTTTTATCATTATACTGACTAAAATTAAAGGAATATATGTTAATTTTGAATTTTAAAATATTTTTAGTTGACTTTAAAAAGTCAATAATAATATTATATTTTGAAATAAAGAGAGTATTTTTTTTAATTTTTACAAGTTCTCTTTTTTTGCCAATTCGTTGTGCATTGTGGTACACGCACCTTAGTGTAGATAGTTTTTTCATCTCGCTAATTTTATTAATGACAATTTGGGCGTTTCACTAATTATGGTTGTTCATCTCATTTATCATATGATTTATACTATATTTCATCTGTTCTACTAAAAATGTCTCATTTGTAAATTTTAAATAGAGTTAAATGTACTTAGTATCCCCTAAGTTTATCTAATTTCGCACATTACATTATATACTTCAAAATGTAACACATTGCATACGAATATGTCCAAAATTCGTCGCTAAAAGCGAAGGGATTAGTATTTAAAAGTGATGGAATTTGCACTTTTAGTGATGGATTTTGGCTCGGAGGGTGATCTATATTAATTCGCTAAAAGTGTAGGATGCAAAGTGTCACCTTTTGAAGTGTAGGATGCAATGAAAAAAATGAAATAAACTTCGAGGATACAAAGTGTATTTAACTCTTTTAATTAAATATATATTTTTCTTTCATTTTTTTAAAATAAAATATAATTGAATGTGTAAATTAAACTTGAGGATTTCATGTCATTCCTATGCTATTATCAATAAAAGAGATTTTTTTTTGGGGTGAAATATATATTTTTTCTTCTTTGCTTCTTTTTTTCTTGGTGGAACAGAGGATTATGTAATAAAGCATAAAACAAAGTTTTAGACTAGTTGAATTGACAAGTGTTAGAAAATGGGTCGGGTCAACCCGTGGAGCGCCTATGTAGAGGTGACCAAAGGTTCATTAAACCAAACCAAATGTAACCACTCCTTGTCGATTAATCCTTTCATTTATTGTTCGGAGTAAGGCTGTAAAATGAGCAAACAGTTCGAACTCGATTTGTACTCGCTCGACTAAAAATTCGATTCGAACTCGACTCGAAATATAAATGAGTCAAATATGAGAACATTTTAAAGTTCGATAAATTACTCGAATCTCCTTAAATTATAATTTACTATTAATACTCGGATCATATTCGCTAAAAAAATTCAAACTGTTCGGGCTTGATTCGGAATCGTGCTCGACTCGGTAGCTAAATGAGCCTCAATCAAATCTTATTTTATACTCAATAAATTTTGTGAACCAAATCTGAGCAACTCAATACTCGGATCGACTCGGTTCGTTTACACCCTTAGTCCGGAGTTTCATTTGTATTAAATGTTATACTTTGATGGGAGTTATATATTTTAGATATATAACATATGTATTACTCCATCCGTCCCAGAATAAAAGTTCTGGTGGATTTTTTTACGCATATTAAGAAGATGAATAAAATGACATTACCCATAATAATGTCATTAATTATTTTTAATGTAGGTGAGAGAGTGACTTTCTAACTATTCAATTAAAAAAAATTCTATTTCCATACTTATTAAATATGGAGAGAGAATTAGAATAAAAAAAGTATAAGATATTTAATGCTACGGGCATAATAGAAAAAAATGTGTAAAAGTTTGGTTATTAAAAGAAAGTGGACATTTAACATGGGACTACCTAAAATAGTAATAAGGATTTTTATCATGGGACAGAGGGAATATTAACAAGATACATGGATGAAACCTGAAAGGAACAAAAGGAAAAACACACTATATTGGAACTCTCTCACTTGGACATTGAGACATAGAATATGGGACATGAAATTATGTTAGTAATGTTATCATGGAAGTCAATAGGACTATGGAAATTGCGGTTATGCTAATCGTTAACACAATTATAGTATGGTCTAGTCGTTGAGACAAAATTGGTCCGTGGCTAGCATGGAAAGAGCATGTGATTTAGTAACGATTAATATGGGTAAATTTGTATACGCTAAATCGAGTTAGTTTTAATTAAGATTATAAAATGAGAAAGCAGTTCGGGCTCAATTCCTCAATTCGTACTCGCTCGATTAAAAATTCGATTCGAGCTCGACTCGAAATATAAGTGAGTCAAATATGAATAAATTTTAAAATTCGATAAATTATTTGAACTTCCTCAAATTGTAATTTTCTATTGATACTTGGATCATATTTGTTCGAAAATTTCAAACTGTTCAGACTCGATTCAGAATCGTGCTCGACTCGTAGTTAAATTAGTCTCAATCAAACATTATTTTATACTCGATAAATTTTGCGAACCAAATTTGATCAACTCAATATTCGGATTCATTTACACCCTTAGTTTTATTTTTATTTTCGCATCGTATGGATATATGTGACGAACGAGACTTTTGTAATTAACTTTAAATATTTATTTAATTAAATAAATATTTTATTGATTTATGTATTGAGTTAAATAAATATTTGATGAATTGTTGTAGATTAATTTAATTAAATGTTCCATATTAATTAAATTAATGAGAAATAATTTTATAGTTCGAAGTTATAATTTACTTGGGATTATTAAATTAAATGAATTATTAAATAATTATAATGTTCTAATTAATTAGAGGATTAACGATTTGTCATAATTAATAAATGAGAATTTTAATTATGTCATAATTTGATTTAATGAGTAATGTTGCCTTTAATTAAATTAAATTTAAATAATATTATTTGATTAATTAAAGTGTGACAAATAAACTATATAATAAACGAGTTAATTAAAATAAATGGAAAATAGAACAAATAAGCAAGAAAACAAACATAGCTTCAAGAACATGGGAGCAGTTAAGGCCGTAATGCACTTAATTGCTACCCATGTTGCGCTATTTAATGTTATACGTATAATATATTAGTCATTGTCAGTTCATTTACAAAACATATTACAGAGAGAAAATTTGAGAGTCAGTGAAATTTAAGAAGAAGAAGTTGGAGGATTAAAGAAGTTTCTACCATCTTCTATTAATCTAAACAGAGAAATTATAAGAACCGTAAATTTTATGAATAAATATTAACAATGATATTAATGAGAATATGAATATTTATTTTATATAAATATTTATGTGTCATGAGATGAGTAGCTCAATTAGATTAAATTAAAATTATGATAATTCAAAAAATGTGGGAAAATATGACGAGACCTGTGAAATGCCTTGTGTGGCACGAGAATAAAAATTTTGATAGTTTAATTAAATTAAGGAATGAATGAATTAAGAAGTGAATGATTAATTAATATTATATTATTAATTAATTGTTATTGTGAATAATAGAATACTAATGAGTAAAATAATTTACATAATTAGAATTATATTTATTCAATTAATGGTTGTGTGCACCACCCTGCAGTGTAGTCTGCTTATTCTGTTTGTGATCTGAGAGTTGATGCATGCTTGTATTGTTACCTTAATCTGTAATACATGTCCGGTACAGTATTTAAACTGTCAATTAGCATGCTAAAGATAGAACCATATGTTGGATAAGTGTTTATAAACTTTCAAACATAAGTCAAAGGATGATTACAAATTATGTTCATAGTGTTTTAGAAACTGATTTTAAGTTATATGTATGTAAGGTACGTAATAACGTACGTGTGGGATTATACGGCTAAGTTAGACTCTTATGTATGCGTTTAAACTTACATGTCAAGTATGGGTATTAAATGTACGTAACTAATGAATATACTATACGTGTAACTATGTTTTAATAGGATTCAAAAAGTGTTGATAAGTTATACTTGGTAAACTACGCGTAAGGCAAGTATCCTAACCTATGCATTTACTTTATGCAAGGAATCTATGATTATGCAAGTTTCTTAACTTACACAACTTTGGATTTTGTGCAAGTTCTAGAGCTTCATTTGATGTTCATATTGAATGCAAGTTTCCTAAGTTCTTTACACTATATATATTGTATAATCCGAATTGTACCTTATTGACCATAGTTATTTCAAACAAATATCTATTACTATTCGGAAATCATTGATATATTTTGACGATTGTTGCAAGCATTGAACTTATAGTTCTTGAGTGTGTTATAAAAGCTGTCTAAGCCATTGATTCGGCTAGACCATTATTGTATGATAGAAAGCTATCCAAACCAAATTAACTTGGTGCTGACTCTTATAATTGACTGAGATGAACAACCCTCCTTGAAGGGAAAACTATATAATTTTCGGGAGACTGACGTGCGTACATGAGTATGATTAAATGTTATGCATAACGTAGGGTACTTTAGGTTGATCACCTGTTGTACTCATTTTTGTTGGATTATCAGTATATTACTGTTAATTCTAGTAGAAGTTCATAGTCCTTAGTGACTACTCAATATTCATTACTTTGAAATCTCAAATTGATTAAGTGTTGAATCTTATTGATATCTTTCTGTCCTTAGCGACTATTGTTGAGAATCGTTGATACTTTTTGTTATCCTTGAACTATTATATATTGATGTACTTTTGAGAAATTTAAAACTATATTGAACATCTTTATTGCTATATTACTTGTTGAGCAAACTCGTTGCTCATTCTTGCTTTCCCTAAAAATATTTCAGTTAAGGCAGAGCAAGGCGGACCCTATGAGAGCCCCGAATCTGGGTCCTAAATCACCACGGATCCGGCACAATCAATCTATCACTATTACAATCATTCTATAACTATTACGGAAGATATAAACATAAATTGTTTATACAATATATTTACACACTATTCCCCAAGGTCGAGTAACCTTAACTTATACACAATTCATAATCTGTCTAACATATTACATTATTATCATACTATACTATTACATTTCTAGCTGCACATATTATCCCAAGCTGGACTTGGCCTTGTCCTTTCCTGTATCTGATGTATGCTTATTAATCTGCAATGTTAATCATGATATAGCAAGGGTAAGCATAAGTTTGCCCAGCAAGTATAAATTTATTTAAGGATATATCATGATGGAAAGAATTGAATAATAAGCTGGCTATAATTCTACAATATAATTGAGAACTAGCATGAACAAACTTTCATAACTGAATGAACATTGAACATGAACATAGCAATTATATCTGGACCGAATGGTAATGAAGGTTATCAGCCTTTCATACCTGATGAATACATACATTATGCACCGAGTGCGAATAAATAATTCATGGACATGGCAACCAGTAATGATTAACCACAAGTATATTTGAATGAAACAACTCGAGGTTGAGTTAAGAAAAACTTTCCTGAACCGTTGATTACCGTTACGCAATTTAATAAGTTTTGTCTGAACCTAATATATACATAATATCGATATACAAATTAGAATAATATCATCACAATATTTAAAATAACCTCAACACAGTATCACATAATCCTATCAGTCTATAACACACATAAAACTTAACCTCAAGTCAAACTATTACAGTATGAGTCGAGTTCGGTATAATTCTGACATCCCGACGGTCTAGTCAGACAATCGTCGAGTTTAAGTTCAATTAAACTCTGTCTAAACGCTTAACCATTATCTAAGATAATTTATTAATAGTCAAAACATTTTTCATAAGCCTGTAAAAATTTTCAGATAATTATTATCATTTATTATGATTTTTTAATCATTAATAACGTATTTATATGAATTAAATACCACAATATTTTATTATCATTAATATTTATTTATTATCAAATATTAATGAAATTCATGTCATAATATTATAATATATTTATAATATATCAAAGTATTTTTAATACCTTAAAATCATATTTATATGATTTTTAAATCGTTAAATCCTTTATCCGCTAATTACTTTTAATATTAAAATATTAATATTTTCATGACAAACTATCAAAAGTTATATTTTATAACTTAAAATATTTTTATAACACTTAAATCATTTTTATATAATTTTTAAATCATTAATTATATTTTTTCATAATTTATTTAATATATTTATTAAATAAATTAATTCTCATTAATATTAATTAATTAATAAATTTCATCACAAAATATTAAAAGTCACTAAAAATTAACTTAAAATATTTTATTTTACCATAATATAATTTTTCATGATTTTTCATGTATTAAAATTATTTTTAAATAATTTATTTAATATATTTATTAAATAAATTAATTACCATTTATATTCAAAAAATATTAAATATTTATGAAATATACTCAAAATAGTTAAAAACTAATTTTCAGGCTTTAAAATAATTTTTAGGAATTTATTTGGTATTTTTAATAATTAAAAAATTATTTTTATCTATTTATTAAATAAAATAAATAATTTTCGAAAAATAATTATTAATAAAGGGCCTTATAGCGACAGAAGCGTCGCTATAGGTGTTCTTGAGCATGTTCTTGAGCCTTCATGTCAGTGTGCAGGGTAGGTGGTTTGACCACCCACTGATTCATGCTCGCTAAGTTTCTGGGCTTGTTCTTGTTTTAATATTGTAGTACTAATGTAGTACTACAACCCTAAATAAAATTCATGGCCTACATACAACATATCAGTAAGTTATAAGCCTCACCAAATCATGTCAGACGTGTTCTTGAGTTTCTGGGTTGCCCAGAAACTCAAGCAGTGTTAGGGGTCCTACTTTACGGCCTTGAATTTCTAGGTTCCCAACTTGCTTAGTGTGTTCTCTTGATTCTATCCTGAAGTAGAGATGTCAGGATACATGTATAAAATCTTTAATCAGTTTAACATCAAAACAAACTCAAGATCTGAGCCGGTCAAAGTGTTGTCAGAAAACCAGTTTTTGAAGATCTGGGCTACCTAGATTCTTCATCCGGCGAGTTAGTCAATGCAAGTTTGACCTTGTATAACTTTGATCCAGTACATGATCTGATGGGTCTAAGGGCTTTGATGTGTAGTTCGTATGTCAGACAACAACATAACAACAATAACTTGGCCAAGCTAACAAACCACAACAAGATTCATGGCCTAAAAAAACTTGTCAGACGTAATCTGGAAATTCTGGGCTGCCCAGATTTCAGTTTTCGTGGTCGGTCAACTGAATTTGACCAATCATAACTTGTAATCTACACATGATCTGGACTTGATTGAAGTTCTAGATCAAAGTACTCATGGCATAGAACAGATCCAAAACATCAAACACACATAACACCTAATACACACGGATCTACAAGCCCTGACATATGGCTGTCAGGCCATCATTTTCAACATTTCTAGATTTTTGAAATCTTTAGATTCGAGCATCTAGATGTTATGGATCTGGGATTTTACAACCCAGATCTCTAAATGACACCTTATAACACATTTCTAAACAACAAATCATAACATTAACAACAATCTTTAAGGATTTCCAAAATTTAGGGTTTTTACCACTTTTAAAGCTTGATCTAGATTCTGACTTTGGTGATCTATTCTTGAGAAGCTAAATCTTGAACATGGCTTATCTATTCTCTCTCTCTCTCACTCTAACTTTCGGATTTTTAGAGAGAGAAGGAGGTTGGCATGAATGAGAAGTAAAGTAAGGGTTTTACTTACTTAACTTTTTGATTTTTAGATTGAATGTATCTTATCATTGCAAGGTGGCACCAAATCTGATCTTGGAGGATAATAAGCACATGGGATAAGGTTTGGCTTGATGACTCACAAGATTTGCCATATCTTTTACTTAACCTTTAGGAAAAGGGTATTTTAGACATTTCACATTTAATTTAATGGCATACTAGTAATTTGTCCAAACCCTTAGGGTTTAAGATTTAACCCTTAGGGTTTAACCCTTTAGGGTTTAAAAATAAATTCTAAGATTTCCAAAATAGGTTTCCAAAATAGAAAATTAATATTTCTAAATTATAATTAGAATTCTTTAATTATATTAAAATTTACTAATCATAAATCAAGCTTGCTAATTAGGATTATTATTTCTTAATAAAATTAAAATTACCTAATTACTAATTAGGATTTCAAATGTACAAATTAAGCTTTCTTATAATTAGGGTTTATAACTATTAGAATTCTAATTAATCATTAGGGTTATCTCTAATTAGATTTGTGATTAAAATACATAAACCTTATACATAGCATTTAAATTTCCAAATTAGGATTTTAATATCCGAATTAGGGTTTCAAATTCCCAGAATTGAAATTAGGATTTTCAGAACCGGTTTCTAGGGTTTCTTATCAGACGTTAAGGTTTTCTAACTGAACGTTGATGTTCTAAATATATACTTAGGGGTTGGACACTGATGAAGTTATCTGGTCAACCCTTGACCCTTATACCACAAACTGTACACATAAATCCACATACACAGATGCATATACACTTATACCCTTAATCGTGAATAATTCACCACAATTTTTTTTAAATCTATAAAATTTCTTTTCAAAAATGCCAAGTTCATTCACTTATTTCCTGTCTAGGTTTATTATTTAACCTTTATTCAATAATTTAAGATTTAAATAATTTTCTAAATTCTTGGGTCGTCACATACCCTCAAGAATTGATAAGAGCAAGGGCAAAGCTACGGAGTAACTTGATATGTTTTTTAGAAATATTATGAATATGTAAAGACATAACTTGATTTATGTATTAGTTATTTCTAAGCTATGTTTAAGGTATGTAAGAGATGTTTTATGTTACGAAACCTTGGGACGTGAATGATTATATTAAATAAATGTAATCTATTATGTTATTTTCGTTGCATGAGATGTTATTTAGTCATTAGATTTGTAGCACGTGGCGAACCGAATTCGAGACGTGAGTGGTCTGAATTTGGGGGCGTCGCAGGTTGGTATCAAAGCTGTAGTTATAAACCTTAGGAGCGAGAGTCCTTAGATTATAACTTAGAAGATAGGAAGGGACGAAACCCATGTAGAGTTTTCCTAGAGATAGACTTAGTGTGTTATGAAATATAATTTTATTCTATACAATGAACTTATGTTTATTTAACATTCTAATAGAGTTGTTGTTTATTTTGTCTTATGTTGGTGGTTGTAGGATGACAGACTTGGGGGGACCCAATAGAGTGATAGAGGAGGATCTGCGTGACATACACGTGGTGTATGAGGCACCATTGATAGCTGAGCCCATTTCGACAGTGGCTCCTATCGATGATGAGGGTGAGGAGGAGGAGATGGAGCCATTTCCCGTAGAGTCGGATCCAGAGGAGGAACCCATGGAGGATGAGCCCGCAGAAGATCCCGATGAGACTACATTTGAGGATCAGATGCTGGGTGAGTATGACGAGTAGATTTTGGAGTTAAGATGTAGAGTCGAGGAGCTAGAGGCTGAGGCTCATGAGAGGCGACTGAAGATGCAGGAGTTAGAAGTAGAACTTGCTTATTGCAAGGAAGTAGGAGTACAGATGGGCACTCTTTTTCACTGTTCGATAGCTAGGAATGTGGAATTGGCAGGTAAGCTAGAGGAGTCTGAGCAGCGGGAGCTTAGTGAGAAAGCTGAGAAGGAGGTTCTTCGGACACAGCTAGAGATTGAAGTGATGGAGTTGATCCACTTCGAGGAGAAGTGGGAAGAAGCTAATGATAGGGCAGGAGACCTGGAAGATGAGGTGAGATGCAAGAGGAGGAAGATGAACAAGATGAGCTATGCTTTGCGCACGACCATGGAGAGATTGATTGATGGTGTATATCATTACCCAGCGGAGCAGGGATAGACCCGACATACCATAAGCCGAGATTTGGTGGCGCACATAACTCAAAAGGAGTACAAGAGCGCTGTGGAGCGCGGAATGTTAGATTGAGGTCTAGGTGTTAGTAATTTAGTAGTAGTAGTTGGAAGTCATCTATGATCTATTGTTGTAATCCCAATCTTTTGTGCGAATTATGGGATAGTTATGTAAACCCCAAACTTTTGAAAAATGTTAGAGGGGTAGTATGTTAGTATTTGTCCCCATCTTTTGTGATATTAGGTGATATGTGATGACATTTATAGAAGTATGCTAGGGATAATCATGTTGATGTAATGATTTGACATATGAATATAAATGATCTTATTTCAGAAACGTGTTATGAAATCTTATTCCTTTTTCATTTGGGAAATATTTAAGTAATTTAATTAGATAATAAAGATGAAAATTTTGTAATGTAGAAAATGCCGCCCAGACGTAGACCAGCGACACCAGAAGAGTCAGTCAATAACGAGAGAGAACAAGTAGACCCAATCCAAAGGCTAGTAGATTTGCTAGGAGAGGCCCTGTGGGGAAGAAACAATGAGCCAGTACCACCCAATCCCCAGGCGGTACCGGTTACGAACTTTAAAGACTTTAGAAGTGTAGGACCTCCGGAATTCGTGGGTACAACCGATCCTATCGTGGCACAGACGTGGATTAAGGAGATGGAGAAGGCCTTCACCATCGCTCGTGTGGGTGAAGACCAGAAGACGGTGTTTGCCACCTACATGATGAGAGGCGAGGCGAACTACTGGTGGGAGGCGAATCAGCAAAGAGCAGGAGAAGGGATAATAGCATGGGAGAGATTCAAGACTCTATTTTTTGAGAACTACTTCCTGAAAAGCATGAAGAACATGATGGAAGTGAAGTTCTTAAAACTTAAGCAGGGAGATATGCCGGTGGCGCAATACGCGACTAAGTTCAATGAGCTAGCCCGATTTTCAGAGCACCAGGTAGGGGATGAAGAGAGGAAAGCTAGACGTTTTGAACATGGGCTGAAACCTTGGTTTTTCAAAAAGGTGTTAGTTCTTCAGATCGATTTATTTGCGACGTTGCTGGAGAAGGCCATTATTGCAGAGGCAGGTAGTGAAGCCTTGAGTTTGTATAACAAAGAAAGGAAAGGTAAGAACACGGGAGGAGATAGTCATGGAGGAAGCAGTAGTGGGGGAAGAAATTTAGGAAAGAGGAAATGGCAGAATAAAAACAACAACAAAAATCACAACAATCAAGTGGGGAAGTTTCATGGAGATTTTAAGAAGAGGGCTGAGGGATGCCTGAAGTGTGGAAAGAATCACCAAGGTGAGTGCTGGAAGGGGCGCAGTACCTGCTACAATTATGGCCAGGAGGGACATACTTCACCCAACTGCTCGAAGCCCTAGAAAATCAAGGGTTGTTTCGCTTATGGCTCGACGGACCACCTGATTAAAGATTGCCCAAAGAAAGGGAGCGATGGAGGAAGCGACCAGCAAGGGGGAGGCAACAAACTGATGATTGGCGGACCGACACAATCCAACCACCCAACCATTAGGACCTTTAACATGACCGTCCAGGATGTAATAACAGCGAAGGATGTGGTGTCAGGTATCATCCCAATCAATAATATAAATGCCTATGTATTATTTGATTCGGATGCCACCTGTTCTTTTGTATCTGAGAAATTTGCTAGTCAACTTAATTTACCCCGAGAACGATTAGGAAATCCTTAGAATGTAGAAGTTGCGAATAAGGAAGTAATTCCCGTAGAATACGTTTACCAAAATTGTCGCGCAAACATTAGAGATCATGAACTAAGTGTAGACTTGATTTCGATAAGATTGGGAGAGTCTGACGTAATATTGGGAATTGATTGGTTGTATAACCATGCTGTGATAATTGATTTTCAGAATAAAAGTGTAAACCTTCAGACTCTGAATAAGTCTAAGGTAGAGTTTTATGGTAGCTCATCGCTTAAGCAATCGTGTTGCCTTACGATGATGCAGGCCAAGAAATTACTAAGGAAAGGATGTATAGGTTATTTAGCTTACATTGTTAATACTCGGGAAAAGGGAGTAGAAATTAAGGATATATATATTTGTAGTGTGAGTATTCTAAGATGTATTTTCGGACGATCTGCCTGGTCTTCCGCCAGACAGAGAAATCGAATTCGTAATAGACTTAGCACTGGGAATTGCATCGCTTTTGAAAGCCCCATATCGTATGGCGCCAGTAGAAATGAAGGAATTGATGATACAATTGCAAGAGTTACTAGATAAGGGTTACATTTGGCCGAGTGTGTCTCCTTGGGGAGCACCAATGTTGTTTGTTAAAAAGAAGGATGGATCGATGAGGCTCTGTATCGATTATCGAGAATTGAATAGAGTAACGATCAAGAATAGATATCTGTTACCAAGGATAGACGACCTTTTCGATCAACTGAAGGGAGTGAAGTGTTTCTCGAAGATAGATTTACGGACGGGCTATCACCAGTTGAAGGTACGGGAGGAGGACATATCAAAGATGGCGTTATAAACTCGTTACAGACATTTCGAATTTTTGGTAATGTCATTCGGGTTGACAAATGCTCCTGCATGGACTTGATAAACCAAGTCTTCAAGCCATTCTTAGATAAATTCGTAGTTGTTTTCATCGACGATATCTTGATCTACTCAAAGGCGGAAGAAGAACACGCTGAACATCTAAAGATGGTTTTGGAGGCGCTAAGGAAGGAGAAGCTGTATGCAAAGTTTTTCAAGTGTGAATTTTGGATGAAGAAGGTTCAATTCTTAGGATACGTGGTGGATAAGGATGGAATTTTAGTAGACCCTGTAAAGGTAGAAGCAGTGAGTAATTGGGAGCAGCCAAAGAAGCCAACTGAAGTAAGAAGTTTCTTAGGGTTAGTTGGGTACTATCAAAGATTTATCCAGGATTTTTCTAAGATAGCAACCCCGTTGACCAATCTAACGAGGAAGATGGTGAAGTTCGCGTGGAGAGATAAGTGTGAAGAAAGTTTTCAAGAGCTGAAGAAGAGACTAAGCGAAGCGCTTGTATTATCATTACTAGATGATACGGGAGGATTTGTGGTGTATAGTGATGCGTCGCACAGAGGACTTGGCTGTGTGCTAATGCAACATGGAAAAGTCATTTCCTATGCATCGCGACAACTGAAGGATTACGAAAAATGATACCCTAATCACGCCTAGAGTTAGCAGCAGTAGTTTTTGCGTTAAAAACTTGGAGACATTATTTGTACGGAGAGAAATGTGACATATACACGAACCACAAGAGTCTGAAATATATCTTCACACAGAAGGAGTTGAACATTCGTCAGAGAAGGTGGTTAGAATTGATCAAAGATTATGACTGCGATATTCTTAATTACCCGGGAAAGGCAAATGTAGTAGCCGATCCGCTAAGCAGGAAAGGAAGGGAGAAGTTGTTTCAACTGACAACTCAAGAGGAGTTAATAAGGGAAATAGAGGTAAGGGACCGGGGAGGTCTGAAGAAAAATTATTTGCAGTGGAAGCTCGTCCAACCTTGTTGGACAGAGTAAAGGAATCACAAGAAAAGAATGAAGATTGCGAGAAAATCAGGAAGAGGATCACAAAAAATGAAGAAGAGAGATTCAAAATGGATAAAGATGGTATTTTGAGATTCGAAGGGAGAGTGTGGGTGCCAGCGGTAACCAAGTTGAGGGAAGAAATTTTGCACGAGGCTTACAATACTACGTATTCCGTTCATCCAGGAGGCACAAAGATGTACCGAGATTTGAGGCAACATTTTTGGTGGCATAATCTGAAACGAGAAATTGCGGAGTGCGTTAGTAGATGTCTTACTTGCCAATGGGTCAAAGCAGAGCACCAGAGGCTGAGTGGTCTACTTCAACTGTTGGAAATAGCAGAGTGGAAATGGGAACACATTACCATGGACTTCGTGGTGGGACTTCCAGTCATATAGGAAGATTTTAATGCCATTTGGGTTATCATAGATCGACTACGATTCATTTTCTACCGATCAAGATCCGATATAATTTGAATCAGTTAGCGAGACTGTACATAAAGAATTATTTCACGACATGGAGTGTCAGTGTCGATTGTCTCTGATCGAGATCCACGATTCACGTCAAAATTCTGGAAAAGCCTGCAAGAGAGGATGGGAACACAACTGAGGTTGAATACTGCTTATCATCCGTAGACAGGCGGACAAAGTGAGCGAACGATACAAACGTTGGAGGAAATGCTTAGAACTTGCGTGATGGACTTCAAGGAAAATTGGGACGATCACCTACCCTTAGTGGAATTTGTCTATAACAATAGTTACCATGCGAGTATCGACATGCCACCGTACGAAGTTCTTTACGGGAGAAAATGTCGAACGCCAATATGTTGGGACAAAGTTGGAGAACGAAGAATGTTGGGACTAGAGTTAGTGCAACAAATCGCAGACGTGGTGACATTGATAAGAGCCAGACTGGTAGCTGCACAGAATTACCAGAAGAAATACGCAAATTTGCATCGTCAAGACCGTGACTTTGAAGTTGGAAGTTACATTTTCTTGAAAGTATCTCACTGGAAGGGAAAAATATAATTCGGCAAGAAGGGAAAATTGAGTCCGAGGTTCATAGGACCATTCGAGATATTGAAGCGAGTGGGCGAAGTGGCATACAAAGTTGCATTACGACCCGAGTTGGAGCACATTCACAACGTGTTTCACATCTCCATGTTGCGTCTGTACAAGCCTGACTACAAACACGTGATTTCCTACGAGCCCATTCAAGTGGAGAAGAATTTGGCATATGAAGAAATTCCTGTCCAGATATTAAATAGGAAAGAGCAGACATTAAGAAATAAAATTATATCTTCTGTAAAAGTACTTTGGCGAAACAACGACGCCGAGGAGGCCACGTGGGAATTAGAAGATAGGATGATGAGGGACTATCCCCATCTATTTGTGTAACCTTGTACCAATTTTGAGGACATAATTTTTATAAGGGGGAGGATGTAAGAACCGTGAATTTTATGAATAAATATTAATAATGATATTAATGAGAATATGGATATTTATTTTATATAAATATTTATGTGTCATGAGATGAGTATCTCAATTAGATTAAATTGAAATTATGATAATTGAGAAAATATGGAAAAATATGATGAGACCTGTGAAGTGCCTTGTGTAAGACCCCGAATTTTATGAAATAAAAGTATTCAATTTTTCTTATAATTACTATTCAGTAAATGGTTATATTGATAAAAGTTTAAAGTTATGGGTGAAATATGAATTTTTTTTCAAAATAAGCAAGTGGTTATAAAATAATTATTGTTGTCGGGAAATATTCGTTTGGTCGTGGAATATTCTTTCTTTCGGGAAATATTCGTACGACGGCACAGCTATTTGTGGGCCCCATAACGAATAACTGTCGGGTGAAGGAAAATGACAAATTTGAGTTTTTACAAATAACGGCGTAGTTGTTACCGTTAACACTGTTGGAATACCCGGTGGTTAAAATACAGTAATACGCGTTATTGCACAGTAGCACACGGTATTGCATAGTATTTTTGAAATTATTGATTCTTACGGAGGAAGGCACTACTCAATAATTGTTACAGTAATTACTGTTCAATATTTTATTTTATTGATTCAATAATTGTTGCATTGATATTTTATATTATTGTTGTTTCAATAATTGTTGCTGCACAGTATTTCCCATTATCAGATCAATAATTCATATTATTTGAATAGTATTATTAGATAGCATTATTGGCAATGTCTAGAAAGTTCTGTCTAAGGAGAGGTTTGGTCATCTAATTGCGCGCCAGTAAGGAGAAATCCTTATTGGAAAGCCCCCTCTTTCCTGGGAACGGCCTGGTTGTCATAAATGTGATTCTGTAATATTATTTGTGAATAATTAATTATTGATTCATATGATAAGAAAATATTTATTTTATGTGGATATAAATGAGGGATATATTTTTGTGGTTAAAAAATGAAGGAGTTAATGTTGAGGTTTTTATCCATATTTTTGTCGGAATGGAGGTATTAAAAATTAGGGTTTTTGAGATATTTTGCGGGGGTTATAATTTTTAATCCGACCGTTGGATCGTGGTAATTTTTGGATATGTTATACATATATAAGTTGAGTATATGCCCACAAATTTTGAACCGTTAAAAATGAACGTATGATTTATTATGAATTTTACGAGATGACTGGTTCAGAAATTGTTGAATTTTCGGAGTTTATCATTTTGGTGGAAAATTCTAGAATTGGTGGGCTCCACTTGTGGTTGGTGAAGAAATGTGCTGAATTATATTTTAAATGTGGTGGGTGGGAATAGTAGCAGGTAAAGCCATCAGGTTGCAGGTCAAACCTACCAAAATTTTCCTATAAATAGAGGGCTAAGTTAGAATTGAAAATCACACCAGAAACATAAGCTTTCTCTCTTTCTCTCTCTATATTATGAAGCATATTTTGTGAGTTTTTAGATACTTGGTGAGTTGCTATTCATTAGTGCAAGTTTTCTTCAGCATCATATCCGATATCCAGTCAGAAGTACTGCTCTTTTGAGGTAAGGGATTGTAAGGGATAGTAAGGGATAGTAATGGATTTTAAGGGTTGTTATGATTTTCAGTTTCGTAATTTTTCTGACCTTCAAAAATTCTGAAAAAATTTGAAATGATATTTTGATGAGTTTTCTTGATTGTGTCCAAAAATGGTGATTTTTGGATGTATAGATTGAGAGTTATGAATCTTACGGAAAAAGACTATTTTAAAAGTAACCGCTTATAATTCCTTGTGGTTAACTCCAAAATTGATGAAATTTTTATTGGGAGTACATGTGTGTGATAGAAGTATACTCTATAAATTTCAGAATTTTTGGACAAAAGTACAATTTTTGATAAATGTCTAAATATTCAGCTATTTTGGCCATATGAAAAATAGTAAATGACTTTTAAAAATTCTGAGAAAAATATATGTTCACTATGGGACTATATTATGCTAAATTCCAGAAAAGAAATATTTTTGGAACTGATTTGGTATTTTTCATAAAAATGTACTAGTTATGAGTAAATGAATTAAATATGTTATGTGAAGTAAGAAAATTGGAAAATAGGATTTTATAGCTTGAGAATCCTATATGAGGTATATGCAGATTTTTGATGAGGGTTTTGATTATTGGTGATAAAATCTTATGAGTTTGGTATTTTAGAATGATTAAATGCATTATTTAGTAAAGTGTAAACAATTTAAATAAATTGTTTATAAGCTTAAGAAATATTATTCTTTCAATATCATTATACCGAAATACTGGTATGGATTTTATTGTGGAATTTCTACCTTTTTGTGTCGAGTTACTATTCATGAGTTACTATTCACGAGTTACTATTCATGAGTTATGAATATTACTCTTGAGATTAAAACTATATGTTGATCATATTATTTTTATCATCATATATAACATTTTTATAACCCTGATGTTGAAATTCTCTTTCACTGGAGTGTAAAGATGGGTAGATTATTGGTATGATCATGACTAGGGTTCTCTTTGGCCTGTAGTGCAAAGTTGAATTGTGACTGGTATGATCATGACCATTGAATTTATAATTGAATATCTTAAGCTTAAGTGCAAAGGTGAATTGATTAACATGGTTATAATTATTGTTTATATAAATTCTGAAATGATTATATATTTCTTTGAGATATGAATATATTTGGCCTGTAGTGCAAATATGAACTGTTGATGAATATCTTTGGCCTGTAGTGCAAAGATGAATTGTAGATGAATATCTTTGGCCTGTAGTGCAAAGATGACATGTTGTAGAATATCTTTGGCCTGTAGTGCAAAGATAAATTATTGATGAATATCTTTGGCCTGTAGTGCAAAGATGAACTGTTGCTGAATATCTTTGGCCTGTAGTGCAAAGATGGTCTGTTGATGAATATCTTTGGCCTGTAGTGCAAAGATGAACTGTTGTTGAATATCTTTGGCCCGTAGTGCAAAGATGGATTTGTTAGTATGATTATAAACAGGAATTGTGATTTGGTATAACCATGATCTTTGTTGTTTCAGGTAAAGACAGGTGATGAAAATATTCTTCGTCCTGGGTGCGAAGAAAAATTTATAGTCACAATTATGATTATGAGTTATTTATATGATTGTGGACCAGAACTGTTGATTGATGTTACAGAGATAAAACATTGTTGGTGGATTTTTAACATGGAGAAGATAATAGACTTTATAGTCTATTTGACTCTTCTAATGGATTGCTCGTTCCGCTGCAACTATGGTTGAAATTTTTATCATTTACCATATGTTCTAAATCTCTGATTTATTGTTGATGAAGGCTATTGATAATTGAATTATCTTTAGTCATGATATTCTTTACTGGGCTAGTTGTGCTCACCCTTCTGTTCACAATTCCTTTCAGGTAATAAGAGTGTAGCTGGGTCGAGCGGGGGTAACAGGGGAATAGAACGGTGGTCATCATTTAGTAGTTATATTTGGTGAATCAAATAGGGTGAGGCGAACCCAACATTGGAAGGGTGTTTTGCCACTATCATACAAGATGTCTAACGACATGCAACCTCGTGTCATCATAAGACAAGGATGTGCTCATCCACTTGCTGAGTATATATACGAGCACTATCTATATAATCTTGGTGTTTGTTTGAAGTATAATTCTCAATTAGAGATGATATGTCAAGAGAAGACTCACCATTGGGAAGAATATGATAGTAATCTTCTCATTTTTCTTTGGGGTCTATTGGGTCAACCAAGGATAATTCTGTGGCCATATGATATCTATCATAACCTAGACGCATGGCCTCCCATGTACGAAGGTTTCCTTGAGCACTTCCCAAAGATTCTAATTTCTAAAACAGTTTTTGACTATACCTTTATGTAAGGTGTTATTGTGAGGTGATGTCTACGGTTGGAACATGAGTCACATTTAGTATATATTTGTATCCAAACTCACAGCATATGTGTTGTTGTATTTTGCACGACAATTGTTGTAATAAAGTTGTAGTTATTTTCTGTACCATGTATTTGACGACTCAGAATGGGTTGGGTGGAATGGACCTATTTTGGGGTTGTCACAGGTGGTATCAGAGCTTAGGGATATGATCTTTGGCGGAGATCGGGGAATACAACTAGGAGGGGAGAGATGAGTAAATCATTCGCTAGTGTGTCCTACCTAAGCTTATTTGTTGGTCAGTCATAATATCGGGATATTATGTGATATGTTAATTTGTTAAATTAACACTTGTTTTGAAGCTATATTCTAGAATGATATCTAAAATACAGGAGATGAGCAATGGAGAAATCATGATGACAGGGAAGATGAAATCTGAAATGAAAGCAAGGTATTCTCAACTCTTTGAAACACCAGGTACGTAAATTTCGGGGACGAAATTTCATAAGGAGGGGAGATTGTAAGACCCCGAATTTTATGAAATAAAAGTATTCAATTTTTCTTATAATTACTATTCAGTAAATGGTTATATTGATAAAAGTTTAAAGTTATGGGTGAAATATGAATTTTTTTTCAAAATAAGCAAGTGGTTATAAAATAATTATTGTTGTCGGGGAATATTCGTTTGGTCGTGGAATATTCTTTCTTTCGGGAAATATTCGTACGACGGCACAGCTATTTGTGGGCCCCATAACGAATAACTGTCGGGTGAAGGAAAATGACAAATTTGAGTTTTTACAAATAACGGCGTAGTTGTTACCGTTAACACTGTTGGAATACCCGGTGGTTAAAATACAGTAATACGCGTTATTGCACAGTAGCACACGGTATTGCATAGTATTTTTGAAATTATTGATTCTTACGGAGGAAGGCACTACTCAATAATTGTTACAGTAATTACTGTTCAATATTTTATTTTATTGATTCAATAATTGTTGCATTGATATTTTATATTATTGTTGTTTCAATAATTGTTGCTGCACAGTATTTCCCATTATCAGATCAATAATTCATATTATTTGAATAGTATTATTAGATAGCATTATTGGCAATGTCTAGAAAGTTCTGTCTAAGGAGAGGTTTGGTCATCTAATTGCGCGCCAGTAAGGAGAAATCCTTATTGGAAAGCCCCCTCTTTCCTGGGAACGGCCTGGTTGTCATAAATGTGATTCTGTAATATTATTTGTGAATAATTAATTATTGATTCATATGATAAGAAAATATTTATTTTATGTGGATATAAATGAGGGATATATTTTTGTGGTTAAAAAATGAAGGAGTTAATGTTGAGGTTTTTATCCATATTTTTGTCGGAATGGAGGTATTAAAAATTAGGGTTTTTGAGATATTTTGCGGGGGTTATAATTTTTAATCCGACCGTTGGATCGTGGTAATTTTTGGATATGTTATACATATATAAGTTGAGTATATGCCCACAAATTTTGAACCGTTAAAAATGAACGTATGATTTATTATGAATTTTACGAGATGACTGGTTCAGAAATTGTTGAATTTTCGGAGTTTATCATTTTGGTGGAAAATTCTAGAATTGGTGGGCTCCACTTGTGGTTGGTGAAGAAATGTGCTGAATTATATTTTAAATGTGGTGGGTGGGAATAGTAGCAGGTAAAGCCATCAGGTTGCAGGTCAAACCTACCAAAATTTTCCTATAAATAGAGGGCTAAGTTAGAATTGAAAATCACACCAGAAACATAAGCTTTCTCTCTTTCTCTCTCTATATTATGAAGCATATTTTGTGAGTTTTTAGATACTTGGTGAGTTGCTATTCATTAGTGCAAGTTTTCTTCAGCATCATATCCGATATCCAGTCAGAAGTACTGCTCTTTTGAGGTAAGGGATTGTAAGGGATAGTAAGGGATAGTAATGGATTTTAAGGGTTGTTATGATTTTCAGTTTCGTAATTTTTCTGACCTTCAAAAATTCTGAAAAAATTTGAAATGATATTTTGATGAGTTTTCTTGATTGTGTCCAAAAATGGTGATTTTTGGATGTATAGATTGAGAGTTATGAATCTTACGGAAAAAGACTATTTTAAAAGTAACCGCTTATAATTCCTTGTGGTTAACTCCAAAATTGATGAAATTTTTATTGGGAGTACATGTGTGTGATAGAAGTATACTCTATAAATTTCAGAATTTTTGGACAAAAGTACAATTTTTGATAAATGTCTAAATATTCAGCTATTTTGGCCATATGAAAAATAGTAAATGACTTTTAAAAATTCTGAGAAAAATATATGTTCACTATGGGACTATATTATGCTAAATTCCAGAAAAGAAATATTTTTTGAACTGATTTGGTATTTTTCATAAAAATGTACTAGTTATGAGTAAATGAATTAAATATGTTATGTGAAGTAAGAAAATTGGAAAATAGGATTTTATAGCTTGAGAATCCTATATGAGGTATATGCAGATTTTTGATGAGGGTTTTGATTATTGGTGATAAAATCTTATGAGTTTGGTATTTTAGAATGATTAAATGCATTATTTAGTAAAGTGTAAACAATTTAAATAAATTGTTTATAAGCTTAAGAAATATTATTCTTTCAATATCATTATACCGAAATACTGGTATGGATTTTATTGTGGAATTTCTACCTTTTTGTGTCGAGTTACTATTCATGAGTTACTATTCACGAGTTACTATTCATGAGTTATGAATATTACTCTTGAGATTAAAACTATATGTTGATCATATTATTTTTATCATCATATATAACATTTTTATAACCCTGATGTTGAAATTCTCTTTCACTGGAGTGTAAAGATGAGTAGATTATTGGTATGATCATGACTAGGGTTCTCTTTGGCCTGTAGTGCAAAGTTGAATTGTGACTGGTATGATCATGACCATTGAATTTATAATTGAATATCTTAAGCTTAAGTGCAAAGGTGAATTGATTAACATGGTTATAATTATTGTTTATATAAATTCTGAAATGATTATATATTTCTTTGAGATATGAATATATTTGGCCTGTAGTGCAAATATGAACTGTTGATGAATATCTTTGGCCTGTAGTGCAAAGATGAATTGTAGATGAATATCTTTGGCCTGTAGTGCAAAGATGACATGTTGTAGAATATCTTTGGCCTGTAGTGCAAAGATAAATTATTGATGAATATCTTTGGCCTGTAGTGCAAAGATGAACTGTTGCTGAATATCTTTGGCCTGTAGTGCAAAGATGGTCTGTTGATGAATATCTTTGGCCTGTAGTGCAAAGATGAACTGTTGTTGAATATCTTTGGCCCGTAGTGCAAAGATGGATTTGTTAGTATGATTATAAACAGGAATTGTGATTTGGTATAACCATGATCTTTGTTGTTTCAGGTAAAGACAGGTGATGAAAATATTCTTCGTCCTGGGTGCGAAGAAAAATTTATAGTCACAATTATGATTATGAGTTATTTATATGATTGTGGACCAGAACTGTTGATTGATGTTACAGAGATAAAACATTGTTGGTGGATTTTTAACATGGAGAAGATAATAGACTTTATAGTCTATTTGACTCTTCTAATGGATTGCTCGTTCCGCTGCAACTATGGTTGAAATTTTTATCATTTACCATATGTTCTAAATCTCTGATTTATTGTTGATGAAGGCTATTGATAATTGAATTATCTTTAGTCATGATATTCTTTACTGGGCTAGTTGTGCTCACCCTTCTGTTCACAATTCCTTTCAGGTAATAAGAGTGTAGCTGGGTCGAGCGGGGGTAACAGGGGAATAGAACGGTGGTCATCATTTAGTAGTTATATTTGGTGAATCAAATAGGGTGAGGCGAACCCAACATTGGAAGGGTGTTTTGCCACTATCATACAAGATGTCTAACGACATGCAACCTCGTGTCATCATAAGACAAGGATGTGCTCATCCACTTGCTGAGTATATATACGAGCACTATCTATATAATCTTGGTGTTTGTTTGAAGTATAATTCTCAATTAGAGATGATATGTCAAGAGAAGACTCACCATTGGGAAGAATATGATAGTAATCTTCTCATTTTTCTTTGGGGTCTATTGGGTCAACCAAGGATAATTCTGTGGCCATATGATATCTATCATAACCTAGACGCATGGCCTCCCATGTACGAAGGTTTCCTTGAGCACTTCCCAAAGATTCTAATTTCTAAAACAGTTTTTGACTATACCTTTATGTAAGGTGTTATTGTGAGGTGATGTCTACGGTTGGAACATGAGTCACATTTAGTATATATTTGTATCCAAACTCACAGCATATGTGTTGTTGTATTTTGCACGACAATTGTTGTAATAAAGTTGTAGTTATTTTCTGTACCATGTATTTGACGACTCAGAATGGGTTGGGTGGAATGGACCTATTTTGGGGTTGTCACACCTTGTGTGGCATGAGAATGGAAATTTTGATGGTTTAATTAAATTAGTGAATGAATGAATTAAGAATTGAATAATTAATTAATATCATATTATTAATTAATTATTATTATGAATAATAGAATACTAATGAGTAAAATAATTTACATAATTAGAATTATATTTATTCAATTAATGGTTGTGAGCAAGATATGTGTTACTTAATAGTATTATATATAGTACCTACATTCAATTAAAAAAGAAGTGTAGTGTGACACTTTAATGTGACTATATAATATATAAAATTATATAGTAAAATTGAATGAATTGCTTATGTGACAACATGTATGTGTGAGGACATTAAAGATGTACTTTATGTGATATTAAGTTGGAATGAATCAATGAGTTACAAATTAATAATTATTCTAATAAGTAAGTCTAATTAGAATAATAGAGTTGTGTGAAAATAATGGATTATTAATATCCAACTAATTACATTCCAACCCAATTTAAATATTATTTAGACTAGATTAATGTACATTGATTATATAATTATTGTTAGAGTTTATGCCCTAGAGGCCAATTATATAATATAATTGCTTAACATTTTGATATTATATTTGATTGAATAAATGAATTATTTTATTATGATTTTATTTATTGCGTTATATATAAATGTTAGCATACTAAAAGTCCTTAGAATAATGATACAAATTATAAAGTTTCAAGTATGTGACTTGAACATGAGATTATATAATTACAATTAGTATCATTGCTCTTAAATGTCCCTAGTCAAGTATAATTGTTAATGGGACAACAATGATACATTGAGACTAATATGTGGATTAACTGATGACCAAATCTCATTGGTCATAAATATATGAGATATTGAGTCAATGCATAGGTACATGTTAGAGAACGATGTACTGGATAGACCCACCATGAGAATTCTACGTGGAGCATTATGCAAAGTGTCATTAGCGATTCTCATAGTGACAATGATGTAATGATCCTCCGACCTGAAATCACTATATTACTACACGGAAATTTATGTACTTTGATATAATCAAAAGTCACCTTTAATAGGGTGGACAATAAAGATGATTATTGGGTACATCATGAATCGTGTGAGGAATATGAGTAATCTAGATGAAATTTAACCCTCCTATATATCAGGAGTGATATCCATAGGTCTCTTGATTGAGTAGGACTATGAAATGCATGACTATGCTCAAATAGTGATTTGTTTCATATAGTCTACTCATTGATCAAGAAAATTCAGATTAAATTATGAAGAGTATGACACATTCCATGGCTTGAGTTTAATCTAGGATGTTAAGCTTAAAAGGATTAAATTACATTGAAACATTGGTCATGAAAAGGTTGCATCGAATCATCGATCTTATTATTACTTGGGTAGCAGTGATGCATTACTAGATGCCGTTCAATATTTATAATTTTATAATATGATTTTAAAATTATTGCCAACGTAATAATAACCTATAGGGTCACACACATAGAACGTAATTAAAAAGGGAATTAATTTAAATTGTAAGGATTTAAATATATCAATATGATTGATAGTATTTAAATCCTGAATTTAAATTAAAAGGATAATTTGTATATATATATGTATATTAATTAAGTAAGACTTAATTAAGATATATATATATATATATATATATATATATATATATATATATATATAAATTCGGATTTTATTAGATTAGGTTTTTGATTAATTCCTTTTAATTGCTATATATATATGATATATCAGCGATTTAGGGTGATAATCATTAACCTAAGAAACCCAAGCCGCTCTTAGAGAGAGACTAGAGAGAAAAAGTTTTGAAATTCCTGATCCTTGGTGGCTAGTACCGCGACTTTCTCTTTACTGCAGATCGTGTGACGATTCGCGGAGCGTTCGTGTGGATACCATAGAGACATAGTTCCGTTAGATTTCGTTGGAGATTCGAAGCCGCTACAGAATTCTCTATAATCGGTATAAAATCTAAACACTAAATTGATATGTTTTCGCATGGATCCTATTTTAGGGTTTCAGAATTGCCTTTAAAATTTTAATTTTCGCTGCTCATATGTGCCGAAATCCCTACAATTATGGGTATGGATACATACCCTAACTTAACACAATTTAGTAATATTACCTCATTAAAATTGTGTTGTATACTCAAAGGGAATTAAAACTTAAGTAAATTAGCAACCTTTTTGGTTATTGCGTATCAATCAGACTTCTTGTCCCAAAAGAAGTCACCAAAACAGTGCTTCACAGTAGCCTAACTCTAATTACGTAAACATAAGTCGGCAGTTGATGGCTAGCATAGCTATGATGATGAAGAGAGGAATGGAGGAGATGAAGTTAGTGATCTCTTTTCACCAAACTCTCTTAAACCGTTGGATTCTTCTTCTTTCTCTTGGTTTAATTCATGGTGCAAAGCCATAAACTAGGCAGCCATTTCTCTATAAATAGCAGCCACATTCCCTCATTTCTCAGTTGCTAGAAAATTGTCTAATAAGTATAATTAGAGAGTGAGTGTTGCTATAGAGAGTGTTGAGGGAGTAATCTCATTTTGAGGAGAAGCTCTGTCCAATTCAAAGCAAAGGTATAACATGACATTGTATTCTTAATTCAATTTTGATTAATGTTTGAATATACATGAATTCTTGCTATATGGGTTGTAACTGTTATTCATGTGTTGTCTGAGCTTATATGCATGTTTAGAAGTATTGTAGTTGGTCTGGGTTACATGTTTAACAATGTTTGTGTTGAGGCTCTGCAGAAGCAGAGCTAATTTTTTTGCCTCTGCTTGAGGTGGCGCAGCCGCGCCACTTCTATAGCACAAAACCGCGCGGCCGTGCCTGCTGCCAATTTTGGAAAATGAGTTTGTTGCCTTATGTTGTCATGAGCATACTATTTTGGTTTGATTATGCATATAAATGACCCTAACTTATGGATTGATGTTATTTGGTTATAATAAGTCATTAAAGCTTGGTTTAGTAGTCTTTTTGAAAGAAAATTTAGAAGTCAAAAACCAAACTTGATAAACCTTGAGTCATTTGAGTTCGGACCTTTTTAACATGTATATATGGATTAGTTATGAGCACAAATGAGTGTGGAATGTGATTCGAAGTTGATTTACACATGATAGGTTATTTTAGTATGAATTTTAAAGAAAACTTAAAGTTTTGAAAAGCGAAGCATGATGAACCTTGTATCTTTAAGTTCTGATTTTTCTAGCCTATGTACATGACTTGAGTATGTATACAAATGAGTATGAGATGTGGTTTAAAGTTGCCTTGTATATAATAGGTTGCATAGCTTGGTTCAATATGTGTTTTTAAAGAAAACTTAAGAGTTTGGGAAATTAATTTGGTTGATGACAACCTTACATGTATTCTGAGATTTTGACTATCATGTTAGGATATGAATGTGCATGTAGACATGATTGACATGCATGATAGCTAGTCATATACGTTATAAACTAGTTGAGTATGGGTTAGAATAAGTCTAAATGAATTAGAACTATACATACTGAGATACATGACTAAGATAACGTGAGCATGTATAGTTGAGACTTATTGACCTCATTGTATGTATATAATTACTAAACATGAGAGACTTTGTTAAATGAACACTTAAAGCCTTGATTTGGTGGGATTTGTTAATGAACCATGTAAAGGAGAAGATATAGGATTGAACCTAGTTATAAACATCATGACATATATGTTCTGCAAGTGTCGTTATAGTTGTATGTGGGTGTGCAAGTTTGGTCATTCTCAGCTCTGATTTGAACAGGGAGCAGCGCGGCCGCGCCACTCCTCAGTTCAAAACATGCCCCGTCACGCCACCCTGCAGTGCAGTCTGCTTATCCTGTTTGTGTTCTGAGAGTTGATGCATGCTTGTATTGTTACCTTAATCTGTAATACATGTTCGATACAGTATTTAAAGTGTCAATTAGCATGCTAAAGATAGAATCATATGTTGGATAAGTGTTTATAAACTTTCAAACATAAGTCAAAGGATGATTACGAATTATGTTCATAGTGTTTTAGAAACTGATTTTGTGTTATATGTATGTAAGGTACGTAATAATGTACGTGTGGCATTATACGACTAAGTTAGACTTTTATGTATGCGTTTAAACTTACATGTCAAGTATGGGTATTGAATGTACGTAACTAATGAATATCCTATATGTGTAACTATGTTATAATAGGATTCAAAAAGTGTTAATAAGCTATACTTGGTAAACTACGTGTAAGGCAAGCATCCTAACCTATGCATTTACTTTATTCAAGGAATTTATGATTACGCAGGTTTCTTAACTTACATAACTTTGGATTTTGTGCAAGTTCTCGAACTTAATTTGATGTTCATATTGAATGCAAGTTTCCTAAGTTCTTTACACTGTATAATCCGAATTGTACCTTATCAACCATAGTAATTTCAAACAAATATCTATTACTATTCGAAAATCATTGATATATTTTGACGATTGTTGCAAGCATTGAACTTATAGTTCTTGAATGTATTATAAAAGCTGTCTAAGCCATTGATTCGGCTAGACCATTATCGTAAGATAGAAAGCTATCCAAATCAAATTAACTTGGTGCGGACTCTTATAATTGACAGAGATAATGTAACAACCGAGAAAATCAGATTAATTGTAAAATAATTTTATTTGAATAAATAATGAATAAAATTGTAATATATGTTATTTATAACGAGTAAGCAAGATGAAGGTTGGTCTATAACCAAAAAGTGGCATAATGTCGTAGTATTTTGGCTATGTGATAGAATTAAGGTGTTTGAATTTCCAAGACGAAAATAAAAGCTTTCCGAGAAATTCTCTGAAAAATACTATTCATCCATTTCTGCTTGGAAATTAATTTTGAACTTCCGGGAAATACGTAATGATTGAATGATAAGGAAGGATGGATTATGTAATAATAATTCAGTTATGACAAACGCAGTTTTTCGCCTACGTACTAAGTTTGAGAATGTTAAGGAAAGTAAAGAATTTGAATAATGATGATCGTGTAATAAGAAAGTTATTATACGAGGTAAGGAATACGAGTATGATACGATGTATTATACAAGTATATACAAAAGATAACTGTAAGACCCCAACTTTTATGAATAAAGATTAATTTTTCTCGAAATATATTTTTGAATATTATGGTGTGGATTTGATATAATGTTATAGTTGTGGGTAATATTTATAAATTTTAAAAAGTAAGCAAGTTGTTATAAAATATTCGATTGGTCAGTGAATATTCGTTTTAACAGGGAATATTTGTGACGCCCCCAAAATAGGTATACATCACCCATTATGAGTCGCCGAATACATGGTACAGAAACAAATACAACTTCATTATAATAATTGTCGTGTAAAATACGACAACACAATTACTGTGAGTTTAAATACAAATATTGTCTTCTAGACAATATCCACACTCAAATAAGTCATCATTACAATTATTTAAATACTATTTTACAAAAATAGTGAGGACTGCTAAAACATCTTTCTAGAACTATCACTCCATACCCCGACTAGATCCTGCTATGTTCTCACCTCCTGAGAAGAAAAATAGAACATAAAGAAAAAGGGTGAGCTCAACTAGCCCAGTAAAGAATATTATGACTAAGATAATATACAACACATTATCATTAGTATTCAACAGGGAAAAATCTGATAGAATATAATCGACAACAAGTTTTAGATCAACAACTGCAGCGAAAACAGTAAACCATTAGAAGAGTCAAGTAGAGAATGAATTCTACTATCTTTTAAGATTTAAAAGTCCATCATCAATATTTTATCCATGTAACATCAATTAATAATCATCTTTAACCAAATATTCATCTTTGCACTACAGGCCAAAGATATTCATTTGTATCACCAGTCGGTCATGTTCATTTCAACACCTGTTCATCTTTGCACTACGGGCCAAAGATATTCATCAGTTAATCATTCATCTTTGCACTACAGGCCAAAGATATTCAGTAATATCATCATTTAGGACTGAGGATGATGAAAAATATCTTAAAGAAAATGAATCCAGTGAGACAAAAGGACAAATAGTAGGGATTCGTATAACAGTTTATCCAAGATCAATAATACTTCATAATAATCAATTGTGAAGCAGAATTCAAAAATAAAGATCAAAACATGGATACAATCAAAGATAGTAACTATAATAGATATCTTAGACAAAAAGGGAAAATTTTATTTTTCGGTGAATAGCGCTGTATTCGTGAATAGTACCGTATACGTGAATAGTAACTTATACGTGAATAGTAACCCCGAGATAAAAAGTTTCAAATTTGATATAAAGTTCATATCAATATTTCGGCATAATGATGTTGAAGAAAATATTATTTAAGAAAAAGATAATATCCCTTACCTCAAAATATCAGTACTTCTGGTCGGAATACCAGTATAAGGCTGAAAGAAACTTGCTCTGATGAATAGAAACTCTCAAAGTATCTAAATACTCACAAAATACACTCAATAATCTAGAGAGAGAAAGAGAGCAAACTTGTTTCTGGTGTGATTTTTAATTCTAACTTAGCTCTCTATTTATAGGAAAATGTTAGCACGCCGAAGCAGACTTAACCTGCAACCTGATGGCTTTACCTGCTACTATTCAAGCCTACCACATTTGAATAAAAATCTCAGCACATTTCTTCACCAACCAAGAGTGGGGCCCACCAATTCTAGAATTTTCCAGCAAAATGATAAACTCTAAAAATTCAACAATTTTTGAACCAGTCATCTTGTAAAATTCATAATAAATCATACGTTCATTTTTAACGGTTCAAAATTTGTGGACATATACTCAATTTATATATGTATAACATATCCAAAAATTACCATGATCCAACGGTCGGATTAAAAATTATAACCCCCGCAAAATATCTCAAAAATCCTGATTTTTAATACCTCCATTCCGACAAAAATACTGATAAAAACCTCAACATTAACTCCTTCATTTTTAACCATAAAAATATATCCCTCATTTATATCCACATAAAATAAATATTTCCTTATCATATGAATCAATAATTAATTATTCACAAATAATATTACAGAATCACATTTATGACAACCAGGCCGTTCTCAGGAAAGATGGGACTTTCCAATAAGAATTTCTCCTTACTAGCGCGCAATTAGATGACAAACCCTCTCATTAGACAGAACTTTCTAGACATTGCCAATAATGTTATCTAATAATATTATTCAAATAATATGAATTATTGATTTGATAATGGGAAATACTGTGCAGTGACAATTATTGAAACAACAATAATATAAAATATCAATGCAGCAATTATTGAATCAATAAAATAAAATATTGAACAGTAACTACTGTAACAATTATTGAGTAGTGCCTTCCTTCGTAAGAATCAATAATTGGTGCAATACCGTGTGCTACTGTATTTTAACCACCAGGTATTCCAACAGTATTAACGGTAACAACTACGCCGTTAATTATAAACAACTTATACTTGTCGTTTTCTTCATCCAATCGCTTTCCGTTATGGGGCCCACACAAGGCTGCGCCGTCGTACGAATATTCCCCGACAGCAAGAATATTCTACGAATATTCACCGACCAAAAATGAATATTTTATAACCACTTGCTTATTTGAAATATTTGCGCATTTTACCCATAACTAGCCACATTAATCAAATCAACCCTTTCTATTCCAAAATAATAAATAGAGGAAATTTAATTTAATTTATTAATAAGTTGGGGTCTTACAACCTCCCCTCCTTATGAAATTTCATCCTCGAAATTGACGTACGTACCTGGTGTTTCGAAAGGTGAGGATACCTCGCTTTCATTTCTGATTCTAACTCCCAGGTCATTTCTTCAATAGCATGGTTTCTCAACAAAACCTTAACTTGTGGTATAACCTTCGTGCGTAGAACATGCTCTTTTCTATCCAAGTTCTTAACAGGTACCTCCTCGTACATTAAATCTTCGGCTATCTCGTCTGGTTCTAACTCAATTATGTGGTTCGGGTCTTTCACATATTTACGCAGCACAGATATGTGAAAAACATTATGAACACGAGACATGCTTGGAGGTAATGCGAGTCTATAGGCCACATTTCCTATTCGGTCAAGAATCTCAAATGGACCGACAAATCGTGGATTGAGCTTTCCTCTCTTCCCAAATCTTGTAACTCCTTTCCATGGTGCAACACGTAACAATAAATGATCCCCAATATTGAATTCTACATCCTTTCGATGAAGATCCGTATAACTATTTTGTCGATCTTGTGCCGTTTGTATACGTTGTCAAATTTTTTGGATCTTCTCTGTAGTTATGCGTACCAATTCTGGTCCCAACAATGTTACTTCACCCACCTCGTCCCAGCATACTGGAGAATGACACTTTCGTCCATATAAGGCTTCAAATGGAGCCATACCTATACTTGCCTGATAACTGTTGTTGTAGAAGAATTCTACCAGTGGCAAGTACTTATCCCAACTTCCTTTGAAATCTAGAACACAGAGTCTTAATAGATCTTCAAGGGTTTGAATAGTCCTCTCTGATTGCCCGTCCGTTTGAGGATGGTATGTTGAACTAAATCGTAAATCCGTGCCCATAGCTTTCTACAAGCTAACCCAAAATTGTGAAGTGAATCTTGGGTCACGATCTGAAACTATGGATACTGGCATGCCATGCAATCTCACAATCTCATTCACGTACATACTAGCAATACGTTCAAGGGAATAAGTCTCACGTATAGGCAAGAAATGGGCAGACTTGGTTAATCTATCAACAATGACCCAAATCGCATCTATGCCTTGAGAAACCTTAGGAAGACCTGTAACGAAATCCATGGTAATGTGTTCCCACTTCTATTTCGGGATCTCAAGTGGTTGCAATGGACCCTTTGGCACTTGATGCTCCGCCTTTACACGTTGACAAGTTAAACACCTCGAGATAAACTCCGCGATCTCTCTTTTCATATTGCTCTACCAAAATGTATGTCGAAGATCATGATACATTTTGGTAGTCCCAGGATGGATTGCAAACAGTGTGTTGTGTGCCTCCATCATGATTCTATGCTTCAAGTCAGAATCGTTAGGAACACAAAGTCTGGAGTTGACTCTAAGTATTCTTTCTTCATCGATTCTTGCTTCTGGAATAGCACCTTCTTGCACTTTCTTCTTCATACGCATCAGCTCCATGTCCGTAGCTTGAGCAGCTTTAACTTTATCGATTAAAGTCGGTTCTACTCGTATGTTTGATATCATCACGTGGGTACTTGGAGCCTTCGTCTCTATCTCCATCCTTTGCAAGTCATACAAAATGGGCCTTTTTAACAACATTGCACTCGACCCGCGTATGATCTTCTACTCAATGCGTCAGCTACTACGTTCGCTTTTCTAGGATGATATTGGATGGTATGATCGTAATCTTTCAACAGCTCAAGCTAACGTCGTTGCCACATGTTGAGTTCCTTTTGGGTGAAGAAATATTTGAAGCTTTTATGATCCGTATAGATCTCCACTTTCTCCCCATACAGGTAGTGTCTCCAAATCTTCAACGCAAAAACGACTGCTGCCAACTCGAATCATGAGTAGGATAATTCCTCTCATATTCTTTGAGTTGTCACGAGGCATAGGCTATGACTTTCCCATGTTGCATGAGAACACATCCTAACCCTTTGCCTGAAGCATCGTTGTAGATAACCAATCCATCCGAACAAGATGGTATTGTCAGAACAGGTGCCGAAATGAGTCTCCTCTTGAGTTCTTGAAAACTCTTCTCACAATCCTCGCTCCAACCGAATTTTGTATCCTTCCAAGTCAGCTGAGTTAATGGAGTAGCGATTCTAGAAAATCCTTCCACGAATCTCCGATAATACCCAGCTAAGCCCAGAAAGCTACGTACTTCGGTCACCGACTTCGGTTGCTCTCAACTTTGTATGGCTTCAATCTTTGCTGGGTCGACAGATACTTCATGTTTTGACACCACGTGCCCAAGGAATGCTACTTCCTCAAGCCAGAACTCGCATTTCTTTAATTTGTCATATAGCTTGTTTTCACAAAGCCTTTGTAGTACCAGCTTCAAATGGCGCTCATGATCTTCACGGCTTTTGGAATAGATGAGGATGTCATCAATAAAGACAACAACGAACTGATCTAAATATTCTTTGAATACACGGTTCATCATATCCATGAAAGCAGCATGAGCATTAGTTAATCCAAAAGACATGACTAAGAATTCATAATGCCCGTACCGAGTTCTAAAGACAGTCTTTGGAATATCCTCAGTTTTAATCTTCAGCTGATGATATCCAGAACGAAGATCGATCTTTGAAAAGAATTGTGCTCCTTGCAACTGATCAAACATGTCATCAATGCGAGGTAGCGGATACCTATTCTTGATGGTGACATGGTTCAATTCCCTATAGTCGATACAAAGTCGCATACTCCCGTCTTTCTTCTTTACGAATAAAACAGGAGCACCCCAAGGATATGTACTAGGACGAATAAAACCGATGTCTAATAACTCCTGTAATTGGACTTTTAACTCCTGAAGTTCAATAGGAGCCATTCGATATGGGGTTTTAGAAATGGGCTTTGTACCGGGTTCAAGGTCAATAAAGAATTCAACTTCACGTTCTGGGGGTAGACCAGGAAGTTCTTCAGGAAATACATCGGAAAATTCTCTAACAATAGAAATATTATTCAAATCTGACTTATCTTTGTTCAAATCCATAACATGGGCTAAGAAAGCTTGACATCCGTTTTTCAATAAACAAATAGCTTTGTGGCTTGATATGACAGTGACTGATTTTAGTGGTTTAGTAGTTTGAATTCGTATGACAGGTTGGTTAGGAATATAAAAACTAACAACCTTACGAAAACAATCAATTTTAGCATGATGAGTGGTTAACCAATCAATTCCTAAAATCACATCAAAAGCAAGTATCTTTAAAGAGATAAGATCAACAGGTAATGTGATAGTGCCAACTTGGATCATGCAAGATTTATAAACTGTAGATGTAACGAAGGTTTCACCCAACGGAGTTTCAACAGATAAGTCAAAGTCCAATTTCTCTGGAGTCAAGTTTAAACGTTGAGCACAAGCAGGAGAGATAAAAGAATGGGTAGAACTGGTATCTAATAAGGTATAAACTTCGCAAGAGTTTATGATTAGCTTACCCGTGATCACCTCGTTCGGGTTCCTCACGTTTTGGCCAGTCACGACAAGCGCTCTTCCAGGAACCGCTAATTTCAACTTATCCGGGACTGCCCTTGGAGTCACCATCCCCGTTGAACTTGGTTTTGCTACAGAATAATCCCGAGCTATGTGGCCTTCCTTTTCACAGTTGTAACATACCTTGGATTGTTGTGGACAGTTTGGGCTAATATGTCCCTCTTTCCCGCATTTGTAACATCTAATTGGCGGTCGTTTTCCTCCCCTAGAATTTGTTGTTGGTGCTGGTGCAGCTGCTGATGTCTTCCCGTCATTGTTGAATCTCCTCTTTCTGAAATTTTCACTTGACTCACCTCTCCTATTATCATGGCCACGATGACCACCCAAGTGGTTACCGCCTTTGTTCGTATTTTTTCCTCCTCGTTTGTTATCATCGCTCTGATGACTGCTGTCACCGGTATGACCCTGGTTGTGGTCCCTCGGTTGCACATACTCATTATCTCGCTCTAATAATTGAGCCCTGTTTACAACATCTGAATATAAATAAAATTTATGAGAGATAAGATATTGCCGAATCTCGGGTTTTAGACCTCTTAGAAACATCCTTGTCATTCGTTCCTCATTTTTGACCAAATGAGGTGCAAACCTGGATAACTCTGCAAACTTCGCCTCGTACTGGGACACCGTCATATTGTTTTGTTCCAGTCTGATAAACTCCACCTCCTTCATATGACGAATACTTTCAGGAAAGTACTTGTCATTGAACAGTTTCTGAAATGTTTCCCAGGACACGTTGAGTGCGTCAGACTGGGTACGCTTCACAGACTCTCACCAGTAGTCTACCTCATCGCGGAACATAAAGGTGGCGAATGGAACCTTCTGTTCCTCTGTGCATCCCAAGACATCGAATATCTTGGTAATTTGCTTGACCCACGTTTCCGCCATGTTCGGATCTGGCTTTCCCTTAAATTCTGGTGGTCCCAATTCTTTGAACTGCTTGGCTGTGACAAACCGCGCATTGTTATCATTTCCACCCGTATTCTGCACACGAGTCTCCCTCGTCTGACTTTTCATGAACTGCAAAAAGCTCCTAAACATTTCATCATTCATAGTTTGCTCGGTAACGTTGTTTACAGGAGGAATATTTCCTTCTTGTTGCACGTTCCCCTGGGTGGTGATCAAAGGTGTCTCCACGGTCTGATTTACTCCATTATTAACGTTCTCAGCTGCCATTCTTAAATACTGCCATAAAATAAGGGTTAATAGTCATGTCATATATTATCCCTATACTCTGACCGACCAAATAAATACCAAATAAACTTAGTTAGGTCATACTAGCGAAGGAATTCCCCGTCTCTCCCCTCCTAGTTCTTGTCTCACTTCTCAGCCAGGGATCATATCCCTAAGCTCTGATACCAACTATGACGCCCCCAAAATAGGTATACATCACCCATTCTGAGTCGCCGAATACATGGTACAGAAACAAATACAACTTCATTATAATAATTGTCGTGCAAAATACGACAACACAATTACTGTGAGTTTAAATACAAATATTGTCTTCTAGACAATATCCACACTCAAATAAGTCCTCATTACAATTATTCAAACACTATTTTATAGAAATAGTGAGGACTGCTAAAACATCTTTCTAGAACCATCACTCCATACCCCGACTAGATCTTGCTATGTTCTCACCTCCTGAGAAGAAAAATAGAACAAAAAGGAAAAGGGTGAGCTCAACTAGCCCAGTAAAGAATATTATGACTAAGATAATATACAACAAATTATCATTAGTATTCAACAGGGAAAAATCTGATAGAATATAATCGACAACAAGTTTTAGATCAACAACTGCAGCGGAAACAACAAACCATTAGAAGAGTCAAGTAGAGAATGAATTCTACTATCTTCTAAGATTTAAAAGTCCATCATCAATATTTTATCCCTGTAACATCAATTAATAATCATCTTTAACTAAATATTCATCTTTACACTACAGGCCAAAGATATTCATTTGTATTACCAGTCAGTCATGTTCATCTCAACACCTGTACATCTTTCCACTACGGGCCAAAGATATCTCAAAAACTCTGATTTTTAATACCTCCATTCCGACAAAAATACTGATAAAAACCTCAACATTAACTCCTTCATTTTTAACCACAAAAATATATCCCTCATTTATATCAACATAAAATAAATATTTCCTTATCATATGAATCAATAATTAATTATTCACAAATAATATTACAGAATCACATTTATGACAACCAGGCCGTTCCCAGGAAAGAGGGGGCTTTCCAGTAAGAATTTCTCCTTACTGGTGCGCAATTAGATGACCAAACATCTCCTTAGATAGAACTTTCTAGACATTGCCAATAATATTATCTAATAATATTATTCAAATAATATGAATTATTGATCTGATAATAGAAAATACTGTGCAGTGACAATTATTGAAACAACAATAATATAAAATATCAATACAGCAATTATTGAATCAATAAAATAAAATATTGAACAGTAACTACTATAAGAATTATTGAGTAGTGCCTTCCTTCGTAAGAATCAATAATTGGTGCAATACCGTGTGCTACTGTATTTTAACCACCAAATATTCCAACAGTATTAATGGTAACAACTACGCCGTTAATTATAAACAACTTATACTTGTCGTTTTTTTCATCCAATCGCTTTCCGTTATGGGGCCCACACAAGGCTGCGCCGTCGTACGAATATTTCCCGACAGCAAGAATATTCCACAAATATTCACCGACCAAAAATGAATATTTTATAACCACTTGCTTATTTGAAATATTTGCGCATTTTACCCATAAATAACCACATTAATCAAATCAACCCTTTCTATTCCAAAATAATAAATAGAGGAAATTTAATTTCATTTATTAATAAGTTGGGGTCTTACAATATTCGTATGACGGCACAATCATTGGTGGACCGCACAACTGAATTATTGTCGGAGTTAGAAAATGACAGAAATATCTTTTTATAAAAATAACGGCGAAAATTTTACCGTTAAACTATTGAAATACCCGGTGGTAAAAGTACAGTAATACGCGTGGTTACATAGTAGCACACGGTATTGATTATTGATGCTCATGTGAGAAGTCACTCAGTTATATTTAATTATTGCTACAGTAATTATTACATAATATCTCTCATATTATTGATTCAATTATTGTCATAGTATCATCTGCATGATATTTTATATTATTAAATCAATAATTGAGACGACAAAGTTATTCATATTATTATTTACATTATTGACGATGTCTAGAAAGTTTTGTCGAGGAAAGGGGTTTGGTCACCTAATTGCGCGCCAATAAAGAAAAATCCTTATCGAAAAGCCCCCTCTTTCCTGGGAATGATCTAGTTGTTAAATATTATGAGTTATAATATTAATGATGAATAAGTTCGTGTTGATTAAAGATTAAATTATTGATAAAATATTTTCATTGTGTTGGGATTATTAGTGTTAGTGGAAATCGACATTTATTTCGATAATAATTAATTTCTGGATGTTTTATTGACCAAACGGGCAATTACTCGGATAAATGAGTGCTGCCTCTTTTATCAGAACTAAAAAAGAGCTCTAACTCATGCAAGCATACATGTGTCATCAAGTAATACAGAGTAAGTAAAGTATCGATCCCACAGAGAAAGTTATTCAATTTAAACTACTATTCATCAAGCAAATCACTACTTCTATATGCTTAAACTAAAGATCAAAAGTGTGAATTGTTCTAACTGCAAATAATAACTCAAATGAGAACAAGAATGGAATAAATCAAATCTAGAATTAATGGGATCCTAACTTCATTTAATATTTCATCTAGTTACAACTATCATGCAAGAATTGTTCACATATCACACGAAAATAGCCAAGAGCACTAATAGAGTCATAACCATTTTTCAATGCACTATGACCTAGTTACACATCATCCACAAGCGATAGAATCCATGTAATCATCAATATAACCAAAATCACTATATGTCTATGTGAAATTGCAACCATATTGAATTTAAGTACAAGCCCTTATTCTAACTCATACGCTGAAACAATATATGTCTATCTGGTTCATGAAATACACAAGCCATACAAAAACAACCCCATATACGTATGCTATCATGATTACAATCCATACTCGCATGTTCATTGTCAATTTCATACAAGTACTAAAACGAATGGTGATCAAGCATTCATACATGTAAAACAATCATGATAGAAATCCCAAATGATATGTAAATCAATCAAGCATTCAAGCATGCACTCAAACTACATATTAAAATCCGTTAGAATCCTATAATGGAGTTTAGTTCATGACTGAACCAAAAGTCATTATGGGATCAAAGCTAAACATGGCTAATAAGCAAGCAATTAAAAGATGAAGGATAGAAACGATCAAACCAATTGCTGATTATAATCCACTAGTAACATTCAAATCCTCATATAAATTCAGCAAAAGAATAATAAAAATCCACAATGATAGAGAATCCCAAGAAGAATTAGAAAAGTTAGAGTTTAGGCTTCGTTCTACGTTGGAATCTCTCTTAGAGTGTAAACCATAGTTATGAAAAATGAAAATATGTAAAAACTGAATATCCTCTCTCTGACACCCGTCAGAAATCGTTTCTTAAAACCAATTACCACTCATTTAATTAAAAATTAAAATAAAACAAATACACAGCTTCAACATCGCGCGCGGCTGCACGCCCCTCTAGTATGTTCCTCGCGCGGGCGCGAGACTTGCAGAATGTCATGCTCTGTCCAGCCGAGTGCTTGCGCGGGTGCGCGCTCTCAAGGTTATTCTGCCGTGCGGCCGCATGGCTTGCAATCTGCAGATTTTGGTTTTGGTTCTGATTCTGTCATGCTACTACTACTACTACTTGTTCATTCATGCTTAATCTCCTTCCATGCTTGGTCTCCTTACTCCATTGTACCTTCATGCCATGCATATCCCCGCTTGTGCCTCGCCTTCACGCTCCCATTAGCCTCGTGCTCTCTAATGCCACCAAATTAGGACGATTCTTGAACTTATTCACCAAAAGGAGTTTAAAGTAAAAGCAATGCAAAATGACATTAAATGTAACTAAAACACAATAAAATGTACTTGAGATGGGCATAGTTCGCGTGAATTTGTATTCAATAAGTAGGTAAAAATACCACTTATCAATGAGCAATTAATTACTATTAATTCAAATGCAAATTACTGTTGGTTCACATGTATGGAACTATTGATTCACATGCATGTACTATTAGGGGAGGTGGTGCAAGTTTGATAATACTTGAAGAACTAAATTAAAAATGGAGGTATAGATGAATGTACTATACTGTAATAATTCGAGCCCTTAATCGTGCAATTATCGAAACTATGTTTTCTTATAAATAAAAGCTCATTCTTCTTTAATTCTCACCAATTCACTAAGACTCACAAGAGCATCTATTGAGAGAGAAACTATAGAGAGGAAGAAGAAGAGTATTCTGTTACTTCACTATTCCAGTATCAAGTCTTCTTCTGAGGTAAGGGATATTATTTTTGTTCAATATTCGTATGAAATAATATTTTCTTCCATGCTCTGTAGTATGTAAGTAATATTATTTCGTCTCGTATTTCTGATTATACCCTTATTTTGTTAATGCATTACTTTTATACTTCGTGAAATTAGTAGAATATTCTTGAAATTTGCGCTTCATCTAGTATCGTTTTACACGGATATTTTCTGTACATTCTTATAAAATTATAAGCTTTTCATGCCGAAGTACTATTCATGGGTACTATTCATTTATACGATACTATTCATAAAATACTATTCACAGGCACTATTCAAAAAAGGACTATTCATAAAGTACTATTCACGAGTACTATTCACAAAGTACTATTCATGGGTACTATTCTCAAAGTACTATTCATGGGGTACTATTCACTCAGGTACTATTCACCCGGAGTATTATTCATAACAAAAATTAATTTCTTTTCGGTCCAAATTATTTTTGATACAATATTATTCTTGAATTTTACTCCACAAAGCAGTATCATGTTGATAATTTGGACATTATTGAATTCTGGATAAATTAAATTATAAATCTTTAAAAATTTATCCTTTGCTTTCTTTTAATTGAATTCTTATATCATTATTATCGTCCTTATGCTTATATTGTGATGAAAGTCATCTTTAGCCGTAGTGCATAGATGGACTATTAATTGGTATGATTATGACGAGGGATCATTCGGTATAATCATGACCTATAATGTTTCAAATGATGTGGTAAAAGTCCTCATTGGCCCGTAGTGCATTGATGGACAGTTGTTGGTATGATTATGACCAGGGATTATTCGGTATGATCATGACCATTGGTGAAAACACGAATATCCTTGGCCCGTAGTGCACAAATAATTCAGTGATGTGAATTATTTATTGAGATGAGTCTCTGCAGTAAAGTTGATGATAAACTTTTTAAATAATAGAAGATAGTAGATATCATGCTCTACTTGACTCTTCTAATGGATTGCATGTTTCGCTGCAGTTAAACTTGTTGTTAATTATCAGTTTTACACTGTTGAAGGCTAATGATAATTTATTTTGCATTATCTTAGTCATAATATTTCTTACAGGGCTAGTTGAGCTCACCCTTTTTCTTTCATTGTTCTCTTCAGGAAATGAGAATGTAGCCGGGACTAGTCGGGTAATGGAGTGACGGTCCGAGATGGTGGCTGTAGTAGCCCTCACTATTTTATAAAATATTGTGATAATAATTGTAATGAGTACTGCATTTGAGTTTAAATACTGTGTACTAGACAATATTCGTGTAAAAACTCTCAGTTACATATTGTATACGGAAGTTTGTATTTAAATTATGTACCATGTATTTGGCGACTTAGAATGGGTCATGTATACCTATTTTGGGGGCGTCACAATTGGTATCAAATCTTAGGGATATGATCCCTGGCTGAGATGTGAGACTAGAACTAGGAGGGGAGAGACGGGTAATTCCTTCGCTAGTATGACCTACCTAAGCTTATTTATTATTTAACTAGTCGGTCAGAATATAGGGATAATATGTGGCATGTAAATTAACCCTTATTTTGTGACAGTGTTTAAAAATGACATCTGAGAATATTGAGATAAGCAATGAAGCACATGAGACCGTTGAGTCACCAACGATCAATACCCAGGATAATGTGCATCAGGAAGGTAATAATCCTCAGGTAAACAACAACACCGACCAGATGATGAACGATGGGATGTTCAGAGGCTTTATGCAATTCATGCAACATCAGGCGAGAGAGACTCCTATTCAAAATGTAGGTGAAAACACTGACAACTCTCAGATGGTCACTGCTATGTAGTTCAAGGAGCTGGGACCACCGGAGTTTATGAGAAAGCCAGAACCACTTAAGGCAGAGATGTGAATAAAGCAAATCACCAAGATATTTGATGTCTTGGGATGTTCCAAGGAGAAAAAGGTTCCCTTTGCCACCTTCATGTTGAGAGAAGAGGCAGATTACTTGTGGAAATCAATAAAACGTACTCAGCCTGCCGCACTCAAAATGTCTTGGGAGAAGTTCCAAAAACTGTTCAACGACAAGTACTTTCCTGAAAGTATTCATCACATGAAGGAGGTGGAGTTAATCAAGCTAGAGCAAAAAAATATGATCATGTCGCAGTATGAAGCTATGTTTACCGAGTTGTCTCGGTTTGCATCCCATTTGGTAGATAATGAGGAGCGTATGACGCGGATGTTTCTAAGAGATTTGAAACTCGAGATACGTCAATACCTCATTTCTCACAAACTTTGTTTGTATTCAGATGTTATAAATATGGCTCGATTTTTGGAGTGCGATAATGAGTTAACCCAACCAAGAGAGAGTAGCTGACAAAATGATAATACCAATGGTAACAGTCATCGAAGCGGTGACAACAAACGTGGAGGGAATCAACATGCCAGAAATGGTAACCACTTCGGTGGTAATCATGGCCAAGACAATAGGAGTAGAAATTTCAAGAAGAGGAGATTCAATAATGATGGAAAGAAGTCAGCACTAGCACCCATTGTTAAAGAAGGAGAACGATCACCGATCGTATGCTACAAATACGGAGGGGAGGGACACATCAGTCTAAACTGTACGCAGCAGTCCAAAACATGTTATAATTACGGGAGAGAAGGTCACCTAGCCTGATTTTGTCGTGCAGTGAAGTCAAGTCCAGCTGAGATGGATGCACCAAAGGTCGTCCCAGAGAAGTCAAAGTCGATAGTTCAAGGGAGAGCGTTTATCGTGACCTCCCCAAAAGTAAGGAACCCGAACGAGGTTATCACAGGTAAGCTAATCATAAACTCTTGTGAAGTCTATACCTTATTTGATACCGATTCTACCCATTCTTTTATCTCTCCTCCTTGCGCTCCACATTTAAATTTAACTCTAGAGAAATTATATTTTGACTTATCTGTTGAAACTCTGTTTGGAGAAACCTTCATTACATCTACGGTTTATAAGTCTTGTTTGATTCAAATCGATAACTGCACGTTACGATAACTACATGTTACCTGTCGATCTTATCTCTTTGAAAATACTTACATTTGATGTGACTTTAGGGATTGATTGGTTAACTACTAATCATGCTAAAATAAATTATTTTCATAAGGTTGTTAGCTTTTATATTCCTAACCAACCTATTATGCAAATTCAAGCAACCAAACCACTAAAGTCAATCACTGTCATATCAAGCCATAAAGCTATTCGTTTATTGAAAAACGGATGTCAAGCTTTCTTAGCCCATGTCACGGATTTAAACAAAAATACATCAGATTTGAATGATATTTTTATTGTTAATAAATTTCCTGACGTATTCCCTGAAGAACTTCCTGGCCTACCCTCAGAGCGTGAAATCAAATTTTGTATCGACCTTGAACCCGGTACAAAACCCATTTCCAAAGCCCCATATCGAATGGCTCCTATTGAACTTCAGGAGTTAAAAACCCAACTGTAGGAGTTATTAGACATCGGTTTTATATTCATTTGGTCGTAGAATATTCTTGTTGTCGGGGAATATTCGTACGATGGCGTAGCCATTTGTGGGCCCCATAACAAAATAAGTGTTAGATGAAGAAAAAGACAAATATGAGTTTTTATAAATAATGACGTAGTTGTTACCGTTAACACTGTTGGAATACCCGGTGGCTAAAATACAGTAATATGCGTGGTTGCACAGTAGCACACGGTATTGCACAGTATTGTTGAATTATTGATCCTTACGTAAGAAGACACTACTCAATAATTGTTACAGTAATTACTGTTCAATATTTTATTTTATTGGTTCAATAATTGCTGCGCTGATATTTTATATTATTGTTGTTTTAATAATTGTCACTGCACAGTATTTCTCATTATCAGATCAATAATTCATATTATTTGAATAATATTATTAGATAGCATTATTGGCAATGTCTAAGGAAGTTCTGTTTAAAGAGAGGTTTGGTCACCTAATTGCGCGCCAATAAGGAGAAATCCTTATCGGAAAACCTCCTCTTTCCTGGGAACGATTTGGTTGTCATAATTGTGATTCTTTAATATTATTTGTGAATAATTAATTATTGATTTATATGATAAGGAAATATATATTTTTATATGGATATAAATGAAGGAATTAATGTTGAGGTGTTTTATCAGTATTTTGTCGAAATGAAGAACGAAATTTGAAATTTTTTAGAAAATTAGTTTATTACTCGGTTTTGTAAAATCCATAACTCTTTGTGTATAATGAGTTAGGAGATGAGCCATATATCAAAAGAAAGCCCTGGAAGTAAGCTAAGCGTAGAAATTTGAATCACCCAAAAATTCTTTGTGAATTTTTCGTGGTGACTGTTTGAGTGTGACTGGTACGAGGGACTTATAGTCCGAAAATCAAATCAGTGTTCTTAAGCTTTATTGAGTGAGTTAAAATTTTAATTCGACCGTTGGATCGTTGTGATTTTTGGATATATTATACATATATAAGTTGAGTATATGTCCAAAAATTTTGAACCGTTAAAAATTAACGTATGATTTGTTATGAATTTTAAGAGGTGTAGAAAATCGTCCGTATGTGGATTTAGGACATTTTCTGTTTGGAATTTGGAAAAATTTTCTTCTGCAAAGTTGTAGAGAATTCTATTTTGTGTGAAATAGATATAAAATTCGTATTTTTCTGATAAAATGGCTATTTATTATGAATTATTGAAGTTTTAAAAATTAAAATATTTTTATTAAAATATTGGGTGAGACCCACTTTTGTTTGTTTTTGAAAGCATGTGCTGAGAATTCTTTTCAAAGAAGGCATGCTAATCAGCTTATTCAAAGGGGTGGCACAGGAGAAAAATAATAATATTATTTTATTAATTTAGTCTCCTTTGGCGTTCTAGCATTTTCCTATAAATAGGTGCTTATGTTAGAATTGAAAATCACACCAGAAACATAAGTTTTCTCTCTCTATATTATCGAGCGTATTTTTGTGAGTATTTAGATACTTTGAGAGTTGCTATTCAGTGCAAGGTTCCTTCGACTTTACATCCGATATTCCAGTCAGAAATACTGCTCTTTTGAGGTAAGGGATTGTAAGAGTTATTATGCTTTTCAGTTTCGTAATTTTTTCGACCCTCAAAAAATTCTGAAAAAATTTGAAATAATAATTTGATGAGTTTTCTAGATTGTGTCCAAAAAATGACGATTTTTGAATATATAAATTAGGAGTTATGAATTTTATGGGAAAAAATTATTTTAAAAGTAAACCCTTATAACTCCTTGTAGTTAACTCCAAAATGGGTAAAATTTTTATTGGGAGTACATGTATATAACAAAAGTATACTATAAATTTTAGAATTTTTGGACAAAAGTACAATTTATGATAAATGTCTAAATATTCGGCAGTTTTGGCCATATGAAAAATAGTAAATGAATTTTAAAAATTTTGAAAAAAACATATGTTCAATATAGGACTATATTCTTCTAAATCCCAGGAAAAAAATTTTCTGAGACTGATTTGATATTTTTCATGAAAATAGACTAGTTATGAGTAAATTAAATAAATATGTTATGTGAAGTACAAAAATTGAATAATAGGATTTTATGGCTTGAGAATCCTATATAAGGTATATGCAGATTTTTGATGAGGGTTTTTGGTTATTGGTGATAAAATCTTATGAGTTTGGCATTTTAGGATGATTAAATGCATTAATTAGTAAAATGTAATCAATTAAAATAAATTGTTTATAAGTTTAAGAAATGATTAAAATATTGTTGTAATATTAATAATATTAGATTATGAGATTATTAAGTGATTTATAACATTTGGATTAAGGTGTTATGAAATTATTGATTTAAAATATTATTTAATGATTGATAATATTATTAAATAAATTTAATATTATTAGATAATGAATAATGTTATTATCTTCGTTGAATATTTGTTGAAATATTATTTTATATTCAAATCATTTTTGATATAATATTATTCTTGAATTTTACTTCACAAAGCAGTATCATATTGACAATTTGGATATTATTGAATTATGGATAAATTAAATTGTTAAAGTCTTTAAAAATTTATCCTTTATCTTATGTGATCGATTTTTTATATCATTGTCATCATTCTCATGCTTATATTGTGTTGAAAGTCATCTATGGCCAGTAGTGCATAGATGGACTTGGTATGATTATGACCAGGGATTATTCGGTATAATCATGACCGTAATTGAAAACACGAATATCCTTGGCCCGTAATGCATGGATAATTCGTGGTCGTGATACTATTAAGATGAGTCTCAACATTATTGGTTTTATAGTTGTATTTCTTTGGCCTGTAGTGCAAAGATGGACTGTTGGTTATTGGTTTTACAGTTGTATATCTTTGACCTGTAGTGCAAAGATGGACTGTTGGTTATTGGTTTTACAGTTGTATATCTTTGGCATGTAGTGCAAAGTTGGACTGTTGATTTACTTGATTATAAATATGAATTGTGATTTAATTATAATCTGTGGTGGTTCAGGTGAAGACAGGTGATGAGAGTTCTCTTTGTCTTGGGTATCACCAAGAACTGTTGATGATTATTACAAGAATGAAATATTAACAATGGACTTTTAATCTATAGGAGATAGTAGACATTATGTTCTACTTGACTCTTCTAATGGATTGTTGATTCCGCTGCTATTATGGTTGGAAACTTTTATCTTCTACCATATGTTCTAAATCTTTGATTTATTACTAATGAAGGCTATTGATAATTTAATTATCTTTAGTCATGATATTCTTTACTGGGCTATTTGTACTCACCCTTTTGCTTCACAATTCTTTTCAGGTAATAAGAGTGTAGCTGGGTCGAGCGGGGGTAACAGGGAAATAGAACGGTGGTCTCTAGCTGTGGATGTTCTCCCTAAGCAGTATAGAAAAGTGTGTTGTATTTTATATATCATTTAGTAGTTATATTTGGTGAATCAAATAGGGTGAGGCAAACCCAACTTTGGAAGGGTGTTTTGCCACTATCATACAAGATGTCTAACGACATGCGACTTCGTGTTATCATAAGACATGGTTGTGCTCATCCACTTGCTGAGTATATCTATGAGCACTACCTATATAATCTTGGAGTTTGGATGAAATATAATTCTAAATTAGAGATAGTGGAGTTAATTATATGTCAAGAGAAGACTCACCATTGGAGAGAATATGATTGTAATCTTCTCATTTTTTTGGGGTCCATTGGGTCAACCAAGGATAATTCTGTGGGCATATGATATCTATCATAACCTAGACGCATGGCCTCCCATGTACGAAGGTTTCCTTGAGTATTTTCTGAAGATTTTAATTTCTAAAACAGTTATTAACCGTACCTTTATGTAAGGTGCTATTGTGATGCGCTATCAAAGGTTGGGATGAGAGTCATAGTTGGTATATATTTATATCAAAACTCACAACATATGTGTTGTTGTATTTTACACGACAATTATAATAATAAACTTGTAGTTATTTTCTGTACCATGTATTTGGCGACTCAGAATGAGTTGGGTGGAATTGACCTATTTTGGGGGTGTCACATCAAGTGCCAAAAGGTCCATTGCAACAACTTGAAATTCTAGAATAGAAGTGGGAGCACATTACCATGGATTTCGTTACTGGTCTTCCCAAGGTTTCTCAAGGCATAGATGCGATTTGGGTCATTGTTGATAGATTGACCAAGTCTGCTCATTTCTTACCTATACGATAAACTTATTCCCTTGAACGTCTTGCTCGTATATACATAAATGAGATTATAAGACTGCATGGTATGCCAGTATCTATAGTTTCTGATCGAGACCCAAGATTTACTTCACGATTTTGGGTTAGTTTGTAAAAAGCCATGGGCATGAATTTACGATTTAGTTCGAAATATCATCCTCAAATGGATGGGCAGTTAGAGAGTACTATTCAAACTCTTAAAGATCTATTAAGACTCTGTGTGCTTGACTTCAAAGGAAGTTGGGACAAGTTCTTGCCATTAGTGGAATTCTCCTACAAATAGAAGATCATTCTTCTTTCATTCTCACCAATTCACTAAGACTCACAAGAGCATCTATTCAGAGAGAAACTATAGAGAGGAAGAAGAAGAGTATTATGCTACTTTACTATTTCAGTATTCAGTCTTCTTCTAAGGTAAGAGATATTATTTTTGTTCAATATTTGTATGAAATTCTATTTTCTTCCATACTCTGTAGTATGTAAGTAATATTATTTCGTCTCGTATTACTGATTATACCCTCATTTTGTTAAAGTATTACTTCTATACTCTGTGAAATTAGTAGAATATCTTTGAAATTTGCGCTTCATCTAGTATCGTTTCATAAGGATATTTTCTGCACATTCTTGTTAAATTTTAAGCTTTTCATGCCAGAGTACTATTCATGGGTACTATTCATTTATACGGTACTATTCATAGGTACTATTCACAAAGTACTATTCACAAAATACTATTCATGAGTACTATTCACAAAGTACTATTCACGGGATACTATTCCTGAAGTACTATTCATGGGATACTATTCACTAGAGTACTATTCACCCAGAGTACTATTCATGATAAAAATTAATTTCTTTTAAGTCCAAATCATTTTTGATACAATATTATTCTTGAATTTTACTCCACAAAGCAGTATCATGTTGACAATTTGGACATTATTGAATTCTGGGTAAATTAAATTTTAAATCTTTAAAAATTTATCCTTTGCTTTCTTTTAATTGAATTCTTATATCATTGTCATCATCCTCATGCTTATATTGTGATGAAAGTCATCTTTGGCCGTAGTGCATAGATGGACTGTTGATTGGTATGATTATGACCAGGGATCATTCGGTATAATCATGACCTGTAATGTTACAAATGATGTGGTAAAAGTCTTCATTGACTCGTAGTGCATTGATGGACAGTTGTTGGTATGATTATGACCAGGGATTATTTGGTATAATCATGACCATGGGTGAAAACACGAATATCCTTGGCCTGTAGTGCATGTATAATTCGTGGTTGTGATATTAATGAATATCCTTGGCCCGTAGTGCACGGAGAATTCAATGATGTGAATTATTTATTGAGATGAGTATCAGTGATAAAGTTGATGATAAACTTTTTAAATCATAGAAGATAGTAGATATCATGCCCTACTTGACTTTTCTAATGGATTACTTGTGTCGCTGCAGTTAAACTTGTTGTTAATTATCAGTTTTACACTGTTGAAGGCTAACGATAATTTATTTTGCATTATCTTAGTCATAATATTTCTTAATGGGCTAGTTGAGCTCACCCTTTTACTTTTATTGTTCTCTTCAGGAAATGATAACGTAGCCGGGACTAGTCGGGGAATGGAGTGACGGTCCGAGATGGTGGCTGTAGTAGTCCTCACTATTTTATAAAATAATGTGATAATAATTGTAATGAGGACTCCATTTGAGTTTGAGTACTGTCTACTAGACAATATTCGTGTAAAAACTCTCAGCTACATTTTTGTCGTATTGTATAAAGAAGATTGTATTTAAATTCTATACCATGTATACCTATTTTGGGGGCGTCACAATAACATAATGTATATGATGAATGATTATATGAACTAGTATACGAGAAGAATACAAGGATTATTCGTTTAAAACTTAAGCCAATGGTAATAGACTAGTAGTATTTGTTTATGAATTGGGCAAGCCCAAATGGAATTGTGTTAAAGCCCAAAGAAAAGTAATGCAAGCCCAATGATAGGCCCAAAGTTAATTAAACCTAAGCCCGAACCAAGAATCGGACCCGTGGATCGAACCGATGGATCACCGGGTAAGAAAATAACCCATGGAGCAACCCAAGTGGGTCCCCCATGGGGCACATGGTCGACCACCTTGGTGGCCAAGCAAGGGATAAGATTTTGGTTAGCAAGAAATGAATAGTAAGGAGGTGGGATGGCATTTTGTCCTTTATGCCCTCACTTTGTAATCCTATAAATATGGGAGGTTGTTGGTCATTTGTTGATTGTTTGAATTCCACCAAGACTTAGCACAAATACATTGAGAGAAAAGTGAGAAGTTGTCTTCTAATCCAAGAAGAAAAAGAAGAAGAATCAAGTTAGAACAACAAAGATAAGGAATCCTTAGACCATTATTCTTCATCTATTCGATTGTAGTTTGATAGAGAAGTGAATATTGGTGGATCATGTATCATAAAGAGTAACAAGGATGGCTATTAGTGGACTTAAACATTAATAAACCATGTTGTAAGTGGAATCATAATCATAGAGTTATGAAATAATGAAGAACATTTGAAAATTTATCATATGTTGTTGATGAACAAGTTTAAAACCATCGTGTATAGGATTAGATGATATATGCTTGGTCAGGATGATAAAATGATGGAATTAATCCATTTTGAACGGAGTAAAAATCTTAAGTAACGAAGTTATGACAAAATTTACGAGATTAGACGATAATCGTCGAAATCGTGAAATTCTCAAAATGAAAATCAAAAGTCACCGTTTAACTCGAAAACCTTAGTTTTCGATGGCGTATAGTATAACTTTGCATTTGAGAGTTGCGGACTCAAGAATGGTCGAATTTCGACTTAAAACGAAGAAACGAGCTATGAACGTTCACGAACGTTTAACGAATGCGTAATAAAGAAATTTAACTGTGAATTCAGTGTTAACGAATTTGAAAATTAAGATGTCCTAATGTAAACGTAGTATACAAGATATGTGAGATAACGACTTTTGAACGAGCCAATTATGACTTATAACGATTAAGTTATGAGCCCGAAAAAGATTGCAGTTGGAAAAAACTTAAAAATTTCTCTGAGGCTCAGGGTCGGTACCGTGGTGCCGCAGTGCCGCCCAAGTCTATGAATTTGGCACCGCAGTGCTAGAACGAAATCCCACTCACTTCTAAGTCACGCCACAACGCGGCACATAGTGAAGAGTTTGGCGCCGCAGCGCCGAGACCAAGTCCCAGACAATGCTAACTCGCGCCGTAGCGCGAGACTTACATAGGATGCTGACATCGCAGCGCCAGTACTAGAGAAGGGACAGTAAAGAAAGATAATGAATATAAAGAAAAGGGAAGTTGATTGAAGGTGAATTATTACCTTAATTAAATTAAAGTAACATCATTAAGGATGATTATAACCTTAAGTTTAACGATTAAAAGTTGACAAAAGGTTACGAGAATATAAACACAAAGTGATATGATAAATCATAACGAATGTTAACTAATCTAATGGATTATTAGACCAAGAAGAAGAGGAAGATAGGTTAGTGACAATACTTGATTTTTTTATGACCTAATGTCGTATGCTATGTAATTATGTATTGTAGAATCCATAGAGACTTAAAAGAGAAGTGAATTAACTGTAGAAGACGGTGAAGGCAAGTGTTCTAAACCCTTGTCTATGTTCCTTTTGGATAATCTTTATGATTCATGTATCTTACACATGAATTGATGTATAACGAAGTCGAAGCCAATTCCTTCGGCTAGACTTAATGTGTTTTGTGGATTTCCTTATAATCTATCAAAATCATATCAAGGTTGCTATCTTATGCCAACTGTTTTGGTATGGATTTCAAAGAAAGACTGAGTATGAATAAACAAATATTTTGTTGTCAATCGACAGGCACGTGAGGTTGCCAAAACTTAATGTAGATATGTTTAATGAAGTAGTATTGTACAACATAGAGTACTATAGGTTGATCACCTAGATGTGCTCGTAAAAAATGTCGGACGTACGGACTTAGTGTCGGGTTGTCTTTTCAAAGAAAGAATGAAATGCTCAAGGTCTTGGACCAAAATTGATGTTTAACGTATGTTGTGCATTGTTAAACATTTTTAAGAAAAGAGAAGTGCTATTTTGAATTATCTATAGTACTTCATAACTATTGATTCATCTATAGAAGATTTATGTATTCATATGATTCGAACATGTTGCTTAAATGAAATTATCATACTTGCTGAGCTAGTTATGCTCACTCTTGCTTGAACCATATGAATGCAGCTAAGAATGAACGGGCCGAAGGAACCAGTAAGGATAAAGGAAAGGATAAGGCTGACAAATAGTTGTCTTTGTAATAACATAGTATGAATTTTATAATTATTTGATACTATGACGATGAACATATGTAATGGTTACAAAGAACCTGGGAAGGGAAATATTATTTTGTAATATATAGAAGACATATTTACTCTTTTGAGGTATTTTAATTGAATATATGTGTGAACTGTAGCACCGTGTAGCACTATCTGTTGGGTTGGAAGATACTGAATTTGGGGGCGTCACAGATGAACAACCCTCCTTGAAGGGGAAACTATATAATTATTGGGAGACCGACGTGCGCACATGAGTATGATTAAATATTATGCATAACGTAGGGTACTTTAGGCTGATTACCTGTTGTACTCATTTTTATTGGATTATCAATATATTACTGTTAATTCTAGTTGAAGTTCATAGTCCTTAGTGACTGCTCAGTATTCATTACTTTGAAATCTCGAATTGATTAAGCGTTGAATCTTATTGATATTTTTCTATCCTTTGCGACTATTGCTGAGAAGCATCGATACTTCTTGTTATCCTTGAACTATCATATATTGATGTACTATTGAGAAATTTAAAAATATATTGAACACCCTTATTGCTATATTACTTGTTGAGTAAACTTGTTGCTCATTCTTCCTTTCCCTAAAAACATTTTAGTTAAGGCAGAGCAAGGCGGACCCTCGGGCACTAATAAGGGCAAGGGCAAAGCTACGGGGTAGGTTCATATGTTTTTAGAAATATAATGAATATGTAAAGACATATATTGTGTTATGTATTAGTTATGTCTAAGCTATGTTTAAGGTATGTAAGAGATGTTTTAAGTTACGAAACCTTGGGACGTGAATGATTATATTAAATAAATGTAATCTATTATGTTATTTCCGTTGCATAAGATATTATTTAGTCATTAGATTTATAGCACGTGGCGAACCGAATTTGAGACGTGAGTGGTCTGAATTTGGGGGCGTCACAGAAATCAAGGGGTTTTGGACGAATGCGTGTTATAGTTATATAGCTTACGCACTAGGCAAGTTCCTAAGACTTATTTCTTTACATTATGCAAGGTCTTTATTCCTGTGCTGTTTATTATTACGCACGTTTTTGAACTCTACTCTTATGTTAAGCAAGTTTCCTTACTCTATCATGGTTATAATTACACAAGTTCTATGACTCTAAACTTTCATTGAGCAAGTTCTTAAACCTCATCATTGTGGAGCAAGCTTTACATCCTTCTTTTGAACTGTTCAAAGCATATTTATTCAAGTTCATGATTCTAAATGAAATGTTCTAACTCTTTTAAGGTATTACTTCTGTTATATAATGTTCATTCAATTGTATAGAGTTGAGATTTAATCTTTGATTTGAATATCGATTACATTATCGAACTGAAACCTTGAATGGATAGTGAATCCTTATTGATTCAACTAATCCTTAGTTGATGATTATTGAACTCCAAATTACCCTTGAAGTTAATCCAAACCAAACTTCCTTTGGTGCGGACTCTAATGTTAAAGCTGAGATGAACAACCCTGTTACGGGGATTATATTACGCGATAACGTTAAGATTTTGTGCACATACATGGTACTAAAGGCTGATCCCCCTAAGTAAGAGAAGTAAGGTCCATATATTCTTATGAATGCTAAATTTTAAAGTAAAAATACTTGATAATCTGAGACATAGTTCATGGTCTTGTGACCCTCAAATGTACTTTTGATTCCTATTCTAATCTTGATTCAAAATCTGAGCTTTCTTTTGTTCAGTATCACGTGTTTATTCGCATGTTATTATTATTGTTATTATTAAACTTGTGGGCAATTTTTGTTCACTCTTGCATAATAACATTGCAGCTAAGGTTGAAAGAGTTGATGAGCCATCTACTAGTAAGGGCAAGGGCAAAGCAAACAAGTGATGAAGACTTGTCTATTATTTAAAAATGTTGATGTTAAGACTTATTATGATGTGTTTAAGACTTATTTAAATTATATTATATTTCTGCATAGATGTATTAAGGTTAGATTATCTAGGATTATTTTGTTAAGCTATTGTAACCCTTTATTGGCTAAGGTTGAAAGAGTTGATGAGCCATCTACAAGTAAGGGCAAGGGCAAAGCAAGCAAGTGATGAAGACTTGTTTATTATTTAAAAATGGTGATGTTAAGACTTATTATGGTGTGTTTAAGACTTGTTTAAATTATGTTATGTTTCCGCATAGATGTATTAAGGTTAGATTATCTGGGATTATTTTGTTAAGCTGTTGTAACCCTTTATTGGCTAAGGTTGAAAGAGTTGATGAGCCATCTACTAGTAAGGGCAAGGGCAAAGCAAGCAAGTGATGAAGACTTGTCTATTATTTAAAAATTTTGATGTTAAGACTTATTATGATGTGTTTAAGACTTATTTAAATTATATTATATTTCTGCATAGATGTATTAAGGTTAGATTATCTAGGATTATTTTGTTAAGCTATTGTAACCCTTTATTGGCTAAGGTTGAAAGAGTTGATGAGCCATCTACAAGTAAGGGCAAGGGCAAAGCAAGCAAGTGATGAAGACTTGTTTATTATTTAAAAATGGTGATGTTAAGACTTATTATGGTGTGTTTAAGACTTGTTTAAATTATGTTATGTTTCCGCATAGATGTATTAAGGTTAGATTATCTGGGATTATTTTGTTAAGCTGTTGTAACCCTTTATTGGCTAAGGTTGAAAGAGTTGATGAGCCATCTACTAGTAAGGGCAAGGGCAAAGCAAGCAAGTGATGAAGACTTGTCTATTATTTAAAAATGTTGATGTTAAGACTTATTATGATGTGTTTAAGACTTATTTAAATAATGTTATATTTCTGCATAGATGTATTAAGGTTAGATTATCTAGGATTATTTTGTTAAGCTGTTGTAACCCTTTATTGGGAGGATTTCTATTTCAGTTTTATTGTTATCTTTATTATGGTTAGATAGATGTTATTTATTTTGGTGAGTGAACACCAAATCCATGGGAAACTCGAGTACCTGGATTTGGGGGTGTCATATGTTGGTATCAAAGCTGTAGGTTATGAACCTTAGGTGGGGGAAAAACCTTAGGTAGTTGTGACACCCCCAAATCCCGGTACTTCATTTCCTCAAGATTTGGTGTTCACGTAACCAAAACATTCATTACTAACTACCCAATTAATAAACTTAAATAAATAAAACCTGCCTATACAGGATTAAACTTAAATAAAAATCTCCCAGGTTATCTAACCTTTACAAACATTCATTCATGCGGAAAATAAATTAATAACATTCATTACAAGTCTGAAAATAAACTATTTAATCTATTACAGGTCTTCAGCATTGTTTCATCTTTCCCTTCCCTTTACTGGTGCTAGGTACATCACCAGTTTCAACCTTAGCTGTAAGAAATTTTACAGGAAAGAGTGAGCAAACAAGGCCCACTTGAAATAACAATAAGTAAATCAGTTAACTTTACATCATGTACCAACATCAGGTTTAATAGAACTGAACAATAAATTCTATTACTTTTTAAAAACTTTAATCAATTACTGAGGGTCTAATGACCACGAATCATGTCCACAGTTATAAGTAATTTTTCAACTTAAACTTTAACAGTCATAAGACTATAAGGACTTCACGTACTTAGGGGGATCAACCCTTCGTACAATGTATTGTGCACAATCATTTCAACGCTAAGCGTAACCTCTTATAAAAGAGTTGTTCTTCTCAGTATTTAGAATACAAGTCCGTACCAAAGTGAGTTTGGTTTGGATACATCATGGGGTAATTTAGAATTCAACGGTAATCAACTAAGGGTTAGTTGATTACAAACAACATAACTGTATACTATGGAATAATCATAGTTGAATTGATATTTATAAACTAACATCATGCTTTAGGAATAATTTAATAGCATAATCATGGAATAATCATAACATGCATCCTCATAAACCAATAGATACACGAGCTTAATCAACAATAAATAATCTAACTCTACGAAAGTGTAAAGTTAGCAATTTGTATAATTGAAATGGAATTAAAGCGATAATGTGTTTAACGAATTCAAACTTGCACAATGAAGTTTTGAGTTAGAGAACTTGCATAAGTATAACATAACAGTGAAAAGTAACCTTGCTGAATAATAAAGTAGAAAAGGTTAGGGAACTTGCCTCGCGTGTAGGTTAAACAATTACTATTCACGTTCACCCCAAGTCCTACACATACCATATGCATTGATAATACACATTAGCTACACTAACATTACCTTTATGAGTTCCTTTATTACTCTTAGTATAGCTACTAACTAAGTTTAAGTTTAAACAACAGCACATCTTTCATGAACATTATTTTTTTTTAGCTTTATTACAACTACCTAAATGATCATGCCATTGCACCACATGTACATTCACAACTTGATACAACATCCTAATACATGTCCAACATGTTATCATTAAGTTATACTAATACCCAAAGGGTTGCACTTGCATTCGTGCATCCCAACGCCCTCCGATTGGCTCTAAATACACAATAGTCCTAAAGATGGCCATTTTTACTACTGTTAAAGACCTCAAATTAAAAAACTTAAAGAATGAAAGTTGTAGGTATACTCGTCCTCTTTCCGAATCATCTTGAATTACCTAAATCGGAGTTCGTATGAAAAAGTTATGGCCATTTTACTACAGGAGGTCAAAACTACCCAACTAGGCCACTTTTCCGGCGCCGGGGCGCGGAACAGTGGCGCTGGGGCGCGAGCATCGGCGCTGGGGCACGAGCATCAGCGCTGGGGCGCGAGCTACGGCCCATTTTGGCGCTGGGGCGCGAAAATTGGCGCCAGGGCGCGAAAATTGGCGCTGGGGCGTGAATTTTGACGCTGGGGCGCCGAAACTCAGAAACCAACCACGAAGAATAGAGCCAAAACTACTGTCTTAATTTCTTAACAACAATTCACCCCAACAACATGTATAAATAATATAACTTACACATAATTGCTATCAATCATCCATATATCCATCACCAATCATTAATTATCAATACCAAAAACTAATTCTTTGAAACACTGTGTTTTAAAGTAAAAATCCATTGATGAAATATAAATTACAGTGAACGAAAATTTCCACTGTTATCAACAAATTTTGATTCCTTTGAAATACAACTATACCAACATAACAAATTAACATGTATAGTTCAATTCCTCAGTTAGCATACAATTTATAGAATCACATACAAATACTAAATTAACACAACTTAAACCATAATTTTAGAAAATTAAATACTAGAATAACATATTTTAAAACCCAAAAACTCTATTTTTGATATTTTTCATAAAAATCAACACTGTGATTTTGTTATTCAACCAAAACAGAAGTTTCAAAGCATCATAATTATGTTTTTACATCCTCTAACAATTCTAACAATCAATTTATCCATTTAACAACAATTAAAACCTTAATTTCTATTTTAAAATAGCCATATTCATACATATTGTCATATGAACACTCTGTAATATATTTTCTTTCACAAAACACATATATGCATGAACTAATTTCTCTATAATCATATATAAGTTCATAGAACAACCATATAATCAATAATCATGCCAAACCATATACATAACAACAATTTATCTTTTATAAAATTTTCACAGAGACTTTTTGGGAAGAAAAAAAAAACTTTTAGAGCTTACAAAAGAAAAGATGGCCTACCTTGGATTATGAAGAAGATGATACTCTACTCTTTGATTATCAAGCCTTTTCTCCAAAACCTGAAAAACAACTCTCAATTCTCTCAAAATCCTCTCAAACCTTTCTCTGTGTTCTTCTTCTTCTCTATTTTCCTTCTTCTGAACTCTTTTCTCTCTCTAACATACGTACTAAAATATAACGTATATAATTATAATTATAATAATTGTATATTATAAATATAAGATATATAACTGACATCAGTTAAAGGTTTTGAAAATCAAAAGCCATAAGGCTTGTTTGGTTAGTCTAAATAAAATAACTCATTAATCTTTATGCCTTGTTTGGTAAAACTCAATTAGATAAAGAGTTATTATGCCATAAGACATGTTTGGTAAAACCACATTAAACTCTTTTAAATTTATTTTGGTAACTCCTATATAGCAAGGTTATTAGTCACACCTTTATTAAATTAATAAATCAATTAAACGTTAATCTACTAAATTACTTTAACAAATAAACAATTATAATTCTTTTTACAATTATAATTTCATTTAATCAACTAACATTTCAAACTACAATTTCTCATTTAAATATTATTATTTATTTAAAATCATTATAAGCTCTCTAGCTTATTAAATTAAACTCCATTATTATAAAATCTCATAATAATTAATTTATTTAGCTCCTTAATTATTTACTCAACAAATAATTAATTAAATGACATCAACTCAAATTGCCATATAATTCAATAAATATTTAATATTGCCAATAAATATTTAATATTTAATATTTAATTATTTATTCAACAAATAATTAAATAAACCACATCACTCAAATTGAACAATTATTTATTCAACAATAACATATCCAATAAATATTTATATAAATCAATAAATATTTATAACTTACATTTAAAAAAATATGGAATGTTACAGTAGTAGCCTTATAGGAGATTGAGAACATAGTGGTGATAAACTCTTATCGAGTTCTAAGAAATAAATTTCTGAATTTATTGAAGATAATAAAAGACTTTATGTGCATATATGATATACTTATGTGCTCGCGAGTATCAATTAGTAACTAAAACTTAAAACCTTTTTGTCAAGATGTCTGACGTTGGAGGATCTAGTCAAGCTGGGGAGGAGGAATCCCGAGTGCCTAGAGAGGAGGAGCCCCGAGACATTCATGTCATCCGGGAGCAGTTGATACAGAAAGAGCCAGCTCTGTTGATCACTATTGAGGGTCAGGAGCATGAGTCTGAGTTTGATTAGGAGGATGATGAGGATCTTATGGAGCTACCACAGACAGATGAAGAGGAGGAAGAAGAGTTCCCACCGAACTCTATTACAGCTCAGATTTATGACGAGGTGTATGACCGTAACATTGAGCTTCAAGATAGAGTCAGAGAATTGGAGGAGTTGGCAAATGAACGCCAAACTGCAATGGAAAAGAAGGACGATGGGATTCAGGATCTTGATGTACGTTTTGGAAATGTGGAGTGGAAGCTAGTTCACACAAAGGGTGACAGAGAGTAGCTGATGACAGAGGTTGAGAAGTTGAAGGATGATCTTAGAGAAGAGTCCGCCAAGTGTGCGATGTAAGACCCCATCTTATTATTAATAAAATCGAATTTCCTCTAATTATTATTTTGAATAATAAGGTATTAATTTATATAATGCTGTAGTTATGGGTGAAATGTGCACATTTTGCAAAATAAGCAAGTGGTTATAAAATATTCATTTTTGTCGCTGAATATTCGTTTGGTCGTGGAATATTCTTGCTGTCGGGGAATATTCGTACGACGGCGCAACTTTTTGTGGGCCCCATAACGAAAAACGATTGGATGAAGAAAATGACAAGTATAGGTTGTTTATAAATAACGGCGTAGTTGTTTCCGTTAATACTGTTAGAATACCCGGTGGTTAAAACACAGTAGCACACGGTATTGCACCAATTATTGATTCTTACGTAAGAAGACACTACTCAATAATTGTTACAATAATTACTGTTCAATATTTTAATTTATTGATTCAATAATTGCTACGTTGATATTTTATATTATTGTTGTTTCAATAATTATCGCTGCACAGTATTTTCCATTATCAGATCAATAATTCATATTATTTGAATAATATTATTAGATAACATTATTGGCAATGTCTAGAAAGTTCTGTCTAAGGAGAGGTTTGGTCATCTAATTGCGTGCCAGTAAGGAGAAATCCTTATTGGAAAGCCCCCGCTTTCTTGGGAACGACCTGGTTGTCATAATTGTGATTCTGTGATATTATTTGTTAATAATTAATTATTGATTTATATGATAAAAAAATATTTTTTTTTGTGTGGATATAAATGAGGGATATATTTTTTGTGGTTATAAATGAAGGAATTAATGCTGTGCTATTTTATCAGTATTTTTGTCGGAATGGAGGTATTAAAAATCAAACCAGTGTTTTTGAGTTATATTGCGTGAGTTATAATTTTTAATCCGACCGTTGGATCATTGTGATTTTTAGATATGTTATACATATATAAGTTGAGTATATGTCCACAAATTTTGAACCGTTAAAAATAAACGTATAATTTGTTATGAATTTTAAGATATGACTGGTTCAGAAATTATTGAAGTTTCAGAATTTATCATTTTGTTAGAAAATTCTAGAATTGGTGGGCCCCACTTTTGGTTGGTGAGAAATGTGCTAAAATTTTTATTCAAATGTGGTCGGTGGGAGTAGTAGCAGGTAAAGCCATCAGGTTGCAGGTCAAGTCTACTTCGGCGTGGTAACATTTTCCTATAAATAGAGGGCTAAGTTAAAATTGAAAATCACACTAGAATTCATAAGTTTTCTCTCTTTCTCTCTCTATATTCTCGAGCGTATTTTGTGAGTATTTTGATACTTTGAGAGTTGCTATTCAGCACAAGTTTCATTCAGCCTCATATACGATATTCTGATCAGAAGTACTGTTCGTTTGAGGTAAGGGATATTATTTTCTTCTTAAATGATATTATTTTCTTCAATATCATATGCTAAAATATTGATATGAACTTTTTATCAAATTTAAAACTTTTTGTGTCGGGATTACTATTCACGTATACGACACTATTCACGAATACGACACTATTCACCGAAAAATAAATTTTTTTCTTTTTTTCCAAGATGTCTATTATGGTTACTATCTTTGATTGTATCCATGTTTTGATCTTTATTTTTGAATTCTCCTTCACAATTGGTTATTATGGAGTATTATTGCACTTAGATAAACTATAATACGAATCCCTAATATTTGTCCTTCTGTCTCATTGGATTCGTTTTCTTTAAGATAATATTTCATCATCCTCAGTCCTAAATGATGATATTACTGAATATCTTTGGCCTGTAGTGCAAAGATGAATGATTAACTAATGAATATCTTTAGCCCGTAGTGCAAAGATAAACAGGTGTTGAGATGAACGTGACCGACTGGTGTTACAAATGAATATCTTTGGCCTGTAGTGCAAAGATGAATATTTGATTAAAGATAGTTATTGATTGATGTTACAAGGATAAAATATCATTGATGGACTTTTAAATCTTAGAAGATAGTAGAATTCCTTCTCTACTTGACTCTTCTAATGGTTTGCTGTTTCCGCTGCAGTTGTTGATCTAAAACTTGTTGTCTATTATATTTTATCAGATTTTTCCCTATTGAAGACTAATGATAAGTTGTTGTTTATTATCTTAGTCATAATATTCTTTACTGGGCTAGTTGAGCTCACCCTTTTCCTTTTTGTTCCATTTTTCTCAGGAGGCGAGAATATAGAGGGAACTAGTCGGGGTGTGGAGTGATGTTTCCAGTCAGTTGTGTTTGCAGTCCTCACTATTTTGTAAAATAGTGTTTCAATAATTATAATGAGGACTTATTTGAGTGTGGATATTGTCTAGAAGATAATATTTGTATTTAAACTCACAGTATTTGTGTTGTCGTATTTTGCACGACAATTATTTTAATGAAGTTGTATTTATTTCTGTACCATGTATTTGGTGACTCAGAATGGGTGATGTATACCTATTTTGGGGGCGTCACAGTTGGTATCAGAGCTTAGGGATATGGTCTCTGGCGGAGATCGGGGAATAGAACTAGGAGGGGAGAGACGAGTAAATCATTCGCTAGTGTGTCCTACCTAAGCTTATTTGTTGGTTGGTCATAATATAGGGATATTATGTGATATGTTAATTTGTTTAATTAACCCTTGTTTTATGGCAGTATTTAGGAATGGCTGCTGAGAACGTTAACAATGGAGTGTATGAGACTGTGAAAAAACCTTTTGTTACCAATCAGGAGAATGTGCAACAAGCTGGCAATATTCCTCCTATAAACAACATTACCGAGCAAACGATGAATGATGGAATGTTTAGGAGCTTTTTGCAGTTCATGAAAAATCAGACGAGGTAGACTCGTGTGCAGAATACAGGTGGAAATGATAACAACACGCGGTTTGTCACGGCCAAGCAGTTTAAAGAGTTGGGACCACCAAACTTTCAGGGAAAGCCGGATCCGATCAAGGCGGAAACGTGGGTCAAGAAAATTACCAAGATATTCAATGTCTTGGGATGCAGGGAGGAATAGAAGGTTCCGTTCGCCACCCTTATGTTCCGCGGTGAGGCAGACTACTGATGGGAGTCTGTGAAGCGTACCCAGCCTGACGCACTCAACATGTCCTGGGAAACGTTTTAGAAACTATTTAATGACAAGTACTTTCCTGAAAGTATTCGTCATATGAAAGAGGTAGAGTTTATTAGACTAGAACAAAATTACATGACGGTGTCCCAGTACGAGGCGAAGTTTATAGAGTTATCCAGGTTTGCACCTCATTTGGTGGAGAATGAGGAATGAATGACAAGGATGTTTCTGAGAGGTTTAAAACCCGAGATTCGGCAATATCTTATCACTTATAAATTTTCTTTATACTCAGATGTTGTAAACAGGGCTCAATTATTAGAGCGAGATAATGAGTATGTTCAACCGAGGGACCACAACCAGGGACATACCGGCGGTGGCAGTCATCGGAGCAATGAAAACCAGCAGGGAGGAAATCATTCGGACGAAAGCGGTAACCACTCTGGTGGTAATCGTGGCCGTGATAGTAGAAGGAGCGAGTCGGGAGGAGATTTCAAGAAGAGAAGGTACAACAATGATAACGTGAAGACGTCAGCACAAACATCAACTGTTTCTAGGAGAGGAGAACGACCACCGGTCGTATGTTACAAATGTGGGAAAGAGGGACATATCAGCCCAAACTGCCCACAACAATCCAAGGTATGTTATAACTGTGGAAAGGAGGGTCATATAGCTCGAGAGTGTTCTATAGCAAAACTAAGTTCAGTGGGGATGGTGACTCCAAAAGCTGTCCCGGATAAGTCAAAATCAGCGGTTCCTGGAAGAGCGTTTGTCGTGACTGGCCAAAACGCGAGAAACCCGAACGAGGTGATCACGGGTAAGCTAATCTTGAATTCTTATGAAGTTTATACTTTACTAGATACCGGTTCTACCCATTCTTTTATCTCTCCTGCTTGTGCTCAACGTTTAAACTTGACTCCGGAGAAATTAGACTTTAACCTATCTGTGGAGACTCCGTTAGGAGAAACTTTCATTACATCTACAGTTTATAAATCTTGGTTAATCCAAGTTGGCACAATCACATTACCTATTGACCTTATCTCTTTAAAGATACTTGTTTTTGATGTGATTTTAAGAATTGATTGGTTAACTACTCATCATGCCAAAATTAATTATTTTCGTAAGGTTGTTAGTTTTCATATTCCTAACCAACCTGTTATGCGAATTCAAGCAACCAAACCATTAAAATCAATCGCTGTCATATCAAGCCATAAAGCCATTCGTTTATTGAAAAATAGATGTCAAGCGTTCTTAGCCCATGTTATGGACTTGAACAAAAAATAAGTCAGATTTGAATAATATTTCTGTTGTTAGTGAATTTCCTGACGTATTTCCTGAAGAACTTCTTGGTCTACCCCCAGAACGTGAAGTTGAATTCTTTATTGACCTTGAACCCGGTACAAAGCCCATTTCTAAAACCCCATATCGAATGGCTCCTATTGAACTTCAGGAGTTAAAAGTCCAATTACAGAAATTGTTAGACATCAGTTTCATTCGTCCTAGTACGTCTCCTTGGGGTGCTCCTATTTTATTCGTAAAGAAGAAAGACGGGAGTATGCGACTTTGTATCGACTATCAAGAATTGAACCATGTCACCATCAAGAATAGGTATCCGCTACCTCGCATTGATGACCTATTCGACCAGTTGTAAGGAGCACAATTCTTTTCAAAGATCGATCTTCGTTCTGGATATCATCAGCTGAAGATTAAAACTGAAGATATTATAAAGACTGCTTTAAGAACTCGGTACGGGCATTATGAATTCTTAGTCATGTCATTTGGATTGACTAATGCTCCTGCTGCCTTCATGGATATGATGAACTGTGTATTCAAAGAATATTTAGATCAGTTCGTTGTTGTCGTTATTGATGACATCCTCATCTATTCCAAAAGCCGTGAAGATCATGAGCACCATTTGAAGCTGGTACTGCAAAGGCTTCGTGAAAATAAGCTATATGCCAAGCTAAAGAAATGTGAGTTCTGGCTTGAGGAAGTAACATTCCTTGGGCACGTGGTGTCAAATTATGGAGTATCTGTTGACCCGGCGAAGATTGAAGCAATACAAAGTTGGGAGCAACCGAAGTCAATGACCGAAGTACGTAGCTTTCTGGGCTTAGCTGGATATTATCGGAGATTCGTGGAAGGATTTTCTAGAATCGCTACTCCGTTAACTCAACTGACTCGGAAGGATACAAAATTCGGTTGGAGCGAGGATTGTGAGAAGAGTTTTCAAGAACTCAAGAGGAGACTCATTTTGGCACCTGTTCTGACAATACCATCTGGTTCGGATGAATTTGTTATCTACAGCGACGCTTCAGGCAAAGGGTTAGGATGTGTTCTCATGCAACATGAGAAAGTCATAGCCTATGCCTCGCGATAACTCAAAGAATATGAGAGGAATTATCCTACTCATGATTTGAAGTTGGCAGCAGTCGTTTTCGCTTTGAAGATCTGGAGACACTACATATATAGGGAGAAAGTGGAGATCTATACAGATCATAAAAGCCTCAAATATTTTTTCACCCAAAAGGAACTCAACATGCGGCAACGACGTTGGCTCGAGCTATTGAAAGATTACGATCATACCATCCAATATCATCCTGGAAAAGCGAACGTAGTAGCTGACGCATTGAGTAGAAGATCATATGCGGGTATGAGTGCAATGTTGTTAACGCAAAGGCCCATTTTGTATGATTTGTAAAGGATGGAGATAGAGATGAAGGCTCCAAGTAACCACATGATGATATCAAATATACGAGTAGAACCGACTTTAATCGATAAAGTTAAAGCTGCTCAAGCTATGGACATGGAGTTGATGCATATGAAGAAGAATGTGCAAGAAGGTGCTATTCCAGAAGCAAGAATCGATGAAGAAGGAATACTTCGAGTCAACTCTAGACTTTGTGTTCCTAACAATTTTGACTTGAAGCATAGAATAATGATGGAGGCACACAACACACCGTTTGTAATCCATCCTGGGAGTACCAAAATGTATTATGATCTTCGATATACATTTTGGTGGAGCAATATGAAAAGAGAGATCGCGGAGTTTATCTCGAGGTGTTTAACTTGTCAACGTGTAAAAGCGGAGCATCAAGTACCAAAGGATCCATTGCAACCACTTGAGATTCCGAAATGGAAGTGGGAACACATTACTATGGATTTCGTTACGGGTCTTCCCAAGGTTTCTCAAGGCTTAGATGCGATTTGGGTCATTGTTGATAGATTAACCAAGTCTACCCATTTCTTGCCTATACGTGAGACTTATTCCCTTGAACGTCTTGCTAGTATGTACGTGATTGAGATTGTGAGATTACATGGCATGCCAGTATCCATAGTTTTGAATCGTGACCTAAGATTTACTTCACGATTTTGGGTTAGCTTGCAGAAAGCTATGAGCACGGATTTACGATTCAGTTCCGCATACCATCCTCAAACGGACGGACAATCAGAGGGGACTATTCAAACTCTGGAAGATCTATTAAGACTCTATGTTCTAGATTTTAAAGGAAGTTGGGATAAGTAATTGCCACTGGTGGAATTCTCCTACAACAACAGTTATCAGGCAAGTATAGGTATGTCTCCATTTGAAGCCTTGTATGGACGAAAGTGTCGTACTCCAGTATGCTGGGACGAGGTGGGTGAAACAATATTGTTGGGACCAGAGTTGGTACGCATAACTACAGAAAAGATCCAAATGATTCGACAACGTATACAAATGGCACAGGATCGACAAAAGAGTTATGCGGATCTTCATCGAAAGGATGTGGAATTTAATATTGGAGATCATGTATTGTTACGTGTTGCACCATGGAAGGGAGTTACAAGATTTGGGAAGAGAGGAAAGATAAATCTACGATTTGTTGGTCCATTTGAGATTCTTGACCGAATAGGAAATGTGGCCTATAGACTCGCATTACCTCTAAGTATGTCTCGTGTTCATAATGTTTTTCACATATCTATGCTTTGTAAATATGTTAAAGACCTGAACCACATTATTGAGTTAGAACCAGACGAGATAGCTGAAGATTTAACTTACGAGGAGGTACCTGTTAAGATCCTGGATAGGAAAGAGCATGTTCTACGCACGAAGGTTATACCACAAGTTAAGATTTTGTGGAGAAACCATGCTATTGAAGAAATAACCTGGGAGTTGGAATCGAAAATGAAAGCGAGGTACCCTCACCTTTTCGAAATACCATGTACGTACGTTAATTTCGAGGACGAAATTTCATAAGGAGGGGAGGTTGTAAGACCCCATCTTATTATTAATAAAATCGAATTTCTTCTAATTATTATTTTGAATAATAAGGTCTTAATTTTATATAATGCTGTAGTTATGGGTGAAATGTGCAAATTTTGCAAAATAAGCAAGTGGTTATAAAATATTCATTTTTGTCGGTGAATACTCGTTTAGTCGTGAAATATTCTTGCTGTCGGGGAATATTCGTACGACGGCGCAGCTTTGTGTGGGCCCCATAACGGAAAGCGATTGGATGAAAAAAATGATAAGTATATGTTGTTTATAAATAACGGCGTAGTTGTTACCGTTAATACTGTTGGAATACCCAGTGGTTAAAACATAGTAGCACACGGTTTTGCACCAATTATTGATTCTTACGTAAGAAGACACTACTCAATAATTGTTATAGTAATTACTGTTCAATATTTTATTTTATTGATTCAATAATTGCTACGTTGATATTTTATATTATTGTTGTTTTAATAATTGTCGCTGCACAGTATTTTCTATTATCAGATCAATAATTTATATTATTTGAATAATATTATTAGATAGCATTATTGGCAATGTCTAGAAAGTTCTGTCTAAGGAGAGGTTTGATCATCTAATTGCGCGCCAGTAAGGAGAAATTCTTATTGGAAAGCCCCCTCTTTCCTGGGAACGGCCTGATTGTCATAATTGTGATTCTGTGATATTATTTGTGAATAATTAATTATTGATTTATATGATAAGAAAATATTTATTTTTATTTTTTGTGTGGATATAGGGATATTTTTTTTGTGGTTATAAATGAAGGAATTAATGCTGAGTTGTTTTATCAGTATTTTTGTCGGAATGGAGGTATTAAAAATCAAACCAGTGTTTTTGAGTTATATTGCCTGAGTTATAATTTTTAATTCGACCTTTGGATTGTTATGATTTTTGGATATGTTATACATATATAAGTTGAGTATATGTCCATAAATTTTGAACCGTTAAAAATGAACGTATGATTTGTTATGAATTTTAAGATATGACTGGTTCAAAAATTGTTGAAGTTTCGGAATTTATCATTTTGGTCAAAAATTCTAGAATTGGTGGGCCCCACTTTTGGTTGGTGAGAAATGTGCTAAAATTTTTATTCAAATGTGGTGGGTGGGAATAGTAGCAGGTAAAGCCATCAGGTTGCAGGTCAAGTCTGCTTCGGCGTGCTAACATTTTCCTATAAATAGAGGGCTAAGTTAGAATTGAAAATCACACTAGAATTCATAAGTTTTCTCTCTTTCTCTCTCTATATTCTTTAGCGTATTTTGTGAGTATTTTGATACTTTGAGAGTTGCTATTCAGCACAAGTTTCACTCAGCCTCATATACAATATTCTGATCAGAAGTACGGTTCGTTTGAGGTAAGGGATATTATTTTCTTCTTAAATGATATTATTTTCTTCAATATCATTATGCTAAAATATTGATATGAACTTTTTATCAAATTTAAAACTTTTTGTGTCGGGGTTACTATTCACGTATACGACACTATTCACGAATACGACACTATTCATCGAAAAATAAAAATTTTTCTTTTTGTCCAAGATATCTATTATGGTTACTATCTTTGATTGTATCCATGTTTTGATCTTTATTTTTGAATTGTCCTTCACAATTGGTTAATATGGAGTATTATTGCACTTGGATAAACTATAATACGAATCCCTAATATTTGTCCTTCTGTCTTATTGGATTCATTTTCTTTAAGATAATTTTTCATCATCCTCAGTCCTAAATGATGATATTACTGAATATCTTTGGCCTGTAGTGTAAAGATGAATGATTAACTGATGAATATCTTTGGCCCGTAGTGCAAAGATGAACAGGTGTTGAGATGAACATGATCGACTAGTGTTACAAATGAATATCTTTTGTCTGTAGTGCAAAGATGAATATTTGATTAAAGATGGTTATTGATTGATGTTACAGGGATAAAATATCGTTGGTGGACTTTTAAATCATAGAAGATAGTAGAATTCATTCTCTACTTGACTCTTCTAATGGTTTGTTATTTTCGCTGCAGTTGTTGATCTAAAACTTGCTGTCTGTTATATTTTATCAGATTTTTCCCTGTTGAAGACTAATGATAAGTTGTTGTTTATTATCTTAGTCATAATATTCTTTACTGGGCTAGTTGAGCTCACCCTTTTCCTTTTTGTTCTATTTTTCTCAGAAAGCGAGAATATAGCGGGAACTAGTCGGGGTGTGGAGTGATGTTTCCAGTCAGTTATGTTAGCAGTCCTCATTATTTTGTAAAATAGTGTTTCAATAATTGTAATGAGGACTTATTTGAGTGTGGATATTGTCTAGAAGATAATATTTGTATTTAAACTCACAGTATTTGTGTTGTCGTATTTTGCACGATAATTATTTTAATGAAGTTGTATTTATTTCTGTACCATATATTTGACGACTCAGAATCGATGATGTATACCTATTTTGGGGGCGTCACATGCAAGGACTGAAGATGCTTATGAGGAGGCTTCCTAGCGTGCAGATGTAGTTGAGGAAGAGGTGTAACCAAAGAAGGACAAGATGGGAGAGATGGATTGCGCCTTCCACACTGCGATGAACAGAGCTTAGGACCGAGTTATGTACTATCAAGTCCAGTTTGAGGACTTACCTTGGTACATACTGAATCGTAGGACGATGTTCTGTATCATGGAAGAAGAACGCAGAGAAGCTGTTTGACGTCTTAGTTGGCCGTGATAGGAACATTATGAGTTATGTGAATATATATAGTAATTAATAATGTAAATTCCAGTGTGGATATAAGCAATGAAATATGATGATTTAATCCTGAAGATTCCTTATCTCAGGATAGTTGATGTAACTAGTAGTGATGCTTTCTATATATGTTTTGGAAGTTATTAATGAATAATATCTCAATGTTTATTCAAGATGTTATGTGTTAAATGATAATCTTAAAATGTTTAAGTTGAGTCTTAAATACTTAAGAAATTGAGTAATGATCTAATAAGCATATATCTTAAACAGAAAATGCCGTCAAGAAAACGCCCAACACGTTAGCAAGCTCGGGAAGGATCCACAAACAACAACAACAAAAATAATGACATGCTTACGCTAATCATGTTCAGCAGTTGGTAAACCAGTTAGATGGAGCACTTGCAAATCAGCCGCAAGCTCAAGCTACCTCGTTTAAGGTTTTCAAGGCGGTATGACCGCCACAGTTTAGGGGATCCATGAATCTGGTCGAAGCTCAGACCTGGATTATGGAAATGGAGAAGGTATTTGACATCGCAAGGGTCAACAATGATCAGAAGACCGCCTTTACAACGTTTATGTTGAAGTCAGAGGCCAGCTACTGGCGGCAGGCAAACAAGGTTAGAGGAGGACATGATGTGATCACATGGGATAGGTTCAAGGAGATGTTCTTTGAGATGTTTTTCCCAACGAGCTCTCAAAACCAGATGGAGGTTCAGTTTTTGGAGTTGAAGTAGGGTAACATGACGGTGCCAGAATATGTCGTGAAGTTCGACGATTTGGCTAGGTTCGCAACTTATCAGGTGAATACAGATGAGAGGAAAGCTAGGAGGTTTGAACAAGGGTTGAAGCCATGGTTGTACAACAAGGTATCAATGTTCTAATTGAACACTTTTCCGGGAGTATTGGAAAAGGCAATCATTGCAGAAGGTGGAAGCGATGTTTTGACCATGTATAATCTAGAATAGAAGAAGAAGAAGAATGAAGGTGAGAATAACAAAGCTAATGGCAACAATAGTGGTGGTGGTCATAGTCAGAAGAGGAAGTGGAATGATAATATGTATACTGAGAATCAACAAGGAAGTCAGAAGAAGAAGGTGGAGGCTTGTCTTACCTGAGGGAAGAATCAGCTGGGGGTATGCATGAAAGGAAAGAGGGTTTGCTACAATTGTGGCAAGGAAGGCCACATAGCGCCAAATTGCCCTAACCCTAAAAAGTGGGCTTGCTTTACTTGCGGGTCGAAGAACCATCTAGCTAGAGATTGTCCCCAGAAGGCCGCGTGAGGAGTAGGAGTGAGTGGAAGTAAGGGAAACATCGGTGGTAGTACTCTAACTATCACTGGACCGACACCACCAAACCGACCCACCGCCAGAACTTTCAACATGACCGTGTAAGATGCTATGCAGTCTCGAGATACGGTGTCAGGTATCATTCTGATTAATAATATTAATGCTTATGTATTACTTGATTCGGGTGCTACTTGTTTATTTATATCTAATAATTTTGCTAAGAATTTGAATTTGCCAAGATAGGAATTAGAATACCCTTTAAACATAGAGATTTCGAATATGGAAGTAATTCCTGTTAGGTTTGTACATAAGAACTGTAGGGTGGACATTAAAGGCCACGAAATGATGGTAGATCTAATCCTGATTAAACTTGGGGAATTTGACGTCATTGTGGGAATGGATTGGCTATTCAATTATGGGGTGATAATTGATTTCCAAAGGAAGTGTGTAAACCTTATGACTCCATCAAAGGTTATATTTTATGGTAGCAAGTCGCCTAGATAAGCGAGTTATCTGATGATGATGCAGGCTAAAAAGTTGTTGAGACAAGGTTGTATAGGATATTTAGCCTACATTGTCGATACTCGAAAGGAGAATCCAAAATTAGAGGAGATACCAGTCATTAGAGACTTTGGAGACGTATTTCTAGATGACTTGCCAGGACTTCCGCTAGACAGGGAAGTTGAATTCATGATCAACTTGGTGCTAGGGACTTCCCCAATATCGAAGCCCCCATACCGCATGGCTCCGGTAGAGATGAAAGAATTGATGGTGTAACTGCAAGAATTGTTAGACAAGAAATATATTCAGCCGAGCGTATCATCGTGGAGAGCGCCAATGTTGTTTATCAAGAAGAAGGATGGATCAATGTGACTTTGCATTGATTATAGAGAGTTGAACATGGTCACAATTAAGAATAAGTATCCACTGCTAAGGATTAACGACTTGTTTGACCAGTTGAAGGGAGCTAGGTATTTCTCAAAGATAAACTTGAGAAGTGGGTACCATCAGTTGAAGATGAGGAAGGAGGATGTACTGAAGACATCATTCAAGACTCGGTATGGTTATTACGAGTTTCTGGTGATGTCATTTGGTCTAACGAATGCTCCTGCATCGTTTATGAACCTAATGAACATGGTGTTTAAACCATTTTTGGATAAATTTATGGTGGTGTTCATTGATGATATTATGGTGTATTCCAAAACTAAGGAGGAGCATGTCGAACATTTGAAGATGACGTTAGAGGCGTTAAAAAGAGAGAATTTATACGCCAAATTTTTGAAATGTGAATTTTGGATAGAGCGGGTGCAATTTCCTAGGCATATGATTGACAAGCACATGATTTTGGTATATCCATCGAATGTTAAAGCTATGATGAACTAGGATCAGCCGAAGACACCGTCGGAAGTAAAGAGTTTTCTAGGACTAGTAGGTTATTACAGAAGATTTATTTAAGATTTTTCCAAAATCGCGACTTCGCTGACTAATTTGACTTGGAAATCGGTGAAGTTCGTCTGGACAGAAAAGTGTAAGGAAAGTTTCCAAGAGCTAAAGAAGAGGTTGAGTACGGCATATGTGTTATCTCTTCTAGATAACACAGGAAATTTTGTAGTGTATAGTGATGCATCGCGTAAAGGACTAGGCCGTATGCTTATCCAGAATGGAAAGGTTATTGCGTATGCATCACGCCAACTAAAGGATTATAAGAAGGTGTATCCGACTTATAATTTGAAATTGACTGCGGTAGTGTTTGCTTTGAAGATCTGGAGACATTATCTCTACAGGGAGAAGTATGAAATATATACCGACCATAAGAGTCTGAAATATATTTTTTCATAGAAGGATTTGAACATACGTTAGAGAAGATGGTTGGAGTTAATAAAGGATTATGACTATTAGATTTTATACCATCCGGGTAAAGTGAATGTAGTTGTCGACGCCTTAAGCAGAAAGGGTAGAGAGAAACTTTTTGTTTTAAATGCTCAGGAGGAGCTAATTTTTGCAATGGCGAAACTGGAGTTGGAGGTGAAATACCCTTAGGAGTCGGAAAAAAATTTGTTTCAATTGGGAGCCAATCCAACTTTGGTGGATAAGGTTAAGGAAGCACAACTTCATGATGAGGAATGTGAAAAGATAAGGAAAAGAATATCTGAAGGTGATGAAGTGAAATTTAAAGTTGATATGGAAGGGTTACTGAGATTCGAGAAAAGAATTTGGATTCCATAAGTATCAGAAGTAAATGAGAAAATTTTGAGCGAGGCTCATAGTTCACGGTATTCGATTCACCCGGTGAGTACAAAGATGTACTTGGATCTACGACAACAATTTTGGTGACCGAATATGAAGAAAGACGTTGTCGATTGTGTGGCCAAGTGTTTGACATGTAAAGCAGAACATCAAAGGCCGAGTGGGTTGTTACAACCGTTAGAAATTCCAGAATGGAAGTGGAAACATATGACAATGTATTTTGTGGTAGGTCTTCCAACGACTCAGAAAGATTTTGACGCAGTATGGGTTATCGTGGATCGATTGACGAAATCATCGCACTTCTTACTGATCAAGATCATAATTAACTTGGATTAGTTGGCAAAATTGTATCTGAAGGAAATTGTTTTAAGGCACGGTGTCCAGTGTCTATAGTCTCTGATCGAGATCCGCGTTTCATATCGAACTTCTAGAAACGACTACAGGAATGCTTGGGAACACAATTAAGAATGAGTACGACATATCATCCTCAGATAGATGGACAGAGTGAAAGAACCATCTAGACATTGGAGGATATGTTAAGAGCTTATATAATGGACTTCAAAGGAAATTGGGATTATCATCTACCATTGGTGGATTTCGCTTATAATAACAGTTACCATGCAAGTATTGGCATGCCGCCTTACGAAGCGTTGTATGATAGAAAGTGCAGAACCCCATTATGTTGGGATGAAGTTGGTGAACGTTAACTACTAGGGCCAGAATTGGTACAACAGACCGCCGAGATTGTCAAGGTGATCAGGACAAGATTGATAGCTGCTCAGGATAGACAGAAGAAATATGCCGATCAACATCGACAGAATCAAGAATTTCAATCTGGTAGCTTCGTTTTCTTGAAAGTACCTCCCTGGAAAGGAAAAATTAGATTTGGAAAGAAGGGAAAATTGAGCTCAAGGTTCATTAGACTCTTTGAAGTATTGAAGAGAATTGGTGAAGTCGCGTATGAGGTGGCGTTACCTCCGACATTATAGGATATCTATAATGTTTTTCATGTTTCCGTGTTGCGACTGTATAAGCCCGATTACAAGCACGTTATAGAATATGAACCCTTACAATTTGAGAAAGACTTATTGTAATAACCCAATATTTTCGATATAATTAAATAAAAAATTTTACGTATAATTTTTTTAATTAAAATAATGGTGGGAATATGTGCAAGGTAAAGCGTATGTATATATGTGATAAATAAAAATTTATTTATTACATGAATAATTGTAAATAATTTTTTTAGAATTATTGATCATTATAAATTATATTCTTATTATAAATTAATTTTGTAGTGAAAATAATTTTATTATTTATTTTCTATGAAAATATGAGTATATATTATTTAAATAATATATGAAATGATTATTAGAATTATTATAATAACTATTTTATTATATGAATTTATTTTAGATTAATTAAGTTAATTATTTTAACTTAATTAATAATGGTATAATATATGAAAGATATGTCGGATATGGATTCAAAACCCTAATTCCAGAATTTTGAATAAGGTATGATGAGAATAATATAATATTAATTATATTTCAGAGCTATAAATATATACTGTATGTGTGTATTGTTAATGATTGGTCAATTATGGTGTATAACGTCAAAACCCTAGCATTAATTTGTTAAACCCTATTTTGAAACTCAAATAGGAATTCAAGACTGTTATGTAATTATGTTAATGTGATTAATGACATGTAATAGGGAATATAACCCTAATTAGGGAAAACACTAATTATTACTTTGAAAACCCTAATTACTAATTGAAAACTCTAATTATCCTAATCACTAATTTAGCAAGCTTAATGTTAATTAGTAAATCCTTAACCTAATGATCAAGTATAATGTAATTAGAAAACTAATTGTAATTAGGAAACTCTAATTTATATTTTTAAAAAACTAATTTTTATTTTAAACCTAATTGCAAAATCCTAGAAAATCAAATTTTTTTACAAACCCTAAGGGTCAAAGGGTTGGGACAAATGACAAAATGGCCATTAAAATCATAAGGCAAATGACATAAATACCCCTCTTGCATTATTTGAGATAACTTGTAGATCTAGCCAAATTTGGAGTTGGTGAACCACTTAAGATCACACATGTGACTAAAAACTCCAGCAATCAGCCATTTGTATCAGCATCAAACATTGCAACATGTTATATATAGATTATGAGAGAGAAAAGTTCATTATTTGCCTCATTTATTCACCAACACTCATCCAAGACCCCCTCTCTCTAAAACCCACGAAATATAATAGTATATCAGTCCCAAAAACAAGCTCCACTACCTCCACTAACAAATCAGTAGCCTAGAATCAAGGATTTGATCAAGAAAGGTATAACCCTAAACCTAAAATATGACCATTGATGTTGTGTTAAAAGTTATGTTTGAATGTTTAAATATGTTGTTTGTAGTATATATAAGTGATTTGGGTTGGCACATGATAGATCCATAACATCTATAGGCTCGAATTTGAAGTTTTTCAGAATCTGAAAAAGTTTAAAAATGTTATCTGACAACGAATGTCAGACCTCATAGATTTGCATTTGTTAATGATTTTACTATTTTAAAGGTTTTTGTGTGTAGTATGTGATAAGTGAATTTCATATCCACGAATCGATGTTCATTTCAAGCTTAAATTCGTAGTTATTTTCTTGTTTGGTGTTCGTTTTCACTCGTTCTATGTTCTTTTATGTGTAGGGTGGTCATTGTAGCATTTAACAAGATTTGGAGTCAATTGGGATCATTTCGGGCCGAATTCGTGAAGGAAAGGAAAAACTCACTCGGTAACTTTTTGGAGAAATTAGCAGAAGGCACCCTCGCCGGGGTGGGCCCTTTTTGCTTGTGTACCCCCGCTGGGGCAGGGGGTCTCGACCAGCTGATTCTCCTGTTTGCTTTTGAATTGTGCTGCTACATGGTTTTTAGTATTGTACTCACTTATGGACTCTAGAATATAAGGGATTTCGTCTGGGACACTAAATGGGGGACGTCCATTACTCGTCTAAGGGAGATTCGACAATCACGTAGAGCACATTACGAAGCTTATTTTTCCAGATTTTGACGAAAAGCTGTGGAGGAGTATTTTGAAGAGATTTCCGCGACGATTGCAATTCTAGGCTACGTGGAGGGTGTTCATCACTATTCTTCTCTTTAGTCTTTTATTTGTAATTGCAAGGATGTCTCACTTGAATTATTCAGTTTTTATTTCATTCGTTATGAACTAATTGGCTTATTAGGCTTATGATGGATCCTTGGGTGAAATGATGATTTTATAACTTTGATTTCTAGTTCAATAAAGTATTTCCAATTTATCTATATTGATTTGAGCTTGAATTTATGAATTTCCTGATCAATAATTCTTTGTGGATTTGTATGGAATCGGGAGAGGATATTCAAATCTAGACTTAGTTAATATAGCATGTGTCATGAATTTTGTGAATAGCTGATTCTTGATTATTGTCAAGGTAGAGATATGCTTGACATCGCATGTAATCGGATAAAGAACTTATTCTTAAACCTTCTTTAATTTCAGTTCACATAGAGATATAATGAGTTGGTTGATTTAGGTGTTTAACTTGTTTCTATCTAAATTGTAGATTTAAGTTAATACGGTATTAGTGCATCGAGAGGTGGCTAGTACTACATTCGTGTTCTTGATTAATAAACTGGGATATTGAATTGAATTGGAATAAAGGTTTGAAAATCAGAGTGAAGCTTAGGGTGAAATCATAAGTCTAATTCTCCATCAATTGTTTGAAATTTCAGATTTTGATATTAGTGATTATTTTGTGTTAGTTTATTTATTTATTAATTTAATTTATATAATTTTAAACCATTGAATTGAATAGTTTAATAGAATTAGGATTAATAGAAAATTGGTAGTTGTGAAGTTAAATTTCTTGCTAATTTGTCCTCGTGAGAACGATACTCTACTCATTACTATATTACTTGTTGACCACGTATACTTGCGTGTTTTGCGTATATAGATTTTACCCAACAAGTTTTTGGCGCCGTTGCCGGGGACAATTTAGCTTAGATTTTAATAATTTTACAATAACAGTTTAATTAGTCCAGTTTTACTTAAACATTTTTGTTTTTGTTTTTGTTCTTCTTATTTCAGGTTTTTGACACTGGTTTATGCAAACACGATCCAAAAATCCAGACTTACTTCCTTTTGAGGACGACATTGAAAGAAGATTTCAGAGGTTAAGTAAGTGGATCAAGGAAACAAGGGAGGAATTCGAAAACTCTGATAAGGAAGAAGCAATGGCTGTCGAAGACCCGAAAGCGTTGAGGGATTTTGCAACACCTAAGGTGACTGATCTGCAGTCAAGTATCACTAGGCCTGCAATAGCTGCAAATACGTTTGAAATCAAGCCTGGGACCATTCAGATGATGCAGAACTCAGTCCAATTTGGGGGAATGGCAAATGACGATCCGAACGAGCATTTGATCAGTTTTCTGGAAATGTGAGACACTTTCAAGTACAATGGGGTGTCGGATGAGGCAGTGAGACTTCGCTTGTTCCCGTTCACTTTACGGGACAAGGCGAAGAATTGGTTACATTCTCTGCCTCCAGGATCGATAACTACGTGGGAAGACTTAGCTCAGAAGTTCCTCGCCAAATTTTTCCCACCGGCAAAAACTGCCAAAGTGAGGAGTGACATAACAATGTTTGAGCAACAAAATGGGGAGTCGTTATATGAGGAATGGGAGAGGTACAAAGAGTTACTTAGAAAGTGCCCACATCATGGATTGCCTAAGTGGCTGCAAATGAACACCTTTTATAATGGATTACATGGGAATGTCAGAATGTGTATTGACGCAGCGTCGGGCGGAGCATTCATGGCTAAGAGTTACGAGGAAGCCTACAATTTGATTGAAACCATGGCGGCCAATAACTACCAGTGGCCCATAGCAAGAATGACACAGGAAAAGGCGGCTGGGATTTTGGAAGTAGATGGGGTGATAGCTATACAAGCACAGATTTCGGTGCTGTCCAAGAAGTTGGATGCTATGACAGGGGCTCAAGTATAGCAGGTTGCGGTAGTATGCGAATTGTGTGCGGGTGACCATCCTACAGATCAGTGCGCAATTAATCCAGCATCCGTCCAATTCATAAGTAGCTATAACAGAATTTCGCAAAATACATACCAAAACACCTATAACCAGGGGAATAGGAACCACCCAAATTTCTCATGGAGCAATAATCAGCAAAATCAAGCTCCACGATCGTCATATCCCCTAGGTTTTTAGAGTCACCAACAACCAGTTCAACATCAGGAAAAGAAATCAGATTTTGAGGAAATGGTGTCAAAGTACATAACTAACAATGAGGCATCAATGAAAAATCAAGCAATGGCAATGAAATCACAAGAGATGGCAATGAAATCACAAGAGATGGCTATCAAGAATTTAGAAAATCGGATAGGACAGATGGCGTTAGCATTGAATAATAGACCACAAGGAACCTTACTAAGAGACACTAAGAGAAATCCGAAGGGTGGTCATGAGCAATGTCAAGCAGTTATGTTGAGAAGTGGAAAACATCTCGGGGGTAATAATGTAGAAAATTCAGCGACATCGGAGGAAAAAGTTGATGAAAGTAACGTGGTTGAAGGTAACAAGGGTGAGGATAAGCAAAGTGATGACATAAAATTAAATAATAAGCCAATTGTTTATCCTCTACCACCGTTTCAACAGAGGGTTCAAAAACAGAAATCAGATAAGCAGTTCGCAAAGTTTTTAGAAGTGTTCAAGAAACTCCAGATTAACATCCCATTCGCAGAAGCCCTAGAGCAAATGCCGAGTTATGCGAAGTTCATGAAAGGAATTCTGTCGAGAAAAAAGAAATAGGAAGATTTTGAAACAGTGGCACTAACAGAGGAGTGTAGTGCGGTGTTACAAAAGAAGTTACCACCAAAACTTAAGGACCCGGGGAGCTTTACTATCCCATGCACTATCGGGAAAATGTCGTTTAACAAATGTTTATGTGATTTGGGGGCGAGTGTGAATCTTATGCCATTGTCAGTATACACAGAATTGGGTTTGCCCGTGCCAAAGCCTAGGAATATTTCATTGCAGTTGGCGGATAGGTCGGTCACATATCCGAGAGGCATAGTATAGGACATTTTGGTTAAAGTGGATAAGTTTATATTCCCAGCGGATTTTATCATTATGGATTTCGAGGAGGATAAGAACATCCCAATTATCTTAGGGAGACCTTTCTTGGCCACGGGAAGGACACTCATAGACGTGCAAAAAGGAGAACTTACTATGAGAGTCCAAGATCAAGAAATCAAATTTAATGTGTTCAAGGCCATGAAATTCCCTACGGATGAGGAAGAATATTTTCGGATGGATTTAATTGAGCAGATCATCGGTGAAGATATGAGTAAGAGTTTTGTCAATGATCCGTTAGAAACAACTTTATTGGGGGATGAAGATAATGACGACCCAGAATTTGTGGACTACTTACAGATGTTAGATTCATTGGCACGAGTTAGCCGATTCAGAGCACCGTTTGAACATTTGCACACTGAGGAGATAGCCGCAGAAAAACTGAAACCGTCATTGGAGGAGCCACCAAAGTCGGAACTTAAGCCACTCCCTAAACACCTCAAGTATGCGTATTTAGGTAATTCAAATTCCTTACCTGTTATTATTTTAGTTGCACTTAATGAATTGCAGGAAGAAAAGTTGCTGAGGGTGCTTAGGGATCATAAATCAGCGATTAGTTGGACGATTACAGATATAAAGAGAATCAGCCCTTCGTTGCACAAGATTCTGATGGAAGATGATGCAAAATCGACGGTGGAGCATCAACGTCGACTTAACCCTATTATGAAGGAAGTTGTGAAAAAGAAAATTTTGAAGTGTTTGGATGTTGGGATCATCTACCCGATTTTTGACAGTCAGTGGGTTAGTCCGGTCCAGTGCGTGCCAAAAAAGGGAGGAATGACTGTGATGCAGAATGAGGACAACGAATTAATACCAACAAGAACAATGACAGGTTGGAGGGTTTGCATGGATTATAGGAAGTTGAACAAGGCAACCCAAAAAGATCATTTCCCGCTGCCCTTTATTGATCAAATGTTAGATAGATTGGCAGGACATGAATATTACTGTTTATTAGATGGGTACTCGGGCTATAACCAGATAGTCATCGCTCCTGAGGATAAAGAAAAGACAACATTTACATGCCCTTATGGCACATTTTCATTCAGGAGGATGTCATTCGGGTTATGCAATGCACCTGCAACCTTCCAACGGTGTATGATGACCATTTATTCCGTTATGATGGAGAAAAATGTTGAAATCTTCATGGACGACTTTTCGGTCTATGGAGACAACTTTGATACTTGCCTAGGGAATCTGGTCATGGTATTGCAGCGATGTATGGATACAAACCTCATACTCAATTGGGAAAAATGCCACTTCATGGTTGAAGAAGGCATAATTTTGGGCCATAAGGTGTCGGCTTAAGGATTGGAGGTGGACAAAGCAAAGCTGGAATCAATCGAGAAATTACCTCCACCGAGCTCAGTTAAGGGTATTAGAAGTTTTCTGGGACATGCTGGGTTCTATAGGAGGTTTATAAAGGACTTCTCTAAAATTGCAAAACCTCTATGCAGTCTTTTAGAGAAGGATGCTACTTTCAGTTTTACTGCAGAATGCAAGTCAGCATTTGAAGTATTGAAGAAGAAATTAACTACAGCTCCCGTGATAGTCGCACCGGATTGGAATAAGCCATTCGAGCTAATGTGTGATGCGAGTGACTATGCGGTTGGGGCTATTTTGGGTCAACGTAGAGACACGGTGTTTCACGCCATATACTATGCAAGCAAAACACTCATAGAGACTCAAATGAATTATACAACCACGAAAAAGGAATTGCTAGCAGTGGTATATGCGTTTGACAAATTTTGGGCATACTTGATCGGGACTAAGGTGATAGTCTACACGGACCATTCGGCGATTCGGTACCTAATAGCGAAAAAAGATGCTAAGCCACGCCTTATCCGATGGATTCTCCTTCTTCAAGAATTCGATTTGGAAATAAAAGATAGGAAGGGTACGAAGAATCAAGTTGCCGACCATGTATCAAGGGTGGAAAATCTGGATAAAAAGGAAGAAGATAGATGTGCAATCAACGAGTCATTCCCGGATGAGCAACTATTTGGGTTAAATGCAGAATTTCCATGGTATGCGGATTTCGTGAATTATCTGGTGAGCAACATGCTTCCCCCGGATCTTACACGACAACAGAAAAAGAAGTTTCTTCATGATGTCAAGTGGTACATGTGGGATGAGCCTTATTTATTCAAACAGTGCGTCGACAAGATGATTAGAAGGTGTATTCCCTACAGTGAAGTGCATAACATACTGTAGGAATGTCATTCATCGGCATATGGGGGACATTATGGGAGTGAGTGTACGGCGGCAAAAGTGCTTCAAGCTGGGTTTTATTAGCCGACAGTGTTCAAAGACGCCCACCAATTTGTCAAACAATGCAATAGGTGTCAAAGAGTGGGAAACATCTCAAAATGGAATGAGATGCCCCTACAAACAATTCTTAAAGTGGAAATCTTTGATGTATGGGGCATCGATTTCATGGGGACATTCCCTTCGTCTTTGAACAATCAGTATATTCTACTTGTAGTGGATTACGTCTCGAAGTGGGTTAAAGCTGCAACACTACCATCCAACGGTGCCAAGGTGGTCCTCAAATTCCTATAGAAAAACATTTTCACGAGGTTTGGCACGCCAAGAGCAATAATAGTGATGAAGGTAGTCACTTCTGCAATAAGTCTTTTACAGCTCTTTTGGCCAAGTATGAGGTTAACCACAAGGTAGCTACAACGTATCACCCTCAAACAAGTGGAAAGGCTGAGGTATCAAACAGAGAAGTTAAGAAGATATTGGAGAAAGTAGTAAATTCGAGTCGGAAAGATTGGTCACTTCGGTTGGATGATGCATTATGGGCATACCGGACTGCTTACAAGACACCAATCGGGATGTCACCATATCAATTATTGTACGGTAAGGCATGTCACTTACCGGTAGAGATACATCATGAGGCCTACTGAGCAATTCAGAAATTGAACTTTGATCAAGCTGCTGTGGAAGAAAAGAGGCTACTCCAATTAAATGTGCTCGATGAATTCTGACTTCATGCATACGAGAACGCTAAATTATACAAGGAGAAAGTCAAGAAATGGCACGACAAGAAGATCATGCACCAAACGTTCGAGCTGGGGCAGTCAGTACTGCTGTTCAACTCACGGCTGCGACTGTTCCAAGGAATGCTTAAGTCAAGATGGTCGGGACCATTCACTATAAAGCGGGTATTGTCTCATGGCGCCGTTGAACTCTACAGTCGTAATCCACTAGAGACGTTCAAGGTCAATGGTCAACGGATAAAGCATTACTGGGGTGTCGAGTCAAACTGGGATGTCGTCAACATTACCCTTACAGATACACAGTGAAACAGGGAGTAGTCAAGCTGAACGACTTAAAATCAAGCGCTAATTGGGAGGCAACCCAATATTTCGTTATTTTTCGTAATTTCATTTACAATTGTTAGAATGTAGTTTTTATTAAGTATTAGGTAGGTATTATAGAGTAAAAGTTGTGTTGAATCTCTCAATCATACTCCAAGTCATCAATAATCTGACATCTTGTATGTTTATGGTTACAGGAGGAGTCAAAAGTGAGAAATAGCAACAACAGGTAAGAAAAGAAGGAAAATGGGCTAATTTTGATTTGCACAATTTGAAGCCAAAAATCCGAAGTCAGTGGGTACCCCCACCGGGGCGGGCTCAAACAGCCTTGTACCCCCTGCCGGGGCGGGGGTCCTGGATCTTGGGCGCTTATTTATTTGGCAGTTGCCTCACACGAGCCCCACTCCTTCTCCTACACTAAAACACCAACTGATACCATTACACCCTAGTTTTCAGCCACTATTTTGCCAACTTCAAAACCTCATCCCCACAACTACTACCCACGATCTCCATTACCCCACCTTCTCAATCAAACAATACACCCAATCACACAACCTCTATATATTGCCCCATATCATCTTAATTTCTTCACAGAAATCTGCAAATATTTTCGAATTAGGGCATTCATAGAGGCAATTGGAGAGCAAGTTCGAGTGATTACATGGTGCTCCAACACATCAATTCTAATTACACCACTTTACAAGTTTAAGGTTTCGAGTTGGGGGAAGTAACTTCTGTGCACACCAAGTGTTCGTCACGGTGTTTCAACCAAGTTTGGGGGAGAGCTAAATAAAGCTAAGCAATAGAGAGAAACCATGGCGTCACAACTAATATCTAAACGCCGGAGGGGAGAGAGTTCAAGATCCGCATAACCAATTCCACCATCCCGCGTATTTAACCGTCGAAAGTTCAAAAGTCCCGCCGCTGCCGACCGGTACGATTATATGGTTACCAAGGCTCTTACACCAGAGCGGGGTTTAGCTCCTGATGTCCATGATGGTGAGATGATGCAACAAATTTATCAGCAGGGGTGGGTCAAGTTCACGGAGGACCCTAAGGCAGCCGCTGTGAATGTCGTCAAGGAATTCTATGCGAACGACGAGGATAAGGAACCGTTCAATGCTTTTGTGCGGGGTCGCATGGTCCCGTTCAGTGCTGATGTAATAAATACATATTATCAGTTGAGGGTGCCGCGATAGTGTCAGTACGCCCATATGAGGGATTTAGACCCTGACTTTGAGGAGGTTATCACGAACATGACCAAGCCGGATACAACATGGATAAAGGGTCGAAAGGGAGGCACAATGTTTCATAGCAAGGACCTCAGTCGGTACGAGAAAATCTGGTATGCCTTCCTATGTGCTAAATTGCTTCCATCCACGTACACCTCGGATGTGACCAAGGAGAAGGCACTCCTCCTATATGCCATCATGCAAGGCTTCATCATAGACATCGGGGCCATAATTAATTTTTCTATTCGACGATGTCTACGGGGTAACTTTTCTGGCGGCTTGCCACACCCATCTCTCATTTGTGGGTTGTGTCATCAAGCCGGAGTTTGTTGGTTTGACAATGAACCCACTCTGATGCCGCTGCAGCTACTAGATACTAGAATGACAGCGCAGTATTCAGTGTGGCCCGACGGCGAATCGCATCCTAGAGGTTTAGGATTTATTTTTCCATCAGCTTCGGAGGACGAGGCTGAAGCTGAAGATACTTCGGAGGATGAGGATGAAACCATGAGAGATCAAGGAACCGAGCAGGTACCACTGACCGAGGCACTGTCCAGTTCTCAGTTTCTTAATTTTCAATGACAAATGGATGCACATAACAGGGCAGCATGTCGGGAGATGCATCGACTTGTAGTGAGGCAGGATCATATGTTTGATGCTATGAACGCATCTTTCGCCTCACTCAACACAACCCTTCAAAGCTTCAATCCGGCGGCTCAATTTCCATATCAACAATTCGGACCACTGCCGAGATTTCCACCAAGTGATTCTGATGAAGAAGAGAAACAACCACCTCCTCAGACTTAAGCGATAGCAGGGAAGTCCTCACGTACTTAATTTTGATTATTCATCCAATGGGGACATTGTATTACTTAAGTTTGGGGGAGTTAAATTCATGTTTGCATGCATATGTAGTATTTAGGTTTAAATTTGGTAATTTTAAATTCCAGTGTTGCATAGTTATTTAGGAAGAATTGCATGATAGCTTAGGTACATACATAGTAGCTTAGGTTATTGTTGTCATGGCATTGTGTTTAGTTTTGTGTATAATGCATTTTATCATATATATATATATATATATATATATATATATAGTTAATTAGTGTGTTTGCATACGTCCAACAGTGTTGCAATTCATATATTTGTGGGCCAATGATGAGAGTGTGAACAAGTTAACTAATACAGTATTGATTATTAGAACTGTGATATGATTTATGCTATGAATCGAATCTTGCACGTGTTTGAAACTGTTATAAAAAGGTTAGCACGTTAATAACATTTTTGTTGACCAGTCAAGTCCAATTGATACATAAATAGTTTCTAAAGGATAATGCTAGGGTAAATGAGAAAACGACAAGGATAGGCAGTAAAGGCTAAAATTAGGCAAGAACCTAAGTTTGGGGGAATATTTGGGGTATATAAGCTATAGAAAAAAAAGTATGAATAAACACTGTGGCGTGCTTGTCTAGTTTTGTGGCATTTGTTACTTGAGTAAGTAAGCCCGAGGGGATTGTCTTTACACCTAGCGCCCTAAGGTCTTAATGGTCTGGGAGTCGTTGGTCGAAAGCTCATTAAGGTAGCATTGAAAAGCGTAAGAGAATAAGACATTGCATAGCTATGTGTATAAAAAATAATAATAATAATAATAAAATGGAAAAAGAGCAAAAAGCCCCTGTGAAAAAAAAATAAAAAATAAAAAAAATGAAAAAAATGAAGTATAAGTACCCTATAAACCCTTGAATGTGGTATTGCGTAGTTTTAGTTGGAATGTGCCTATTTTTGATTTTTTTAAGTTTGCACTGTATGATTCCTTCTAAGAAATTGCTTATGTATTGAATTGGAGCCCGTATCAGTTTTCATAGATGTTTAGCACACACGCACACTATACCAGTGATAATTGTGTAAGATTTGAGAATTAATACGAAACTGTGGATTGGTTCTGGTGATTCATATTGTAGAGTTGCTTGTTTTCTCTGAGGCCGATGGGATAATTTTGATTCTACGATATTGTTGGATTCGAAGGCATTTAGATTATATTTATTTCATCTCATTGCATTGCATTGCATAGCATATAGTTGTCTGTGCTCGAGGACTAGCACGATTTAAGTTTGGAGGATTTTGATAAGTGGATTTCATATCCACGAATCGATGTTCATTTCAAGCTTAAATTCGTAGTTATTTTCTTGTTTGGTGTTCGTTTTCACTCGTTTTATGTTCTTTTATGTGTAGGGTGGTCATTGTAGCATTTAACAAGATTTGGAGTCAATTGGGATCATTTCGGGCCGAATTCGTGAAGGAAAGGAAAAACTCACTCGGCAACTTTTGGAGAAATTAGCCAGCCGGGGCGGGCCCTTTTTGCTTATGTACCCCCGCCGGGGCAGGGGGTCTCGACCAGCTGATTCTCCTGTTTGCTTTTGAATTGTGCTGCTACATGGTTTTTAGTATTGTACTCACTTATAGACTCTAGAATATAAGGGATTTCGACTGGGACACTAAAAGGGGACGTCCATTACTCGTCTAAGGGAGATTCGGCAATCACGCAGAGCACATTACGAAGCTTATTTTTCCAGATTTTCACGAAAAGCTGTGGAGGAGTATTTTGAAGAGATTTTCGTGACGATTGCAATTCTAGGCTACGTGGAGGGTGTTCATCACTATTCTTCTCTTTAGTCTTTTATTTGTAATTGCAAGGATGTCTCACTTGAATTGTTCAGTTTTTATTTCATTCGTTATGAACTAATTCGCTTATTAGGCTTATGATGGATCCTTGGGTGGAATGATGATTTTATAACTTTGATTTCTAGTTCAATAAAGTATTTCCAATTTATCTATATTGATTTGAGCTTGAATTTATGAATTGCATGATCAACAATTCTTTGTGGATTTGTATGGAATCGGGAGAGGATATTCAAATCTAGACTTAGTTAATATAGCATGTGTCATGAATTTTGTGAATAGCTGATTCTTGATTATTGTTAAGGTAGAGAGATATGCTTGACATCGCATGTAATCGGATAGAGAACTTATTCTTAAACCTTCTTTAATTTCAGTTCACATAGAGATATAGTGAGTTAGTTAATTTAGGTGTTTAACTTGTTTCTATCTAAATTGTGGATTTAAGTTAATACAGTATTAGTGCATCGAGAGGTGGCTAGTACTACATTCGTGTTCTTGATTAATAAACTGGGATATTGAATTGAATTGGAATAAATGTTTGAAAATCAGAGTGAAACTTAGGGTGAAATCATAAGTTTAATTCTCCATCAATTGTTTGAAATTTCAGATTTTGATATTTGTGATTGCTTTGTGTTAGTTTATTTATTTATTAATTTAGTTTATATAATTTTAAACCATTGAATTGAATAGTTTAATAGAATTATGATTAATAGAAAATTGGTAGTTGTGAAGTTAAATTTCTTGCTAATTTGTCCTCGTGGGAACGATACTCTATTCATTACTATATTACTTGTTGACCACGTATACTTGCGTGTTTTGCGTATATAGATTTTACCCAACAGTATGTTGTAAGGTCTTTGATCTGGAACTCGAATCAGAGTCAGATATGGTTTAGATTGTAAGATATTGATGGTCAAAGTCGGTTGACCGACCATGACCAAGCCGAATCTGGGCAACCTAAAACTTGCCCATATCGGTCTGACAAGAAGTTTAACGGCTCGGATCTGGCAGTGGTTTGATGATTTGGTCATGTTATTGTATTGGTATTATAGTATGCTATATGGACTTTATGTTTAAGCTTTTAGATCACTAAAACATCAAACCGGTTGAGCTCAGTGGCTGGTCAAAGGAGGCCGGACGATCATCAAATCAGTTTTCTGGGTAACCTAGAAAACTGATGAATATGATCTCTAACATACTTTGACCGGCATAGATCTAATGATTGTTTTGTTGTTAGAGTCATTTTGTGTAATGGATCTGCTCTCTTACATGTTGGCTACAATATGGAACTTTTAAATCACTAAAACAATGCATATATTTCAAGTTGTGGAAGCCCAAATATGCTTACTCGAACTGTTCTTCATTTCTGGGTAACCCACAAAATGAAGAACAGCTCTGACAACCAGTTTGGAATCCCAGATCTCATTCGTGTAATGTTGTTTGACCATGATTCTTGTTGATACTTGTAGTATTACATTAATACTAAAAGATCAAAGTCATAGCTCACCCAAAAACATTAAGATCTGTCAAATATTGTTGGTCAAACATACCCACTTGATCACTGCACATGAATGTTCTTGGTGCTCAAGAACACCTTAGGCGACACTTTCTGTCGCTAAAGGCTATAGCGACAGATTTAATAGTTTTATTTATTTTAATTTCCAAAAATTATTTAAAAATAGAAATTAAATTTTGAAATTTACAAATATAATTTTAAAAATTATTTTAAGTTATAAAAACTAACTTTTAATAATTTGACATATTTTTCATAAATATTAGTATTTATTTGAATATTATTGATATTTAATTTATTTAATAAATTCATTAAATAAATTAATTAAAAATAATTTTATTATATTAAAAATCATTTTTTATGATAATAAGGTATTTAAAAATATTTTAAGTTATAAAATATAAATTTTAATATTTTAAAGCAAAGTTTATTAATTATTTAATATTAATGATAATAGATTTATTTAATAATTATATTAAATAAATTAGTATAAATATGATTTTAATATTATAAAAATCATTTTAAATAAAAATTGAGTATTTAAAAATATTTTAAGTTATAAAATATATCTTTTAATATTTAAAGGTAAATTTTATTATTTATTTAATATTAAAGATATTAGATTTATTTAATAATTATATTAAATAAGATTAATTAAAACTCAATTTAATATTATAAAAATTATTTTAAATGAAAATAAATAGTTTAAAAATATTTTATGTTATAAAATATAACTTTTAATATTTGAAGATAAATTTTATTAATAATTTAATATTAATGATATTAAATTTATTTAATAATTATTTTAAATAAATAGTTTAAAAATGGTTTTATTAATTTAAAAATCATTTAAAAAGGATATAAATGGTTTAAAAATATTTTAAGTTATAATAAATGACTTTTAATATTTTGATAAATAATATATTTAAAAATAATTTTAAATGTTTTAAAAATCATTTAAGGGTAATATTAATGTTTTAAAAATATTTTGAGTTATTATAAATAACTTTAATATTTTGGCAATGGTTTCATTAATAATTTAATATTAATGATAATAGAATTATTTAGTATTTAAATTATTTAAAAATGATTCCAGTGTTTGAAAAATCATGATAAATTATAATAATTATTTAAAAATTAGTATAAGCCACAGAAAAATAATACGTCTGATATTTAAAATATCTAAAATAATATTGAACTACAGAATAGAGTTGTAGACTCGATAATTGCCGATAAAGCCATCGGTACACCGAAATATTTCAGAAATTGATATGGACTTATATAGTTTGTCTATATAAGTGTTTATTTATGTCCTAAGGACTGCTGAACATATGTGATAATGTGATTATGTTATGTGTTAGTTACAAATAGCAGTACTATGTATTACGATATGTTATTCTAATCAACAGAATGATCTTATTAATGATAGGTCGCTATATAAAAGATAAAACTAAGTTGTGTAAGCATCAGATCAGGCAAGTATCCTATCTTTGCATTTACTTTATGCAATGGACATGCGTAAGCGAATATCTAAACTATTCTCTTCATTGTGTAAGTATCATACCTTTGTATTTACTTTATGCAATTGACATGTATAAGAAAGTATCAGAACTATTCTTTTTATTGTTTCATTATCCTAAGCTTTACATTTACTTATGTAATGATCCTGTATAAGTACGTTATTGACTTATAATCTGTTGTACAAGTTCTTTAACTCTATTATGATAGATCAAGATATATATTCTGCTCGTTAATTTCTAAAATTTGTTATACAAGTGACCTCACTTGGATAATCATTGTATTTAATCACATGTTGATACATACTTATTGGTTTCCAGTATGTATATGTTAATTAAAAAGACGTCTAAGCTATTTGACTCGGCTAAACACATATTTAAAAAAATATTGTGGAACATGATAAAATATTATTGTTATCCAATCGAATTATTTTGGTTCGGATTCCAGACTAGGTATGAACATCCCGAACATGGAAATTTTTGTGCGCCTAAGGCGGATATGATGAACGATTATATCATTATTGTATGTAGTATTAATCAATATAGGCATAACAGGCTGATCACCCCCCGTGCCTATAAGTTATGACGGTTTGCGGATGAAGTTCTGTTAAACCTTATCGAAAATTGAAATCAAAGTTCACAGTCTGTCGACTGCTCTCTATTTTAGTCAATACGTAGTTTTAAAAAATTTGATATAGAATTGATATGTTGTTATTAGTGGTTCAGCTTACTTCACAACTGTTGATTCGTTGTAGAAGTGTCATTCAAAGAAACATTTAATCCTTTCAGCTAGTGTTTATTGTTGCTATTACTTGCTGGGCAATCAAATACTCATTCTTGCTTTAAATTTAAATGTTTTCAGCTAAGCGTGACCAACCTAAATGTTCAAGCAAGAACAAGGGAAAAGGAAAGCAAACAGAATAAGTTTAATGGTATCTTATGTAATAGCTAGACTTTATTAAGATAATGATATTTATTAATTATCATGTAATAAATATTTAAAGGTCGCGTACCTGAGATTAGACTCTGATATATGTAAATTAAGTTTGATATTTATATTATTATTATTATTCTGCTAAAAGAAATGGTAACGTGAAGCACCAAGTTTGGATTTCAAGTACCTGAATTTGGGGGCGTCACACTTATCTTATGAAGAGGTTCCTATTCAGATAGTCGACAGGAAAGAACAAATACTCAAAAATAAAGTAATACCTTCTGTTAAGGTAATCTGGAGGAACCACAACGTTGAAGCAGTTACGTGGGAACTCGAAGAACAAATGATAAATAATTATCCTCATTTATTTGCTTAATATATGTGTAGCGATTCTGGTGACAGAATCTTTGTAAGGGGGGAGAATGTAACGGGACGAATTAAGTGAATTATGATTCTAGGGACATAATCTTTTTAAGGAGGAAAAGATGTGATGAACGAGACTTTTATATTTAACTTTAAATTTTTATTGAATTAAATAAATATTTTGTTAATTTATGTATTGAGTTAAATAAATATTTGATGAATTGTTGTAGATTAATTTAATTAAATGTGCCACAATAATTAAATTAATGAGAAATAATGTTATAGTTCGAAGTTATAATTTATTTGGGATTATTAAATTAAATGAGTTATTAAATAATTATAATGTTGTTCTAATTAATTTAATAATTAATTAGAGGATTAACGATTTGTCATAATTAAAAAATGAGAATTTTAATTATGTCATAATTTGATTTAATGAGTAATGTTACCTTAAATTAAATTAAATTTAAATAATATTATTTGATTAATTAAAGTGTGACAAATTAACTATATAATAAATGAGTTAATTAAATTAAATGGAAAATGGAACATATAAGTAATAAAATAAAGATAACCTTAAGAACATGGGAGTAGTTAAGGCCGTGATCCACTTAACCGCTACCCATGTTGCGCCATTTAATGTTATACGTATAATATATCAGTCATTGTGTAACAACCCGATATTTTCTATATAAATAAATCAGAAATTTTTGCGTATAATTTTTTTTTATTTTAAAGATGAGGATTCGTACAAGATAATGTGTATATGTAATTATGTTGTAAATAAAAATATATTTATTACATAAATATTTATAAATAAGGTTATTTTAGAATTATTGATTTTTATAAAGTATATTTTTATAATAATTAATTTTATAGTAGAAATGTTTTTATTAATTATTTTCCATGAAAATATATTCATATTTTATTTAAATAATATATGGAGTGATTTTTAGAATAATTATAATAATTATTTTATTATATGAATTTTAGAACAGATTATTAAGTTAAATATTTTTACCTTAATTATAAAGGTTAAATATGAAGAATAAATCAGATATGGAATCCAAACCCTAATTTTGGATTATTGTCAAGGTATGAGAATAATAATATAATATTAATTAAATTTTAATTTTTCAGTGCTATAAATATGTGATGTATGTACGTGTTGAGGATGATTGGTCAATTATGGTGTTTAATTTCAAAACCTTGATATTAATTGGTTAAACCATAATTTTACTAGGGAAAACCCTAATTTGAAAATCAACTGTGAGTTTAAGACTGTTATATGACGGTGTTATATGTTTTATGATGTGTATTATATAATGATTTGATTAATTAGGTAAACCCTAATTATAATCTGGAAACCCTAATTAATTTCTAGAAAACCCTAAGATATTTTAAAAACCCTAATTTCAGAAATAAGAAACCCTAATTTGAATCACAAATTAGAGTTCGAGATTGGTTGTAATTATGTTAATGTGATTAATTAACAAGTATTATAATTACAATTATTAATTTTGGAAACTCTAAATTTTTAAACCCTAATTTGATAATTAGAAAACCTAATTATAAATCGGTAACCCTAATTATCAAAATCTTAAACCCTAATTGCTATTTTCGCAAGGCTAATGATAATCATATGATCTAAACCTAATGTTCATGTATAAAGTAAATAGAAAATTAATCATATTTAGAAAACCCTAATTCCAAAATTTTAGAAACTAAAATTTATTTAATTTTATTTTTGTGCAAACCCTAGTTGCTAAATCCTACTTTTGGTTTGTGCTAAACTTTAGGGTTAAACCCTAAGGGTCAAACCCTAAGGATTTGCAAGGATGACAATAATGCCATTAAAATTCCATCCGAAAAGACTAAAATACCCCTAGTTGGATTTTATTTATTATGCAAATTACAAAACTTGACAAGTGTGATAGTTGGTGAGCTAACCTAACAACTCCACATGCTCAAAATTGCCAGCAATCAGCTCTAGCTCAGCCAAGTTTGTTGCATACTTGTATTATATATAGATTGGAAAGAGAAAAATTACATTTGCCCACTTATTTTGCACAAACTCTCATACTTAAGCCTCTCTCTCTAAAACCCATGTGATTTTGTAGCATACCAGTCACATAATCAAGCCCCACCATCACCCACAACAAATCAGTGGCCTAGAAATCAAAATCGATCAAAGAAGGTATAAACCCTACTTAAAAAATCTGTCCAATTTTCTGTTGTTAAATGTTATGTTTGAGTGTTAGAATATGTTAGTTATAGTCTATTTTGATGATCTGGGTTGTTATTATACAGATCCATAACATCTAAGTCGTCAAATTGATGAATCTTCAAAATTTGGGAAAAAAATTTCTTAAGGTCTGACAACGAATTTCAGACCCTATAAATCCAAGCTCGAATATGATTTTTGTTGTTTTTAAGTTGTTTTTGGTAGCTTGTAATATGGTCTTTAGTCTGCAAAAAGAATCAGGGCCATTTAATGTTTGGAATAAAAGTTATTACCGGTCAAAGGTCGTTGACCGGCATTGACCGGGCCATTTCTGGGTAACCCAGAATGAGCCCAGAAAGCTCTGACAAGTTCTTCAAGAGCTTGGATCTGACAGTGGTTTGATGTTTCGTTATGGTTCTTGCATCTAAGTTGTAGTATGTTTGTTAGACTACATTATCATGCCTTAATATCACATATATAGTAAACAGGTTAAAGATTGTGGCCGGTCAAACTAGTTAAGTTGATCATGTTTACTGTTTTCTGGGTAACCCAGAAAACATAAGAACATGACGACTGACATTGTTTGACCAGACTAGATCTGACGATTGTGTTGTGATTTAGTTGATGTTATGTGATAGATCTATTTTACTAAATGATGTCTACACACTGAAGATTATATATCACAAAACAGTACACGATCAACATGTAGTGGAAGCCCGAAATTGCATGCTCGAACTGTTCTTCATTTCTGGGCAACCCAAAAATGAAGAACAGCCTTTGACAGCTTGTTCATGGGCCTAGATCTCGCTGGTTATGTGTTGTTTGGACATGTTGTTATTGGATCTTGTACTCGTGCATTTGTACTATAATATCTGACTCATACCATTCCCAGAAACATTACGAGCTAAGAATTATCCTTGGTCAAATGTGGTACCTAGTAAACCGGCAATGGAGTTATGGGTTTGTATGAAGAACACGAAGAACACCTATAGCTACGGTTCTGTTGCTATAGGTGGCCTTTAGCGACAGATAGTATATTATTTTCTGGAAATTAATTAATAAATAGAAAAAAATAGTTTTTAATTATTAAAAATACAAAATAAATTATTAAAAATTATTTTAAATTCCGAAAATTAGTTTTTAATTATATTTCATAAATATTTAATATTTTTGGAATATTAAAGGTATTTAATTTATTTAATTATATTATTAAATAAATTAGTTAAAAATGATTTTAATATTTGAAAAATCATTTAAAATTATATTATGATATAAGAAAATATTTTAAGTTAATTGTAATGACTTTTAATATTATGTGATAATTTTCATCAATAAATTAATATTAATGATAATTAAGTTATTTAATAAATGAATTAAATAAATTAATTAAAAATAATTTTATTATATTGAAAATCATTTTAATTAATAACAAGGTATTTAAAAATATTTTAAGTTATAAAATATAACTTTCAATATTTAAAGGTAAATTTCATTAATTAATTATTATTAATGATATTAAAATTATTTAATAATTATATTAAATAATTTAGTTTAAAAATAATTTTAATATTATAAAAATCATTTTAAATAAAAATAAAGTGTTTAAAGATATTTTAAGTTATAAAATATAACTTTTAATATTTAAAGGATAATTTCATTAATAATTTAAAATTAATGATTATTAACTTATTATTAAAGATATTAAATTTATTTAATAATTATATTAAATAAATAGTTTAAAAATGGTTTTATTAATTTAAAAATTATTTAAAAGGATATAAATGAATTAAAAATATTTTAAGTTATGAATAATGACTTTTAATATTTTGATAAATAGAACATTAATATTTTAATATTAATGGTAATTATTTAAAAATGATTTTAAATGTTTTAAAAAATCATTTAAGGGTAATATTAATACTTTAAAAATATTTTGAGTTATTATAAATAACTTTAATATTTTGACAATGGTTTCATTAATAGTTTAATATTAATTAGATATTAATGATAATAGAATTGTTTAGTATTTAAATCATTTAATAATGATTCCAAGGTTTGAAAATACATGATAAATCATAATACATGTTTTAAAATTATTATAAGTCATTTAAAAATAATATGACTAATACTAAGTTACAAGACAGGGTCTTAGACTCGATAATTACCTGAATAAAGTTGTCGGTACACCGACATATTTCAAAAATTGATATGGACTTAGATAATGTGATTAGATAAGTGATTATTTGTGATTCAATGGTTATTAAACATATGTGCCAATGTGATTAGGGTATTTGATGACTGCAATAAGCAGTGTTATGTGTTATAGTATATTGTTCTAATCGAACGAATGATCTGATTAATGATAGGTCGTGCTATAAACGATAAAACTAAATTGTGAACTGTAAGCAGCGCATCAAGCAAGTATCTTACCTTTGTATTTCCTTTATGTAATGAACATGAGTAAGAAGTTTCAAAATTATATTATTATTATGTTATATTATTAACCCTATTGTGATATATTCTATATCCGATCATTGTTTATCAACATGTTAGTATATGGTAATTCAGATATATATATTCTGTTTGTTAATTTCTAAATATGGTTATACAAGTGTCCCCACTTAGATAATCAATGTATTTAGTCACATGTTGATAAACCTTTGTTAATTACCCATATATATATATATATATATATATATATATATATATGTTGAATTATAGATTATTGTTGAACAAGATAAAACCTTTGATTTGGAACCCAGACAAGTATGAACATCCCTACACGGGAAAACTTTTATGCACCTAAGGCGGACAGAGTGAACGATACCCTCGTTCTTGCATGTAGTGTTGATCAATACATGGTACAACGGGCTGATCACCCCCGTGCCCGTAAGTCATGACAGTTTACAGATGAAGTTCTGTTTAACCGTTTCGAAAATGAAAACAATGTTCATAGTATATCAATTTTACCCTATTTATAGTCATTACATAGTTTCAAAAATTTAAAAGAGGATTGTTATGTTATTATTATCAGTTCAGATTACTTCACAACTATTGACTTGTTGTAGAAGGGTATTATAAAGAAAACATTTAAATTCTTTCAGCTTATATATATATATATATATATATATATATATATATATATATATAATTGCTATTACTTGCTGGGCACTCAAATGCTCATCCTTGCTTAATTTAAATGTTTTCAGCTAAGTGTGAAGAACCAGAAGGCTTATGCAGAAACAAAGAAAAAGGAAAGCTAACCAAATAAGATTTGTGGTAGTTTATGTAATAGTTTGATATTATTATTAAGACAAGTATGATATATATTATCTATCATGGGTTGTAATGAATGTTTAAAGGTTGCGTACTTGGAATTCAGACTCTGATGAATATGTAAATTAAGTTGATCTTTATATTATTGTTATTATTATTAGTATTATTCCGCTCATAGAAATGGTATCGTGAAGCACCGAGTTCGGGTTTCAAATACCTGGATTTGGGGGCCTTACACATTGTCAGTTCATTTACAAAATATATTACAAAGAGAAAAAGAGATAAAATTTGAGAGTCAGTGAGATTGAAGAAGAAGAAGTTTGAGGATTAAAGAAGTTTCTACCATCTTCTATTAATCTAAACAGAGAAATCAAGGGGGTTTTGACGAATGTGTGTTATAGTTGTATAGCTTACGCACGAGGCAAGTTCCTAAGCCTTATTTCTTTACATTAAACAAGTTCTTTATTCCTATCCTGCTTATTATTACGCAAGTTTCTGAACTCTACTCTTATGTTAAACAAGTTTCCTTACTCTATCATGATTATAATTACACAAGTTCCATGACTCTAAACTTTAATTGAGCAAGTTCTTAAACCTCATCATTGTGGAGCAATCTTTACATCCTTATTTCGAACTGTTCAAATCATATTTATTCAAGTTCATGATTCTAAATGAAATGTTCTAACTCTTTTAAGGTATTACTTCTGTTATACAATGTTCATTCAATTGTATAGAGTTGAGATTTAATCTTTGATTTGAATATCGATTACATTATCAAACTAAAACCTTGAATGGATAGTGAATCCTCATTGATTCAACTAATCCTTAGTTGATGATTATTAAACTCCAAATTACCCTTGAAGTTAATCCAAACCAAACTTCCTTTGGTGCGGACTCTAATGTCAAAGCTGAGATGAACAACCCTGTTAAGGGAGATTATATTATGCGATAGCGTTAAGATGTTGTGCACATACATGGTACTAATGGCTGATCCCCCTAAGTACGAGAAGTAAGGTCTATATAGTCTTATGACTGTTAAAGTTCTAAAGTAGAAATACTTGATAACATGGGACATAATTCATGGTCTTGTGACCCTTAGATGTACTTTTGATTCCTATTCTAATCTTGATTCAAAAGCTGAGATTTCTTTTGTTTAGTATCCCGCGTTTATTCACATGTTATTATTATTATTATTGTTAAACTTGTGGGCAATTGTTGCTCACTCTTGCACAATAACATTGCAGCTAAGGTTGAAAGAGTTGATGAGCCAACTACTAGTAAGGGCAAGGGCAAAGCAAGCAAGTGGTGAAGACTTGTCTATTATTTAAAAATGTTGATGTTAAGACTTATTATGATGTGCTTAAGACTTATTTAAATTATGTTATATTTGTGACACCCCCAAATTAGAATTTCCTAACCTCAAATTTGGTGTTCACGATACTCCACAACAAATATACTTTCTAATTAATTCGGAAGAATAAACATACATTGTTTATCATAATAGTAATAAAGTAATCTTACAATCATAGTCCCAAGGTTCTTTAACCTTAACTTAAAATGTACTCTTAATACTATAAAGAGTTTACATAATCAAATATCATTTAAAATAAACTAAAACATAAGCCTTCTCAAACATCTACTCTTGAACCTTCCCTTTTCCTTTGTCCCCTTTGGACATTTCTGCCTTAGCTGAAATAAATGTCATGATATAGCAAGGGTAAACAACTAATTTGCTTAGGAAGTTTATACACAAGGGAGATATATCATGATTAGAAAGAAGTTTCACTTTCAATGTTCAACAACAGTATAAAATTGTGAAGGAACATGAATTAATAGTCAACAACTGAATATTCGAATAATTGAATAACAGGTACTGAGTGGTTTGAAATAACCATGAACATTTGCCAAGGTTCTCAACATTTAAACTGGACCTTTTAATAAGTTTTGATAATCAAAGGGATCAACCTTTCATACCCCATGATATATGCATAAACACTTAATAATCCAGCATTGATATCATGCTTTAATCAAATTTATCATTTTTTCAGCCAAGAGTTCTTACCATATAAATTTAATAAGAACAGCTTTTAAAACACATTTGATTTAACAAATTTAGACATGCTTGATCTAGCTGATACAATTAGCATAGATCTATCTCATAAACAGTTCATGAATGAAAGAACTTTAATGTAATTTACAGTTCAATAATAATAGAACATGAATTCAATTGCACACGGTGCGAATCTCAATAATCAGTATAAATATGAATAATCAACAATATTTATTCGCTAACATACTTCGAAAATAATAACTCGAGTTTGAGTTAGAAAACTTGCCTCGTTTGTAGGTTACTGCTACCCAATTAAATTATATCCAGTATGCAGTTTAATTATCTTCCTTTGAGAGACCTATAGTTAATCTTTCAATTAGTCATGACATAACATTACATTATGTAATCACATAGATATTACATATTACATTTAGTTCTTAGAAATATTAATACGTCTCGATAATATTACTATTAAATAAAAACTACCTTTAATTCACTTAATATTATTAATCTTGATAATATTTAATTCACCTCTTAGTATTATTAGTCCACTGTCGACGTCGACTTTTTTATTTGTCCCTTTTCGTTACCTGTTTTTTGCGTTCTCATTTCATGTGAGATTTGTTTGAAAAAACATGTGAAAAAGGTCCGACATATGTAATGTCGACGATTGGACTATAAGAGTCGCCATTTGGTTTTTTAGCTGGTTGTACCAACACAACTGAGAAAAGATTTGCACATTGGCCCAATGATGTGACACTGCTAAACGGGTCAGTAAAATCGAGATTCAATTAGGGTCCGGGGACTTGCTTATACAGAGGGAAGGTGTTAGGCACCCCCCGACATCCGTGTTGCCACGGTGACCGCCACTTTTCAAGAAACTGTTATATGAATGTGTGTGTGTGTGTATGTGTGGGTCAATGTGCTTTTATTTGGAAGTAGTGCGAGGCCTCGTTCACACCTATATACACATGGTTTGAATTTATGTAAAAATTCAATTTTTAACAAGATATGGCAGTGATGTTTTTAAAAGAGGTTTTTCAAACCCTTGTGCTCAATAGTAATTGAGACCTTTTACACTCCCATTTTATTCCGTATTCGGCTGGATTGATTTTATTTTACAGAAGCGAGGCATCTGTATGAAAATAATGTACAAAAAGGTGCTGAATTCCTCGTGGGTATGAAAACCATCTGAGGACATCCAAACATCACATATAAATTTACAAGCTGCTTACAGCTGAAAAGGTCCATCACAGAAATCGCATCTAGATTCAGTGAACTGAATCTGTGCTCACATGATTCCTAGGCTCACATGATGCCGCAATTGATAAAAACATAGTAAGCAGGTATATATATAAAAGCTATAAATATATATATACAGACATGATCACCAACCACGAAGCACCTCCATGGGGGATCAGAAATGTAAATAAAGATGTAAAAGCTATCAACCGCCACGGAAGAAACTCTAGGCGGAACGAAATTTATATATATATATATAAAAGCAATAAACGCACCGAATGTAAAATCCAGGCTCATCGAACATAGTTCGACACACAGTTCATATATATAAGTATATATATACGAAAGCAAATAAACGGTTCGGATATAAAATCCAGGCTCATCGAACAAAGTCCGACAACAGTTAATATATATATATATATATATATATATATATATATATATATATATATATATATATATATATATACAAAAGCAAGTAAACGCTCCAGACCGAAGTCTAGGCTCAATCGAGGCATAACTCGATAATGTTAGTCCATATATATAATATATATATATATATATATATATATATATATATATATATATTTATATGTATATACAAACTGAAATAAAACTACGGACCGAAGTTCGGGCAAACACACGCAACACGACTCTCAACGTGAAGAACAGTGTGTGCAAAGATGAAGAAAAAAGCTTTAAAGTGTGTGAGAAGGCTTATAGTGGGCTGCCAAAGAAGACTTCTATATCTTTAAAGTAGATGAACACTGGCTTCTGCCGGTACAAGAGTAGCTATATATGAGCTCACAAGTGTTTAAAATGAGAAAGCACTCAGTTTGGGGTGTATACAGAGCAAATTGGGCAGGACTTCCTCGCCATTTTCTCTTGCAAAATGGCCACCCCAAGCCCTCTATTTATAGAGGGTGGAGCCACAGGTGTACCTACGGCTGGGCCGCAGGTGTACCAGAGACTGTCTGGGGTGCCCCGGGCATCGTGGGTCCTGCCGTCTCGAAGTATGTGCACGTAGGTAACGTGATGTCCGCTCTAACTTTTAGAATTGTAATCCGGGCATCCGATTGAGGTATATAGGACCTATTTCAGACTGCCATTGTTGAGAGTTATGAAATGACATGAGATTAGAGGTTGTACGAAGTCATGAAGATGGGACGATGCCCTCTGGTCTTCAGCTTCAAATTCTATCCATTATCCTATGAAATAGTCACTCGGGATTGGTTTTCCTTGGCTTTTGTGGGACATTGATGTGTAGAAATGTATGTTTGAAATGTTGAGATGGCGTGATGTGGCGTCAAGTTGACGAGATGACTACTTTGCCCCTCACCGGGGTTATCTCCGGTTTGGGCTGATAAAGCAGACGTTGCTCAGGGTTATCGCTGAGATTGGACTGCTGTAATGGTGGAAGGTCCTCAGTGTCATCTCTGAGATGTGCCTATCTTGTACTGAGTGCCTCAGTGTGAGCGCCGAGGTTGAAGCTAATGGCATGCATTTGAAATAAGCATTTCCGGGGTTATCTCCGGAACTGCCACTGCCTTCCTTGGGGTTATATCTAAGGTTAGAATCTGCTATTCCCAGTGTTGGGACTGAGACGGAACATCTCAGGGTTATCTCTGGGATGAAACGGTTTTCTCCAGTTTGTGTTTCGGTATTGTAACTGCAGGCCTCGGGGTTATCTCCGAGGTTGGAATTGTTACTCCCGGTGTCTGTTCCGGGGTTGAGGCTATTACTCCCAGTGGTATTCGGGGTCGAGCTGTTCCTCCCGGTGGTATCCAGAATGGATATAAACCGTCTTCTAGTGTTTCCTCTTGAAAGACGAATAGTGCTCCTGTGATGTCAGATATGCAAAAAATTTCGAGTGTCTACAGATGCCCCTCTTTATCATATTCATGCAATACAATGCATGGATATGATAAAGAATCCTAGACACTTGAAATATAACATGAAGCATCTGGGTGATGCAGGTGTATGGGGTTGTCGCCCAACATGCTGAGGATGATTGCTATCTCCTTGTAGATTCTACTGGGGATTTGGCAATGATGACCAAATTGAATGTACGATCCAACTCTTTGAGGATGTTGACGTTGGGGTTATCACCAAAGTCCTGAATCCTTGATACAGACTTGATTCCAAAGAAGTGCCTCTTATGTGTAAGAGATCTGTGGGGATAAAGCTTTGTCTGTTTGAGGATGTATATAACATATTCCGTCATCAATCCTCCTTGATGACGTTGACCTTTCCTGGTTTGTATCGCCAGAGTATGTCAATGTTCTGCTAGTTTTACTGTCAACAGCAAATGTTGTTAGGGCTGCCTGACCTTCGTTCACGTGTGAACCAATGGTTTACCACATGTTGTAACCCCCGCCGGGGATACATTTGATCCTCTATTGATGTGTAGATCAACGGATGAACTCCCTGCTGGGGATAAATGCCAAGGCTGCTTGGACTTTGTTAATGTGTGTATCAATTGATGAAATCACCGGATGGTTTTTGATGCGATGTTGGGTTTACTTGCCAACGGCTGAACTGAAGTCAAGGTTGCCTGACCTTCATTGATACATACATCAATGGATGATAGTTGTGATCCCTGCCGGGGTTATTGTATCATCTTTGATGTGTGTGTCAACGGAACATGCATTGTAACCCCCGCCGGGGATACGTGTTGGATCATCGTTGATGTGTGTGTCAACGGAACATGCATTGTAACCCCCGCTGGGGATACACTACTACAAAATAGTAAATAGACGACGCTTAAAAGACAACGTTTTTTATAAAAATGTTGTGGTATTTTTTTCCACAATGTTTTAAAACAAAACGTTGTAGATATACATGTAAAAACGTTATATATTTAAAAGGGCATTTTTTTGATTTCAAATAGATAACATTTTAAAAAAAAATGTTATCTGTTTTAAAAACACGGAGCTTCAAATAAAGGGCGGAGAAGTGAAAACTTAAATTTGACATAACATAACATTGAAGTAGAACTCGTAACCATTTTAGCACCACCATGGCTCTTTGACTCTCTCTCTCTCTTGTGCTTCCTAGCTCTCCCCTCGTCAATCTCTCTCTCTCGTGGCTTCCTAGCTCTCCCGATTTCGTGATTTCGTGTCTCTCCCGCTGCTCTGCTCCTTAACCAACTCAGCACCACCATCGCTATTAGAAAACGACAATCAGGTATGAATCTAGGGTTTATATTTTTTTTCCAATCAGAAGAGTCTACATCCGTGTTGGTTGATTTTCTCAATAGTATTTCTGATTCATACATATTTATCCTCTCCTTCACTGGACCAGGTATGATTCATTCTATTTTTCGAACTTCTGTAATTCTGATTCTGTAATTTGTGGCTAAGCTTGTGGTTTTTGGGTTGTTTGTTGTTCCTCTGTAGGAAGTTATGGACGCACTTTCATTTGAGTTTCCAAAGGCTGTTGCTAGGTTTTCAAGCGCCTCAAAGAGGTGTATCAGTGTTTCAGAGGGTATTATTAATCGGTTTATAGTTAGTTGTAGCCCTCGCAATATGCTTTCTATTTAATTAGTTTGGATTTGGTTATTAATAGATGGTATAAACTCATTTTCGTTTCCAAGAAATTGTGTATTTATTATCTCTTGTGCTAGTCCTAGTCCTTAAAAACTAATTCATTTTTTACAGAGATATAGCTAGTAGGGTAAAGTTTTCAAGAAGTTGTGTATTTATTATCTCTTATCTTTGTCCTTCTGATTCGTTTTTTTACAGAGATATAGCCATAGGGTAAAATTTCCATGAAATTGTCCTTGTCCTTAAAACTGATTCGTTTTTTTACAGATTGATGGAGTCATTCATTGGAGTGACAGATGGTGATAGAGCTATAGGTTCTCAATCATTAATTTTGCAACTTAATGGTTCATGCGTGGTTGTTGTTGCGTGTGGAGCTAGTCAATGTAAAGTTTCTGTGGAAGGTACTAAATTGGGTGTAAGGCTACTGCTATTGACAATTATATCGGGCAGGTACTGCTAGAGCCAAAAATTTTGGTTTTTGGAAATTATACTACCACCAAGTTATATTTATTTTGGTAACAGAGCTTGGCTTTTTAGTTCTTCTTACTGCAGAGTTCTATTGAGATACTGCCTCAAATTTTAATTTGACCAGAATCTTGTATTTTTCTTAAAATATTTGGCTATACAGAGGAAAGCAGAAGATCAAAAGTAAGTAGGCGAATGTGAATCATACTGTTTCCTGTAGTACTAGCAGTACTAGTGGCCTTATTTATGATATATGGATTCAAGAAGATAAACCAGGATAGAGAAGGTAAATGTGTTTGAATTATTCTTTGAAACAAAAACTACATCTATTAAACAAAGGATATATAATTACTTCTACAAAGAAAAGAAAAATATTGAAACACTTGAATAATTATACTCCACATTTCGCAGTTTGGGTAGTACTGGGTATATTATATATCTATGCCTGTGGCCCTGATGTCAAAGCACTTGAATAATTTTACTCCACACTTCGCAGGAAGCTTGGAGTTCAATTCAGAAAGAGTTGGCATAAACAGAAATGACAGGGAAGATTTAGAGTTACCATTATTCTACTTCAAAACAATTGCAAATGCCACAGGTTAAGAAAAACATACATGAATGTAATGCATTTGGGTTCTTTACATGAGAAGGGAGATTAAAATATTTCTACAAAATAAAACATAGGATAGAGTACGTGTTTACATACATGAATGTAATTGCAATTGCTTGTAAGGTCATAATTAAAAGAATAAAGGAGAACCATATATTATATATGAATAAAGGACAACCACATAATATATATCACCCAATTTATTGCTAGCTAGCTATATATAGCTAGGATAGAATTTCAGGGAGTTGATAAAATTAATTTGAACCAATCTCTAATGGAGAAGACTAAGGTATGTGTTACAGGATGTGCTGGATATATAGGGTCATGGCTAGTTAAGAAACTCTTGGACAAGGGCTACATTGTTCATGCTACTTTAAGGAGCTTAGGTCTCTCCATCTCTAGCTCACTATATATACATATATATATATATATACATATTGTTTATGCAACTTTATGATGTTGTTTGATTGTTGTTTCAGATGACACAATTAAAGTAGGCCTTCTTACGTCGCTGCCTAATGCGGACAACGGATTAGTATTATTCAAAGCAGATATATACAACCCTACTGAATTTAAAGCTGCAATTGAGGGCTGCCGTTTTATTTTTCACGTGGCCACCCCCATGCTCCACACTCACAACTCTCAGGTAAACGCGTACTCTATCCTATGTTTTATTTTGCGTTGAGGAGTTTGGCCTGAAGCAGATGTGGAAGAGTCCAAATGGGACAATTAGGAACATTTTAAATGGTCAGTGACTTATTTCACTTTGTAAGTTTCAAAGTTACTGCTTCACATAATATGATTGACTGTTGATGGCTCATTATAATTCACACTCGCAATGAGATTTTCTATAGTGTTTTGATTGTAATGTATTCTGCATTTGATATGATGGGTGAAGCAAGGTATGTGTTTCTATAGTGTTTTGAATGTTTCCTATTAGAGCTTTGGTTGTAGATCACTTTTTTGATAATCAGTGTGATATATGCAGTGGACACCTGTGTCGGCGTGTCTGTGTGTGCGACTGCTAAAGGCACCTTATTTAGCAGTGTGAATCAGTTGATAGGCTTTAAAATGACTAGTCTGAAATATTTTGTTATGAATTTTTTTGGCATTGTAATTCATGACTATAAAACTGATTAGATTCTCTTAGTCTAACTGGGATTAGGTCAGGCACCCTACTCTTTTAACTCTTTGAAGCTTGTATGATTGCTCCACATGATTTATATACATGACCAAAGTTGAGCATTTGTTGAATGGGAAACAGTCTAATTCTGAGATGATTTATTTACGCTTTTGCTGCAAATGCAATTCGTTATTGTTTTAACTGTTCAGTTATTTGTGTCATGATACATTGTTTCACTTTTATATGATACATTATATGATACACACAAGCTGGAAGGAAAGCAAAAAAAGAAATTATTTGGTACTTGTGTCAGCATTAGTTATTGAAGGTAATCTTTTTGAAGAGTCTTGAATCTGGCATTAATGTTAGTGTTTTGGTGGTATTTCTATAAGATCCTCTTCATGTGCAGTGTTGTCCATGCTGACAACTTCGTACTGTAAATCTTTTGGGTACTGTAAAGTATTGTTGATGATGTTATTGCTGAATTTGCACTAATTCCATAATTTAGTGCAACTGCTCGATGGCAGGAAGTAATTTCTGGTGCTTTGTTGGCAAGAAGGTCTAAAGAAAAGTTATACTGCATTTGAAGATAATATCTCTCTAAAGGTGTGTGGACTCTTAGGGCATGAAACTGTAATGCTTCCTTTTTTGTTGTTGACAAAGTTCAATTGTATTTCCCCACTTTTCAGCAATAAATTAACAGGATTACTATTGTTTATCTCAAAAGTGAATTTGAGATGTATGGATAGTTTGGCATTATTGAGATGTAAATGTATTGTATGGTATTAATATTCTTTATAATTGGCATTACAAAGAATTATTGGGATGTAAACGTTTTGTATGGTATTAATATTCTTTGTAATTTTAGTTATATATCATGGTATTAGCATATTGCAGGTGCATTGGTAATATAGGTGAACCACAACCTTTTTTTTTTTCCTTTTTTTAATCAACAACATTTTTAAAACGTTGTGTAAATGTGTCTAAACGTTGTCTGATATACTAAACAACAACATTTTTATCCAAAAAACGTTGTGGAATCATACTTTTTACAAAGTTTTTAAGCATCTGCTAATTTTTGAAAAACAAATCTACAACGTTTTTTTCCTAAAAAACGTTGTGTATTGTGCTTAGCTACAACGTTTTTAAAAACGTTGTGTAAGGGTGTCAAATAGATAACACCCTTAACCACGACGTTTTTCTGACTGAAACCACAACGTTTTTTTTTGCATTGTCTATTTACTGTTTTGTAGTAGTGGAATATGAGTGCTCTAGTATGAAATCCTCGAATAGCTCTCGATGCTTCGATGTGTTTACTTGCCATCGGCTGAAATAACGTCAAGGCTGCTTGACCTTCATTGATACGTACATCAATGGATGACAATGCGTTGTGACCCCCGCCGGGGTTATGTACTTCGACATATGTACCGCGTTGTGAGGCCCGCCAGGGTTGCTGTGGCAAAGTAGGATGACGATCCTGAATGAGAAAAATTGGACCTGTGTGAGGTATTGTTGAGCATGACTTGTATCGTCTGAGATCACCAGCATAGTGTACCCTATGGTTGGGCGAATACCCATGAATGATGTGAAGACCCACGGTTCAACCAGGATAGTAAGCTATTCTGCTCAATCGCGTAGCGTTTTTATTCCTGATTTGGCCTTTTCAGCTTGCGAGAACTCCTTTGCAACTCGAACTGGACCGAGCCGGAGGGGTGGGACCCACTAGGGGTGCCGTCGGTACACCTCCTGCAGTCACAGATGGACCTGCAGCCAACTGTAGATCATAAAGACCAGCCGGTTGCTTTCATAAGTCATTTTCAACTTGCGTCGCGAAGGAAATCTGAGAGCTCTTCTTCAGATCTGCTGAGTTCAGACGTCTTTCTGCAAATTCTATCACCGTACACATGTTCTACACTATCCTGGTAACGTATACATGTACTTTTTTCCAGTTTTTATCCGTTGGAAAATGACTTATCACATGAAATGTATCTAAACACATAGTAGTGATTATGTATGCACAAATGATTTGATAAAAAATATTCAACATAGTAAATGTTAATATTAATCCATGCTGAACATAATGATGTGAAAAAATTTGACTTTTGAGACAGTCAGATTGGCCCCTTTTTTTGCTATTTTTATCCTATCTGAGGACATTTGAGCACAAGGTAAGAAGGAAACGTACTCCTAGCATTGAGGTTAACCTTATGTGTTGATGATTTTGCACATAATATGTATATAAGTGTGGGCAGGTGTGCTACTGAATGGCCACCTAGTCATACCTATGTGCATGTGGATAGTCCTATTTATAAAGGGGACTATGGCAAAATTTTCCTAAAATGTAGGAATTGTGTAGTCATACATTTTTAACTCTACTGTGGATGTATGTTAAAATGATGCATGCATGCATATAGTTATTAAATGCATTTTGAAAAGCTCCAGGTTAGAAGATACCACACCCTTTCTGAGGTGATTTGGAGACTTGTTGTTCAGATATTATGGATTCGGATCAGCCGAGTAGTTCCCATAGGACCACGTCTGGTGTACGAAGGAGGGCTTCTGAAGTGCCTCAACCCCGTTTTGTTAGACAGTCTCGCAGGTTAGTGGAGGCGGTAATACGTCCAGTCCAGGTTGATGTGCTGAACGTCGAGGATGAGGAGGAGGATGTTTCGGTTGCGGACCCCGCTCCTGCTGCGCTTGTTCCTCGTAGGGAGCTCCTGAGTATTCAGGTAGCAAACCCAGAGCTTCTGGGTAACTTGAGTCGACATCCCTCAATGTATTTGCATGCTAACGAGGTATAATGTTAGAACTTGATTTTCCTTCTTTCCTATTTGTGAGGAGTAAAAGGATTTAATGTTGATCTGCATCTTGCAGGTTCTTGGCTTTACACAGCCTCGAGGGAACTGGTTCAGCATACACTCCATGTACCAGGTTCTTCATCCTGATTATAGAGCGATTGTGCATGATTGGGGTTTTGGAGCATTCTTATCCATCCTTCCCCGTCGCTGTCCCTGGGGTAACCTCAGGGCATTGTCTGAGCGGTGGTTTCACTAGACTCAGTCACTCCATTTGCTGGACTGTGAGGTGATGATGACGCCGATGGATTGGGGATTTATCACAGGTATGGAGTTTGGAGGGGCGCCAGTGCCTTGCATGACGGATATTACCCCGACTCCCGTCAGATCCTTGTTAGGAGTTTCGGCGGAGGCACTCAATGGCTGGACTGTTCGCGCAGGTCCTTTGAGCGTAGATGATATGAGTGGGATATTAAGCGAGCCCATGCTAGATGATGTCAGAGTCAGGGATCGCATTCTTCGGCGATTATTCCTGATGATCATTAGGGGCTGCTTCATAGCAGATAACTCTTCTATGGTGTCTTTCACTTTGATCAGCGCCACACGTCATGTGGACCGTATTGGAGAGTATAATTGGGGTTCCTACACCTTTACCCATTTCCTCAGGGGCATGTGTATGCGCTCACAGGGCTTGACCGAAGCTTGGCTAGGATTTTACCCATTTCTGCTGGTAAGTATTTCTCTTGTCATTTACCATGTATAGGTTAAGAGTGTTAACTGACAGTAGATGTTTGCCTTTGTTGGCAGTTTTGGGCCTATGAGAGGCTCCCATGTTTACGTCCGGTGAGTGTGCTAGGATTGGATACCTACCCACGAGGACGACGATGGCATCATTCCATACTGGCGGAGGTCCCTATAGCTGAGGGTTTCACTCACTGCCGTTTGTAGCTAGAGTTGTTGATAGCTGACATTATCACATGGATTCCCTATTCTGGGGAGCATTTGGCCATTGGATTTAAGGATGGGTACCCGACTGGTGTCGAGTACGTAATTTCCACCCAGAGAGTTACTCTCTTTACGGATGGAGGATGAGAGCTCTATCTAGGAGAGCGTGCTATTAGGAGCACCACATGGGAGATCCGTATACCGATCTTGCCTCTTGCCAGGCGTTATTGGCCTATATCACAGTCACCCGTCATTGATATCCTATTGTTGGGTGTTGACAGTTTTGCATTATCAGAGGGTCCTTGCACTCAGGATGTATTCCAACGCTGGTGGATCCCTCGTACTATTGGAGCCCAGACCTGCGCTGCTCAGTTCATGGGGGATATGGTTCCAGGATCCGTGATGATGATGGATTGGTTAGCCTGTGTCTGAGATCCTACTCATGTAACACAGATTAACAGTTTGACCCGGTAGTTGGACCAGGCACATATCTTTATCCAGTATTTAGGCAGAGATCCGACAGAGGTAGATTCGTTTGATCCTTCCAGCGCAAGAGCTGGCCCCTCGGGTGACCCATTTGGTTTTGCCAGCGCAGATCCTCCTTTGTATTGGCCTGATATCCCTATTGATAGAGATCCAATGACTCAGGAGGAGTTACATCAGGTGGAAAGGATTGACGATGTGGACATCGACACCATTGTCTTCTTCTGATGTGTATTCTCGTTATCTCATTTGATAGGCCTCTGTTAGCTATTGGGTGGCTGTGCCCCATTCTCGCTATATCTTTTGATAGGCCTCTGTTAGTAGTAGGGCATCTGTGCCCCATTTTCCTGTATTTGTAGCTGTATAGAGATGATGTATTACATGATGATATACTTAGGAATGTATACACAATTTTTTATTTCCTATATCATATTGCCATCTATTATCTGTTATGCATGTATCATGTTATGCATATGTATATATGTCCAGAGATATTCCGCATTGACCCCTGGATGGTCTTATGACACGGCCTGTGCAAATATCTTCTTCGACAGTTAGCCGTATTGATCATACCCACCATTGTTGGTGGTATCTGGTATGCGATCGTGGTATGATAGCATGTCACCATCAAACATGGTGACCGTAGATTATTTATTGCAGCATACTATGACCCTGTTGATGTTTCAGGTTCCCACAGGATTCGTGGATGGCATGCTGGAGCACTGGGTATCGGAGAGGCAGGTTTTTTGATTTGGGACCCAGGAGTTGACTCCCACTTTGGAGGAGTATGTACGGTTGTCGATGCTGCCACTAGACAGACCTTGCGTGCATATGGCTTTAGGGGACATGAGTCAATGGTTCATGACCCTCACTTGATTGAGGCATAGAGTGGTGCAGGATGAGCTTACATCTGTCCACGTTATATCCCAGCATTTTCTGTTTGACAGATTTGGCTCTGAGGATAGTTATAGACGACATTCTGAGGATTTCACCACACCAGAGGATCATTGGCGTCTGGCCAAGGTAGATGTACTGCTATTGTGCGTACTGTCACACGTCAACATGCCACTGTATATAGATGAGTTGGATATAAGAATTATCATGGCGGTGAGAGCTCTCAGGGAGGGTCATACCATCATACCTATGATTATAGCCAAGACATTGAGGTCAGCTACATACTGCTGCACTTATCCGACAAGAGTATTTACGGGTAGTTCGGTCATGCTATACGTGTGGTTTATGTCACACCTGAGACCGATTGGTACTTTCAGACGGCATGGGTATTGCTTCACCCATGATATAGCTATGTCGTATTCATTTCAGCCTGCGGAGTGTACGGATGCTGCATCTTGGTCCGCTTTCTTAGCTGGGATCGAAGACCCGTTTAGTATATTACCGTGCTTCGGGCTCAGCTGACCTTATAGCTTTATTACTCATGCTCAAGGCATGGATTATCTCCCTCTGGCTGGTTTGAGGGGCATGAATACTTACCATCCACTGGCCGTGATGTCGCAGTTTGACCAGTTTTATGATTTTTCATCCTTTTGAGGGGGCGCAGGGCCATCGTTTAGCTTCTCGCTATCTTTCACCAGAGAACCAATCTCGTGTGTATGCATGTTAGGATCAGCGCGAGATAGCCACTTTCTCTATTAGTCATCCAGGTTGTTCTGCAGAGTATTCCGCATGGATGGAGACAGAGACTGTACCGGTTGAGGTAGTATCCACATTGTCGAGTATTGACTCAGATGGTGGAGAGTCCATGGAGGACATTAATTCTCACACCGAGGAGGAGCCATCAACTGGGTTGCCAATATTCCCTTTAGATTCTCCCAGTACTAGCACTGTCGTGATTCAGCATTCAGCACAACGTTTTGAGCAGAGTCTTCATCTGATGACCTTTGAGAGAGATCAGGCTAGATCCCTGATGTTGACAACTCTTGATGGGAGAGACGCAGCCCTATTAGAGAGGGACGAGGCATTGGTTTGTAGAGATGCCGCTATTGTTGAGCGGGATGAGGCCAGATCAGCCAGAGATACATTAATAGTTGAGCGGGATAGTGCCATATCTGTCCGGGATGTAGCCGTCACAGATAGTACTGCAGTGAGATCGCTTACCACTGGCATGCTTACAGAGATGAGCACTTACATTGATGAGCACATGGTCACCATGCAGATGGCTGCAGATCTGTTGGGTCATGTGGATATCCTTGTACAGGAGACCACAACTTTACCTCATTCTTCTGAGAGAGATGCCATGTTAGGCTTGTTAGCTCGCATATACACTGATTTGTAGATGGCCTTCTATTTTCCTGCACAGACTAGCTTAGCCATTTTGTCATGTACAGTTTACATTATGTATATCAAACATCATTATATATATAGCAGGAAAATATATTTTTGATCACTTCCCTTTTAGATATGCTTGAATACTTGCTTGATATTTGCCTGCTGCTTCAGGACTTGTGATCTTGATGTATTCTGAATTCCTCTTTGCTAGATGGACATTGAGTTGTCTCTGGATAATTCAGAATAGATCATGAATCTGTGTGTATCCCTACCATCTTTCGGTATCTTGGGACTGGTTTCTGTATGGAAATGTGGAGAGGATTGTGGCTTTCCTCTCTGAGATTGACCGCACCACAGATGGTCGCCAGTACCCCTATTTAGGAGGAGCCTAGTTAATTCCATCTCTTATGGATTGGTGTTGCTCTTCAAGGTACAACCACAGCTTAGATGGTCGCCGAATCTCCTATTCACGAGAAGAGGTTGGGTAATTCCATCCCTTTGGTTTGAAGCCAATGAAATGTGGTGAATTGAAGTTTGATCCCAATACCAGTTGACAAGTGTTTATGTTTTGGTAGGGGGTTAGACCGAACCATAAATGACTGCCTACGTACTCCTATTGAAGAGGAGATCAGGTCTGCGTAGTTCGACCCTTGTGTAAGAGGTTCAACGCTATTTATGAAAAGTAGATGGGTGTAGAAGCTTTATTGATGAAGAAGGTTGTAGAAATATTTTTGTGGTTTTTGTTTTTTGTAGAGAAGGGTAGAAATGTTTTTGTTTATTACGACCGGGCCATATAGAATATGGTTGCCTACGTACTCCCGTGTATCAAGGAGATTAGGTCGACATAGTTCACCCCTCAGGGTGAGTTGAAAAGCGCGATCCCATGTGCAGGATAAACTGCGGGGAAGAAAGATTAGTCCCATGTACAGGTCAAACTGTGGGGAAGAAAGTTTAATCCAATATGCAAGATAGACTGTGGGGAAAAGAAGTTTGATCCTTAGTTGAGGACAAACTGCAGGTATGAGAAGTTTGATCCCATGTTTGGGTAGCCAAACTGCAAACGTGAGAGGTTCAATCCGTAGTGGGATGACCTAAGTTGGATGAGCGTAATAAAGCCAGGTTGCTGGCCTGAAGAGTGTGTTTCCCTGAGGGGCAAGATGTGGAAAAGAGTTGTATGTGGTAAAGGGTTAAATAACCAGAATGACTGGTGATCTGATGATCCAACACTAGGATGTTTGCTTGATGGTAACTTCAGATGTAGTACCGTTTCATGGTGTCCGAGTTAATGAGCTGAGAAAATTCATTGCCGTCCATTTCCTGCAATCTGAGAGCGCCTCCTGTCAATACTTCCTTGACAACAAATGGGCCTTCCCAGTTAGGAGCGAATTTTCCCTTAGACTGATCTTGGTTGTCAATGATCTTCTTCAAAACCAAGTCATGTTCTTTAAACTACCGTAGCCGGACTTTTCTGTTGTAGGATCTGGCGATCCCTTGTTGATATAATTGACCATGGAAGATAGCCGCGGTTCGCCTTTCATCTATTAGAGACAATTGGTGATACCTGTCTTGTACCCATTGATCTTCATCCAGCTGAGCATCCATCAACACTCTGAGGGATTCTATTTCTACTTCTATGGGGAGTACTGCTTCCATCCCATAGGTTAATGCGTAGGGGGTTGCCCTAGTTGAAGTGTGCATTGATGTTCTGTAGGATAACAGAGTAAGAGGCAATAGGACATGCCATCCTTTGTGATTGGCGGATATCTTTTGCATAATCTTCTTGTTGTTTTTGTTAGCCGCTTCAACAGCACCATTCATCTTTGGACGGTAGATGACGAAGTTAAGGTGTTTGATGTGGAATTTACTGCATAGTTCCTCCATCATTTTGTTGTTGAGGTTCTTAGCATAATCCGATACAATTACCTCTGGTTGTCCGTATTGACAAATGACATTATTTCTGATGAAAGCAATGATGACTTCTTTGGTAACCCTGGGGAAAGAGGCTGCTTCTACCCACTTGGTAAAGTAGTCGATCATGGTGAAGATGAATCGATGTCCATTACTGGCTTTGGGCTCGATGGGCCCAATCACATCCATTCCCCACGTTGAGAAGGGCCAAGGCGAACTTATGTTGTGGAGCTCCCGTGGAGGGGAGTGGATAACATTCCCATGAATTTGGCATTGATAACATCTCCTGACGTGGTCATTGCAGTCAGCCTTGAGAGATAGCCAATAATGTCCTGTCCGGAGGATCTTCTTGATAAGGAGGGGGCCACTCATGTGTGGACCACAGACTCCACCATGGATCTCATCCATGAGTCTCTGAGCTTGGTCTTTGTCTAAACATTTGAGAAGGCCTAGTCATGCATCTCTCTTGTAGAGTGCATCTCCACTCAGGTAGAATTTCATAGCAAGTCGATGAATCCGCCTTTTTTCAGTCAGGCTCGCCTCAGCGGGTGTAGATCCATCTCGTAGGTACTCCTTGATATGCTGATACCAAGGTTGTTGGATGGGAGGTAGTTCATCCAATACTTCTCCAACATAGTTCCCATAGGTTGGTGCCTTGTGCAGGGCTACTGTGACGTTTAGCATGTGCTCCTTGTCAGGTATGTGAATCAAGGAGGCCAAAGTTGCTAATGCGTCCGCAAAGTCATTCCTGTTACGAGGAATGTGTATAAAGGAGATTTCTTTGAACTTCGAAGCCGTCTATAAAACCTGCCGATGGTAAGGCAGTAAACATAGCTCTTTGGTTTGATAGATTCTTGTGGATTGTTTGATTACCAACTCTGAATCCCCAAATACAGTTAACCGTCTGATACCCATTGAACGGGCCAGTTTTAGTCCCATGATACAGCCTTCATACTCAGCTGTGTTGTTGGTGCTAACAAACTACAATTTGACGGCGACAGGATACTACTCCCCCGTATCGGATACTAGAACTGCTCCAGCTCCAGACCTTCCGTATTAACAGCTCCATCAAAATACATCTTCCATGCTTGGCGTGTATCGTACTGATGTTGTGGCTGAATTTCCATTACCCCTTCATCTGGGAAATATGTTTCCAAGGGTTTGAAATCCCCTAAAGGTGCGGTGGCCAGTTGATCCGCAATTCCTTGACCTTTAATGGACTTTTGAGTCACGTAGACAATGTCAAATTGTTGTAGGATCAACTGCCATCTGGACAGCCGAAAATTCAGTATGGGTTTGCTGAACACATACTTCAGAGGATCCACGCGGGATATGTGATGGGTTGTGTGACCATGGAGGTAATGTTGTAACCTCATGGCAGCCCATGCTAAAGCACAATAAGTCCTCTCAATCAGAGTGTACTTGTGTTCACTGCTGCTGAATCTTTTGCTGAGGTAATAGATAGCTCGTTCTTGGCCTCTATCGTCTTTTTGTCCCAGCATGCAGCCCATGGCATTGTCATTGACGGACAGGTACATGAACAGGGGAACATCATCCCTGGGTGGTACCAAAATAGGAGCTTTGACTAGTTTCTCTTTGATGGTAAGGAAGGAATTCTGGCACTCATCATTCCATTTCATGGAGGAGTTCTTCCTTAACAGGTTGAAGATAGGTTCACAGGTTGCTATGAGTTGAGAAACGAATCGGCTAATGAAGTTGATTCTTCCCAAAAATCCCCGTATTTCCTTCTCTGTCTGAGGAATGGGCATTTCCATAATGGCCTGGATTTTGGTAGGATCCAGCTCAATTCCTTTGTGGCTGACTAGAAATCCTAGCAACTTGCCTGATTTAACGCCAAAGGCACACTTGGCTGGACTCAACTTCAAGTTGTACTTGCGCAACCTGTTGAATAGCTTTTTGAGATGGTCTAAGTGGTCCTCCTCCTTTCAGGACTTGACAATGATGTCATCCACGTAGATCTCAATCTCTTTGTGCATCATGTCATGGAAAAGAGCCATCATAGCTCTCTGATAGGTAGCTCCGGCATTGATGAGGCCGAATGACAAACGTCTGTAGCAAAAGGTTCCCCAAAGAGTGATGAAAGCTGTTTTCTCACGATCTTCCTCAGCAACCATGATATGATGGTACCCCGTAAAGCAATCAACGAAGGAGTACATGTTGTATTGCGCAGTATTGTCAATGAGAATGTGGATAAAAGGCATGGGAAAGCTATCTTTAAGGAAATATTTGTTCAAATCCCGGTAATCCATGCAAACTCGCGCCTTTCCTCCAGGTTTATGCATGGGAACGATGTTGGATATCCACTCAGGATATGTAGATACCATGATAATGCCAGCTTGAAATTGTTTCACAATTTCTTCTTTCACCTTTAAACCCCATTCAGGTTTAATCGCCTGAGCTTCTGCTTGACTGGCTTGAATCCCTCTTTAATGGGAAGGCGATGAAGAACAATGTCAGTGGACAAACCCACCATGTCTTCATGAGACCATGCAAACACATCCTGGAATTGGGTTAGTAACGTAACTATGTCATTCCGTTGGTTTGGGGGTAAGGTCTGAACCAATCTGGATTAACTTAGGGTTTTCTAAGGTTCCAAGATTGAAGGAGGTGGTTTGATCAAGGTTGGGTTTAGGCTTGTCTTCGACCCATTCTTTGATCTCCGAAGGCACCTCAATGTCCTCTTGTATTTCTAGCAAGTTTGAGTCTAACTTTTCATCAAAGTTTCAATCCATGTGGAGAAGAGGAAACTTATCAGCAAGTACATGCACCTCTAAGTTCAGAGTCCTGAAACAAAATATGCTTTCACTTAATATATATGAAACTATTTAATCATACATAATGTTAGCATATACGGACAAAATAACTGCTGATACTGTACAGAAAAGTAAGCAGATATTGTATCTACAGGGCAGAAAGAACTCCTACCCATTTTACCCTTGTCGACCAATGCAAGGAGTGCTGCTCCAATTGGCAAGGATAAAGTCTTGGTAGACTGCATTAATGGAAGGGTTGTCATTTTCCTCCTTTTCCCGAATGATGACCATGACGTCTGGGCAATCATCGTCTGGGGTATATCTGTTTGTATGTTCATCATGAACAATGATGCGCATGCCCGACATTATCGGGACGACGTTTTGTTTGATTCTTTATTTCTCTTCCTCCACTCTAGGATCTGGAACAAAGACTTCTTTAGCTTTGAATGGCACTGGCTTGGGAAATAGCATAGCCATCACGTTGGTTGGCACCTTTACAGGAGGTTGTGCAGACTCAGCATTTGAAGGCGAAGATAAATGCCGCATGGTTGAAGTTGAAGGAATCTGCTGATGCTTATAAGGATTCCTTTGACTAGAACTAGCAGAATAGCCTAGTCCAGCTGTCCCAGTTTGACTGGCTATTTGGATAGGGTACTTGATACCTTGGTGATATTTACCCAGCCCTTGTCCTGGCTGATGACCCAAAGACATCATTTCTTGAGTAGCCGACATTACTTTGGCAGAGATCATGGGTACGGGAAATGGCGTTCCCAAGGCATGAAATTGAGGGTTGCTTACTTCCAAAGTATGGAAACTGACCGGCTCAATATCAGAATTAAAATTGATAAACAGTATGTCACCTTGTTGAGGGCATTTCGGTTCAGCATTGACTGTAACTAGGGTATTGTTGATAATGTATTTCAGTTGCTGATGAAGGGTGGAGGGGACTGCCCCAGCCATATGAATCCACGGTCTTCCCAAGAGCAGGTTATATCCCGAATCTATCTTGAGTACGTGGAAAGACACGCAGAATGTATGGGGATCAATCTCAATTGGCAGCTCAATCTCTCAGACCGAATTGCGGCGGGATCCATCAAAAGCTTTGATGATCGTATGGCTAACTCGAATTCGATTGAGATTGATGTTCATCTTCAATAATGTAACGTATGAACAGATATTTAAAGATGAGCCTCCGTCTACTAAGACTCCAGCTAGCATATATCCAGAGGACAAGACCGCAATGTGTAACGACTTGCAATGACTGGTCCCTTCGAGCGGTATGTCATCATCAGTGAAGGATATCACATTGTTGTTGAAAATGTGATCAATCAGGTGTTGCAATTTTTCCACATCCACTGATTTTGGCAAGTAGGCTTCTTCCAAAACCTTCAGTAGAATCTTCCTGTGATATTCAGAAGTTAAAAACCAAGTCCAAGATTAAAATTTGGTGTGGAGCTTCTCTTAAGCTTAAAACCACCTTGGCTTCATTATGACCCATGGCACGGAGGAATTTTTTAATCTTTTCCATGGGAATCTTCCCCTTTGATTTGATGGTAGACTTTATCACCTGTTGGGGAAGATACAGTGGATTCTCCTTCATCGCTGCAGCAGTTGTATGTGAGGTGGATCCTTCAGCTTCTCCATAATTCTAAGGAACTTTCTGTAAGCTGACAACAAGATATTTTGACCGGAAGGGTAAGTTGATTGGCTCTAGAGTAGCCACTTTCAAAGGATTGTTGCTTCCTCTTAGTTGAATGGTAGGTATAGGGCGTTACTTGAAAATGCCATCAGCCTTAATGGAGATAACTGCTACCAAGCCTTTCTATTTAGTAGGACAGGTATTCTCACTTCCTCATAGCACAGTATCATCGTCTGCTAGTTGCAGGACACTGCTATCAATGAGATTCTAGATAAGGTGGCGGAGTGCCCAGCATTCTTCTGTGCTGTGACAGCGAGAATGGGAGTGATTTCATATACGCCATCAGGATTGTACCGTCCTGAACGGGGATTGATTGGAGGTAGGAGGGAAGTAATCCTTCCTTCATTGATTAGCATTTGAAGGATTTCTTCTATAGGTTGGCCTAGATATGTAAATTCCCTTCTGTTGGTAAAATTCCGACGAGCTTTGGCATTCGCTCTCTTTGCCACTTTGTCTTCCATCGTTTCACTGTCTGGAGGTGACGAGGGAATATTCATGACAAGAGGAAGGATACTAGCATGCTCCTGGCTGATTAATTGGCATGTGACTTGATGCTGGTAGGTCACCAGTTCTACCAATTGCTCAATTTGTTTGCAAAGAGCTTTCATCTTTCGTTCTATTGAGAATTGGAACTTGGCATAATCCCACTTGTCAGCACCGTCTTTGGTGATCTGGGATATTTCACCATTAGAATTGGAAATTTATCCAGTGCTCCAATTAATCATGTTGACTTCTTCCTCTTTGTGTGGAGGAAGAGGGTTGTCTTGAACGTGAGTTTGATCGGGTTTGGTGACCACGATCTCACCATTGTCTATCAGGTCTTGGATCTTATGTTTCAAGACCCAACAATCCTGAGTATCATGTCCTGGTGCCCCGGCATGATAAGCACATTTCCAAGCAGCATTAAAACCCCTACCATTAGGGCTGGCTGGTGGAAGAAGATGCGTGATTTTTTTCTGCATGGTTAGAAGAGTGAGAATATTCTCGAGAGAGTCCCCTAAGGGTGTGAACATTCGAGGGTGTTTGACTTCTCCACCTTTTGGTACCGGAGGGTTTGAAGACTGTGCTTGAAAAAGAGTGTAATTTCTCCTCTGGATAGGCATGTTCTGATTGCCTTTTTGACCCTGCAGTATCAGGGAAACATCCTCTTCTTTCTTTTTATGGACCCTCCGGGGGTTGTTTCCATAATTTTCGGATTGGATGTGTTCAACAACAGCTTTAAAGGCATCTAGGTCTTGAATCTTTCCTGACTTTAATCCCATCTCAGCCATTTCCCCATGTTTGATCATTTCAGAAAATGGTTTACCGATGCCAGCTAAGATTCTCTCATAGAAAGGAGCTTCTTGTATGTTGATAAAGGTCATAACCATCTCCGACTCTGTCATAGAAGGAATAACTTGAGCAGTGAGGCACCTCCACCTTTGAGCATACTCTCTGAAAGACTCGTTGGACTGTTTCTTGACCTTGGTAATCTGGTACCAGTCAGGAGCCATTTGAGACTGAAAACTGTATTGTGTAAGGAAGGCGTGAGCTAGTTCTTCCCAGCTATGGATCTTTGAGTTGTCTAATCTGGTATACCATGAACTGGCTTCTCCAGTCAGACATTTTTAGAATAGCTGCATTCTGAGCTTCTCATCCTCTGCATAGGATCTGAGTTCTCCAATGAACACCTTCAAATGTGTGTAAGGATCTCCTAACCCATCATACTTTTCAAAGTCAAGAGTTTTAAATTTTTCTAGATAATGAACACCAGGGAATATACAAAGGTTGGCATATGAAACACTCCCGTGTGCTCCAATTCCTTTGATAGCACGAAGGGTCTCTTCCATTTGAAGAACTTTCTTTCTGATGTCACCGGTGTCTGGATCTTTTGTAAGATGGGCGGCATCATGACTTTTGTTAGTTGTATCCAACTGCAATTCAGGTACTGTAATGGCTTTATCAGGACCTTGGGTTCCTCCTTGTGTAGAGGATTCAGCATGTACGGGTATTTTTGGACCCTACGTAGATTGATGTAGTTCTTTAAGCAGAACAACCAAGTCTGTAATTTGTTTAGTTAATCCGTCGAATTCTTCGCGAGAAACTAGATTAGACTGGTCAGATGAAGACATGATTGGCTGTAGGCCTGCGGCCTTTTTGGACTTTGACCGAGTAATAGGTCCGAATCCTTCCCTGTAACAAAACTGGCAAAGTTTAGTTTTAGGGATGGTGTAAATGTTAACATGCTATGTGATGTGTCCGTTTTAGGAATTTTGTCCTGCAAAACGGATGTTAGCTGTTCGAAGTACAGAATAACATGTTAATGTAAATATGTACATGCACATATTTCTTCATATTTCTCATTACATGGAGATGAATATGGAATGTAAATTACAAGTAATTGGCTTTACAAGTAATTTAAAATGAGAAAGCATGAAGAGACTTTCCTTCGCGTTTTGTTTATCAGAGGCTGACCTATCTTAGGTTACTCTCGCGACTTTTCGGTATGAAGGTTCCCAAATCATCTCAATTTACTCAACGGGAAGTTAATCCGGTCTTTCAACTGGAGCGAATTTGGGTGGTGCCTTTCTTGAGCCTCGGGGAATTAGTCTTCCCACGAGTCCAGTAATTAAACATCGACAGGATAGCCTCCTGGTGGAGGGACCACACAACATACATTCACATACATTGTGTCTCACCGTATATGAAAATGATGACATGTGCGAAGCACTAATATCACAGGCAGATATAGTGTAAAGCATTAATCGCAATAAAGATATGCATTCGTACACATTCATCATAAATGTAAATGCAACATCCACACACAAGCATATAACAGTTTTAAAAAGCTTGTAGTAGCGGCTTAAGTCCTCTTACTGGAGTCCCCAGCAGAGTCGCCACCTGTCGACGTCGGGTTTTTTATTTGTCCCTTTTCGTTACTTGTTTTTTTGTGTTCTCATTTTATGTGAGATTTGTTTGAAAAAACACGCGAAAAAAGGTCCGACATGTGTAATGTCAACAATTGAACTATAAGAGTTGCCAGTTGGTTTTTTAACTGGTTGTACCAACACAACCGAGAAAAGATTTGCACATTGACCCAATGATGTGACACTGCTAAACGGGTCGGTGAAATCGAGATTCAATTAGGGTCCAGGGACTTACTTATGCGGAGGGAAGGTGTTAGGCACCCCCCGACATTCGTGTTGCCACGGTGACCGCCACTTTTCAAGAAACTGTTATATGAATGTGTGTGTGTAGGTCAATGTGCTTTTATTTGGAAGTAGTGTGAGGCCTTGTTCGCACCTATATACACAGGGTTTGAATTTATGTAAAAATTCAATTTTTAGCAAGATATGACAGTGATGTTTTTAAAAGAAGTTTTTCAAACCCTTGTGCTCAATAGTAATTGAGACCTTTTACACTCCTATTTTATATCGTATTCGGCTGGATTGATTTTATTTTACAGATGCGAGGCATCTGTATGAAAATAATGTACAAAAAGGTGCTGAATTCCTCCTGGGTATGAAAACCATCTAAGGACATCCAAACATCACAGATAAATTTACAAACTATGTGACGCCCCCAAAATTAGGTATACATGACCCATCGTGGGTCGTCAGATACATAGTACAGAATACAAATACAACTTACTAATACAACTGTCGTGTACAATACGACAAAACATAAACTGTGAGTTTGAATACAAATATTATCTTCTAGAGAGTATTCATACTCAAAAGGAGTCCTCATTACATTTATTAACACACTATTACATAGAATAGTGAGGACTACTAACTAATACTATCATTCGGACCATTACTCCGTTCCCCGACTTGCCCCAGCTACGTTCTCATTTCCTGAAGAGAACAGTGAAAGAAAGGGTGAGCTCAACTAGCCCAGTAAGAAATATTATGACTAAGATAATGCAGAATAAATTATCATTAGCCTTCAACAATGTTAAATTGATAAAATATAATAGACATCAAGTTTAACAGCAGTGGAACAAGCAATCCATTAAAAGAGTCAAGTAGAAAATAAACTCTACTATCTTTTATGATTTAAAAAGTTTTTCAACACTGTGATCGCTGGGACTCAGCTTAATAAAATAATCCACATCATCGAATCACCCCTACACTACGGCTAAGGATATTCGTGTATTCTTTAATGGTCATGATCATGCCAACAACTGTCCATCAACGCACTACGGGCCAATGAGGACTTTTACCACATCATTTGTAACATTACGGTCATGATTATACCGAATAATCTATGGTCATAATCATACCAAGTCCATCTATGCACTACAGGCCACAGATGACTTTTAACATTTTATAAACATGAGGATGATGACAATGATATAAGAATTCAATAAAACAAGTTCAAGAATTAATTTATCCAAGAATTAACAACATCCAAATTGTCAACATGATACTGCTTTGTGGAGTAAAATTCAAGAATGCTTAGAAGAATATTTTCATGAAAAGATACTGGATGAAACGCAATTATCAAGGATATTCCACAAATTTCATGGAGTATAGAAGTCAAAACTTAACCAACTGAGTATAATAAAGAATGGAATAACAAAAGAAATCACCATGCATGCGATAGACAGCGCAGACAGGTTATTCCCACATAATAATAAATAATGGAACCAGGTCCGGCGTAAAACGCACAGACATGATATTCCAACAGAATAATAATAAAGACGGAACCAGGTCCATTGTAAAACACACAGACAGAATGTTCCAACAAAATAATAATAAAGACGGAACCAGGTCCGGTGTAAAACACACAGACAGAATGTTCCAACAGAATAATAATAAAGACGGAACCAGGGTCAGTATAAAACACACGGACAGGATGTTCCAACAGAATAATAATAAAGACGGAACCAGGTCCGGTGTAAAACACACGGACAGGATGTTCCAACAGAATAATAAAAGAATGTCACCAAGTATAGGGTAGACCGCGTATACAGGTTATTCCAACAGAATAATAAGAAATGGAATAACAAAAGTTCTCTTCATGAATAAGAAAGAATAACACCCCTTACCGTTTTAAAGAAGAGCTAAAATAAGGAAGTAGTTAAGTAGAAGAATACTCTTCTTCTCTCTCTCTATAGTTTCTCTCTCTAGAGTTCAGTGAATTCGTAAGAAATAATGAAGGAATGAGCTGCTATTTAGAGAAAAATAGAATGCATAGTAACTAATCCATGAACGGTCCAGATTGATTACTTTAATCTGACGGTTCATATTTAAAGAAAAATCTTTTAAATAAAATATAATATATTCTATTTATAGAATAACTTTAATAAAGTATTCTGTTTTATATAAAAAGATGTTTCTGTTTTATTACGTTAATAATACGAATAAAACAAAACGTCATTATCGCTAAATAATTCATATTATTAACTGACAATAATTGAATCAAACTGAGTGACTTCTCACATAAGTATTAATAATCAATACCGTGTGCTACTATGCAACCACACGTATTACTGTACTTTTACTATCGAGTAGTTCAACAGTATCAATGGTAAAACTTCTGCCGTTATTTTTAATAAAATATTTTTGTCGTTTTCTCAATCCGACAATAATTCCGTCGTAGGGTCCACCAATGATTGTGCCGTTGTACGAATATTTCCTGTTAAAACGAATATTCCCCGACCAATCGAATATTATATAACAACTTGCGTACTTTGTAAAATTTATAAATATTACCCACAACTATAACATTATATCAAATTAACTCCATAATATTCAAAAATGATATTTATAGAAAATTTATCTTTATTTATAAAAGTTGGGGTCTTACAAGCTACTTACAGTTGAAAAGGTCCATCACGGGAACCGCATCTAGATTCAGTGAACTGAATCTGTGATCACATGATTCCTAGGCTCACATGATGCCGCAATTGATAAAAATGCAGTACGCAGGTATATATATAAAAGCTGTAAATATATATATACAGACATGATCACCAACCACGAAGCACCTCCATAGGGGATCAGAAATGCAAATAAAGATGTAAAAGTTATCAACCGCCACGGAGGAAACTCCAGGCGGTACGAAATTTGAATATATATATATATATATATATATATATATATATATATATATATATATATATAAGCAATAAATGCACCGGATGTAAAATCCAGGCTCATCGAACATAGTTCGACACACAGTTCATATATATAAGTATATATATATATACGAAAGCAAATAAACGCTCCGGATATAAAATCCATGTTCATCGAACAAAGTCCGACAACAGTATATATATATATATATATATATATATATATATATATATATATATATATATATATATATATATATATATATATATTAAAGCAGTAAATGCTACAGACCGAAGTCTAGGCTCATCGAACAGAGTTCGACATGCAGTTCATATATATATACAAAAGCAAGTAAACGCTCCAGACCAAAGTTTAGGCTCAATCGAGGCATAACTCGATAATGTTAGTCTATATATATATATATATATATATATATATATATATATATGTATATACAAACTGAAATAAAACTACGAACCGAAGTCCGGGCAAACACACGCAACACGACTCTCAACGTGAAGAACAATGTGTGCAAAGATGAAGAAAAGGGCTTTAAAGTGTGTGAGAAGGCTTACAGTGGGCTGCCAAAGAAGACTTCTATATCTTTAAAGTAGATGAACACTGGCTTCTACCGGTACAAGAGTAGCTATATATGAGCTCACAAGTGTTTAAAATGAGAAAGCACTCAGTTTGGGGTGTGTACAGAGCAAATTGGGTAGGGCTTCCTCGCCGTTTTCTCTTACAAAATGGCCACTCCAAGCCCTCTATTTATAGAGGGTGGAGCCGCAGGTGTACTAGAGGCTGCCCGGGGAGCCCCGGGCATCGCGGGTCCTGCCGTCTCGAAGTACGTGCACGTAAGCAACGTGATGTCCGCTCGAACTTTTATAATTGCAATTCGGGCATCCGATTGAGGTATATATGACCTATTTTAGACTGCCATTGTCGAGAGTTACACAATGACATGGGATTAGAGATTGTACGAAGTCATGAAGATGGGACGATGCCCTCTATTCTTCAGTTTCAAATTCTATTCGTTATCCTGCGCAATAGTCACTCGGGATTGGTTTTCCTTGGCTTTTGTTGGACATTGATGTGTAGAAATGTATGTTTGAAATGTTGAGATGGCGTGATGTGGCATCAAGTTGGCGAGATGACGACTTTGCCCCTAACCGGGGTTATCTCCGGTTTGGGCTGATAAAGCAGACGTTGCCCAGGGTTATCGCTGAGATTGGACTGTTACAATGGTGGAAGGTCCTCAGTGTCATCTATGAGGTGTGCCTGTCTTGTACTGAGTTCCTCGGTGTGAGCGCCGAGGTTGAAGCTGATGGCATGCATTTGAAACAAGCATTTCTGGGGTTATCTTCGGAACTGCCACTGCCTTCCTTGGGGTTATATCCAAGGTTGGAATCTGATATTCCCAGTGTTGGGACTGAGACGGAACATCTCGGGGTTATCTCCGGGATGAAACGGTCTTCTCTGGTTTGTGTTCTGGTATTGTAACTGCAGGCCTCGGGGTTATCTTTGAGGTTGGAATTGTTACTCCCGGTGTGTGTTCCGTGGTTGAGGCTGTTACTCCCAGTGGTATACGGTGTAAGACCCCGAATTTTATGAAATAAAAGTATTCAATAATTACTATTCAGTAAATGGTTAAATTGATAAATGTTAAAGTTAAGGGTGATATATGAAATTTTTTTTTCAAAATAAACAAGTGGTTATAGAATAATTATTGTTGTCAGGGAATATTCGTTGGTCGTGGAATATTCTTTCCGTCGGGAAATATTCATACGACGGCGAAGTTATTTGTGGGCCCCATAACAGAATAATTGTCGGATGAAGAAAACGACAAATTTAAGTTTTTACAAATAACGGCGTAGTTGTTACCGTTAACACTGTTGGAACACCCGGTGGTTAAAATACAGTAATATGCGTTATTGCACAGTAGCACACGGTATTGCACAATATTTTTGAAATTATTGATTCTTACGTAAGAAGGCACTACTCAATAATTGTTACAGTAATTACTGTTCAATATTTTATTTTATTGATTTAATAATTGCTACGTTGAAATTTTATATTATTGTTGTTCAATAATTCTCACTGCACAGTATTTTCCATTATCAGATCAATAATTCATATTATTTGAATAATATTATTAGATAACATTATTGGAAATGTCTAGAAAGTTCTGTCTAATGAGAGGTTTGGTCATCTAATTGCGCGCTAGTAAGGAGAAATCCTTATTAGAAAACCCCCTCTTTCCTGGGAACGGCCTGGTTGTCATAAATATGATTCTGTATTATTATTTGTGAATAATTAATTATTAATTCATATGATAAGAAAATATTTATTTTATGTGGATATAAGTGAGGGATATATTTTTGTGGTTAAAAATGAAGGAGTTAATGTTGAGGTTTTTATCAGTATTTTTGTCGAAATGGAGGTATTAAAAATCAAAAATTTTGAGATATATTGCGGGGGTTATAATTTTTAATCCGACCATTGGATCATTGTGATTTTTGGATATGTTATACATATATAAGTTGAGTATATGTCCACAAATTTTGAACCGTTAAAAATGAACGTATGATTTGTTATGAATTTTAAGAGATGACTGGTTCAGAAATTGTTGAAGTTTTAGAATTTATCATTTTGGTGGAAAATTCTAGAATTGGTGGGGCCCCACTCTTGGTTGGTGAAGAAATGTGCTGAAATTTTTATTCAAATATGGTGGGTGGGAATAGTAGCAGGTAAAGCCATTAGGTTGCAGGTTAAGTCTGCTTCAGCGTGCTAACATTTTCCTATAAATAGAGGGCTAAGTTAGAATTGAAAATCACACCAGAAACATAAGCTTTCTCACTTTCTCTCTCTATATTATGAAGCATATTTTGTGAGTATTTAGATACTTTGAGATTTGCTATTCAGTGCAAGTTTCCTTCGGCTTTGCATTCCAGTCAGAAATACTGCACTTTTGAGGTAAGGAATAGTAAGGAATTTTAAGGGTTGTTATGTTTTTCAGTTCGTACTTCTTCCAACCTTCAAAAAATTCTGGAAAAATTTGAAATGATATTTTGATGAGTTTTATTGATTGTGTCCAAAAATGGTGATTTTTGGATATATAGATTAAGAGTTATGAATTTTATGAGAAAAGACTATTTTAAAAGTAACCGCTTATAACTCCTTGTGGTTAACTCCAAAATTGATGAAATTTTTATTGGAAGTATATCTATATAATATCAGTGTACTCTACGAATTTCAGAATTTTTGGATAAAAGTACAATTTATGATAAATGTCTAAATATTCGGCGGTTTTGGCCATGTGAAAAATAGTAAATGACTTTTAAAAATTCTGAGAAAAATATATGTTCAATATGGGACTATATTCTGCTAAATCCCAGAAAAGAAATATTTTTAAAACTGATTTGGTATTTTTCATGAAAATAGACTAGTTATGAGAAAATGAATTAAATATGTTATGTGAAGTAAGAAAATTGGAAAATAGAATTTTATGGCTTGAGAATTCTATATGAGGTATATGTAGATTTTTGATGAGGGTTTTGGTTATTGGTGATAAAATCTTATGAGTTTGACATTTTAGAATGATTAAATACATTATTTTAGTAAAGTGTAAACAATTAAAATAAATTTCTTATAAGTTTAAGAAATGTTATTCTTTCAATATCATTATACCGAAATATTGGTTTGAATTTTATTATGAAATTTCTACCTTTTTGTGTCGAGTAACTATTCACGAGTTACTATTCATGAGTTACTATTCACGTGTTACTATTCACGAGTTATTATTCACGACAAAATTAGTTTCTTTTTCTAACCAAATTATAGTTGATTTATGAATATTGCTCTTAAAATTAAATCCATATTTTGATCATATTATTTTTATTATCATATATAACATTTTTATAACCTTGATGTTGAAATTCTCTTTCGCTTGAGTGCAAAGATGGGTAAATTATTGGTATGATCATGACTATGGGTTCTCTTTGGCCAGTAGTGCAGAGTTGAATTGTTGACTGGTATGATCAGGATCATTGAATTTATAATTGAATATCTTTAGCTTAAGTGCAAAGGTGAAATGATCAACATGGTTATAATTATTGTTTATATAAATTCTGAAATGATTATATATTTCTTTGAGATATTAATATATTTGGCCTGTAGTGCAAATATGAACTGTTGATGAATATATTTGGTCTGTAGTGCAAATATGAACTGTTGAGGAATATCTTTGGCCTGTAGTGCAAAGATGAATTATTGATGAATATCTTGGGCCGTAGTGCAAAGATGAATTATTGATGAATATCTTTGGCCTGTAGTGCAAAGATGAACTGTTGTTGAATATCTTTGGCCTGTAATGCAAAGATGGTCTGTTGATGAATATCTTTGGCCTGTAGTGCAAAGATGAACTGTTGTTGAATATCTTTGGCCGTAGTGCAAAGATGGATTTATTAGTATGATTATGAACATGAACTGTGATTTGGTATAACCATGATCTTTGATGTTTCAGGTAAAGACAGGTGATGAAAATATTCTTCGTCTTGGGTGCGAAGAAAAATTTAGAATCACAATTATGATTATGAGTTATTCATATGATTGTGAAAAGGAACTGTTGAGTGATGTTACAGGGATAAAACATTGTTGGTGGATTTTTAACATGGAGAAGATAATAGACTTTATGGTCTATTTGACTCTTCTAATAGATTGCTCATTCCGCTGCAACTATGGTTGAAATTTTTATCATCTACCATATGTTCTAAATCTCTGATTTAATTCTGTTGAAGGCTATTGATAACTTATTTATCTTTAGTCATGATATTCTTTACTGGGCTAGTTGTGCTCACCCTTCTGTTTCACAATTCCTTTCAGGTAATAAGAGTGTAGCTGGGTCGAGCGGGGGTAACAGGGGAATAGAACGGTGGTCATCATTTAGGAGTTATATTTGGTAAATCATCTAGGGTGAAGCGAACCCAACGTTGAAAGGGTGTTTTGCCACTATCATACAAGATGTCTAATGACATACAACCTCGTGTCATCATAAGACAGGATTGTACTCATCCACTTGCTGAGTATATTTACGAGCACTACCTATATAATCTTGGTATTTGTTTGAAGTATAATTCTCAATTAGAGACAGTGGAGATAATGATAAGTCAAGAGAAGACTCACCATTGGGAAGAATATGATAGTAATCTTCTCGTTTTTCTTTGGGGTATATTGGGTCAACCAAGGATAATTCTATGGCCATATGATATCTATCACAACCTAGAAGCATGGCCTCCCATGTACAAAGGTTTCCTTGAGCACTTCCTAAAGATTCTCATTTCTAAAACAGTTTTTGACTATACCTTTATGTAAGGTGTCATTGTGAGGTGTTGTCCACGGTTGGGACATGAGTCACATTTGGTATATATTTGTATCCAAACTCACAATATATGTGTTGTTGTATTTTGCACGACAATTATTGTAATAAAGTTGTAGTTATTTTCTGTACCATGTATTTGGCGACTCAGAATAGGTTGGATGGAATGGACCTATTTTGGGGACGTCATATCCGGGGTCGAGCTGTTCCTCCCGGTGGTATCCGGAATGGATATAAACCGTCTTCCAGGGTTTCCTCTTGAAAGACAAATAGTGCTCATGTGATGTTAGATATGCAGAAAATTTCGAGTGTCTACATCCACTAATAACACTTTTATTCACTTACTAATATTATTAACATCTTAATAATATTTTAATACTTTACTAATATTATTAATCCTCTTAATAATATTTTAATCATGCATTAATATTATTACTTTAATAATACCTTACTTATTCTTTAGTATTATTAATCAATTAATAACACTTTATTCATTTACTAATATTATTAACCTTTTAATAATATTTTATTTATTTACTGATATTATTAATTATTTAATAATATTTTATTCCTCTACTAATGTTATTACACTTTTAATAACATTTTATTTAATTTCGAATATTATTATTTACTTAATAATATTTTAATCATCCAATAATACTTTAATCTAATATTATTAATCTTTTAATAATATTTTAATATAATATTATTAATTATATTAATAATATTTTATTTAAATATTATTAGTCATTTAATAATATTTTAATCATTTATAAAGGTTTTAATCTAATATTATTAGTCATCTAATAATATTTTAAATAAATTTTAATTTCAATATTTTTACTTATTTTAAAAAAATCAGATTCTAATATTATTAATATTATAATAATATTTTAATAATTTATTAGGTCAATAAATAATTTATTCTAATTGTTCACCCTTTATTAAGCCACTTATTTAATACCCATAAAATGTCATAAATACTACTTCTTATTATAAATTACCAAAATACCCTCAAATAGTCAGGATATTATATATTAGGAGTATTCAAGCATTAAAATCATATTTTCCTTATTTATGACATCATTTAACTATTTATTTTCTTTTATTCATAACTTCATCATTTTTAGGAAAAATACCAAACTGATTCCAAAAATTCTTCTTTTCTGGAATTGGACCATGTATGACCCAATACTGATTTCCAAATTTTACTAGAATTTTAGAATGTGTTTTACTATTTTTAAAGTGCTCAAAACCTCCGAATCGTGTTACATTTTTTATAAATCGAGTTTTGCTCAGAAAATTCTGAAACTTTCATGGTACACTCTCATAACATATATACACATACAATATAAAATTAACATTGTTCCAAGGTATACACAGTGTGGAATCCGGGTAAGAATATTTATGAGTCCTTCACGGGAAAAGCCATTACACACAAACTACACATCGAAACGTGTCCGTTCTTTTTCCTACATGTAGATAACTTCTTAAGGTACCTCTGTGATTTTTCTCATATTTTTAAAAGATTCAAAACTAGCTGAAACAGCCTTAGGAAAAACGGGGGCAGTAAACTTTTAGGGTTTTAAAGCTTTAAGTTCTATACCTGGATTGTTTTGGGGAAACAGCCCCCAAAGCTTCACAAATTGTTGGATTTGTGTTCTACCGCTTTGGTTTACTAGCTAACGCATGTATCTAGCACTTCCCTTTGGCGGATCACAAATCCAAGTTGTAAAACTTGAGTTACACAAGATTTAGTGAAAGGAAAACTAGGGTTTCACCCCTAGGAGAACATATGCTCATTTTCTTCCTCTAAACCTTTGATCAAACACTCAAGATACTTAGTTCCATACATGATGATATGTAGAACTAGGGTATCTAGGGTATTAGTTCATAACCCCATCAAATCTTGCTATAACACCAAATAGAAGAAGAATATGAAGATTTAGGTTATACCTTGTTCTATTAGCAACCTTCCTTGATATACTAAAGTAAGATATGAACTTAGGGTGCATTAATCAAGCTAGCATACCCTCTCTTTCTCTTTAAAAAACCGAACCCCTCTCTCTCTTTTCTCTTTTTGTATGCTTGGGAGAGAAATAAAAGAAGAAGAATATGAGAAATGAAATAAAGAGAAAATGAAATGTGGTGATAAAAAAATGTATCTTGCAATATAGTTAGATACAACTAGAATCATAACTAATATCCCCCATATCTTTGTTGTCCCTTGGATAGAAGGCTTTTCCTTATCTCTTCCAATTAAGCCTAATTCATGTCATTAAGGGTGCTAAGTAGAAGTTCTACCAAATGGGAGATGGACACACTTGTACTTGATGTAAGAGTTTCTAATTAAGGAACTTGATTAGCATAATTTTGTTACCTTAAAAGGCCTAAAAGGGGCGATTACCCTTGCCCATTATCCCATCCATTTTTCTTTTATTTTAATGCACAAATTTGATTAATCAAAAGTCTAACATACCCTTAATCGAGTGGGCTAAGTATTGGTTTGCATTTTATTTCTTTTGGGCTTCTCATTTAATTGTTTTGGGCTATGTAATAAACAAGGTTTAACAATTTTAATATTTATTATCCTAATTATTTATTTAGGGTTTCTATTTTTAATCTTAAGGAATTTAATTACTTACCCATATCTCTTTAACTTGTAACCTTATTAGGTTTACTATAATTAGGTTTAAATTATTAATCACTTGCAAAAATAAAATTATTCACTTAAGTTAGTATAAATATTAAATACTAACTACTCGTTATTATCATAACCCTTAGGTTATTTAATTATCTCACCTAATATATAATTAGGTTATGAAACTTCCCTTTTTAATGAAATCTATAAATATATATCCATAACTATATATATATATATATATATATATATATATATATATATATATATATATATATATATATATATATAGTCATACACCATTTCACATATGTTATCACATATTAAATCACTATATAGCACACAGTTTTAAATATCAATAATGTATATACATATAAAATGACTTGAAATTCCTGGTTATTACAATATTTCCGCATAGATATATTAAGGTTAGATTATCTGGGATTATTTTGTTAAGCTATTGTAACCCTTTATTGGGAAGATTTCTATTTCAGTTTTATTGTTATTTTTCTTATGGTTAGATAGATGTTATTTATTTTGTTGAGTGAACACCAAATCCGTGGGAAAATCGAGTACCTAGATTTGGGGGTGTCACAATATATGTATGCGATTCTACATTGGTATCAAAGCTATATTGCTATTTTTGTGCTATACATATTGTCTATATATTGCATATTCATTTTCCTATGTTTATTTGCTTGGAAAAGGTTGAATAAGCCTTTAAGGGTCAAACATGTTAGGCTAAGAATTTGTGACTAAAATTCTAGTATGTTGTAGAGTAAAGACCGGGAATTTTCAAATAATTATATCTATATTTTTACGAATATTTTTTTTAATTATTTTATTATAATGGTTATTGGTATCAGTAATAATATTTTAAAATATATGTGATATGGATTTAGCAGGTTAGTCGATTTAAATTTTTAAGTTGACTAAGAATGAAAGTTAAGTCGGATATGGTTTAAAACCCTAATTTTGAATTTTGAATAAGGAATTTGAATATTAATAATATAATAATTGTATTTCAGTGTTATAAGTATGTACTGTATGTGTGTAAGGTTAATTGTTGATCCGTTATAGAGTAGCATTAGAAAACCCTAATGTTACATTGCTAAACCCTAATTTGAGACTCAAATAGGAAGTTAAAACTGATAAGTAATTGTGATTTTATGATTAATGATAAGTATTATTAATTATAAACCTAATTACGGAAAACCCTAATTGCTAAGTTAGAAACCCTAATGTCCAATTCGAAAAAACCTAATTATTAATTTAGAAAGTTTAATGTTAATTAGGAAACCTTAATCCTAATTTTCAAGCACTAAAGTAACTAGGAAACTCTAATACAATTAAGGAACCCTAATTTCTAAATTAGAAAGTTTAATTTTTACTTTAAACCCTAATTAGAAATCCTATAAAAATGAAATTACAAAACCTAAGGGTTAAAACCTAAGGGTTAGTTAAATTACATGAAAGCCATTACAATTGTAGGGTAAATGACCTAAGTGCCCATTTTTGCATTCTTTAATTGGATGGAGTGTAGATCTTGCCATATATTAGTTGCTGACCAACTCTAGATATCCCATGTGACTTAAAACAACTCCAATCAGCCATACATTGACAACTTTATCAACCAAATTCATTTCATCCAAAGTATAGATAGATTAAAGAGAGAAATTCACAAACAAAGCTCCTTTCTATCCTTACACTCAACCAAGCCTCTCACTCTCTAAACCCACGAATTTGATAAGTGGATCAGTCCTTAATTAAGTCCCTAACACCTCCATAACGGATTAGGAAGCCAAGATTCAAGTTATATCAAAGTGAGGTATAACCCTTGTCGACGTCAGGATTTTTATTTATCCCTTTTCTGTTCTTGTTCTTTGGTGTTCTCATGTTAGGTGAGATTTGTTTGAAAAAAATAAGTTATAAAAATGTCCGACATGTATATGTTAACGATTTGACTGTAAGAGTCGCCAGTTGGTTTTTTAAATGGTTGTACCAACACAACCGAGAAAATGTTTGCACATTGACCCAGTGATGTGACATTGCTAAACGGGTCTGTGAAACTGAGATTCATTAGGGTCCAGGGGCTTGATTATGCGGAGGGAAGGTGTTAGGCACCCCCCGACATCCGTGTTACCACGGTGACCGCCACTTTTCAAGAAACTGTTATATAAATGTGTGTGTGTGTGTGGGTCAATGTGCAGTTATTTGGAAGTAGCGTGAGGCCTCGTTCGCACCTATATGCACAAGGTTTGAATTTATGTAAAAATTCAGTTTTAAACAAGATACATCAATGATGTTTTGTAAAAAAGGTTTTTTAAACCCTTATGCTCAATAGTAATTGAGACCTTTTACACTTCCATAATTTTTATTAAGTGTTCGGCTTAATTGTTTTTAATTTTTGAGATGCAAAGCATCCTCGAGAGAATCATGTACAAAGACGTGCCGAACTCCTCGTGGGCATGAAAACCATCTGAGGAAATCCAAACACCGTGAATAAATTTACAAGCTGCTTACAGCCGAAAATGTCCATCACGGGAACCGAATCTATATTCAGTAAACTGAATCTATGATCACATGATTCCTAGGCTCACATGATGCCGCAATTTATATGAAAACTGTAAGCAGTTATATATATAAAAGTTATTTATATGTGTGTGTGTGTGTGTGTATATATATATATATATATATATATATATATATATATATATATATATATATATATATATACAAACTTGATCAACCACCACGAAGCACCTCCATGGGGGATCAGAAATGTAAATATATAAAAGCATTAAATATATATATAGAGACATGATCAACCACCATGAAGCACCTCCATGGGGGATCAGAAATGTAAATAAAGCTATAAAAGTAATCAACCGCCACGGAGTAAACTCCAGGCGGGACGAATCGTAAAGAAAGCAGAAAAAATGATTAACTGCCATGAAGTAGACTCCAGGCAGGACGAAATGTAAATATATATATATATATATATATATATATATATATATATATATATATATATATATATATAAAAGCAGTAAATTCACCGGATGTAACATCCAGGCTCATCGAACAGAGTTACATCCGGTGCATTTACTGCTATATATATATATATATATATATATATATATATATATATATATATATATATATATATATATATCTATATATACGAAAGCAAATAAACGCTCCAGACGTAAGTCTAGGCTCAATCGAGGGATAACTCGATTATGTTAGTCCATATATAAATATATGCATATACAAATTGAAATGAAAACATGGATCGAAGTCCGGGCATACACACACAACACGACTCTTAACGTGAAGAATGATGTGTGAAAAGATGAAGAGAAATGCTTTAAAGTGTGTAAGAAGGCTTACAGTGGACTGCCAAAGAAGACTTCAATAACTTAAAAGCGATGAACACTCGGCTCCTGCCGATAGAAAAGTAACTATATATGAGCTTACAAGTGTTTAAAATGAGAAAACACACAGTTTAGGGTGTGTACAGAGCAAATTTGATAGGACTTTCTCGCCCTTTTCTTTTCTAAAATGGCCACCCCAAGCCCTCTATTTATAGAGGGGGGAGCCGCAGGTGTACCTGCGGCTGCCCGGGGTGCCCCGGGCTCCTCGGGTCCCCCGTCTTGAAGTACGTGCACGCGTGCAATGTAATGTCCGCTCGAACTTTCAGAACTTCAATCCATGCATCTGATCGAGGTGTATAAGACCTATTTCAGCATGTTATTGTCGAGTGCTACACAATGACATGTGATTAGAGGTTGTACAAAGTCAGGAAGATGGGACCATGCCCTATCTCTTCAAGCTTCAAATTCTATCCGGTGTGCTGTCTTGTGCAATAGTCACTCGGGATTAGAGCTCCTTGGTTCTTGTAGGACATTGCTATGTATAATATATGTATGTTGTTGTTGAGACGGCGCGATTATGGGTTTGGGATGGCAAAATAACGGTCGTGCCCTTCACCGACATTATCTCCGGTTTGAGCTGTGTTAGCGGTCGTTGCTAAGGGTTATCTATGAGATTGGACTGATGTAGGTGTTGACCGTCCTCAGGGTTATATCTGAGAAGTGCCTGACTTCCCAAGGTTATCTTCAGGCTTGTGGAATGAGTGCCTCAGGGCTTTTGCCGAGTGTTCTAAAGCTATTTGCATGTATTTGAAACAAGCATTTTCGGGGTTATCTCTGGAACTGTAACTACATTCCTCGGGGTTATCTCTGAGGCTAAAACTTCCTGTGGTATCCGGGTCTAAGCTGGATGTCTCAGGGTTATCTCCGAGATGGTAATACTGAGTATCCCAAGGTTATCTCCGGGATTGAACTGAGCTGTCTTCCAGGGTTATCTCTGAAAGACGATTCTGCCCTCCTACAATGTCAGTAATAGGTATGCAGGAAATTTTGAATGTCTATAGATGCCCCTCTTTATCATATTCATGCAATGCAATGGCATGGATAGGATAAAGAATCTTAGACACTTGAAATGCAACAAGATAAACATAATGACATGTACAGCAACATGATGCAAATGTATGATTTATATGTTTTGTTGGATTGCTCTCCAATATGGTGGGTAGATTGTCGGCTCCCTGTTGCTTTGACCGGGGATGTCTATAGATAAGCAACCTGATGAACTGTCACGGACGTGCGATCCACAGCTACCAGGAATCTTTAGGATTGTTGACATTGGGGTCATCACCAAAGTCTTGAATCCTTGATACAGACTTTATACTGAAGATGTATCTTTCATGTACAAAAGATTCTATAGGGATGTGGCTTTTGTTTGTTTAAGGATGTGTATAACATATTCCAACATCGGTCCTCTCCGATGAGGATGATCCTTCCTGGTTTGTATCGCCAGGTCATATCAATGTTCTATCGGAGTTACTGCCAACAGTTTGTGTTGTCAGGATTGCCTGACCTTCGCTGACATGTATATCAACGGATAATATCCCTGTTAGGCAAACTGTCAAGATTGCTTGACCTTCGTTGACGTGCGCATCAACAAAAAATGTGTGACACCCCCGCTGGGGATGGGTACTTCACCACATGTAAACGCGTGATACCCCCGCCAAAAATGTGTGTTTTAGAACGCGTGACGCCCCCGCCAGGGAATCTGAAAAGATTAGGGTGACGACCTTGAATTGGAGGCATTGGACCTGCGTAAGGTATTGCCGAGTGTGACTTGTAGTAGCTGAGATCATCAGCATAGTGTACCATATGTTTGGACGAACACCAATGAGTGATGTTTGGACCCACGATTCAGTCTGAGACACGATTTGGCCTTTTCAGCTTGTGGGATCTCCTTTGTAACTCGAACTGGATCGAGCCAGAGGGGTGGAACCCACGTAGAGGTGCCGTAGGTACACCTGCAGTAGTCACAAGTGGACCTACGGCCAACCGTGAATGCCTATAAATGGGATGGTTGCCTTCCCAAGTCATTTTCAAGTCACGCCGCGAAGGAAATCTGAGAGCTTTTCTTCAGATCTGCTGAGTTAGGACGTCTTTCTGCAAATTCTGTCACCGTACAAGTGTTCTACACTGCCTTGGTAACATATGCATGTCTTCTTTTCTAGATTTTATCCATTAGAAAATGACTTTTTATATGAAATGCGTCTAAACACATAGTAGCGAATATGCATGCTCATATGACTTGACAAAAAATATTTAACATCGTAAATGTTAGTATTAAATCATGTTGAACATAATGATATTAAAAAAATTAACTTTTAAAACAGTCAATTTGACACCTTTTTTTGCTATTTCTTATCCTATTTGAGGACAACTGAGCAAGAGGTAAGAATGCAAAGTAATCATGGTAATTAAACTACCCTTATAGATTAATGACTTTGACATTTAGATACATATAGTATGTATATGACTGTGGGCAGGTGTGCTACTGAATGGCCACCTAGTCATGCCTATGTGCATGTAGATAGTCCTATTTATAAAGGGGACTACGACAAAAATTTTCAAAAATGTAGGCATTGAGTAGTCATGCATTTTTAACTCTACTGTAGACGTATGTTAAAGTAATTTATGCATGCATGTAGTCATAAAATGCATTTTTGAAAAGAAAGCTCTAGGTTAAAAATTACCACACCCTTTCTGAGGTGATTTGGAGACTTTTGTCCAGATATTATGGATCTGGATCAGCCGAGTAGTTCCCGTAGGACCACTTCTGGTGTATGGAGGAGGGCTTCTGAAGTGTGTCAACTCCGTTCTTTTAGACAACCTCGTCATTTGGTGGAGGCGGCGATACGTCCAGTCCGGGTTGATGTGTCGGACGTCGAGGACAAGGAGGATGATGTTCCAGTTGCAGACCCTGCTCCTGCTGTACATGTTCCCCGTAGGGATTTGCCAGGCATTCAGGTGGTGAACCCAGAGCTTCTGGGTGATTTGAGTCGATATCCTTCAGTTTACCTACACACAAATGAGGTATAAAGTTAGATCTTAATCTTCTTTCTTTCCTATTAATGAGGAGTAAAGGATTTTGATGTCGATCTGCATTTCATATAGGTTCCCGGCTTTACACAGCCTAGAGGGAACTGGTTTAGCATTCACTCTATGTACCAGGCTCTACATCCTGACTATAGAGCAATTGTGTATGACTGGGGATTTGGGACGTTCTTTTCCATCCTTCCTCGCCATTGTCCCTGGGGTTACCTCAGAGTATTGTCTGAGCGCTGGTTTCACCAGACTCAGTCACTCCATTTGTTGGACTGTGAGGTGATGATGACGCCGATGGATTGGTAATTTATCACCGGTATGGAGTTTAACGGAGCGCCAATGCCGTGTATGGCAGATATTACCCAGACTACCGTCAGATCCTTGTTGGGAGTTTCGGCTGAGGCGCTCAAGGGCAAGACCGTCCGTACGGGTCCTTTGAGCGTAGATGCTATGAGTGGGCTGTTAAGTGAGCCCATGCCCGCTGATGTGAGAGTCAGGGATCGCATTATTTGGCGATTGTTCCTGATGATTATTAGGGGTTGTTTCATAGCAGATAACTCTTTTACAGTGTCTTTCACTTTGATCAGCGCCACGCGTGAGGTGGACCGTATCGAAGAGTATGATTGGGGCTCCTACACCTTTGCCTATTTCCTCAGGGGGATGCACATGCGTTCGCAGGGCTTGACAGAGGTTTGGCTAGGATTTTACCCGTTTCTGCTGTTGAGTATTTCTCTTTTGATTTCCCATGTATAGGTTAAGAGTGTTAACTAACAACAGATGTTTGCCTTTGTATTGACAGTTCTGGGCCTATGAGAGGCTTCCATACTTGCGTCCTGTGAGTGTTTTAGGATTGGATACCTATCCACGAGGACGGCGATGACATCAATCCATACTGGCGGAGGTCCCTATAGCTGAGGGTTTTACTCATTGCCTCCTACAACTGGAGTTATTGACAGATGATGTTATCATATGGATTTCCTATTCTGGGGAGCGCTTGGCCATTGGATTTGAGGATGGGTACCCGACCGGTATTGAGTACGTGATTTCCACCCGTAGGGTTCCTCTCTTTACTGATGGAGGATGGGAGCTCTATTTAGGATAGCGTGCTATTAGGAGCACCACAGGAGAGATCTGTATACCTATCTTGCCTCCTGCCAGGCGTTATTGGCATGTGTTGCAGTCACCCATCATTGATATCCCATTGTTGGGTGTTGACGGTTTTGCACTATCAGAGGGTCCCTGCACTCAAGAGATATTCCAGCATTGGTGGTCCCCTCGTACCATTAGAGCCCAGACCCACGCCACTCAGTTCATGGGGGATATGTTTCCTAGATCCGTGATGATGACGAATTGGCTAGCCTGTGTCTGAGATCCGACTCATTTGACACAGATTGACAATTTGACCCAGCGACTGAGCGACTGGACCGGGCACATTTCTTTATCCGGTATTTGGGCAGAGATCCGACAGAGGCAGATACTTTTGATCCTTCCAACTCAGGCGCTGGTCCATCAGATGACCCATTTGACTTTGCCGGCGCAGATCCTCTATTGTATAGGCCTGACATCTTTTTTAATAGATATCCAGTGACTCAGGAGGAGTTACATCAGGTGGACAGGATTGATGATGTAGATATTGACACCATTGTCTTCTTCTGATGTGTATTCACGTCATCTCTTTTGATAGGCCTCTGTTAGATATTGGGTGTCTGTGCCCCATTATCGCTATATCTTTTGATAGGCCTCTGTTAGTAGTAGGGCGTCTGTGCCCCCATTTCCCTATATTTTTTAGCTGTACGGAGATGATGTATTAGATGATGATATACTTAGGAATGTATGTACAGTTTTTCATTCCCGATATCATATTGCCATCTATTATCTGTAATGCATGTATCATGTTATGCATATGTATGTATGTCCAGAGATATTCAGCATTAACCCCTGGATGGTCTTATGATACGGCCTACACAGATGTCTTCTTCGATAGTCAGCCGCATAGATCATACCCTACCAGTGTTGATAGCCTCCCTTCTGAGGTTGTGGTATGATAGTATGTCACCTATAAATAGGGTGACTGTGGATCAACTATTACAACATTCTATGACCCTCTTTATGTTTTAGGTTCCCGCAGGATTTGTGGATGGTATGCTGGAACATTGGATACCGGAGAGACAAGTTTTTCGGTTCGGTACCCAGGAGTTGACTCCTATATTAGAGGAGTATGAGTGGTTGACGACGTTGCCCTTAGACAGACCTTGCACTCTTATGGCAGTCGGAGATATGCGCCGGCAGTTCATGACCCTCACCGGGTTACGGCGTAGAGTAGTAGAGGATGAGATTACATCCGGCCATGTATTATCCCAGTGTTTCCTAATAGATAGGTTTGGCTCATCGGACAGCTATACACGATATTCTGGGAATTTCACCACACCAGAGGATCAGTGGCATTTGGCTAGAGTGGATGTACTCGTGATGTGCATAGTGGCGTATGTGTACATGCCACGCTATATGGATGAGCTGGACATCGGTGTTATCATGGCAGTGAGAGCTCTCAGGGAGGGTCATACCATCATTCCGATGATTGTGGTGGAGACGTTGAGGTCGGCCATGTTTTGCAGCACCTACCCTGTAGGGGTATTCACAAGCAATTTGGTCATATTGTATGTGTGGTTTATGTCACACTTGAGACCAATTAGCACTTTTCGCCAACACAAGTACTACTTTACCCATGATATAACTATGTTTTACTTCTTTCAGCCATTGGAGTGTACAAACGCTATGTCTTGGTCAATATTCCTGGAGGAGATCATAGATCCGTTTGGCATCCTGCCATGCACAGGGCTCAGCTCACCCTATAGCTTTATTACTCATGCTCTGGGCATGGATTATCTCCCTCTGGCTGGTTTGAGGGCATGACTACCTACTACCCACTGGCCGTGATGTCACAGTTTAACCAGTTCCAGGATTTCCATCCTTTTGATGGGGCGTTAATTCAGCATTTAGCTTCTCGCCATCTATCAGCAGAGGACCAATCCCGAGTGTATGCATGTTGGGATCAGCGTGAGATAGCTGCTTTTCTGTTAGCTATCCGGGCTGTTGGCCAGAGTATTCTGCGTGGATGGAGATAGAGACTTCATCAGCTGCGGCAGTATCCACAGTGCCGAGTATTAATTTAGATGGTAGAGAGCCCATGGAGGATGTTGATTCCTACACCGAGGATGAGCCATTCCCTGGGTTTCCTGCAGCTGTTTTAGATTCTCCCAGTACTAGCACTGTCGTGATCCAGCATTCAGCATAATACTTCGAGCAGAGTCTCCATCTGATGACCTTCGAGAGAGATCAGGCTAGAGCCTTGATGTTGACAGCCCTTGATGGGAGAGACGCCGCTCTATTAGAGAGAGATGAGGCATTATCACATAGAGATGCCGCTGTTGTTGAGCGGGACGAGGCTATATCAGCCAGAGATGTAGTGATAGTCGAGAGGGATAGCTCCATATCTTCTCGGGATGTAGCCGTCACAGATAGTACCACTCTGAGGTCCCTCACCACTATCACGATTGTAGAGATGATCATGTACATTGATGAACATAGAGTCACCATGCAGATGGCTATAGATCTGTTAGCTCATGTGGATAACCTTGTATAGGAGACCACAACTTTACCTCCTTCTTCAGAGAGATATGCCATGCTGGGCTTGATAGCTCGCATATACACCGATTTGTAGGTGGGCTTGTATTTTCCTGCACAGACTAGCTTAGGCATTTTGTCATGCACTGTTCATATTGTATATATCAAACAACATTATATATTCTAGAGAAATATATTTTTGATCACTTCCCTTTTAGTTATGCCTTGTTGCTTGTTTGATATTTTCCTGTTTCTTCAGGGCTTATGATCTTGATGTATTCTGAACACTTCCTTGATGGATGGACATTGAAATGTCTCCGAATCTTTCAGAATGGATCGTTGATCTGTGTATTTTTCCTACCATCTTTGGTGTCTTGGGACTGGTTTCTATATGGAAATATGGAGAGAAATGTGGCTTTTCCTCTCTGAGATTGACCGCACCACAGATGGTCGCCAGTACTCCTATTTAGGAGGAGCCTAGTTAATTCCATCTCTTATGGATTGGTGTTTCTCTTTGAGGAACAACCACAACTTAGATGGTCGCCGAGTCTCCTGTTTACATGGGAAGGTCAGGTAATTCCATCCCTTTGGTCTGAAGCCGAATGAAATATGGTGGATTGGAGTTTGATCCCAGTACCAGATGACAAGTCTTTGTGTTTTGGTAGGGGGCTAGACCGAACCATAAATGGCTGCCTACGTACTCCTGTTGAAGAGTAGATCAGGTCTACATAGTTCGAACCTGGTGTAAGAGGTTCAATGTTGTATGTGACAAAAAGGGTGTAAAGAAGGGTGTAGAAATGTTTTTGTTATTTTTGTAATGAAAAGGGTATAGAAATGTTTTTGTTGTTTTTGTTTTATTGCGACCGGGCCATATAAAATGGTTGCCTACGTACTCCCGGGTATCGAGGAGATCAGGTCGACGTTGAATTCTTTGAACCTTTTAAATAATTCACACTTGTATTTCAGCAAATACACACATTCAACTCTTTGAATGATCATCTCCTTTTCTTATACTAGTTTGTTCAATATGCAAAATTATTTTCACGTAAGTCAAGTATACAAAATCCATTAAGTGATATTCCAGTTCTATACAAAATATTATTATTATAAATAGAACAATAATTGTTTTTAAATATAATACCAAAGATTTCATTGTCCAACAATAAAATAAAAATAATATTTCTGACGAGAACTGGAATACAATAACAACTTATTGACTTAATAGATTTGCCCGTAGGCAATGCTAAACTATAAGTTTATATGGCTAATGCAGCAACCTTTGCTTCATTTCCCACACATAGGATTACTTATCTTTGTTTAGTTTTCTACTTCTGTTTGGTCCTTTCATAAATCTATATTTATGATAACCAAAGTCGATATCCAATACCCAAGTCGAACCTTGACTTAAAGAAAGATTTATTTTAAATCATGAATAAAATTGTATTTGTAACCGAAACTTCACTATGCTTCTTCTGGTTATTCTCTGCAAGATACTTCTCGCAGTTTCTTTTCCAGTGTCCAGGCTTATTGTAGTGGAAGCAAACTTCTTTGCTATCCGTATCAGTTTTGTTCTTATTATCCTTTGTTTTTGCCTTTCTATTTACATTCTTTGAATCGTTCTTCTTTTTAGAAGATCCTTTGGCCCCTACCAGTAAGACTTGGTCTTTCTTGGTTGGAAAGTGAGTCTCAACATTTTTCAATATGTTAAGAAAATCAGTGAATCTGATATCTAGCTTGTTCATATGAAAAATTCACAACAATTGTGAAAGGAGTCAGGGAGTGAGTGCAAAATCAAATTTTGGCTCAACTCTCCATCCATAACAAAATCTGTTGTCCTATTTGTTCAATCAAATTGATCATCTCTAGGACATGTATCTATACTGTAGTGTCATTGGTCATTCTAGATCGGAAGAGCTCCTTAGATATCTGATATCTATTAGTCCTACTTTCCTCACCATCAACTACTTGACGTGCAGTAGTATAGTAGGAGCATCCATAGTTTTATGCTGACGCTGAAGCTTGTTACTCATGGATACGAGCATGATGCATTGAGCCAACTGTGCATCATCTTTCCACTTTCTAAAAGTTGCAATCTCTTCCTCAGAGGCATTGTCTGCAACCATTGCAGGGATAGGTGTATTAAGGACATAAGATAGCTTTTCAGCTGTGAGAACTATTCTCAAATTTCTTAACCAATCCGAGTAATTCGGTCCGGTTAATTAACATCTATTATGTTTCACAGTGATAGTAATTTAGACATTGTAAAATTCTGTAATGAATTTGTTCTTAACAATATTTTAGCATACATTCTTTTATTAATTACCAAAATAATTTAGGTCTTGTTTTAAATTGGTATCTCCCACTATTTTCTTCAAACTATAATACCCTCAATATATATAGTTTGGAAATATCTAATTAAAGATATGCTACTGAGAATAAGGATCTCATTTCAAATGTATATAGCCTTGTGGTGACACAACAAACTATATATAAATAAATAGGTAGACAACTCTCGTCAATTACATCAACTATGCAACTCCTTGTATTTTGCCTCTTAGATTATTTTGATCAAGTGGTGGCACATCCAAATCAAAATTATCCAAGTTAAGTCCAACCTAGCACTCCATATATTCAAAAAAAAAAATATTGTCCTTGTGGTGACACAACAAAACAACATTTTTCAATTTTCTTTATAAGCATCAAATGTGATAAAATTAACATCTCAAAGAATTAAGATAAGCCTTGTGGTGACACAACAAACTTATAATAATTAATTGATACTCTATTATTTTTATCATGCTAGAAGGCGACGTTCGATATTCCAAATATCTTTGAACGCTTAGGACTTAATATAAAATATTAGAGGAGTTTGTTATTAATTTGTTTCATCTTGTTTAGCTCGCATGCACACACACACACACACACACACACATATATAGTATAAGCATGCACATATAGAATACTATATTCTACCCGGATTGATTATAGACTTTATTCTAGTTTGGTTCACTAGAGCCACCAAGCGAACCAAAAGGTTAAATCTAGGGGTGCAAGAATTAATATTTAAATATAACTATTACATTTAAACCCAGACTCCATTTCAAACAGGTCTTCAAGCGCTCTTTGCCCCTTAATCTCCAAATCTTCAAAATTAATTCTAACTATTCCTATTACAAAAGCATTTTAAAATAAATAGAAACCTTGATAAGCAATTAAGGGGAAGTACATAGGAGGGAGATAGAATTTACATTAAAAAAATTAGAGAAGACGAGGTACGCAGACCCCATTTAATAAAACTCATACATTCATGCATCTAACTAAAATAAAATCCAATCACATTGGTCAATAGTCCATAATCAATCCTATTTATTATCATACACATCACCATATGCATCAATAAATAACATTCATCTCATGAATAATAAACATTCAATATATATATTGATATCATTTAATGGGCAAATTCAGTTAGTATAAAATCTAATTTTGAATCAAAATAAACTCCTTTATTTTAATCCAAATTTAAATCAAAATAAACCTCTTTTATTTTAATTTATCTAATTTTGAATAAAATAAACTATTTTATTTTAATCAAAATAAACTCCTTTATTTTAATTAATTATGGAATCCAATTCCAAGTAAAAAAACTCATTTATTAAAGGAAACATGCATTCTCTTTCCTATTCACAAATAAACTCTTTTATTTTTGAATAATATGAAATCTTATTCCATATCTAAATAAACTCCTTTATTTAAGGAAATATAGAATCTAATTTTAACTCCAATTAGTTATCATAGAATCCAATTCCAACTCTAATTAGTTAACATGAAATTTAATTTTAAAATTAAAATAAACCTTTTTTATTTTAATATTAAAATAAATTTTTTATTTTAAGATTAAAATAAACTTTTTATTTTAATTATAAAATTATTAAAATATATATTACATATATATTATGCCCTGTTATCGGTTTATAAGAATATATTATATATATATATATAATATATAACCGTACAATTTATATAATAAACTAACTGGATCTAATATATATATTATATATATATATAATTTCCTGTAACCTTTAAAAAGTATCACTAGAAACTTTAAAAAAAATATCACTTGGATACTATCCACGTGAATCAGCAACAAGTAATCATGCTAGTAATCATGCTTCAGGAAAAACATACTAACCACGCCTACCCACGCGAATCACGGAAAAAGGTTTCGCCAATAACGTTTTTTAAAAAAAAACTTGTTTCGCGATTTTTATTTTTATTTTATTTTTAAATTTTTTACAATAAAATTATACCAAATTAAATTGTTCTAAACACATATCAATATATGTATCAAATTAAAACAATTAATAATTCGCATAAAGGCTTGGCTCTGATACTACTGATAGGTTTGTAATATTCATGAACGCAATCAAATGACACAAAATAAGCGGAAACGTGGAAAAATCAGAGTTTAAAAATTTTACAAACCATATACCCGGATCACCATTTATGCACAATTATTAATTAAACGAAAATATGAAGAACAAGAATCATATCCTTAAAGATTCGAGCTTCCTCAGGTACAAGTTCACCTCCAATATTTTTCGCGTTCAAGTTGAATCTACCTGGTTTGGTTCCTTCCTTTGATCAACATTAGCCACCCAAGTGTTTAGCCTCTAGAGGTGATCCACCAAGGAAGAAGAAATATTCAAGAAGAAGGGTGGTTGGCTAAACCCTAGTTTTTCTATCTCTCATAGAAAATGAGCGTACTCTCCAACAATTGGAATCACGCCTGTTGTGAAAAAGTCAGCAACCACTCTTAATAAGACTCCTCTTATTTATAGATGTAAGCAACACTCCTTAACAATTAAGGAATTGGGTTTTATTTTAATTAATTAAACTCCTTTAATTAATTATGCTCCCAATCTTATTAGGAATAATTAATTAAAATCTTTTAATTATTAGCCTCCTAATCTTATTAGGATTTATGATAGTACTTTTATTAATTAATTCCCAAACTCCTTTAGGAATTAAATAATAATAATAGTAATAATAATAATAAGACTCTTCTTATTAATTTATATTTAATATTTTCAAAATATTAAATAATAAATATTTAGCTATTTAATTTATTCTATCACCATAGATTAAATTAAATATACTTAACTTATTATTACGATTATGCGATTTACTTTTTAAATAATTATTCTTCCTTTTATGGTGTGACCCTTTAGGTTCTCCATATTAAATCGATTGTGAATAAATCAATTAGAACAATTCTAATCTTATTTAAATAAATAAATTAAATAATTTATTTATTTAAAAAAATAATATTTATTCTATAATAGGGATAAGCCTCTCTAGCGATTAACGACTTTTCAGATAATATAAATTTCAACATTAATCACAAAAGAACCTTTGAGTAAATAGTTACTGTACAATTCAATCCTTCCACAATACAATGTCCCAATTAAATATAAGACATGGAATTACTATCAAGTCTTATTTTATTTAAGTATATGTATTTCGACTCTTAAATGCACAACACTAAATAATGTAAATTAGAAACTCCTTTCTAATTTCATTATGCCTTGGCCAAGGACTACTGGGTTGTCATTTATTTAATCACATAGGACATTTCTCTTCTTTTACTAGAAGTGGTAGATTCTTTATTGAGCATACATTATCTCCATGTACAACTTATTATACCCAAGCATACCATTTGATATACCCTAAGGGTCTTAAGGCATAAGTCAAAGTATAACTCATCATACACAAGATACTATGATGATCTCAAGTCTAAGGATCACTTGTACTACTATCACTACAGGAATTCCTATTAACAGGCAAGTAAAACTCCATTAGGTATTCCTTAGCGAGCCACGTTCAGTGAACTTATTCTCTAATAAGCACCTACATACTTCCTTTAGTGTCTCCACATAAATGATCATGAGATCAATCATCCTCATCTAATGAGCAAACAATGTATGTACCAATCTATCTGAATTCACTAATTCCCAATTTAGTAATCCAACGATTGGGAACTATTTTAGTTTTAAGCTTTCTAAGAATTTAGATCTCATTAGAATGATCATCATCATTATTCTAAAAGCATTGCTTAAAACTATGGGTTTATCACATATTATAAAGTAAAATCATGTAGATAATTAAAAGCCTTTAATAAATTAATACTTTTTATTAATAAATGAATAAGATTGTTACAAAGTATATGCTTTATCATCAAATATGAATGGCTTATGTGCATACTACTTTCATATACGAGCGAGACGTTCAAGTGAATAAGTTTCTCGTATAGGTAAGAAATGAGCAGACTTGGTTAATCTATCGACAATGACCCAAATTGCATCTATGCCTTGAGAAACTTTGGGAAGACCAGTAATGAAATCTATGTTAATGTGCTCTCTCTTCAATTCTGGAATTTCAAGTGGTTGCAATGGTGCTTTTGGTACTTGATACTCCGCCTTGACTCGTTGACAAGATAAACACCTTGAGATAAACTCCGCTATCTCTCTTTTCATGTTGCTCCACCAAAATATATGTCGAAGATCATGATACATTTTAGTACTCCTAGGATGGATTGCAAACGGTATGTTGTGCGCCTCCGTCATGAATTTATACTTCAAATCAGAGTTGTTAAGAACACAAAGTCTAGAGTTGACTCAAAATATTTTTTCTTCATCAATTCTTGCTTCTAGAATAATACCTTCTTGCACTTTCTTCTTTATACTCATCAGCTCCGGGTCCATAGCTTGAGCAATTTAAACTTTATCGATTAAAGTCGATTTTACTTGTATATTTAACATCATAACGTGGGTCCCTGAAGTCTTTAACTCTATCTCCATCCTTTGTAAGTCATACAAAATGGGCCTTTACGTTGACAATATCATACTCGTACCCACATATGATCTTCTACTCAACGCGTCAGCTACCACGTTCGCTTTTCCAGGATGGTATTGAATGGTATGATCGTAATCTTTCAACAGCTCAAGCCAACGTCGTTGCCGCATGCTAAGTTCCTTTTGGGTGAAGAAATATTTAAGGCTTTTATGATCTGTATGGATCTCCACTTTCTCCCCATATAGGTAATGTCTCCAGATCTTTAGCGCAAAAACGATTACTGCCAACTCTAGTTCATGAGTAGGATAATTCCTCTCATATTTTTTGAGTTATCGTGAGGCATAGGCTATGACTTTCTCATGTTGCATGAGGATACGTCCTAAACCTTTGCCTGAAGCATCACTGTATATGACAAATCCTTTCGAACCTGATGGTATTGTCAGAACAGGTGCTGAAATGAGTCTCCTCTTGAGTTCTTGGACACTCTTATCACATTCCTCGCTCCATCTAAATTTTGTATCTTTTCGAGTCAGCTGAGTTAATGGAGTAGCGATTCGAGAACATCCTTCCACGAATCTCCGATAATAACCAGTTAAGCCCAGAAAGCTACGTACTTCGGTGACTGACTTAGGTTGCTCCCAGCTTTGTATTACTTTAATCTTCACCGAGTCAACTGATAATCCATGGTTCAAAATCACGTGCCCAAGGAATGCTACTTTCTCAAGCCAGAACTTTTATTTCTTCAACTTGGCATATAGCTTGTTTTCACAAAGCATTTATAGTATCAGCCTCAAATATTGCTCATGATCTTCACGGCTTTTGAAGTATATGAGGATGTCATCAATAAAGACAACCACAAAATGATCTAAATATTCCTTAAATACTCAGTTCATCATATCCATGAAGGTAGCAGGAGGATTAGTCAATCTAAAAAACATGACTAAGAATTTGTAATGCCCGTACCGAGTTGTAAAAGTAGTCTTTAGAATGTCATCAGTTTTAATCTTTAACTGGTGATATCTGGAATGAAGAACGATCTTTGAAAAGAATTTGGCACCTTGCAACTTGTCAAACAGGTCATCAACGGGTACCTATTTTTGATGGTGACATGATTCAACTCCCGATAGTCAATGCAAAGTCGCATACTCCCATCTTTCTTCTTTACGAATAGAACATGAGCACCCCAAGTAGACGTACTAGGACGAATGAAACCGATATCTAACAGTTCCTATAATTGGGTTTTTAATTCCTGAAGTTCAATAGGAGCCATTCGATATGGGGTTTTGGAAATGGATTTTGTACCGAGTTCAAGGTTAATACAAAATTTGATTTCACACTCTAGGGGTAGGCCAGGAAGTTCTTCAGGGAATACGTCAGGAAATTTATTAACAATAGAAATATCATTCAAATTTGACATATTTTTGTTTAAATATGTGACATGGGCTAAGAAAGCTTTACATCTATTTTTCAATAAACGAATGGGTTTATGGCTTAATATGACAGTGATTGACTTCAGTGATTTGGTTGCTTGAATTCACATAATAGGTTATTTAGGAATATGAAAGCTAACAACCTTACGAAAACAATCAATTTTAATATGATGAGTAGTTAACCAATCAATCCCTAAAATCACATCAAATGCAAGTATTTTCAAAGAGATGAGATCAACATGTAATGTGAGGGTGCCAATTTGAATCAAACAAGATTTATAAACAGTGGATGTAATGAAGGTTTCTCCCAACAGAGTTTCAAAAGATAAGTCAAAGTCTAATTTCTCTGGAGTCAAATTTAAATGTTGAGCGCATGTAGGTGAAATAAAATAATGGGTAGAACCGGTATCAAATAAGGTATAGACTTCGCAGGAGTTTATGATTAGCTTACCCATGATAATTTCGTTTGGATTCCTCGGTTTTTGGGAGGTAACGACAAATGCTCTCCCTTGAACTAAAACTTTGACTTGTTTAGGACAACCTTTGGTGTCACCATCCCAGTTGGACTTGACTTCACTGCATGACAAAATAGAGCTAAATGACCTTTCTTTCTGCAATTATAACACACTTTGGGTTGCTGCGTACAGTTTGGACTGATGTGTCCTTTCTGTCCGCATTTGTAGCATACGACCAGTGGTTGTTCTCATTCCTTAAAAACGGGTGCTGGTGCTGCTGCCTTTCCATCATTATTCAATCTCCTCTTTTTAAAATTTCCAATTCTATTATCTTGGCCAAGATTACCACCAAAGTGGTCACCATTTCTGGCATGATGATTTCCTCTACATTTGTTGTCACCGCTTCGATGACTGCTACCTCTGGTATTATCATTTTACCGGCTGCTATCTTTTGGTTGGGCTGACTCATTATCGCGCTCCAATAACTGAGCCCTATTCACAACATCTGAATACAAGCAAAGTTTGTGAGAAATGAGGTATTAACGTATTTTGGGTTTCAAACCTCGCAGAAACATTCGTGTCATACGCTCCTCATTATCTACCAAATGGGATGCAAACCGGGATAACTCGACAAACTTAGCCTCGTATTACGATACGGTCATATTGTTTTGCTCCAGCTTGATGAATTCTACCTCCTTCATGTGACAAATACTTTCAGGAAAGTACTTGTCGTTGAACAATTCTTAGAACTTCTCCCAAGACATCTTTAGTGCGGAAGGTTGAGTACGTTTTATAGATTCTCACCAATTATCTGCCTCTCCCCGCAACATGAAGGTGGCAAAGGAAACCTTTTACTCCTCGGAGCATCCCAAGACATCAAATATCTTGGTGATCGATTTAATCCACGTCTCTACCTTAAGTGGCTCTGGCTTTCCCAAAAACTCCGGTGGTCCCAGCTCCTTGAATTGCTTAGCGGTAACCATCTGTGAGTTGCCATTGTGTCCACCTGTATTTTGAATATGAGTCTTTCTCACTTGATGTTGCATGAATTGTATAAAGCTCCTAAACATCGCGTCGTTCATCATTTGGTCGGTGTTATTGTTTATATGAGGATTATTGCCTTCCTAATGCACATTATCCTAGGTATTGATTGGCGGTGACTCAAAGGTCTCATGTGCTCCATTGCTTATCTTAACATTTTTAGATGCCATTTTCGAACACTGTCACAAAACAAGGGTTAATTGACATGCCACATATTATCCACATATTCTGACCGATAAATTAAATAACAAATAAGCTTAGGTAGGTCATACTAGCGAAGGATTTACCCATCTCTCCCCTCCTAGTTCTAGCCTCAAATCTCAGCCAGGGATCATATCTGTAAGCTTTGATATCAACTGTGATGCCCCCAAATTAGGTATACGCAACCCATTCTAAGTCGCTAAATACATGATACATAATTTAAATACAAACTTCATTTATACAATATGACAAACGTAAGCTGAGAGTTTTAACACGAATATTGTCTTGTAGAGAACATCCAAACTTAAATGAAGTCCTTATTATAATTATTATCACACTATTTCATAGAATAGTGAGGACTACTATAGCCACCATCTTGGACCATCACTCCATTCCCCGACTAGTCCCAACTATATTCTCATTTCCTGAAGAGAACAATGAAAGAAAAGAGTGAGCTCAACTAGCCCAGTAAAGGATATTATGACTAAGATAATACAGAATAAATTATCCTTAGCCTTCAACAGTGTAAAAACTGATAAAATACAATAGACAACAAGTTTAACTGCAGCGAAACAAGCAATCCATTAGAAGAATCAAATAGAGTATGATGTCTACTATCTTCTATGATTTAAAAGTTCATCATCAAAATTTTATCTTTGAAACACATCTTAATAAATAATTCACATCACTGAATTATCCATGCACTACGGGCCAAAGATATTCATTAGTATCACATCCACGAATTATCCATGCACTACGGGCCAAGGAAATTCATTATTATCACCAGTGGTTGTAATGATCGAGAAATTTTGTAATTACTTTAAATATTTATTGAATTAAATAAATATTTTAAATAATTTATTTATTGAGAAAAGTACATAATTGATGAAATTGTTGTGCAATAATTTAGTAACTAAATTGATTAATGGAAATTTTATTATTTGAGGATTTAATTTAATGAAATAATTCATTTAATATTTAAGAAAATACTTAAATTAAATAAAATGATGTTCTAGTTTAATTTAATAATTAAATTAGATATGAAATGATTTATTAAGTATAAAGTATAATTATAATGAAAATTATAATTATAATTGTAGGTTATTTAAATTAACTAAATTAAAGTGTGACACATGGAACTATATTATATAAATATTATTTAAATAAACTAGAATGGGGAGTTTGTGTATAGCCAAACAAGGCCTTGTGGCCTTTGGCTTATTGTAACTGATACAGACTGTTTGTTTTTATAACTGAAGTACGTGGGTTATGCCTATATCAGTTTATTCATTTGCGTATTATATCCTAAGCTAAGAGAGAACATAGAGCGTGAGAAGGAAACACAGAGAAAGTTGAGAGTGAGAGCAAGAGGGAATTCTCTGTAGTTTTGTTAAGAAGAAGGAAGAGGAATTTCTGGAAAGGATTGCTAGAACTTTCTTAACCTCAAAGGATTCAAGGTAATCTATTCTTAATTTCTAGTTTTGATTTTCAATATGTATTCTCGGTAATTGAGTTTTTGTTGGATTGTTGATGGTGATATGAATATATAATCTGATAATCATCATATATAAGCAATTGTTAGTAATCAAATATGTGAAATTTGGGTTATATGAAGAAAATTAAAGTAACAATGTTCTATATATGAAATGGCTTGTTTGAGTCACAAATTTCATGTTCAATCCTTGTTATGAAAAATTGTTTCTGGTGCCGAGCGCGGGTGAGTGGCCTATAGGCGTTGGCGCACTGCCGAGTGGGAGCCCTGCCACGTGGGCGCGCCGGACTCTAAGGTAACCATGGCGCGGCTGCGCTAGTAGTCAGTCAGACCCAGTATTGAGCTACTGTCAGCATAGCTTGGAAATGTTAACTTATTATATTTTGATGATTATGAAAGGACCAAAAATATGTTATAAGACATAATAACATATTGTAATCACAACGTTGAAACCAAAAGTTACGAGTTAATAAGTTGTAAGGGTTTGGAATGTGATGTCATTAGAATTGGTGTTGTTCTATAACCACCATGTTGGATACTATAATATAATTGAGAATTCAGTTTCGTGTTAAGTGAATGAATACGATGATGAAGTTAATATTAATATAACTAATTGGTATTGTGGTCCTAATGGTATATGTAGGATAATTGGCGAACGTTTATTGTACTTGTGTAGCTTATACACGAGGTAAGTTCCCTAACTTCATTCTCTTTATAATGAATTCAAGTTTCATAATTATGTTTATCCTTTGTTGTCAAGCAAGTTTTCTAATTCATTACTATGCAAGCTTACAAATATTATATTATAGTTAAGCAAGCTTATTAATTCCATCGTGTTTACGTTAATACAAGCTCTTGTATTCTAATTCTTTACATTGATCGAGTTTTACAATCCAAATTCTTTTGGATGCAATACTTTGCATATGTACTATGTCTATTCAATTGTACATTGTTATTATCAAATCCTTGACGTAAATATCATTGTTCAATCCTATACTATTGTGTTGAACTTTCAAATAGCAAGCAAACTCTTATTGATTGGACTAATCTATAATTGAATAGCGTTCTAAAATTCTAGAACTACTGATAAGCTAGTTCCAAACTAAACCTTCTTTAGTACAGGAATTCAAAAGTCAAAATGACATGAACAACCCTAATATAGGGGACTTTGTATGCGTTAGCGTTTACATGCTTGTGCACAATACATGGTACAAACGGATGATCCCCCTAAGTACGTAAGGAAGGGTATGTATAGTCTAAATGACTGTTAAGGTTGAGGTAATAATACCTAATTACCAGGGACATAGTTCGTGGTCTTAAGACCCTCAAATATAAATCTTGAACTGTTCTCTATTCTTGATTCGCAGAATAAGATCCCTATTATCCAGTAACCATTGTTTTATCTCATGTTGTTATTATTATTATTCTTAATATTAGTGAGCAATTGTTTGCTCACTCTTGCAATTAACACTGCAGCCAAAGTTGAGAAAATCGATGAGCCATCTTCTAGCAAAGGAAAGGGCAAGATGTTCAAGTGATAAAAACTTATTAACTTAACTGAAATTATGTTATAAGACTTATGTTATTTTGTGATATATTTCGCAGACTTATGTAATATTTAAGGTTAGAATACCTGGGAATATTTTTAAGTAGATGTAGCCCTTTAATGGAAAGATTATTGTTTAAGTTATTTAGGTTATGTCTTTATCCTTTATTATGGGTAGTTAGATAAAATTATTTTTGGTTAGTGAGCACCAAATTATGTGGGAATGAAGTATCTGGATTAAAATATGTTGTAAGACATATTAACATATTGTAATCATAACGTTGAAACCAAAAGTTATGAGTTAATAATTGTGATATATTCTGCAGACTTATGTAATATTTAAGGTTAGATTTCCTGGGAATGTTTTTAAGTGGATGTAACCCTTTGATGGGAAGATTATTGTTTAAGTTATGTCTTTATCCTTTATTATGGGTAGTTAGATATAATTATTTTTGGTTAGTGAGCACCAAATCATGTGGGAATGAAGTACCCAAATTAAAACATGTTCTAAGAAATAATAACATATTATATTCACAACGTTGAAACCAAAAGTTATGAGCTAATAAGTTGTGAGGGTTTGGAATGTGATGTCATTAGAATTGGTGTTGTTCTTTAACCACCATGTTGGATAGTATAATATAATTGAGAATTCAGTTTCGTGTTAAGTGAATGAATACGATAATGAAGTTAATATTAATATAACTAATTGGTATTGTGGTCTTAATTACACCATTCTCTAACTTCATTCTCTTTGTAATGAATTCAAGTTTCATAATTATGTTCATCCTTTGTTGTCAAGCAAGTTTTCTAATTCATTATTATGCAAGCTTCTAAATATTATATTATAGTTAAGCAAGCTTATTGATTCCATCGTGTTTACGTTAATACAAGCTCTAGTATTTTAATTCTTTACATTGATCGAGTTTTATAATCCTAACTCTTTTGGATGTAGTACTTTGTCTATGTACTATGTCTATTCAATTGTACATTGTTATTATCAAATCCTTGACTTAAATATCATTGTTCAATCCTATACTAATATGTTGAGCTTTCAAATAGCAAGCAAACTCTTATTGATTGGACTAATCTATAATTGAATAGCGTTCTAAAATTTTAAAACCACTGATAAGCTAGTTCCAAACTAAACCTTCTTTAGTGCAAAAATTCTAAAGTCAAAGTGAGATGAACAACCCTAATATAGGGGACTTTGTATGTGTTAGCATTTAGATGTTTGTGCACAATACATGGTACAAAGGGCTGATCCGCCTATGTACGTAAGGAAGGGTATGTATAGTCTAAATGACTGTTAAGGTTGAGGGTAATAATACCTAATTACTAGGGACATAATTCGTTCTCTTAAGACCCTCAGATATAAATCTTGAACTGTTCTCTATTCTTAATTCGCAGAATGAGATCCCTATTATACAGTAACCATTGTTTTATCCAATGTTGTTATTATTATTATTCTCTATATTAGTGAACAATTGTTTGCTCACTCTTGCAATTAACACAGCAGCTAAAGTTGAAAAAATCGATGAGCCATCTTCTAGCAAAGGAAAGGGAATGATGTTCAAGTGATGAAGACTTATTTACTTAATTGAAATTATGTTATAAGACTTATGTTATTTTGTGATATATTTCGCAGACTTATATAATAATAAAGTTTAGATTACCTGGGAATGTTTTTAAGTGGATGTAACCCTTTAATGCGAAGATTATTATTTAAGTTATGTCTTTATCCTTTATTATGGGTAGTTAGATATAATTATTTTTGGTTAGTGAGCACCAAATTATGTGGGAATGAAGTACCCGGATTAAAACATGTTATAAGACATAATAACATATTGTAATCACAACGTTGAAACCAAAAGTTATGAGTTAATAATTGTGAGGGTTTACAATGTGATGTCATTAGAATTGGTGTTATTCTATAACCACCATGTTGGATACTATAATATAATTGAGAATTCAGTCTCGTGTTAAGCGAATGAATACGATAATAAAGTTAATATTAATATAACTAATTGGTATTGTGGTCTTAATTACACCAATCTCTAACTTCATTCTCTCTGTAATGAATTTAAGTTTCATAATTATGTTCATCCTTTGTTGTCAAGCAAGTTTTCTAATTCAGTATTATGTAAGCTTCTAAATTTTATATTATAGTAAAGTAAGCTTATTGAATCCATCATGTTTACGTTAATACAAGCTCTTGTATTCTAATTCTTTACATTGATCGAGTTTTACAATCCGAACTCTTCTGGATGTAGTACTTTGTCTATGTACTATGTCTATTCAATTGTACATTGTTATTATCAAATCCTTGACTTAAATATTATTGTTCAATCCTATACAATTGCGTTGAATTTTCAAATAGCAAGCAAACTCTTATTGATTGGACTCGTCTATAATTGAATAGCGTTCTAAAATTCTAGAACCACTGATAAGCTAATTCCAAACTAAACCTTCTTTAGTGCAAAAATTCTAAAGTCAAAGTGAGATGAACAACCCTAATATAGGGGACATTGTATGTGTTAGCGTTTAGATGTTTGTGCACAATACAGGCTAGAAAGGACTGATCCGCCTAAGTACGTAAGGAAGGGTCTGTATAGTCTAAATGACTGTTAAGGTTGAGGTGATAATACCTAATTACCAGGGACATAGTTCGTGGTCTTAAGACCCTCAGATATAAATCTTGAATTATTCTCTATTCTTGATTCGTAGAATAAGATCCCAATTATCCAGTAACCATTGTTTTATCTCATGTTGTTATTATTATTATTCTTTATATTAGTGAGCAATTGTTTGCTCACTCTTGCAATTAACACTGCAGCCAAAGTTGAGAAAATCGATGAGCCATCTTCTAGCAAAGGAAAGGGCAAGATGTTCAAGTGATAAAAACTTATTTACTTAACTGAAATTATGTTATAACACTTATGTTATTTTGTGATATATTTCGCAGACTTATGTAATATTTAAGGTTAGATTACCTGGAAATATTTTTAAGTGGATGTAGCCCTTTAATGGAAAGATTATATTTTAAGTTTTTTAAGTTATGACTTTATCCTTTATTATGGGTAGTTAGATATAATTATTTTTGGTTAGTGAGCACCAAATTATCTGGGAATGAAGTACCCGGATTAAAACATATTTTAAGACATATTAACATATTGTAATCATAACGTTGAAACAAAAAGTTATGAGTTAATAATTGTGAGGGTTTGGAATGTGATGTCATTAGAATTGGTGTTGTTTTATAACCACCATGTTGCATACTATAATATAATTGAGAATTCAGCTTCATGTTAAGTGAATGAATATGATAATGAAGTTAATATTAATATAACTAATTGGTGTTGTGGTCCTAATTACACCATTCTCTAACTTCGTTCTCTTTGTAATGAATTCAAGTTTCATAATTATGTTTATCCTTTGTTTTCAAGAAAGTTTTCTATTTCATTATTATGCAAGCTTATAAATTTTATATTATAGTTAAGCAAGCTTATTGATTCCATCGTGTTTACGTTAATGCAAGCTCTTATATTTTAATTCTTTACATTGATCGAGTTTTACAATCCTAACTCTTTTGGGTGTAGTACTTTGCCTATATACTATGTCTATTCAATTGTACATTGTTATTATCAAATCCTTGACGTAAATATCATTGTTCAATCCTATACTATTGTGTTAAACTTTTAAATAGCAAGCAAACTCTTATTGAATGGACTAATCTATAATTGAATAGCATTCTAAAATTCTAGAACCACTGATAAGCTAGTTCCAAACTAAACCTTCTTTAGTGTGAAAATTCTAAAGTCAAACTGAGATGAACAACCCTAATATAGGGGACTTTGTATGTGTTAGCGTTTAGATGTTTGTGCACAATACATGGTACAAAGGGTTGATCTGCCTAAGTATGTAAGGAAGGGTTTGCATAGTCTAAATGAATGTTAAGGTTGAGGTAATAACACCTAATTACTAGGGACATAGTTCGTGGTCTTAAGACCCTTAGATATAAATCTTGAACTGTTCTCTATTCTTGATTTGCAGAACGAGATCCCTATTATCCAGTAACCATTATTTTATCTCATGTGGTTATTATTATTATTCTTTATATTACTGAGCAATTGTTTGTTCACTCTTGCAATTAACACTGCAGCTAAAGTTGAGAAAATAGATGAGCCATCTTCTAGCAAAGAAAAGGGCAAGATTTTTAAGTGATAAAAACTTATTTACTTAACTGAAATTATGTTATAAGACTTATGTTATTTTTTAATATATTCCTCAGACTTATGTAATATTTAAGGTTAGATTACCTGGGAATGTTTTTCAGTGGATGTAACCCTTTAATGGGAAGATTATTGTTTAAGTTATTTAAGTTATGTCTTTATCCTTTATTATTGGTAGTTAGATATAATTATTTTTTATTAGTGAGTACCAAATCATGTGGGAATAAAGTACCCAGATTAAAACATGTTATAAGACATAATAACATATTATAATCACAACGTTGAAACCAAAAGTTACGAGCTAATATGTTGTGAGGGTTTGGAATGTGATGTCATTAGAATTGGTGTTGTTCTATAACCACCATGTTGGATACTATAATATAATTGAGAATTCAGTTTCGTGTTAAGTGAATGAATACGATAATGAAGTTAATATTAATATAACTAATTGGTATTGTGGTCTTAATTACACCATTCTCTAACTTCATTCTCTTAGTAATGAATTCAAGTTTCATAATTATGTTCATCCTTTGTTGTCAAGCAAGTTTTCTAATTCATTATTATGCAAGCTTCTAAATATTATATTATAGTTAAACAAGCTTATTGATTCCATCGTGTTTACGTTAATACAAGCTATAGTATTCTAATTCTTTACATTGATCGAGTTTTACAATCCTAACTCTTTTGGATGTAGTACTTTGTCTATGTACTATGTCTATTCAATTGTACATTGTTATTATCAAATCCTTGACTTAAATATCATTGTTCAATCCTATACTACTGTGTTGAACTTTCGAATAGCAAGCAAACTCTTATTGATTGGACTAATCTATAATTGAATAGCGTTCTAAAATTCTAGAACCACTGATAAGCTAGTTCGAAACTAAACCTTCTTTAGTGCAAAAATTCTAAAGTCAAACTGAGATGACCAACCCTAATATAGGGGACTTTGTATGTGTTAGCGTTTAGATATTTGTACACAATACATGGTACAAAGGGCTGATCCGCCTAAGCACGTAAGGAAGGGTATGTATAGTCTAAATGACTGTTAAGGTTGAGGTAATAATACCTAATTACAAGGGACATAATTCGTGGTCTTAAGACCCTCAGATATAAATCTTGAATTGTTCTCTATTTTTAATTCGCAGAATGAGATCCCTATTATCCAGTAACCATTGTTTTATCTCGTGTTGTTATTATTTTTATTCTTTATATTAGTGAGCAATTGTTTGCTCACTCTTGCAATTAACACTGCAGCTAAAGTTGAGAAAATCGATGAGCCATCTTCTAGCAAAGGAAAGGGCAAGATGTTCAAGTGATAAAAACTTATTTACTTAACTGAAATTATGTTATAAGACTTATGTTATTTTGTGATATATTCCACATACTTATGTAATATTTAAGGTTAGATTACCTGGGAATGTTTTTAAGTGGATGTAACCCTTTAATGGGAAGATTATTGTTTAAGTTATTTAAGTTATGTCTTTATCCTTTATTATGAGTAGTTAGGTATAATTATTTTTGGTTTGTGAGTACCAAATCTTTTGGGAATGAAGTACCCAGATTAAAACATGTTATAAGACATAGTAACATATTGTAATCACAACGTTGAAACCAAAAGTTACGAGCTAATATGTTGTGAGGGTTTGGAATGTGATGTCATTAGAATTGGTGTTGTTCTATAACCACCATGTTGGATACTATAATATAATTGAGAATTCAGTTTCGTGTTAAGTGAATGAATACGATAATGAAGTTAATATTAATATAACAAATTGGTATTGTGGTCTTAATTACACCATTCTCTAACTTCATTCTCTTTGTAATGAATTCAAGTTTCATAATTATGTTCATCCTTTGTTGTCAAGCAAGTTTTCTAATACATTATTATGCATGCTTCTAAATATTATATTATAGTTAAGCAAGCTTATTGATTCCATCGTGTTTACGTTAATACAAGCTCTTGTATTCTAATTCTTTACATTAATCGAGTTTTACAATCCTAACTCTTTTGGATGTAGTACTTTGTCTATATACTATGTCAATTCAATTGTACATTGTTATTATCAAATCCTTGACTTAAATATCATTGTTCAATCCAATACTATTGTGTTGAACTTTTAAATAGCAAACAATCTCTTATTGATTGGACTAATCTATAATTGAATAGTGTTCTAAAATTCTATAACCACTAATAAGCTAGTTCCAAACTATACCTTCTTTAGTGCAAAAATTCTAAAGTCAAACTGAGATGAACAACCTTAATATAGGGGACTTTGTATGTGTTAGCGTTTAGATGTTTGTGCACAATACATGGTACAAAGGATTGATACCCCTAAGTACGTAAGGAAGAGTTTGTATAGTCTAAATGATTGTTAAGGTTGAGGTAATAATACCTAATTACAAGGGACATAATTCGTGGTCTTAAGACCCTTATATATAAATCTTGAACTGTTCTCTATTTTTAATTCGCAGAATGAGATCCCTATTATCCAGTAACCATTGTTTTATCTCATGTTGTTATTATTATTATTCTTTATATTAGTGAGCAATTGTTTGCTCACTCTTGCAATTAACACTGCAGCTAAAGTTGAGAAAATCGATGAGCCATTTTCTAGCAAAGGAAAGGGAAAGATATTCAAATGATGAAAACTTATTTACTTAACTAAAAATTATGTTATAAGACTTATGTTATTTTGTGATATATTCTGCAGACTTATGTAATAATTAAGGTTAGATTACATGGGAATATTTTTAAGTGGTTGTAACCCTTTAATGGAAAGATTATTGTTTAAGTTAATTAAGTTATGACTTTATCCTTTATTATGGGCAGTTAGATATAATTATTTTTGGTTAGTGAGAACCAAATTATGTGAGAACGAAGTACCCGGATTAAAACATGTTATAAGACATAATAACATATTGTAATCACAACGTTGAAACCAAAAGTTATGAGTTAATAATTGTGAGGGTTTGGAATGTGATGTCATTAGAATTGGTGTTGTTCTATAACCACCATGTTGGATACTACAATATAATTGAGAATTCAGTTTCGTGTTAAGTGAATGAATACGATAATGAAGTTAATATTAATATAACTAATTGGTATTGTGGTCTTAATTACACCATTCTCTGACTTCATTCTCTTTATAATGAATTCAAGTTTCATAATTATGTTCATCCTTTGTTGTCAAGCAAGTTTTCTAATTCATTATTATACAGGCTTCTAAATATTATGTTATAGTTAAGCAAGCTAATTGATTCCATCGTGTTTACGTTAATACAAGCTCTTGTATTCTAATTCTTTACATTGATCGAGTTTTATAATCCGAACTCTTTTGGATGTAGTACTTTGTCTATGTACTATGTCTATTCAATTGTACATTGTTATTATCAAATCCTTGACTTAAATATCATTGTTCAATCCTATACTATTGTGTTAAACTTTCAAATAGCAAGCAAACTCTTATTGATTGAACTAATCTATAATTGAATAGTGTTCTAAAATTCTAGAACCAATGATAAGCTAGTTCCAAACTAAACCATCTTTAGTGCGAAAATTCTAAAGTCAAACTGAGATGAACAACCCTAATATAGGGGACTTTGTATGTGTTAGCGTTTAGATGTTTGTGCACAATACAGGCTAGAAAGGACTGATCCGCCTAAGTACGTAAGGAAGGGTCTGTATAGTCTAAATGACTGTTAAGGTTGAGGTGATAATACCTAATTACCAGGGACATAGTTCGTGGTCTTAAGACCCTCAGATATAAATCTTGAATTATTCTCTATTCTTGATTCGTAGAATAAGATCCCAATTATCCAGTAACCATTGTTTTATCTCATGTTGTTATTATTATTATTCTTTATATTAGTGAGCAATTGTTTGCTCACTCTTGCAATTAACACTACAGCTAAAGTTGAGAAAATCAATGAGTCATCTTCTAGTAAAGGAAAGGGCAAGATGTTCAAGTGATAAAAACTTATTTACTTAACTAAAATTATGTTATAAGACTTATGTTATTTTATGATATATTTCGCAGACTTATGTAATATTTAAGGTTAGATTACCTGGGAATGTTTTTAAGTGGATGTAACCCTTTAATGGGAAGATTATTGTTTAAGTTATTTAAGTTATGTCTTTATCCTTTATTATGGGTAGTTAGATATAATTATTTTTGGTTAGTGAGCACCAAATCATGTGGGAATGAAGTACCCAGATTAAACCATGTTATAAGAAATAAAAACATATTGTAATCACAATGTTGAAACCAAAAGTTACGAGCTAATAAGTTGTGAGGGTTTGGAATGTGATGTCATTAGAATTGATGTTGTTCTATAACCACCATGTTGGATACTATAATATAACTGAGAATTCAGTTTCGCGTTAAGTGAATGAATACGATAATTAAGTTAATATTAATATAACTAATTGTTATTGTGGTCTTAATTACACCATTCTCTAACTTCATTCTCTTTGTAATGAATTCAAGTTTCATAATTATGATCATCCTTTGTTGTCAAGCAAGTTTTCTAATTCATTATTATGCAAGCTTCTAAATATTATATTATAGTTAAGCAAGCTTATTGATTCCATCGTGTTTACGTTAATACAAGCTCTTGTATTCTAATTCTTTACATTGATCGAGTTTTACAATCCGAACTCTTTTGGATGTAGTACTTTGTCTATGTACTATGTCTATTCAATTGTACATTGTAATTATCAAAACCTTGACTTAAATATTATTGTTCAATCCTATACTATTTTGTTGAACTTTCAAATAGCAAGCAAACTCTTATTGATTGGACTAATCTATAATTGAATAACGTTCTAAAATTCTAGAACCACTGATAAGCTAGATCCAAACTAAACCTTCTTTAGTGCGGAAATTCTAAAGTCAAACTGAGATGAACAACCCTAATATAGGGGACTTTGTATGTGTTAGCGTTTAGATGTTTGTGCACAATACAGGCTAGAAAGGACTGATCCGCCTAAGTACGTAAGGAAGGGTCTGTATAGTCTAAATGACTGTTAAGGTTGAGGTGATAATACCTAATTACCAGGGACATAGTTCGTGGTCTTAAGACCCTCAGATATAAATCTTGAATTATTCTCTATTCTTGATTCGTAGAATAAGATCCCAATTATCCAGTAACCATTGCTTTATCTCATGTTGTTATTATTATTATTCTTTATATTAGTGAGCAATTGTTTGCTCACTCTTGCAATTAACACTACAGCTAAAGTTGAGAAAATCAATGAGCCATCTTCTAGTAAAAGAAAGGGCAAGATGTTCAAGTGATAAAAACTTATTTACTTAACTAAAATTATGTTATAAGACTTATGTTATTTTGTGATATATTTAGCAGACTTATGTAATATTTAAGGTTAGATTACCTGGGAATGTTTTTAAGTGGATGTAACCCTTTAATGGGAAGATTATTGTTTAAGTTATTTAAGTTATGTCTTTATCCTTTATTATGGGTAGTTAGATATAATTATTTTTGGTTAGTGAGCACCAAATCATGTGGGAATGAAGTACCCAGATTAAACCATGTTATAAGAAATAAAAATATATTGTAATCACAATGTTGAAACCAAAAGTTACGAGCTAATAAGTTGTGAGGGTTTGGAATGTGATGTCATTAGAATTGGTGTTGTTCTATAACCACCATGTTGGATACTATAATATAACTGAGAATTCAGTTTCGCGTTAAGTGAATGAATACGATAATTAATTTAATATTAATATAACTAATTGTTATTGTGGTCTTAATTACACCATTCTCTAACTTCATTCTCTTTGTAATGAATTCAAGTTTCATAATTATGATCATCCTTTGTTGTCAAGCAAGTTTTCTAATTCATTATTATGCAAGCTTCTAAATATTATATTATAGTTAAGCAAGCTTATTGATTCCATCGTGTTTACGTTAATACAAGCTCTTGTATTCTAATTCTTTACATTGATCGAGTTTTACAATCCGAACTCTTTTGGATGTAGTACTTTGTCTATGTACTATGTCTATTCAATTGTACATTGTAATTATCAAATCCTTGACTTAAATATTATTGTTCAATCCTATACTATTTTGTTGAACTTTCAAATAGCAAGCAAACTCTTATTGATTGGACTAATCTATAATTGAATAACGTTCTAAAATTCTAGAACCACTGATAAGCTAGATCCAAACTAAACCTTCTTTAGTGCGGAAATTCTAAAGTCAAACTGAGATGAACAACCCTAATATAGGGGACTTTGTATGTGTTAGCGTTTAGATGTTTGTGCACAATACAGGCTAGAAAGGACTGATCCGCCTAAGTACGTAAGGAAGGGTTTGTATAGTCTAAATGACTGTTAAGGTTGAGGTGATAATACCTAATTACCAGGGACATAGTTCGTGGTCTTAAGACCCTCAGATATAAATCTTGAATTATTCTCTATTCTTGATTCGTAGAATAAGATCCCAATTATCCAGTAACCATTGCTTTATCTCATGTTGTTATTATTATTATTCTTTATATTAGTGAGCAATTGTTTGTTGACTCTTGCAATTAACACTACAGCTAAAGTTGAGAAAATCAATGAGCCATCTTCTAGTAAAAGAAAGGGCAAGATGTTCAAGTGATAAAAACTTATTTACTTAACTAAAATTATGTTATAAGACTTATGTTATTTTGTGATATATTTAGCAGACTTATGTAATATTTAAGGTTAGATTACCTGGGAATGTTTTTAAGTGGATGTAACCCTTTAATGGGAAGATTATTGTTTAAGTTATTTAAGTTATGTCTTTATCCTTTATTATGGGTAGTTAGATATAATTATTTTTGGTTAGTGAGCACCAAATCATGTGGGAATGAAGTACCCAGATTAAACCATGTTATAAGAAATAAAAATATATTGTAATCACAATGTTGAAACCAAAAGTTACGAGCTAATAAGTTGTGAGGGTTTGGAATGTGATGTCATTAGAATTGGTGTTGTTCTATAACCACCATGTTGGATACTATAATATAACTGAGAATTCAGTTTCGCGTTAAGTGAATGAATACGATAATTAATTTAATATTAATATAACTAATTGTTATTGTGGTCTTAATTACACCATTCTCTTTGTAATGAATTCAAGTTTCATAATTATGTTCATCCTTTGTTGTCAAGCAAGTTTTCTAATTCATTATTATGCAAGCTTCTAAATATTATATTATAGTTAAGCAAGCTTATTGATTCCATCGTGTTTACGTTAATACAAGCCCTTGTATTCTAATTCTTTACATTGGTCGAGTTTTACAATCCTAACTCTTTTGTGTAACGATCCAAAATTTCAAATTATAATATTAAATATTTATCGAATAATATAAATATTTATTTGATGTATCTATTGTTGACTTGATGAAATAAATATTTTATTGATGTGATGGTTGTTAGTAAATATTTATGAATCTAAATTTAATAGAGAATTTTTCTAAATTAAATTAATTTATAATTTAGAGAGCTGTAGAAATAACATGAGATGTTATATTATTGTTTTGGTTTAATAATTTAGATGGTATATTAAATTATTAAATAAAGTTATAATGGAAATTATAATTTTGTGATATTTGCTAAAATGCTATATTTAATTAAAATATAGTATGTGATTATAATTATAAACTAAAATGTTTATTAAAATAAATTAAAAAGGGTTTAATTTAGTTTTTACCAAACAAGGCTTAAATATTTTAATTCTTTAAAATTAAATGGTTTTGCCAAACAAGCATTATGGCTTTTGGTATTTTTAATTTTTGAAATTTAAAATAAACAAATAAAATAAATTAAAATAATAAAATATATTTATGTTATATACGTTAGTAACTGATTTTGCAATTAGTAGTGCTATTAAGGGTTATCAGTTTTATTCTTGCGCTTGAATATCAGTTGATTTTCTTATTACGCATTTTATTTTCCAAGTTTGAGAGTACTAAGTTTTGTGAGAGCTTCAGAGAAAATTGAGAGAGAGTCTTAAGAATTTTCACAGCAAATTCCAGTGATTAGCAGCATTTGTATTAGAAATTGATGGTATGTTCACAACCTTAGTGTTATATATATATATATATATATATATATATATATATATATATATATATATATATATATATATATATATATATCTGTGTGTGTGTATGTGTGTGTATGAGGCTACGACAAACTTTTATATAATCTGTAAATTTCAAACTGTTGAATTGTTGCTATACAATGGGATTACTTGTGATTATATGTTTATGATGATTAGAGATTATGTTTAAACAATAATCGTATGCTAATTACAGTTAATAGTAGTAAAATTTTTGTCAGTATATATATTTTCATATGTAGCTATGAAAGTATCAATTTTAGTGGCCAATTAGTGTGTGAAATTATAAATTGATGCTTGTATATGTTAGTTCAATGAGATACGAGCATAACGTAATTTGAATGGAGTGATTTGAACAAATAATGAATTCACAGTGATGGTTTTTGGGATGAATATCAAAAATGGAGTTTTATAGGAAAAACATGAAAATTGAGAAATTAAAATGGTTTTAGTTGTTGTTAAATTGTGTTAAGTGGCTGAATATGTTAGCAATCATGTTTATGATAGTTGTATATTTATTTTACGTGTTGTTATCACTGTTTAGTGGGTAAAATTTGTGTTTGTTGGGCTAAAGTCGGCTACTGTTCATTAGCCTTCTCTGCGTGTGTCTGAGCACCGACGCAGCTGCGCCGGTGCCAAGGCAAAAAATGGCGCAACTACCCCGGTTCCAGGCCTTTGTATGGCACAGCTGCGCCATACCCTGGTTTGAGATTCTGGCTTCTACTGTTGCTGCAGATTTGGCAAAGCATCATAACATTGTCTGAAATTATGTTAGCATGTTAAATGGGTAATGTTAAGGTTAACATAACATAGTGAATTGTGGTTAGTAGGTTCAAAGTTGCAAAAATGATTAGTAAATCAAGAACGTGTTATGTGATAATTTAGTATACATAATGAAAGTTAGACAAGTGTTGCGAAGTAAAACACTTAGAGTTTCTGAAATGTAAATGGTAATGAATATGTTATGGTATATTAGCATATATAATACGTATTGTGGTTCTAAAATTATTTGTAGGTGATCGTGAGTTTAATTTTATAGCTTACGCCCAAGGCAAGTTTCTAAACCCTATCTTTTTACATTGAGAAAGTTTTCTAACTCTACACTTTCATTGAGTTAGTTCTATTATTACATTATATAACTTTATTCTTTTGATTGAGCATGCTTTTTATCTTAACTGTTATTGAATAAGTCAATTGTTCCTAAAATTCATTCGAGCAAACTTTAACTCTTGTGTTTTTTGAAATTCTCATTTGATTGATTCATTCTAACTTGTTTATAGTTAAGCAAGTTTCTTAAGTTCTATTATTATATAATGAACGTAGTTTTTGAACTCTCGTCTCTATTATTGAACTGTTTTAATTCTTTCCATGAGTTAATACCATGTTGGGCAAGGTTTTAGTTTCCAGCTTGCTATCAGTTAATGTACGTTCAGTAATTTCATTTCTAATGTTATAAGACTCTAACCTTAGCTTATTTATTGTTCAAGCAAAGGTTTACCATTTTATTCATTTTGTTTAATACTTATGCTCTATAGTTATTTCAAGCATGAGTGTAATATGTATAATCAGTTCATTTATGATTCTCAATTTTTCTATGTTATGTTGTTATTAAATATCTGTTGTGATTATCAAACACTATTGATTCAACTAGTCCTCTAGTTGGTGTTTGTTAAACTTCAATTTTCCTTGAAAGTTTATCCAAACCAAACTTTCTTTAGTGCAGACTTGTACTCTAAATACTGGGATGAACAACCCTATTATTATTAGGGGATAATTTACGCGTAGCGTTAAAATGTTTGTGCACAATACGTTGTACGAAGGGCTGATCCCCCTAAGTACGAGGAGTCCTTATAGTCTTATGACTATTAAAGTTGGAGTTGAAAGATTACTCGCAACTGTGGACATAGTTCATGGTCTTATGACCCTCAGTTATATATATTCCATATTTTGGATTCCAGTTTTTGATTATTATTGTTGGAGTATTATTCATACTTGATGAGCTTATTCGTTGACAATTATTATTATTATTATTTCCTGTTGATTTATTGTTGAATCCAGTGAGCAATTGTTTTGCTCACTCTTGCATATTTATACACTCATTGCAGCTAAAGTTGAGAAGGTAGATGAGCCTTCAACTAGCAAAGGAAAGGGAAAGATGTACAAGTGATGCTGATTTGTACTTTTGTTTACTGTTATGGTCATAGACTTTTCAATAATGATGTAATGTAATAATTAAATTCTGCAATTGAATGGTGTTTAAAGGTTAGATAACCTGTGATGTTTTTGAATTAATGTTGTAACCCTATTTAAAGGGAGGATTATGGTCTAAATATTATTTTATCTGGGTAGATAGTATGAATGTTTGGAGAGTGAACACCAAATCTTGTGGGAATGAAGTACCTAGATTTGGGGGTGTTACAGGTTGGTATCAAAGCTTTTGGTTATGAACCTTAGGTGGAGAAAATCCTTAGGAAGTAACCTTTGAAAAGATAGTGATGATAAAACTCTTATCGAGTTGTTAAGGAAGATGTAATAAAATACTTATGTGCTTATGTGATTACAACTTATGTGCTCGTGAGTGTCGAGTAGTGATGATTAGAAATTAAAACTTAAAATTTGGTTGATAGGATGGCTAATGTAGGAGGATCCAGTTAGGCTAGAGAGGAGGAACCTTGAGATATTCAGGTGATTTGGGAACAACTACTCTCATAGGAAACAATTTCGTCGGTCACAGTAGTTGAGCAGGAAAGAGTACCTGATGAAGAGGATGCGATAGAGACGAATGAGGAGGACCCTGTTGAGCTGCCACAGTCAGGGGATGAGGAGGACGAGGAGGAGGAGATTCCACTTAACTCAATAGCTGCCTGTATGTACGACAAGGTGTATGACCGCAATGTGGGACTTCAGGATACCGTTGAGGAGTTGCAGGAGATAGTAGATGAACAACAGACCTCGATGGCACAGAAGGATGACGAGATCCTAGATCGAGAAACACGTCTGAGTAATGTCGAAGAAAAGCTGGTTTACACCGAAGAAGAGAATGCACGAATGACAGCGGAGATTACAGACCTGAAGAACAAGTTGAGGGAGGAATCTACTAAGAGGGCAAGAGCCGAAGATGCGTATGAGGAAGCTTATCAACTAGCCGGGATAGCAGGAAGAGACGCACAAGCAAAAAGGATGAAGATGGAGGAGATGAATAACGTATTCAACACTGTGATCAATCGAGCTCAAGATCGGGTCATGGGTTATCCTATTCAGTTCGAGACTTTGCCATCGTATGTGTTAGATCATCGAACAATGTTCCAGATTATGGAAGAAGAACGTCAAAAGGCTACGGAGTATCTTAGTAGGACATCGTAGCTGATATGTGGTTAGGAAGTAAATAAGTTGTAAATCTCGGGTACGATATAACCGTTGGAATAAATGATGATGATGTTGTCCTGCAACTGTTATAGTTCAGGAAAGTAATGTAAATAGCAGTGATGCTATTGTTTTGATGTTTTTAAAAGATGATGAATGAATAAAAGTTATTATTTTATTCAAAGTGTTATGTGTTATGTGATAATCTTTTATAATGTGCAATTTAAATATATAATACTTTAAAGGTTGAATAGAAACTAATGGGTGTATTTTAACAGAAAATGCCTCCAAGACGTCAACCACCACGACAGAGGACTACTGAGGAAAACAATAACAACAATGTGGAAGGAAAACCTGTTCAGCAGCTAGTGACACTACTGACAGGAGCGTTGCAGAATCAACCACATAACAAAGGTACAACGTTTAAGGATTTCAAGGCGGTTGGACCGCCTGAATTCTGTGGGTCCATGAATCCAGTCGAGGCACAGACCTGAATTATGGAGATAGAGAAGGTATTTGATGTCGATAGGGTAGGGGATGATCAGAAGGCTGCTTTCGCAATATTCATGTTGAAAGCAGAGGCTAGTTATTGGTGACAGGCCAATAAAACTCGTGAAGGGCCAGGGGTGATGACCTGGGATAGGTTTAAGGAATTGTTCTTCGAGACCTATTTCCTAGAGAGTTCGAAGAGTCAGTTAGAAGTGCAGTTTTTGGAACTGAAGCATGGAACGATGACGGTGTCTGAGTATGCCGCTAAATTTAACGAGTTGGAGAGGTTTGCGCCATATTAAGTCAGCACGGACGAACGCAAGGCGAAGAGGTTTGAACAAGGATTGAAGCCTTGGTTGTACAGTAGGGTCTCCTTGTTCCAGTTGAAAAGCCGTGATGGAGAAGGCAATTCTCGCTGAGAGTGGAGGCGAGGCTGTAACAAAACATAACCAAGAGCAGAGGAAGAAGAAGAGTGAAGGTGAAGTTAAGAATGGTGGAGGTAATAATGGTGGAAATGGCAACAACAATTTGAAGAGGAAGTGGAATGCGAATGGGGGAGCTGGAAATCAGTAAGGAAACCAGCAAAAGAAGAAGTTTGAAGCATGTGCTACGTGCGAAAAGTTCCACAAGGGTGTGTGCTTGATGGGGAAACGAGTATGCTTCAATTATGGCCAGGAGGGTCATATCGCCCCAAATTGCACTCAACCTAAGAAGAACGTTTGCTTCACGTGCGGGTCCAAGGATCACTTTGCTCGTGAATGCCCTAAGAAGAGATCTGGTGAGGCAAATGGAAGCAAGGGAAATGCTAGTGGAGGTGCGCTAACTATTGCTGGACCAACGTTAACAAATAAGCCTACAGCCAGAACCTTTAACATGACGGTGCAGGACGCGGTGCAATCAAAAGATGTCGTGTCAGGTATTATCCCAATCAATGATATAAATGCATATGTATTATTTGATTCGGGTGCTACTTGCTTATTTATATCTGATGATTTTGCTAAGAAGTTAGAAATACCTAGTGAAGAGTTGAATTTCCCTTTAAACATAGAAATTGTGAATAGGGAAGTGATTCTTGTTAGGTTCGTATACAAAAATTGTAGGGTGAATATCATGACAGTAGATTTAATTCCAATAAAACTTGGAGAGTTTGACGTGATTTTGGGAATGGATTGGCTATTCAATTATGGAGCGATAATTGACTGCCAAAAGAAGTGTGTAAACCTTATGACTCCGTCAAAGGTAGTTTTTCATGGTAGTAAATAGCCTAGACAAATGAAATGTCTGACGATGATGCAGGCTAAGAAGTTATTGAGTCAGGGCTGTGTAGGGAGTTTAGCTTACATAGTCGATACTCAAAAGGAGAAGGGTGTGAAATTGGAGGAAATACCAATGGTTAGGGAATTCGGGGATGTGTTTCCAGAAGATTTGCCAGGACTTCCACCTGACAAAGAAATCGAGTTCTTGATCGACTTAGTGCCAGGAACCGCTTCAATATCTAAGGCCCCATACAGAATGGCTCCGGTGGAAATGAAGGAACTAATGGTGCAACTGCAAGAACTACTGAATAAGAAGTACATTCAACCGAGTGTGTCACCATGGGGAGCACCGGTATTATTCGTGAAGAAGAAGGATGGGTCAATGCGTCTTTGCATTGATTATAGAGAATTAAACAAGGTCACTATTAAAAACAAATATCCATTACCAAGAATGGATGACTTGTTTGATCAATTGAAGGGTACTAGATATTTCTCAAAAATAGATTTGAGAAATGGGTATCACCAATTGAAAGTGAGGAGGAAGGATGTACCGAAGATGGCATTTCGAACTCGGTATGGGCATTACGAATTTTTAGTGATGTCATTTGGTTTGACAAACGCCCTTGCAGCATTCATAGATTTGATGAACAGGGTGTTTAAACCCTTTTTAGACAAGTTTGTGGTGGTATTTATCGATGATATTTTGGTGTACTCTAAAACTCAAGAGGAACACGTGGAACACTTACGTCTGATGTTGGAGACGTTAAGAAAAGAAAAGTTGTACGCAAAATTCTCTAAATGTGAATTTTGGCTGGAACGTGTACAATTTCTTGGTCATGTAATCGATAAGGATTGTATTTCAGTGGATCCATCAAAAGTCAAAGCTGTGATAAGTTAGGAATAACCAAGAAATCCATCAGAAGTGAGAAGTTTCTTGGGATTGGCATGCTATTATAGACGGTTTATCCAGGATTTTTTCAAGATTGCCACTCCGTTGACAAATTTGACAAGAAAATTTGTAAAATTTGTTTGGACGGAGAAGTGTGATGAAAGTTTTCAAGAACTGAAAAGGAAGTTAAGTGTGGCACCTGTGTTGTCGTTATCAGATAATACATGAAACTTTGTGGTGTATAGTGATACTTCACACAAAGGGTTGGGTTGTGTCCTTATGCAAAACGACAAGGTTATTGCGTATGCATCAAAGCAACTGAAAGACTACGAGAAAGGGTATCCAACTCATGATTTAGAGTTAGCGGCGGTGTAATAACCCGATATTTTTTTTCATTTAAATAAATAAGAAATTTTGCATATAATTTTTTATTATTATTTAATGATGAGAATATGTGTTAAGTAATGTGTATGATAAATGCAAATATATTTACTACCTGAAAAATTATAAATAATTTTAGAATAATTAATCATTACAAATTATATTCTTATAGTAATTAAATTTTTGTAGCAGAAATGTTTTTATTAATGAAAACATGATTTTTATATTATTTAAGTAATATATGAAATGTTTATTAGAATTATGATAATAAATATTTTATTATATGAATTTGTTCAGAATATTTAAGTTAATTGTTTTAACTTAAATCATCTTTGAAATCCAAACCCTAAATTTGGATTTTGATTAAGGTATGAGAATAATAATATAATATAAATTATATTTTGATTTTTCAGTATTATAAATATGTACTGTATATGTGTAGACTGATAATGGTTGGTCAATTATGGTAAATTATGTCATAACCCTTATATCATGTTGTTAAACCATAATTGTTAAACTCAGTTATGAGTTCAAGACTGGATAGTAATTGTGTTATATGTATTATACTGTGTATTATAGAATTTCTATAATTAGGAGAAACCCTAATTATTATTTGAAAACCCTAATTTGCTAAAAATTAGAAACTAATTATTATTCTAGTAAATTATAATGTTAATTAGGAAACCCTAATTGTCAATTTAGGAGCCCTAATAATATTAAGGAACCCTAATATTTAAACCCTATTTTTCTATTAAAAACCCTAATTTTAAATTAGTGTGTTTTAATTAATATTTTATTTCACTTTAATTTTAATTTTTCAAACCCTAGAAATTATTTGGGAAACTTTAAAATTTAAAATCTAGTGATTAAACCCTATATTCAAGTACCTTGGACAAGAATACCCTTAAGGTTATAAGCAAAATTACCATTTTACCCTTTTTTGTCCCATTTGGAGAATTATTGCTAGGAAATCTTGCCAAATCTTGCTAGACACCCTAGTTTAAGCTATGACCAGCTATAATTTCTAACAAAACAGATTCAATGCATCAGCCAAGGGCCTTGTATACAAGTTTATATAGAATTAAAGAGAGAGAAAGTGCATATTTAGCCTAAATTATTCACAACTTTCATCCTAGAACTTCTCTATCTAAAACTTCCAAATTTCATTGCCAATATCAGTCACCAATCAAGCCTCACTAACACCAATATCAAATCAGAAGCATAGAAATTAGATTTGCTCACTTAAAGGTATGAACCCTAAAAAGAAATCTGATCTTGATCTGCATGTTAGATGTTATAAATTATTTTTAAAATATGTTGTTTATGGTGTATAATGATGATCTGGGTTGATAGATGTTAGATCCATAACATCTATAGGCTCAGATCTAGAGTTTTTCAAAATCTGGAAATTTTTATTTTTGAGTCTGACAGTCAAATGTCAGTCCTCATAGATCCTTGTATGTTATGTGTTTTTTTTTGTTTAAGTGTTTGATACTGTAGTCTGAAATGTGGTCTTTAAACTGAATCTTGTATCAAAGTCAGAACATGAACAGATTGAAAGTTATTATTGGTCAAAGTTGATTGACCGAGCATGACTTACCTTTTCTGGGTAACCCAGAAACTGGTTTTCAGCGTCTGACAATGATCTGGAAGGCATAGATCTGTCAGTTGTTAAGTGTTATAATGATGTGTTTGTATCCAGTTTATAGCTTGTCATATATACTATATATTTGTGACTTTAGATCCTTTAAACAATCAACTAATCAAACGTAGTGCACGGTCAAACTTGACCATCCGATCATTACTTGCATTTCTGGGGAATTTCCATAAACATGAAGAATAACTTTCTGACATAGGTTGACCGGATTAGGTCTTTTAATTGTGATGTTGATTTACTAATTTGTTGTTATATTAATGTTCCTTGTCATGTATACTATAGATTTGAACCATTAAACGACATAAATCATGAACAGAACATAAAAGAAATCGAGCATGAAAGTGATAGGTTGAACTGCTGGGTTTCTGGGAAAACCCAGAAACGTTCTGACAAGATTTTGTTGAGCCCGGATCTTTTTGATTAATTATTGTTAGACTTGTAAATGGCTTGAATCATGTTCTCTGTTGGTTACATTAGACAGCTCGACCTTCAGAAGACATTTACATTGAACATATTTCATGATAGAGGGCCATCAAAAGCGTTGACCGGCTACGACTTTATTTTCTGGGCAGCCCAGAAACGTCAAGAACAACTCTGACAGCTTGTTCTTGAGCTTAGATCTTGTAGATGATGTATGTTTTGACCATGTTTGTTGTTAGATTGTGTAGTATTACATCAGTACTATAATATCTAACCATTTACTAGACGAGAAACACATTACACAAGGAATGATTGAAGGTCAAAGTAGCTCACTCGATCACTGACTTTGAATGTCTGGGTTTCTCAAGAACACCTAAGGCGACAGATTCTGTCGCCAAAGAGCTTTAGCGACAGACTTAGTAAAATTAATTAATTTAATTTCTAAAAATTATTTAAAAATAGTAAATAAATTCCAAAAATTACAAAAATAGTTTTAAAAATTATTTTAAGTTATAAAAATTAACTTTTAATAATTTGACATATTTTTCATAAATATTAGTATTTATTTGGATATTATTGGTATTTAAATTATTTAATCAATGCATTAAATAAATTAATTAAAAATTATTTTATTATATTAAAAATTATTTTAAATAATAATAAGGTATTTAATAATATTTTAAGTTATAAAACATAACTTTTAATATTTTTAGATAAGTTTCATTATTTATTAAATATTAATGATATTAGATTTATTTAGTAATTATATTAAATAAATTAATTAAAAATGATTTTAATATTATAAAAATTATTTTAAATGAAAATAAATAGTTTAATAATATTTTAAGTTATAAAATATAACTTTTGATATTTAAAGGTAAATTTCATTAATAATTAAATATTAATGATATTAGCTTTATTTAATAATTATATTAAATAAATAGTTTAAAAATGGTTTTATTAATTTAAAAATCATTTAAAAAGAAAATAAATGAATTAAAAATATTTTAAGTTAAAATAAATGGCTTTAAATATTTTGATAAATAATAAATTAATATTCTAATATTAATGGTAATTATTTAAAAATGATTTTAAATGTTTTAAAAATCATTTAAGGGTAATATTAATACTTTAAAAATATTTTGAGTTATTATGAATAACTTTAATATTTTGACAATAGTTTCATTAATAGTTTAATATTAATTAAATATTAATAATAATAGAATTAGTTAATAATTAAATCATTTTATAATGATTTCGATATTTGAAAAATCATGATAAAGTATAATAATTGTTAAAAAACTATTATAAGGCTTTGAAAAATAATATGACTGATATTTAAAATATCTAAGCGAATATTGAACTACAGGACATAGTCTTAGACTCGATAAATACCAGATAAAGCCGTCGGTACACAGAAATATTTCAGAAATTGATCTAGACTTAGGTAATTTGACTAGATATGTGTCTGTTTGTGACCCAATGACTGTTAAACTTAAATAACAATGTGATTAGATTTTGTGCTGACTGCAATAGGCAGTGTTATGTGTTACGATATGTTATTCTAACCAGTAAAATGATCTTATTACTGATAGGTTGTTATACAAAAGATATGATCTAAGTTGCGTATTGTAAGCAGCAGGCCAGACAAGTATCTTACCTTTGTATTTTTTTTATGCAGTGGACATGAGTAAGAATGTTTCAGAATTATATTATTACTGTACATGTTATTAACCATATTGTTATATATATTATATACGCTCATTGATTATCAACATGTTAGTATATGGTAATTCAGATATATATTATGTTCGTTAATTTCTCTAAATGGTTATACAAGTTTCCCCACTTGGATAATCATTGTATTTAATCACATGTTGATACACCTTTGTTAATTACCCGTGTATATATATATATATATATATATATATATATATATATATATGTTGAATTATAGATTATTGTTGAACAAGATAAAACCTTTGGTTTGGAACCCCGACAAGTATGAACATTCTGTACACGGGAAAACTTTTTATGCACCCAAGGTGGACAGAGTGAACGATAACATCGTTCTTGCATGTAGTATTGATCAATACAGGGCATAATGGGCTGATCACACCCTGTGCCTGTAAGTTGTGACGGTTTGTAGATAAATTTTTGTTTAACCTTTTCGAAAATAGAAAATAATATTTACAGTATTTCACCTTAACCCTATTTATAGTCATTACATAATTTCAAAAATTTGATAGAGAGTTGTTATGTTATTATTATCAGTTCAGATTACTTCACAACTATTGATTCGTTGTAGAAGTGTTATTCAAAGAAAATATTTAATTTTTTTAGCTAATATTTATTGTTGCTATTACTTGCTGGATACCCAAATGCTCATTCTTATTTTAAATTTAAATGTTTTCAGTTATGTATGATCAACCCGAAGGCTCAGGCAAGAACAAGGGGAAAGGAAAGCTGTTCGAATGAATTTTGCAATATTCTATGTAATAGTTAAAGTTATTATGACAATGATACTTATTATCTATGATGTAATGAATGTTTAAAGGTCTCGTACCTGGGAATAGACTTTGTTGCATATGTAAATTAAGTTTGTTATCTATATTATTGTTATTATTATTGTATTATTCTGCACATAGAAATGGTATCGTGAAGCACTGAGTTCGGTTTTCAAGTACCTGAATTTGGGGGCATCACAGGTTGGTATCAAAGCTTTAGGGTTAGAAACCTTAGGTGGGATCGACCTTAGGCTATAACCTTAGGACAGAGGGAAATGTTGAAAATATAAATAACTCATATAGAGTTTAAAAGGAGATGAATTGAATAAATTCATCGTTAAACAAAATAAAAGATAACTTTAATAAAACTATTATTTGTTATGTGTATATACTATATGCTAATCAGGATAATTTATATGTGTAGATGTCTGGTGAAAAAGGCTTGTTATATGCTTATAGCATGAAGGAGGATCAAATCCATACACCCGAGCTAATATCGAAGCCAATAGCTGAAATAGAGGCTCACAATGAAACCAACTCGAATGAGGTGGTGGTATTGGAAAACGTAGTACCAAATCCAGAGATGGTGGAGCTGACAGATAGTGATTCGAACACTAAAGTTGAAGCTGATCAAGTATTAACGGAGGTGCAGAATCTGAGGAACAAGATTTCTTCTCTGGAAAAGCTGTGGGAAATAGAAAAGCTACTAAATAGTCAGTTGTGAAAAGCCTTACTAGAAACAATGGAAGAACAAGATAAGCTTAAAATCCAAATTGATCAGATGGGAGCCACAAGCAACATATCATGTGCAAATCCAAGAAATAAGGGAAAGAGAAAAATAGAAGACCACAACGTAGGAAAATCTGATAAGAAGAAAGGGAAAAGAATATGTTACATTTGCGACTATGAGGGACATACCACTCTGTATTGTCCTGACTATAAACCAGGTGCATGTTTTTTCTATGGGATAGAAGGTCATCAGGCGAAAGGTTGTCCAAGAAAAAGGCGTAGTAAATAGGTAGTATAGGTTCTGTTGTGTAGGTCTGTTTAATATAATAGATATGCTAAGTATGTCTGTGTAATGTAATGTTCCTAACTTTTGTATTAGTCAAGGCTATAAATCCCAACTTTTGTGGTCACAAAGGGATAACAGTATGTGCTGCGTTGTGTAAAGTACTTGGAATTAATAAATATGAATATATGTTTGATTAATGGAATAAGTTTTGTATAAAACATAGTGTTACATGTTAAACTTATACAATAAGGTTTAGAATGTAAGTTAAATGTATGATTTTATGTAATTAGATAATGCCGCCAAGATGTCGAACACGAAATCAAAGGGTAGAAGAATCTGTCAACAACGCCGAGGGACAACAGCAAGACCCGATGCAAAACTTTGCGAACATGGTAGCTCATGCTATGCAGCAGGGAATACCAGTCGCAGGGAATTAGCCAGACAATCGCTTGGCAAAATTTAAAGACTTTAAGGCAGTAGGAGCACCAGAATTTAGGGGATCAGCTGACCCTATAGAAGCCCAGACATGGGTTAACGAGATAGAAAAGGCATTCATAATTGCTAGAGTAGATGAGGGGCAAAAGACCACTTTTGCCACTTATATGATGAAGGGGAGGCTAACTTTTGGTGGGAGGCAAATCAAACTAGGGCTGGAGAAGGAGTAGTTACTTGGGCTAGGTTTAAGACTTTGTTTTTCGAAAACTACCTCTCAGCTATCATGCAGGCTAGGATAGAGGTGAAATTTCTGAAGTTAAAGCAGGATAACATGACTGTTGCGGAGTATGCCGCAAAGTTTATTGAATTGGCTAAGTTCGCTCCACATCAAGTGGATATGGAGGCTAGGAAGGCAAGGAGGTTTGAGCTGGGCTTAAAACCCTAGCTCTGTAACAAGGTGGCAGTGTTGCAAATCAATACTTTTGCAGCACTCATGGAAAAGACTATTAAAGCCGAGGAAGGGAGTGAGGCCATGAGCCTCTACAACAAGGAGAAGAAGAAAAAAGGCAAGGCAGGAGGAGCTGTGAAGGTGGAAGGTAATAGTTGAAATAAGGGTGAGAAAAGAAAAGAAAATTATTTCGGGAATGTTCAGGTGAAGCAGGAAGGTGTGAAGAAACAGACTGTGCAGTGTAAGAATTGCGGGAAGAATCACTCTGGTGAGTGTGTGAAGGGTAAGTTTGTGTGTTACAAGTGCGGGCAGAAAGGCCATGTTTCTCCCAACTGCCCCAACCCAAGGATGAACAGTGGGTGTTTTCTATGTGGATCGAGTGAGCATAAGTTGAAGGATTGTCCAAAGAGGAGAATGGAGGCGGGTAGTGTAACCACGAAAAAAGGCAGCGAGACTCTGGCGATCACAGGACCGACTTCAACCAACAAACCACCAAAAGCAACCGCGAGAGTTTTTAACATGACGGTCCAAGATACTGTGGTAGCTGGGAATGGAACTCCAGGTATTATTCGAATAATTTTTATTTTCGTATATATATGATTTTCCTTTATATAGCAAATTATGTTATAAAGAAATTTTGAAGGAGGAATTTGAGTTCTTTTAGAAATCAAAGACAAGCTTTATGTTGAATAGTTAAAGATCAGTTCGATCAAATAAGATCGAGATCTATTTGCAATAATTGCATAGGCTACGTACCCTTGTATGAATGAGTTTTAAAATGGTGATTCTGGGGACGAAATCCTTATAAGGGAGGGTGAATGTAATAACCCGATATTTTTTTTTCATTTAAATAAATAAAAAATTTTGCATATAATTTTTTTTTATTATTTAATGATGAGAATATGTCTTAAGTAATGTGTATGATAAATGCAAATATATTTACTACCTGAAAAATTATAATAATTTTAGAATTATTAATTATTACAAATTATATTCTTATAGTAATTAAATTTTTGTAGCAGAAATGTTTTTATTAATGAAAACATGATTTTTATATTATTTAAATAATATATGAAATGATTATTAGAATTATGATAATAAATATTTTATTATATGAATTTGTTCAGAATATTTAAGTTAATTATTTTAACTTAAATCAGATATGGAATCTAAACCCTAAATTTAGATTTTGATTAAGGTATGAGAATAATAATATAATATAAATTATATTTTAATTTTTCAGTGCTATAAATATGTACTGTATATGTGTAGACTGATAATGGTTGGTCAATTATGATAAATTATGTCATAACCCTTATATCATGTCGTTAAACCCTAATTGTTAAACTCAGTTATGAGTTCAAGACTGGGTAGTAATTGTGTTATATGTATGATACTGTGTATTATAGAATTTCTATAATTAGGAGAAACCCTAATTATTATTTGAAAACCCTAATTTGCTAAAAATTAGAAGCCTTAATTATTATTCTAGTAAATTATAATGTTAATTAGGAAACCCTAATTGTTAATTTAGGAGCCCTAATAATATTAAGGAACCCTAATATTTAAACCCTATTTTTCTATTAAAAATCCTAATTTTAAATTAGTGTGTTTTAATTAATATTTTATTTCACTTTAATTTTAATTTTTCAAACCCTAGAAATTATTTGGGAAACTTTAAAATTTAAAATCTAGTGATTAAACCCTATATTCAAGTACCTTGGACAAGAATACCCTTAAGGTTATAAGCAAAATTATCATTTTACCCTTTTTTGTCCCATTTGGAGAATTATTGCTAGAAAATCTTGCCAAATCTTGCTAGACACCCTAGTTTAAGCTATGATCAGCTATAATTTCCAACAAAACAGATTCAATGCATCAGCCAAGGGCCTTGTATACAAGTTTATATAGAATTTAAGAGAGAGAAAGTGCATATTTAGCCTAAATTATTCACAACTTTCATCCTAGAACTTCTCTATCTAAAACCTTCAAATTTCATTGCCAATATCAGTCACCAATCAAGCCTCACTAACACCAATATCAAATCAGAAGCATAGAAATTAGATTTGCTCACTTAAAGGTATGAACCCTAAAAAGAAATCTGATCTTGATCTGCATGTTAGATGTTATAAATTATTTTTAAAATATGTTGTTTATGGTGTATAATGATGATCTGGGTTGATAGATGTTAGATCCATAACATCTATAGGCTCAGATCTAGAGTTTTTCAAAATCTGGAAATTTTTATTTTTGAGTCTGACAGTCAAATGTCAGTCCTCATAGATCCTTGTATGTTATGTGTTTTTTTGGTTTAAGTGTTTGATACTGTAGTCTGAAATGTGGTCTTTAAACTGGATCTTGTATCAAAGTCAGAACATGAACAGATTGAAAGTTATTATTGGTTAAAGTCGATTGACCGACCATGACTTTCCTTTTCTAGGTAACCCAGAAACTGGTTTTCAGCGTCTGACAATGTTTTGGAAGGCATAGATCTGTCAGTTATTAAGTGTTATAATGATGTGTTTGTATCCAGTTTATAGCTTGTCATATATACTATATATTTGTGACTTTAGATCCTTTAAACAATCAACTAATCAAACGTAGTGGACGGTCAAACTTGACCATCCGATCATGACTTGCATTTCTGGGGAATTTCCAGAAACATGAAGAATAGCTTTCTGACATAGGTTGACCGGATTAGATCTTATAACTGTGATGTTGATTTACTAATTTGTTGTTATATTAATGTTCCTTGTCATGTATACTATAGATTTGAACCATTAAACGACATAAATCATGAACAGAACATAAAAGAAATCGAGCATGAAAGTGATAGGTTGAACTGCTGGGTTTCTGGGAAAACCCAGAAATGTTCTGACAAGAATTTGTTGAGCCCTGATCTTTTTGATTAATTATTGTTAGACTTGTAAATGGCTTGAATCATGTTCTCTGTTGGTTACTTTAGACAGCTCGACGTTCAGAACACATTTACCTTGAACAGATTTCATGATAGAGGGCCATCAAAAGCGTTGACCGGCTATGACTTTATTTTCTTGGCAGCCCAGAAACGTCAAGAACAGCTCTGACAGCTTGTTCTTGAGCTTAGATCTTGTAGATGATGTATGTTTTGACCATGTTTGTTGTTAGATTGTGTAGTATTACATCAGTACTATAATATCTAACCATTTACTATACCAGAAACACATTACACAAGGAATGATTGAAGGTCAAAGTAGCTCATACGATCATTGACTTTGAATGTCTGGGTTTCTTAAGAACACCTAAGGCGACAGATTCTGTCGCCAAAGAGCTTTAGCGACAGACTTAGTAAAATTAATTAATTTAATTTTTAAAAATCATTTAAAAATAGTAAATAAATTCTAAAAATTACAAAAATAGTTTTAAAAATTATTTTAAGTTATAAAAATTAACTTTTAATAATTTGACATATTTTTCTTAAATATTAATATTTATTTGGATATTATTGGTATTTAAATTATTTAATCAATGCATTAAATAAATTAATTAAAAATAATTTTATTGTATTAAAAATAGTTTTAAATAATAATAAGGTATTTAATAATATTTTAAGTTATAAAACATAACTTTTAAAATTTTAAGATAACTTTCATTAATTATTAAATAATAATGATATTAGATTTATTTAGTAATTATATTAAATAAATTAATTAAAAATGATTTTAATATTATAAAAATTATTTTAAATGAAAATAAATAGTTTAATAATATTTTAAGTTTTAAAATATAACTTTTGATATTTAAAGGTAAATTTCATTAATAATTAAATATTAATGATATTAGTTTTATTTAATAATTATATTAAATAAATAGTTTAAAAATAGTTTTATTAATTTAAAAATCATTTAAAAAGGAAATAAATGAATTAAAAATATTTTAAGTTATAATAAATGACTTTTAATATTTTGATAAATAATAAATTAATATTCTAATATTAATGGTAATTATTCAAAAATAATTTTAAATGTTTTAAAAATCATTTAAGGGTAATATTAATACTTTAAAAATATTTTGAGTTATTATGAATAACTTTAATATTTTGACAATAGTTTCATTAATAGTTTAATATTAATTAAATATTAATGATAATAGAATTAGTTAATAATTAAATCATTTAATAATGATTTCGATGTTTGAAAAATCATGATAAAGTATAATAATTGTTAATAAAATTATTATAAGGCTTTGAAAAATAGTATGACCGATATTTAAAATATCTAAGCGAATATTGAACTACAGGTTAAAGTCTTAGACTCGGTAAATACCCGATAAAGCCGTCGGTACACATAAATATTTCTGAAATTTATCTAGACTTAGGTAATTTGACTAGATATGTGTCTGTTTGTGATCCAATGACTGTTAAACTTAAGTAACAATGTGATTAGGTTATGTGCTGACTGCAATAGGCAGTGTTATGTGTTACGATATGTTATTCTAATCAGTAAAATGATCTTATTATTGATAGATTGTTATACAAAAGATAGGATCTAAGTTACGTATTGTAAGTAGCAGGCCAGACAAGTATCTTACCTTAGTATTTTCTTTATACAATGGACATGAGTAAGAATGTTTCAGAATTATATTATTACTATACATGTTATTAACCCTATTGTTATATATATTATATAAGCTCATTGATTATCAACATGTTAGTATATGGTAATTCAGATATATATTATGTTCGTTAATTTCTATAAATAGTTATACAAGTGTCCCCACTTGAATAATCATTGTATTTAATCACATATTGATACACCTTTGTTAATTACCCGTATATATATATATATATATATATATATATATATATATATATATATATATATATATATATATATATATATGTTGAATTATATATTATTGTTGAATAAGATAAAACCTTTGGTTTGGAACCCCGACAAGTATGAACATCCCGTACACGGGAAAACTTTTTATGCACCCAAGGTGGATAGAGTGAACGATAACATCGTTCTTGCATGTAGTATTGATCAATACAGGGCATAACGGGCTGATCACCCCCCGTGCCCGTAAGTTATGACGGTTTGCAGATGAATTTCTGTTTAACCTTTTCGAAAATAGAAAACAATATTCATAGTATGTCACCTTAACCCTATTTATAGTCATTACGTAATTTCAAAAATTTGATAGAGAGTTGTTAAGTTATTATTATCGGTTCAGATTACTTCATAATTGTTGATTCGTTGTAGAAGTGTTATTCAAAGAAAATATTTAATTCTTTCAGCTAATATTTATTGTTGCTATTACTTGTTGGGCACCCAAATGCTCATTCTTGCTTTAAATTTAAATGTTTTCAGTTAAGTATAATCAACCCGATGGCTCAGGCAAGAACAAGGGGAAAGGAAAGCTGTTCGAATGAATTTTATAATATTCTATGTAATAGTTAAAGTTATTAAGACAATGATACTTAATATCTATGATGTAATAAATGTTTAAAGGTCTCATACCTGGGAATAGACTTTTCTGCATATGTTAATTAAGTTTGTTATCTATATTATTGTTATTATTATTGTATTATTCCGCACATAGAAATGGTATCGTGAAGCACTGAGTTCGGGTTCCAAGTACCCGAATTTGGGGGCGACACAGGTGGTTGTATTTGTATTGAAGATATGGAGACACTATCTCTATGGAGAAAAATGTGAGATCTACACAGACCATAAAAGTCTGAAGTATGTTTTCACACAGAAAAACCTGAACATGCGGGAAAGGAGATGGATGGAATTGATAAAGGATTACGATTGTGAGATCTTTTATCATCCGGGCAAAGCTAACGTGGTTACAGATGTCTTGAGTAGGAAAGAGAGAGAAAAGTTGATGTTGTTAACTAATAAGGAGGAGCTCATTTTAGCAATGACAAGGCTAGAGCTAGAAATCAAATTTCTAGAAGAATACGGTGAAACATTATTCCAGATAGAAGCTGGTCCAAATGTATTGGACAAAGTAAAGAACGCACAACTACAGGATGAAGAATGCAAGAAAATAAAGGAAAGTGTGGCCGAGAGTAAAGAAGTGAAGTATAAGGTCGATATTGAGGGAATGCTAAGATTCGAGGGACGAATTTGGATTCCAGCAGTACAAGATGTTAAAGAAGACATCTCGACGAAAGCTCATAGCTCAAGATATTCGATTCATCCAGGAAGTACGAAAATATATCAAGATTTGCGGTGTCATTTTTGGTGGCCGAACATGAAAAGAGATGTTGTAGAGTGCGTTGCAAAATGCTTGACATGTCAGAAAGTGAAGGTCGAGCATCAACGACCAAGCGGATTACTTTAACCATTGGAAATATCAGAATGGAAGTGGGAGCATATCACAATGGATTTTGTGGTAGGTCTTCCAACGACTCAGAAAGGATACAATGCGATATGGGTGATAGTGGACAGATTGACGAAATCTGCACACGTTTTGCCAATAAAGATTAGATTTAATCTTGATCAGCTGGCGAAGCTATACGTTAAGGAGATCGTCTCAAGACATGGAGTTCCAGTGTCAATTGTATCAGACAGAGATCCAAGGTTCACATCAAATTTCTAGAAGAGACTACAAGAATGCATGGGAACGTAACTGAAGATGAGCACCGCATATCATCCGCAAACTGATGGGCAAAGTGAACGGACAATCCAGACGCTAGAAGATATGCTTAGAGCGTGCATCATAGATTTCAAAGAAAACTGGGATGATCATCTACCATTGGTGGAATTTGCATACAACAACAGTTACCACGCAAGCATTGGTATGTCGCTGTACGAGGCGTTATACGGCAGAAAGTGCAGAACTCGACTATGCTGGGATGAAGTTGGTGAGTGTCAATTGTTAGGCCCGGAACTGGTATAGCAGACCGCTGAAGTTATCAAACTCATCAGAGCAAGACTGGTAGCTGCTCAAGATCAACAGAAAAAGTATGTTGATCAACACCGGCAGAATCGTGAATTTGAAGCAGGAAGTTTCGTGTTCCTGAAAGTTTCTCCTTAGAAGGGGAAAATTTATTTTGGTAAACAAGGAAAGCTCAGCCCAAGATTTATTGGACCTTTCAAAATTTTGCGATGAGTGGGAGAAGTAGCTTACGAGGTAGCTTTACCTCCAGAATTAGAGCATGTGCACAATGTTTTTCATGTGTCGGTGTTGCGACCGTATAAACCTTATTGTAAGCATGTGATTGAGTATGAACCGTTGCAGTTTAGTAAAGATTTATCTTACGAAGAGATTCCTATCCAGATAGTCGACAGGAAAGAACAAGTGCTCAGGAATAAAGTGATACCTTCCGTGAAGGTAATATGGACGAACCACAATATCGAAGAGGCTACGTGGGAACTCGAAGCTGATATGATGAAAAATTATCCTGAGTTATTTATTTAGTCTGTGTCTTCGATTCTAGAGATGGAATCTTTGTAAGCAGGGGAGAATGTGACGATTTGATTGTTTGAATTATGATTCTGGAGACAGAATCCTTGTAAGGAGTGAAGGATGTAACGATCTAAAATTTCAAATTATAATATTAAATATTTATCGAATAATATAAATATTTATTTGATGTGTTTATTGTTGACTTGATGAAATAAATATTTTATTGATGTGATGGTTGTTAGTAAATATTTATGAATCTAAATTTAATAGAGAATTTTTCTAAATTAAATTAATTTATAATTTAGAGAGCGGTAGAAATAACATGAGATGTTATATTATTGTTTTGATTTAATAATTTAGATGGTATATTAAATTATTAAAAAAATTATAATAGAATTATAATTTTGTGATATTTGCTAAAATGCTATATTTAATTAAAATATAGTATGTGATTATAATTATAAACTAAAGTGTTTATTAAAATAAATTAAAAAGAGTTTAATTTAGTTTTTACCAAACAAGGCTTAAATATTTTAATTCTTTAAAATTAAATGGTTTTGCCAAACAAGCTTTATAGCTTTTGATATTTAAAGAAAACAAATAAAATAAATTAAAATAATAAAATATATTTATGTTATATACGTTAGTAATTGATTTTGCAATTAGTAGTGTTATTAAGGGTTATCAGTTTTATTCTTGCGCTTGAATATAAGTTGATTTTCTTATTACGCATTTTATTTTCCAAGTTTGAAAGTACTAAGTTTTGTGAGAGCTTCAGAGAAAATTGAGAGAGAGTCTTAAGAATTTTCACAGCAAATTCCAGTGATTAGCAGCATTTGTATTAGAAATTGAAGGTATGTTCACAACCTTAGTGTTATATATATATATATATATATATATATATATATATATATATATATATATATATATATATGTGTGTGTGTGTGTGTGTGTGTGCATGTATGTATGAGGCTACGACAAACTTTTATATAATCTGTAAATTTCAAATTGTTAAATTATTGCTATACAATGGGATTACTTGTGATTATATATTTATGATGATTAGAGATTATGTCTAAACAATAATCGTATGCTAATTACAATTAATAATAGTAAAAATTTTGTCAGTATATATGTTTTCATATGTAGCTATGTAAGTATCAATTTTAGTGGCCAATTAGTGTGTGAAATTATAAATTGATGCTTATATATATTTGTTCAATGAGATACGAGCATAACGTAATTTGAATGGAGTGATTTGAACAAATAATGAATTCACAGTGATAGTTTTTGGGATGAATATCAAAAATGGAGTTTTATAGGAAAAACATGAAAATTAAGAAATTAAAATGGTTTTAGTTGTTAAATTGTGCTAAGTGGCTGAATATGTTAGCAATCAAGTTTATAATAGTTGTATATTTATTTTATGTGTTGTTATCACTGTTTGGTGGGTGAAATTTGTGTTTGTTGGGCTAAAGTCGGCTACTATTCATTAGCCTTCTCTGCGTCTGTTTGAGCACCGGCGCAGCTGCGCCGGTGCCAAGGCAAAAAATGGCGCAGCTGCACCGGTCCTAGGCCTTTGTATGATGCAGCAACGCCATACACTAGTTTGAGATTCTGGCTTCTGTTGTTGCTGTAGATTTGGGAAAGCATCATAACATGGTCTGAAATTATGTTAGCATATTAAATGGGTAATGTTAAGGTTAACATAACATAGTGAATTGTGGTTAGTAGGTTCAAAGTTGCAAAAATGATTAGTAAATCAAGAACGTGTTATGTGATAATTTAGTATACATAATGAAAGTTAGACAAGTGTTGCGAAGTAAAACACTTAGAGTTTCTGAAATGTAAATGGTAATGAATATGTTATGGTATATTAGCATATATAATAGGTATTGTGGTTCTAAAATTATTTGTAGGTGATCGTGAGTTTAATTTTATAGCTTACGCCCAAGGCAAGTTTCTAAACCCTATCTTTTTACATTGAGAAAGTTTTCTAACTCTACACTTTCATTGAGTTAGTTCTATTATTACATTATATAACTTTATTCTTTTGATTGAGCATGCTTTTTATCTTAACTGTTATTGAATAAGTCAATTGTTCCTAAAATTCATTCGAGCAAACTTTAACTCTTGTGTTTTTTGAAATTCTCATTTGATTGATTAATTCTAACTTGTTTATAGTTAAGCAAGTTTCTTAAGTTCTATTATTGTATAATGAACTTAGTTTTTGAACTCTCGTCTCTATTATTGAACTGTTTTAATTCTTTGCATGAGTTAATACCATGTTGGGCAAGTTTTTAGTTTCCAGCTTGCTATCAGTTAATGTACGTTCAGTAATTTCATTTCTAATGTTATAAGACTCTAACCTTAGCTTATTTATTGTTCAAGCAAAGGTTTATCATTTTATTCATTTTGTTGAATACTTATGCTTTATAGTTATTTTAAGCATGAGTTTAATATGTATAATCAGTTCATTTATAATTCTTAATTGTTCTATGTTATGTTGTTATTAAACATCTGTTGTGATTATCAAACACTATTGATTCAACTAGTCCTCTAGTTGATGTTTGTTAAACTTCAATTTCCCTTGAAAGCTTATCCAAACCAAACTTTCTTTGGTGCGAACTTGTACTCTAGATACTGGGATGAACAACCCTATTATTATTAGGGGATAATTTACGCGTAGCGTTAAAATGTTTGTGAACAATACATTGTACGAAGGGCTCATCCCCCTAAGTACGAGGAGTTCTTATAGTCTTATGACTATTAAAGTTGGAGTTGAAAGATTACTCGCAACTATGGACATAGTTCATAGTCTTATGACCCTCAGTTATATATTCCATATTTTGGATTCCAGTTTTTGATTATCATTGTTGGAGTATTATTCTGACTTGATGAGCCTATTCGTTGGCAATTATTATTATTATTTCCTGTTGATTTATTGTTGAATCCAGTGAGCAATTGTTTTGCTCACTCTTGCAAATTTATACACTCATTGCAGCTAAAGTTGAGAAGGTAGATGAGCCTTCAACTAGCAAAGGAAAGGGAAAGATGTACAAGTGATGCTGATTTGTACTTTTGTTTACTGTTATGGTCATAGAATTTTCAATAATGATGTAATGTAATAATTAAATTCCGCAATTGAATGATGTTTAAAGGTTAGATAACCTGAGAAGTTTTTGAATTAATGTTGTAACCCTATTTAAAGGGAGGATTATGGTTTAAATATTATTTTATCTGGGTAGATAGTATTAATGTTTGGAGAGTGAATACCAAATCTTGTGAGAATGAAGTACCTAGATTTAGGGGTGTCACATTTTGGATGTAGTACTTTGCCTATGTACTATGTCTATTCAATTGTACATTGTTATTATCAAATCCTTGACTTAAATATCATTGTTCAATCCTATACTATTGTGTTGAACTTTCAAATAGCAAGCAAACTCTTATTGATTTGACTAATCTATAATTGAATAGCGTTCTAAAATTCTAGAACCACTGGTAAGCTAGTTCTAAACTATACCTTCTTAGTGCAAAAATTCTAAAGTCAAACTGAGATGAACAACCCTAATATAGGGGACTTTGTATGTGTTAGCGTTTAGATGTTTGTGCACAATACATGGTACAAATGGTTGATCCCCCTAAGTACGTAAGGAAGGGTCTGTATAGTCTAAATAACTGTTAAGGTTGAGGTAATAATACCTAATTACAAGGGACATTATTCATGGTCTTAAGACCCTCAAATATAAATCTTGAACTGTTCTCTATTTTTAATTCGCAGAACGAGATCCCTATTGTACAGTAACCATTGTTTTATCTTATGTTGTTATTATTATTATTCTTTATATTAGTGAGCAATTGTTTGCTCACTCTTGCAATTAACACTGCAGCTAAAGTTGAGAAAATCGATGAGCCATCTTCTAGCAAAGGAAAGGGCAAGATGTTCAAGTGATAAAAACTTACTTACTTAACTAAAATCATGTTATAAGACTTATGTTATTTTGTGATATATTCCGAAGACTTATATAATATTTAAGGTTAGATTACCTGGGAATGTTTTTAGTGGATGTTACCCTTTAATGGGAAGATTATTGTTTAAGTTATTTAAGTTATGTCTTTATCCTTTATTATGGGTAGTTAGATATAATTATTTTTGGTTAGTGAGTACCAAATTATGTGAGAATGAAGTACCCGGATTAAAACATGTTATAAGACATAATAACATATTGAAATCACAACGTTGAAACCAAAAGTTATGAGTTAATAATTTTGAGGGTTTGGAATGTGATGTTATTAGAATTGGTGTTGTTCTATAACCACCATGTTGGATACTATAATATAATTGAGAATTCAGTTTCATGTTAAGTGAATGAATATGACAATGAAGTTAATATTAATATAACTAATTGGTGTTGTGGTCCTAATTACACCATTCTATAACTTCATTCTCTTTGTAATGAATACAAGTTTCATAATTATGTTTATCTTTTGTTGTCAGGAAAGTTTTCTAATTCATTATTATGCAAGCTTCTAAATATTATATTATAGTTAAGCAAGCTTATTGATTCCATCGTGTTTACGTTAATACAAGCTCTTATATTCTAATTCTTTACATTGATCGAGTTTTACAATCCAAACTCTTTTGGATGTAGTACTTTTCCTATGTACTATGTCTATTCAATTGTACATTGTTATTATCAAATCCTTGACGTAAATATCATTGTTCAATCCTATACTATTGTGTTAAACTTTCAAATAGGAAGCAAACTCTTATTGATTGGACTAATCTATAATTGAATAGCGTTCTAAAATTCTAGAACCACTGATAAGCTAGTTCCAAACTAAACCTTCTTTAGTGTGGAAATTCTAAAGTCAAACTGAGATGAACAACCCTAATATAGGGGACTTTGTATGTGTTAGCGTTTAGATGCTTGTGCACAATACATGGTACAAAGGGCTGGTCCGCCTAAGTACGTAAGGAAGGGTCTGTATAGTCTAAATGACTATTAAGGTTGAGGTAATAATACCTAATTACCAGGGACATAGTTCCTGGTCTTAAGACCCTTAGATATAAATCTTGAACTGTTCTCTATTCTTGATTCGTAGAACGAGATCCCTATTATCTAGTAACCATTGTTTTATCTCATGTTGTTATTATTATTATTCTTTATATTAGTGAGAAATTGTTTGCTAACTCTTGCAATTAACACTGCAGCTAAAGTTGAGAAAATCGATGAGCCATTTTCTAGAAAAGGAAAGGGCAAGATGTTCAGGTGATGAAGACTTATTTACTTAACTGAAATTAGGTTATAAGACTTATGTTATTTTGTGATATATTCCGCAGACTTATGTAATAATTAAGGTTAGATTATGTGGGAATGTTTTTAAGTGGATGTAACCCTTTAATGGGAAGATTATTGTTTAAGTTATTTAAGTTTTGTCTTTATCCTTTTTTATGGGTAGTTAGATATAATTATTTTTGGTTAGTGAGTACCAAATTATGTGGGAATGAAGTACCCGGATTAAAACATGTTATAAGACATAATAGTATATTGTAATCACAACTTTGAAACCAAAAGTTATGAGTTAATAAATTTGAGGGTTTGGAATGTGATGTTATAACTAATTGGTGTTGTTTTATAACCACCATGTTGGATACTATAATATAATTGAGAATTCAGTTTCGTGTTAAGTGAATGAATACGATAATGAAGTTAATATTAATATAACTAATTGCTGTTGTGGTCCTCATTACACCATTCTCTAACTTCATTCTCTTTATAATGAATTCAAGTTTCATAATTATGTTTATCCTTTGTTGTCAAGAAAGTTTTCTAATTCATTATTATGCAAGCTTCTAAATATTATATTATAGTTAAGCAAGCTTATTGATTTCATCGTGTTTACATTATTACATGCTCTTGTATTCTAATTCTTTACATTGATCGAGTTTTACAATCCTAACTCTTTTGGACGTAGTACTTTGCCTATGTACTATGTCTATTCAATTGTACATTGTTATTATCAAATCTTTGACGTAAATATCATTGTTCAATCCTATACTATTGTGTTGAACTTTCAAATAGCAAGCAAACTCTTGTTGATTGGACTAATCTATAATTGAATAACGTTATAAAATTCTAGAACCACTGATAAGCTAGTTCCAAACTAAACCTTCTTTAGTGCGGAAATTCTAAAGTCAAACTGAGATGAACAACCCTAATATAGGGGACTTTTTATGTGTTAGCGTTTAGATGTTTGTGCACAATACATGGTACAAAGGGCTGATCCGCCTAAGTACGTAAGGAAGGGTCTGTATAGTCTAAATGACTGTTAAGGTTGAGATAATAATACCAAATTACCAGGGACATAGTTCCTGGTCTTAAGACCCTTAGATATAAATCTTGAACTGTTCTCTATTCTTGATTCGCAAAACGAGATCCCTATTATCCAGTAACCATTGTTTTATCCCATGTTGTTATTATTATTATTCTTTATTTTAGTGAGAAATTGTTTGCTCACTCTTGCAGTTAACACTGCAGCTAAGGTTGAGAAAATCGATGAGCCATTTTCTAGAAAAGGAAAGGGCAAGATGTTCAAGTGATGAAGACTTATTTACTTAACTGAAATTAGGTTATAAGACTTATGTTATTTTGTTATATATTCCACAGACTTATGTAATAATTAAGGTTAGATTATGTGGGAATGTTTTTAAGTGGATGTAACCCTTTAATGGGAAGATTATTGTTTAAGTTATTTAAGTTATGTCTTTTTCCTTTTTTATGGGTATTTAGATATAATTATTTTTGGTTAGTGAGTACCAAATTATGTGGGAATGAAGTACCCGGATTAAAACATGTTATAAGACATAATAGCATATTGTAATCACAACTTTGAAACCAAAAGTTATGAGTTAATAAATTTGAGGGTTTGGAATGTGATGTTATTAGAATTGGTGTTGTTTTATAACCACCATGTTGGATACTATAATATAATTGAGAATTCAGTTTCGTGTTAAGTGAATGAATACGATAATGAAGTTAATATTAATATAACTAATTGCTGTTGTGGTCCTAATTACACCATTCTCTAACTTCATTCTCTTTATAATGAATTCAAGTTTCATAATTATGTTTATCCTTTGTTGTCAAGAAAGTTTTCTAATTCATTATTATGCAAGCTTCTAAATATTATATTATAGTTAAGCAAGCTTATTGATTTCATCGTGTTTACATTATTACATACTCTTGTATTCTAATTCTTTACATTGATCGAGTTTTACAATCCTAACTCTTTTGGATGTAGTACTTTGCCTATGTACTATGTCTATTCAATTGTACATTGTTATTATCAAATCTTTGACGTAAATATCATTGTTCAATCCTATACTATTGTGTTGAACTTTCAAATAGCAAGCAAACTCTTGTTGATTGGACTAATCTATAACTGAATAACGTTATAAAATTCTAGAACCACTGATAAGCTAGTTCCAAACTAAACCTTCTTTAGTGCGGAAATTCTAAAGTCAAACTGAGATGAACAACCCTAATATAGGGGACTTTGTATGTGTTAGCGTTTAGATGTTTGTGCACAATACATGGTACAAAGGGCTGATCCGCCTAAGTACATAAGGAATGGTCAGTATAGTCTAAATGACTGTTAAGGTTGAGATAATAATACCAAATTACCAGGGACATAGTTCCTGGTCTTAAGACCCTTGGATATAAATCTTGAACTGTTCTCTATTCTTGATTCGCAGAACGACATCCCTATTATCTAGTAAGCATTGTTTTATCTCATGTTGTTATTATTATTATTCTTTATATTAGTGAGCAATTGTTTGCTCACTCTTGCAATTGACACTGCAGCTAAAGTTGAGAAAATCAATGAGTCATCTTCTAGCAAAGGAAAGGGCAAGATGTTCAAGTGATGAAGACTTATTTACTTAACTGAAATTAGGTTATAAGGCTTATGTTATTTTGTGATATATTCCGCAGACTTATGTAATAATTAAGGTTAGATTACATGGGAATGTTTTTAAGTGGATGTAACCTTTTAATGGGAAGATTATTGTTTAAGTTATTTAAGTATTGTCTTTATCCTTTATTATGGGTAGTTAGATATAATTATTTTTGGTTAGTGAGTACCAAATTATGTGGGAATGAAGTACCCGGATTAAAACACGTTATAGGACATAATAACATATTGTAATCACAACGTTGAAACCAAAAGTTATGAGTTAATAAATTTGAGGGTTTGGAATGTGATGTTATTAGAATTGGTGTTGTTCTATAACCACCATGTTGGATACTATAATATAATTGAGAATTCAGTTTCGTGTTAAGTAAATGAATACGATAATGAAGTTAATATTAATATAACTAAATGGTGTTGTGGTCCTAATTACACCATTCTCTAACTTCATTCTCTTTATAATGAATTCAAGTTTCATAATTATGTTTATCCTTTGTTGTCAAGAAAGTTTTCTAATTCATTATTATGCAAGCTTCTAAATATTATATTATAGTTAAGCAAGCTTATTGATTCCATCGTGTTTACATTAATACATGCTCTTGTATTCTAATTCTTTACATTGATCGAGTTTTACAATCCTAACTCTTTTGGATGTAGTACTTTGCCTATGTACTATGTCTATTCAATTGTACATTGTTATTATCAAATCCTTGACGTAAATATCATTGTTCAATCATATACTATTGTGTTAAACTTTCAAATAGGAAGTAAACTCTTATTGATTGAACTAATCTATAATTGAATAGCGTTCTAAAATTCTAGAACCACAGATAAGCTAGTTCCAAACTAAACCTTCTTTAGTGCAGAAATTCTAAAGTCAAACTGAGATGAACAACCCTAATATAGGGGACTTTGTATGTGTTAGCGTTTAGATGTTTGTGCACAATACATGGTACAAAGGGCTGATCCGCCTAAGTACATAAGGAATGGTCAGTATAGTCTAAATGACATTTAAGGTTGAGGTAATAATACCAAATTACCAGGGACATAGTTCCTGGTCTTAAGACCCTTGGATATAAATCTTGAACTGTTCTCTATTCTTGATTCGCAGAACGACATCCCTATTATCTAGTAAGCATTGTTTTATCTCATGTTGTTATTATTATTATTCTTTATATTAGTGAGCAATTGTTTGCTCACTCTTGCAATTGACACTGCAGCTAAAGTTGAGAAAATCAATGAGTCATCTTCTAGCAAAGGAAAGGGCAAGATGTTCAAGTGATGAAGACTTATTTACTTAACTGAAATTAGGTTATAAGGCTTATGTTATTTTGTGATATATTCCGCAGACTTATGTAATAATTAAGGTTAGATTACATGGGAATGTTTTTAAGTGGATGTAACCTTTTAATGGGAAGATTATTGTTTAAGTTATTTAAGTATTGTCTTTATCCTTTATTATGGGTAGTTAGATATAATTATTTTTGGTTAGTGAGTACCAAATTATGTGGGAATGAAGTACCCGGATTAAAACACGTTATAGGACATAATAACATATTGTAATCACAACGTTGAAACCAAAAGTTATGAGTTAATAAATTTGAGGGTTTGGAATGTGATGTTATTAGAATTGGTGTTGTTCTATAACCACCATGTTGGATACTATAATATAATTGAGAATTCAGTTTCGTGTTAAGTAAATGAATACGATAATGAAGTTAATATTAATATAACTAATTGGTGTTGTGGTCCTAATTACACCATTCTCTAACTTCATTCTCTTTATAATGAATTCAAGTTTCATAATTATGTTTATCCTTTGTTGTCAAGAAAGTTTTCTAATTCATTATTATGCAAGCTTCTAAATATTATATTATAGTTAAGCAAGCTTATTGATTCCATCGTGTTTACATTAATACATGCTCTTGTATTCTAATTCTTTACATTGATCGAGTTTTACAATCCTAACTCTTTTGGATGTAGTACTTTGCCTATGTACTATGTCTATTCAATTGTACATTGTTATTATCAAATCCTTGACGTAAATATCATTGTTCAATCCTATACTATTGTGTTGAACTTTCAAATAGCAAGAAAACTCTTATTGATTGGACTAATCTATAATTGAATAGCGTTCTAAAATTCTAGAACCACTGATAAGCTAGTTCCAAACTAAACCTTCTTTAGTGCGAAAATTCTAAAGTCAAACTGAGATGAACAACCCTAATATAGGGGACTTTGTATGTGTTAGCATTTAGATATTTGTGCACAATATATGGTACAAAGGGCAGATCCGCCTAAGTATATAAGGAAGGGTCTGTATAGTCTAAATGATTGTTAAGGTTGTGGTAATAATACCTAATTACCAGGGACATAGTTCCTGGTCTTAACACCCTTAAATATAAATCTTGAACTCTTCTCTATTCTTGATTCGCAGAACGAGATCCCTATTATCCAGTAACCATTGTTTTATCTCATGTTGTTATTATTATTATTCTTTATATTAGTGAGCAATTGTTTGCTCACTCTTGTAATTAACTCTGCAGCTAAAGTTGAGAAAATCGATGAGCCATCTTCTAGAAAAGGAAAGGGCAAGATGTTCAAGTGATGAAGACTTATTTACTTAACTAAAATTATGTTATAAGACTTATGTTATTTTGTGATATATTCTGCAGACTTATGTAATAATTAAGGTTATATTACCTGGGAATGTTTTTAAGTAGATGTAAGCCTTTAATGGGAAGATTTTTGTTTAAGTTATTTAAGTTATGTCTTTATCCTTTATTATGGGTAGTTCGATATAATTATTTTTGGTTAGTGAGCACCAAATCATGTGGTAATGAAGTACCCGGATTTGGGGGTGTCACAGGTTGGTATCAAAGCCTTAGGTTATGAACCTTAGGTGGGGAACCTTAGGAAGTAACCTTTAGGGAGACAAAAAATATAGTGGTGTCAAACTCTTATCGAGTTCTAATGAATGAATTGAGGAAATTTATTAAAAGATAAATAATAAAAGACATTATGTGCTATGTGTTAATAACTTATATGGTTGCGCGTATCGAAGAGTGTTACATAATAAATAAAACTAAAAAGTATTTTGTTGTCAGGATATCTAACGTTGGAGGATCCAGTCCAGCTAGGGAAATGATTCCTCAGATACCTAGAGATGAGGAACCCCGAGATGTTCATGTTGTGCGGGAACAATTGATTCAGAAGGAGCCTTCTCTGTTGGTTGCTGAGGAAGAACAGGAGGATGAGCCTGTGTCTAATCCTGAGGAGGAGATAGAAGAGGAAGATGAGGAAGAGGATCCTGTGGAGTTTCCACCAAACTCCATATCAGCTGAGATGTATGATACGCTGTATGATCAAAACATAGAATTACAGGATAATGTTGAGGAGCCAAAGGAGTTGGCTGAGATGCGTCAAGCTACTATAGAGCAAAAGGATGCGGAGATTTAGCAACTCGACTCACGACTTGGAAACACGGAGTGGGACCTAGTTCATACAAAGGGTCACCAAGAGGATCTGTTGGCTGAGAATGAGAAAGTGAATACTAATGTGGAGAAGTTAAAAGATGACTTGAAGGAAGAGTCGGCTAAGCGTGCGAGGGCAGAAGACGCTTGGATGAAGGAGACTCAGCGTGCAGACCGTGCTGAAGCTAAGGTTCAAACGAAGAAGGCTAAGATGAATGAAATGGATCATGCCTTTCATTCTGCAATTGATAGGGCCCAGGATCGAGTCTTTTATTATCAACCTCAATTTGAAGACTCACCGTGGTTCGTAATGGATCGTAGGACGACATATCGTATTTTGGAGGAAGAGCGTAGAGAAGCCTCTCGACGTCTTAATATGCCAAGATATGAAGAATAATATTAATAATATGTGATTAAGTATGTGAATAAATAAATTGTAAATCCCTTATTTTGAGATAAATAAAGGGGTAGTATGAGTATGTAATCCTGAAACTTGTTTAGTTCAAGAAAGTGGATGTTGATAGCAAAGATGTTATCCTTATTATGTTCAGAAAGTTATGAATGAATAAAAATATTAAAGTTTATTGAAGTGTTATGTGTTAAGCTTTAATCTTAGAATGTTTAAAGTTAAACTTTAGGATATTTAAGGAATTGAATATTGATCTAATAAGCATATATGTTAACAGAAAATGCCTCCTAGAAGAAGACAACCACGTCAATAACCACCTCCTGAGGGGTCTAGTAGTAATAATAATGAGGCCAACGCTAACCTGGTTCAGCAGTTGATGACGCTGTTAACTGGAGCACTTGCGAATCAACCACAAGCTCAAGTTACGACTTTCAATGACTTCAAAGCAGTTGGACCACCGGTGTTTCAAGGGTCTATGAATCCAGTTGACGCCCAAACCTGGATCATGGAAATGGATAAAGTGTTCGACGTTGCCAGAGTTAACGAGGATCAGAAGACCGCTTTCGCAATATTCATGTTGAAGTCTGAAGCTAGCTATTAGTGGCAGGTGAATAAAGTTTGTGGGGGACAAGGAATAGTAACGTGGGATAGAATCAAGGAAATATTTTTTGAAATGTACTTTTTGACTAGTTCTCGAAATCAGTTGGAAGTTCAGTTTTTGGAGTTAAAACAAGGAACCATGACTGTGCCAAAATATGCTGCAAAGTTTAATGAGTTGGCAAGGTTTGCCACTTATCAAGTTAATACCGATGAGCGTAAGGCGAGAAGGTTCGAACAAGGGTTGAAGCCCTGACTTTATAGCAAGGTTTCAATGTTCCAGTTAAACACGTGTGTAGCAATACTGGAAAAGGCAATTATCGCAGAGGGTGTGTGACACCCCCAAATCCGGGTACTCCATTCCCACAAGATTCGGTGTTCATTGTCCAAAACCATTACATCTAACTACCCATCATAAAGGATAAAGACATAATTTAAATAACTTAAACAATAATCTTTCCCATTAAGGGTTACATCATCATCTCAAAATAATTCCAGGTAATCTAACATTAAATTATTACATAAGTTTGCGGAATACATCATAAAATAAAGCAAGTCTTTAACATAACTCACTAAAATAAAATTCTCATAAGTCTTCAACACTTGGACATTTTACCCTTTCCTTTGCTAGTAGAGGGCTCATCGACTTTCTCTACCTTAGCTGCAGTGTTAAATGCAAGAGTGAGCAAACAATTGCTCACTGATATAGAAAGTAGTAATGATAACAACATGTGAATGAACAACGAATACTGAACAATAGTCAACTTGTTCTATAAATCAAAAATAGAAAACATGTTCGAATTTAATATCTGAGGGTCTTAAGACCACGAACTATGTCCCCGGTGATTAGGTATTACTACCCCAACCTTAATAGTCATTTAGACTATACAGACCCTGCTTAACGTACTTAGGGGGATCAGCCCTTTGTACCATGTATTGTGCACAAACATCTAAAAGTTACACGTACAAAATCCCCTATGTAAGGGTTGTTCGTCTTAGTTTGAATAAAGAATTTCTGCACTAAAGAAAGTTTAGTTTGGAACTAGCTTATCATTGGTTCTAGAATTTTGGAACACTATTCCACAATAGACTAGTTCAATCAATAAGAGTTTGCTTACTACTTGAAGGTTTAATACAACAATATAGAATTGAAAAAACATGATATACATGCAAAGTACTATATTCAACAGAGTTAGAACAATCTCCTTTGAATCGATGTTTTAGATCAATATATGCTTCGAATAATATTAAGGAAAGTGAAACTTGCTCGATGTAACGAATTAGGTTACCAGAGTTTGTACAATAATACACAAGATAGATTAGTTTTCCTCAACTTTAACATAGAATTTAGAAACTTGTACAATGATAATTTAGGAATAGAAAGCTTGCATTCTTATAAAGAGAATGAAGTTAGGAACTTGCTCAATAAAAGTGTAGGATAAGAAACTTGCCTTGCACGTAAGTAACACAAGAAATAATATTCGCCAATTACCCTATATATATCATTGAAATCACAACAATAATTAGTTTCATTAATCACCCATTTCACTAGTTTAGTTTTCATTTCAATCAAGTCTATAATCCTTAACTTAGAACTTGATTATCCTACTTATTCACGTAACACGAAATTGAATTCTCAGTTATATCATAGTATACGACACGGTGATTGCAAAATAATTCCAATTCAAATGACATCACATTACGAACATTCACAACTTACTAATTCATAATGTATAGTTTTGGCGTTGTGAATACAATACATTACTACGTCTTGTAACATGTTTTAGATCCTTTACAAATCGTTAAAATATGTTAAGTTAATAATTTCCAAGCTATGCTATTAACAGCTCAACACTGGGTCTGACTGACCTCTGGCGCGGCCGCGCCACGTTTTCCTTTGAATCCGGCGCGCCCGTGTAGCAGCGCGCTCGCGCCAAGAGGCAGCGCGCCTGCGCCACATGCAGCGCGCCCGCGCTCGACACCAGAAACCGTTCTTGCAGACTCTCGAAATCAGACTCTGCTCAAGACCAACAATTCTAATTCCATAGAGATTCATGAAACCTAGCAACTAAAACTTTGTAATAACATTACTAAACATGCTATTCACCATTCCAACTACATAAACAATAAATATATTCAGTTTTGAAGAATTAAAACCACCATTTTTCAAATTACTTCAATTTTGACACTTTTAGCGAGTTCGATCGCCACGAATTCGTTTCTTAATCAATTGACACGATTTAAGCTTCGTTGTTTTCGTTTCTTAGCATACTAACATAATCCAACATCAAATTGCAGATTATAACAAGTATTGATCATCAACTTTTGTACTTTCTAATGCCAATTTTCATGTATAAACACTGTCATCTTTTTTTTTCTTCCAACACACCAATTTACACGAATTTGATAACTAATATACAATTACAGATGATAACCAACCAATTTATCAAGAGTATACATATATATAATCAACATCTTGTACAACAATTCAACAAAACCCAACTTCAGATAATAGAAAATTACAAGTCTGAGAATTAGAATTAGGGGTAAATTATACCTAAATCCTTTGATTGTATGATAGCAAAGTTGATAGCAATCCTTTTCCAAACCCTTCTTCTCCAACTCTCAATATCACTGTGTTTTTTTTTTCTCTTTTCTTCCAAGCTCTCTCTAATTCTTTGTTATATAGTTAGCCTTAGGCAAAGAAATAGAATGCGTAAAAAATAAACTGATATGACCATCCTCCCACGTTCTCTTTCAGTTAAAAAAAAATAAAAAGGCGTCAGTTGGAACAAGCCAAAGGCCACAAGGCCTTGTTTGGCTAACCCCTAACCCCCAAACTAGATTATTTTTATATTATTTTTATTATATGGTTCACTTATCACACACGTAACATTTAAATAGCTTGCAATTATAATTATAATAATTATAATCTTATTATAATTATAATAATTATAATCTTATTATAATTATACTTATAATAAATAATTATATATCTAATTTAATTAATAAATTAGAAACATCACTTTATTTAATTTATTTATTTTTTTTAATATTAAAAATTTCATTTACTTTAATTATTTTCTTAAATATTAAGCAATTGATTTAATTTAATTATTTCCTTAAATTAAATCCTTCAGATAAAATTATCATTACTCAATTTAATTAACACTAATCAATTAAGTTACTAAATTAATTCACCACAATTCATCAATTATTTATTTTCTCAATAAATAAATTATTTAAAATATTTATTTAATTCAATAAATATTTAAATTAAATTATAAATTTCTCGATCGTTACAGGGTGGAAGCGATGCCTTAACCAAGTATAACTAAGAACAAAAGAAGAGAAAGAATGAGAATGAAAACAACGCTAGTGGAAGCAATGGTGGAAATAACAACCAGAAAAGGAAATTGGGTGAGAATTCGAATACCGGAGGACAACAAGGAAGTTAACAAAAGAAGAAGTTTGAAGCTTGTGCTACTTGCAGAAAGAACCACACTAGGGTGTGTTTGAAGGGTAAGAGGGTGTGTTTCAATTGTAGCCAAGAGGGACACATTGCACCAAACTGTTTTAGCCCAAAGAAGGGATCATGTTTCACCTGCGGTTCGAAGGATCACATGGCTCGTGATTGCCCTAAGAAGACAGCGGGAAGTGCAAGTGGAGGAAAAGGAAACAATGGTGGTGGAACATTAGCTATCACTGAACCAACACAATCAAGTTGTCCTACTATGAGGACTTTCAATATGACCATGCAGGATGTTATGCAGTCAAAGGATGTGGTGTCAGGTATCATTCCGATTAATGGTACTAATACTTATGTGCTATTTGACTCGGGTGCTACTTGTTCATTTATATCCAATGAATTTGCTCAGAACCTAGATTTTCCTCAGGAGGAATTAGATTTCCAAGCATAAAAATTATGAATAGGGAAGTGATTCCTGTTAGGTTTATATACAAGAATTGTAGAGTGGTTATTAAGGGTCACGAGATGATGGTAGATTTGATACCAATTAAACTTGGGGAATTTGATATTATACTGGGAATGGATTGGTTATTCAATTACGGGGTAGTAATTGATTGCCAAAAGAAATGTGTAGGAAGTGATGCAAGCCAAGAAGTTGTTGAGACAAGGATGTGTAGGATACTTAGCCTACATAGTCGATACACAGAAGAAGAGCGCCAAGTTGGAAGAGATACCGATCATTAGAGATTTTACAGACGTATTTCTAGACGATTTACCTGGACTTCTGCCAGATCGAGAAATCATGTTCGTAATTGATTTAGTGCCAGGAACGACCCTGATATCTAAAGTCCCATACAAAATGGTCCCAGTAGAGATGAAAAAGTTGATAGTGCAATTGCAAGAATTACTCGACAAGAAGTATATCCAGCCGAGTGTATCTCCATGGGGAGCACATGTGTTGTTTGTTAAGAAGAAAGATGGGTCGATGCGGCTCTGCATTGACTACCGAGAATTGAATAAGGTCACGATCAAAAATAAGTATCCATTACCAAGAATTGATTACTTGTTTGACCAACTGAAGGGAGCAATGTATTTCTCAAAGATAGACTTAAGGAGTGGTTATCATCAATTAAAGGTGAGGCCAGAGGATGTACCGAAAATAGTGTTCAAAACTCGGTATGGTCATTACGAGTTTCTAGTTATGTCATTTGGTTTAACCAATTCACCTGTAGCGTTCATGGATTTGATGAACAGGGTGTTTAAACCATTCTTAGATAAATTTGTGGTGGTGTTTATTGATGATATATTGGTGTATTCCAAGACCAAGGAGAAACATGTTGAACGCTTAAGAGTGACATTGGAGACATTGAGAAAAGAGAAGATGTACGCTAAATTCTCAAAATGTTAGTTTTGGTTGTAACGTGTACAGTTTCTTAGGCACGTTATTGATAAGGACAAAATTTCGGTAGATCCATTAAAAGTTGAAGCAGTAATAAACTGGGATCAGCCAAAGACACTGTCGGAAGTAAGAAGTTTCTTGGGATTAGTAGGTTACTATAGGCGTTTTATTCATAACTATTCTAAGATCGCAACTCCGTTGACGAATTTAACTAGGAAGGCATTTAAGTTTGTTTGGACGGAGACGTGTGAGGAAAGTTTCCAAGAGTTAAAGAAAAGATTGAGTTCAGCACCTGTGTTATCATTGTCTGATGATACAAGGAATTTTGTGGTGTACAGTGGCGCATCGCATAAGGGATTAGGTTGTGTGCTTATGCAGAACGGCAGAGTTATTACGTATGCATCATGTCAATTGAAAGATTATGAGAAAGGAGTTGACTGCGGTAGTGTTTGCTCTGAAAATTTGGAGACATTATCTTTATGGAGAGAGGTGTGAGATATATACCGACCATAAAAGTTTGAAGTATATCTTTACAGAGAAGGATTTGAATATGCGATAGAGAAAATGGTTGGAGTTTATTAAAGATTATGACTGCGAGATTTTCTATCATCCCGGAAAGGCTAATGTTGTTGCTGATGCTTTAAGTAGAAAGGGATGGGAGAAGTTAACGATGTTGACTGCTCAGGAGAAGCTAGTATCTGAAATGGAAAAGATGGAGTTAGAAATTAAATATCTAACAGAATCAGAAGAAAAATTATTCCAGATGGGAAACAGTTCAACGTTGGTAGATAAGGTGAAGAATGCACAACTTCAGGATAAGAATTGTGAAGAGATAAGAAGAAAAGTGTCTAAAGGTGAGGAAAACAAATTTAAAATTAATTTGGAAGGGTTACTTTGATTCGGAGGGAGAATTTGGGTTTCGTCAGTATCGGAAGTTAAAGAGAAAATTTTAAGCGAGACCCATAACTCACGATATTCGATTCACCCTAGAAGTACAAAAATGTACTAGGATCTTAGACATCATTTCTGGTAGTCGAATATGAAGAAAGACGTGGCTGAATGCATGGCAAAATATTTAACGTGACAGAAAGTTAGAGCTGAACACCAAAGGCCAAGCGGATTATTGCAACTGTTGGAGATACCAGAGTGGATATGGGAGCATATCACAATGGATTTTGTGGTCGGTCTTCCAACGACTCATCAAGGTTACGACGCCATCTGGGTGATTATCGATCGATTGACAAAGTCGGCACACTTTCTACCAATCAAGATTAGATTTAACCTAGATCGGTTGGCAAAATTATACGTGAAGGAAATTGTTTCAAGACACGGTGTCCCGGTGTCCATTGTATAAGATAGAGATCCGTTTTTCACATCAAATTTTTGGAAACGACTACAAGAATTCTTGGGAACGCAATTGAGAATGAGCATGGCATACTATCCTCAAACTGATGGACAGAGTGAAAGAACTATTTCGACAGTAGAGGATATGCTCAGAGCATGTATTATGAATTTTAAAGGAAATTGGGATGACCATCTACCATTGGTTGAATTTGCCTATAATAATAGTTATCACGCGAGTATTGGCATGCAGCCTTACGAAGCGTTATATGACAGGAAATGCAGAAGTCCGTTATGTTGGGACGAGGTAGGTGAACGTCAACTATTGGGTCCAGAATTGGTACAACAAACTGTCGAGATCATCAAGGTGATTCGGACAAGATTGATAGTTTCCCAAGATAGACAAAAGAAATATGTCGATTAACACCGACAAAATTGGGAATTTGATGTTGGTAGTTTTGTTTTCTTGAAAGTGTCTCCCTGAAAGGGGAGAATTTGGTTTGGTAAAAAGGGAAAATTGAGCCCTAGGTTTGTAGGACCTTTCGAAGTGCTTCGGCGAGTTGGTGAAGTGGCATACGAGGTAGCTTTACCTCCGGAATTAGGACATATTCATAACATTTTCCATATTTCGGTATTAAGGTCATATAAGCCTGATTATAAGCATGTTATAGAATATGAGCCATTACAATTTTAGAAAGACTTGTCATATGAAGAAGTCCCTGTTCAAATTATCGATAGGAAAGAGCAGGTACTAAGGAATAAAGTAATACTTTCTGTTAAGATAATCTAGAGAAACCACAATGCTGAAGAAGCTACATGGGAACTTAAAGATGTTATGATGAGAAATTATCCTAAGTTATTTGCTTAGTCTTGTATAGCGATTCTGAGGACAGAATCCTATTAAGGAGGGAAGAATGTAACGAATTAATTTATCAAGTCGTGATTTTGGGAACAAAATCCTTTTAAGGAGGGAATGATGTAACGATCGAGAAATTTTGTAATTAATTTAAATATTTATTGAATTAAATAAATAATTTATTTATTGAGAAAAGTAAATAATTGATGAAATTGTGGTGCAATAATTTAGTAACTAAATTGATTAATGGAAATTTTATTATTTGAGGATTTAATTTAATGAAATAATTCATTTAATATTTAAGAAAATAATTAAATTAAATAAAATGATGTTCTAGTTTAATTTAATAATTAAATTAGATATGAAATGATTTATTAAGTATAAAGTATAATTATAATGAAAATTATAATTATTATAATTATAATTGTAGGTTATTTAAATTAACTATATTAAAGTGTGACACATGGAACTATATAGTATAAATATTATTTAAATAAACTAGAATGGAGAGTTTGTGTATAGCCAAACAAGGCCTTGTGGCCTTTGGCTTATTGTAACTGGCGCAGACTGTTTGTTTTTATAACTGAAGTACGTGGGTTATGCCTATATCAGTTTATTCATTTGCGTATTATATCCTAAGCTAAGAGAGAACATAGAACGTGAGAAGGAAACACAGAGAAAGATGAGAGTGAGAGCAAGAGGGAATTCCCTGTAGTTTTGTCAAGAAGAAGGAAGAGGAATTTCTGGAAAGGATTACTAAAACTTTGTTAACCTCAAAGGATTCAAGGTAATCTATTCCTAATTTCTAGTTTTGATTTTCAATATGGATTCTCTATAATTGAGTTTTTGTTGGATTTTTGTTGGTGATATGAATATATAATCTCATAATCATCATATATAAGAAATTGTTAGTAATCAAATACGTGAAATTTGGGTTATATGAAGAAAATTAAAGTAACAATGTTCTATATATGAAATGGCTTGTTTGAGTCAAAAATTTCATGTTTAATCCTTGATATAATCTATAAATTGGTGGTAGATTGTGTTTGTGTATCAAGAAACAAAAACAACTTAGTTGGAATGGTGTAATTTGGTTAAGAAATAAGGATTTGGCGATTAAGTTCGCTAAATGTGTTAAAAATGGAGAAAACAACAAAAAACATGAGTTAAATCCTTATAATTTGGGTGTTTTGGTGATTAGAAGTGTTATATTTATGCCTAGAATTGTTGTAGTAAACTTATGTGGTTTTTGGGTTTTGATGAATTGATGTAGAATTGGGAAAAAGGGAATTTTTGGCCTAGAACAGAGTTTGATTTTGTGTTCTGCAAAACTGTTTTTGGTGCCGAGCGCAGGTGCGCTGTCGCCCGGGCGCGCCAGACTCTAAGGTAATCATGGCGCGGCCACGCCAGTAGTTAGTCAGACCCAGTATTGAGCTACTAACAGCATAGCTTGGAGATGTTAACTTAATATATTTTGATTATTATAATAGGACCTAAAACATGTTATAAGACATAATAACATATTGTAATCACAACATTGAAACCAAAAGTTACGAGTTAATAAGTTGAGGGTTTGGAATGTGATGTCATTAGAATTAGTGTTGTTCTATAACCGCCATGTAGGATACTATAATATATTTGAGAATTCAGTTTCGTGTTAAGTGAATGAATACGATAATGAAGTTAATATTAATATAACTAATTGGTATTGTGGCGCGCTATCTATATTGCTGCTGAGCGCATGGCGTGGGCCTGCCATGTCCCTTTGATAATGGGGCACGGCCGCGCGGTAGGTGTTTCTGGCTCTATACTTCCTCTGGCGCGGGCGCGCCATGACTAGGCTATATGGCAGCACGGCCGCGCTGCTGCGCTACTGCTGCTCATTGAATTTTGCTGGCTTCTTGCTGTTGCTGTTGTCTGCTACTTTCTTCTTCTTCATTCTACCACTTCATTGATCCTCCTTCTCACCTGCTCAAGTCCAGCTGCTATCTTCACTTTTGCACAAGCCACCATGCCTTGTTCTTGCAAATTCCATTTCCATGCCATTCCATGCCTTAGGATGCTTTAGGAGTTCCAGCTACGCACACTACAAAATAAATACAAAAAGAAAATAAAACATACCAAAATTACTTGAGTTGAGCAAAATTCCAGTGAGTTGGTAATCAGTAAGTAGGTATAAAACCTACTTATCAAATACCCCCAAACTTGAACTATTGCTTGCCCTCAAGAAATGCACACACAAATAAAATAAACAATGCAACTACATGCTATGTAAACTACACAATCATGCAAGTGAGTCCCAAGATTTCCAGCCATATTAGAATTCCAATCAAGTATGCCTCAGAGAATTATCCAGATTCAAGAATAAAGTATCAAACTAAGCTATAGTCATAACATCATACAATCAAATAATCCAAACTCGCTATAAAGATGATGTGTGTGTGTGTGTGATGTGTTCACAAATAAGCTAGACAGGGGAAAAGACTACACATGTTATACTGCTTAAGAAAGAAAATTGAAGTTTAAATCAAGAACTACGTATACAAATGAACCATCAACTACTCCAACACATCAATACAACATAAGGTTCAACAATGGGCTTATTCTGCTTTATTTTTACTCACGAGGGCGATTTTTCGCACTTTTTCGCAGTGTTTATTGATTTCTTTTCTTTTTCCTATGACTGTGCAATGCCTCATTACATTAGGCTAACAATGCTACCCCTTAGCGAGCTTTCAACCAACGACTCCCAGACCATAAAAAACCTTAGGGTGCTAGGTGTAAAGACAATCCCCTCGGACGTACTTGCTCAAGTAACAAAGGCCTCGAAACAAGACTAGCCACAGTAATTTTTTCTATTTTTCTCTTTTTCTTTTCTTTTCTTTTCTTTTTTTTATAGCAAGCATACCCATGTGTTCCCAAAATTTGATTATCAGTGTTTTTAAAGTCTATGTTCACTTCCTACACAATTCTATTCTTAAGAATAACATTTTCTACTCAGCAGCCAACAAGTTATTCTTTAACCAACAAGCAGATATGAACACCTATATGCTAAACGATAACACCTAAACAACAAGCATGGATCGAATCATGTATAACATTATAACTAAGCTCATGCTATCAACCAAATTCAAGAATCCCTCAAATTTCTAAATTCATCATTGGCTAATTAGAATTCCACTAACTAGATACTTGGGATTATGCAATGTTATGCACTAAACATATAACTAAAATAGAAAATAAATAAGAAAACGTTAAAATTTTCTGCACAATTAAACTAAACACAATAACATGCAAAAATTCAAAAAATTATACTAAACATGGATAAATGATGCAATTTAAACTAAATACTCTATATTATACTACTAACTACCCAATACCCCTAAACTTATAATAGTCATTGTCCCCAATGAATGAAGGTAAAGGGTTACGAGAACTCCCCTAATTATTAGCATGGCCACCCTCCTCGGGTGGTGAGTCTGGCGGTGAAAAAGGCACGACTGTCCCGAACTGAGGCCATTCTAGCATAGTTCCTTACTGCACAAAGGCCTCGACTAATGACTGTGTTAACCCATTTGCAAAGGCTAAAAAATTATCATACATAGCATCCACTTTCCTCTCCAATCTTTGAAGGCGGCGATCATCATTTTTAGCAATGGTATGGGCTGAAGTTTCTGCTTGAGTGGGTTGTATGGGCTGCAGGGATGGCACCGATGATGTGGCTGGAAGAATGAATCCCTTGTCCCATGGGTGTGGTGTACCTCCTGCCCAATCCTCAAACTTTGCAATTGTGGCATGAGTGATGTCTTGGCTTGGTAACTGCAACTGCTCATTTGCCAAATTAACAACTCCCACCTTATAACACAAATGAGCGACAACCGAGGCATGTGGGATGCTGCCTGTGGTGTTTCCCCTCATATAACGGAGCATGTTTTGGTGAAGGAGGTGGCCCACGTCTATGTATTTTCCTGTTATGATTCGCCACAATATGATGGCTTGCTCGGTTGGGATGTCATGCCGATGTGATGAAGGTAGCAACTTGGCACAGATAAATAGATTCCATGCCTTGGCATAGCAGTTACACGCTGAACTTGGAAAATTTATAGGTTGGTTCGTTCCTGGCTTGTAATTTCACTGCATACCCGGTACGCACAAAACAGCAATGACCCTGTCTAAGTTGGTCTCGAACCTTGCAGCCTCTACCTAGTTGGCATGTCCAGTCGGTGGGTCAGGTAAGTTGAACACTCCTCTAATCGCCTGTGGGCGATAATCCACTTGAACACCCCTAACAAAGGACAACTTACTCGTAGTCTCCTTGGCATGGGCGTTGAATTCACAGACAATAGCCATAGGGGCAGGCATAGGACTAGACACCACTATAACCCAGCCTCTTTCTCTAATCATTGCCCACAACTCTCCGTCTTTCTTTCCAGGATTAAACCTGCGTTCCTTCACAAAGGTCTTAGCCACTATTCTGTAATACTCCATCTGAGCATCTATGTTGACGAATTTGGTGAGGTCGACTATATCCTCATTTACACTTATAAGATATACCAATTTCCCAAATCAACATATGTACTAAATGACATGTATGAATGAATATATCCAAAAGAATGCTCTAAATGCTATTCCTAACCAAAATGATATGTGCAGTCAATTCTAACAAAACTTGTGTAAAAAATTTTATACTCTTAACAATTAAACATGAAGATGAGAAATAGACATGATTCATCGAGAATTAAACAGGAGGAGAAAAGAGAATTAGTGGGGTGCCTCCCATTGAGCGTTAATTTATAGTCAGTTAGCTTGACTAACTCTGCTCCGATCATGTAGTAGAAAGATTTGAGGTGACCTTATGCCTGTCAACCTCACCACCAAAATAGTGCTTAAGCTGCTGTCCATTGACCTTGAATGGCTTGTCCGAAAACTTATCAAAAATCTCGATCGCACCATGTGGAAATACCTTTTTCACAGTAAATGGCCCTGACCACCTAGACTTGAGTTTCCCTGGGAAAAGTTCAAGTATGGAATTAAACAATAATACTCTTTACCCCGGCTCAAACACCCTTTCCAAAATCTTCCTGTCATTCCATCTCTTCACCTTTTCCTTGTACAATTTGGAGTTCTCGTAGGCTTGCAATCTAAATTCGTCCAACTCATTGAGTTGGAGTAGACATTTTTCTCCTACAGCCTTCAAATCAAAATTCAGCTTCCTTATGGCCCAATATGCTTTGTGTTCGAGCTCCATGGGAAGGTGACAAGACTTTCCATATACAGGCTAAAATGGCAATATACCTAATGATGTCTTATAAGTAGTCATGTAAGCCCATACTGCATCATCTAGCTTCAATGACAAGTCCTTCCTTGTGGGATTCATGATCTTTTCTAGAATTCTCTTTACTTCACGATTCGATAACTCTGCTTGGCCATTAGTTTGGGGGTAGTAAACTGTAGGAATTCGATAACTCACCCCATACTTAGCCAACAGAGCTGTGAACTGACGATTACAAAAGTGGCTGCCCTCATCACTAATGATTGCCCTCAGAGTCCCAAACCTCGTAAAAATGCTCCTTTGTAAAAACCTTTGAACTACCCGAGCATCATTTGTTGGAAGAGCTGCCATTTCCACCCACTTGGATACGTAGTCAACTGCCAAAAAGATGTACAAATTCCCACATGATGAGACGAAAGGCCCCATGAAGTCTATCCCCCAAACATCAAAAATTTCTACCTCGAGGATTGTGTTCAAGGGCATTTCCTTCCTCTTGGATATGTTCCTGACTCAATGACATCTGTCACATTTCTGAACAAAACCATAAGCATCTTTAAAAATTGTTGGCCAGTAAAATCCTGCTTGTAAAACTCTAGCCACTGTCATTTCACCTCCATAGTGACCTCCATACAATGACGCTTGGCAATCCTGCAATATACCCTCTGTCTCGCTATATGGAATACACATCCTTATCATTTGATCAGAACACTGCTTGAACAACTATAGTTCATCCCACATATACCATTTCACATCATGAAGAAACTTCTTCTTTTGATACTCAATCAGGTTAGAAGGAATTATGTTGCTTACTAGGAAGTTAGCAAAGTCTGCGAACCATGGCACCACTTGCAGCATGAACAATTTCTCATCCGGGAAGGACTCATTAATTATAAGCTTGTCATTTGCATCCCTTCTCGGATTTTCTAATCGAGATAAGTGGTTCACCACTTGATTCTCAGTTCCTTTTCTGTCCTTGATTTCCAGATCAAATTCTTGCAAAAGAAGTATCCACCTGATTATTAGAAGAGGTTTGACATCTTTCTTTGCCACTAAATATCGAATTGATGCATGATCTGTGTACACTATCACCCTAGTCCCAATCAAATAGGCACGAAACTTGTCGAAAGCATACACAATTACTAACAGTTCCTTCTCTGTGGTGGTGTAGTTTAACTGAGCATTAGTGAAGGTCTTTCTCACATAATATATCACATGGAAGATCTTATCCCTTCGTTGGCCCAAAACAGCCCCCACAGCATAGTCACTCGCGTCACACATCAATTCCAACGAAAGGTCTCAGTCTGGTGTTGTGATCACTGGTGTTGTAGTTAACTTTTTCTTCAAGTGTTCAAATGCAGTCATGCATTCGTCATCAAACTTAAACAACACATCCTTCTCCAATAAACCACAAAGTGGCTTCGTAATCTTGGAGAAGTCTTTAATAAATCTACGATAGAAGCCTGCATGCCCTAAAAAACTACGAACACCTTTAACAAAAGTCAGTGGAGGCAAGTTCTCAATAGTCTCTAACTTAGCCCTGTCCACCTCTAATCCTTTCTTAGAAAATTTGTGTCCTAATATTTTCCCTTCTTGTACCATAAAATGACATTTTTCCCAATTCAGAACCAAATTTATCTCGACACATCTCTTCAACACCATTACTAAATTCTCTAAGCACATGTCAAACGAATCTCCAAACACTGAGAAGTCATCCATAAAGACTTCCACATTGTGCTCCACCATATCCGAAAAAATTACCATCATACACCTTTGAAATGTGGTCGGGGCATTGCACAACTCAAAAGACATCCTTTTGAACGCAAATGTTCCATATGGACATGTGAAAGTTGTCTTTTTCTGGTCTTCTGGAGCTATCATAATCTGATTATAACCTGAATACCCATCCAGAAGGCAATAATACTCGTGAGCTGATAGCCTGTCTAACATCTGATCAATAAACGGAAGTGGAAAGTGATCTTTCCTTGTAGCTTTATTAAGTCTGCGGTAGTCCATACAGACTCTCCACCCCGTTACTGTCTTGGTCGGTATCAAATCGTTATTCTTGTTGGAGACTACAGTCATTCCCCCTTTCTTTAGCACACACTGTACCGGGCTCACCCAAGAGTTATCTGAGATCGGATATATTATCCCCGCATCTAACCACTTCAACACCTCCTTCATGACCACTTCCTTCGTAATTGGGTTCAATCTGCGTTGTTGTTCCACTGAAGTTTTACTATTATCTTCTAGCAGGATCTTGTGCATACAGAATGATGGGATGATCCCTTTAATATCTGCTATGGTCCATCCTATCACTAATTTAAACTCTCTTAGGACTCGTAGCAGCTTATCTTCCTAGCAAGATGTTAGTACAGAAGAGATAATAACAGGCAACTTTGAACAATCATTTAAAATTGCATACCTCAAGTGATCGGGAGGGGGTTTTAGTTCAAGATCTGGAGGCATCTCAAGCGATGGCTTGAGTCCTGCTGATGTCCCTCCAGTATTTTTAAGTGGCTCAACAGAAATCTTAAATTTTCAAAACCGTGGCACTGTGTCAAGAATCTGTATAAATTCAACAATCTCATCATCTTCCATTTCTGAATCCCCCAATATCGCATTCTTTAAAGGTTCATTATCCACCAGCTTTTCAACTTCTTCATCCAACATTTTGTCTACTAAATCAATCTGGAAACATTCTTCCTCGTTGGTAGGAAACTTTATAGCCTTAAACACGTTGAAGGTGACTTCTTGATCATGAACTCTCATCGTCAACTCACCTTTTTGAACATCTATCAAAGTCCGTCCCATGGCTAAGAAAGGCTTCCCCAAAATGATTGGTATATTTCTGTCTTCTTCGTAGTCCAGGATGATGAAGTTAGCTGGGAAGATAAATTTATCCACCTTGACCAGTACATCTTCCACAATACCCCGTGGATATGTAATGGATCTGTCAGCAAGCTGTAGTAAAATATTTATAGGCCTTGGAGCCAACAATCCCAACTAATTAAAAATTAATAGAGGCATCAAGTTGATGCTCGCCCCTAAATCACACAAGCATCTATTAAAACACATCTTTCCAATTGAACATAGTGTTGTGAAGCTTCCCGAATCCTTTAGCTTCAGAGGTAACTTACGCTGAAGCACTGCACTACATTCTTCAGTCAAGGGTACAGTCTCGAAGTGCTCTAATCATTTCTTCCTTAACAAGATTCCCTTCATGAACTTTGCATAGCTTGGCATCTATTCTAATGCCTCGACGAAGGGTATATTTATTTGTAGCTTCTTGAATACCTCCAAAAACTTATTGAATTGCTTGTCTTCCCTTTGTTTATGCAGTCTTTGTGGATACGAAACATGAGGATGAACAAGTGGTTGTTTAGTCACTGATTTCTCTGGTAACTCTACACTATTCTTCTCCACTTCCCCCTGTTCAGAACCTTCTTTAAACAAAATCTCATCAGAACCAACTTGCTCCAGGCCCGGCCGCGCAGTTTCCCTTTGTACAAATGGCATGGATGCGCCGTCCTGTAAACCTGCAGTATGTTTCCCTGATATGAGAGTAATGGCCTGACATTGTTCTTTACCCTCCCTTCTTGGATTGGTTTCCGTAGTACTTGGCAAGGTCCCTTGTGGTCTATTGTTCAATGTATTTGCCATTTGACCCATCTGAGTCTCCAAATTCTTTATAGCAACTGCCTGGCTTTTGATCATAACCTCAGTATTAGCCATGTACTTCAGCATCATCTCCTCCATTTCTGACTTCTTTTCTGTCTGAGGTACAGGTGGTGGATGATGTTGTTGTTGTTGTTGAAATCCAGAAGGGTAGGGTGGTTTAGATGCATATTGTTAGTGAGATGGTTGTGATTGGTATTAATGTTGAGATGGAAACTGTTGATTTTGTTGATGTTGTTAGTTGTTTTGATTGTTGTTCTAGCTAAAATTTGGATGGTTGCAGTTGTTAGGGTGATAAGAATTTTGGAACTGATTCTGAGGCTTCTGGTAGTTGCTAACAAACTGCACTGACAGCACACTAGTTCGTTTGATGTGACCCCGCACATATCTCGCATATATAAGCAACTGGCTTGACCTTGATTTTCGCCAAAGAATCAATCTTCTTCGCCATAGCTTCCATCTGAGCTGACAATGTTGTAATGGCATCCACCTCTAACACCCCCGCAACTTTAGGTTGAGACATCTTGGCTGCAGGATTCTAAAAATCATTTGCTGCCATTGTCTCGATGAGATCATAAGCCTCTTCATAACTTTTGGCCCATAAGGCTCCTGCTGCTGCTGCAGCATCTACTATCGGCCTTGGCTGCCAACCCAATCCATTATAAAAAAGTGTTTATTACCATCCAATCCAGCATTCCATGATGGGGACATTTCCTTAGCATTTCCTTATAGTGTTCCCAAGCTTCAGACAGTGACTCTCCCTGTTGTTGCTTAAATTAGGAAATTGTTCTCATTTTAGCAGTATTAGCCATAGGAAAAAATTTAGCTAAGAACTTTTGTGCTAAGTCCTCCAATGTTGTGATAGACCCCAGTGGTAACGAATGGAGCCAACTTCTCGCCTTATCCCACAAAGAGAATGGAAACAGCCTGAGCCTAATTGCATCTTCTGACACCCCATTGTACTTAAAGGTGTCACATATCTCTATAAAGCTCAATAGAGCATCACCTCCAAAGTGAACCATATTGTGGACCATTTGTATAGTTCCCGACTTAATTTTGAAAGTATTGGCTGCTATAGCTGGCCTCACTATGCTCGACTGCAACTCATTAATCTTGGGCATTGAATAATCCCTTAAGGCTCTATGTTGCTCTTCTCGAGGCTCTTCTGCCATGTTGGATGTTGAAGTATCAGTAGCTACTTGTGTATTCTTAAGTGCCCTCGATTTCCTAACTCTACTGTTGATATTGTCCTATGGAGGTATCAACTCAGGATTTGACGATCGCGTGTGCATACACAAGTACCTAAAATGCAAACAAAAATAAAATAGAAATATGATAAGAATAGAATTGTTCAAGTCAAACAAATCTAGTTTCAGTTGATGGCGATAGTAATAAAATTAAACACCGTTCCCCGGCAGCGGCGCCAAAAACTTGTTGCCTCCTTTTTGGTTTAACAAAATAGACTCTAACTCATACAAGTATACACGGGTCAACAAGTAGCACAAAGTAAGAAAGTATCGATCCCACGGAGAAAGGTGAATAAATATATGCTATCATGCAACAACCTTATCACTATTACTGTTTTCTCAAATGATCAAATAATAAGTGAATTGGTATCTATTTTAACACAAAAATACTAATTACTAAAAGTACGGTAATCAAGTTGGAGAAATATGGGATCCTAATTTCAATGCTTCGTCCAACATGTATGCATCTTCTTATGCCTAATTATTTAATATGGACAGCTAGTCGAGAGCATAAAAGTGTAACATAACCATCTTTCGATGTACTCTGTCCAAATTACACAAAATCCACAATTTGATAGAATTCATGTAAGCATCAAAATTACCTAACTCACTATATGTCTATGTGAATTATAAGCAACAATGATTTAAGTACAAGCTCTCATTAACTACACATGGTGAATCGGAATATTCCTATCCGGATCACGTATCACAAAACCTAATATGACTAAGTCTTATGAACATATGCCAACATGATCTAATCTATACTTATATTTCATTTTTCAATTCCATCCAAGTAATTAGTGTGAATGGTGATCAATCATTCAATAATTTAGCACAACCATGCAGGGAAATCCAATATTAAACATACAACATCACAATCAGGCATACACGTATAGACTACACATTAAAATCCATTAGAATCCCATAATGGAAGTTAGTTCATCTCTGAATCAACAGCCATTATGGGATTAAAGCAAAACATAGAAATGAACAATGAAAACAAGATATATAATGGAGATGAGGAATCAAATCTGTTAAAACCTGCTTCAAAGTCTGTTCCCAAGCTTGTTCAAGTCCACAATCATCAATAAATTCAAACCCAATATCTAAAATTGAAAATCTAGAAAGAGAAGCTCAAGTTAATATAAAAAATGCTATGAACTCTCTTTAGAGTCACAAACCTTAATAGTCGTAATGAAAACTGATAATAGACTCAATAATACGTCCTAGTAACCAACCATATCGTCTCAAAGATAACACACACGTGCGTTCCAGAACTTTCTAGATATTGTCAATAATGCAAATAATAATATGAATAACAGTGTCGTCTCAGTTATTAATTTAATAATATAAAATATTGTGCAGATGATACTGTGACAATAATTGAATCAATAATACAAGATACTATGCATTAACTACTGTTGCAATAATTGAATAAAACTGAGTGACTTCTCACGTAAGCATCAATAATCAAAGATACTGTACAATACCGTGTGCTACTATGTAACCACGCGTATTACTGTACTTTTATCACCGGGTATTTTAATAGTTAACGGTAAAAGTTTTGCTGTTATTTTTATAAAAAGGTTATTTCTGTCACTTTCTATATCCGACAGTAATTCCATTATGGGGTCCACCAATGATTGTGCCATCGTACGGATATTCCCCGATAAAAAGAACATTCCCCGATCAAACGAATATTTTATGACAACTTGCTTACTTTGCAAAATTTGTAAATATTACCCACAACTATAACATTATACCAAATCCACACCTTATTATTCAAAATAACATTTAGAGAAAAAATTAATCTTTATTCATAAATGTTGGGGTCTTACATTCCCAACGTGTAGATGCAGCCGAGGAAGAAGTGTAGGCAAAGAAGGCCAAGATGGGAGAGATGGATTGTGTCTTCCACACTTCGATGAATAAAGCTCAAGACCGAGTCGTTTACTATCCGACTCAGTTCGAGGAAGTTCCATGGTATATGTTAGATCGTAGAATGATGTTGCGTATCATGGAAGAGAAAAGCAGTAAGGTTGTGCAATATCTTAGTAGGTCTTGATAGAGTGTGTAATTATTATGTGAATAGTTATATAATAAATAAGATGTAAATCCCAAGCGTTATATGACCAATGGGATATGATGATGTTATCCTAAAACTTTTCCAGTTCAGGAAAGTGATGTAAATAGCAATGATACTATCATTTCCATGTCTTTAAAAGATTATGAATGAATAAAAGGCCAATATTTATTCAAGATGTTATGTGTTACGTGTTGATTTTTTAAAAAAAAATGTTCAAGTTAAGTAGAAAATACTTAAGAAATTGAGTAATGACTTAATAAATGTATATTTTAAACAGAAAATGCGTCCAAGAAGACGTCAACCACGACAACGTATCCCTAAGGGGTCTACCAATAATAATAACGTCGATGCTAACCCAGTTCAGCAGTTGGTGACTTTACTGACTGGAGCACTGCAAAATCAGCCGCAGAATCTAGCTGTGACCTTTAAAGATTTTAAAGCGGTTGGACTACCAGAGTTTTGTGGGTCCATGAATCCAGTGGAGGCACAGACCTGAATCATGCAAATAAAGAAGGTGTTCGATGTTGCTAAAGTCGGTGACGACCAGAAGACTGCTTTCACAATGTTCATCCTAAAAGAGGAAGCCAACTACTGGTGGCAGGCGAATAAAACACGATGGGGACATGGAGTGATGACATTGAACAGATTCAAGGAAATATTTTTTGAGACCTAATTTCTAGAGAGCTCATAGAATCAGTTGGAGGTCCAATTTTTAGAGCTGAAATAGGGAGCGATGACGGTGATGGAGTATGCGGTAAACTTTAACGAGCTGGCGAGGTTTGCGTCGTATCAGGTTAACACGGATGAGCGCAAGGAAAGAAGGTTTGAACAGGGACTGAAGCCCTGGTTGTACAACAGAGTCTCTATGTTTCAGCTGAAGACATTTGCAGCAGTACTTGAAAAGGCAATTATCGCGGAAGGTGGAAGTGATGCCTTAACAAAATATAATCAGGAACAGAGGAAGAGGAAGAATGAGAATGAAAGCAAAGTTGGTGGTAGAAGTGGCGGGAACAGTATCCCAAAGAGGAAATGGAATGAGAGTGCAAGTGCTGGAAGTTAGCAAAGTAGCTAGCAAAAGAGGAAATTTGAAGTGTGTGTTATCTATGGGAAAAATCACATTGGTGTGTGCTTGAGAGGTAAGCGGGTGTGCTTTAACAGTGGCCAGGAGGGTCAAATTGCTCCGAATTACCCTATTCTAAAGAAAGGTGATTGTTTCACATGTGGGTCAAAGGATCATCTAGCTCGCGAGTGTCCTAAGAAGACAGCTGGAGGTACAAGTGGAAACAAGGGAGGTGGCAGTGGAGGTACTTTGGCTATTGTTGAACCACCATCGACAAATAGACCCATAGCCAGAACCTTCAACATGACCGTGCAGGATGTTGTGCAGTCAAAAGATGTGGTATCAGGTATCATTCCAATCAATGATATAAATGCATATGTATTATTTGATTCGGCTGCTACTTGCTCATTTATATCTGATGATTTTGCTAAGAATTTAGGATTGCCTAGTGAAGAGTTAAATTTTCCTTTGAACATAGAAACTGCAAATAGGGAAGTGATTCCTGTTAGATTCATATATAAGAACTATATGGTGAATATTAAGGGAAATGTAATGATAGTAGACTTAATGTGACAACCTAAATTTTTAGAAATTATTTAAATAAGAATTTAATAAATAAAATTCTTATTATAAGATATTTTGAGTTTGAATATATGTATATATGTGTTATATATTTTGAAATATGTGATTTGGTGTGAAGAGGATTATATATTCATGTATTGGGGAAAAGAGGTTTAATAGTTAATTAAAACTATTAAAGAAATTAAATGAAATTGTTATGAAAAGGAAATTAACTGAGCAACATTAGTTAATTTGATTAAGTTAAAATTATATTATGATATAATATAATTTGATTATTATTGTGATGATGGAAATTGTTATGAATTAAATTTCATAAATAATGTGAGTAGTTCACTTAACTAAAATAGTGAATTAATGTAGATATATTTGTTGTAATAAAATGAGGAACTAATATATATTACATATAATTGTTATATATTAATGTAATATGATTGTGAGTTTCGTTGATAGTGAAATATTTGTCAAATTAAATAAATATTTTAGTTTGAATGTTTGTGGAATTAATAAATATTCGATGGAAGTTATTATGGAATAATTCGTTTAAGTATGGTGATATTAAATAAATTGATGTAAATAATTTTATAATTTATGCGTATTTTAGTACGTTAATGTGATGGTAATATTCTAGTTTAATTAAATAATTAAATTAGAGGGTTGGTGATTTATTAAATAAAGTGGAAGTTATAGTAGTTAAGTAATCTAATCGAATAAAGTGTGACATTTGTGAACAATATGATAAGGGGATTGTTTAAATAAATTAGTAAGGGGTAATTGGGTTTTAGCCAAACATGGCCTAGAGCGCTTTGTATTTGTAACTGTCGAGTTTTAATGACTGACTAAACCACGTTAAAGTGGTGGTCAGTTTACTTGCTAAAACACGAAGAGGAAGGAGAAACAAAGAAAGAAATTGAGAGAGAAAATCATCTATAAATTGAGAGGATTTGAGAACCAAGGAAAAGGAAGAAGAATAATCATCTAGCTATTCTAGGATGGAGTCGAAGGTAATTGTCTAAATCTAAGTTCTTGGTTTTATTTCTTATAAACTCTACTGTAATTAGAGTTTACTGGTTGATTTCTTAAAATATCGTTTATATATGTTTTGGGGGTATGTAATCAGTTATATATCATCTAAGGATGGTTTTGAAGTAATTAAATTCATGGAAACATGTTTAAGAAGGAATAATTTGAGTTTTGTTGTATATATAAGTTTTAGTCTATTTTGATACTAAAATTGGCTATGAATTTATGTATAGAGTCTGAAATTGATGATAGTTTGTATTAAAACATTGAGAAACAAAAAGAACGCAAGTCGAATGAATCAATTTGGTCAAGAAACGAATTCGTAGTGAATGAATTCACTAAACATGTTAAAACATAAAAATTTAGTATAAACATGAGTTTTGGATCAAGATTTGGGTTAGTTAATATTTATGTAAATTGTTGATTCTTTGATATGTTGTAGTTCTATAAATTATGAATCCATAGAGTCCAAAACGGACGGATTTGGATGTGTATAACTTGAGTTATGAAGGTTGGAAAACGAGAAAGGGTTAAAAATTCGTAAGAACAGCAAAACTAGAAAAAAAAATTGGGCGCTGCAACGCTGCCCCCAAGGCTATTTGGGGTGCTAGAATAGTAGCCAGGCATGACTGTTTTGACCCCCTATAGTAAAATGGCCATAACGTTTTTATACGAACTCTGATTAAGGCGATTCAAGATGATCCGAAACGAGGACGCATAGACCTACATTTATTGTTCTTTACATTTTTTTAATTTGAGGTCGTTATCAGGGGTAAAAAGTACCATCATTAGAATTGATGTGTATTCGGAGGCAATCGGAGGGTGTCGGGCATGCACGTATGCAAGTGTAGTGCTTCTACCGATAAAAGATGTTGTTCTAAGTTATTAAACATGAATATTAATAAATATAATGATGTTTAACATTAATAAATGATGTATTAGATAAGTTGTATAAGCATACTAAGCATACACAAGAGAGACGAATTGGGCGTATGACGAATGAACGTCGAAACGCCGTGATAAGTGTTTATGAACTTAAAAATTATTTTAATTCAATTAAAGTGAACATCATAAGATATAGAATGTGATTTATATAAACCAATAAGGAGTCCTAGCAAGACTTAAATACTTAAATAAACTTCTAGTATGACCTAAGAAGAAATATAGTGAGATATAAGTCGTAAGTTAAGACAATCAAATTGAATATTGTGTATTGATTAATAGGAAGGGTTATGGGATGTAGAGTAAAGTTTATATTACAACTACTATGTGTTGCTATGTGACTAATAGTTGATGTGCGTGATTATATAATTATGTAGGGCACTTGAAGTGTATATAGTTGTAAGTTGTTAATCTGTTAATTATAAACAACGATCAAGGCAAGTCTTTCATTTCCTATTTGTTATGTGAACTTGATGATGATTTGTTTTTAATCTGTATTGCAAAGAGCATGATGTATTTCTTATGTTGTAAGTATCAAATATTAAGGTCAATTTATGACTACATCGGTTGAGTAAGAAATGCTGATTGGGCTATGGAACTCAATCTTTATTTGATATGTGATGTACAACATGTATAATGTGTTTATGATGTATAAGATGAGCATGTTATTTATGTGCTACGTGTTGCATGAAACCTATTAGATTTGCTGGGCTGTCGAGCTCAACCTTGCAAATAACCATTTTTGTTGGTTAAGGATTCAAGGTAATGTTATACTTGAAAGTTATGAATCAGATGTAATGCATGAAGATTTATATACTTTGGCTGAATTGTTGTTATTTTGAACCATGTTTAAGATTTTGAATGATGTACTTCATAATGTATGATGTTTAATAGATGTTGAGTTATAAAATTTAAATTTTGTTCAATGTATAAAGGGTATTGAACATGGATGTAAGTTTTATTTATTAACTCTAATAAAGTGAGTAATAAACTAAGTATGGTTCAAAAGTAGGTAAAGATAAAGATTGTGATTCAGAAAATTACAGAAAGAAGATTGAAAAGTTTGAAATTGTTCCGCTTTATATTAGTTTAACATCGAATAATGATGTAAAATCAGAAATTAGATGTATTGTTAACGACCAAAGTCGAGAGTTTAATTGTATGAATTTTAGGTCGTTACACTTAATCCCGATTAAACTTAGGGAATTTGATGTTATTTTGGGGATGGATTGGCTATTCAATTATGGAGCAATAATTAATTGTCGATAAAAGAAATGTGTATACCTTATGACTCTGTGAAAGGTAGTTTTCTATGGTAGCAAATCACCTAGACAAGCAAGTTATTTGACGATGATGCAAGCCAAGAGTTTTTTGAGACAAGGCAGCGTAGCATATTTAGCATATATAGTCGATACTCTAAAGAAGGGTGTGAAATTGGAGGAGATACCAGTAGTTAGGGTGGATGTATTTCCAGATGATTTGTCAGGACTTCTGCTAGACAGGGAAATTGAATTTGTTATCGATTTAGCACCAGGGACTGCTCCGATATCATAGGCCCCGTACAGAATGGTTACGGTGGAGATGAAAGAGTTGATGGTACAACTACAAAAGCTGCTAGACAAGAAATACATTCAGCCGAGTGTATCACCATGGGGAGCACCAGTGTTATTTGTGAATAAGAAGGATAGGTCAATGTGTCTTTGCACTGATTATAGGGAGTTAAACAAAGTCACTATAGAATAAGTATCGGTTGCCAAAAATAGATGACTTCTTTGATCAGCTGAAAGGAGCTAAATACTTCTTGAAGATAGATCTGAGAAGTGGGTACCATCAGCTAAAGGTAAGGAAGGAAGATGTACTAAAGGCAACATTCAGAACTCGGTATGGATATTATGAGTTTTTGGTAATGTCTTTTGGTTTGACCAATGCCCCCGCAACATTCATGGATTTAATGAACATGATATTTAAACCATTCTTAGATAAGTTTATGGTGGTGTTCATCGATGATATTCTGGTGTACTCCAAAACACGAGAGGAACACATAGAAAATTTACGTTTGACGTTAGAGACTCTAAGAAGAGAAAAGTTGTATTCAAAATTCTCTAAATGTGAATTCTGGCTAGAACGTGTGCAATTTCTTGGGCATGTGATTGACAAAGATGGAATTTCAGTAGATTCATCGAAGGTCGAAGCTGTAATAAATTGGAAATAGTTAAAGACACCATCAGAGGTGAGGAGTTTCTTGGGATCGGCAGGTTACTACAGACATTTTATTCAAGACTTTTCCAAAATTGCCACTCCGTTGACGAATTTGACAAGGACCTTAAAGTTCGTTTGGACGGATAAGTGTGAAGAGAGTTTTTAGGAATTGAAAAAGAAACTAAGCAAGGCACCTGTTTTGTCATTATCGAAAAATACAGGAAACTTTGTTGTGTATAGTGACGCATCGCATAAAGGAATAGGTTGTGTTTATTCAAAATGGCAAAGTCATTATGTATGCTTCAAGGCAACTGAAGGACCATGAGAAAGGATACCCGACTCATGAATTAGAGTTGGCAGCGGTGGTGTTTGCTTAGAAGATATGGAGACACTATCTCTATGGAGAAAATTATGAGATATATACGGACCATAAGAGTTTGAAATATATTTTCACACAGAAGGATCTAAACATGCGTCAGAGACGATGGTTAGAACTATTAAAAGATTATGATTGTGAAATCTTTTATCATCCGGGTAAAGTAAATGTGGTTGCCAATGCCTTAAGTAGAAAGGGTCGGGAAAAGTTGATGTTGTTAACTACCTAGAAGGAGCTTATTTCAACAATGGTGAAACTAGAGTTAGAAGTAAAATTTTAAAGGAATCAGATGAAAGATTGTCCCCAATGGAAGCTAGTTCAACTTTAGTGGACAAGGTAAAGAACGCTCAACTTCAAGATGAAGGATGCGAGAAAATCAAGGAAAGAGTGTCTGAATGAGGTGAGGTGAAATTCAAGATCGATACCGAAGGATTACTGAGGTTCGAGGGAAGAATTTAGGTTCTGCCAGTACCCGAGGTTAAAGACGAAATTTTAACTAAAGCTTATAATTCAAGATATTCAATTCACCCGGGGAGTATGAAGATGTATCAGGATTTACGACAGCATTTCTGATGGCCGAATATGAAAAGAGATGTTGCGGAATGTGTCGTGAAATGCTTAACATGCCAAAAAGTCAAAGCCGAGCATCAGAGACCAAGTGGATTGTTGTAGCCATTGGAAATACTGGAATGGAAGTGGGAACATATCACAATAGAGTTCATGGTAGGACTTTTGAGTACACAGAAAGGCTATGATGTAATTTGGGTGATTGTAGATAGACTGACGAAATCAACACACTTTTTGCCTATAAAGATTAGATTCAATCTGGATCAATTGGCAAAGTTATAAGTTAAGGAGATCGTTTCAAGGCATTGGGCTCCATTGTCAATTATGTCATATAGAGATCCGTATTTCACATCGAACTTTTGGAAGAGACTACAAGAATGCATGGGAACACAGTTGAGAATGAGTACGGCTTACCATCCTCAAATAGATGACCAAAGCGAACAAACAATCCAGACATTGGAAGATATGCTGAGAGCGTGCATTATGGACTTCAAAAGAAATTGGGATAATCATTTACCATTGATTGAATTTGCCTACAATAACAGTTACCACGCAAGTATTGGCATGGCGCCTTACGAAGCATTATACAACAAAAAGTGCAGAACTCCACTTTGTTGGGATGAAGTTGGTGAACGTCAGCTGTTAGGGCCAGAACTGGTACAGTAGACCGCTAAAGTTGTCAAAATTATCAGGGCAAGATTGGTAGTTATTCAAGACAGATACAAGAAATATGTTGATCAACACTGACAAAATCGCGAATTTGACGTTGGAAATTTTGTTTTTCTAAAATTTCTCTCGAGAAAGGGGAAAATCTGATTTGTTAAGAAAGGGAAGTTAAGCCCAAGGTTTATTGGACCCTTTGAGGTGCTGTGAAGAATCAGTGAAGTGGCTTATGAGGTAGCTCTACCTCTAGAATTGGAACATATTCACAATGTCTTTTATGTTTCGGTGTTATGACCGTATAAACTCGACTACAAGCATGTGATAGAGTATAAACCGTTACAGTTTGATAAAGATTTGTCTTATATGAAAATTCATATCCAGATAGTTGACAGGAAAGAACAAGTGCTCAAGAATAAAGTGATACCTTCTGTGAAGGTGATATAGAGGAACCACAGTGCCGAGGAAGCTACGCGGGAACTCGAAGATAAGATGATGAAAAGCTATCATGAGTTATTTGTTTGATCTGTAAGGATGAAAGAATGTGATGAATGAATTGTTTGAGTTGTGATTCTGGGGACAGAATCCTTGTAAGGAGGGAAGGATGCAACGATCCAAAATTTTTATATGTAATTTAAAACATTTATTGAATTAAATAAATATTTTAGTTGATGTGTTTATTGTTAAATAAATATTTGATTGATTTGATTATTTATTAGTTAAATAAATAATTCATGAGATGTGGGGAATTAACTTAATTAAGTGTAATATATTAATTAAGTTGATATTTGGTAATTTTGTGGTTTGGAATTTTAATTTAATGAGTTAATTAAATTAAATGAGTATTAAATTAATTATTATGTTACATAATGGTAATATTCTAATTCAATTTAATAATTAAATTAGAGAGTTGATAATGATTAAATGAATTGTTATAATGTTGTTTTAGTTTAATTTAGTAATTAAATTAGAGATGTACTAATTTATTAAATAAAAGTATAATTTATAATGAAATTATAATTTTATAGCAATTGGATTATGTGGCATCTTGATTTAATAAGTTGTTGTTAACTTTAATTTAATTTAATTTGAATATGGGAATTTAATCAAATAGAGTGTGACAATTAAACTATATAATAAATGAGTTATTAAAATAAATTAAAAGATATTTAATTTGGTTTTACCAAACAGGGCTTAGGCCTTTTTAAATCCTTATTTTAATTCAGTTTTGCCAAACAAGCCTTAGTGGCTTTTGAATTTAAAAAAACATAACTGATATATTATTAAGTAGGGGTGTTATATGCTTGTCAATTTTATATTACGTAATAATATGTATTATACGCTATAACAGTTATATTAAGTATTGTTAGAGAAGAGAAAGAAGAGAGTTTACAGAAAGAAAAGAGAGAAGAAAGAAGAAAAGTTCTGTGATTTTGAGAGCCAAGGAAGGAGGAGAGGGTAATTCTTATCTCCTAACTAACCTAAATAAGAAAACAATGGTATAATTCTTAATTTTAAAGTTATGGTTTTTGTTTTCTAGAAATTCTCTGTAATTGTGTTTTCATGGATGATTGTTAAATATATGGCTAAAATATGCTAATTTGTTGACATAAACCGCTTTTATGTGATTTGTATATGATATATATGAAGAAATCATGTTTATAGTGAAATATTTATGTATATGGCTTGTTTAATACTAAAGTTAGTGGTCAATTCATATTTTAGTGTGTAAATTGATTGTTGATTGTATAAATAGGTGAAGAAACAAAAACAATGTGTTTTAAATAGACTGTTTTGGTTGGAAAACGAATTCACGATGATTAATTTCGCTAAGAATGTTTAAAAGTGAAGAAATGGCAAAAATAATAAAATTTAAAGGTTTTAATTAATTTGTTGTTTATGTTGTTTATATGGTTAGAAATATGTTAGAAACATTAGTTATTGTTTTTGTCAATTTTATACAAGTTGGGTAAGTTAAAGTTGCTGTTTGAATGAAGTTTTTAGGCCTATGTGGCTTTGTTCAATGTTCTTCGCGAACTAGAACGGCCTGGAACTGTGCCGAGGTGCTGCAGTGCCTGTCCAGAGCACAGTTCCAATGCTGCAGTGTCGGCATAGCACGACAGCGCCTGTCTAAGGTCTGTGTGAAGCGTGCCAGAGCTAGACCAGCGCTACAGCGCCGGTCCTCAGTAAAAACTGGGGCGATGCAGCGCCAGTTGGCAGTGTGGCCCAGAAATAGGATTTCTAATACACAACCCTGTAAATGCTAACATAACATGATCTTATGATTATAAAATGTGACTAATCATGTTATGTGATGAAAGAACAGATTATGGTGTTGTTATAATATCAAATATGAAGATTATCATTAGTAATTATTGAGTTATGTGACAATTAAGATTGATGTTGATAAAAATTAGAAGTGTGGTGTGACCATGTGATTAAACCTAAGATCAAAGGTTGTAAGTGAAATAGATATTTAATTATGTAATGTTTTCATGTGGTAACTAATTATGTTACGATGACATGTGGGTAGGATATTTGGAAATCAAGTTATAACTGTTTAGCTTACACGCAAGGCAAGTTCTCTAACCTTAAACTTTCTTTGGGCAAGTTTCTCAACCCCACTCTTATGTTAAGCAAGTTTCTTATTTTACCTTGTTTATGATTCAGGAAGTTTATATCCTTACTTGTTCAAGCTCTTTAACTTTAATTGTTAATGAGCAAGGCTTCTAGCTCTTGTTTTTCGTTATTCAAAACTTGAACTACTTTAATCTTTGACTTTAAATGAGGCTTTCTAATTCTTTCGAAAGCATTACCTTGATTTACATTGTTATTCAATCATGAGTTTTTATTGTTTAAACCTTGATTATAAATCATTGTTCTAACCTATACTATTATCGAATTGTTAAATGATTAGCAAACCTTTGCTGATTCAACTAATCATTAGTTGATGAACGTTATGAACTCTAAATTACCCTTGAAGCTAATCCAAACCAAACTTACTTTGGTGTGGACTCGTTAGTTTAGGCTGAGATGAACAACCCTATTTTAGGGGATTATTTACGCGAAAGCGTTAAGATGTTTGTGCATAATACATGGTACGAATGGCTGATCCCCCTAAGTACGAGAAGGTAGGTCCATATACTCTAATAACCGTTAAAGGTTCAAGTAGAATTACTTAAAACCTGGGATATAGTTCATGGTCATGTGACCCTCAGATGAATTCTAATTTCAGTTCTTGATTATTAATAATAAGAAATGTTATTCAATTTAATTGAGCTTATTCATTGCCAGTTATTATGTTCTTTCAAGTGAGTATTTATTTTTCTCACTTTTGCATATATATAACCATTGCAGCTAAAATTGAGAAGGTTAACGAGCTAACCACTAGCAAACTAAAAGGCAAGATGAACAAGTGTTGAAGACTTGTTAATTCGTTATGGCTTATGTAGTCAGACTTAAATTTTAGTTATGTGATGTAATCAATTTTTTCGCATTTGATGATTGTTTTAAGGTTAGAAAACCTGGGATTTATTTGATAAAGTTATGTAACCCTTTAATGGAAAGGTTTATTGCTTAAGTTTTATTTAACTTGAGTAGTTAGAAACGAATGTTTGGACAGTGAATACCAAATCTTGTGGGAATGAAGTAACCGGATTTGGGGGTCTCACAAAAATCAATTTCTTGTCCCTAAGCAATGCAATAATGCAAATACAACCTATCTATATGCCTACGAATCCAGTCATCAATCAGTATGAAATCAAACAAATATGCCTCAGAAGTATCAACAATAGATTCAAACAATACATCCAAACAAGATAATTCAATAACTTATACCAATCCATAAATCAAAGCTTGTTATTACTGATGCAGTGTGTGTGCTTAGCAACCATTAAAATCAACTACAGTATAAATACAGTGCATATTACACAATAACCAAATTCAGAGTCAATACGGGATTTATTTCTTCTTTTATTTGCTCATGAGGACATTTTTTTTCTCTTTCCCGTGTTTACACATGACTGTGCAATGTCTAGTTCTCTTAGGTTTTTCAGTGTTACCCATATAGCGAGCTTTCGACCAACGACTCCCAAACCAGACGGCTTTAGGGCACTGGGTGTAGAGACATCCCCTTGGGCTTACTTACTCGAGTAACAAAGGCCACAGAACTAAACTAGTCATTGTGTTTATTCATAAATATATATATTTTTTCCTACATTTTTGCATTTTTGGCTTTTTTCATTTTTTTTAAAATATATCCCATATTTTTTCCAAAACTTAAGTCTTTGCGTCATCCTAACCTTTACTACAAGTTTACCAATTTTCCTTCATTAAAAACACAAATTTCTCCCAAGAAGACAATTATGCGATCATTTAAACTAAGATAATCAAAATGGCCAACCTAACGTGTTATCCGATTACATTAGTTTCAAACAAGATAAGGTTTACATCATGATATGAAACTACATCCATGTCTCAGTTGTCAATACTGTTATACTATATATATAATCCCAATCTCATCCTTGGCTAAGTCAGCTTCAACTAACGCACATGCCTGGATTCATGCAATATGAACTTACTAAATGCAATTTTTTATTTAAGAAAATAGAATGACAACTACATGCAAAACTACATGATGAATGAGTTATACTAAATAACTGCAATGCAACTAAAAGAATGCAATCCCAAACTTAACATATGCAATGTCCTCATTGTATACAAATTAAAAAGTTAGGCACTGAGGACTTCCCTGAAAGATTGAAGCTTCACTCTTCGTCAGCATTAGTTGCTTCTACTTCGTTAGTATCATCCACATGAGATAAGTTAGTCGGGGGGTACACAGACAATGGTGGCGGTGGTGGGAATTGGTATGGAGTTGTCGCGAGATTCATTCTGCTAAACATCTCTATTAATGTTGCATTGTAGTTCACATGATAGGAATATATCTCCGCTTGACGTTGAGTAAGCAGGTACTACTATCTATCCATCTTTTCAAAACCCTGTTGAATCTGGGTGGCCACTAAGTCAATTCACCCAGTATGATGTCTCAAGTCCCGACGAATATCCTCAACAAATTTTGGGTTCTCATCTGTATGTTCATTCAACTCATCAGCAGGCTCTGGGGGCACAATAATGAAACCCAACCCTCTCGGATGCGACTTGCCTGCAGTCCATACCTTGTATTGTTCCATCATCGAATGATCAATTGGGGCTAGAGGAGCCTGTAGTGCTTCTTCAAAGTCCCGCTTTACCCCAACTTGTTTGCATAACGCGATAATTAATGACGGATGAGGTAGTCCACCTGAAGTGCCCCCTTCAATAGCTTCGTTAATTGACTCATGTATAACCTGGCCCACATCTACAGTGTTTCCTTTTGCAATGAAGAAAAGCAACGCAACCCGTTGATTTATGACATCGCTCATATGTCTACACGGCATGAACTTGGTGTAAATGAAGGCATGTTATGCTTTCCCGTAACGACTCAGTATGGATGTGGGAAAAAGAACTGATTCTTGTTGATCTGTTAATTTTCATTCTGTTACAGGTACACATAATGCTTTAATGACCTCACTATAGTCTATCTCCTTCTCTAAATATTTCATATACGCATTATCAGGTATTCTCTCCAGCCCGTAGTAAGCATTTATTGTTGTGTGATTGACATCCACTAATTTTCCACGGCAACGACTCGAAAAACATGCTGCCTAATTTCTTAATAGCACTTTACACGGAAGTATACACGTTCGTTTATAATACTCAACAAGAAAGAATATAGTTATGTTGGCTTGTTTAGGTATTAATCAAATTAACACACACACACACAAGTGCACGTGGTCAACAAGCAGTATTGAAGAAGTAGAGTATCGCTCCCACGGAGAATATTAATTTCATTTTAAACTAACATACACCAATTTTATAACTATTTTGGTCTACTTAAATAGATGAACAATTTGTGTTTTATCTAAAAGTGCTAAAAATCAAAAGACAATTAACTAATGAGTAATTAAGTCAGATAAGAGAGATATGGGATTATAACTTCACTTAATGTGTCACCCAAGTTATTACACTTCCTGTTAAGCTTAATTGATTATTTTAGATTGCTAGCCAAGAACACGAAAGTAAAATATGGCCATCTCTCGATGTACGATACCCATATCACAATGAATCCACAATTGATAGAATAACTGTGAACACCCAAATTACATAACCCACTATATCTCTATGTGAATTAAAATTAATAAGGGTTAACACACAAGTTCTCAAATGACTACAAGAGGTGCATCGGTATATTTCTATCCTTAGCATGAATTATGGAATCTAACACCATGTAGAATCATAAACACAAGCTAATATGGTCAGATGTTAACTCACAATTCATTTCTCAATTTTATATGAGTTATCCCAATAATTTGTGATCAAGAAATTAGGCATTTTAAGCAAACCATAATAGAAAATCCATACATAAACAATCAAACCTCACAAGAAAGCATATAAATCTACATTAAGCATTAATATTCATTATAACCCCATAATAGAAATTAGTTCATAGAGAAATCAAAATCCATCATCAAAATTTATTCATACATTGGAAGCTAAAATGAAAAGAAAGAGAAACTAAGGAATGAGATATGCCAACATGATGTCTCTTTCTCCAATCTGAACATTCAATGTTGAATCAAAGCTTTAATGATCGCAAATCTAGCCCTAATCTAAGATAATCTATATAATTGTAATAGAAACTAAGAGATATTTAAAGTAGAGAAGAGAAAAAAGGTAATAAAAACGTCCTAATAATGATGCCCTAACTTGAAATTACCACCTCTTCAAGTAAGGATTCAATTGATGCTTTTAAGTGAAAAGTCAGACTCCAAGCTGCAGTGACTGGCGCAACTGCGCCGGTCTTCTGCTTGATCTGGGCGCAGCTGCGCAACAAGGCAATTTTTTTTGGGGCTAGGCGTAGCTGTGCTCCCTTCCTTTGTAATCCGGGCGTAGCTGCGCTCTGTTGCATTCTTTGAATTCTGCTGCAGCTTCAGTCCACACACTCAATGCTCATTTTTTGCTTCCCTTTTCCACATGCCTTAGCTCCTTTGCTCCCACACACCAGGTTCCATACATATCATGCCTATTTACCCTCCTTTTGATGAAAGATGTCATCGAGTGAGTTCTCGATCATGAAACATATAAAAAGGAAAGAAATGCATGAAAAAAAACTTAAACAAACGAGAATAAACAACAGTTGTAGCAAGTTAGTATCCAATAAATAGGTATAAAACCTACTTATCAAATACCCCCAAACTTTAATTGTTATTTTCCCTCAAGTAACAAAATAAGAAGAAATGCAAAGGCTAAGTAAAATGCAGTTTACTCTAAATGCCTACAAATCCATATCAGTCAGTATGAAATCCAAATGAATTGCCTCAGAAGAATCATAATGATCATTAAACATAGCATTCAACCAAGAATAGTCAATAAGCCATATTACTTTTGCAAATCCTAAACCTGTTATGAATGACATACTGTGTTGTGTGCTTAGTAACCATTAAACTCGCTATAATATAAATATTTCACATAATACGCTTTTTAGAGGGAAAGTTACAGCTCTAACTCAAGAAAGGCTTCAAATAGGAAAAGCTACAGTTGTAACTTCACATTAACTAAGTTAAGGGTCACATTAATCACTTCAGGGCTTGCTAATTAACATTAGGGTTTCCTAATTAGGATTTAGGATTCCTGAATTTAAAATTAGGGTTTCTCAGCTTTCATTTAGGGTTTCTAATCTTGATATTAAGGTTTCTAATCCCTTATTAGGGTTTACTAATATTATACCCTACCCGATCAATCCTTGATCAAAATTTCTCTACAGTGCAACCACATACTCATCAATATAATTATTTTAATTATATTTTCTATCGAATCCCTATCCGGACTTAGGGTTAGGGTTTCTAAATATGTTAAGCACAACTCTACTCTTATTTTCTCAGTCAATACACAAATTGACTACTTCTCGAGACTCGTATCATAAATACTCATCACAAAATTGATAATCAATATTAATATTAAATAAAAAAAATTATTCGTAAAATTCAGATTATTCGAAATCCTGGGTTATCACAGTATAGATGAAAAGATCAAAGCTGTTAGGTTGATCTATATCTTGAGACGTAATAGATAGGCTTTAACAGAATCATAGTCTATCTAGTTGATCAAAAGATTGCAGAAGCCAAGGCAAAATCATAGAGTATCGAGAATTGTAGTGTGTCTTCTGTGAAAGGCCTCTCCTGAAATCGTAGAGTGGTCCAAACACCTACCAAATCAAACTTAAGAATCGTAGAGTGCTCTCGGAATCGTAGAGTCTGCAAGTCAAGCAAGTTAAGATCGTAGTGTGCCAGTGCTTAAGAGAAATTGTCGTGTTCTCTTCTATTAGTACCGGATCAAGCACCAAGGTGGCAAGACACCACGATAAGAATCGTAGAGCATCATATGTCTATATCAGAAGCATCGAGCCTTGTCCATTTTTAAGAGTAAATCACAACAAATATGGAATGGATTATAAACGTTGAAGTCCTCGGGAGTCTCAATGACACAACAGTCATCCTTAGTATATAACAAAGAAAAGTATTAAAGAAGCTAAGAAAAGTTCTATGGGTCAGCAGAAAACACCTTTTCAGGTGTTAGGTGAGATAGCAATCTGTTGTGTCAGTAGGTCAGACTGATAATCAGAAGTTGTGCAGAAAGCCTCTATCAAAGCTCAGAAATGTCAAATACATTTAATGCTTCAACGAATACATTTCAAAGGCCTCATATATGCAAAACATAAGCAGATGAAAAAGATTAAGCAAGCACTGAACAAAAACACTGAAGAACACTCAACGCTCAACTCTACGATCTGAAAAAGAAAGCTTGCTTAGCTACTCAGTTCTTTCGAACACAAGCTTAACGGAAACTGAGTAGCAGCATTCAAGAACTCAATTACTATCAAGTGAAGTAAGAAGTTCCAAGTCAAAAGGACTTGAAGAGTTCTAAGTGAACTGAGAAGTACCAAGTCTGCTGGACTTGAAGAGTTTAAAAGTGAACTAAGAAGTTCCAAGACTGCTGGTCTTGAAGGAATCTGTGAGATTCAGATATTGTAAAGATATCCTTAGTGGATTTCCTACCTGAGGAGTAGAAGAGTGGACTAGGAGCTTTGACTGCTCTAAACCACTTAAAATCACTATGTCTCTTATATTCTTGCCATAACTACTATAACTGTCATAAATGCTTATCTCCTATTAACTCGTTATATCTTAAAAGAAAATCAAACAAATCTCAATTCCGCTGTGATTAAATCATTATCAAGACTAACAAGTATTTTGTAAAAGAATTTTAAAATATCTATTCAACCCTCCCCCCTTCTAGATAACTATTGTGCATATGGGAACTAACAAGTTTCAAATACTCTTATTGTGGTTTCAAAAAATGTTTTAACGAAAGTGTTAGTTGTGACAACCCCAAAATAGGTCCATTCCACCCAACCCATTCTGAGTCGTCAAATACATGGTACAGAAAATAACTACAACTTTATTACAACAATTGTCGTGCAAAATACAACAACACATATGCTGTGAGTTTGGATACAAATATATACTAAATGTGACTCATGTTCCAACCGTAGACATCACCTCACAATAACACCTTACATAAAGGTATAGTCAAAAACTGTTTTAGAAATTAGAATCTTTGGGAAGTGCTCAAGGAAACCTTCGTGCATGGGAGGCCACACATCTAGGTTATGATAGATATCATATGGCCACAGAATTATCCTTGGTTGACCCAATAGACCCCAAAGAAAAATGAGAAGATTACTATCATATTCTTCCCAATGGTGAGTCTTCTCTTGACTTATCATTATCTCCACTGTCTCTAATTGAGAATTATACTTCAAACAAACACCAAGATTATATAGGTAGTGCCCATAGATATACTCAGCAAGTGGATGAGCACAACCCTGTTCTATGATGACACGAGGTTGTATGTCATTAGACATCTTGTATGATAGTGACAAAACACCCTTCCAACGTTGGGTTCGCCTCACCCTATTTTCTTCACCAAATATAACTACTAAATGATGACCACCGTTCTATTCCCTTGTTATCCCCGCTCGACCCAGCTACACTCTTATTACCTGAAAAGGAATTGTGAAGCAAAAGGGTGAGCACAACTAGCCCAGTAAAGAATATCATGACTAAAGATAATTCAATTATCAATAGCCTTCATCAACAATAAATCAGAGATTTAGAACATATGGTAAATGATAAAAATTTCAACCATAGTTACAGCGGAACGAGCAATCCATTAGAAGAGTCAAATAGACCATAAAGTCTATTATCTTCTCCACATTAAAAGTCCACCAATAATGTTTTATCCCTGTAACATTAATCAACAGTTCCTTTTCACAATTATATGAATAACTCATAATCATAATTGTGACTCTAAATTTTTCTTCGCACCCAGGACGAAGAATATTATCATCACCTGTCTTTACCTGAAACGTCAAAGATCACGGTTATACCAAATCACAGTTCCTGTTCATAATCATGCTAATAAATCCATCTTCGCACTACGGCCAAAGATATTCATCAATAAACCATCTTTGCACTACGGGCCAAAGATATTCTACAACATGTCATCTTTGCACTACAGGCCAAAGATATTCATCAACAGGCCATCTTTGCACTACATGCCAAAGATATTCATCAACAATTCATATTTGCACTACAGGCCAAATATATTCATATCTCAAAGAAATATATAATCATTTCAGAATTTATATAAACAATAATTATAACCATGTTGATCAATTCACCTTTGCACTTAAGCTTAAGATATTCAATTATAAATTCAATGGTCATGATCATACCAGTCACAATTCAACTTTGCACTACAGGCCAAAGAGAACCCTAGTCATGATTATACCAATAATCTACCCATCTTTACACTCCAGTGAAAGAGAAATTCAACATCAGGGTTATAAAAATGTTATATATGATAATAAAATCAATATAATCAACATATAGATTTAATCTCAAGAGTAATATTCATAAATCAACTATAATTTGGTTAGTAAAAGAAACCAATTTTGTCGTGAATAGTAACTCGTGAATAGTAACTCATGAATAGTAACTCGTGAATAGTAACTCATGAATAGTAACACCGACTCAAAAAGGTAGAAATTCCACAATAAAATCCATACCAATATTTCGGTATAATGATATTGAAAGAATAACATTACTTAAATTTATAAACAATTTATTTTAATTGTTTACACTTTACTAATTAATGCATTTAATCATCATAAAACGCCAACTCTTAAGATTTCATCATCAATAACCAAAATCCTCATCAAAAATCTGCATATACCTCATATATAGGATTCTCAAGCCATAAAATCCTATTTTCCAATTTTCTTACTTAACATAACATATTTAATTCATTTTCTCATAACTAGACTATTTTCATGAAAAATACCAAATCCGTTCCAAAAATATTTCTTTTCTGGAATTTAGCATAATATAGTCCCATAGTGAACATATATTTTTCTCAGAATTTTTAAAAGTCATTTACTATTTTTCATATGGCCAAAACAGCCGAATATTTAGACATTTATCAAAAATTATACTTTTGTCCAAAAATTCTGAAATTAACAGAGTTTACTTCCATCATATACATGTACTCCCAATAAAAATTTCATCAATTTTGAAGTTAACCACAAGAAATTATAAGCGATTATTTTTTAAATAGTCTTTTCTCATAAAATTCATAACTCTCAATCTATACATCCAAAAATCACCATTTTTGGACACAATTAATAAAACTCATCAAAATATCATTTCAAATTTTTTCAGAATTTTTGAAGTTCAGAAAAATTACGAAACTGAAAATCATAACAACCCTTAAAATATCTTACTATCCCTTACTATCCCTTACAATCCCTTACTATCCCTTACTATCCCTTACAATCCCTTACAATCCCTTACCTCAAAAGAGCAGTACTTCTGATCGGTATAAGGCTGAAGGAAACTTGCACTGATGAATAGAAACTCACAGAGTATCTAAATACTCACAAAATACACTCAATAATCTAGAGAGAGAAAGAGAGAAAGCTTATGTTTCTGGTGTGATTTTCAATTCTAACTTAACCCTCTATTTATAGGAAAATTTTGGTAGGTTTGACCTGCAACCTGATGGCTTTACCTGCTACTATTCCCACCCACCACATTTGAAATATAATTCAGCACATTTCTTCACCAACCACAAGTGGGGCCCACCAATTCTAGAATTTTCCACCAAAATGATAAACTCCGAAAATTCAACAATTTCTGAACCAGTCATCTCGTAAAATTCATAATAAATCATACGTTCATTTTTAACGGTTCAAAATTTGTGGGCATATACTCAACTTATATATGTATAACATATCCAAAAATTACCACGATCCAATGGTCGGATTAAAAATTATAACCCCCGCAAAATATCTCAAAAACCCTGATTTTTAATACCTCCATTCCGACAAAAATACGGATAAAGACCTCAACATTAACTCCTTCATTTTTAACCACAAAAATATATCCCTCGTTTATATCCACATAAAATAAATATTTCCTTATCATATGAATCAATAATTAATTATTCACAAATAATATTACAGAATCACATTTATGACAACCAGGCCGTTCCCAGGAAAGAGGGGGCTTTCCAATAAGGATTTCTCCTTACTAGCGCGCAATTAGATGACCAAACCTCTCCTTAGACAGAACTTTCTAGACATTGCCAATAATATTATCTAATAATATTATTCAAATAATATGAATTATTGATCTGATAATAGAAAATACTGTGCAGTGACAATTATTGAACAACAATAATATAAAATTTCAACGTAGCAATTATTGAATCAATAAAATAAAATATTGAACAGTAATTACTGTAACAATTATTGAGTAGTGCCTTCTTACGTAAGAATCAATAATTTCAAAAATACTATGCAATACCGTGTGCTACTGTGCAATAACGCGTATTACTGTATTTTAACCACCGGGCATTCCAACAGTATTAACGGTAACAACTACGTCGTTATTTATAAAAACTCAAATTTGTCGGTTTCTTCACCCGACAGTTATTCGTTATGGGGCCCACAAATAGCTGTGCCGTCGTACGAATATTCCCTGACAGAAAGAATATTCCACGACCAAACGAATATTTCCCGACAACAATGATTATTTTATAACCACTTGTGTATTTTGAAAAAAAATCATATATCACCCTTAACTTTAAACTTTTATCAATTTAACCATTTACTGAATAGTAATTATAAGAAAAATTGAATACTTTTATTTCATAAAATTCGGGGTCTTACAATCTCCCCTCCTTATGAAATTTCGTCCCCGAAATTTACGCACCTGATATTTCAAAGAGTTGAGAATACCTTCCTTTCATTTCAGATTCCATCTTCCCTGTCATCATAATTTCTTCATTGCTCATCTCCTGTATTTCTGATATCAATCTAGCATACAGCTTCAAAAACAAAGGTTAATTGAACAAATTAACATATCACATAATATCCCAATATTATGACTGACCAACAAATAAGCTTAGGTAGGACACACTAGCGAAGGATTTACTCATCTCTCCCCTCCTAGTTGTATTCCCCGATCTCCGCCAGAGATCATATCCCTAAGCTCTGATACCACCTGTGACTCTGGACACCAACTTGTGTCAGCACCTTACATTGATACCTATCAGTTTGCCACCGCAGAACGGCGTCCCCTACGGAGAGTCTGGCTTTGGTGCATCCCCCATCAACAGGAAGTCACCAGCGAGAGGCTCGGGGCTCTTTACTTATAGCTCTGATACCACCTGTGACAACCCCAAAATAGGTCCATTCCACCCAACCCATTCTGAGTCGTCAAATACATGGTACAGAAAATAACTACAACTTTATTACAACAATTGTCGTGCAAAATACAACAACACATATGCTGTGAGTTTGGATACAAATATATACTAAATGTGACTCATGTTCCAACCGTAGACATCACCTCACAATAACACCTTACATAAAGGTATAGTCAAAAACTGTTTTAGAAATTAGAATCTTTGGGAAGTGCTCAAGGAAACCTTCGTACATGGGAGGCCACACATCTAGGTTATGATAGATATCATATGGCCACAGAATTATCCTTGGTTGACCCAATAGACCCCAAAGAAAAATGAGAAGATTACTATCATATTCTTCCCAATGGTGAGTCTTCTCTTGACTTATCATTATCTCCACTGTCTCTAATTGAGAATTATACTTCAAACAAACACCAAGATTATATAGGTAGTGCCCATAGATATACTCAGCAAGTGGATGAGCACAACCCTGTTCTATGATGACACGAGGTTGTATGTCATTAGACATCTTGTATGATAGTGACAAAACACCCTTCCAACGTTGGGTTCGCCTCACCCTATTTTCTTCACCAAATATAACTACTAAATGATGACCACCGTTCTATTCCCTTGTTATCCCCGCTCGACCCAGCTACACTCTTATTACCTGAAAAGGAATTGTGAAGCAAAAGGGTGAGCACAACTAGCCCAGTAAAGAATATCATGACTAAAGATAATTCAATTATCAATAGCCTTCATCAACAATAAATCAGAGATTTAGAACATATGGTAAATGATAAAAATTTCAACCATAGTTACAGCGGAACGAGCAATCCATTAGAAGAGTCAAATAGACCATAAAGTCTATTATCTTCTCCACATTAAAAGTCCACCAATAATGTTTTATCCCTGTAACATTAATCAACAGTTCCTTTTCACAATTATATGAATAACTCATAATCATAATTGTGACTCTAAATTTTTCTTCGCACCCAGGACGAAGAATATTATCATCACCTGTCTTTACCTGAAACGTCAAAGATCACGGTTATACCAAATCACAGTTCCTGTTCATAATCATGCTAATAAATCCATCTTCGCACTACGGCCAAAGATATTCATCAATAAACCATCTTTGCACTACGGGCCAAAGATATTCTACAACATGTCATCTTTGCACTACAGGCCAAAGATATTCATCAACAGGCCATCTTTGCACTACATGCCAAAGATATTCATCAACAATTCATATTTGCACTACAGGCCAAATATATTCATATCTCAAAGAAATATATAATCATTTCAGAATTTATATAAACAATAATTATAACCATGTTGATCAATTCACCTTTGCACTTAAGCTTAAGATATTCAATTATAAATTCAATGGTCATGATCATACCAGTCACAATTCAACTTTGCACTACAGGCCAAAGAGAACCCTAGTCATGATTATACCAATAATCTACCCATCTTTACACTCCAGTGAAAGAGAAATTCAACATCAGGGTTATAAAAATGTTATATATGATAATAAAATCAATATAATCAACATATAGATTTAATCTCAAGAGTAATATTCATAAATCAACTATAATTTGGTTAGTAAAAGAAACCAATTTTGTCGTGAATAGTAACTCGTGAATAGTAACTCATGAATAGTAACTCGTGAATAGTAACTCATGAATAGTAACACCGACTCAAAAAGGTAGAAATTCCACAATAAAATCCATACCAATATTTCGGTATAATGATATTGAAAGAATAACATTACTTAAATTTATAAACAATTTATTTTAATTGTTTACACTTTACTAATTAATGCATTTAATCATCATAAAACGCCAACTCTTAAGATTTCATCATCAATAACCAAAATCCTCATCAAAAATCTGCATATACCTCATATATAGGATTCTCAAGCCATAAAATCCTATTTTCCAATTTTCTTACTTAACATAACATATTTAATTCATTTTCTCATAACTAGACTATTTTCATGAAAAATACCAAATCCGTTCCAAAAATATTTCTTTTCTGGAATTTAGCATAATATAGTCCCATAGTGAACATATATTTTTCTCAGAATTTTTAAAAGTCATTTACTATTTTTCATATGGCCAAAACAGCCGAATATTTAGACATTTATCAAAAATTATACTTTTGTCCAAAAATTCTGAAATTAACAGAGTTTACTTCCATCATATACATGTACTCCCAATAAAAATTTCATCAATTTTGAAGTTAACCACAAGAAATTATAAGCGGTTATTTTTTAAATAGTCTTTTCTCATAAAATTCATAACTCTCAATCTATACATCCAAAAATCACCATTTTTGGACACAATCAATAAAACTCATCAAAATATCATTTCAAATTTTTTCAGAATTTTTGAAGTTCAGAAAAATTACGAAACTGAAAATCATAACAACCCTTAAAATATCTTACTATCCCTTACTATCCCTTACAATCCCTTACTATCCCTTACTATCCCTTACAATCCCTTACAATCCCTTACCTCAAAAGAGCAGTACTTCTGATCGGTATAAGGCTGAAGGAAACTTGCACTGATGAATAGAAACTCACAGAGTATCTAAATACTCACAAAATACACTCAATAATCTAGAGAGAGAAAGAGAGAAAGCTTATGTTTCTGGTGTGATTTTCAATTCTAACTTAGCCCTCTATTTATAGGAAAATTTTGGTAGGTTTGACCTGCAACCTGATGGCTTTACCTGCTACTATTCCCACCCACCACATTTGAAATATAATTCAGCACATTTCTTCACCAACCACAAGTGGGGCCCACCAATTCTAGAATTTTCCACCAAAATGATAAACTCCGAAAATTCAACAATTTCTGAACCAGTCATCTCGTAAAAATCATAATAAATCATACGTTCATTTTTAACGGTTCAAAATTTGTGGGCATATACTCAACTTATATATGTATAACATATCCAAAAATTACCACGATCCAATGGTCGGATTAAAAATTATAACCCCCGCAAAATATCTCAAAAACCCTGATTTTTAATACCTCCATTCCGACAAAAATACGGATAAAGACCTCAACATTAACTCCTTCATTTTTAACCACAAAAATATATCCCTCGTTTATATCCACATAAAATAAATATTTCCTTATCATATGAATCAATAATTAATTATTCACAAATAATATTACAGAATCACATTTATGACAACCAGGCCGTTCCCAGGAAAGAGGGGGCTTTCCAATAAGGATTTCTCCTTACTAGCGCGCAATTAGATGACCAAACCTCTCCTTAGACAGAACTTTCTAGACATTGCCAATAATATTATCTAATAATATTATTCAAATAATATGAATTATTGATCTGATAATAGAAAATACTGTGCAGTGACAATTATTGAACAACAATAATATAAAATTTCAACGTAGCAATTATTGAATCAATAAAATAAAATATTGAACAGTAATTACTGTAACAATTATTGAGTAGTGCCTTCTTACGTAAGAATCAATAATTTCAAAAATACTATGCAATACCGTGTGCTACTGTGCAATAACGCGTATTACTGTATTTTAACCACCGGGCATTCCAACAGTATTAACGGTAACAACTACGTCGTTATTTATAAAAACTCAAATTTGTCGGTTTCTTCACCCGACAGTTATTCGTTATGGGGCCCACAAATAGCTGTGCCGTCGTACGAATATTCCCTGACAGAAAGAATATTCCACGACCAAACGAATATTACCCGACAACAATGATTATTTTATAACCACTTGTGTATTTTGAAAAAAAATCATATATCACCCTTAACTTTAAACTTTTATCAATTTAACCATTTACTGAATAGTAATTATAAGAAAAATTGAATACTTTTATTTCATAAAATTCGGGGTCTTACATTAGTTTTCATTATTCTTATTGATACTCAACTATTTGTACAGTTATTGAATATTAAATGCAGGATTCTTCATTTGTTGTGGTCATATGCTTTTACTTGCTGAGCAAATTAAATGATCATTCTTGTTTGAAATTATGCGTTTTCTGCTAAGGTTAAACTTGCAGAAGGGTCCGGCAAAGAAAAAGGGAAAGCAAAGATGGAGAAGTAGATAGTCATTGTAATAGTAGTAATATTGTTTGTAGTAATTCCTACAATGACTCAACGAACATGTAAAGGTTATTAAGATATTTGGGAAGAATGAAAGATAAAGATGTAATAATATAGTAATTATATTCATGTTGTGCAAATATATAGTGATATATTTTATTTATCGTATTATCTGTTAGGTTTTGTGAAAATCAAAGTAGCAATCAAATTGCAAAAATAGCGGAAGAAAAATAAAATCAGATTTTAAAATTTTTCACAAACCAATTAATCAGATCATCCTTTATGCATATTATTAATTAAACGAAGAATAAGAAGTTATAAAACCATACCCTTATAGAAACGAGCTTCCTCATGTACGAGTTCACCTCCTACTTCTCCGCGATCTCCTTGAATCTCCAAGTAGATTCCTTCCTTTGATCAATGTAAGCCACCCAAGTGTATGGCCTCTAGAGATGATCCAACAAGAAAGAACAATTTTTCAAGAAGAAGAGTGTATTGGCTCAAACCCTAGTTTTTCCTTATCTCTATAGAAAAAGGGGCGTACTCTCCAAATATTAGAATTACGTATATTTGATATCTGATATAAGACTCCTCTTATAAAGATATCAGGTAACCCTATTTTAATTAAAATAAGGTAATATTCATTTAATTAAACTCTTTTAATTAAATGGGCTCCCTAAACTTATTAGGGATAATTAATTAAACTCCTTTAACTAATTTTCCCTCCTAAACCTATTAAAAATAAATGAGAGTACTTATATTAAACTAATTTCTAAACTCTTTTAGAAATTAAAATAATAATAATTATAATAATATTAATAAGACTCCTCTTATTAATTTATATTTAATATTTTTAAAATATTAAATAATAAATATTAAGCTATTTAATTTATTCTATCATCATAGATTAAATTAAATATACTTAACATATTATTACGATTATGTCATTAACTTCTTAAATAATTATTCTTACTTTTATGGTGTGACCCTTTATGTTCTCCATATTAAACCGGTTGTGAATAAATCAATTAGAACAATTCTAATCTTATTTAAATAAATAAATTAAGCTATTAATTTATTTAAATAAATAATATTTATTCTACAATAGGGATAAGCCTCCCTAGCGATCAACGACTTTCCAGATAATATAGATTTTAACATTAATCATAAAAGAACTTTTGAATAAATAGTTATCGTACAATTCAATCCTTCCACCATACAATATCCCAATTAAATACAAGACATGGAATTACTGTCAAGTCTTATTTTATTTAATTATATGTATTTTGATTCCTAAATGCACAACTCCTAATGAATGTAAATTAGAAACTACTTTCTAATTTCATTCCACCTTGGCCAAGGATTCCTGGGATGTCATTTATCGAATCACATAGGACATTTTTCTTCTTTTACTTGAAGTGGTAGATTCTTTATTGATCATTCACTATCTTCATATATAACTTATTACACCCAAGCATACCCTTTGATATACTCTAAGAGTCTTAAAGAATAAGTCAAAGTGTAATTCATTATATATAAGATACTATGATGATCTCAAGTCTAAGGATCATTTGTATTACTATCACTACAGGAATTTCTATTGACAGGCAAGTAAAACTCCATTAGGTATTCCTTAGCGAGGCACGTTCAGTGAACTTATTCTCTAATAAGCACCTACATACTTGCTTTAGTGTCTCCACACAAATGATCATGAGATCAATCATCCTCATCCAATGAGCAAGCAACGTACGTACCAATCTATCCGGATTCACTAATCCCCTTTTTAGTAATCTATTGATTGGAAACATTTTAGTTTTAAGCTATCTAAGAATTTAGATCTCATTACTATGATCTCATCATGATTCTAAAAGTATTGCTTAAAACTATGGGTTTATCACATATTATTAAAACAACACCATGTAGATAATAAATGCATTTAATAAATAATTCTTTTATTAATAAATAAATAAGATTGATTATAAAGTATATGTTTTATCATCATACATGATTGGCTTGTATGCATACTACTTTCATTATCGTGTAGCACTTTATTCGGGATTAAAGTAACCTGGAATTGGGGGTGCCACAATAACAATCATTTATTCTGAGTTAGTCAAATGACCACAAACTTTCTTTCTTTCCATTGAAAAGGACTTTTCGGCATTAAAGTCATAAATCCAACATTGCTTACGAGTATGTCTAGGTGATTATCCTATAGTACCCTATGTTGTACAATACTCATTCTTTAAATGACACTAGCATTTAAATTTTGACAACCTTGCTTACCAGTCAAAAACTCGATATTTTGACAATCTTGTTTGTCAGTCGAAAACTCGACTAAAACCATTTGTTTATTCTTCCTCAGGCTTACCTTTGAATCATTACCAAAGCAATTGGTTTAGGATAGCATCAATAATATTTTAAAAGACTTATAAATAAATCGACAAAACATTTTAACATTCGTCTAGCCGAAACAAATGGCATCGACACTTCTTTAAAATAGTTCATGTCAAAACATGTCTTGAACACTTGTACAAACACTAAAAGATTTGTATAAGTAAGGAATACACATATTCAAGCAAGAATTGTGTATATTTAATCTTAACAACATCATACAAACTTCAACTGAGCATAATCAACGAAGTTATAAAACTTTCCTAACATAAAGTATAGACAAGAGTTTATAAAACTTGTATAACACAAAAGTTATTCTTGTTTGAATCGAGCGATGGCTTCATTTCCTCCTTCAGCAATGATAACCCTTTCCAATAGATCAGAGTAAGTCTTAATCTTCAATACAGCCACTGCTTTCTGTACCCATGGTTTCAGTCCTAATTCGAACCTCCTTGCCTTACTGGCCTCCGTGTCAACCTGATGCGGAGTGAATCAGGCTAACTCATTAAATCTTGATGCGTACTCTACGACAGACATACTACCTTGCTTTAGTTCTAGAAACTTAACCTCCATATCCTATTGCGTATTCTCTGAGAAGTAATTCTCGAGGAGTAGCTCCTTAAATCTGTTCCAAGGAATAACTCCTTCGTCTGCTCGGTCCTTATTGGTTTTCCACCAATAATTAGCTTCGCCCTTCATCATGAAAGTGGAAAAACTTGTCTCCTGTGCTTCGGTCACTAATGCGACTTTAAACACCTTCTCCATTTCTTCTATCCATGCCTGGGCTTCAATTGGGTCCAAGGTTCCCCGGAACTTCGATGGTCCTACCAATTTAAAGTCCTTAAATCTAGCCAAGTGTTGTCCTGGCTGTCCTGCTGCAGGAGAGGGTCTATTTTGCATTACCTCAGTTAATATGTTAACGAAGTTTTGCATTGGATCAACATTTTTCCCTCCACCATTGTTAACGGATCCTTCCTCCCTCTGATTCCGCTGTAGTCTCCTAGGCGGCATGATCTAAGGAAAGGAAGAAACAATTAGGCTTTATATGATATGCTATCCATGTTAGCATTAAGAAGTTTAAGACGTCTATTAATCATTTTTGATTTGAATAAACAACTTCAGTATCACAATAAAACTCAATAGATTTCCTCCACCCATCACTTACATACTCTTCTTGAGTTTTCTACTAAGGTCATAACCTAGGTTTTGCATTCCTAACGTTTATAACCTATAGCTCTGATACCAACATGTGACACCCCCGATATCGGGTCCTCTGACCCCGATTCGATCATCACGATAAAATACAAGCATCCACCTCTAAACAACATATAATAATAAAAATACGGAATATAATAAACATACGATGTTCATTCAAAAGGTGTTACTAGTCCCAAGATTCGATAACCTTAATATCATCTTACAAACATACCCTAAAATAATAATTTGGGTTCTTGTTACATAACAGTAATTTAAACTAGGCATATAATAAAGTTTGCTCCTGGCGACTATTCTACATCTTTCCTTTACCCTTGTCCTTTCCTGAGGTCTCGGGCTTAGCTGCAATATAATTCATGATATAGCAAGGATGAGCAACGAGTTTACACGGCAAGTTTAAATATAACAATAAGGGTATATCATGATGAATGGAAAAATATCTGACAATGAATTCAATAATATGAATATCTGAAGGATTCAACAATATGAATATTATAAGTAAAGATAACTATTGCTTTTAGAATAACTGCTAGTCAAGTAGACTTTGAACTATAACACTATAATGGAATTAATAGCTAATTGACCCTTTGGTTACTGGCTGCAGAATAAGTTCTTGAGGGGATCAGCCTCGCGTACACAATGTATATGCATAACATTTAAATATGTTCTTTGTATCTTATATTAGATAACTGGGGTAATCCCCTATCATAAAAAAGGGTGTTCTTTCAGTCTAAGAATCCTTTCCATCAATTGGTTTGGATAGCTTTTATAAAACTTCATACACTTTGTCTGACCGAACAAAGGTTCAGACTCTATATGACACAGTTCAAGAATTATAGAACTTTAAATGATGTACAAGTCCAATACTGTACGAACTCAAGTGCACTAAGTGCGAATATCAATAATATCGATGTGGAATAATTGTAAAATAATTAAACCACTTAATAGCATGTGTCGACGTCGGGATTTTTATTTGACCCTTTTCTATTCTTGTTCTTTTGTGTTCTCATGTTAGGTGAGATTTGTTTGAAAAAATAAGTTGTGAAAAGGTTCGACATGTATATGTCGACGATTGGACTATAAGAGTCGCCAATTGATTTTTTAACTGGTTGTACCAACACAACCGAGAAAAAGTTTGCACATTGACCCAGTGATTTGACATTGCTAAACGGATCTTTGAAATCGAGATTCATTAGGGTCCAGGGACTTGCTTATGCGGAGGGAAGGTGTTAGGCACCCCACGACATCCGTGTTGCCACGGTGACCGCCACTTTTCAAAAATTATTATATGAATGTGTGTGTGTGTGTGTGGGTCAATGTGCAGTTATTTGGAAGTAATGCGAGGCCTCGTTCGCACCTATATACACAGGATTTGAATTTATGTAAAAATTCAGTTTTAAACAAGATATAGCAGTGAAGTTTTGTAAAAGAGGTTTTTCAAACCTGATGCTTAATAGCAATTGAGACCTTTTACACTTCCATTTTATTATTAGGTGTTCGGCTTGATTGCTTTTATTTTTGAGATGCGAAACATCTTCGAGAAAATAATGTACAAAGCAGTGCCGAATTCCTCATGGGCATGAAAACCATCTGAGGAAATCCAAACACCGTGAATAATTTATAAGCTGCTTACAGCTGAAAATGTCCATCACGGGAACTGAATCTAGATTCAATAGACTGAATCTGTGATCACATGATTCCTAGGCTCACATGATAACGCAATTTGTATGAACGATATAAGCAGTTATATATATAAAAGTATATATATATATATATATATATATATATATATATATATATATATATATATATATACACACACACACACACACACAGACATGATCAACCACCACGAAGCACCTCCATAGGGGATCAAAAATGTAAATATATAAAAGCGGTAAATATATATATTGACATGATCAACCACCACGAAGCACCTCCATGAGGGTTCAGAAATATAAATAAGGCTGTAAAAGCGATCAACCGCCACGGAGTAAACTCCAGGCGGGACAAAACATAAAGAAAGCAGTAAAAACAGTCAACTACCACAAAGTAAACTCCAGGCAGGACGAAATGTAAATATATATATATATATATATATATATATATATATATATATATATATATATATATACAAAAGCGATAAACGTACCGGATGAAAAATATAGGCTCATCGAACAAAGTTCGACAAGAGTTCATATATATATATGAATTGTGTGTCGAACTTTGTTCGATGAGCCTAGATTTACATTCGGACCGTTTACTTGTTGTTATATATATATATATATATATATATATATATATATATATATATATATATATAATATACGACAGAAATAAAAACCACGGATCGAAGTTAGGAAAAACACACGCAACACGACTCTCAATGTGAAGAACGGTGTGTGCAAAGATGAAAAGAAAGGCTCTAAAGTGTCTAAGAAGGCTTACAGTGGGCTGCTAAAGAAGACTTCAATAACTTAAAAGGGATGAACACTCGGCTCCCACGGGTAAAAAGTAGCTATATATGAGCTTACAAGTGTTTAAAATGAGAAAGCACTCAGTTTAGGGTGTGTACAGAGCAAATTGAGCAGGGCTTTCTCGCCTTTTTTCAATGCAAAATGGCTGCCCCAAGCCCTCTATTTATAGAGGGGGGGAGCCGCAGGTGTACCTACGGCAGCCGCAGATGTATCTGCGGCTGCCCGGGGTGCCCTGGGCTCCGCGGGTCTTACCGTCTCAAAGTACGTGCACGCGTGCAACGTGATGTCCATTTGAACTTTTTGAACTTCAATTCGGGCATCCGATCGAGGTGTATAAGACCTTTTTTGGCATGCTATTGTCGAGAGCTACACAATGATATGGGATCAGAGGTTGTACGAAGTCAGGAAGATGGGATCATGCCCATGGTCTTCAAGCTTCAAATTCTATCCGGTGTGTTGTCTTATGCAGTAGTCACTCAGGATTGGCGCTCCTTGGTTCTTGTAGGACATTGTTGTGTAGAATGTATATATGTTGTTGTTGAGACGGCGCGATGTGGCATTGGGATGGCAAAATAATGGTCCTACCCTTCACCGGGGTTATCTCCGATTTGAGCCGTGTTAGCGGTCGATAAGCATTTCCGGGGTTATCTCCGGAACTGCAACTGTATTCCTCGGGGTTATCTCCAAGGTGGATATTATCTTTCCCGGTGTTATCCGGGGCTGAGACTTAGTATCTTGGGGTTATCTCCGAGATGACACTGTCTTCTCCTGTAACAATCCAGAATTTCAAATTAGAATTTTTAATATTTATTGAATTATATAAATATTTATTTGATGTGTTTATTATTGAAATTGTTGAATAAATATTTTATTGACGTGATGGTTGTTAGTAAATATTTATGACTTTAATTTATTAGATAACATTCTAAATTAAATTAATTTATAATTTAGAGAGTTGTAATATAACTTGAGATGTTATATTGTTGTTTTAATTTAATAATGTAAAGTGGTATGTTAAGTTATTAAATAAAATTATAATGAAATTATAATTTTGTGATATTTGTTAAAGTGGAATAATTATTTAAAATATGGTATGTATAATTAATTTATTTGATTAATGTTGGATATGGAAATCCAAATAAATAATATGTGAATATAAATTATAAACTAAATTGTTTATTAAAATAAATTAAAGGAGTTTGAATTAGTTTTAACCAAACAATGCTTAAAATATTAAGTCTTTATTTTAAAGACTTTTTGCCAAACAAAGCCTTATGGCTTTTGGATTTTTTATTTTTGAATTTTTAAATAATATAAATTAAATAATAAATAAAATATAATTATAACTTATATGTTATATTTAGTAACTGGCATTATATTAAGTACGCTTATTATGGCCTATCAGTTTTATTTTTCGTATATTGTTATTGGCTTGGTTATCAGTTTGTTTACGCATTCTAGTTGTTCGATAAGCCTAAGAAAAATACAGAGAGTTTGTGAGAGAATTTGAGAGAAAATTCTGAGTTTTCAAGTAAATTTTGTGGTGTTAGCAAAGATTGTTCAAGCAAATTGAAGGTATCTTCATAACCGTAGTATTATATATACATATATGTCTTAATATGTTTTACGTCATGTATTTTCTATTCTCTATGAATTCAAATTCTCTTGAATTGTTGTATAAACTAAATTATTGCAATTGTAAGTAATTGTAATGCTAGAGTTTGTGTTTAGATAAGAATTTGTATGCTAATTTCGTTTAAAAAATAGAAAAAGTAATTACAGTGTATATATTTCTCATATGGCTTGTGAAGTACCAATTTTAGTGGTCAATTTGTATGTTAAACTGTAAATTGAGTTTTGATTATGCTTGTCCATTAAGAAATGAAGAGAACGTAGTTTGAATGAAGAAATTTGAGCAAGAATTGTGATCACAGTGATGATTTCTATAAAGGATGTCAAATATTGGGTTTTTATATGAAAACATGAAATTTAAGGAATTAAATTAGTTAAAATGGTTATTTAATTGTTCTAAGTTGATGAATATGTGAGGAAACATGTTTGTGTTAGTTATATACCAATTGTATATGTTAATTTTACCGTTTTATGGGTGAAACGTGTTAGTTGACTTAAGAACAGTGTCGAGATCACGTTCTGTAAAACTGAAACTGGTGCGTAGCGCGGGCGCGCTGCTGCCGCGCGGGCGCGCAGTAATCCTAGGCAAATCTGGCACGACCGCGCCAGTAGTCTGCCAGACCCAATGAAGTTTGTTAATTCTGCAGACTTTGAAACTTTAACCTAGTTTAGTGATGTATTAATGTGAGAAAAATATAATGTAAGGGTTAAAACAGAATAGTATCATGTGGTTAGTAACTCTAAAATGTAAAGTTAGTAAGTGGTGAAAATAATATGTATGATTTAAGAAACTTAATGAACAATGAATAAGTGTTATGAAATGTACACTTGTGATTCTGAAATATGTATGGTAAGGTAATACTTGTTCTAAAATAACAAGTTTAGCTAGAGGTGAGTAGTATTTTGGAATGTGGATGTTAGTATATCTAATAGATATTGTAATTCTAATACTATGTGTAGGTGAACGTGAGTTATAATTTATAGCTTACGCACGAGGCAAGTTTCTAATTTCTACTCTTTACATTGAGCAAGTTTCTTATTCTAAACATTGATTAAGCAAATTCTTTTATTCTTAATCTTTATTCAAGCAAGCTTTGAATTCTAGTCATGGTTGAGTTGTTCTAACTTGTTTATAGTTAAGCAAGTTTTATTAAGTTATATTCTTTTGTGATAAATGCAAACTCTTGAACTCTCGTCTCTAATATTAAACTGTTGTATTTCAATTACTTTGCATCATTTATTTCCATGTTGAGCAAGTTTTATTTTCAGCTTGCTATCAGTTAATGTATGTTCAGTAATTTAGTTTCTAATTTTATAAGATCATAACCTTAGCTAACTATTGTTCAAGCAAGTTTTACTGTTTCATTCAATACTTATGTTTTAGTTGTTTCCAAGCATAAGTTTAATAAGTAGTTAATTCATCTATGATTATTCATTGTTCCATATTATGGTGTTGGTGATCAACTGTAATGTTATCCAATCTTGTTGATTCAACTAATCCTTTAGTTGATGATCGTTAAACTCTTAATTACCCTTGAAGCTTATCCAAACCAAACTTTCTTTGGTGCGGACTTGTACTCTAAAACTGAGAAGAACAACCCTATTATAGGGGATACACAATGCGTTTAGATGTTTGCGCACAATACATGGTTCGAAGGGCTGATCCCCCTAAGTATGTGAAGTTCCTACAGTATAACTGTTTAGGTTAAAGTTGAAAGGTTACTTGTAACCGTGGACATAGTTCGTGGTCTTATGACCCTCAGATATATTTCGTATTTTTGATTCCAGTTTTGGTTATCCTTGATAGAGTACTATTCAGTTTTGATGAGCCTATTTATTGGCAGTTATTATTCCATTATTGTTCATTGTTATATCTAGGAGCATTTATTTTGCTCACTCTTGCATATATATATATATATATATATATATATATATATATATATATATACTCATTGCAGCTAAAGTTGAGAAGGTCGACGAACCTACAACTAGCAAAGGAAAGGAAAAAATGTACAAGTGATGAAGACTTGTAATTTTATTTATTGTCATGATGATAGACTTTTTAGTTAATGATGTGATGTAATCATTTTATTTCCGCCCTTGATTGATGTTTAAGGTTATACAACTTGGGATATTTTTGGATTTAATGATGTAACCCTTTTATAAGGAGGATTTATGGTTTAAATGTTATTTTATTTGGGTATATAGTATGAATGTATGGAAAGTAAACACCAAATCTTAGGGAAATGAAGTACCCAGATTTGGGGGTGTCACAAGTTGGTATCAAAGCATTTAGGTTATGAACCTTAGGTGGGGAAAAGCCTTAGGAAGTAACCTTTGAAAAGATAGTGGTGATAAACTCTTATTGAGTTTTAAGGAAAAAAGTAACAAAACACTTATGTGCTTATGTGATTACAACTTATGTGCTCGTGAGTGTCAAGTAATAATGATTAGTAATTAAAACTTAAAAATTTTGTTGTCAGGATGGCTAATGTAGGAGAATCCAGTCAGGCTAGGGAGGAAGAACCTCAGATACCGAGAGAGGACGAGCCTCGTGACATTCAGGTGGTTTGGGAACAACTACTTCCACGGGAGTTAGCCCCGTTGGTCACAGTGGTTGAGCAGGAGGGATTACCTGATGAGGATGATGATGTGGAAACGGATGAGGAGGATCTCGTCGAGCTGCCTCAGTCGAATGAGGATGACGAGGACGAGGAGGAAGAGATTCCACTAAACTCGATAGCTGCTAGTATGTACGTTGAAGTCTACGACCGCAATGTGCAACTTCAGGATACCGTCGAGGAATTAGAAGAGATAGTAGTTGAACAACAGACCTCAATGGCACAAAAGGATGATGAGATCCAAGATCGAGAGGAACGTCTGAATAGTGTCGAAGAGAAGCTGGTTCACACAGAAGAAGAGAATGAACAAATGACAGCGGAGATTGCAGAGCTGAAGAACAAGTTGAGGGAGGAATCTACTAAGAGGGAAAGAGCCGAAGATGAGTATGAGGAAGATTATCAACGAGCCGGAATAGCAGAGAGAGACGCATAAGCAAAGAGGATGAAGATGGAGGAGATGAATAACGTATTCAACACCGTGATTAATCGAGCTCAAGATCGGGTCATGGGTTATCTAATTCAGTTTGAGATGTTGCCATCATACATATTAAACCGCCGAACAATGTTCCGTATTATGGAGGAAGAGCGTCAAAAGGCTACGCAATATCTTAGTAGGACATCGTAGTGAATGTACCTGATATATGAGTAATAATATAATAAATAATATGTAAATCCTTGGTGATATGTAATCGATGGGATATGATGTTGAGGTTATCCTGAAACTTTTGTAGTTCAAGAAAGTGATGTAGAAAGCAAGAATACTATCATTATTATGTTTTTTTATATGATGAATAAATAAAAGTTTCTATTTATCCAAGATATTGTGTGTTATGTGGTAATTTTTGTGATGTGCAAATTGAGTATATAATACTTAAAAGAATTAAGAAACAATCTAATGGGTGTATTTTTAACAGAAAATGCCTCCAAGACGTCAATCACGACAAGGATCTAACAATAACGACAATGTTGAGGCTAACCCAGTTCAGCAGCTGGTGACGCTACTGACGGGTGCATTGCAGAATCAACCACATAATCAAGCTATAACTTTTAAGGATTTTAAGGCGGTTGGACCACCAGAATTCTGTGGGTCCATGAATCCAGTTGAGGCACAGACCTGGATCATGGAGATACAGAAAGTTTTTGATGTTGCTAGGGTAGGGGATAATCAGAAGACTGCTTTTACAACATTCATGTTGAAAGCAGAGGCTGGTTATTGGTGGCAAGCCAATAAAACTCGAGGAGGTTAAGGGATAATGACTTAGGATAGATTTAAGAAGATATTCTTCGAGACTTATTTTCTGGAGAGTTTGAAGAATTAAATGGAGGTACAGTTTTTGGAACTGAAATAGGTCATAATGACAGTGTCGGAGTATGCTGCAAAATTCAACGAGTTAGCGAGGTTTGCGCCATATCAAGTCAACACGGATGAGCGCAAGGTTGGGAGGTTTGAGCAAGGACTGTAATGGTTGTACAGTAGAGTCTCCATGTTTCAGCTGAAGACATTTACATCAGTGCTGGAGAAGGCAATTCTGGCTGAGAGTGGAGGTGAGGTTGTAACAAAGCACAACCAAGAGTATAGAAAGAAGAAGAATGAGGGTGAAGCTAAGAATGGTGGTGGTAATGGTGGAAATGGTAACAATAATTTGAAGAGGAAGTGGAATGCAAATGTGGGGGCAAGAAATCAACAAGGCAACCAGCAGAGGAAGAAGATTGACGCATGTGCTACGTGCGGGAAGTTTCACACTAGTGTGTGCTTAAGGGGGAAACATGTATGCTTTAACTATGGCCAGGAGGGTCACATTACCCCAAATTGCAACCAACCCAAGAAGAATGTTTGCTACACCTGCGGGTCGAAGGATCATTTTGTTTGCGAGTGTCCAAAGAAGAAATTCGGTGAGACAGCTGGAAGCAAGGGAAATGGTGGTGGAGATACACTGACTATTGTTGGACCAACGTCATCAAATAAGCCCACGGCCAGAACCTTCAACATGACGGTGCAGGACGCGGTGCAATCAAAAGATGTCGTGTCAGGTATTATCCCAATTAATGATATAAATGCATATGTATTATTTAATTCGGGTGCTACTTGCTTATTTATATCTGATGAATTTGCTAAGAGGTTAGAATTTCCTAGTGAAGAGTTGAAATTTCCTTTACAAATAGAAATTATGAATAGGGAGGTAATTCCTGTTAAGTTTGTATACAAGAACTGTAGGGTGAATATTAAAGGGAATGTTATGACCGTGGACTTAATCACAATAAAACTCAGAGAGTTCGATGTTATTTTGGGAATGGATTGGCTATTCAATTAAGGAGCAATTATTCACTTCCAAAAGAAGTGTATAAACCTTATGACCCCGTCAAAGGTAGTTTTCTTTTGTAGCAAATCGCCTAGACAAGCAAGGTGTCTGACGGTTATGCAGGCCAAGAAGTTGTTGAGTCAAGGCTGTGTAGGGTACCTAGCCTACATAGTCGATACTCAAAAGGAGAAGGAGATGAAACTGGAGGAAATGCCAATGGTTAAGGATTTTGTAGATGTATTTTCGGAGGATTTTTCAGGACTTCCGCCTGATAGAGAAATCAAGTTTGTGATCGGCTTAGCACCAGGAACTACTCCAATATCGAAGGCCCCGTACAGAATGGCTCCGGTAGAGATGAAGGAACTGATGGTACAACTGCAAGAACTGTTAGACAAGAAGTATATTCAACCAAGCATATCACCGTGGGGAGCACCGGTGTTATTCATGAAGAAGAATGATGGGTCAATGCGTCTTTGCATTGATTATAAGGAATTAAACAAAGTCACTATTAAAAACAAGTATCCGCTGCCAAGAATAGATGACTTGTTTGATCAACAGAAAGGTGCTAGATATTTCTCAAAAATAGATTTGAGAAGTGGTTATCACCAACTGAAAGTGAGGAAGGAGGATGTACTGAAGACGGCATTCCAAACTCGGTATGGACATTACAAATTTTTGGTGATGTCATTTGGTTTGACAAACGCCCCTACAGCGTTCATGGATTTGATGAACAGGGTGTTTTAACCATTTTTAGATAAGTTTGTGGTGGTATTTATTGTTGATATTTTGGTGTACTCTAAATCTCAAGAAGAACACGCTGAACACTTACGTCTGACGCTGGAAACCCTAAGAAAACAAAAGTTGTACGTGAAATTCTCAAAATGTGAATTTTGGCTAGATCGTGTATAATTTCTTGGGCATGTGATTGACAAAGACGAAATCTCAGTGGATCCATCAAAAGTTGAAGCCGTAATCAATTGGGAACAACCAAGAACACCTTCAGAGGTGAGGAGTTTCTTGGGACTGGTCGGTTATTATAGACGATTTATTCAACATTTTTCCAAGATAGCCACTCCGTTGACAAATTTGACGAGAAAATCTGTAGAATTTGTTTGGACGAAAAAAATTTGAGCAGAGTTTTACGGAATTGAAGAATAAGCTCAGTGTAGCACCTGTGTTGTCATTACCAGATAGTATAGGAAATTTTATGGTGTATAGTGATGCTTCACACAAAGGATTTGGTTATGTCCTTATGCAGAACGGCAAAGTTATTGCGTATGCATGAAGGCAATTGAAAGATTACAAGAAAGGGTATCTGACTCATGATTTAGAGTTGGCTACAGTGGTGTTTACTCTGAAGATATGGAGACATTATCTCTATGGAGAGAAGTGTGAGATCTACACAGACAATAAGAGTCTGAAGTATGTTTTCACACAAAAGGACCTGAACATGCGTCAAAGAAAATGGATGGAATTAATAAAAGATTATGATTGTGAGATCTTTTATCATCCGGGCAAAGCAAATGTGGTTGCGGATGCCTTGAGTATGAAAGGCAAAGAAAAGTTGATGTTGTTAACCAACCAAGAAGAGCTTATTTCAGCGATAGAAAGGCTAGAGTTGGAAATCAAATTTCCAAAAGAATCGGATGAAAGATTATACCAGATGGAATCTACTCCAACTTTGGTGGATAAGGTGAAGAATGCTCAACTACAAGATGAAGAATGCAGAAAAATAAAAGAAAGTGTGGTCGAGGGTAAAGAGGTGAAATACAAGTTTGATACTGAAGGAATGCTAAGATTCGAGGGACGAATTTGGGTTCCAACAGTACTGGATATCAAGGAAGAAATCTTGACAGAAGCTCATAGCTCGAGATATTTGATTCATCCGGGAAGTACGAAAATGTATCATGAATTTCGGCGACATTTTTGGTGGCCAAATATGAAAAGAGACGTTGCAGAATGCGTTGCAAAGTGCTTGACATGTCAAAGAGTGAAGGTCGAGCATCAGAGGCCAAGTGGATTACTTCAACCGTTAGAAATACCAGAATGGAAGTGGGAGCATATCACAATAGATTTTGTTGTAGGTCTTCCAACAACTCAGAAAGGATACGATGCGATATGGGTGATAGTGGATAGATTAACGAAAGCAGCACACTTTTTGCCAATAAGGATTAGATTTAATCTTGATCAGTTGGCAAAATTGTACGTTAAAGAGATCGTATCGAGACATGGAGTTCCAGTGTCAATAGTATCAGATAGGGACCCGAGATTCACATCAAATTTCTGGAAGAGACTGCAAGAATGCATGGTAACGCAACTGAAGATGAGTACAACATATCATCCGCAAACAGATGGCCAAAGTGAACGAACAATCCAGACGTTAGAGGATATGCTTAGAGAGTGCATCATAGATTTTAAAGGAAACTGGGATGATCATCTACCGTTGGTGGAATTTGCATACAACAACAGTTACCATGCAAGCACTGGTATGCCGCCATACGAGGCGTTATACGACAGGAAATGCAGAACCTCACTGTGTTGGGATGAAGTTGGTGAACGTCAACTATTAGGACCAGAACTGGTACAGCAGACCGCTGAAGTTATCAAACTCATCAGAGCAAGACTGGTAGCTGCTTAAGATAGACAGAAGAAGTATGCTGATCAACACAGTTAAAATCATGAATTTGACGTAGGAAATTTCGTTTTCCTGAAAGTTTCTCCTTGGAAGGGGAAAATTCGTTTTGGCAAGAAAGGAAAGCTAAGCCCAAGGTTTATTGGACCTTTCGAGATACTGCAAAAAGTGGGAGAAGTGGCTTATGAGGTAGCTTTACCTCCAGAATTAGAACATGTTTACAATATTTTTCACGTGTCGGTGTTACGACCGTATAAACCTGATTACAAACATGTGATCGAGTATGAATCGTTGCAGTTCAGTAAAGATTTGTCTGATGAAGAAATTCCTATCCAGATAGTCGACAAGAAGGAACAAGTGCTCAGGAATAAAGTGATACCTTCTGTGAAGGTGATATGGAGAAACCACAATGTCGAAGAGGCTACGTGGGAACTCGAAGCTGAAATGATGAAAAATTACCCTTAGTTATTTGTTTAGTCTGTGTCTTTGATTTTGGGGACAAAATCTTTGTAAGAAGGGAGGAATGTGACGATTTGATTGTTTGAGTTGTGATTCTGGGGACAGAATCCTTGTAAGGAGGTAAGGATGTAACAGTCCGAAATTTCAAATTATAATTTTTAATATTTATTGAATTATATGAATATTTATATTATGTATTTATTGTTAAAATTGTTGAATAAATATTTTATTGATGTGATGGTTGTTAGTAAATATTTATGACTTTAATTTATTAGATAACATTCTAAATTAAATTAATTTATATTTTAGAGAGTTGTAATATAACATGAGATGTTATATTGTTATTTTAATTTAATAATTTAAAGTGGTATGTTAAGTTATTAAATAAAATTATAATGAAATTATAATTTTGTGATATTTGTTAAAGTGGAATAATTATTTAAAATATAATATGTATAATTAATTTATTTGATTAATGTTAGATATGGAAATCCAAATAAATAATATGTAATTATAAATTATAAACTAAATTGTTTATTAAAATAAATTAAAGGAGTATAAATTAGTTTTAACCAAACAGGGCTTAAAATATTAAGTCTTTATTTTAAAGATTTTTTGCCAAACAAAGCCTTATAGCTTTTGAATTTTTTATTTTTTAATTTTTAAATAATATAAATTAAATAATAAATAAAATATAATTATAACTTATACGTTATATTTAGTAACTGACATTATATTAAGTACGCTTATTATGGCCTGACAGTTTTATTTTTCGTATATTGTTATTGGCTTGGTTATCAGTTCGTTTATGCATTCTAGTTGTTTGATAAGCCTAAGAAAAATACAGAGAGTTTGTGGGAGAATTTGAGAGAAAATTCTGAGTTTTTTAGCAATTTATGTGGTGTTAGCAAAGATTGTTCAAGCAAATTGAAGGTATCTTCATATCCTTAGTATTACATATACATATATGTCTTAATATGTTTTACGTCATGTATTTTATATCCTCTGTGAATTCAAATTCTCTTGAATTGTTGTATAAACTGAATTATTGTAATTGTAAGTAATTGTAATGCTAGAGTTTGTGTTTAGATAAGAATTTGTATGCTAATTTTGTTTAAAAAGTAGAAAAAGTAATTATAGTGTATATATTTCTCATATGGCTTGTGAAAGTACCAATTTTAGTGGTCAATTTGTATGCTAAACTATAAATTGAGTTTTGATTATACTAGTCCATTAAGAAATGAAGAGAACGTAGTTTGAATGAAGAAATTTGAGCAAGAATTGTGATCACAGTGATGATTTCTATAAAGGATGTTAAATATTGAGTTTTTATATGAAAACATGAAATTCAAGGAATTAAATTAGTTAAAATGGTTATTTAATTGTTCTAAGTTGATGAATATGTGAGGAAACATGTTTGTGTTAGTTATATACCAATTGTATATGTTAATTTTACTGTTTTGTGGGTAAAATTCGTGTTAATTGGCTTAAGAATAGTGTCGAGATCACGTTCTGCAAAACTGAAACTGGTGCGTAGCGTGGGCGCGCGGGCGCGCTGCTACCGCGCGGGTGCGCAGTAATCCAAGGCAAAACTGGCGTGGCCGCTTCAGTAGTCTGCCAGACCCAGCGAAGTCTGTTAATTCTGCAGGCTTTGAAACTTTAACCTAGTTTAGTGATATATTAATGTGAGAAAAATATAATGTAAGGGTTAAAACAGAATAGTATCATGTGGTTAGTAACTCTAAAATGTAAAGTTAGTAAGTGGTGAAAATGATATGTATGATTTAAGAAACTTAATGAACAATGACTAAGTGTTATGAAATGTACACTTGTGATTCTGAAATATGTATGGTAAGGTAATACTTATTCTAAAATAACAAGTTTAGCTAGAGGTGAGTAGTATTTTGGAATGTGGATGTTAGTATATCTAATAGATATTATAATTCTAATACTATGTGTAGGTGAACGTGAGTTATAACTTATAGCTTACGCACGAGGCAAGTTTCTAATTTCGACTCTTTACATTGAGCAAGTTTCTTATTCTAAACATTGATTAAGCAAAAATTATTTTATTCTTAATCTTTATTCAAGCAAGCTCTAATTCTAATATTTTTCAAGCAAGCTTTGAATTCTAGTCATGGTTGAGTTGTTCTAACTTGTTTATAGTTAAGCAAGTTTTCTTAAGTTCTATTCTTTTATGATAAATGCATACTCTTGAACTCTCGTCTCTAATATTAAAGTGTTGTATTTCAATTACTTTGCATCATTTATTTCCATGTTGAGCAAGTTTTATTTTCATCTTGCTATCAGTTAATGTATGTTCAGTAATTTAGTTTCTAATTTTATAAGATCATAACCTTAGCTAACTAATGTTTAAGCAAGGTTTACTGTTTCATTCAATACTTATGTTTTAGTTGTTTCCAAGCATAAGTTTAATAAGTAGTTAATTCATCTATGATTATTCATTGTTCCATATTATGTTGTTGGTGATCAACTGTAATGTTATCCAATCTTGTTGATTCAACTAATCCTTTAGTTGATGATCGTTAAACTATAAATTACCCTTGAAGCTTATCCAAACCAAACTTTCTTTGGTGCGGACTTGTACTCTAAAACTGAGAAGAACAACCCTATTATAGGGGATACGCAATGCGTTTAGATGTTTGCGTACAATACATGGTTCGAAGGGCTGATCCCCCTAAGTACGTGAAGTTCCTACAGTATAACTGTTTAGGTTAAAGTTGAAAGGTTACTTGTAACCGTGGACATAGTTCGTGGTCTTATGACCCTCAGATATATTTCGTATTTTTTATTCCAATTTTTGGTTATCCTTGATAGAGTACTATTCAGTTTTGGTATGAGCCTATTTATTAGCAGTTATTATTCCATTGTTGTTCATTGTTATATCTAGTGAGCATTTGTTTTGCTTACTCTTGCATATATATACACTCATTGCAGCTAAAGTTTAGAAGGTCGACGAACCTACAACTAGCAAAGGAAAGGGAAAAATGTACAAGTGATGAAGACTTGTAATTTTATTTATTGTCATGATGATAGACTTTTTAGTTAATGATGTGATGTAATCATTTTATTTCCACACTTGATTGATGTTTAAGGTTAGACAACCTGGGATATTTTTGGATTTAATGATGTAACCCTTTTATAGGGAGGATTTATGGTTTAAATGTTATTTTATTTGTGTAGATAGTATGAATGTATGGAAATTGAACACCAAATCTTAGGAGAATGAAGTACCCAAATTTGGGGGTGTCACATCTCCAGTGTGTTTTCTGGTATTGCCGCTGCACTCCTCGGTGTTATCTCCGAGGTTAAAATCAAAACTCCCGGTGTTGTCGCCGAGGTTGAGGTTGAAACTTCCGATGGAATCCAGGCCTGAGCTGGATGTCTTGGGGTTATCTCCGAGATGGTGATAATGAGTATCCCAGGGTTATCTCCGTGATTGAGCTGAGCTGTCTTCCAAGTTTATCTCTGAAAGAAGATTCTGCCCTCCTACAATGCCCCTCTTTATCATATTCATGCAATGCAATGGCATGGATAGGATAAAGAATACTAGACACTTGAAATGCAACAAGATAAACATGATGCAATGTACAGCAACATGATGCAAATGTATGATGCATTTGTTTTGTTGGATTGTTGTCCAACAAGATGGGAAGATTTTTGGCTCCCTGTTGCTTCTACCGGGGATGGCAATAGATATACAGCTTGATGAACTGCCATGGATGTGCGATCCACAACTACCATGATTTTCTAGGATTGTTGACATTGGGGTTATCGCCAAAGTCTTGAATCCTTGACACAGACTTTATACTGAAGATGTATCCTTCACGTATCAGAGATTCTATGGGGATGTATCCTTGTTTCTTTGAGGATGTGTATAACATATTCCATCATCGGTCCTCCCCGATAAGGATGATCTGTGACGCCCCCAAATCCAGGTATCTTCTAACCCGACAGATGGTGCTACACGGTGCTACAGTTCACACAAACATTCAATTGACATGCCTCAAAAGAACGAATATGTCTTATATATATTCAAAATAAAATTAACATTCCCCTAGGTTCTTTATAACTGTTACATTTGTCCTTGTCATAATATCAAATATTATCATTACAAACCTATACTATTACATAAGTAATCTACGGGTTCGCCTTAGCCTTCCCTTTATCCTTGCCAGATCCATCGGTCCGTTCGATCTTAGCTGCATTCATATGGTTCAAGCAAGAGTGAGCCTAACTAGCTCAGCAAGTACAGTAATTCTAATAAAACTAGCATGCTTGAAACATAGGAATCGTATATCTTCGATAACTGAACAATAGTTATGAAGTACTATCGATAATTCAAAATAGCACTTCTTTTCATTCAAAACATTTTCCAATGAAAATATTCAGTAAAACATCAATTCCGGTTCAAGACCATGAGCATTTCATAAGTTCTTTGAAAAGGACATCCCGGCACAAATTCCGTAAGTCCGGCATAGCTTACAAGCACGTCTAGGTGATCAGCCTATAGTACTCTATGTTAATCAACACTACATTCATTAAATGTGTATACGTTTAAGTTGTGGCAACCTCACGTGCCTGTCGTTTGACGACAAAATATTTTAGCATACTCAGTCTCCTTTTGAAAAACCACACCAATATTAGTTTGGTAAATCATTGACAATACTTTGTTAGATTATAAAAAATCCAACATATCATAAGTCTAGCCGAAAGAATTGGCGTTGACTTCATTAGACATTAACTCATGCGTAAGAATAGATGAATCACAAAGATTGTTCAGATTGAACTGAAATAAGGGTTAAAACACTTGCCTTTACCGTCTGCTACAGTTATTACACATGCACTTTAAGTCCTTAAGTCTCTACAGTAGATCATAATATCACATAACACATTAGGTCATGAATAACATATATGGTTCCTAAAGAATCTTACCCTTCTTCTCAATCTAATTACGTATTAAATTTGTTATTATTGGTTCCGGCTTTCTGTTACATCGTTCTTACGTTCACATACAATTGACTTATCTTAACCCTAAGTGATCATACTTGAGGTTTAAACATGTCTTAACAATGTAACATTAAGTTCCTTAGTTCATTGTTAATCAATTACCATTCATGTTCTACTTGTAACCATTCTTTACTGTCTAAACCCTAAGGTTGGTGCTGCGGTGCCAGCATTCCTTCTCTGTGTCGCGCTGCGGCGCCACATCCTAGGACTAAAAGACAGGACTCGGCGCTGCGGCGCGAGTCCCATTTGTTATGGCCGCGCTGCGGCGCCAACAAACAGTACCTCATGCCTCGGCCTCGCGCTGCGGCGCAGGCTTTTTGGCCTTGGGCTGGCGCCGCGGCGCCAACTCTATGCACCAGAATTTTTTTTACAGTTTTGAAATTTTGTGAAACTCCTGGGCTCGTAACTTCTTCGTTATAAGTCTGAATTGGCTTGTTCAAGAGCCTACAGTTCACAAATCACATACTCTACGTGTTCATGCATGAATTTTATCTATTTTACTTTGTTAACTAAAAATTCACCTATTAGTCCATTTTTAACGAAAATAATAAATGTTCGTGAACGTTCAACGTTCGTTTCTTCGTTATAAGTCAGAATCCAGCCATTTTCAAGTCCGCGACTCTATAATGCCAAATAAGACTTATCTCCATCGAAAACCAACATTTTTGAGTTCAAACACAAAATCCGACTTCCATTCCGAGAATTTTACGAATTCGACGATTATCGTCCAATCATGTGAATTCCGGCAAAACTTCGTTACTAACTATTTGTTCATCATTCCAAACGGATTCAATTCATTAACTAGGCATCTCAACCTACATATTACAACAACCTAACTTTAAATTAGGTTATGGCTTATTCCTTACTTATTCGGCTTAAGTCCATTGATTATCCAATCTTTATGAGTTCTTAACATACATATTCATTAAGTTACACTTCTCTTATCACCCTACAATGGTAGAGATGGAAGATATAAGATCGTAAGAGCGTTACCTTTGATCACTAGCTTCCTTCTTCTTGGAAATCTAACAATAGAAATTTGACTTATAAGTGCTTATTCTCTCTAACAATTTAGTTGTTTATCTTGGATGAAATTAACAAACAACTAATGAGCCAACTCCTCCTCTATTTATAGGATTCCTAAAGTTAGGGTAAAAGGGTCATTAGGTTATTCCACCTCCTTACTAACCTCCTTACTATTCACTACTTAACTCCTAAGTAAACTTGCCCCCTACTCTTATTGCTTATCCACCACAACAAAGCCTTGGTCACCAAGATCACCCATGGGTTGCCCCATGGATCTAACTTTACCCATGGATCATTAATTGGGCTTAGGTTTTAAATTGCTTATCTCATCTTTAGGCTTGCATTAATTTGTTTTGGGCTTCATATTAACCACCACTTGGGCTTACACCTTAATGTTTATTGGACTATTCAATTGTTTACACAATCCTACTAGTCCATGTTATTTAATTAAAAACCTTATCACATATACTATACATATAATTCTCATATTCTAACTCGTATACTAATTCATAATATACGGAATACCATCATTCCCATATAATACTTCATATCATAATCGTTTACTCTACCTCGCACAATACATACGTATCCTACGATCATTACATTAAATTCTTAGCACTTGATTTTCCTAACGTTCTCAAATTAAGTCCGCATGCGAAATATTACATTTTTCATACTTGAATTATTATTACATAATACATCTCACCTCGATATTATAACGTTACGTATTTCTCGAACGTTCAAAAATAATTCCTGAGTGGAAAACGATGAATAGTATTTTTCAAAAAATTTCTCGAAAAACTTTTATTTTCGTCTTGGAAATTCAAACACTTTAATTCTTTCACGTAGTTAAAATACTACGACTTTTCGACGTTTCTAGGTTATAGAACGACAATCATCTTACCAACACATAATAATAACAAATAATATTATTTTATTCATTATTAAAGTATTTACAAAAGGTTCGATTTTCTGGGGCGTTACACTCTCTCCCCCTTATAAGGATTCTGTCCCTAAAATCTCGCTAAAAAAATTACACAAACAAATGAGGGAAATTGTTCTTCATCTTTTCTTCAAGTTCCCACGTTGCTTCTTCGACATCGTGGTTCTTCCATAACACCTTTACAGACGGTATAACTTTTTTTCATAGAACTTTCTCTTTTCGATCGATGATTTGAAACGGCATCTCCTCACATGTTAAGTCCTTCTCGATATGAATCGGCTCATACTCTGTTACGTGTTTGTAATCAGGCTTATAAGGACGTAATACAGATACGTGAAACACGTTATGTATTCGTTCTAGGTCTGGAGGTAATGCTACTGTAACATTCTAGAATTTTAATTGTAATATTAAATATTTATTGAATTATATAAATATTTAATGGATGTGTTTATCATTGAATAAATATTTGTTTAACTGATTTAATTTTATTTGGTTAATTATTTGTTAAATAAATAATTAATGAGTTAAGGAAATTATTATTATACTGATATTTCAATTTGATGGTTAATTATTCGTATTGAGTTATGTGATTAACAGATTTATTTAATAAATTGTTATTTGAATTAATTAATTAAGTATGAAAACTTAATTAAATATAGTGTGACAAATAACTATATTATAAGAAGTATTAAAATAAATTAAAGTAGTTTTAATTGAGTTTACCCAAACAAGGCTTAAGTATATTAAGTCTTTAAATTTAAAGAGTTTTACCAAACGGAGCCTTATGGCTTTTGGGTTTTTAATTTATAATAAAAATAAATTAAATAATAAATATAATATAACATATACGTTATAGGTATTAACTGATGTACTTAATATATGAATTAAGGCCATATCAGTTTTATTTTTTTATTTACGCATAAGGTTTTGCAGTTGGGTTTTTGGCCATTTGTTAGTCTGATAAACAGAGTATTCAGTGAAACTTGAGAGAGAATTTGAGAGAAACCTAAGACTTTCACAACAACTTCTGTGTTTAGCAAGGTTGTGCAAGCTAATTGAGGGTAATTTTCTATAATCTCAATATTATACATATATATATATATATATATATGAATTTATGGCAAACTTTTATATATTCTGTGAATTGTAAATTTGTTGAATTGTTGCTATACAATGGGTTACTTATGAATATATGTGGTTATGATGATTAGAAGTTGTGTTTAAATAAGAATGGTATGCCAATTTCGTTGTAAAAAGGAAGAAAAGTAAATGACAGTATATTTTTCATATGGCTCGTGAAAGTACCAATGTTGATAGTCAATTTGTATGTTAATGTGTGAATTGAGACTTGATTATGCTAGTTCATTAAGAAACAAGCATAACGTAATTTGAACGAAGTAATTTGGACAAGAATTGAAATCACAGTGTTGATTTTTGGGAAGGATGTCAAAAATTGAGTTTTATATGAAAATGAGAAATTTGAGAAATTAAAATAGTTAAAAGTGTTGTTAAATTGTTCTATGTTAATGAAGATGTTAGCAATCATGTTCATGATAGTTTTATATTTATTGTATATGTTAATTTCAGTGTTTTGTGGGTGAAATTCGTGTTTGTTGGGCTAAAGTCGGCTACTGTTCATAGCCGACTCTGCCTCTGTCTGTGCACCAGCGCAGCTGCGCTGGTGCCAAGACTAAAAACTGCACAGCTGCGCAGGCGCAGTTGCGCTGTGTGTGGCGCAGCTACGCTATACACTGATCTGAGGCAAAGACTTCTGCTGTTGCTGCATATTTTGAGTAGCATTACCACTTGGTCTAAGGTTATGTTAAAGTGTCACGCATGTAGTAAGAAGGTTAAAACAGAACCGTGTTATGTAATTGATTAATTCAAAGTTATGAGAATGATTAGTAAGTTACAAAAGCGTTATGTGATAACTTAGTATACACAATGAATGTTAGACAAGTGTTGTGAAGTCAACACTTGGAATTTCTGAAATGTAAATGGTAATGTAAGACTTGTACCGAAATAACAAGTTTAACTAGAAATGAGTGTTATGTTGGAAAAAGGATGTTAGTACATTGTGTATTGATTAATAAGAAGGGTTATAAGATGTAGAGTAAAGTTTACATTATAGCTACTATGTGTTACTATGGAACTAATAGTTAATTTGAATAATGATATAACTGTGTAGGAATACACGAAGTGCAGATAAGCTATAAGCAGATAAGTCGTAGTTCATAAACTACGAATCAGGCAAGCCTTTCAGTTCTTATTTGCTACGTGAACTTGATGATTAACTGTTTTAAGTCTTTATTGCAAATAACACGATGTGTTATATTTATGTTGAAAGAATGAAACGTTAAAGTTAACTTATGACTACGTTGATTGAGTAAAGCATGCTGGTTGAGTAAGGAACTCAATCTTTATACTTGTTATATGAACTGTAGCCTGTATGTTATGATAGTCCAAAGTTTAAGGGATATATGTAACATTCCAGATTTTAAATGTAAGTTATAAATATTTATTGATTTATATAAATATTTATTGGATGTGTTTATTATTGAATAAGTAATTGTTCAAATTGATTGAGTTGATTTAGTTAATTATTTATTTGCTAAATAATTAATGTGATTAGTTAATTATTTATTTGTTAAATAATTAATGTGTTATGTGGATTGAGTTATGTGGTTAAGTAATTTATTTAATAAACTGTTATTAAATAAAGTGTGACAAATAACTATGTTATAAAGAGTTATTAAAATAAATTAAAGTAATTTTAATTTGGGTTTTTTTGCCAAACAAGGCTTACGTATATTAATCCTTTAATTTTAAATGATTTGCCAAACAAAGCCGTATGGCTTTTGGTTTTAATTTTTGAATTATTGTTATATAAATATAATACGTATAATGTATATAATAGTTTTATAACTGATACATTAATAAGGGGAAATTAGTATACGACGGTTTTAAAAACGTTTTGGAAAGCGTACATTGATTTGTTTTAAGTTTTAGCTATAGCCTGTTGTCTGTATTGTCTAAACCTAAGCCTAAGAAAAACTACAGAGAAAGAAAAGAGAAGAAAAGTGTTTGAGAATTTATAACTGAGAGAGAAAGTTATGTGTTCGTCAAAAGCTATTCTCAGTGAAAGGTTTTCTAAAAGCAACAAAAAGGTATGTATTATAATCTTAACATAGGTTTTATAGTATAATTATTTAGCCTCTGTGTTTCTTGAAACTCAACTTCACTATATATGAGTTTTTACAAAGGTTGTCTGTAAATCATGTTTATGTAATTGATTTTGAAATCCTGAATAATTATAATTATAATTGATACAACTATATATATATATATATATATATATATATATATATATATATATATATATATGAATATATGTGTTGTATGCTATATTAAGTTCATTGAGAAAGAGAACTTGGTTTTATAGTGAAATATATATATACGAATATATGTTTTACATGATAACAAAAAAATTCGTGTATGCTGGTTATGAAGTTGAAGGTCATGTATGTTTATTTGGTATGAATTTAAGAAAAATTGTGGTTTAAAGGAATCAAATTTGGTTATAACTGTGGAATTTCGGTTTACTATATTTTTTTTATCAACAATGGAGTTTTGAATTTTAAAAATAGTGTTTCAAAATTTAAGTTTCTAAAATTGTTGTTCAAATTGTTGATAATTGGTATTTGGATGATTTTTAACATTTATGTGTAATTTACGTGAAGTCGTACATGTTAATTGGTATTAATTGTTGTTACAAATTTAAGACAGTAGCTTTGGCTCTATTCTTCGTTTTGGTTCTGTAAGTTTCGGCGCCCCAGCGTCAAAATTCACACTTCAGCGTCAAATCTCGCGCCTTAGTGTCAAAATCAGCGCCCCAGCCAGACTTCGCGCGCACAGCGCCGAAGTCAGCGCCGGAGCGCCGGACTTCGCGCCGCAGCGCCGAGTCCCTGTATATTTCTTGCGCCGGAGCGCCACCTCAGCGCCGCAGTGCGGCCCACAGTTCAAACTGTGGCGTCGCTGCGCCACTTAACAGAAAGTTCAGAAACGACTTTTGTCTTACACAAAAGTCTGATTTTTTAATGAATGATATATATGATAAATGTTGAGTATGTATTTCTGGTATTATAGTATGTTAATACTATGAGTGAACATGGAATTACTAATTAACAAATATTGTTATTAGTTTTATTAGATAAAAGTTGATTATGCGATTTGATTATATGGTTAGACATTTAAACCATACGTGATGTAGCGTTGATTATGACTAATCATGTCATGTTAACATATGTATATAGGATAATTGTGATTTGGATTATAACGGTTTAATCTACACGCAAGGCAAGTTCTCTAACTCTACTCTTATAATTGTGCAAGTGCTTAAATTTTCTTTGGGCAAGATTCTAAATCTCTATCTTTTTACAGTGAGCAAGTTTTCTAATCTATTATCTTATTAATTCAAGTACTGTTTTCAATTCGATTACAATATAATGATGTAAGTTATTCTGGAGCAAGTTATTCTTGTATTTAACTTGTTGTTTAGCATGCACAACTATATATACTAATGTCGAACATTTCTATCATTAAAATTGTTATGCATGCTTAGTATTCAATTCTAATTAACATTGGCTTAGTATTGTTCAAGCAAGGTATGTTATAGTTATTCAAATTGTATGCTATTAGATTATTCCTAAAGCATGACTTTAGTTTACTATGATCGATTCAATCACGATTATTCTAGAGTATAGTGTTATTGGTTTTATTCAACTACTCCTTAGTTGATGTTTGTTGAATTCCAAATTACCTTGAAAGCTTATCCAAACCAAACTTACTTTGGTGCGGACTTGTATTCTAAATACTGAGATGAACAACTCTTTTAATAGAGGTTTACGCTTAGCGTTGAAATGTTTGTGCACAATACATTGTACGAAGGGCTGATCCCCCTAAGTACGTGGAGTCCTTATAGTCTTATGACTGTTAAAGTTAAAGTTGAAAGATTACTTATAACTGTGGACATGGTTCGTGGACATTAGACCCTCAGTTGTATATTTCAGAATGTTAACAGAACATATTGTTCAGTTCTATTGAGCCTATTAGTTGGCAAATATTGTAAGATTTTCTTCATTATTATTTCAAGTGAGCTTTGTTTGCTCACTCTTGCTTATATAACTATTACAGTTAAAGATGAGAAGGTAGATGTACCTAGCACCAGCAAAGGAAAAGGAAAGATGATCAAGTACTGAAGACTTGTAATGTGTTGACAGTTATTTACTAGACTTTTAATTGATTGATGTAATGAAGTATTTATTTAATTTCCGCATTTGAATGATTGTAATTAAAGGTTAGATAACCTGGGAGATTTTGTTTATGTAATCCCTTAAGGGAAGGTTTATTATTCAATTTTATTATGATTGGGTAGTTAGATATGAATGCGTTGATTAAGTGAAAACCAAATCTTGAGGTGGTGAAGTACCGAGATTTGGGGGTGTCATAAGTTAGTATCAGGGCTTTAGGTTATGAACCTTAGGTGGGGGAAAAGCCTTAGGAAGTAACCTTTAAAAAGATAGTGGAGATAACTCTTATCGAGTTTTAAGGAAGAATTAATAACACACTTATGTCCTTATGTGTTTATAACTTATGTGCTCGTGAGTGTCGAGTAGAATGATTAGTAATTAAAACTTTAAAACTTTTTTTGTCAGGATAACTAATGTCGGAGAATCCAGTCAGGCTAGAGAGGAAGGACCTCAGATGCCTATAGAGGAGGAGCCTCGCAACATTCAGGTTGTTTGGGAACAACTACTGCTACGGGAGTCAGCCCCGTTGGTCACAGTGGTTGAAGATGAGGATGATGATTTGGAGGCAGATGAGGAGGATCCCGTGGAGTTGCCACAGGAGGATGAGGATGACGAGGATGAGGAAGAAGAACTAACCTCGATAGCTGCTCGTATGTATGATGAAGTCTACGACCGTAACGTGGAACTTCAGGATACCGACGAGGAGTTGCAAGAGATAGTAGCTGAACAACAGACTGCAATGACACAGAAGGACGATGAGATCCAGGATCGTGAGGAACGACTAACTAATGTCGAAGAGAAGCTAGTACAAACTGAAGGAGAGAAAGAAAAATTGATCGAGGTGATCGCAGAACTGAAGAACAAACTGAAGGAAGAAGCTACTAAGAGAGCAAGAGCTGAAGATGCATACAAAGAAGCTTATCAACGAACCGGAATAGCAGTAAGAGACGCGCAATCAAAGAGGATGAAGATGGAGGAGATGGATAAAGTATTCAATACCATGGTTAATCGAGCTCAAGATCGGGTCATGGGTTATCCAATTCAGTTCAAGACTCTGCCATCATATGTGTTAGATCGCCGAACAATGTTCCGAGTTATGGAAGAAGAGCGTCGAAAGGCTATACAGTATCTTAATACGACATCCTAGGAAATGTACTTGATATAAGATATATGATATGATAAATAATATGTAAGTCCCCAGTGTCATGTAACCTGTGGGATATGATGATGATGTCCTGAAGCTATAGTAGTTCAGGAAAATAATGTATATAGCAGTGATGTTATTGTTATGATGTTTTCCAAAGAAATTATGAATGAATAAAAGTTATTTATCTTATTATTCCAAAGTGCTATATGTTATGTGATTATTACTTCTTTGAGGGCAAGTTAAAAAAAATTCTTAAAAGAGTGGAGTAATAATCTAATGAGTGTATTTTTAACAGAAAATGCCTCCAAGACGTCAACCACCCCGACAGAGAACCACTGAAGGAACCAGCAACAATAATGCTGAAGCTAACCCAGTTCAGCAGCTGGTGACATTACTAACAGGTGCACTACAGAATCAACCGCAGAATCAACCACAAAACCAAGGCACAACGTTTAAGGAGTTTAAGGCAGTTGGACCACCTGAATTCCGTGGGTCCATAAATCCAGTTGAGGCACAGACCTGAATTATGGAAATAGAGAAAGTATTTGAAGTCACTAGGGTAGGGGAAGATTAGAAGACTTCTTTTGCAACGTTCATGTTGAAAGGAGAGGCTAGTTATTGGTGGCAGGCCAATAAAATCTGGGAAGGACCAGGAGCGATGACCTGGGATAGGTTCAAGGAGTTATTCTTCGAGACCTATTTCCCAGAGAGTTCGAAGAGTCAGTTAGAGGTTCAGTTTTTGGAGTTAAAGTAGGGAATGATGTCGGTATCTGAGTATACCGCGAAATTCAACGAGTTGGCGAGGTTTGCGCCATATCAAGTCAGCACAGATGAACGCAAGGCAAAGAGGTTTGAACAGGGACTGAAGCCCTGGTTGTACAGTAGGGTTTCCCTGTTCCAGTTGAAGACGTTTGCAGCAGTAATGGAAAAGGCGATTCTCACTGAGAGTGGAGGTGAGGCTGTAACAAAACACAATCAAGAGCAGAGGAAAAAGAAAAGTGAAGGTGAAGCTAAGAGTGGTGGTAGTAACGGCGGAAATGGCAACAATTTAAAAAGGAAGTGGAATGCGAATGGGGGAGCTGGAAATCAGCAAGGAAGCCAGCAAAAGAAGAAGTTCGAAGCATGTGCCACATGCGAAAAGTTTCACAAGGATGTATGCTTAATGGGGAAACGAGTATGCTTCACATGTGGCCAGGAGGGTCACATCGCCCCAAATTGCAATCAACCCAAGAAGAATCTTTGCTACACCTGCGGGTCAATGGATCACTTTGCTCGCGAGTGTCTAAAGGAGAAGTCGGGTGAGACAGCTGGAAGCAAGGGAAATGCTAGTGGAGATGCACTGACTATTGCTGGATCGACGTCAACAAATAAGCCCACAGCCAGAATCTTTAACATGACAGTGCGGGATGCGGTACAATCAAAAGATGTCGTGTCAGGTATTATCCAAATTAATGATATAAATGCATATGTATTATTTAATTCGGGTGCTACTTGCTCGTTTATATCTGATGAATTTGCTAAGAAGTTAGAAATATCTAGAGAAGAGCTTAATTTCCCTTTAAACATAGAAATTGTGAATTGGGAAGTGATTCCTGTTAGGTTCATATACAAGAACTGTAGGGTGAATATTAAGGAGAATATCATGATGGTAGATTTAATTCCGATAAAACTCGGAGAGTTTGACGTAATATTGGGAATGGATTGGCTATTCAATTATGGAGCAATAATTGACTGCCAAAAGAAGTGTATAAACCTTATGACTCCGTCAAAGGTAGTTTTTCATGGTAGCAAATCGCCTAGACAGATGAGATGTCTGACGATGATGCAGGCTAAGAAGTTATTGAGTCAGGGCTGTGTAGGGTACTTAGCTTACATAGTCGATACTCAAAAGGAGAAGGGTGTTAAATTGGAGGAAATACCAGTGGTTAGGAAATTTATGGACGTTTTTTAGGAAGATTTGCCGGGACTTCCGCCCGATAGAGAAATTGAATTCGTGATCGATTTAGCACCAGGGACTGCTCTGATATCGAAAGCCCCGTGCAGAATGGCTCCAGTAGAAATGAAGGAACTGATGGTACAACTACAAGAACTGTTAGATAAGAAGTATATTCAACTGAGTGTATCACCGTGGGGAGCACCGGTGTTATTCGTAAAGAAAAAGGATGGGTCAATGCGTCTTTGCATTGATTATAGGGAATTGAACAAAGTCACTATTAAAAATAAATATCCATTGCCAAGAATAGATGACTTGTTTGATCAATTGAAGGGTGCTAAATATTTCTCAAAAATAGACTTGAGAAGTGGATATCACCAATTGAAAGTGAGGAAGGGGGATGTACCGAAGATGGCATTCTGAACTCGCTATGGACATTACGAATTTTTGGTGATGTCTTTTGGTTTGACAAACGCCCCTATAGCGTTCATGGATTTGATGAACAGGGTGTTTAAACCATTTTTAAATAAGTTTGTGGTGGTATTTATCGATGATATTCTGGTGTACTCTAAATATCGAGAGGAGCACGTGGAACATTTACGTCTGACACTGGAGACGCTAAGAAAAGAAAAATTGTACTCGAAATTCTCTAAATGTGAATTTTGACTGGAACGTATATAATTTCTTGGTCATGTAATTGATAAGGATGGGATTTCAGTGGATCCATCAAAAGTCTAAGCGGTGATAAATTGGGAGCAACCAAGAACTCCATCAGAAGTAAGAAGTTTCTTGGGATTTGCCGGATATTACAGACGATTTATTCAAGATTTCTCCAGGATTGCCATTCCATTAACAAATTTGACGAGAAAATCTGTAAAATTTATTTGGACGAAGAAGTGTGAAGGAAGTTTTCAGGAATTGAAAAAGAAGCTAAGTATGGCACCTGTGTTGTCATTACCAGATAATACAGGAAACTTTGTGGTGTATAATGATGCTTCACACAAAGGATTGGGTTGTGTCCTTATGCAGAACGACATGGTTATTGCGTATGCATCAAGGCAACTGAAAGACTATGAGAAAGGGTATCCGACTCATGATTTAGAGTTGGCGGCAGTAGTATTTGCTCTGAAAATATGGAGACATTATCTCTATGGAGAAAAATATGAGATCTACACAGACCATAAAGTCTAATGTATATCTTCACACAAAAAGACCTGAACATGTGGCAAAGGAGATGGATGGAATTGATAAAGGATTACGATTATGAGATCTTTTATCATCCGGGCAAAGCTAACGTGGTTGCAGATGCCTTGAGTAGGAAAGGCAGAGAAAAGTTGATGTTGTTAACTGATAAGGAGGAGCTCATTTCAGCAATGGCAAGGCTAGAGCTAGAAATCAAATTTCCAGAAGAATACGGTGAAAAATTATACCAGATGGAAGCCAATGAAGCTTTGGTGGACAAAGTGATGAACGCTCAACTACAGGATGAAGAATGTAGAAAAATAAAGGAAAGCGTGGCCGAAGGTAAAGAATTGAAGTACAAGGTCGATACTGAGGGAATGCTAAGATTCGAGGGACGAATTTGGGCTCCAGCAGTACAAGATATTAAAGAAGACATCTTGACAGAAGCTCATATCTCAAGATACTCGATTCATCCAGGAAGTACAAAAATGTATCAAGATTTGCGGCGTCATTTCTGGTCGCCGAACATGAAAAGAGATGTTGCAGAATGCGTTGCAAAGTGCTTGACATGTCAGAAAGTGAAGGCTGAGCATCAACGACCAAGCGAATTACTTCAACCGTTGGAAATACCGGAATGGAAGTGGGAACACATCACAAAAGATTTTGTGGTGGGTCTTCCAACAACTCAAAAAGGATACGACGTGATATGGGTGATAGTGGACAAACTGACAAAATCAGCACACTTTTTGCCAATAAAGATTAGGTTTAATCTTGATCAGCTGGAAAAGTTAATTATATGTTAAAGAGATCGTGTCGAGACATAGAGTTCCAGTGTCAATTGTGTCAGATAGAGATCTGAGGTTCACATCAAATTTCTAGAAGAGACTACAAGAATGTATGGGAACACAGTTGCAAATGAGTACGGCATATCATCCGCAAACAGATGGCCAAAATGAAAGAACAATCCAGACATTGGAAGATATGCTGAGAGCATGTGTCATGGATTTCAAAGGAAGCTGGGATGAACATTTACCATTGGTGGAATTTGCCTACAATAACAGTTACCACGCAAGCATCGGCATGCCGCCTTACGAAGCATTATACGGCAGAAAGTGCAGAACTCCATTGTGCTGGGATGAAGTCGGTGAATGTCAACTACTAGGACCAGAACTGGTACAACAAACTCCTGACGTTATCAAACTCATCAGGAAAAGACTGGTAGCAGCTCAAGACCAACAGAAGAAGTATGCTGATCAACGTAGACAAGATCGTGCATTCGATGTAGGAAATTATGTATTCCTAAAAGTTTCTCCTTGGAAGGTGAAAATTCGCTTCGGTAAGAAGGGAAAGCTAAGCCCGAGGTTTATTGGACCATTCGAGGTGCTGCGAAGAGTTAGAGAGGTGGCTTACGAGGTAGCTCTACCTCCAGAATTGGAAAACATTCACAATGTTTTTCATATTTCGGTGTTACGACCATATAAACCCGATTACAAACATGTGATCGAGTACGAACCGTTACAATTCGAGAAAAATTTATCTTATGAAGAGGTTCCAATCCAGATAGTCGACATGAAAGAACAAGTGCTCAGGAATAAAGTGATACCTTCTGTGAAGGTGATATGGAGGAACCACAACGCTGAAGAAGCTACGTGGGAACTCAAAGAGAAAATGTTGAAAGAGTACCTTGAGTTATTTATTTAATATGTATCTTCGATTTTGGGGACAGAATCTTTGTAAGTAGGGAAGAATATAACGAATGATTTGTTTGAGTTGTGATTCTAAGGACAGAATCCTTTTAAGGGGGGAATGATGTAACATTCCAGATTTTAAATGTAAGTTATAAATATTTATTGATTTATATAAATATTTATTGGATGTGTTTATTATTGAATAAGTAATTGTTCAAATTGATTGAGTTGATTTAGTTAATTATTAATTTGCTAAATAATTAATGTGATTAGTTAATTATTTATTTGTTAAATAATTAATGTGTTATGTGGATTGAGTTATGTGGTTAAGTAATTTATTTAATAAATTGTTATTAAATAAAGTGTGACAAATAACTATGTTATAAAGAGTTATTAAAATAAATTAAAGTAATTTTAATTTGGTTTTTTTTGCCAAACAAGGCTTACGTATATTAATCCTTTAATTTTAAATGATTTGCCAAACAAAGCCGTATGGCTTTTGGTTTTAATTTTTGAAATATTGTTATATAAATATAATACGTATAATATATATAATAGTTTTATAACTGATAAATTAATAAGGGAAAATTACTATACGACGGTTTTAAAAACGTTTTGGAAAGCGTACATTTATTTTTTTTTTAAGTTTTAGCTATAGCATGTTGTCTGTATTGTCTAAACCTAAGCCTAAGAAAAACTATAGAGAAAGAAAAGAGAAGAAAAGTGTCTGAAAATTTGTGACTGTGAGAGAAAGTTCTATGTTCGTCAAAAGCTATTCTCAGTGAAAGGATTTCTAAAAGTAACAAAAAGGTATGTATTATAATCTTAACATAGGTTTTATAGTATAACTATTTAGCCTCTGTGTTTCTTGAAACTCAACTTCACTGTATATGAGTTTTTACAAAGGTTGTTTGTAAATCATGTTTATGTAATTGATTTTGAAATCCTGAATAATTATAATTATAATTGATACAACTAGCATATATATATGAATATATGTGTTGTATGCTAAATTAAGTTCATTGAGAAAGAGAACTTGGTTTTACAGTAAAAAATATATATATACTAATATATGTTTTGCATGGTAACAAAAAAAATCGTGTATGCTAGTTATGAAGTTGAAGGTCATGTATGTTTATTTGGTATAAATTTCAGAAAAATCGTAGTTTAAAGGAATCAAATTTGGTTATAACTGTGGAATTTCAGTTCACTTTATTTTTTTTATCAACAAGGGAGTTTTAAGTTTTAAAAACAGTGTTTCAAAATTTAAGTTTCTAAAATTGTTGTTCGAATTGTTGATAATTGGTATTTGGATGATTTTTAACATTTATGTGTAATTTACGTGAAGTCGTACATGTTAATTGGTGTTAATTGTTGTTACAAATTTAAGACAGTAGCTTTGGCTCTGTTCTTCATTTTGGTTCTGTGAGTTTCGGCGCCCCAGCGTCAAAATTCACGCTCCAGCGTCAAATCTCGCGCCTTAGCGTCAAAATCAGCGCACCAGCCAGACTTCGCACCGCAGCGCCGAAGTCAGCGCCGGACTTCGCGCCGCAGCACCGAGTCCCTGTATATTTCTCGCGCCGGAGCGCCACCTCAGCGCCGTAGCGCAGCCCACAGTTCAAACTGTGGCGCCGCGGCGCCACTTAACAGAAAGTTCAGAAACGACTTTTGTCTTACACAAAAGTCTGATTTTTTAAGGAATGGTATGTATGATAAATGTTGAGTATGTATTTCTAGTATTATAGTATGTTAATACTATGAGTGAACATGGAATTACTAATTAACAAATATTGTTATTAGTTTTATTAAATAAAAGTTGATTATACGATTTGATTATATGGTTAGACATTTAAACCATACGTGATGTAGCATTGATTATGACTAATCATATCATGTTAACATATGTATATAGGATAATTGTGATTTGGATTATAACGGTTTAATCTACACGCAAGGCAAGTTCTCTAACTCTACACTTATAATTGTGCAAGTGCTTAAATTTTCTTTGGGCAAGATTCTAAATCTCTATCTTTTTACACTGAGCAAGTTTTCTAATCTATTATCTTGTTAATTCAAGTACTGTTTTCAATTCGATTACAATATAATGATGTAAGTTATTCTTGTATTTAACTTGTTGTTTAGCATGCACAACTATATATACTAATGTCAAACATTTCTATCGTTCAAATTGTTATGCATGCTTAGTATTCAATTCTAATTAACCTTGGCTTAGTATTGTTCAAGCAATGTATGCTATAGTTATTCAAATTGTATGCTATTAGATTATTCCTAAAGCATGACTTTAGTTTACTATGATCGATTCAATCACGATTATTCTAGAGTATAGTGTTATTGGTTTTATTCAACTACTCCTTAGTTGATGTTCGTTGAATTCCAAATTACCTTGAAAGCTTATCCAAACCAAACTTACTTTGGTGCGGACTTGTATTCTAAATACTAAGATGAACAACTCTTTTAATAAAGGTTTACGCTTAGCGTTGAAATGTTTGTGCACAATACATTGTACGAAGGGCTGATCCCCCTAAGTACGTGGAGTCTTTATAGTCTTATGAGTATTAAAGTTAAAGTTGAAAGATTACTTATAACTGTGGACATGGGTTCGTGGTCATTAGATCCTCAATTGTATATTTCAGAATGTTAACAGAACATATTGTTCAGTTCTATTGAGCCTATTAGTTGGCAAATATTGTAAAATTTTCTTCATTGTTATTTCAAGTGAGCTTTGTTTGCTCACTCTTGCTTATATAACTATTACAGTTAAAGATGAGAAGGTAGATGTACCTAGCACCAGCAAAGGAAAAGGAAAGATGATCAAGTACTGAAGACTTGTAATGTGTTGACAGTTATTTACTAGACTTTTATTTGATTGATGTAATGAAGTATTTATTTAATTTCCGCATTTGAATGATTGTAATTAAAGGTTAGATAACCTGGGAGATTTTGTTTATGTAATCCCTTAAGGGAAGGTTTATTATTCAATTTTATTATGATTGGGTAGTTAGATATGAATGAGTTGATTAAGTGAACACCAAATCTTGAGGTGGTGAAGTATCGAGATTTGGGGGTGTCACAATATATGTTGAGCTTGTTATTATATGCTACGTGTTGCATGAAAACTGTTAGATTTTGCTGGGCTGTCGAGCTCAACCTTGCAAATAACCATTTTTTCAGGTCAATATTTCGAGGTAAAGTTATGTGTTACTTAAAGGACATGAATCAGATGTGATACTTGAAGATTTATACACTTTGGTTGTGTTAGTATTATTTGAGCCATGTTTAAGGTTTCGAATTATGTATTAATGTTGAATTGTAATATCATTTCGAAATGTAAACTATTGTAGTATTAAATTGATTCTGAGATATTTAGATGTAAAGGTTGAAGGTTTTTGGAACGAGGATAGTTTGTAATAGAAAATTTTAATTATTTCACAAATGTTCAATGGTTGTATTATCATTTAATGATGTAAAATTTGAGGTTGAATGTATTATTAACGACCTCAAAATTAATTACATAACACGGTTCTGTTTTAACCTTCTTACTACATGCGTGACACATTAACATAACCTTAGACCAAGTGGTAATGCTACTAAAAATCTGTAGCAACAGCAGAAGTCTCTGCCTCAGATCAGTGTATGGCGCAGCTGCGCCACACACAGCGCAGCTGCGCAGTTTTTAGTCTTGGCACCAGTGCAGCTGCGCTGGTGCACAGACTGAGGCAGAATCGACTATGAACAGTAGCCGACTTTAGCCCAACAAACACGAATTTCACCCACAAAATAGTGAAATTAACATATACAATAAATATAAAATTATCATGAACATGATTGCTAACATCTTCATCAACATAGAACAATTTAACAACACTTTTAACTATTTTAATTTCTCATTTTCATATAAAACTCAACTTTTTGACATCCTTCCCAAAAATCAACACTGTGATTTCAATTCTTGTCCAAATTACTTCGTTCAAATTACGTTATGCTTGTTTCTTAATGAACTAGCATAATCAAGTCTCAATTCACACATTAACATACAAATTGACTATCAACATTGGTACTTACATGAGCCATATGAAAAATATACTGTTATTTACTTTTCTTCCTTTTTACAACGAAATTGGCATACCATTCTTATTTAAACACAACCTCTAATCATCATAACCACATATATTCACAAGTAACCCATTGTATAGAAACAATTCAACAAATTTACAATTCACAAAATATATAAAAGTTTGACGTAAATTCATATATATATATATATATATATATATATATATATATATATATATATATATATATATATATATAATATTGAGATTATGGAAAATTACCTTCAATTAGCTTGCTAAACACAGAAGTTGTTGTGAAATTCTTAGGTTTCTCTCAAATTCTCTCTCAAGTTTCACTGAATACTCTGTTTCTCAGACTAACAAATGACCAAAAACCCAACTGCAAAACCTTATGCGTAAATAAAAACAATAAAACTGATATGGCCTTAATTCATATATTAAGTACATCAGTTAATACTTATAACGTATATGTTATATTATATTTATTATTTAATTTATTTTATTTATTTTATTATAAATTAAAAATTAAAAACCCAAAAGCCATAAGGCTCCGTTTGGCAAAACTCTTTAAAATTAAAGACTTAATATACTTAAGCATTGTTTAGGTAAACTCAATTAAAACTACTTTAATTTATTTTAATACTTCTTATAATATTGTTATTTGTCACACTATATTTAATTAAGTTTTCATACTTAATTAATTAATTCAAATAACAATTTATTAAATAAATCATTTAATCATATAACTCAATACGAATAATTAACCATCAAATTGAAATATCAATATAATAATAATTTCATTAACTCATTAATTATTTATTTAACAAATAATTAACCAAATAAAATTAAATCAATTAAACAAATATTTATTCAACGATAAACACATCCATTAAATATTTATATAATTCAATAAATATTTAATATTACAATTAAAATTCTGGAATGTTACATCATTCCCTCCTTACAAGGATTCTGTCCTCAGAATCACAATTCAAACAATCAAATCGTCACAGCTACCATGTAAGCTACCCCTCCCACCTTTTCTAATATCTCAAAAGGTCCTATAAACTTGGGACTTAACTTTCACTTCTTTTCAAAGCGTATCTTTCCTTTTCAGGAAGATACCTTTAGAAAAACATACGAACCTACTTCGAACTTCCTATTTACTCGATGCAAATCTGTAAACTTCCTTTGTCTGTCTTGAGTTGCTACCAATCGCATTCGTATTAGTTTCATTACATCCGCTATTTGCTGCACCAATTCTGGTCCTAGCATTCGGCGTTCTCCCACTTCATCCCAATACAATGGTGTTCTGCATTTTCTTCCGTATAAGGCTTCGTAAGGCGGCATACCTATGCTTGCATGATAACTATTGTTATACGCAAACTCTACTAGCGGTAGGTGATCATCCCAACTACCTTTGAAATCCATGACGCAAGATCTCAACATATCTTCTAACGTCTGAATTGTCCTCTCGTTCTGTCCATTGGTTTGTGGATGATATGTCGTACTCAACTTTAGCTGTGACACCCCCAAATCTGGTACTTCCATTTTCACAGGATTTGGTGTTCACTGTACAAACATCATCCATCTATCTACCCATAAATAAAAGTAAACCATGCAATAGATAGAAATAATAATAAATCTCCCCTTATGGGGTTACATCAACTACATAATAAATAAATCCTATGTTACTCTAACCTTAAATCATCTGTGCGGAAACATAAACAAATAAGTCTTAAGTAACATCAATTCTAATTATCATTACATAATCACATAAATAACACAATCTTCATTACTTGCTAATCTTGCCCTTGCCTTTACTAGTGGAAGGTTCGTCTGCTCTTTCGTTCTTAACTGTAATATTATTATTACGCAAGAGTGAGCACGATTGCCCACAAGTATAACAATATAACAATGAATAATAACATGCGAGAGAAATAATAACTTCGAATATAAAAGCTCATCTTTTGAATCAAGAATGAATAACAAGAATCAAAAGAAATTCTGAGGGTCATAAGACCTTGAACTATGTCCTAGGTTGTCAAGTGTTTATTCTTGAAACCTTTAACAGTCATAAGACTATAGACTCTCTTCTCGTACTTAGGGGGATTAGCCCTTAGTACCATACTGTACACAATATCTTAACGCTAAAGTGTAAATAATCCCTTTACAGGGTTGTTCATCTCAGTTTGACATTAGAGTCCGCACCAAAGGAAGTTTGGTTTGGATAAATCATCAAGGGTTTTGAAATTTAGAACGCTCATCAACTATAGACTAGTCGAATCAATAAGAGTTCGCTAGTCTAACAAGGTTTAACAATAATTGATAACTTAATTGAATAGAATCTCAAAAGGTATACAATAGAATAAGTATTGTATAACAGCATCATGCTTAAAAGATTTATAAACTTTAATATACAAAACAGACTTGATCAATAATAATGAGAACTTGCTCAATGTAGAAAGGTGAATTAATCAACTTATATAATGATAACAAGTAGGGTTAGGAAACTTACCTCGTGCATAGATTACACTTTAACTAAACTCGTTCTTTGATTTAACTCCTACATATCAATTATGTTCACAATACCAGTTAATAATAACGTACTAAACATCATAAGTTATTCTTTGTCTAATCTCGAATTCATGACTATATTTAGTCAAATTATCATACTTGTTTTCACATAATATAATACTACACGAACAACAAGTTAATTACATAATCAACGATTCAAATAACATGTAATTGTCTTCTTGACTTAGTAAAAACTCATTTTAATATCTCATTATATGTCTAACAAGTTTTTATATTCATTAGACTAGGTTACTAACTCATTTATATACTTGAACATTAAAAAAAAACATTTTCTGGACATTCTGCTAAGTGGCGCTGCGGCGCCACTTTTGTATTGGGTCTTGGCGCTGCGGCTTGGTACATGGCGCTACGACGCGGGACATCAGTTCCAGAGTTGGCGCCGCGGCGCGACACTCTAGAATTTGATTCCCAGTTCGCGAAGAACACAGAGATCAGTGAATTAAACATTACATGATCATTATTTTCCCAAATTAAACATACCCACATGTTAGAATTAATATATAATCAATACCCAATGTTTATAGAGTGATTTTGACCCATTAAAACACATAATCACAGAATTAAAATATGCAAATTGTACTGTTCTTGATGTTCTTGAAGTATCGAACATAAATTCCTAAAATTCAACGCCACGGATTCGTTATACAACCATATCCAACCATTCAAATTTCGTTTTGTTCGTTTTAGCATGCATAATCACATATGAGTGGAAGAATTTTAGGGATAATATATGATTGACGTATCAATATCACGTATAAGGCCATATGGCCATATAACATATTCTGTAATCGTATACTGTAAAATTTTATGAAACTGATGATATGGAATTATGCAATATATATATAAAACATGCCACTACTCGAATTATTACATATATCCCTAACACAACTTTCCAAATTTACAAAGATTCACAGAAGACTTTAAGCCATATTCATGAAACTTAAAAGACGTAAAATAAGAATTTGGGTTGAAGAGAATTACACAAAGCGTAGGTGAATAAAAATGACAATTCTCTCTACTTCAATCACAGAGTTTCTCCCAATCTCTCTCCAAACTCTCTCTCTGTTTCTACTTTCTAGACTTATGCAATAATAACAATTAACAGAGAAGACGTATACTAAATAATGAACAACTGACGCATTGGTGGTCAGTTACCCAGTCATGGGTTAACTGCCTCCAACTCCCCTTAGTGCCATGTTTGGCTAACAAGAAAGGGATTTAAAACCAATTAATTTAATAAAGCCTTTTATCATATAGTTTAAATAATGTCACACTCCTTGTAAAATAAATCAATATCCTATTTAATTTATTTTAAATAAAATATAATAATTTTTCATTAATTCACATAGTCACATAATTAAATTTCTCCTTTAATAATAATGTCAAATTATTAAATCTCTAATTAAAATAATTAAAATAACATTAAGCTTATTAAATATTTTTTTTAATACAATAAGCTCACATAAATACATGCATCAAATAATAAAATTCTCCACATCAATTTAATAAATACAACACATGTAATTAAATTAATCTACCATAATTTCATCAAATAATTATTTAATCTAATAATTAATTCATCGAAAAATATTTATTCACTCCAATAAATATTAAAATTAATTACAAAATCTCGGTTGTCACATTAGCTATGTCCCCAATTGTTCTTGCAGACTCCTCCAAAAGTTCGACGTGAATCGTGGGTCACGATCTGACACAATCGAAACCGGTACTCCATGTCTAAAAATAATTTCTATGACACCCCCAAATTCGGGTACTTCAATTTCCACATGATTTGGTGTTCACTATTCAAACATCATATGTCTATCTACCCATAATAAAAGAAAGCAATAATAGATATAAATAAATTCTCTCCTTAAGGAGTTACATCATCTAAAATAATTATATAAATCTCGGGTCATACTAACCTTAAATCTTAAATGCGGAAAACATAAACATTTAATCATCTTACACAACATTAATATAAGTCTAAAACAGAAATACATCATCACATAAAACAACAAGTCTTTATCACTTGTTAATCTTGCCATTGCCTTTGCTAGTAGAAGGCTCATCGGACCTTTCATTCTTAACTGCAATGTTATTATTACGCAAGAGTGAGCACGATTGCCCACAAGTATAATAATGAAATAACATTATAATAACATGCGAGTGAATCAAAGACTTCTGGAATAAAACTCAACTTTTGAATCAAGAATGAATAACAAGATTCAAAAGATTTCTGAGGGTCATAAGACCTTGAACTATGTCCTAGGTTATCAAGGGTTATACTTGACACCTTTAACAGTCATAAGACTATGGACTCTTCTACTCGTACTTAGGGGGATCAGTCCTTAGTACCATACTGTGCACAATATCTTAACGCTAACGCATAAGTAATCCCTATACAGGGTTGTTCATCTTAGTTTGACATTAGAGTCCGCACCAAAGAAAGTTTGGTTTGGATAAATCAATAAGGGTTCTGAAATTTAGAACGTTCATCAACTATGGACTAGTCGAATCAATAACGGTTCGCTAGTCTTACAAGGTTCAACAAAAATTGATATTTAAATCGAATAACAAACTTAAGAGGTATACAATAGAATAATATTGTATACCAGAATCATACTTTGAAGAGATTAATAAATAATAAGAACTTTCTCGATATAGAACATAAGTCTGGGATTTGTTCAATCTAAAGAGATAAGTTTATAAATTTGCATAATGCTAACAAGTAGGGTTAGGAAACTTGCCTCGTGCGTAGATTACACGTTAATTATACACGTTCCTTGATTTAATCCTACATATCATTTTCATTCACAATACCAATCAATTATAATGTTACTAATCATCACAAGTTCATTCTTTTGTATAAATTCTGGTTATGACTATACTTAGTTAAATTACTACACTTATTGTCATATAATATTACACTACACGAACAATAAGCTAACTATGCGTTCAATAATTCAATCCACACGGAAATGCGTTATTGACATGTTAAGAATCTATTTTAACGTCTCATTACACGTCTAACATATTTTTATGTTCGTTAGATTAGGTTACTATCATATTCCTAGACTTGAACAATTACAAATTTCATTTCTGAACCAATCTGCAGAGTGGCGCTGCGGCGCCATTGTTGAGCTTGTCCTCAGCGCTGCGACGCGGTGGCGCTGTGGCTTGGCCTTTGGTGCTGCAGCGCGGTGGCGCTGCGACGCGGGACTTACGGCTTGGAGCTGGCGCCGCGTGTAAGACCCCAAATTTTATGAAATAAAAGTATTCAATTTTTCTATTTAGTAAATAGTTAAATTGATAAAAGTTTAAAGTTATGGGTGAAATTATTATTTTTTTCAAAATAAGCAAGTGGTTATAAAATATTCATTATTGTTGGGGAATATTCGTTTGGTCGTGGAATATTCTTGTTGTCGGGTAATATTCGTACGATGGTGCAGCAATTTGTGGGCCCCATCACAGAGTAACTGTTGGATGAAGAAAATGGCAAATATGAGTTTTTAGAAATAACGGCGTAGTTGTTATCGTTAACACTGTTGGAATACCCGGTGGTTAAAATACAGTAATATGCGTGGTTGCACAGTAGCACACGGTATTGCACAGTATTATTGAATTATTGATCTTTACGTAAGAAGGCACTACTCAATAATTGTTACAGTAATTACTGTTTAATATTTTATTTTATTGGTTCAATAATTGTTGCGTTGATATTTTATATTATTATTGTTTCAATAATTGTCACTGCACAGTATTTTCTATTATTAGATCAATAATTTATATTATTTGAATAATATTATTAGATAGCATTATTGGCAATGCTTAAGGAAGTTCTGTCTAAGGAGAGGTTTGGTCACCTAATTGCGCGCCAATAAGGAGAAATCCTTATCGGAAAGCCCCCTCTTTCCTGGGAATGACCTGGTTGTCATAATTGTGATTCTTTAATATTATTTGTGAATAATTAATTATTGATTTAAATGATAAGAAAATATATATTTTTATATGGATATAAATGAAGGAATTAATGTCGAGGTGTTCTATCAGTATTTTGTCGAAATAAAGAACGAAATTTGAAAATTTTCAAAAAATTAGTTTATTACTCGATTTTATAAAATCCATAACTCTTTGTGTATAATGAGTTAGGAGATGAGCCATATATCAAAAGAAAGCCATGGAAGTAAGCTAAGCGTACAAATTTGAATCACCCAAAAATTCTTTATGAATTTTTCGTGGTGACTGTTTGAGTGAGACTGGTATGAGGGACTTATAGTCCGAAAATCAAATCAGTGTTCTTAGGCTCTATTGCGTGAGTTATAATTTTAATCCGACCGTTGGATCGTTGTGATTTTTGGATATGTTATACATATATATGTTGAGTATATGTCCACAAATTTTGAACCGTTAAAAATTAACGTATGATTTGTTATGAATTTTAAGAGGTGTTGAAAATCGTCCGTATGTGGATTTCGGACATTTTCTGTTTAGAATTTGGAAAAACTTTCTTCTGCAAAGTTGTAGAGAATTCGATTTTCTGTGGAATGGACATAAAATTTATATTTTTTAAATAAAATGGCTATTTATTATGAATTATTAAAGTTTCAAAAATTAAAATATTTTTATTAAAATATTGGGTGGGACCCACTTTTGTTTGTTTTTGAAAGCATGTGTTGAGAATTCTTTTCAAAGAAGGCATGCTAATCAACTTATTCAAAGGGGTTGCGCAAGAGAAAAATAATAATATTATTTTAGTAATTTAGTGTCCTTTGGCGTTCTAGCATTTTCCTATAAATAGGTGCTTAGGTTAGAATTGAAAATCACACCAGAAACATAAGTTTCTCTCTTTATATTATCGAGCGTATTTTTAAAAATATTTAGATACTTTGAGAGTTGTTATTCAGTGCAAGGTTCCTTCGACTTTACATCCGATATTCCAGTCAGAAATAATGCTCTTTTGAGGTAAGGGATTGTAAGGGTTATTATGTTTTTCAGTTTCGTAATTTTTTCGACCCTCAAAAATTCTGAAAAAAAATTAAAATGATAATTTGATGAGTTTTCTAGATTGTGTCCAAAAATGGCGATTTTTAGATATATAGATTAGGAGTTATGAATTTTATGGAAAAAAACTATTTTAAAAGTAAACCCTTATAACTCCTTGCAGTTAACTCTAAAATTGGTGAAATTTTTATTGGGAGTACATGTATATAACAAAAGTATACTCTGTAAATTTCAGAATTTTTGGACAAAAGTACAATTTATGATAAATGTCTAAATATTCGACAGTTTTGGTCATATGAAAAATAGTAAATGAATTTTAAAAATTATGAAAAAAAATTTATGTTCAATATAGGACTATATTCTGCAAAATCTCAGAAAAGAAAATTTTCTAGGACTAATTTGATATGTTTTAGGAAAATAGACTAGTTATAAGTAAATGAATTAAATATGTTATGTGAAGTAAAAAAATTAGAAAATAGGATTTTATGGCTTGAGAATCCTATATAAGGTATATGCAGATTTTTGATGAGAGTTTTGGTTATTGGTGATGAAATCTTATGAGTTTGGCATTTTAGGATGATTAAATGCATTAATTAGTAAAGTGTAAGCAATTAAAATAAATTATTTATAAGTTTAAGAAATGATTAAAATATTGTTATAATATTAATAATATTAGATTATGAGGTTATTAAGTGATTTATAATATTTAGATTAAGGTGTTATGAAAGCATTGATTTAAAATATTATTTAACGATTAATAATATTAGTAAATGAATTTAATGTTATTATATAATGAATAATGTTATGAAGAAAATGACAAATATGAGTTTTTAGAAATAACGGCGTAGTTGTTATCGTTAACACTGTTGGAATACCCGGTGGTTAAAATACAGTAATATGCGTGGTTGCACAGTAGCACACGGTATTGCACAGTATTATTGAATTATTGATCTTTACGTAAGAAGGCACTACTCAATAATTGTTACAGTAATTACTGTTTAATATTTTATTTTATTGGTTCAATAATTATTGCGTTGATATTTTATATTATTATTGTTTCAATAATTGTCACTACACAGTATTTTCTATTATTAGATCAATAATTTATATTATTTGAATAATATTATTAGATAGCATTATTGGCAATGCTTAAGGAAGTTCTGTCTAAGGAGAGGTTTGGTCACCTAATTGCGCGCCAATAAGGAGAAATCCTTATCGGAAAGCCCCCTCTTTCCTGGGAATGACCTGGTTGTCATAATTGTGATTCTTTAATATTATTTGTGAATAATTAATTATTGATTTAAATGATAAGAAAATATATATTTTTATATGGATATAAATGAAGGAATTAATGTCGAGGTGTTCTATCAGTATTTTGTCGAAATAAAGAACGAAATTTGAAAATTTTCAAAAAATTAGTTTATTACTCGATTTTATAAAATCCATAACTCTTTGTGTATAATGAGTTAGGAGATGAGCCATATATCAAAAGAAAGCCATGGAAGTAAGCTAAGCGTACAAATTTGAATCACCCAAAAATTCTTTATGAATTTTTCGTGGTGACTGTTTGAGTGAGACTGGTATGAGGGACTTATAGTCCGAAAATCAAATCAGTGTTCTTAGGCTCTATTGCGTGAGTTATAATTTTAATCCGACCGTTGGATCGTTGTGATTTTTGGATATGTTATACATATATATGTTGAGTATATGTCCACAAATTTTGAACCGTTAAAAATTAACGTATGATTTGTTATGAATTTTAAGAGGTGTTGAAAATCGTCCGTATGTGGATTTCGGACATTTTCTGTTTGGAATTTGGAAAAACTTTCTTCTGCAAAGTTGTAGAGAATTCGATTTTCTGTGGAATGGACATAAAATTTATATTTTTTAAATAAAATGGCTATTTATTATGAATTATTAAAGTTTCAAAAATTAAAATATTTTTATTAAAATATTGGGTGGGACCCACTTTTGTTTGTTTTTGAAAGCATGTGTTGAGAATTCTTTTCAAAGAAGGCATGCTAATCAACTTATTCAAAGGGGTTGCGCAAGAGAAAAATAATAATATTATTTTAGTAATTTAGTGTCCTTTGGCGTTCTAGCATTTTCCTATAAATAGGTGCTTAGGTTAGAATTGAAAATCACACCAGAAACATAAGTTTCTCTCTTTATATTATCGAGCGTATTTTTAAAAATATTTAGATACTTTGAGAGTTGTTATTCAGTGCAAGGTTCCTTCGACTTTACATCCGATATTCCAGTCAGAAATAATGCTCTTTTGAGGTAAGGGATTGTAAGGGTTATTATGTTTTTCAGTTTCGTAATTTTTTCGACCCTCAAAAATTCTGAAAAAAAATTAAAATGATAATTTGATGAGTTTTCTAGATTGTGTCCAAAAATGGCGATTTTTAGATATATAGATTAGGAGTTATGAATTTTATGGAAAAAAACTATTTTAAAAGTAAACCCTTATAACTCCTTGCAGTTAACTCTAAAATTGGTGAAATTTTTATTGGGAGTACATGTATATAACAAAAGTATACTCTGTAAATTTCAGAATTTTTGGACAAAAGTACAATTTATGATAAATGTCTAAATATTCGACAGTTTTGGTCATATGAAAAATAGTAAATGAATTTTAAAAATTATGAAAAAAAAATTTATGTTCAATATAGGACTATATTCTGCAAAATCTCAGAAAAGAAAATTTTCTAGGACTAATTTGATATGTTTTAGGAAAATAGACTAGTTATAAGTAAATGAATTAAATATGTTATGTGAAGTAAAAAAAATTAGAAAATAGGATTTTATGGCTTGAGAATCCTATATAAGGTATATGCAGATTTTTGATGAGAGTTTTGGTTATTGGTGATGAAATCTTATGAGTTTGGCATTTTAGGATGATTAAATGCATTAATTAGTAAAGTGTAAGCAATTAAAATAAATTATTTATAAGTTTAAGAAATGATTAAAATATTGTTATAATATTAATAATATTAGATTATGAGGTTATTAAGTGATTTATAATATTTAGATTAAGGTGTTATGAAAGCATTGATTTAAAATATTATTTAACGATTAATAATATTAGTAAATGAATTTAATGTTATTATATAATGAATAATGTTATGAAGAAAATGACAAATATGAGTTTTTAGAAATAACGGCGTAGTTGTTATCGTTAACACTGTTGGAATACCCGGTGGTTAAAATACAGTAATATGCGTGGTTGCACAGTAGCACACGGTATTGCACAGTATTATTGAATTATTGATCTTTACGTAAGAAGGCACTACTCAATAATTGTTACAGTAATTACTGTTTAATATTTTATTTTATTGGTTCAATAATTGTTGCGTTGATATTTTATATTATTATTGTTTCAATAATTGTCACTGCACAGTATTTTCTATTATTAGATCAATAATTTATATTATTTGAATAATATTATTAGATAGCATTATTGGCAATGCTTAAGGAAGTTCTGTCTAAGGAGAGGTTTGGTCACCTAATTGCGCGCCAATAAGGAGAAATCCTTATCGGAAAGCCCCCTCTTTCCTGGGAATGACCTGGTTGTCATAATTGTGATTCTTTAATATTATTTGTGAATAATTAATTATTGATTTAAATGATAAGAAAATATATATTTTTATATGGATATAAATGAAGGAATTAATGTCGAGGTGTTCTATCAGTATTTTGTCGAAATAAAGAACGAAATTTGAAAATTTTCAAAAAATTAGTTTATTACTCGATTTTATAAAATCCATAACTCTTTGTGTATAATGAGTTAGGAGATGAGCCATATATCAAAAGAAAGCCATGGAAGTAAGCTAAGCGTACAAATTTGAATCACCCAAAAATTCTTTATGAATTTTTCGTGGTGACTGTTTGAGTGAGACTGGTATGAGGGACTTATAGTCCGAAAATCAAATCAGTGTTCTTAGGCTCTATTGCGTGAGTTATAATTTTAATCCGACCGTTGGATCGTTGTGATTTTTGGATATGTTATACATATATATGTTGAGTATATGTCCACAAATTTTGAACCGTTAAAAATTAACGTATGATTTGTTATGAATTTTAAGAGGTGTTGAAAATCGTCCGTATGTGGATTTCGGACATTTTCTGTTTGGAATTTGGAAAAACTTTCTTCTGCAAAGTTGTAGAGAATTCGATTTTCTGTGGAATGGACATAAAATTTATATTTTTTAAATAAAATGGCTATTTATTATGAATTATTAAAGTTTCAAAAATTAAAATATTTTTATTAAAATATTGGGTGGGACCCACTTTTGTTTGTTTTTGAAAGCATGTGTTGAGAATTCTTTTCAAAGAAGGCATGCTAATCAACTTATTCAAAGGGGTTGCGCAAGAGAAAAATAATAATATTATTTTAGTAATTTAGTGTCCTTTGGCGTTCTAGCATTTTCCTATAAATAGGTGATTAGGTTAGAATTGAAAATCACACCAGAAACATAAGTTTTCTCTCTCTATATTATCGAGCGTATTTTTAAAAATATTTAGATACTTTGAGAGTTGTTATTCAGTGCAAGGTTCCTTCGACTTTACATCCGATATTCTAGTCAGAAATAATGCTCTTTTGAGGTAAGGGATTGTAAGGGTTATTATGTTTTTCAGTTTCGTAATTTTTTCGACCCTCAAAAATTCTGAAAAAAATTTAAAATGATAATTTGATGAGTTTTCTAGATTGTGTCCAAAAATGGCGATTTTTGGATATATAGATTAGGAGTTATGAATTTTATGGGAAAAAACTATTTTAAAAGTAAACCCTTATAACTCCTTGCAGTTAACTCTAAAATTGGTAAAATTTTTATTGGGAGTACATGTATATAACAAAAGTATACTCTGTAAATTTCAGAATTTTTGGACAAAAGTACAATTTATGATAAATGTCTAAATATTCGACAGTTTTGGCCATATGAAAAATAGTAAATGAATTTTAAAAATTCCGAAAAAAAATTTATGTTCAATATAGGACTATATTCTGCAAAATCTCAGAAAAGAAAATTTTCTAGGACTAATTTGATATGTTTTAGGAAAATAGACTAGTTATGAGTAAATGAATTAAATATGTTATGTGAAGTAAAAAAATTAGAAAATAGAATTTTATGGCTTGAGAATCCTATATAAGGTATATGCAGATTTTTGATGAGAGTTTTGGTTATTGGTGATGAAATCTTATGAGTTTGGCATTTTAGGATGATTAAATGCATTAATTAGTAAAGTGTAAGCAATTAAAATAAATTATTTATAAGTTTAAGAAATGATTAAAATATTGTTATAATATTAATAATATTAGATTATGAGGTTATTAAGTGATTTATAATATTTAGATTAAGGTGTTATGAAATCATTGATTTAAAATATTATTTAACGATTAATAATATTAGTAAATGAATTTAATGTTATTATATAATGAATAATGTTATTATCTTCGTTGAATATTTGTTAAAATATTATTTTCTGTTCAAATCATTTTTGATATAATATTATTCTTGAATTTTACTCCACAAAGCAGTATCATATTGACAATTTGGATATTATTGAATTATGGATAAATTAAATTGTTAAAGTCTTTAAAAATTTATCATTTATCTTATGTGATCGATTCTTTATATCATTGTCATCATTCTCATGCTTATATTGTGTTGAAAGTCATCTATGACCAATAGTGCATAGATGGACTTGGTATGATTATGACCAGGAATTATTCGGTATAATCATGACCGTAATTGAAAACACGAATATCCTTGGCCCGTAGTGCATGGATAAATCATGGTCATGATACTATTAAGCTGAGTCTCAGCATTATTGGTTTTATAGTTGTATATCTTTGGCCTATAGTGCAAAGATGGACTGTTGGTTATTGGCTTTACAGTTGTATATCGTTGGCCTGTAGTACAAAGATGGACTATCGATTATTGATTTTATAGTTGTATATCTTTGGCATGTAGTGCAAAGATGGAATGTTGGTTATTGGTTTTACAGTTGTATATCTTTGGCATGTAGTGCAAAGTTGGACTGTCGATTTACTTGATTATAAATATGAATTGTGATTTAATTATAATCTGTGGTGGTTCAGGTGAAGACAGGTGATGAGAGTTCTCTTTATCTTGGGTATCACCAAGAACTGCTGATGATTATTACAAGAATGAACTATTAACGATGGACTTTTAATCTAGAGGAGATAGTAGACATTATGTTCTACTTGACTTTTCTAATGGATTGTTGATTCCGCTGCTATTATGGTTGGAAACTTTTATCTTCTATCATATGTTCTAAATCTCTGATTTATTACTGATGAAGGATATTGATAATTTAATTATCTTTAGTCATGATATTCTTTACTGGGCTATTTGTGCTCACCCTTTTACTTCACAATTCCTTTCAGGTAATAAGAGTGTAGCTGGGTCGAGCGAGGGTAACAGGGAAATAGAACGGTGGTCTCTAGCTGTGGATGTTCTCTCTAAGCAGTATAGAAAAGTATATTGTATTTTATACATCATTTAGTAGTTATATTTGGTGAATCAAATAGAGTGAGGCAAACCCAACGTTGGAAGGGTGTTTTGCCACTATCATACAAGATGTCTAACGACATGTGGCATCGTGTTATCATAAGACATGGTTGTGCTCATCCACTTGCTGAGTATATCTACGAGCACTACCTATACAATCTTGGAGTTTGGATGAAATATAATTCTCAATTAGAGACAGTGGAGATAATTATATGTCAAGAGAAGACTCACCATTGGAGAGAATATGATAGTAATCTTCTCGATTTTCTTTGGGGTCTATTGGGTCAACCAAGGATAATTCTGTGGACATATGATATCTATCATAACCTAGACGCATGGCCTCCCATGTACGAAGGTTTCCTTGAGTATTTTCTGAAGATTTTAATTTCTAAAACAGTTATTGATTATACCTTTATGTAAGGTGCTATTGTGATGTGCTATCAAAGGTTGGGATGAGAGTCACAGTTGGTATATATTTGTATCAAAACTCATAACATATGTGTTATTGTATTTTGCATGACAATTATAATAATAAAGTTGTAGTTATTTTCTGTACCATGTATTTGGCGACTCAGAATGGGTTGGGTGGAATGGACCTATTTTGGGGGCATCACAGTTGGTATCAGAGCTTAGGGATATGGTCTTTGGCGGAGATCAGGGAATAGAACTAGGAGGGGAGAGACGAGTAATATCCTTTGCTAGTGTGTGTCCTACCTAAGATAAATTTTCTTACTTAAGTTGACAAATTGTGATATGTTAATTAACCTTTGTTTTGAAGTTGTATTCTAGAATGATATCTAAAATACAGGAGATGAGCAATGGAGAAATCATGATGACCGGGGAGATAGAATCCGAAATGAGAGCAAGGTATTCTCAACTCTTCGAAATACCATGTACGTAAATTTCGAGGGTGAAATTTCATAAGGAGGGGAGATTGTAAGACCCCAAATTTTATGAAATAAAAGTATTCAATTTTTCTATTTAGTAAATAGTTAAATTGATAAAAGTTTAAAGTTATGGGTGAAATTATTATTTTTTTCAAAATAAGCAAGTGGTTATAAAATATTTATTGTTGTTGGGGAATATTCGTTAGGTCGTGGAATATTCTTGTTGTCGGGGAATATTCGTACGATGGCGCAGTCATTTGTGGGTCCCATAACAGAATATTTGTTGGATGAAAAAAATGACAAATATGAGTTTTTATAAATAACGGCGTAGTTGTTACCGTTAACACTGTTGGAATACCCGATGGTTAAAATACAGTTATATGCGTGGTTGCACAGTAGCACATGGTATTGCACAGTATTGTTAAATTATTGATCCTTACGTAGGAAGGCACTACTCAATAATTGTTACAGTAATTACTGTTCAATATTTTATTTTATTGGTTCAATAATTGTTACGTTGATATTTTATATTATTGTTGTTTCAATAATTGTCACTGCACAGTATTTCCCATTATCGGATCAATAATTCATATTAATTGAATAATATTATTAGATAGCATTATTGGCAATGTCCAAGGAAGTTCTGTCTAAGGAGAGGTTTGGTGTGACGCCGCCAAAATAGGTATACATCACCCATTCTGAGTCGCCAAATGCATGGTACGGAAACAAATACAACTTCAGTAATACAATTGTAATGCAGAATACGACAACACATATACTGTGAGTTTGGATACGAATATTGTATACTAGAGAGTATACAAACTCAAAAGGAGTCCTCATTACAATTATCACACTATTTCACAGAATAGTGAGGACTACTAATGCAACCACCTGGACCGTCAATCCATTTCTCGACTAGTCTCAGCTATATTCTCATTTCCTGAAGAGAACAGTGAAAGAAAGGGTGAGCTCAACTAGTCCAGTAAAAAATATTATGACTAAGATAATGTACAATAAATTATTATTAGTCTTCAACAGGAAAAAATCTGATAAAATATAATAGACAACAAGTTTTAGATCAACAACTGCAGCGAAAAAAGCAATCCATTAGAAGAGTCAAGTAGAGCATAAAACCTACTATCTTCTATGATTTAAAAGATTTATCATCAATTTTATTGCTGAGATTCAGCTTTGATAAGTAATCCACATCATCGAATCATCCATGCACTACTGGCCAAAGATAATCGTGTTTTCATCAATGGTCATGATCATGCCATAAAATAATTCATCTTTGCACCCTTGGCCGAAGAGAATCCATGGCCATAATCATACCAAAAATTATCCATCAATGCACTACGGGCCAATGAGGACTTTTACCACATCATTTGTAACATTACGGTCATGATTATACCGAATAATCCCTGGTCATAATCATACCAAGTCCATCTATGCACTACAGGCCACAGATGACTTTCAACATAATATAAACATGAGGATAATGACAATGATATAATAATTCAATTAAATAAGTTCAAAGATAAATTTTAAAGATTTATAATTTAATTTATCCAGAAATCAATAACGTCTAAATTGTCAACATGATACTACTTTGTGGAGTAAAATTCAAGAATAATACTCAGTTGGTCATGTTCATCTCAACACCTGTTCATCTTTGCACTACGGGCCAAAGATATTCATCAGGTAATCATTCATCTTTTAGGACTGAGGATGATGAAAAATATCTTAAAGAAAACGAATCCAGTGAGATGAAAGAACAAATATTAGAGATTCGTATTACAGTTTATCCAAGTTCAATAATACTCCAAAATAACCAATTTCGAAGCAGAATTCAAAAATAATGCTCAAAACATGGATACAATCAAAGACAGTAACCATAATAGCCATCTTGGATAAAAAGAAGAAAATTTTATTTTTCGGCGAATAGTGCCGTATTTGTGAATAGTGTCGTATACGTGAATAGTGCCGTATACGTGAATAGTAACCCCGACACAAAAAGTTCCAAATTTGATAAAAAGCTCAAACCAATATTTCGGCATAATGATATTGAAAGAAATAATATCATTTACGAAAGAATAACATCCCTTACGAATATTAAACGAAAATAATATTCATTATGAATATTAAATGAATATAATATTTCTCGCGAATATTGAACGAAATAAAATTTCTTATGAATATTGAACAGAAATAATATTCATACGAATACGAAAAATAATATCTCTTCAGAATGTGAAATAAATAATACCCCTTACCTCAGAATAACCGTACTTCTGACTGAATTTTAGATATAGTGCTGACAGAAATTTACACTGAATAGCAACTCTCAAAGTATCAAAATACTCACAAAATACGCTCGAGAATATAGAGAGAGAAAGAGAGAAAACTTATGAATTCTGGTGAGATTTTCAATTCTAACTTAGCCCTCTATTTATAGGAAAATGTTAGCACGCCGAAGCAGACTTGACCTGCAACCTGATGGCTTTACCTGCTACTATTGTCACCCACCACATTTGAAATAAAATTCAGCACATTTCTTCACCAACCACAAGTGGGGCCCACTCAATTCTAGAATTTTCTACCAAAATTATTTATAAACTTAATTTTCAAATCAGTCACCTCTTAAAATTCATAACAAATCATACGTTTATTTTTAACGGTTCAAAATTTGTGGACATATACTCAACTTATATATGTATAACATATCCAAATATCACAACGATCCAACGGTCGGATTAAAAATTATAACTCACGTAATATATTTGAAAAATACTGATTTGATTTTTAATACCTCCATTCTGACAGAAATACTGATAAAACACCTCAACATTAATTTCTTCAATAATAACCACATAAATAAATCCATCACTTATATCCATATCAAATAAATATTTCCTTATCATATAAATTAATAATTAATTATTAACAAATAATATTACAGAATCACAATTATGATAACCAGGCCGTTCCCAGGAAAGAGGGGGCTTTCCAATAAGAATTTCTCCTTACTGCCGCGCAATTAGGTGACCAAACCTCTCCTTAGACAGAACTTTCTAGACATTACCAATAATGCTATCTAATAATATTATTCAAATAATATGAATTATTGATCTGATAATGGGAAATATTGTGCAGTAACAATTTTTGAAATAACAATAATATAAAATATCAACGCAGCAATTATTGAATCAATAAAATAAAATATTGAACAGTAACTACTATAACAATTATTGAGTAGTGTCTTCTTACGTAAGGATTAATAATTCAAAAATACTATGCAAAATCGTGTGCTACTGTGCAACCACGCGTATTACTGTATTTTAACCATTGGGTATTCCAACAGTGTTAACAGTAACAACTATGCCGTTATTTATAAAAACTCAATTTTGTTATTTTCTTCATCCGACAGTTATTCTGTTATGGGACCCATAAATGGTTGTGCCGTCGTACGAATATTCCCCGACAGAAAGAATATTTCACGACCAAACGAATATTCTCCGACAACAATGAATATTTTATAACCACTTATTTATTTTGCAAAATTTGCACATTTCACCCATAACCAAAATATTATATCAAATTAACACCTTATTATTCACAATAATAATTAGAGAAAATTTGATTTTATTCATTAATAAGTTGGGGTCTTACAACCTCCCCTCCTTATGAAATTTCGTCCCCAAAATTTACGTACGTACCTGATATGCCGAACAGATGGGGATACCTTGACTTCATTTCAGATTCTAACTCTTGAGGTATCTCCTTATACGTTAAATCTTCCGCTATCTCGTCCGGTTCTTAATCAATAATGTGGTTCGGATCATCCATATATTTACGTAACATCGATACGAAATAAACGTTATGAACACGCGACATACTTGGCATTTAAAACGAGTCTATAGGTCACAGTTCCTACTCGATTGAGGATTTCAAATAGACCAATAAAATCGAGGATAGAGATTTCCTCTCTTCATCGACTCTTGCTCCTAGAATAACACCCTCTTGAACCTTCTTCTTTACATTCATCAGCTCTGAGTCTGTAGCTTGAGCAGCTTTAACTTTATCGATTTAAAGTCGGTTCTAATCGTATATTTGCTATCTTCACGTAGGTTCGTATATTCGCACTCGTAAATGCATACGATCTTCTGCTCAACGCGTCAGCTACCACGTTTGCTTTTCCCACGATGGTATTAAATGGTATAATCGTAATCTTCAACAGCTCGAGCCAACGTCTTCAGCGCATAATATGTTCATTTTAGGTGAAGAAATATTTTAAGGGTTTTAGAAATGGGTTTTATACTGGGGTCAAATTTAAACGTTGAGCGCAAGTAGGAGAAATAAAAGAATATGTAGAACCGGTATTGAATAAGGTATAAACTTCGCAAGAGTTTATGATTAACTTACCCATGATAACTTCGTTCGGGTTCCTCGACACACGCTCTTACTTAAACTACCGACTTTGACTTGTCTGGGACATCATTTGGCATCATTATCCCCGCTGGACTTGACTTTACTACAGGACAAAATTGAGCTAGGTGACCTTCTCTTCCGCAATTGAAACACACTTTAGGTTCCTGCGTACAGTTTGGACGGATGTGCCCCTCTTGTCCGCATTTGAAACATACGACCGGTGGTCGTTCTTCTTCTTTTGAAACGGGTGCTGGTGTTGCTGTGTTTCCATCATTATTGAACCCCCTCTTCTTGAAATTTCCACTTCTATTATCTTGGCCATGATTACCACCGAAGTGGTTACCATTCTTGGCATGATAATTTCCTCCACGATTGTTGCCACCGCTTCGATGACTGCTACCATTGGTATTATTATTTTTTTGGCTTCTTTCTCTTGGTTGGGTTAACTCGTTATCGCGCTCCAATAACTGAGCCCTATTTACAATATCTGAATACAAACACAGTTTGTGAGAAATTAGGTGTTGACATATCTCGGGTTTCAAATCTCTTAGAAACATCCGCGTCATTCTCTCCCCGTTATCAACTAAGTGGGACGCAAATCGGGATAACTCGACAAACTTAGCTTCGTACTGCGACACGGTCATATTGTTTTTCTCCAGCTTGATGAATTCAACTTCCTTCATGTGACGAATACTTTCGGGAAAGTACTTGTCGTCGAACAATTCTTGGAACTTCTCCCAAGACATCTTGAGTGCATCAGGCTGGGTACGTTTTACAGATTCTCACCAATGATCTGCTTCTTCACGCAACATAAAGGTGGCGAATGGAACCTTTTGTTCCTCTGAGCATTCCAAGACATCAAATATCTTGGTGATCTGCTTTATCCATGTCGCTGCCTTAAGTGGTTCTGGCTTTCCCAAAAACTTCGGTGGTCCTAGCTCCTTGAACTGCTTAGCGGTAACCAACTGTGGGTTGCCAGTGTTTCCACCTACATTATGAACAGGAGTCTCTCTCATTTGGTGTTGTATGAATTCTAAAAAGCTCCTAAATGTACCGTCGTTCGTCATTTGGTCGGTGTCGTTGTTCACCTGAGGATTGTTGCCTTCCTGATACACATTATCCTGAGTATTGATCTGTGGTGACTCAACGGTCTCTTGTGATCCATTGCTATTCTCAACATTCTCGGATGTCATTTTCAAATACTGTCACAAAACAAGGGTTAATTGACATGGAACATATTATCCCTATATTCTGACCGACCAAACAAATACCAAATAAACTTAGTCAGGTCATACTAGCGAAGGAATTTCCCGTCTCTCCCCTCCTAGTTCTTGTCTCACATCCCAGCCAGGGATCATATCCCTAAGCTCTGATACAAACTATGACGCCCCCAAAATAGGTATACATCACCCATTCTGAGTCGCCAAATGCATGGTACAGAAATAAATACAACTTCAGTAATACAATTGTCGTGCAGAATACGACAACACATATATTGTGAGTTTGAATACAAATATTGTCTACTAGAGAGTATACAAACTCAAAAGGAGTCCTCATTACAATTATCACACTATTTCACAGAATAGTGAGGACTACTAATGCAACCATCTGGACTGTCAATCCATTTCCTGATTAGTCCCAGCTATATTCTCATTTCCTGAAGAGAACAGTGAAAGAAAGGGTGAGCTCAACTAGTCCAGTAAGAAATATTATGACTAAAATAATGTACAACAAATTATCATTAGTCTTCAACAGGGAAAAATCTGATAAAATATAATAGACAACAAGTTTTAGATCAACAACTGCAGTAGAAAAAGCAATCCATTAGAAGAGTCAAGTAGAGCATAAAACCTACTATCTTCTATGATTTAAAAGATTTATCATCAATTTTATTGCTGAGATTCAGCTTAATAAATAACCCATATCATCGAATCATCCCTGCACTACGGGCCAAAGATAATCGTGTTTTCATCAATGGTCATGATCATGTCATAAAACAATTCATCTTTGCACCCTTGGCCGAAGAGAATCCATGGCCATAATCATACCAAAAAATATCCATCAATGCACTACGGGCCAATGAGGACTTTTACCACATCATTTGTAACATTACGGTCATGATTATACCGAATAATCCTTGGTCATAATCATACCAAGTCCATCTATGCACTACAGGCCACAGATGACTTTCAACAGAATATAAACATGAGGATAATAACAATGATATAATAATTCAATTAAATAAGTTCAAGGATAAATTTTAAAGATTTATAATTTAATTTATCCAGAAATCAATAACGTCTAAATTGTCAACATGATACCACTTTCTGGAGTAAAATTCAAGAATAATACTTAATTGGTCATGTTCATCTCAACACCTGTTCATCTTTGCACTACAGGCCAAAGATATTCATCAAGTAATCATTCATCTTTTAGGACTGAGGATGATGAAAAATATCTTAAAGAAAACGAATCCAGTGAGATGATAGAACAAATATTAGGGATTCATATTACAGTTTATCCAAGTTCAATAATACTCCAAAATAACCAATTTCGAAGCAGAATTCAAAAAAAATGATCAAAACATGGATATAATCAAAGATAGTAACCATAATAGCCATCTTGGATAAAAAGAAGAAAATTTTATTTTTCAGCGAATAGTGCCGTATTCGTGAATAGTGTCGTATACGAGAATTGTGCCGTATACGTGAATAGTAACCCCGACACAAAAAGTTCCAAATTTGATAAAAAGTTCAAACCAATATTTCGGCATAATGATATTGAAAGAAATAATATCATTTACGAAAGAATAACATCCCTTACGAATATTAAACGAAAATAATATTCATTATGAATATTAAACGAATATAATATTTCTCGCGAATATTGAACGAAATAAAATTTCTTATGAATATTGAACAGAAATAATATTCATACGAATACGAAAAATAATATCTCTTCAGAATGTGAAATAAATAATACCCCTTACCTCAGAATAACCGTACTTCTGACCGAATTTTAGATATAGTGCTAACAGAAACTTGAACTGAATAGTAACTCTCAAAGTATCAAAATACTCACAAAATATGCTCGAGAATATAGAGAGAGAAAGAGAGAAAACTTATGAATTCTGGTAAGATTTTCAATTCTAACTTAGCCCTCTATTTATAGGAAAATGTTAGCACGCCGAAGCAGACTTGACCTGCAACCTGATGGCTTTACCTGCTACTATTGCTGTCCACTACATTTGAAATAAAATTCAATACATTTCTTCACCAACCACAAGTGGGGCCCACTCAATTCTAGAATTTTCTACCAAATTATTTATAAACTTAATTTCTGAATCAGTCACCTCTTAAAATTCATAACAAATCATACGTTTATTTTTAACGGTTCAAAATTTGTGGACATATACTTAACTTATATATGTATAACATATCCAAATATCACAACGATCCAACGGTCGGATTAAAAATTATAACTCACGCAATATATTTGAAAAATACTAATTTGATTTTTAATACCTCCATTCTGACAGAAATACTAATAAAACACCTCAACATTAATTTCTTCAATAATAACCACATAAATAAATCCATCAGTTATATCCATATCAAATAAATATTTCTTTATCATATAAATCAATAATTAATTATTAACAAATAATATTACAGAATCACAATTATGACAACCAGGCCGTTCTAAGGAAAGAGGGGGCTTTCCAATAAGGATTTCTCCTTACTGGCGTGCAATTAGGTGACCAAACCTCTCCTTAGACAGAACTTTTAAGATATTGCCAATAATGCAATCTAATAATATTATTCAAATAATATGAATTATTGATCTGATAATGGGAAATATTGTGCAGTAACAATTATTGAAACAACAATAATATAAAATATCAACGCAACAATTATTGAATCAATAAAATAAAATATTAAACAGTAACTACTATAACAATTATTGAGTAGTGTCTTCTTACGTAAGGATCAATAATTTAAAAATACTGTGCAAAATCGTGTGCTACTGTGCAACCACGCGTATTACTGTATTTTAACCACCGGGTATTCCAACAGTGTTAACGGTAACAACTACGCCGTTATTTATAAAAACTCAATTTTGTTATTTTCTTCATCCGACAGTTATTCTGTTATGGGGCCCACAAATGGTTGCGCCGTCGTACGAATATTCCTCGACAGAAAGAATATTCCACGACCAAACGAATATTCTCCGACAACAATGAATATTTTATAATCACTTGTTTATTTTACAAAATTTTCACATTTCACCCATAACCAAAATATTATATCAAATTAACACCTTATTATTCACAATAATAATTAGAGAAAATTTGATTTTATTTATTAATAAGTTGGGGTCTTCCATTTGGTCACCTAATTGCGCGCTAATAAGGAAAAATCTTTATCGGAAAGCCCCCCTTTCCTGGAAACGACCTAGTTGTCATAATTGTGATTCTTTCATATTATTTGTGAATAATTAATTATTGATTTATATGATAAGAAAATATATATTTTTATATAGATATAAATGAAGGAATTAATGTTGTGGTGTTTTATCAGTATTTTGTCGAAATAAAGAACAAAACTTGAAAATTTTCAGAAAATTAATTTATTACTCGATTTTATAAACTACATAACTCTTTGTGTATAATGAGTTAGGAGATGAGCCATATATCAAAAGAAAGCCCTGGAAGTAAGCTAAGCGTACAAATTTGAATCACCCAAAAATTCTTTGTGAATTTTTCGTGGTGACTGTTTGAGTGAGACTGGTACGAGGGACTTATTGTCCAAAAATTAAATCAGTGTTCTTAAGCTCTATTGCGTGAGTTATAATTTTAATCCGACCGTTGGATCGTTGTAATTTTTGGATATGTTATACATATATATGTTAAGTATATGTCCACAAATTTTGAACTATTAAAAATTAACGTATGATTTGTTATGAATTTTAAGAGGTATTGAAAATCGTCCGTATGTGGATTTCGGACATTTTCTGTTTGGAATTTGGAAAAACTTTCTTCGGCAAAGTTGTAGAGAATTTGATTTAGTGTGGAATGGACATAAAATTCATATTTTTCTGATAAAAGGGCTATTTATTATGAATTATTAAAATTTCAAAAATTAAAATATTTTTATTAAAATATTGGGTGGGACCCACTTTTGTTTGTTTTTGAAAGCATGTGCTGAGAATTCTTTTCAAAGAAGGCATGCTAATCAGTTTATTCAAAGGGGTGGCGCATGAGAAAAATAATAATATTATTTTATTAATTTAGTCTCCTTTGGCGTTCTAGTATTTTCCTATAAATAGGTGCTTAGGTTAGAATTGAAAATCACACCAGAAACATAAGTTTTCTCTCTCTATATTATCGAGCGTATTTTTGTGAATATTTAGATACTTTAAGAGTTGTTATTCAGCGCAAGGTTCATTCGGCTTTACATCCGATATTCTAGTCAGAAATACTGCTCTTTTGAGGTAAGGGATTGTAAGGGTTATTATGTTTTTCAGTTTCGTAATTTTTTCGACCCTCAAAAATTTTGAAAAAATTTAAAATGATAATTTGATGAGTTTTCTAGATTGTGTCTAAAAATGGCAATTTTTGGATATATAGATTAAGAGTTATGAATTTTATGAGAAAAAAATATTTTAAAAGTAAACCCTTATAACTCCATGTGATTAACTTCAAAATTTGTAAAAATTTTATTGGGAGTACATGTATATAACATAAGTAGACTCTGTAAATTTCAAAATTTTAGGACAAAAGTACAATTTATGATAAATGTCTAAATATTCGGCAGTTTTGGCCATATGAAAAATAGTAAATAAATTTTAAAAATTATGAAAAAAAAAATATATGCTCAATACAGGCTTATATTCTGCTAAATACCAGAAAAGAAAATTTTATGGGACTGATTTGATATTTTTTAGGAAAATAGACTAGTTATGAGTAAATGAATTAAATATATTATGTGAAGTAAAAAAAATAGAAAATAGGATTTTATGGCTTGAGAATCCTATATAAGGTATATGCAGATTTTTTATGAAGATTTTGGTTCTTGGTGATGAAATCTTATGAGTTTGACATTTTAGGATGATTAAATGCATTAATTAGTAAAGTGTAAGCAATTAAAATAAATTATTTATAAGTTTAAGAAATGATTAAAATATTGTTATAATATTAATAATATTAGATTATGAGGTTATTAAGTGATTTATAATATTTGGATTAAGGTGTTATGAAATCATTGATTTAAAATATTATTTAACGATTAATAATATTAGTAAATGAATTTAATGTTATTATATAATGAATAATGTTATTATCTTCGTTGAATATTTGTTGAAATATTATTTTCTATTCAAATCATTTTTGATATAATATTATTCTTCAATTTTACTCCACAAAGCAGTATCATATTGACAATTTGGATATTATTGAATTATGGATAAATTAAATTGTTAAAGTCTTTAAAAATATATCATTTATCTTATGTGATCGATTCTTTATATCATTGTTATCATTCTCATGCTTATATTGTGTTGAAAGTCATCTATGGCCAATAGTGCATAGATGGACTTGGTATGATTATGACCAGGAATTATTCGGTATAATCATGGCCGTAATTGAAAACACGAATATCCTTGGCCCGTAGTGCATGGATAAATCATGGTCATGATACTATTAAGCTGAGTCTCAGCATTATTGGTTTTACAGTTGTATATCTTTGGCCTATAGTGCAAAGATGGACTGTTGGTTATTGGTTTTACAGTTGTAGTGCAAAGATGGACTGTTCGTTATTGATTTTACAGTTATATATCTTTGGCATGTAGTGCAAAGTTGTACTGTTGATTTACTTGATTATAAATATGAATTGTGATTTAATTATAATCTGTGGTGGTTCAGGTAAAGACAGGTGATGAGAGTTCTCTTTGTCTGGCGTATCACCAAGAACTGTTGATGATTATTACAGGAATGAAATATTAACGATGGACTTTTAATCTAGAGGAGATAGTAGACATTATGTTCTACTTGACCCTTCTAATGGATTGTTGATTCCGCTGCTATTATGGTTGGAAACTTTTATCTTCTACCATATGTTCTAAATCTTTGATTCATTACTGATGAAGGCTATTGATAATTTAATTATCTTTGGTTATGATATTCTTTACTGGGCTATTTGTGCTCACCCTTCTGCTAAAAAATTCTTTTCAGGTAATAAGAGTGTAGCTGGGTCGAGCGGGGGTAACAGGAAAATAGAACGGTGGTCTCTAGCTGTGGATGTTCTCCCTAAGCAGTATAGAAAAGTGTGTTGTATTTTATACATCATTTAGTAGTTATATTTGGTGAATCAAATAGGGTGAGGCAAACCCAACGTTGGAAGGGTGTTTTGCCACTATCTTACAAGATGTCTAACGACATGCGACTTCGTGTTATCATAAGACATGATTGGGCTCATCCACTTGCTGAGTATATCTACGAGCACTACCTATATAATCTTGAAGTTTGGATGAAATATAATTCTCAATTAGAGACAGTAGAGATAATTATATGTCAAGAGAAGACTCACCATTGGAGAGAATATGATAGTAATCTTCTCATTTTTCTTTGGGGTCTATTGGGTCAACCAAGGATAATTCTGTGAGCATATGATATCTATCATAACTTAGACGCATGGTCTCCGATGTACGAAGGTTTCCTTGAGTATTTTTCGAAGATTTTAATTTCTAAAACAGTTATTGACTGTACCTTTATGCAAGGTGCTATTGTGATGTGCTATCAAAGGTTGGGATGAGAGCCACAGTTTGTATATATTTGTATCAAAACTCACAACATATGTGTTGTTGTATTTTGCACGACAATTGTAATAATAAAGTTGTAGTTATTTTATGTACCATGTATTTGGCGACTCAGAATGGGTTGGGTGGAATGGACCTATTTTTGGAGAGTCACATCGCGGCGCGGCGAACCAGTACCAGTTCTGCAATTTGCGAAAAATTGCAGAACATGGCCAAAACCTCTAATTAATTTATTCTTAAACGAATTTAGACATACCCAAACACTGTAATACACATATAACTACTACTTAACCCTTCTAGCATGATTTTAACAAGATAAAACGTATAATTTACTGAATTAAAACATGTAATTTTATTGTTCTTGATGTTCTTGAAAGTTTTGAAAACAAAACATGAAAATTAACACTACGGGTTCGTTATAACACCAAATCTGTCCATTTGAAGTCTGATTTCTTCGTTTTAACATACATAATTATATACCAATGTAAAAATTATGATACAACATCTGATTAACGTATTAAAGTTGCATGTAAGGGCCATAAGGCCATATTTTATACTCTATATTTTGAAGAAAGTATATACGACATGTTTTTATGAAACTGATGCTATATAATTATACAATATATATAATAAAACATGACATGATGACATCTTATCACATATATAACACATAATCTTTACTCTTTCTCAATTACATAGCTATTACAGAACTTGAAAGCCATTTTTTTATAAAAATTAAACAACGTAATTTGAAATTGGTTTAAAAGAATTACCCAGAGTATAGATTAGTAGGCTCAGATGCTTCTTCAATCACTCACTCTCAATTTCCCTCAAAAATTCTCAAATTCTCTCTAATTGTTTTTCCAGACTTAGCAAACAAATGAAGAATATGACGTATTACTTTTATAAAAAGAAACTAAGCGCAATTATGGTGGTCAGTTAACCCATCATGGGTTAACTGCTCTCAACCTCCCCTAAGGCCTTGTTTGGCTAATCCTAATAAACTTATTCCCATTTAATTTTATTAATCCTTTATACAATAGTTTAATAATGTCACACCCCTTTATAAAATAAATCAAATATCTTATTTACTTTAATTTAAATAAAATATAATAATTTCTCATTAATTCACATAGTCACATAATGAATTTTCTCATTTATTAATTATGTCAAATTATTAATTTTCTCATTAATTATCAATTTAAATAAAATAATATTAGGCTTATTAAATATTTCTTTTAATTCAATAAGCTCACCTAATTACATACTTTGAATAATAAAATTCTTCACATTAATTTAATAAATATAACACATATAATTAAATTAATCTACCACAATTGCATCAATTAATTATTTAATCTAATAATTAAATCATCGAAAATATTTATTTAATTCAATAAATATTAACATTAAATTACAAAATCTCGTTCGTCACATCTTTTCCCCCTTAAAAGGATTCTGTCTCCAGAATCACGACTCAATCAATTCGACCCGTTATATTCTCCCACCTACAAAGATTATGTCCCCAGAATTGCTCACACATAATTTAAGTAAATAAATGAGGGTAATTCTTCATCATTTTCTCTTCGAGTTTCCACGTTGCTTCTTTAGCGTTGTGGTTCCTCCAAATTACCTTAACAGAAGGTATTACTTTATTTCTGAGAACTTGTTCTTTTCTGCCGACAATCTTAACAGGAATTTCTTCATAAGATAAGTCTTTTTCAAAATGAAGGGGTTCATATTCAATCACGTGCTTGTAATCGGGTTTGTAGGGTTATAAAACTAAAACATGGAAGACGTTGTGGACATTCTCGAGTGCTGGAGGTAAGGCTACCTCATACGCAACTTCTCCGATTCTTCGCAGTACCTCAAAGGGTCCAATGAATCTTGGGCTTAATTTCCCTTTCTTTCCGAACCTGATCTTACCCTTCCAGGGAGAGACCTTCAAGAACACATAACTACCCGATTCAAACTCAACATTTTTACAGTGTGGATCGACGTATTTCTTCTGCCTATCTTGAGCTGCTACCAGTCTTGTTCGGATCACTTTGACTATTTCTGATATTTGCTGTACTAATTCTGGGCCTAATAATTGTCTTTCGCCAACTTCATCCCAGTATAGTGGAGTTCTGCACTTTCTGCCATATAACACTTCATAAGGTGGCATGCCAATACTAGCGTGGTAACTATTGTTGTTACCGAACTCTACGAGCAGTAGGTGATCATCCCAATTTCCTTTAAAGTCCATTACACATGCTCTTAGCATATCTTCTAATGTCGAAATCGTTCTTTCACTCTGCCCATCTGTCTGAGGGTGGTATGCTGTCTCATTCGCAATTGCGTACCCATGCATTCCTGTAGACGTTTCTAGAAGTTCGATGTAAAGCGCGGATCCCTATCGGAAACAATTGACACCAGAACTCCGTGCCTCAAAAAAATCTCTTTCACATATAACCTTGCCAACTAATCTAAGTTGAATCTGATTTTGAAATGAACGAAGTGTGCGGATTTCGTCAGTAGATCAATGATAACCCATACTGCGTCATAGCCTTTCTGAGTTGTCGGAAGGCCAACCATGAAGTCCATCGTAATATGTTCCCATTTCCATTATGGGATATCCAACGGTTGTACCAACCCACTCGGCCTCTGATGTTCTGTTTTCACTTTCTGACAGGTTAGACATTTGGCAACACACTCTGCAACATCTCGTTTCAGATTTGGCCACCAAAAATGTTGTCGAAGATCATGGTACATCTTGGTACTACCAGGGTGAATCGAATATCGTGAACTATGAGCCTCGCTCAAAATGTCTTCCTTAATTTTTAGTACTGGCGGTACCCAAATTCTGCTCTCAAATCCCAGTATTCCTTCCTTATCCATCTTGAATCTCGGTTCGTTTCCTTCGGATATCTTCTTTTTCACCTTTTTACATTCTTCATCCTGAAGTTGAGCCTCCTTAACTTTATCCAGAAGGGTTGTACCAGATTACATCTGAAACAGCTTCTCATCAATTTTCATAGGATAATTCACTTCCAACTCCAATTTCTCCATTTCTGAAATTAGCTCCTCCTGAATGGTCAACATCATCAATTTCTCTCGACCCTTTCTACTTAAGGCATCGGTAACCATATTTGCCTTACCTGGATGGTATAAAATCTCACAATCATAGTCCTTAATTAACACCAACCATCTTCTTTGGAGCATATTCAAGTCCTTCTGTGTAAAAATATATTTCAGACTCTTGTGGTCTGTATATGTTTTACACTTCTTCCCATAGAGATAGTGCCTCCAGATTTTCAAAGTAAAAACCACTGCAGCTAACTCCAAGTCGTGGGTCGGATACCCCTTCTCATAATCCTTCAATTGTCGTGATACATACGCAATGACTCTGCCGTTTTGCATAAGCACACAACCAAGTCCTTTATGCGACGTATCACTATAAACAACAAAATTTCATGTATCATCCGGAAGAGATAACATAGGTGCTCTACTCAACCTCTTCTTCAATTCTTTAAAGTTTTCCTCACACTTCTCCGTCCAAACGAATTTCACAGCTTTTCGAGTCAAATTTGTTAACGGAGTTGCGATCTTGGAAAAGTCTTGAATGAATCTTCTATAATATCCTGCCAATCCAAGAAAACTTCGTACTTTCGACGGCATTCTCGGCTGATCCCAGTTTATCACGGCTTCGACTTTGGATGGATCCACCGAAATTCCGTCTTTATCGATCACATGTCCTAGAAATTATACCCGCTCGATCCAAAATTTGCATTTCAAAAACTTGGCGTACAACTTCTCCCTTCTCAACGCCTCTAACGTTTCCTTCAAATGCTCTTCATGTTCTTCCTTGGTCTTCGAATATACCAAAATGTCATCTATAAATACCACTACGAATTTGTCCAAAAATTGCTTGAGCACTCCATTCATTAAGCCCATAAATGCTGCAGGAGCATTCGTTAGACCAAATGACATTACCAAAAATTCGTAGTGACCATATCGTGTTTTGAACGCTATCTTTGGTACGTCCTCTGGTCTCACCTTCAGTTGATGATAACTACTCCTCAAATCTATCTTTGAAAAATATCTCGCTCCCTTCAATTGATCAAACAGATCGTCGATCCTCGGTAATGGATATCTATTCTTAATTGTGACCTTATTCAATTCTCTATAGTCAATGCAAAGTCGCATCGTCCCATCCTTCTTCTTCACAAACAACATTGGCGCTTCCCACGGCGATATTCTCGGTTAAATGTACTTCTTGTCCAGTAATTCTTGTAGTTGTACCATTAATTCTTTTTTCTCTACCGGTGCCATTCGGTACGGTGCCTTCGATATTGAAGTCGTTCCTGGTGCCAAATCGATCACGAATTCAACCTCTCTATCTGGCGAAAGTACTGGCAAATCTTCCAAAAATACGTCTGCAAAGTCCCTCACTACTGGTATCTCCTCTACTTTTGGATTCTCTTTACGACTGTCGACTATGTAAGCTAAATATCCTACACAACCTTGTCTTAACAACTTCCTGGCCTACATCATCGTCAGACAACTCACTTGTCTAGGTAATTTGCTACCATAAAACACAACCTTTGAGGAGTCATAAGGTTAATACGCTTCTTCTGGCAATCAATTACAACCCCATAATTGAATAACCAGTCCATACCCAAAATAACGTCAAATTCTCCAAGTCGAATAGGGATAAGATCTACGTTCATGATATTACCCTTAATATCCACTTTACAGTTCTTGTGTACGTACTTAACAGGGATTATTTATCTATTCGCAATTTCTATGTTCATGGGGTGTTCTAACTCATCCTTAGGCAATTCTAAGTTCTTAGCAAAGTCATCAGATATAAATGAATAAGTAGCACCCGAATCAAATAATACATAAGCATTAACTTTATTGATCGGAATGATACCTGACACCATATCACGAGACTGCACTTCATCCTGCACCATCATATTAAATGTCTTGGCGGTCGGTCGGTTGGTTGCCGTTGGTCCTGTGATAGTCAGGGCGCTTCCACTGATGTTTCCCGTATTTCATCCTGATCCTGCCCCTCCAGATCCCTTCTTAGGACAGTTCCTTACAAGATGATCCTTTAAGCCACAAGTGAAGCAGGCACCCTTCTTTGGGTTAGGACAGTTAGGTGTTATGTGGCCTTCCTGACCACAATTGTAGCACACTCGTTTACCCTTCATACATACTCCTAAATGAGTTTTCCCACAGGTCGGGCATGCTTCGATCCTCTTCTTCTGACCTCCTTGCTGATTTTCAGTTGATGAGTTGTCAGACCACCTTCTCTTCTAATTATTACTACCTCCCGTGTTACTTCCACTAGCTTTGTTGATTCCTTCATTTTCACTATTCTTCCTCTTCTGATCCTGATTATATTTTGTTACTGCATCGCTTCCACCTTTAGCGAGTATGGCTTTCTCCAGTACCCCAGCGAACGTCTTCAGCTGAAACAACGACACTTTACTATACAACTAGGGCTTCAGTCCTTGTTCAAACCTTCTTACTTTCCTCTCATCCGTGAACACTTGATATATGGCGAACCTAGCCAACTCATTGAATAATGCCGCATAGTCCGGTACGAACTTATTCCCCTATTTTAACTCCAAAAACTGGACCTCCATTTGGTTCTGCGAGCTGGTCGGGAAATACATCTCAAAAAACATCTCCTTGAACCTCTCCCAGGTAATCACACCTTCTCCTCCACGGACCTTGTTTGCTTGCCACCAATAACTGGCTTCGTATTTTAGCATGAACGTCGCGTAGGCGATTTTCTGGTCCTCTCTGACTCTGGCGACATCAAAAACTTTTTCTATCTCCATAACCCAAGTCTGAGCTTCTATCGGGTTCATGGAGCCTTTAAACTCTGGCGATCCCACTGCCTTGAAATCCTTGAACATAGTATTCGGTGGAGCTTGAGGTTGATTATGAATTGCTCCAGCTAATAGTTCACCAATTGCTGAACGGGGTTAGCATTGGCGTTGTTGTTGTTATTGTTATTCGTTGGTTCTTCTTGAGCTTGTTGACGGTTTTGTCTTTTTCTCGGCGGCATATTTCTGTTAAAATTTATGCTTATTAGGTCTTATCCAATTCTCTAAATAGTTAAACATAACTCAACAATTTAACATAATCACTTAACACATTATCTCAAATAACTTAATATATTTATTCAAATCGAAAGTTTTAACATCAAACGATAGCATCACTGCTATTTACATCAACTATCCCGAGATAAAGAATCCACAGGATTTAAAAACATTAAAATATTCCTTTGTTTATAAACACATCAGAAATACATCTAAATACCAGATAAGTTTTTCACATAATTAAATAAATCATATCACTGCCTATTAAGGTGTTGAATAGTCTTGCTACGTTCCTCTTCCATGATGCGGGACATCGTCCGGCGATCTAGCATATACGATGGTAGTCCTTCGAACTGAATTGGGTATCTCATAACTCGATCCTGAGTCTCATCCATTACATTTTGAAGTGTAAAATACGTCTCCCCAAGCTTAGCCTTCTTTGCACGGCAATCCTCTTCTGCAAGATCAGCACGGCGTGATTCTCTTACCTAGCCCTCCTCTGCTATGGTCAGCCTTTCTGAGCTTTCTTTTAGTTCCTTCTTTAACTTCTCTATCTCTTCGAACTTCTACTCGGTTTGACCCTTCTCGTGAACCAAATCCCACTCCACGTTTCCTAGACGTGTGTGAAGAGTCACAACCTCCCTATCCTTCTGCTCGATGGTAATCTGCTGAATAATCGTCCGCTCAGTCAGATCCTGGACTGCGTCACGTAACTCTATGTTACGGTCATATAGTTCGTCGTACATCTCAGCATCAATAGAGTTTGGTAGGAACTCATCTTCTTCCTCCTCAGGATCCTCCTCCGGATCAGTCTCAGGCTCATGCTCCTGACCAACAATAGTGATCAATGGAGATGGCTCTCTCTGTACCAACTGCTCCCTGACGACATGAATGTCTCTGGGTTTCTCCTCTGTAGGTACTCGGGATTCCTCCTCCCCAGCTCGACTAGCTCTTCCAACATCCGACATCCTGACAACATAGTTTTAAGTTTTAGTTACTAAGTCGTACTAATGAGCACATAATTAAACACGTAAGCACATAAAGTCTTTTATTATCTTCAATGAATTAAGAAATTCATTTTTTAGAACTCGATAAGAGTTTTCCAACACTATGTTCTTCCTATAAGGCTACTACCTAAGGTTGTTCCCCCACCTAAGATTCATAAACTACAGCTTTGATACCAACCTGTGACACCCCCAAATTCGGGTACTTCAATTTTCACATGATTTGGTGTTCACTATTCAAACATCATATGTCTATCTACCCATAATAAAAGAAAGCAATAATAGATAGAAATAAATCCTCTCCTTAAGGAGTTACATCATCTGAAATAATTATATAAATCACAGGTCATACTAACCTTAAATATTAACTACGAAAAACATAAACATTTAATCATCTTACACAACATTAATATAAGTCTAAAATAGAAATACATCATCACATAAAATAACAAGTCTTCATCACTTGTTAATCTTGCCCTTGCCTTTGCTAGTAGAAGGCTCGTTGGACCTTTCATTCTTAACTGTAATGTTATTATTACGCAAGAGTGAGCACGATTGCCCACAAGTATAATAATGAAATAACAATATAATAACATGTGAGTGAATCAAAGAATTCTGGAATAAAACTCAACTTTTGAATCAAGAATGAATAACAAGAATCAAAAGATTTCTGAGGGTCATAAGACCTTGAACTATGTCCTAGGTTATCAAGGGTTATACTTGACACCTTTAACAGTCATAAGACTATAGACTCTTCTACTTGTACTTAGGGGGATCAGCCCTTAGTATCATACTATGCACAATATCTTCACGCTAACGCATAAGTAATCCCTATACAGGGTTGTACATCTCAGTTTGACATTAGAGTCCGCACCAAAGAAAGTTTGGTTTGGATAAATCAATAAGGATTTTGAAATTTAGAACGTTCATCAACTATGGACTAGTCGAATCAATAAGGGTTCGCTAGTCTTACAAGGTTCAACAATAACTGATATTTAATTCGAATAACAAACTTAAGAGGTATACAATAGAATAAATATTGTATAACAGAATCATACTTTGAAGAGATTAATAAATAATAAGAACTTGCTCGATATAAAATATAAGTATGGGGTCTATTCAATGTAAAGAGATAAGTTTATAAATTTGCATAATGCTAACAAGTAGGGTTAGGAAACTTGCCTCGTGCGTAGATTACACGTTAATTATACACGTTCCTTGATTTAATCCTACATATCATTTTCATTCACAATACCAGTCAATTATAACGTAACTAATCATCACAAGTTCATTCTTTTGTATAAATTCTGGTTATGACTATACTTAGTCAAATTACTACACTTATTATCATATAATATTACACTATACGAACAATAAGCTAACTATGCGTTCAATAATTCAATCAACACGTAAATGCGTTATTGACATGTTAAGAATCTATTTTAACTTCTCATTACACGTCTAACATAATTTTATGTTCATTAGATTAGGTTACTATCATATTCCTAGACTTGAACAATTACAAATTTCATTTCTAGACCAATCTGCAGAGTGGTGCTACGGTGCCACTATTGAGCTTGTCCTCGGCGCTGCGGCGTGGTGACGCTGCGGCTTGGCCTTTGGCACTGTGGCGGAGGACTTAAGGCTTGGAACTGGCGGCGCGGTGCGGCAAACCTGTACCAGTTCTGCAATTCGCGAAAAATTGCAGAACATGGCCAAAACCTCCAATTAATTTATTCTTACACGAATTTAGACATACCCAAACACTGTAATACACATATAACTACTACTCTACCCTTCTAGAATGATTTTAACAAGATAAAAAGCATAATTTACAGAATCAAAACATGTAATTTTACTGTTCTTGATGTTCTTGAAAGTTTTGAAAATAAAACATAAAAATTAACACTACGGGTTCGTTATAACACCAAATCTATCCATTCGAAGTTTGATTTCTTCGTTTTAACATACATAATTATATACCAGTGTAAAAATTATGATACAACATATGATTAACGTATTAAAGTTGCATGTAAGGGCCATATGGCCATATTTTATATTCTGTATTTTGAAGAAAGTATATACGACATGTTTTTATGAAACTGATGCTATGGAATTATACAATATATATAGTAAAACATGATATGATGACATCTTATCACATATATAACACATAATCTTTACTCTTTTTCAATTACAGAGCTATTACAGAACTTGAAAGCCATTTTCTTATAAAACTTAAACAACGTAATTTGAAATTGGTTTAAAAGAATTACCCAGAGTATATATTAGTAGGCTCAAATGCTTCTTCAATCACTCACTCTCAATTTCCCTAAAAAATTCTCAAATTCTCTCTGATTGTTTTTCCAGACTTAGCAAACAAATGAAGAATAAGACGTATTAATTTTATAAAAAGAAACTAAGTGCAGTTGTGGTGGTCAGTTAACCCATCATGGGTTAACTGCTCTCAACCTCCCCTAAGGCCTTGTTTGGTTAATCCTAATAAACTTATTCCCATTTAATTTCATTAATCATTTATACTATAGTTTAATAATGTCACACCCCTTTATAAAATAAATCAAATATCTTATTTACTTTAATTTAAATAAAATATAATAATTTCTCATTAATTCACATAGTCACATAATGAATTTTCTCATTTATTAATTATGTCAAATTATTAATTTTCTCATTAATTATCAATTTAAATAAAATAATATTAGGCTTATTAAATATTTCTTTTAATTCAATAAGCTCACCTAATTACATACTTTGAATAATAAAATTCTCCACATTAATTTAATAAATATAACACATAATTAAATTAATCTACCACAATTGCATCAATTAATTATTTAATCTAATAATTAAATCATCGAGAATATTTATTTAATTCAATAAATATTAAAATTAAATTACAAAATCTCGTTCGTCACAATTTCCTTAACATAAAGTTTAGCTAACTGGTCTAAGTTATACTTAACCCGAATTGGCAAAAAGTGAGCTGATTTCGTCAACCGGTCCACTATTACTCAAATCGCATCATATCTCTTCTTAGTAGTCGGAAGTCCCACCACAAAGTCCATCGTGATATGCTCTCACTTCCACTCCGGAATCTCCAATGACTGTAACAAGCCACTTGGTCGTTGATGTTCGGCCTTAACTTTCTGACAAGTTAAGCACCTACTCACATACTCGGCTATCTCTTTCTTCGTATTCGGCAACCAAAAACTCTGTCGAAGGTCTTGATACATCTTAGTGCGACCAGGATGAATCGAGTACCTCGAATTGTGAGCCTCTTGTAAAATTTGCTCCTTTAATTCCGTCTCATTTGGAACTAAAATTCTTCCCTCAAATCTTAATAATCCCTCATTATCAAGACTATACTTAATATCTTTTTCATTGGTTAATCGTTTCTTCATCTGGTCACACTCATCAGTTTTGAGCTGCACCTCCTTAACTCTCTCTACAATGGTAGATTGAATCTCCGTCGCAAACAGTCTCTGTCCCGATTCATTTGGTAACTTCACCTCTATCTCCATCCTAGTCATCTCTATTATTAACTCAGTTTGAGCCATTAACATAGATAACTTCTCCCGACCCTTCCTACTTAAGGCATCGACAACTACATTGGCTTTCCTATGGTGATACAGGATTTCACAGTCGTAATCCTTTATCAACTCCAGCCATCTCCTCTGTCTCATATTCAATTCCTTCTGTGTGGAGATATATTTTAGACTCTTATGGTCCGAGTATATCTCACATTTTTTTTCGTAAAGATAATGTCGCCATATCTTTAAGGCAAATACTACTGCGGCCAGTTCCAGGTCATAAGTAGGGTAAACTTTCTCATAATCCTTCAACTGCCTTGATGCATACACAATAACCTTGCCATGTTGCATGAGTGTAGACACTCGAAATTTTTTGCACACCTGTTACTGACATTATAAGAGGGTAGATTCGTCTTTCAGACATAACCCTGGAAGACACCTCACATCCAGTTCGGATACTACCGAAAGCTCAGTCTTAACCCCAGAACACACACCGGGAGCATCAATTCCAACCTCAGATATAACCCCGAGGCCTGTAGTTCCAATACCGGAAATTCCACCGGAGAAGGCCGATTCATCCCGGAGATAACCCTGAGATATTCAGTCTTAATCCCAACACTGGGAGTGGCAGATTCCAACCTTGGAGATAACCCCCAAGGAAGGCAGTTGCAGTTCTGGAGATAACCCCAAAATGCTTGTTTCAAATGCATGCAATCAGCTTCAACCTCGGCGCTTACACCGAGGCACTCAGTACAAGACCCGAAGATGACATCGGGAAGACAGGCACACCTCAGAGATGACACTGAGGACCTTCAACACTTGCAGTAGTCCAATCTCAGAGATAACCCTGAGCAACGTCTACTTTATCAACCCAAACCAGAGATAACCCCGGTGAGGGGCAAAGTCATCATCTTGCCACCTTGACGCCACATCACGCCGTCTCAACATTTCAAACATACATTTCTACACAACAATGTCCCACAAGAACCAAGGAAGTCCAATCCCGAGTGACTATTACGCAGGGTAACGGATAGAATTTGAAGTATGAAGACCGGAGGGCATAGTCCCATCTTCCTGAATTCGTACAACCTCTAATCCCATGTCATTGCGTAACTCTCGGCAATGGTGGTCCTAAAATAGGTCTTCTACACCTCAGTCGGATCCCCAGATTGAAGTTCTAAAAGTTCGAGCGGACATAACGTTGCACGCGTGCACGTACTTCGAGACGGTGGGACCTGCGAAGCCCGGGGCACCCCGGGTAGCCGTAGGTACATCTACGGCCCCCTCTATAAATAAAGGGCTTGGGGTGACCATTTTAAAGAGAGAAAAGGCGAGGAAGCCCTGTCTAATTTGCTTTGTACACACCCTAAACACTACTTCCAAATAACAGCACATTGACCCACACACACACATATTCATATTACAGTTTCTTGAAAAGTGGCGATCACCGTGGCAACACGGATGTCGGGGGGTGCCTAACACCTTCCCTCCGCATAAGCAAGTTCTCGGACCCTAATAAATCTCGGTTTCACAGACCCGTTTAGCAGTGTCACATCACTGGGTCAATGTGCAAACCTTTTCTCGGTTGTGTTGGTACAACCAGTTAAAAAACCAACTGGCGACTCTTAACAGTTTATCGTCGACATTATACATGTCGGACCTTTTTCACTTATTTTTTCAAACAAATCTCACCTAACATGAGAACACCAAAAAATAGGAAACAAAAAGGGACAAATAAAAATCCCGACGTCGACAAGTGGCGACTCTGCTGGGGACTCCAGTAAGAGGACTTAAGCTGTTATTACAAGCTTTTCAAAACTGTTATATGCTTGTATGTGAATGTTGCATTTACATTTATGATGAATGTGTACGAATGCATTTCTTTTTACTGCACTATAATATATCTATCTGTGATATTAGTGCTTCGCACATGTCATCATTTTCATAAACAGTGAGACACATTGTATGTGAATGTATGTTGTGTGGTTCCTCCACTAGGAAGCTATCATGTCGGTGTTTGATTACTGGACTCGTAGGAAGACTAATTCCAACGAGGCTTAGGAAAGGCATCACCCAAATTCGCTCCAGTTGAAAGACCGGATTAACTTCCCGTTGAGTAAATTGCGATGATTTGGGAACCTTCATGCCGAAAAGCCGTGAGAGAAACCTAAGATAGGTCAGCCTCTGATAAACCAAACGCGGAGGAAAGTCTCTTCATGCTTTCTCATTTCAAATTACTCGTAAAGTCAATTACTTGTAATTTACATTTCATATTTATCTCCATGTAATGAGAAATATGAAGAAATATGTGCATGTACATATTTAAATTAACATGCTATCTTGTATTATAAACAGCTAACATCCGTTTTGCAGGATCATAATCCTAAAACGGACACATCACATAGCATGTAAATATTTACACAATCCTTAAAACTAAACTATGCAAGTTTTGTCGCAGGGAAGCATTCGGACCTATTACCCGGACAAAATCCAAAAAGGCAGCAGGCCTACAGCTAATCATGTCTTCATCTAACCAGTCTAATCCAGTTTCTCTCGAAGAATTTGATGGATTAAGTAAACAAATTACAGATTTAGCTGTTCTGATTAAAGAACTACATCAATCTACTCAAGGTACGAAGATACCCATACATGCTGAATCCTCTGCACAAGGAGGAACCCAAGGTTCTGACAAAGTCATTACAGTACTTGAACTTCAGTTGGATACAACCAACAAAATTCATGATATCACCCATCTCAAAGGAGATCTAGGCACCGGTGACATCAAGAAAAAGATCCTTCAAATGGAAGAAACCCTTCATTCTATCAAAGGAATTGGAGTACACGGGAGTGTCTCCTATGCTGACCTTTGTATATTCCCTGGTGTTCATTATCCAGAAAAGTTCAAAACTCCTGACTTCGAAAAGTATGATGGGTTAGGAGATCCTTACACCCATTTGAAGGTGTTCATTGGAGAACTTGGATCTTATGCAGAGGACGAGAAGCTCAGAATACAGCTGTTCCAAAAGAGTCTGACTGGAGAAGCCCGTTCGTGGTATACCAGATTAGACAATTCAAAGATCTATAGTTGGGAAGAACTAGCTCATGCCTTCCTCACACAATATAGCTTCCAGTCTCAGATGGCTCCTTACCGAACCAGATTACCAAGGTCAAGAAATAGTCCAATGAGTCTTTCATAGAATATGCTCAAAGGCGGAGGTGCCTTGCTGCTCAAGTGATTCCTGCCACGACAGAGTCAGAAATGGTTATGACCTTTATCGACATACAAGAAGCTCCTTTCTATGAAAGAGTCTTAGCTGGCATTGGTAAACCATTTTCTGAAATGATCAAAGACGGAGAGATGGCTGAGATGGGGTTAAAGTCAGGAAAGATTCAAGACCTAGACCCTCTTAAAGCTGTTGCTGAACACATCCAATTATGAACTTATGGAAACAACCCCCGGAGGGTCCATAAAAAGAAAGAGGAGGACGTTTCCTTGATACTACAAGGTCAGAAAGGCAATCAGAATATGCCTATCCAACGGAGAAATTACTCTCCCTTTCAAGCACAGTCTTCAAACCCTCCATTGCTTAAGGGTGGAGAAGCCAAACGCTCTCGAGTGTTCACACCCCTAGAGGATTCACTCGAGAACATTTTCAATCTTTTGACCACTCCGAAGAAAATCACGCATCTTCTTCTACCAGCCAATCCTAATGGGAGGGGTTTCAATACTGCTCGGAAATGTGTTTTTCATGCCGGGGCACCTGGACATGATACTCAAGATTATTGGGCCTTGAAACACAAGATCCAAGATTTAATAGACAATGGTGAGATCGTGGTCACCAAACCAGATCAACCTCACGTACAAGTCAACCCTCTTCCTCTATACAAAGAAGAAGAGGTCAACATTATTAATTATAGCAGTGGATAGAGTTCCAATTTTAACTGTGAATCATCCCAGATCATCAAAGACGGTGTTGACAAATGGGATTATGCAAAGTTCCAATTTATGATGGAATGAAAGATGAAAACTCTGTGTAAATAGATTAAGCAATTAGCAGAACTGGTGACCTATCAGCATCAAGTCACACGCCAATTAATTAGCCAGGAGAATGCTAGTCTCCTTCCCTTGGTTATGAATACTCCCTCGTCACCTTCAAAATATTAAACATTGGAGGATAAAGTGACGAAGAGAGCAACTGCCAAAGCCCGTCGAAATTTTGCCAATAGAAGGGAATTTACATACTTGGGCCAACCTATGGAGGAGATACTTCTGATACTAATCAATGACGGAAGGATCACATCCCTTCTACCTCCAGTTAATCCCTGGTCAGGACGGTTCAATCCTGATGGAGTATGTCAGTATCACTCTCATTCTCGCGGTCACAGCACGGAAGAATGCTGGGCACTCCGCCACCTTATTCAAAATCTAATTGATAGTGGTGTCCTGCAACTGGCAGACAACGATACAGTGCTATTTGAGAGTGAAAATACCTATCCCACTAAATGGAAGGGACTGGTAGCAGTTATATCCTCTGAGGCTGATGGGACTATTAAACCATTCACAATTCAACTCAAAGGAGCTAACAATCCTTTGAAAGTGGCTGCGCCAGAGCCAATCACCTTACCATTCAGACCACAATATCCTATTATTAGCTTACAAAAAGTCCCTTGGAATTATGGAGAAGCTGAAGGATCTACCTCTCATACAATTGCTGCAGTGTCGAAGGAAAATCCATTGTGTCTTCCCCAACGGGTGATAAAGCCTACCATCAAATCAAAGGGGAAAATTTCCATGGAGAAGATTGAAAAATTCCTCCGTGCTATGGGTCATAATGAAGCCAAGGTGGTTTTAAGCTTAAAGAAGCTCCACATCAATTTTCAATACTGGACTTGGTTTTAACTTCTGAGGATCACCGGAAGATTCTAATGAAGATTTTGGAAGAAGCATACTTGCCGAAATCAGTGGATGTGGAAAAATTTCAACATCTGGTTGATTACATTTTCAACAACAATGTGATATCTTTCACTGATGATGGCATACTGCCCGAAGAGATCGGTCATTGCAAGCCGTTACACATTGCTGTTTTGTCCTCCGGATACATGTTAGCTGGAGTCTTGGTAGATGGAGGTTCGTCTCTAAACATTTGTCCTCATGCTACGTTGCTGTAAATGAATGTCAATTTCAAGTAGATCCGAAGTAGCCATATGATTATCAAAGCTTTTAATGGATCCCGCCGGAATTCAGTCGGAGAGATTGAGCTGCCAATCGAGATTGGTCCCCATACATTCTGTGTATCTTTCCACGTTCTCAAAATAGATATAGGATACAACTTGCTTTTGGGGGGACCGTGGATCCACATGGCCGGAGCAGTCCCTTCCACTCTTCATCAACAACTTAAATACATTATCAACAATAGCCTAATCACAGTCAACGCTGAATCGGAATGTCCTCGACAGGGTGACATACCACTCATCAGTTTCAATTTCAATGTTGAGCCGGTCAGTTTTCATGCTTTGGAAGTAAGCAACACTTAATACCATTCCATTGGGACGCCATTTCCCGTACCCAAGATTTCTGCCGAAGTGATGGCAGCTACTCAAGAAATGATGTCATTGGGACACCAGCCGGGACAAGGGCTGGGTAAAAATCATCAGGGTATTAAGCACCTGATCCAAGTGTTCAGTCAAACTGGGACAGTCAAACTAGGCTATTCTGCCAGTTCCAGTTACAGGAATCCACATAAGCATAAGCAGATTCCTTCAATGTCAGCCACACGGCGATTATCTCCACCTGTAAATCCAGAGTCCGCACAATCTCCGGTAAAGGTGTCAGCCAATGTAATGGCTATGTTATTTCCTAAACCGATACCAGTAAAGGAGAAAAAAGTCTTTGTTCCAGATCCCAAGGTGGAAGAAGAAGAACGGAGAATTAAACAAGACATCGTCCGAATGATTTCAGGCATACGCATCATTGTCCATGATGAACATACAAACAGATACACCCCAGATGATGAATGCCAAGACATAATGGTCATCATTTGGGAGAAGGAGGACGATGACAGCCCCTCCATCACTGCAGTTCACCAGAACTTTGCCCTTGCCAATTGGAACAGCACTCCTTGCATTGGTCGACAAGGGTAAAACGGGCAGGACTTCTTTCTGCCCTGTAGATATCATAACTGCTTACTTTTCTGTACAGTATTAGCAGTTGTTTTGTCCGTACATGCTAACACTTTGTATGATTAAACAGTTTTATATATATTAAGTGAAGGCATATTTTGTTTCAGGACTCTGAACTTAGATGTGCCTGTACTTGCTGATAAGATGCCTCTTCTCTACAAGGATTGTAACTTTGATGAAAAGTTGGACTCAGACTTGATGGAAATACAAGAGGACATTGAGGTGCCTCCGGAGATCAAAGAATGGGTCGAAGACAAACCTAAACCCAACCTGGATCAAACCACCTCCTTCAACCTCGAAACCTTAGAAAGCCCTAAGTTAATCCAGATTGGTTCAGACCTTACCCCAAACCAGAGGAATGACATGGTTACACTACTAACCCAATTCCAGGATGTGTTTGCATGGTCTCATGAAGACATGGTGGGTTTGTCCACTGACATTGTCATTCATCGCCTTCCCATCAAAGACGGATTCAAGCCAGTCAAGCAGAAACTCAAGAGATTGAAACCTGAGGGGAATTTAAAGGTGAAAGAAGAAATTGTGAAACAATTTCAAGCTGGTATTATCATGATGTCCACATATCCTGAATGGATATCCAACATCGTTCCTGTGCCTAAGCCTGGAGGAAAGGTGCGAGTTTGCGTGGAATATCAGGATCTGAATAAAGCTTGCCTTAAAGATAGCTTTCCCGTGCCATTTATCCACATTCACATTCACAATACAGCTCAATACGACATGTACTCCTTCACTGATTGCTTTGTAGGGTACCATCAGATCATGGTTGCTGAAGAGGATCGTGAGAAAACTACTTTCATCACGCCTTAGGGAACCTTTTGCTATAAACGATTTTCGTTCAGCCTCATTAATGCCGGAGCTACCTATCAGAGAGCTATGATGGCTCTTTTCCACGACTTAATGCACAAAGAGATAAAGATCTACGTGGATGACATCATTATTAAGTCCCGAAGGGAGAATGACCACCTAGACCATCTCAGAAAGCTTTTTAACATGTTGCGTAAGTACAACTTGAAGTTGAATCCAGCCAAGTGCGCCTTTGGCGTTAAATCAGGCACGTTGCTAGGATTTCTAGTCGGCCACAAAGGGATGGAGCTGGATCCCACCAAAATCCAGGCCATTACAAAAATGCCCATTCCTCAGATAGAGAAGGAAATACGAGGATTTTTAGGAAGAGTCAACTTCATTAGCAGATTCATTTCTCAACTCACGGCAACCTGTAAGCCCATCTTCAAGCTATTAAGAAAAAACTCCTCCATGAAATGGAATGATGAGTGCCAGAAGGCCTTCCTTATCATCAAAGAGCAGGTAGTCAAAGCTCCTATCTTGGTACCACCCAGGGATAATGTTCCCCTGTTCATGTACTTAGCCATAAGTGACAATGCCATGGGCTGTATGCTGGGTCAAAAAGATGATAGAGGCCGAGAACGAGCTATCTATTACCTCAGCAAAAGATTTAGCAGTAGTGAACACAAGTATACTCTGATTGAGAAGACTTATTGTGCTTTAGCATGAGCTGCCATAAGGTTACAACATTACCTCTATGGGAACACAACTCATCTCATATCCCGCATGGATCCTCTCAAGTATGTGTTCAGTAAGCCCATACTGAATTGTCGGCTATCCGGATGGCAGTTGATTCTATAACAATTTAACATTGTTTACGTGACGTAAAAGTCTATTAAAGGTCAAGGAATTACGGATCAACTGGCCGCCGCACCTTCAGGGGACTTCAAACCCTAGGAAACATACTTCCCCGATGAAGGGGTAATGACAATTCAGCAACACCATCAGTACGATACACGTCAATCATGGAACATGTATTTTGATGGAGCTGTTAATATGGAAGGTTCTAGAACTAAAGTAGTTCTAGTATCCGGTACAGAGGAGCAGTATTACGTCGCCGTCAAATTATAATTTGTCAGCACCAACACAGCTGAGTATGAAGATTGTATCATGGGGCTAAAACTTGCCCGTTCAATGGGCATCAGGTGGTTAACTGTCTTTGGGGATTCAAAATTGGTAGTCAAACAATCCACGGGAATCTATCAAACCAAAGAGCTACACTTGCTGCCTTACTATCGGCAAGTTTTACAGATGACTTCGGAGTTCGAAGAGATCTCCTTTCTACACATTCCTCATAATTGGAATGACTTCGCAGACGCATTAGTAACTTTGGCCTCCTTGATTCACATACCTGACAAGGAACACATGCCAAGCATCACATTAGCCCTGTAAAAGGCACCAGACTATGGGAACTATGTTGGAGAAGTATCGGATGAGCTACCTCCCATCTAACAACCTTGGTATCAGCCTATCAAGGAGTATTTGCAAGATGGATCTACACCCGCTGAAGCGAGCCTGACTGAGCAAAGGCGGATTCATCGAATAGCTATGAAATTTTACCTGAGCAGAGATGTACTCTACAAAAGAGATGCAGGATTAGGTCTCCTAAGATGCCTGGATAAGGATCAAGCTCAGAGACTCATGGATGAGGTCCATGGTGGAGTCTGTGGCCCACATATGAGCGGCCCTTTACTTGTAAAGAAAATTCTTAGAACGGGACACTACTGGCTTTCTCTCAAGGCTGACTGCAATGACCACGTCAGGAGATGTTATCAATGCCAAATTCATAAGAATGCTATTCACGCCCCTCCACAGGAACTCCACAATATGAGTTCACCTTGGCCCTTCTCAATGTGAGGAATGGACGTGATCGGGCCCATTGAGCCCAAAGCCAGTAATGGACATCGCTTTATCTTCACCATGATAGACTACTTCACCAAGTGGGTAGTAGCAGCCTCCTTCCCCAGGGTTACCAAAGAAGTTATCATTGCTTTCATCAAAAATAATGTCATTTATCAATATGGACAACCAGAGGTAATTGTATCAGACAATGCTAAGAACCTCAACAACAACATGATGGAGGAGTTATGCTGTAAATTCCACATCAAACACCTTAACTCTGTCATCTACCGTCCAAAGATGAATGGTGTTGTTGAAGCGGCTAACAAAAATATCAAGAAGATCATGCAAAAGATGTCCGCCAACCACAAAGGATGGCCTGACATATTGCCTCTTACTCTGTTAACCTACAGAACATCAATGCGCACTTCAACTGGGGCAACCCCCTACGCATTAACCTATGGGATGGAAGCTGTACTATCCATAGAAGTAGAAATGGAATCCCTCAGAGTGTTGATGGACGCTCAGCTGGATGAAGACCAATGGGTACAAGACAGGTATCGCCAATTGTCTCTAATAGACGAAAGGTGAACCGTGGCTATCTTCCATGGTCAGTTATATCAACAAAGGATCGCCCGATCCTACAACAGAAAAGTCCGGCTACGGCAGTTTAAACGACATGACTTGGTTTTGAAGAAGATCGTCGACAACCAAGATCAGTATAAGGGAAAATTCGCCCCTAACTGGGAAGGCCCATTTATTGTCAAGGAAGTATTGACAGGAGGTGCTCTCAGATTGTAGGAAATGGACGGCGATGAATTTCCACAACTCATTAACTCGGACACCGTGAAATGGAACTATGTCTGAAGTAACCATCAAGCAAACATCCTGGTATTGGATCATCAGATCACCAGTCATTCTGGTTCTTTAACCCATCATTACATACAACTCTTTTCCACATCACGCCCCTCAGGGAAACACACTTTTCAAGCCAGCAGCCTGGTTTTCGGATCATCAGATCCCTTCCTCTTCACTCGATTTTTTAACCCTTACTCAACTTTGGTTATCTCACTAAGGATTGAACCTTTCACACTTGTAGTTTATCCCCAAACATGGGATCAAATTTTTCACACCTGCAGTTTATCCTGAACTTAGGATTAAACTTTCTTCCCCCGCAGTTTGTCCTCCACATAGGATCAAACTTTTCGTTGGCTTCCAAATCGTCTTGATGGGTGAACTACGTCGATCTGATCTCCTTGATACACGGGAGTACGTAGGCAACCATTTTATATAGCTCGGTCGTAATAAAACAAAAACAACTAAAACATTCCTACACCCTTCTCATTACAAAAATAATAAAAATATTCCTACACCCTTCTCCTTACAAATATAAAAACAACAAAAACATTCCTACACCCTTTCTATCACATACTGCGTTGAACCTCTTACACCAGGTTCGAACTATGTAGACCTGATCTCCTCTTCAACAGGAGTACGTAGGCAGCCATTTATGGTTCGTTCTAACCCCCTACCAAAACACAAATACTTGTCAACAGTACTGGGATCAAACTTTAATCCACCACATTTCATTGGTTTCAAACCAAAGGGATGGAATTACCTGACCTCCTCCTAAATAGGAGATTCGGCGACCATCTAAGCTGCGGTTGTTCCTTAAAGAGCAATACCAATCCATAAGATATGGAATTAACTAGGCTCCTCCTAAATAGGAGTACTGGCGACCATCTGTGGTGCGGTCAATCTCAGTGAGGAAAGCCCCACTCCTCTCCATATTTCCATACAGAAACCAGTCCCAAGACACCAAAGATGGTAGGGATACACACAGATCCATGATCCATTCTGAACTAGCCAGAGACAACTCAATGTCCATCCAGCAAGGAGGAATTCAGAATATCTCAAGATCACAAGCCCTGAAGAAGTAGGCAAATATCAAGCAAGTATTCAGGCATATCTAAAAGGGAAGTGATCAAAAATATATTTCCCTGCTATATATAATACTGTTTGATATACACAATGTAAACTGTACATGACAAAATGGCTAACCTAGTATGTGCAGGAAAATACAAGGCTATCTACAGATCGGTATGCATGCGAGCTAGCAGATCTAACATGGCATTTCTCTCAGAAGAAGGAGGTAATGTTGTAGTCTCCTATACAAGGATATCCACATGCGCCAGTAAGTCTGAGGCCATCTTCATGATGACACTGGGCTCATCAATGTACGCACTCATCTCGGCAAGCATGCCAGTGATCAAGGATCTCACTGTGGTACTATCTGTGACGGCTATATCCCAGGTAGATAGGGCACTATCCCGCTCAACTATCACTACATCTTTGGCTGATCCAACCTCATCTCGCTCAACAACAGCGGTATCTCTACGAGCTAATGCATCGTCTCTCTCTAACAGAGCTACGTCTCTCCCATCAAGAGTTGTCAACATCAGGGCTCTAGCCTGATCACTCTCAAAGGTCATCAGATGAAGACTCTGCTCAAAGTACTGTGCTGAATGCTGGATCACAATAGTATTGGTACTGGGAGAATCTAAGAGAGCCACTGGCAACCTAGTAAATGGCTCCTCCTCGGTGTAAGAATCAATGTCCTCCATGGGCTCTCCACCATCTGAAGCAATGCTTGGCACTGTGGATACTACCGCAGTCGATGAATTCTCTGTCTCTATCCATGCAGAATACTCTAGTGAGTAACCCGGATGGCTAACAGAAAAAGCAGTTATCTCACGCTGATCCCAACAAGCATACACACGGGATCGGTCCTCTACTGATAAGTGGCGAGAAGCTAAGCGCTGACCTAATGCCCCATCAAAAGGATGGAAATCCTAAAACTGGTCAAACTGCGACGTCACGGCCAGTGGGTGGTAGGTAGTCATGCCCCTCAAACCAGCCAGAGGGAGATAATCCATGCCCGGAGCATGAGTAACGAAACTGTAGGGTGAACTGAGCTCTGTACACGACAAGATAGCAAACGGATCTCGATTCCCAGCTAGGAAAACGGACCAAGATGCTGGATCTGTACACTCTATAGGCTGGAAGGAATACGACATAGGTATCTCATTGGCGAAATAATACCCATGTCGTCTAAATGTGCCAATCGGTCTCAGGTGTGACACAAACCATGACCGAACTACCTGTGAATACCCCTATAGGGTAAGTGCTGTAGAACGTGGCCGACCTTAATGTCTCTGCCATGATCATCAGAATGATGGTACGACCCTCCCTGAGAGCTCTCATTGCCATAAAAATGCCGATGTCCAACTCGTCCATGTATCATGGCATGTACACGTATGATAATGCACACAGCAACAATGTATCCACTCTGGTCAAATGCCATTGGTTCTTTGGTATGGTGAAATCCCCAGAATACCGAGCATAGCTGTCCTCATAGCCAAATCTGTCAATCAGAAAATGCTGGGATATCACGTGGTCGGATGTGATCTCATCCTGCACAACTCTCCGCCTCAGCCCGATGAGAGTCATAAACTGACGGCTCATGTCACCAATTACCATATGCACGCAAGGTCTGTCAAGTGGCAGCATCGTCAAATGTGCATACTCCTCCAAAGTCAGAGTCAACTCCTGGGTCCCAAATCAAAAAACCTGCCTCTCTAGTACCCAATGCTCCAGCATGCCCTCTACAAATCATGTAGGAACCTGAAACATCAAAAGGGTCATGGTATGCTACAACAGCTGATCTACGGTCACCCTATCTGGGGGTGACATACTATCATACCAATATCTCAGACGGGATGCTACCAATAATGGTGGGGTGTGATCTATGCGGCTGATTGTCGAAGAAGACATCTGTGTGGGCCGTATCATAATACCATCCAGGGGTCAATGCTGAATATCTCTTGACATATATACATATGCATAACATTATACATGTATAACAGATAATAGATGGCAATATGATGTAGGGAATAGAAGATAGTACATACATTCCTAAATACATCATCATCTATATACATCATCTCTGTACAGCTAAAAATATAGGGAAAAAGGGGCACAAACGCCCTACTACTAACAGAGGCCTATCAAAAGATATAGCGAGGATGGGGCACAACCACCCACTATCTAACAAGAGGCCTATCAAAAAAGATAACGAGAATACACATCAGAAGAAGACAATGGTGTCAATATCTACATCATCAATCATGTCCACCTGATGTAACTCCTCCTGAGTCACTGGATCTCTATCAATAGGGATGTCAGGCCTATACAAAGGAGGATCTACGCTGGCAAAGCCAAATGGGTCATCTGAGGGGCCAGCTCCTATGCTAGAAGGATCAAACAAATCTGCCTCTGCCGGATCTCTACCCAAATGCCGAATAAAGAAATGTGCCCGGTCCAGTCGCTGGGTTAAGCTGTCAATTTGTGTCACATGAGTCGGATCTCAGACATAGGCTAGCCAATCCGTCATCATCACGGATCCTAGAACCATATCCCCCATGAACTAAGTGGCGCAGGTCTGGGCTCCAATGGTACGAGGGATCCACCAATGCTGGAATACATCCTGAGTGCAGGGACCCTCTGACAATGCAAAACCGTCAACACCCAACAATGGGATATCAATGACGGGTGACTGCGACACAGGACAATAACGCCTGGCAGGAGGCAAGATTGGTATACGGATCTCTCATGTGATGCTCCTAATAGCATGCTCTCTTAAATGGATCTCCCATCCTCCATCTATAAAGAGAGGAACCCTACGGGTGGAAATCACGTACTCGACACCACTCGGGTACCCACCCTCAAATCCAGTGGCCAAGTGCTCCCCAGAATATGGAATCCATATGATGACATCCGTTGTCAACAACTCCAACTGTAGGCGACAATGAGTAAAACCCTCAGCTACGGGGACCTCTGCCAGTATGGAATGATGCCATCGCCGTCCTCGTGGGTAGGTATTTAACCCTAATACACTCACCGGACGTAAACATGGGAGCCTCTCGTAGGCCCAAAACTACCAGCATAAAGGCAAACATCTGCTGTCAGTTAACACTCTTAACCTATACATGGTAAATGACAAGAGAAATACTTACCAGCAAGGTGTAGGAACCCCAATCATACTCTCCAATACGGTCCACAAAGAGATCCCCGATGGGGGTTATAACGCATGTTCCGCTGATACACACATCAGCGATGATCCAAGAGATCCCCGACGAGGGTTACAATGCATGTTCCGCTGATACACATATCAGCGATGATCCAAGAGAGATCCCCGACAAGGGTTACAATGCATGTTCCGCTGATACACACATTAGCGATGATCCAAGAGATCCCCGATGGGGGTTACAACGCATGTTTTACTGATACACACATCAGCGATGATTCAAGGGATCCTCAGTGGGGGTTACAATGCATATTATCCGTTAACACACACATTAGCGAGGATCAAACAGATCCCCAGCGGGGATCACAACGCATATTGTCCGTTGACGCACACGTCAGCGAGGATCAAATAGATACAACGCATATTTTTCGTTGATATGCATGGCAACGAAGGTCAAGCAACCTTGATGTCAATTCAGCCATTGGTAAGTAAACCCAACGATGCATCAAAATCCATCTGATGATTGCAGCAGTTGATACACACATCAACAAAGGCCAAGCAGCCTTTGCATTTATCCCCAGCAGGGAGTTCATCTGTTGGTTCACACGTCAACAAAGGTCAGGAAGCCCTGACAACATCGACTGTTGGCAGTAAATTCGACAGAACATGGCTATGGCGTGGCGATACAAGCTAGGAAAGATCAATATCATCGGAGAGGATCAATGATGGAATATGTTATACACATCCTCAAACAGACAAAGCTTTATCCCCACAGTCTCTTGTACACTAGAGGCACATCTTTAGAATAAAGTCTGTATCAAGGATTCTGTACTTTGGTGATAACCCCAACGTTAACATCCTAAGAAGTTTGGATCACACATCCAAGCTTGTCGTCATTACCATCACCGGTAGAAGCAACAGGGAGCCGGCAATCATCCCCTGTATGTGAGAAAGCAATCCATATGCATCATCCATTTACATCATGTTGCTACACATGACATTATGTTTATCTTGTTGCATTTCAAGTGTCTAGGATTCTTTATCCTATCCATGCCATTACATTACATGAATATGATAAAGAGGGGCATCTGTAGACACTCGAAATTTTATGCACACCTGTTACTGACATTGCAGGAGGGCAGATTCATCTTTCAGATATAACCCTGGAAGACATCTCACATCCAGTCCAGATACTACCAAAAATTCAGTCTCAACCCCGGAACACACACCGAGAGCATCAGTTCCAACCTCGGAGAGAACCCCAAGGCCTGCAGTTCCAATATCAAAAATTCCACCAGAGAAGGTCGATTCATCCCGGAGATAACCCCAAGATATTCAGTCTCAGTCCCAACACTAGGAGTGGCAGATTCCAACCTTGGAGATAACCCCCAAGGAAGGTAGTTGCAGTTCCGGAGATAACCCCAAAAATGCTTGTTTCAAATGCATGCAATCAGCTTCAACCTCGGCGCTTACACCGAGGCACTCAGTACAAGACCCAGAGATGACATCGGGAAGACAGGCACACCTCAGATATGACACTGAGGACCTTTAACACTTATAGCAGTCCAATATCAGAGATAACCCTGAGCAATGTCTGCTTTATCTACCCAAACCGGAGATAACCCCTGTGAGGGGTAAAGTCGTCATCTTGCCACCTTGACGCCACATCACACCGTCTCAACATTTTAAACATACATTTCTACATAGCAATGTCCCACAAGAATCAAGGAAGTCCAATCTCGAGTGACTATTACGCAGGGTAACGGATAGAATTTGAAGCATGAAGATCGGAGGGCATAATCCCATCTTCCTGACTTTGTACAACCTCTAATCTCATGTCATTGCGTAACTCTCGACAACGATGGTCCAAAAATAGGTGTTCAACACCTCATTTGGATGCCCAGATTGAAGTTCTAAAAGTTCGAGCGGACATTACGTTGCACGCGTGCACGTACTTCGACACGGCGGGACCCACGAAGCCCGGGGCACCCCGGGCAGCTGCAAGTACACCTGCGGCTCCCCCCTCTATAAATAGAGGGCTTGGGGTGGCCATTTTAAAGAGAGAAAAGGCGAGAAAGCCCTGTCCAATTTGCTTTGTACACACCCTAAACTGAGTGCTTTCTCATTTTAAACACTTGTAAGCTCATATATAGCTACTTTTTACCGGTGGGAGCCGAGTGTTCATCCACTTAAAGCTATAGAAGTCTTCTTTGGCAGCCCACTGTAAGCCTTCTTACACACTTTAAAGCATTTCTCTTCATCTTTGCACACACTATTCTACACGTTGAGAGTCGTGTAACGTGTGTATGCCCGGACTTAGGTCCGTGATTTCATTTTAGGCTCAATCGAGGCATAACACGATAATGTCAGTCTATATATATATATATATATATATATATATATATATATATATATATATATATGAATTGTGTGTCGAACTCTGTTCGATGAGCCTAGACTTACGTCTGTAGTGTTTAATTGCTACATATATATATATATATATATATATATATATATATATATATATATATATATATATATATATATATTGTCCCGCCTGGAGTTTACTTCGTGGCGGTTGACCATTTTTATTACTTTCTGTACATTTCGTCCCGCCTGGAGTTTCCTCCGTGGCAGTTGACCGCTTTTATAGCTTTATTTACATTTCTGATCCTCCATGGAGGTGCTTCGTGGCAATTGATCATGTCAATATATATATATATATATATATATATATATATATATATATATATATATATATATATATATATATATATATATATATATATATACCGCTTCTATATAGTTACATTTCTGATCCCCCATGGAGGTGTTTCGTGGTGGTTGATCATGTCTGTATATATATATCTACAGATTTTATATATATAACTACTTAAAGTTTTCATATAAACTGCAGTATCATGTGAGCCTAGGAATCATGTGATCACAGATTCAGTCTACTGAATCTTGATTCGGTTCCCGTGACGGACATTTTCAGCTGTAAGCAGCTTGTAAATTTATTCACGGTGTTGGATTTCCTCAGATGGTTTTCATACCCATGAGGAGTTCAGCACTATTTTGTATATTATTTTCTGAAGATGCTTCGCATCTCGAAAATAAAAGCAATCAAGCCGAATATTTAATAAAATAGAAGTATCAAAGGCCTCAATCACTATTGAGCACAGGGTTTAAAAAACCTCTTTTAAAATATCATTGCTATATCTTGTTTAAAACTTAATTTTTACATAAATTCAAACCCTTTGTATATAGATGCAAATGAGGTATAGCACTACTTCCAAATAACAGCACATTGACCCACACACACACACATTCATATAACAGTTTCTTGAAAAGTGGCGGTCACCGTGGCAACACGGATGTCGGGGGGTGCCTAATACCTTCCCTCCGCATAAGCAAGTCCCCGGACCCTAATGCATCTCAGTTTCACAGACCCGTTTAGCAGTGTCACATCACTGGGTTAATGTGCAATCCTTTTCTCGGTTGTGTTGGTACAACCAGTTAAAAAACCAACTGGCGACTCTTAACAGTCCATCGTCGACATTATACATGTCGGACCTTTTTCACTTATTTTTTCAAACAAATCTCACCTAACATGAGAACACCAAAAAATAGGAAACGAAAAGGGACAAATAAAAATCCCAATCGACAATGAGCACGCAACCAAGTCCTCTATGTGAAGCATCGCTATAAACTATAAAATTTCCTGTGTCATCGGGTAATGACAAAACAGGCGCTTCACTTAACCTCTTCTTCAGTTCTTCAAAACTGTCCTCGCATTTCTCAGTCCAAGCGTATTTCACCATCTTTCTTGTCAAGTTAGTCAACGGAGTAGCTATCTTCAAAAAATCATGGATGAATCTCCGATAGTATCCCGCTAACCCTAGGAAACTCTGCACCTCAGTCGGCATTTTCGGTTGTTCCCAATTCATCACAGCTTCCACCTTCGCTGGATCTACTAAAATTCCCTCATGGTCAATGACATATCCTAAAAATTGTACCCTCTCTAGCCAAAATTCACACTTCGTGAACTTCGCATATAACTTCTCCTTCCTTAGTGTTTCCAACACTATTCTTAGGTGTTCAGCATGATCTTCTGGCATCTTTGAATAGACTAGAATATCATCGATAAACAGCACGACGAACTTGTCCAAATATTGTTTGAACACTCTGTTCATCATATCCATAAATGCAGCTGGTGCATTAGTCAACCCAAATGACATCACCAAAAACTAGTAATGACCATAACGAGTCCTGAATGTCGTCTTTGGTACGTCCTCATTCCTAACCTTCAGCTGATGATGTTAGATTTGTAATATTCATGACCACAATCAAATTGCACAAAATAAGTGGAAACGTGATAAAATAGAGTTTTAAAATTTTACAAACCATATACCCGGATCACCCTTTATGCACAATTATTAATTAAATAAAAATATAAAGAACAATAATCATACCTTTGAAGATTCGAGCTTCCTCATGTACAAGTTCACCTCCAATCCTTTTTGCGTTCAACTTGAATCCACCGGGTCTGATTCCTTCCTTTGATCAACGTTAGCCACCCAAGTGTTTAGCCTCTAGAGGTGATCTACCAAGGAAGAATAAAGATTCAAGAATATTTTATCTCTCATAGAAAAGGAACGTACTCTCCAACAATTGGAATCACGTCTATTGTGAAAAAGTCAACAACAACTCTCCACTCATAATAAGACTCCTCTTATTTATAGATGTGGGCAACCCTCCTTAACAATTAAGAATTTGGTTTTATATTAATTAATTAAACTCTTTTAATTAATTAAGCTCCCTAATCTTATTAGGGATAATTAATTAAACTCTTTTAATTAATTTAACCTCCTAATCTTATTAGGAATATATGAGAGTACTTTTATTAATTAATTCACAAACTCTTTTATAAATTAAATAATAATAATAGTAATAATAATAATAAGACTCCTCTTATTAATTTATATTTAATATTTTTAAAATATTAAATAATAAATATTAAGCTATTTAATTTATTCTATCACCATAGGTTAAATTAAATATACTTAACTTATTATTACGATTATCCCATTAACTTCTTAAATAATTATTCTTCCTTTTATGGTGTGACCCTTTAGGTTCTCCATATTAAACCGGTTGTGATTAAATCAATTAGAACAATTCTAATCTTATTTAAATAAATTAATTAAAATATTAATTTATTTAAATAAATAATATTTTTTTACAATAGGGATAAGTCTCCCTAGCGATTAACGACTTTTCAGATAATATAGATTTTAACATTAGTCATAAAAGAACCTTTGAGTAAATAGTTACCGTACAATTCAATCCTTCCATTATACAATGTCCCAATTAAATATAAGACATGAAATTACTATCAAGTCTTATTTTATTTAATTATATGTATTTCGATACTTAAATGCACAACTCCAAATAATACAAATTAGAAACTCCCTTCTAATTTTATTCTACCTTGGTCAAGGACTACTGGGTTGTCATTTATCGAATCACATAGAACATTTCTCTTCTTTTATTAGAAGCTGTAGATTCTTTATTGATCATACATTATCTCCATGTACAACTTATTATACCCAAGCATACCCTTTGATATACCCTAAGGGTCTTAAGGAATAAGTCAAAGTATAATTCATCATACACAAGATACTATGATGATCTCAAGTCCAAGGATTACTTGTACTACTATCACTAAAGGAATTCTTATTGACAGACAAGTAAAACTCCATTAGGCATTCCTTAGCGAGCCACGTTTAGTGAACTTATTCTCTAATAAGCACTTACATACTTACTTTAGTGTCTCCACACAAATGATCATGAGATCAATCATCCTCATCCAATGAGCAAGCAACGTATGTACCAATCTATCTAGATTCACTAATCCCCAATTTAGTAATCCAACAATTAGGAACTATTTTAGTTTTAAGCTTTCTAAGAATTTAGATCTCATTAGAATGATCATCATCATTATTCTAAAAGCATTGCTTAAAACTATGAGTTTATCACATATTATAAAGTAACATCATGTAGATAATTTAAAATCCTTTAATAAATTAATACCTTTTATTAATAAATGAATAAGATTGTTACAAAGTATATGCTTTATCATCAAACATGATTGGCTTGTGTGCATATTACTTTCAATCTCCCACTTGCACTAAAGTCAATCGCCATGGTATCTCATACCCTTCTTCTCTAAGTGACGATTATCCTGTTGTTGGATAAGCTTTAGTTAATGGATATGTAATGTTGTTCTTAAGAGTTCACTATTTCTATAGTGATTTTCCATCTTTCAATGATTCTTATAATCAAATAAAAGTGTCACAACACATGTTTAGATCCAAGATGAGACTTAGGAACTATTCCTAGCTCTATAATGAACTTTTCATCTAAACAATCAACTTGCAGCTTCATTTACAACTATATACTTTGTCTTTATCACTAAACCAACAACTCTTTGCTGTTTGAAACCTTTCCAATTCACTGCACCACCGTTCAAGGTAACGCTTTACCTAAAAGTGGATTTTCTGTCGTCTTGGTTTGTCTGAAAAACTTAAGTCTGTTAAGCCCTCCAATTTTTATTTAGACCCAACATAAATTTTAATCACATCCTTAGTGCCGGTTAAGTACTTTAAGATGTTTTTCACTGTCTTACAGTGATCTTCTCCAGAATATGACCAATCAATATCAGGTCTCGTATATTTCATTGCATACATGATTTTCATTCATGCGATCTCTCTTTTCAGGAATCTATAAGGACTATTGAGAGAGATACACTCCATGGTTCATCAACATGAGACATCTCTTGGAGTTTATCATGCTAAACGACTTTAGCATCAAATGAATATACGTTCCTTGGGTTAAACTGAGCATCTTTTTAAATCTATCTGTTGGAGTGTAATTATTTGGATAGTGAGAGAGTCCTTATTAAAGTAAGATTGTATTTTCTTATTTGGTGGGATAAGAAGGTTTAATTTGGGAAGAAATCTATTAGCCATTAATTACAATTATAAGGTGATTCTGAAAAGAACTCCTACTCTTATCTATAAATACATCAATATGCAAGGGATTGAAGGAGGAAGGACACAAGAGATACAACACAAATATACAACTTGTACTCTCAATATTATTATAGTGGATTACTCTCTCTCTCTCCGTGGTTTTTCCCTAATTGGATTTCCACATAATTCTTGTGTTCATACTTTATATTTATTTATTTACGTTTATGTGAGTGTGTTTCGTGAGTTTGATTTCACAACAATTACTCCATCAACCGTTGGCGCTATTTTGGCCAGCTGTTTTGGTGATTTCGTCAGGCGTACAAAATCGGGCGTTAACATTGGCGCCGTCTGTGGGAACAAGACACTTGTTCTAGTGTCGATTTAAAATCACCGATTCACCGAAGGAGATAAGTGATTCTTTTTTATTAAAATAAATATATATTTGTACGTGTGTATATATGTATTATATCAATAGCAATTGAAGCATGATCGTAATTGATTATTGATACAATTTTACATATTCTCTAACTTATATTATGCATGTTGTGATAGTATTCACATGATGTATGTGAAATCTAAACATTAACACTTTGGTCTAGGTGATGATAAATTGGTGCTGAGTCACCGCACCAGTAACGAATTCAGCCAGCACAAAGATAAAAGTTTAAGCTTTTATATCATTGAAGTGCTTTAAAGGCAGCTTCGGTTTCATCATCAACCACAGACTGAAGAAAATTCGGATGATAAAAATCCCGAGGATAAAAATTCAACGAATAAAAATTCAGCGGATATAAATATAGCGGATATAAATCTCGAGGATAAAAATTCTGAGGAGACTTTTTGTATACTATCTTATTTTAAGTTCCTTGTAAATAAGAGACTGGGGGCAATGTTAGAGTGTGATTATTTAGATAGTGAGAGAGTCCTTATTAAAATAAGATTGTATTTTCTAATTTGGTGGGATAAGGAGGTTTAATTTGGGAAGGAATCTATTAGCCATTAATTGCAGTTATAAGGTGATTCTGAAAAGGACTCCTACTCCTATCTATAAATACATCAATATGCAAGGGATTGAAGGAGGAAGGACACAAGAGATACAATACAAATACACAACTTGTACTCTCAATATTATTATAGTGGATTACTCTCTCTCTCCGTGGTTTTTTCCCAATTGGGCTTCCACGTAACTCTTGTGTTCATACTTTATATTTCTTTATTTATGTTTATGTGAGTGTATTTCGTGAGTTTGATTTCACAACAATTACTCCATCAACCGTTGGCGCTATTTTGGCCTGCTATTTTGGTGATTTCGTCAGGCGTACAAAATCAGGCGTTAACACTATCTATATAGATTTGTATCCCCAATTACGATACTCTTCCCAAATCATTCATGGAAGAATGTTTCGACAACTTTATCTTTACTAATTGTAGCATTGGTATATCATTCCTTATCCGTAGTATATCAACATATAATACTGGGAATTTCACGACGCTCCCACTGACCCTTTTGTACACACTAGGTTCATTCTTATTTTTGATAAAATCAAACTCTTTTGATTGTCTCATCAAAACGAATGTTCCATATTAGAGAAGCTTGCTTCAATCCATTTCTCTGAGTGTCTATAACTCTTACCTCATCATATATAATTGGATCATCATCTTCTATGATGTGTACCTCATCATCATCATCTATGATGAATTCATACCTCCTAGGTATCTTCGGAACTATTCTAGATTTACGATTCTATTGTGGTATAATATGTCTATCTACAGGTTTCTCTTATTTGACTTATAGTGTTTTGTGGTTCTTGAACTCTTCAAGATCTATTATCCTCCCAATAGCCCCTTCAATGATAAACATCTTTATCTTAGAAGGCAGCGTGTTTCGCAACAAACACCTTTTGCTAAGTAGGATTATAGAACATATACCCAAAACTTATTTTAGGATGTCCCACAAATCTGTACTTGTCAAATCTTATCCCAAACTTATCCTTTGAAACCTTTTCACATAAGTTGGACAACCCCTTATCTTAACTTACTTAAAATTAGGAATCCTTCCTGTCCATAACTTTTATGGAGTCTTGTGGCCGGATTTTGAGGTTACCTTTTTCGTAGATATGCAGTCATTTCTAGGACATTATCCCAGAAGGATACTGGAATGTCGATAAAATCATTATGGATCGCACCATGTCCAACATGGTACTATTTTTCCTTTCAGATACATCAATCAATTATTGCGTATCAGGAGGCGTCCATTGTGAGAAAACCATTTGAGATGATCTAGAAACTTATTGCACAAGTATTTATTCATTGATCTAATCAAAGAATCTTAATACTTTGCTAATTTGTTTCACTTCTAAATTCTTTAAACCTTTCAAATAATTCACACTTGTATTTTAGCAAATACACACATTCAACTCTTTGAATGATCGTCTCCTTTTCTTATACTAATTTGTTCAATATGCAAAATTATTTTCACGTAAGTCAAGTATACAAAATCCATTAAGTAATATTTCAGTTCTATATAAAACATTATTATTATAAATAGAAAAATAATTGTTCTTAAATATAATACCAAAGATTTCATTGTCTAACAACAAAATAGAAATAATATTTCTAATAAGAATTGGAATACAATAACAACTTATTGACTTAATTAATAGATTTGCCTGTAAGCATTGCTAAACTATAAGTTTTTATGGCTAATGTAGCAACTTTTGCTTCATTTCCCACACATAAAACTACTTATCTTTGTTTAGCTTTCTACTTCTACTTGGTCCCTTCATAAATCTATATTTATGATAACCAAAGTTGGTATCCAATACCCAAGTAGAACCTTGACTTAAAGAAAAATTTATTTTAAATCATGAACAAAATTGTATTTATAACCGAAACTTCACTAAGCCTCTTCTAGTTATCCTCTGCAAGATGCTTCTTGCAGTTTTCTTTCCAGTGTCTTGGCTTATTGCAGTGAAAGTAAACTCCTTTGCTATTTGTATCAGTTTTGTTCTTATTATCCATTATTTTTGCCTTTTTCTTTTTACCTTCTTAGAATCATTCTTCTTTTCAGAAGATCTTTTGGCCCCTACTAGTAAGACTTGGTCTTTCTTGGTTGGAAAGTGACTCTCAACATTTTTCAACATGTTAAGCAAATCAGCGAGGCTGATATCTAGCTTGTTTATATGAAAAATTCACAACAATTGTGAAAGGAGTCCGGGAGTGAGTGCAAGATCAAATCTTGGCTCAACTCTCCATCCATGACAAAACATGTTGTCCTAATTGTTCAATCAAATTGATCATGTTTAGGACATGTGTTTGTACTGTAGTGTTGTTGGTCATTCTAGATCGGAAGAGCTTCTTAGATATTTGATATCTATTAGTCTTACTTTCTTCACCATCAACTACTTGTCGTGCAGGAGTATAGTAAGAGCATCCATAGTTTCATGCTGACGCTGAAGCTCATTACTTATGGATGCGAGCGTGATGCATTGAGCCAACAGTGCATCATCTTGCCACTTTCTAAAAGTTACAATCTCTTCCTTAGAGGCATTGTCTGCAACCATTGCAGGGATAGGCGTATTGAGGACATAAGATAGCTTTTCAGCTTGAGAACTATACTCAATTTCCTTAACCAATCCGTTTAATTCGGTCCGGTTAAATAGCATCTAATATGTTTCGCAGTGATAGTAATTTAGATATTGTAAAATTCTGTAAATAAATTTGTAATTAACAACATTTTAGCATACATTCTTTTATCAATTACCAAAATAATTTAGGTCTTGTTTTAAATTGATATCTCCCACTATTTTTATCAAATTATATTACCCCCACTTATATAGTTTGACAAAATCTAATTAAAAATTTGCTAGTGAGAATAAGGATCTCATTTCAAATGTATATAGCCTTGTGCTGACACAACAAGCTATATATAAATAAATAGGTAAACAACTCTTGTCAATTACATCAACTATGCAACTCTTTGTATTTTGCCTCTTAGATTATTTTGATCAAGTGGTGGCACATCCGAATCAAAATTATCCAAGTTAAGTCCAACCTAGTATTTCATATATTCAAAAAAGAAAAATATTATCCTTGTGGTGACACAACAAAACAAGATTGTTCAATTTTCTTTATAAGCATCAAATGTGATAAAATTAACATCTTAAAGAATTAAGATAAGCCTTAAGGTGACACAACAAACTTATAATAATTAATTGATACTCTATTATTTTTATCATGCTAGAAGGCGACGTTCGATATTCTAAATATCTTTGAACGCGTAGGACTTAATATAAAAAATTTAAGGAGTTTGCATTTTATTAATTTGTCTCATCTTGTTTAGCGTGCATGCACATATATACACACACACACACACACACACACATATATATATATATATATATATATATATATATATATATATATATAATGCGCGTCATATTAATTAACATGTGAAGCATGTTTACATAATATATAATTTATATATATATTATAAGCATGCACATATAGAATATTATATTCTACCCGAATTGATTATAGACTTTTATTCTAGTTTGGTTCACTAGAGCCACCAAGTGAACCAAAAGGTCAAACCCTAGGGGTGCAAGAATTAATATTTAAATATAATTGTTACATTTAAACTAGGACTCCATTACAAACAGGTCTTCAAGCGCTCTTTGCTCCTTGATCTCCATATTTTCAAAATTAATTCTAACTATTCTTATTACAAAACTATTTAAAATAAATAGAAATATTGATCAGCAGTCAAGGGGTAGTACATAGGAGGGAGTTAGAATTTACATTAAGAAAAAAAATTAGAGAAGGCGAGGTACGCAGACCCCATTTAATAAAACTCATACATTCATGTTTCTAACTAAAATAAAATCCAATCACATTGGTCAATAGTCTATAATCAATCTCATTTATTATCATACACATCACCATATGCATCAATAAATAACATTCATATCATGAATAATAAACATTCAATATATATATTAATATCATTTAATGGAAAAATTTAGTTAGCATAAAATCTAATTTTTGAATCAAAATAAACTCCTTTATTTTAATCTAAATTTAAATCAAAATAAACCTCTTTTATTTTAATTTATCCAATTTTGAATAAAATAAATTATTTTATTTTAATCATAATTCTTTAATTAAGATAAACCCATTTATTTTAATTAATTATGAAATTCAATTCCAAGTAAAAAAAACTCTTTTATAAAAAGAAACATAGATTTTTTTTCTTTTTCACAAATAAACTTCTTTATTTTGAATAATATGAAATCTTATTCCATATCTAAATAAACTCCTTTATTTAAGAAAAAATGGATTCTCTTTACTATTCACAAATAAACTCCTTTATTTTGAATAATATGAAATTTTATTTTATATCTAAATAAACTCTTTTATTTAAGAAAACATAGAATCCAATTTTAACTCTAATTAGTTATCATGAAATCCAATTCCAACTCTAATTAGTTAGCATGAAATCTAATTTTAAAATTAAAATAAACCTTTTATTTTAAGATTAAAATAAACTTCTTTTTCTTTTCTTTTTTTCTTTTTTTATTTTAAAATTAAAATAATAAAATAATTAAGAATAATATTATATATATATATATATATATATATATATATATATATATATATATATATTACCGTACGATGTGGCATGTTAAAAATAAAAAAAAATCATGCGCGAATCTCGTTAATTTAAAAACAGGTTGATATCTTGCATTAACAAAAGTAATCATATAAGAATCATCAGGATGGAATCATATATATATAATACCCTATAACTTTTTTAAAATTAAGAGATTCATTATGATTAGTCACGTGAAAAAAAAAAGGACACAGCGTAAAAGCTACGAAAATCACGGATTTAGCAGAAAAATATATCGATTTTCAAAAAATAGTATCGCGAATTGTTTTTTTTTTAAATAAATTTTATACAACATTTTATGTCCAATTAAATTGTTATAAACAAATATCAATATACATATCAAATTAAAATAATTAATAATTCGTATAAAGGTTTGGTTCTGATACCACTGTTAGGTTCATAATATTCATGAACGCAATCAAATTGCACAAACTAAGCGAAAAAGTGATAAAATAGAGTTTTAAAATTTTACAAATCATATACCCGGATCACTCTTTATACACAATTATTAATTAAACGAAAATATGAAGAACAATAATCATACCTTTGAAGATTCGAGCTTCCTCAGGTACAAGTTCACCTCCAATTCTTTTCGCGTTCAACTTGAATCCACCAGGTTTGATTCCTTCCTTTGATCAACGTTAACCACCCAAGTGTTTGGCCTCTAGAGGTGATCTACCAAGGAGGAATAAAGATTCAAGAATATGGGTATTTGACAAAACTCTAATTTTCTATCTCTCATAGAAAAGGAGCGTACTCTCCAACAATTAGAATCACGTCTGTTGCGAAAAAGTCAACAACAACTCCCCACTTATAATAAGACTCCTCTTATTTATAGATGTGGGCAACCCTCCTTAACAATTAAGGATTTAATTTTATTTTAATTAATTAAACTCCTTTAATTAATTAAGCTCCCTAATCTTATTAGGGGAAATTAATTAAACTCTTTTAATTAATTTAACCTCCTAATCTTATTAGGAATATATGAGAGTACTTTTATTTATTAATTCCCAAACTCTTTTAGAAATTAAATAATAATAATAGTAATAATAATAATAAGACTCCTCTTATTAATTTATATTTAATATTTTTAAAATATTAAATAATAAATATTAAGCTATTTAATTTATTCTATCACCATAGATTAAATTAAATATACTTAACTTATTATTATGATTATGTCATTAACTTCTTAAATAATTATTCTTCCTTTTATGGTGTGACCCTTTAGGTTCTCCATATTAAACCGGTTGTGATTAAATCAATTAGAACAATTCTAATCTTATTTAAATAAATAAATTAAAATATTAATTTATTTAAATAAATAATATTTTTTTACAATAGGGATAAGTCTCCCTAGCGATTAACGACTTTCCAGATAATATAGATTTCAACATTAGTCATAAAAGAACCTTTGAGTAAATAGTTACCATACAATTCAATCCTTCCATTATACAATGTCCCAATTAAATATAAGACATGAAATTACTGTCAAGTTTTATTTTATTTAATTATATGTATTTCGATACTTAAATGCACAACTCCAAATAATACAAATTAGAAACTCCCTTCTAATTTTATTCTACCTTGGTCAAGGACTACTGGGTTGTCATTTATCGAATCACATAGGGCATTTCTCTTCTTTTACTAGAAGCTGTAGATTCTTTATTGATCATACATTATCTCCATGTACAACTTATTATACCCAAGCATACCCTTTGATATACCCTAAGGGTCTTAAGGAATAAGTCAAAGTATAATTCATCATACACAAGATACTATGATGATCTCAAGTCCAAGGATTACTTGTACTACTATCATTAAAGGAATTCCTATTGACAGACAAGTAAAACTCCATTAGGTATTCCTTAGCGAGCCACGTTTAGTGAACTTATTCTCTAATAAGCACTTACATACTTGCTTTATTGTCTCCACACAAATGATCATGAGATCAATCATCCTCATCCAATGAGCAAGCAACGTATGTACCAATCTATCTAGATTCACTAATCCCCAATTTAGTAATCCAACGATTAGGAGCTATTTTAGTTTTAAGCTTTCTAAGAAATTAGATCTCATTAGAATGATCATCATCATTATTCTAAAAGCATTGCATAAAACTATGGGTTTATCACATATTATAAAGTAACATCATGTAGATAATTTAAAAGCCTTTAATAAATTAATACCTTTTATTAATAAATGAATAAGATTGTTACAAAGTATATGCTTTATCATCAAACATGATTGGCTTGTGTGCATATTACTTTCAATCTCCCACTTGCACTAAAGTCAATCGCCATGGTATCTCATACCCTTCTTCTCTAAGTGACGATTATCCTGTTGTTGGATAAGCTTTAGTTAATGGATATGTAATGTTGTTCTTAAGAGTTCACTATCTCTATAGTGATTTTCTATCTTTCAATGATTCTTATAATCAAATAAAAGTGTCACAACACATGTTTAGATCCAAGATGAGACTTAGGAACTATTCCTAGCTCTATAATGAACTTTTCATCTAAACAATCAACTTGCAGCTTCATTTACAACTATATACTTTGTCTTTATCACTAAACCAACAACTCTTTGCTGTTTGAAACCTTTCCAATTCACTGCACCACCGTTCAAGGTAACGCTTTACCTAAAAGTGGATTTTCTGTCGTCTTGGTTTGTCTGAAAAACTTAAGTCTGTTAAGCCCTCCAATTTTAATTTAGACCGAACATAAATTTTAATCACATCCTTAGTGTCGGTTAAGTACTTTAAGATGTTTTTCACTGTCTTACAGTGATCTTCTCCATAATATGACCAATCAACATCAGGTCTCGTATATTTCATTGCATACATGATTTTCATTCATGCGATCTCTCTTTTCAGGAGTCTATAAGGACTATTGAGAGAGATACACTTCATGGTTCATCAACATGAGACATCTCTTGGAGTTTATCATGCTAAACGACTTTAGCATCAAATGAATATACGTTCCTTGGGTTAAACTGAGCATCTTTTAAAATCTATCTGTATAGATTTGTATCCCCAATTACGATACTCTTCCCAAATCATTCATGGAAGAATGTTTCGACAACTTTATCTTTACTAATTGTAGCATTGGTATATCATTCCTTATCCGTAGTATATCAACATATAATACTGGGAATTTCACGACGCTCCCACTGACCCTTTTGTACACACTATGTTCATTCTTATTTTTGATAAAATCAAACTCTTTTGATTGTCTCATCAAAACGAATGTTCCATATTTGAGAAGCTTGCTTCAATCCATTTCTCTTAGTGTCTATAAGTCTTACCTCATCATATATAATTGGATCATCATCTTCTATGATGTGTACCTCATCATCATCATCTATGATGAATTCATACCTCCTAGGTATCTTCGGTACTATTCTAGATTTACGATTCTATTGTGGTATAATATGTCTATCTACAGGTTTCTCTTATTTGACTTATAGTGTTTTGTGATTCTTGAACTCTTCAAGATCTATTATCCTCCCACTAGCCCCTTCAATGATAAACATCTTTATCTTAGAAGGCAGTGTGTTTCGCAACAAACACCTTTTGCTAAGTAGGATTATAGAACATATACCCAAAACTTATTTTAGGATGTCCCACAAATCTGTACTTGTCAAATCTTATCCCAAACTTATCCTTTGAAACCTTTTCACATAAGTTGGACAACCCCTTATCTTAACTTACTTAAAATTAGGAATCCTTCCTGTCCATAACTTTTATGGAGTCTTGTGGCCGGATTTTGAGGTTACCTTTTTCGTAGATATGCAGTCATTTCTAGGACATTATCCCAGAAGGATACTGGAATGTCGGTAAAATCATTATGGATCGCACCATGTCCAACAAGGTACTATTTTTCCTTTCAGATACATCAATCAATTATTGCGTATCAGGAGGCGTCCATTGTGAGAAAACTATTTGAGATGATCTAAAAACTTATTGCACAAGTATTTATTCATTGATCTAATCAAAGAATCTTAATACTTTGCCAATTTGTTTCACTTCTAAATTCTTTAAACCTTTCAAATAATTCACACTTGTATTTTAACAAATACACACATTCAACTCTTTGAATGATCGTCTCCTTTTCTTATACTAATTTGGTCAATATGCAAAATTATTTTCACGTAAGTCAAGTATACAAAATCCATTAAGTAATATTTCAGTTCTATATAAAACATTATTATTATAAATAGAAAAATAATTGTTCTTAAATATAATACCAAAGATTTCATTGTCTAACAACAAAATAGAAATAATATTTCTAACAAGAATTGGAATACAATAACAACTTATTGACTTAATTAATAGATTTGTCTGTAAGCATTGCTAAACTATAAGTTTCTATGGCTAATGTAGCAACTTTTGCTTCATTTCCCACACAAAAATTACTTATCTTTGTTTAGCTTTCTACTTCTACTTGGTCCCTTCATAAATCTATATTTATGATAACCAAAGTTGGTATCTAATACCCAAGTAGAACCTTGACTTAAAGAAAAATTTATTTTAAATCATGAACAAAATTGTATTTATAACCGAAACTTCACTAAGCCTCTTCTAGTTATCCTCTGCAAGATGCTTCTTGCAGTTTTCTTTCCAGTGTCTTGGCTTATTGCAGTGAAAGTAAACTCCTTTGCTATTTGTATCAGTTTTGTTCTTATTATCCATTATTTTTGCCTTTTTCTTTTTACCTTCTTAGAATCATTCTTCTTTTCAAAAGATCTTTTGGCCCCTACTAGTAAGACTTGGTCTTTCTTGGTTGGAAAGTGACTCTCAACATTTTTCAACATGTTAAGCAAATCAGCGAGGCTGATATTTAGCTTGTTTATATGAAAAATTCACAACAATTATGAAAGGAGTCCGGGAGTGAGTGCAAGATCAAATCTTGGCTCAACTCTCCATCCATGACAAAATATGTTCTCCTAATTGTTCAATCAAATTGATCATGTTTAGGACATGTGTTTGTACTGTAGTGTTGTTGGTCATTCTAGATTGGAAGAGCTTCTTAGATATCTGATATCTATTAGTCCTACTTTCTTCACCATCAACTACTTGTCGTGCAGGAGTATAGTAAGAGCATCCATAGTTTCATGCTGACGCTGAAGCTCGTTACTTATGGATGCGAGCATGATGCATTGAGCCAGCAGTGCATCATCTTGCCACTTTCTAAAAGTTACAATCTCTTCCTTAGAGGCATTGTCTCCAACCATTGCAGGGATAGGCGTATTGAGGACATAAGATAGCTTTTCAGCTTGAGAACTATTCTCAATTTCCTTAACCAATCCGTTTAATTCGGTCCGGTTAAATAGCATCTAATACGTTTCGCAGTGATAGTAATTTAGATATTGTAAAATTCTGTAAATAAATTTGTAATTAACAATATTTTAGCATACATTCTTTTATCAATTACCAAAATAATTTAGGTCTTGTTTTAAATTGGTATCTCCCACTATTTTTATCAAATTATATTACCCCCACTTATATAGTTCGACAAAATCTAATTAAAGATTTGCTAGTGAGAATAAGGATCTCATTTCAAATGTATATAACCTTGTGCTGACACAACAAACTATATATAAATAAATAGGTAAACAACTCTTGTCAATTATATCAACTATGCAACTCTTTGTATTTTGCCTCTTAGATTATTTTTATCAAGTGGTGGCACATTCGAATCAAAATTATCCAAGTTAAGTCCAACCTAGTATTCCATATATTCAAAAAAGAAAAATATTATCCTTGTGGTGACACAACAAAACAAGATTGTTCAATTTTCTTTATAAGCATCAAATGTGATAAAATTAACATCTTAAAGAATTAAGATAAGCCTTAAGGTGACACAACAAACTTATAATAATTAATTGATACTCTATTATTTTTATCATGCTAGAAGGCGACGTTCGATATTCTAAATATCTTTGAACGCTTAGGACTTAATATAAAAAATTTGAAGAGTTTGCATTTTATTAAGTTGTCTCATCTTGTTTACCGTGCATGCACACACATATATATATAAAATGCGCGTCATATTAATTAACATGTGAAGCATATTTACATAATATATAATTTATATATATAGTATAAGTATGCACATATAGAATATTATATTCTACCCGAATTGATTATGGATTTTTATTCTAATTTGGTTCACTAGAGCCACCAAGTGAACCAAAAGGTCAAACCTTAGGGGTGTAAAAATTAATATTTAAATATAATTATTACATTTAAACTAGGGTTTCATTACAAACGGGTCTTCAAGCGCTCTTTGCTCCTTGATCTCCATATTTTTAAAATTAATTCTAACTATTCCTATTACAAAACTATTTAAAATAAATAGAAACATTGATCAGCAGTCAAGGGGTAGTACATAGGAGGGAGTTAGAATTTACATTAAGAAAAAAAATTAGAGAAGGCGAGGTACGCAGACCCCATTTAATAAAACTCATACATTCATGTTTTCAACTAAAATAAAATCTAATCACATTGGTCAATAGTCTATAATCAATCCTATTTATTATCATACACATCACCATATGCATCAATAAATAACATTCATATTATGAATAATAAACATTCAATATATATATATATATATATATATATATATTGATATCATTTAATGGGCAAATTTAGTTAGCATAAAATCTAATTTTTGAATCAAAATAAACTCCTTTATTTTAATCCAAATTTAAATCAAAATAAACCTCTTTTATTTTAATTTATCCAATTTTGAATAAAATAAACTATGTTATTTTAATCATAATTCTTTAATCAAGATAAACTCATTTATTTTAATTAATTATGGAATCCAATTTCAAGTAAAAAAAACTCTTTTATAAAAAGAAACATAGATTTTTTTTCCTATTCACAAATAAACTTCTTTATTTTGAATAATATGAAATCTTATTCCATATCTAAATAAACTCCTTTATTTAAGAAAAAATGGATTCTCTTTACTATTCACAAATAAACTCCTTTATTTTGAATAATATGAAATTTTATTTTATATCTAAATAAACTCTTTTATTTAAGAAAACATAGAATCCAATTTCAACTCTAATTAGTTATCATGGAATCTAATTTCAACTCTAATTAGTTATCATGGAATCCAATTTCAACTCTAAAGGTTTGGTTCTGATACCACTGTTAGGTTTATAATATTCATGAACGCAATCAAATTGCACAAACTAAGCGAAAACGTGATAAAATAGAGTTTTAAAATTTTACAAATCATATACCCGGATCACCCTTTATACACAATTATTAATTAAACGAAAATATGAAGAACAATAATCATACCTTTGAAGATTCGAGCTTCCTCAGGTACAAGTTCACCTCCAATTCTTTTCGCATTCAACTTGAATCCACCAGGTTTGATTCCTTCCTTTGATCAACGTTAACCACCCAAGTGTTTGGCCTCTAGAGGTGATCTACCAAGGAGGAATAAAGATTCAAGAATATGGGTATTTGACAAAACTCTAATTTTCTATCTCTCATAGAAAAGGAGCGTACTCTCCAACAATTAGAATCACGTCTGTTGCGAAAAAGTCAACAACAACTCCCCACTTATAATAAGACTCCTCTTATTTATAGATGTGGGCAACCCTCCTTAACAATTAAGGATTTAATTTTATTTTAATTAATTAAACTCCTTTAATTAATTAAGCTCCCTAATCTTATTAGGGGAAATTAATTAAACTCTTTTAATTAATTTAACCTCCTAATCTTATTAGGAATATACGAGAGTACTTTTATTTATTAATTCCCAAACTCTTTTAGAGATTAAATAATAATAATAGTAATAATAATAATAAGACTCCTCTTATTAATTTATATTTAATATTTTCAAAATATTAAATAATAAATATTAAGCTATTTAATTTATTCTATCACCATAGATTAAATTAAATATACATAACTTATTATTATGATTATGCCATTAACTTCTTAAATAATTATTCTTCTTTTTATGGTGTGATCCTTTAGGTTCTTTATATTAAACCGGTTGTGATTAAATCAATTAGAACAATTCTAATCTTATTTAAATAAATAAATTAAAATATTAATTTATTTAAATAAATAACATTTTTCTACAATAGGGATAAGCCTCCCTAGCGATTAACGACTTTCCAGATAATATAGATTTCAACATTAATTATAAAAGAACTTTTGAGTAAATAGTTACCGTACAATTCAATCATTCCATCATATAATGTTCCAATTAAATATAAGACATAGAATTACTGTCAACTCTTATTTTATTTAATTATATATATTTCGATCCTTAAATGCACAACTCCAAATAATATAAATTAGAAACTCCTTTCTAATTTTATTCTGCCTTGGCCAATGACTACTGGGTTGTCATTTATCGAATCACATAGGACATTTCTCTTCTTTTACGAGAAGCTGTAGATTCTTTATTGATCATACATTATCTCCATGTACAACTTATTATACCCAAGCATACCCTTTGATATACCCTAAGGGTCTTAAGGAATAAGTCAAAGTAAAATTCATCATACACAAGATACTATGATGATCTCAAATCCAAAGATTACTTGTACTACTATCACTAAAGAAATTCCTATCGACAGACAAGTAAAACTCCATTAGGTATTCCTTAGCGAGCCACGTTCAGTGAACTTATTCTCTAATAAGCACCTACATACTTGCTTTAGTGTCTCCACACAAATGATCATGAGATCAATCATCCTCCTCCAATGAGCAAGCAACGTATGTATCAATCTATCCGGATTCACTAATCCCCAATTTAGTAATCCAACGATTGAAAACTTTTTTAGTTTTAAGCTTTCTAAGAATTTAGATCTCATTAGAATGATCGTCATCATTATTCTAAAAGCATTGCCTAAAATAATGAGTTTATCACATATTATAAAGCAGCATCATGTAGATAATTTAAAAGGATTTAATAAATTAATACCTATTATTAATAAATGAATAAGATTGTTACAAAGTATATGCTTTATCATCAAACATGATTGGCTTGTGTGCATACTACTTTCAGATGATACCCCGTCCTTAAATCTATTTTAGAAAAATACTTTGTCCCTTTCAACTGATCAAAAAGATCATTTATCCTGGGCAATGGGTACTTATTCTTTATCGTTAACTTGTTTAACTCTCGGTAGTCGATACAAAGTCTTAACGATCCGTCCTTCTTCTTGACAAACAGTACCGGTGCTCTCCACGGCGAAACACTCGGTTGAATGTACTTCCTGTCTAACAGTTCTTGTAACTGCACCATCAACTCCTTCATCTCCACTGGCGCCATACGATACGGTGCCCTGGAAACTGGTGTCGCTCCTGGCATAATGTCTATTATGAACTCGGTCTCCCTATCTGGTGGAAGACCCGGCAACTCACTTGGAAATACATCCATGAATTCACTCACTATAGGTATTTGTTCCATGGTCGCTCTCACTCTTTGGGTATCAACAACATGGCACAGATAACCTACACACCACTTCCTTAATAATTTCATAGTTTGTGTCATGGTAAGACAACATGAACGTCCCGACGATTTATTACCGTAAAATATTACATGAGGTTGTCTTAACATTTTAATATTTACACTCTTCTTTTGATAATCTATAATTGCCTCATGGTTAACTAACCAATCCATTCCGAGAATTACATCGAATTCTCCTAACTTTATCGGTATCAAATCTACCGATAATTTACAACCCCGTATATCTACGCAACAACTCCTATGAACATCTTCAATAGGGATTATCTCTTCGTTTGCTACCTTAATATTTAAAGGTATTGGCAACTTTTCGGGAAGTAATCTTAATCGTCTAGCAAAATCACATGCGATAAACGAACAAGTAGTACCCGAATCAAATAGCACATAAGCATTTAGGTCGTTGATCGGAATAATACCTGCGACTACGTCCCCTGATGCCATCGCATCTTGGACTGTCATGTTAAAGGTACGGGCCATTGGCCTACCCGACTGCGCTGGACCCCCAATAGCTAACTTACCGCTATTGGCGCCCTTATTCCCGTATGTCCCCTTCTTCAGGAAATTCTTTGCCATGTGGTCAGCTGACCCACACACAAAGCATCCGTGGTTCTTCTTTGGACTTGGACAGTTAGGCGCAATGTGCCCCTCTTGTCCACAATTGTAACATACGGCCTTCCCCTTAAGACAGACTCCTAAGTGAGTCTTCCCACAGGTCTTGCAGGCCTCCATTCTCCTCTTCGGGTCTCCTTGCTTCACTCCGGTATTCCCAGAGTTAACCACCTTCCATTTATACCCTTCGCCACTCCCGCTGGCACCTTCGACCTTCAGTCCCCCATCCACCTTCCCCTTATTCTTCTTATCTTTGTGGTACTGGCTCAACGCCTCGCTACCACCTTCGGCGATTATCGCCTTCTCTAGTATGGTCCTAAAGGAAGTACTTTGGAACACAGATATCAGGTTATAGAGCCAGGGTTTCAAGCCCTGCTCAAACCATCGAGCTTTTTTAACCTCGGTGTCTACTTGGTGTGTAGCGAACCTTGCCAGTTCATTAAACTTGGCGGCGTTTTGGGGAACCGTCATGTCCCCTTGTTTCAAATCTAAAAACCGCATCTCAATTCTCCCCTGCATGCTCGTGGGAAAGTAGTTCTCGAAGAATATCTCCTTGAACCTCACCCACGTTAGATTCTCAATCCCGGCCCTAGCCTGATTAGCCTCCCACCAAAAGTTGGCCTATCCCTTCATCATGTAGGTTGCAAAGGCAACCTTATGGCCCTCGTCGATATTTGCTATGACAAATGCCTTCTCAATTTTCTTTACCCACGTTTGGGCTTCGATAGGGTCCGTAGTTCCTTTGAACTCCGACGAACCCGCGCTTTTGAAATCCTTAAACGTAGTAGCTCGTACTACACTAGGATTTACGGGGATGTTAGCCCCAGTTCTATTAAATGTAGCTGTTAAAAGATTTACAAACTCCTGCATGGGGTTAACCGGACCTCCCTCCGGTTGATTTACTTAGCGCCTTGATTATGTGGTACTCTTCATGGAGGCATTTTGCTGTTACAACAAACAACACATTTCATTATTATTCATTTCCTGTTAATTAGTTATTATTAAGATTAACAATAACTTAAACATTCATTACTCAATATGTTCCAAAAAAAAACTTATATTGATTCATTTCTTGTAGTATAATACTACATTGTTTACATTATGCAGCCTAAGCTGATTACATTAGTATCCCGCAATTGCTTTCCAAAAATTGGGATTTACAAAAGACTATCCTTTGTTATACAAAAGAGGGTTTTACGTCAGTACTAGATACACAATATTTACATATTTAAACTATTCTATCCACTAATAGATTACATCTGCCTCAAGGCATTATCAAAATCTGCCTTGGCAAGATAGGCGATAATATCACGGCTGATAGTATGTCACGTCTGCCCTGCTTTTATGGGATAACCAGCTACCTGCTGCTGGAAGTCCGCATAAGAACTCCTATGAATATAGGACATTCTCCCTATCTTCTACTTCTTGGTCTTTAGCTCCCCCCTGAGCTCAAAGACCTCCTGTTTCAACTCATGGACCTTGTCCTTGGCCAAAACCCTCTCATCGTGCTCCTGCTCCCACATGGACTCCACATCTGCCTTATCCTCTAAGACATCCTGGAGCTCTGCTTTTAGCTCCTTAACCTCCTGGCAATAATGGATGTTTCTATCCAACACTGACATAAAAAGTGACATCATTGACTCCCCCGGAGCCATCTCTACTGTTATTGCTACTGGGTTGAAGGACACTACCTCCACCTCTTCTTCTAGCATGTCGTCGAACACGGACATGTAGTCTAGGCTCTCTGAGTCTCCAAACTCAACCACTACAACTTCAGGCTCTGCCGTTATGGGGTTTGGTATAATCTCTATCTGATTAACCGACCCTTCGCTGACTACCTATACGTCTCTATTTTCACCTGACATCTACAACAACACAAATAAGTTTGATTAGTACATGTCAGTAGGATAATAAAAACACATAACATATATAATGCATTTTTATAAGGTTAATTTCCATCTTTTATTTCTTTGACTTTTCTTAAGGTTATGACTTAAGGTTTAAATCCCCCCTTAAGTTTTATAACCTAAGGCTTTGATACCAACCTGTGACGTCCCCAAATTCGGATATCTTTCAACCCGACAGATGGTGATACACGGTGCTACAGTTCACACAAACATTCAATTGACATGCCTCAAAAGAACGAATATGTCTTATATATATTCAAAATAATATTAACATTCTCCCAGGTTCTTTATAACTGTTACATTTGTCCTTGTGATAATATCAAATATTATCATTACAAACCTATACTATTACATAAGTAATCTACAGGTTCGCCTTAGCCTTCCATTTATCCTTGCCAGATCCATCGGTCCGTTTGATCTTAGCTGTATTCATATAGTTCAAGCAAGAGTGAGCCTAACTAGCTCAACAAGTACAACAATTCTAATAAAACTAGCATGCTTGAAACATAGGAATCGTATATCTTCGATAACTGAACAATAGTTACGAAGTACTATCGATAATTCAAAATAGCACTTCTTTTCATTCAAAACGTTTTACAATGAAAATATTTAGTAAAACATCAATTTCGGTCCAAGACCATGAGCATTTCATAAGTTCTTTGAAAAGGACATCCCGGCACTAAGACTGTAAGTCCGGCATAGCTTACGAGCACGTCTAGGTGATCAGCCTATAATACTCTATGTTGATCAACACTACATTCATTAAACGTGTATACGTTTAAGTTATGGCAACCTCACGTGCCTGTCGTTTGACGACAAAACATTTTAGCATACTCAGTCTCCTTTTGAAAAACCACACCAATATTAGTTTGGTAAATCATTGACAATACTTTGTTAGATTATAAGAAATCCAACATATCATAAGTCTAACCGAAAGAATTAGCGTTGACTTCATCAGACATTAACTCATGCGTAAGAATACATGAATCACAAAGCTTGTTCAGATTGAACTAAAACAAGGGTTAGAACATTTGCTTTTACCGTCTGCTACAGTTATTACACGTGCACTTTAAGTCCTTAAGTCTCTACAGTAGATGGTAATATCACATAACACATTAGGTCATGAATAACATATATGGTTCCTAAAGAATCTTACCCTTCTTCTCAATCTAATTACGTATTAGATTTGTTATTATTGGTTCCGACTTTCTGTTACATCGTTCTTACGTTCACATACAATTGACTTATCTTAACCCTAAGTGATCATACTTAAGGTTTAAACATGTCTTAACAATGTTACATTAAGTTCCTTAGTTCATGGTTAATCAATTACCATTCATGTTCTACTTGTAACCATTCTTTACTGTATAAACCCTAAGGCTGGTGATGCGGCGCCAGTATTCCTTCTCTGTGCCGCGCTGCGGCGCCACATACTAGGACTAAAAGACCGAACTCGGCGCTGCGACGCGAGTCCCTTTTGTTATGGTCGCGCTGCGATGCCAACTAACAATACCTTATGCCTCGGCCTCGCGCTGCGGCGCTGGATTTTTGGCCTTGGGCTGGCGCTGCGGTGCCAGCTCTATGCACCAGAAATTTTTTTACAGTTTTGAAATTTTGTGAAACTCTCGGGCTCGTAACTTCTTCGTTATAAGTTCAAATTGGCTCGTTCAAGAGCCTACGGTTCACAAATCATATACTCTACGTGTTCATGCAAGAATTTTATCTATTTTATGTTGTTAACTAAAAATTCACCTATTAGTCCATTTTTAACGAAAACAATAAATGTTCGTGAACGTTCAACGTTCGTTTCTTCGTTCTAAGTCGGAATCCGACCATTTTCGAGTCCGCAACTCTATAATACCAAATAAGACTTATCTCCATCGAAAACCAACGTTTTCGAGTTCAAACACAAAATTCAACTTCTATTCTGAGAATTTCACGAATTCGCTGATTATCGTTCAATCGTGTGAATTCCGGTAAAACTTCGTTACTAACGATTTGTTCATCATTCTAAACGAATTCAATTCATTAACTAGGCATCTCAACCTACATATTACAATAACCTATCTTTAAATTAGGTTATGGCTTATTCCTTACTTATTCGCCTTAAGTCCATTGATTATCCAATCTTTATGAGTTGTTAACATACATATTCATTAAGTTACACTTCTCTTATCACCCTATAATGGTAGAGATGGAAGATATAAGATCATAAGATCATTACCTTTGATGGCTAGCTTCCTTCTTCTTAGAAATCTAACAATGGAAATTTGACTTATAAGTGCTTATTCTCTCTAACAATTAAGTTGTTTATCTTGGATGAAATTAACAAACAACTAATGAGCCAACTCCTCCTCTATTTATAGGATTCCTAAAGTTAGGGTAAAAGGGTCATTAGGTTATTCCACCTCCTTACTAACCTCCTTACCTTTCACTACTTAACTCCTAAGTAAACTTGCCCACTACTCTTATTACTTGGCCACCACAACAAAGCCTTGGTCACCAAGATCACCCATGGGTTTCCCCATGGATCTAACTTTACCCATGGATCATTAATTGGGCTTAGGTTTTAAATTGTTTATCTCATCTTTGGGCTTGCATTAATTTGTTTTGGGCTTTATATTAACCACCACTTGGGCTTACACCTTAATGTTTATTGGACTATTCAATTGTTTACACAATCCTATTAGTCCATGTTAGTTAATTAAAAACCTTATCACAAATATTATATGTATAATTCTCGTATTCTAACTCGTATACTAATTCATAATATACGGAATACCATCATTCCCATATACGCGTATAATACGTCGTATCATACTCGTATACTCTACCTCGCACAATACATACGTATCCTACGATCATTACATTAAATTCTTAGTACTTGATTTTCCTAACGTTCTCAAATTAAGTTCGCATGCGAAATATTACGTTTTTCATACTTGAATTATTATTACATAATCCATCTCACCTCGATATTATAACCTTACGTATTTCTCGGAAGTTCAAAAATAATTCCTGAGCGAAAAATGATGAATAGTCTTTTTCAAAAAATTTCTCAGAAAACTTTTATTTTCATCTTGAAAATTCAAACACTTTAATTCTTTCACGTAGTTAAAATACTACGTCTTTCCGACGTTTCTAGGTTATAGAACGACAATCATCTTACCAACACATAAAAATAACAAATAATATTATATTATTCATTATTAAAGTATTTACAAAAGGTTCGATTTTCTGGGGCGTTACATGATCCTTCCTGGTTTGTATCGCCAGGACATATCAATGTTTTGTCAGAGTTACTGCCAACAGTTTGTGCTATCAGGGTTGCCTGACCTTCGTTGGCATTTACATCACCGGATAATATCCCTGTCGGGTAAACTGTCAAGGTTGCTTGACCTTCGTTGATTTGTGTATCAATGGAAAATACGTGATACCCCCGCCGGGGATATGTACTTCAACACATGAAAACGTGCGACACCCCCGCTGGGGAAACTGCTTGAGAATGTGTGCTGCCCCCACCAGGGAAACTGCTTGATCTTCGCTGACGTGTGTGTCAACGGCTGAAATCATCGAATAACTTTTGACGCTTTGTTGGATTTACTTGCCAACGGCTGAAGTGATGTCAAGGTTGCTTGACCTTCATTGACACGTGCATCAACGGATGACAATGCGTGATACCCCCGCCGGGGAATCTGTATTTGGATAGATGAAGCCGCGTGATGCCCCCGCCGAGGTATTTATATTTGGACAGATGAAGATATGTGATGCCCTCGTCGGGGTATCTGTATTTGGACAGATGAAGATGTGTGATGCCCCCGCCGGAGTATCTGAGAGGATTAGGGTGACGACCATTACTTGGAGGCATTGGACCAACATAAGGTATTGCCAAAGATGACTTGTAACAGTTGAGATCATCGGCATAGTGTACCCTGTGTTCGGGTGAATACCAATGAGTGTCGTGTAGACCCACGGTTCAGTATGAGAAAACCAGGATTCCAAGCCATTCTGCTCAATCGCGTAGCGTTTTTATTCCTAATTTGGCCTTTTCAGCTTGTGAGAACTCCTTTGCAACTCGAATTGGACCGAGTCGGAGGGGTGGGCCCCACATAGGGGTGCTGTAGGTACACCTACAGCAACCACAGGTGGACCTGCGGCCAACCGTAAATGTCCTTAAATGGACTGGTTGCTTTCCCAAGTCATTTTTAAGCTGCGCTGCAAAGGAAATCTGAGAGCTCTTCTTCAGATCTGCTAACTTTAGGCGTCTTTCTACAAATTCTGTCACCATACAAGTGTTCTACACTGTCCTGGTAACGTATGCATGCCTTCTTTTCTAGTTTTTATCCGTTGGAAAATGACTTATCACATGAAATGCATCTAAACACATAGTAGTGAATATGCATGCTCGTATGACTTGATAAAAAATATTCAACACAGTAAATATTAGTATTAAACCATGCTGAACATAATGATGTGAAAACAATTGACTTTCGAAATAGTCAAATTGACACCTTTTTCCTACTATTTCTTATCCTATTTGAAGACAAATGAGCAAAGGTGGTAATGCAAAGTAATCCTGGTAATTAGGCTACCCTTATGGATTGATGACTTTAACTTTTTAATGCAAATAGTATGTATATGACTGTGGGCAGGTGTGCTACTGAATGGTCACCTAGTCATGCCTATGTGCATGTGGATAGTCCTATTTACAGAGGGGACTATGGCAAAATTTTCCAAAATGTAGGCCTTGGGTAGTCATGAATTTTTAACTCCACTGCAGATGTATGTTAAAATAATGCATGCATGTAGTCATTAAATGCATTTTGAAAAGCTCCAGGTTAGAAAATACCACACCCTTTCTGAGGTGATTTGGAGACTTTTGTCCAGATATTATGGATCTGGATCAGTCGAGTAGTTCCCGCAGGACCACTTCAGGTGTACGGAGGAGGGCTTCTGAAGTGCCTCAACCCCGTTCTGTTAGACAGTCTTGTCGTCTGGCGGAGACGATGATACGTCCTGTCTGGGTTGATGTGCCAGACGTCGAGGACGAGGAGGATGTACTGATTGCGAACCCCGCTCCTGCTACGCATGTTCCCCTTAGGGACCTCCCAAGTATTCAGGTGGCAAACCCAGAGCTTCTGGGTGATTTGAGTCGACACTCTTCGATGTACTTGCACGCAAATCAGGTACAAAGCTAGACTCTGATTTTCCTTCTTTCCTATTAACGACGATTAAAGGATTCTGATGTTGATCTACTTTATGATACAGGTTCCCGGCTTTACACAGCCCAGAGGAAACTGGTTTAGCATTCACTCCATGTACCAGGCTCTGCATCCTGACTATAGAGCGATTGTGCATGATTGGGGATTTGGGGCATTCTTTTTCATCCTTTCCCGTCGTTGTCCCTAGGGTTACCTCAGAGCATTGTCCGAGCGCTGGTTTCACCAGACTCAGTCTCTCTATTTACTGGACTGTGAGGTGATGATGACGCCGATGGATTGGCAATTTATCACGGGTATGGAGTTTGGAGGGGCACCAGTGCCTTGTACGGCGGATATTACCCGACTACCGTCAGATCCTTGCTAGGAGTACCGACGGAGGCGTTCAAGGGTAGGACTGTCCGTACGGGTCCTCTGAGCGTGGATGCTATGAGTGGACTGTTGAGTGAGCTCATACCAGCTGATGTCAGAGTCAGGGATCGTATTCTTCGGCGATTGTTCTTGATGATCATTAGGGGCTGCTTTATAGCATATAACTCTTCTATGGTGTCGTTCGCTTTGATCAGTGCCACTCGGGAGGTGGATCGTATTGGAGATTATGATTGGGGTTCCTACACCTTTGTCTATTTCCTCAGGGGCATGCGTATGCGTTCGTAGGGCTTGACCGAGGCTTGGCTAGGATTCTACCCATTTCTGCTGGTGAGTATTGCTCTTATAATTTCCCATGTATAGGTTAAGAGTGTTCACTGACAGCAGATGTTTGCCTTTGTATTAACAGTTTTGGGCCTATGAGAGTCTCATATGTTTGTGTCCTGTGAGCGTGTTAGGATTAGATACCTATCCACGAGGACGGCGATGGCATCATTCCATACTGGCGGAGGTCCCTGTAGCTGAGGGTTTTACTCATTGTCGCCTACAACTGGAGTTATTGACAGCTGATGTCATCAAATGGATTCCCTATTCTGGGGAGCACTTGGCCATTAGATTTGAGGATGGGTACCCGACTGGTGTCGAGTACGTGATTTCCACCCGTAAGATTCCTTTCTTCACAGATGGAGGATGGGAGCTCTATTTAGGAGAGCGTCCTATTAGGAGCACTACAGGAGAGATCCGTATACCGATCTTGCCTCCTGCCAGGCGTTATTGGCCTGTGTCACAGTCACCCGTCGATGACATCCCATTGATGGGTATGGATGGATACGATTTGTCAGAGGGTTCATATACTCAGGATTCATTCCATCACTGGTGGTCCCCTCGTACCGTTAGAGCCAAGACCCGCGCCACTCAGTTCATGGGGGATATGGTTCCAAGATCCGTGATGATGATGGATTGGCTAGCCTGTGTCTGAGATCTGACTCATGTGACACAGATTGACAGTTTGACCCAGCGACTGGACCGGGCACATTTCTTTATCCGACATTTAGGCAGAGATCCGGCAGAGGCAGATTCGTTTGATCCTTCTAGCGCAGGAGCTAGCCCCTCAGATGACCCATTTGGCTTTGCAGGTGTAGATCCTCCTTTGTATAGTCCTGATATCCCTATTGATAGAGATCTAGTGACTCGGGAGGAGTTACATCAGGCAGACAGGATTATAGATATTGAGACCATTGTCTTCTTCTGATGTGTATTCTTGTTATCTCTTTTTATAGGCCTCTGTTAGATATTGGGTGGTTGTGCCCCATTCTCGCTATATCTTTTGATAGGCCTCTGTTAGTAGTAGGGCGTCTGTGCCCCATTTCCCTGTATTTTTAGTTGTACAGAGATTATGTATGTAGATGATGATGTACTTAGGAATGCATGTACTTTCTTCTATTTCCTACATCATATTGCCATCTATTATCTGTTATGCATTTATCATGTTATGCATATGTATGTATGTCTAGAGATATTCAGCATTGACCCCTGGATAGTCTTATGATACGGCCCACACAGATGTCTTCTTCGACAGTCAGCCACATAGATCACACCCCACCAGTATTGGTGGCATCCCGTCTAAGATCCTGGTATGATAGCATGTCACCCCCAGATAGTGTGACCGTAGATCAGTTATTACAGCATTTTATGACCCTCCTGATGTTTCAGGTTCCCGCAGGCTTTGTAGAGGGTATTGTAAGACCCCAACTTTTATAAATAAAGATGAATTTTCTATAAATATCATTTTTGAATATTATGGAGTTAATTTGATATAATGTTATAGTTGTGGGTAATATTTATAAATTTTGCAAAGTACGCAAGTTGTTATATAATATTCTATTGGTCGGGGAATATTCGTTTTAACAGGGAATATTCGTACAACGGCACAATCATTGGTGGACCCCACAACGGAATTATTGTCGGATTGAGAAAACGACAAAAATATTTTATTAAAAATAACAGCGGAAGTTTTACCATTGATACTGTTGAACTACTCGGTAGTAAAAGTACAGTAATACGTGTGGTTGCATAGTAGCACACGATATTGATTATTAATGCTTATGTGAGAAGTCACTCAGTTTGATTCAATTATTGTCAGTTAATAATATGAATTATTTAGCGATAATGACGTTTTGTTTTATTCGTATTATTAACGTAATAAAACAGAAAAATCTTTTTATATAAAACATAATACTTTATTAAAGTTATTCTATAAATAGAATATATTATATTTTATTTAAAAGATTTTTCTTTAAATATGGACCGTCAGATTAAAGTAATCAATCTGGACCGTTCATGGATTAGTTACTATGCATTCTATTTTTCTATAAATAGCAGCTCATTCCTTCATTATTTCTTACGAATTCACTGAACTCTAGAGAGAGAAACAATAGAGAGAAAGAAGAAGAGTATTCTGCTACTTAACTACTTCCTTATTTCAGCTCTTCTTTAAAACGGTAAGGGGTGTTATTCTTTCTTATGCATGAAGAGAACTGTTGTTATTCCATTTTTTATTATTCTGTTGGAATAACCTGTATACGCGGTCTACCCTAACTTGGTGACATTCTTCTATTATTCTGTTGGAACATCCTGTCTGTGTGTTTTACACCGGACCTGGTTCCGTTTTTATTATTATTCTGTTGGAACATCCTGTCTGTGTGTTTTACACTGGACCTGGTTCCGTCTTTATTATTATTCTGTTGGAACATCCTATCTGTGTGTTTTACACCGGACCTGGTTCCGTCTTTATTATTATTCTGTTGGAACATTCTGTCTGTGTGTTTTACACTGGACCTGGTTCCGTCTTTATTATTATTCTATTAGAACATCATGTATGTGTGTTTTACACCGGACCTGGTTCCGTCTTTATTATTATTCTGTTGGAATATCCTGTCTGTGCGTTTTACGCCGGACTTAGTTCCATTATTTATTATTCTGTTAGAATATCCTGTCTGTGCGTTTTACGCCGGACCTGGTTCCATTATTTATTATTCTGTTGGAATAACCTGTCTGTGCGGTCTATCGCATGCATGGTGATTTCTTTTGTTATTCCATTCTTTATTATACTCAGTTGGTTAAGTTTTGACTTCTATACTCCATGAAATTGGTGGAATATCCTTGATAATTGTGTTTCATCCAATATCTTTTCATGAAAATATTCTTCTAAGCATTCTTGAATTTTACTCCACAAAGCAGTATCATGTTGACAATTTGGACGTTGTTAATTCTTGGATAAATTAATTCTTGAACTTGTTTTATTGAATTCTTATATCATTGTCATCATCCTAATGTTTATAAAATGTTGAAAGTCATCTGTGGCCTGTAGTTCATAGATGGACTTGGTATGATTATGACCAGGGATTATTCGGTATAATCATGACCGTAATGTTACAAATGATGTGGTAAAAGTCCTCATTGGCCCGTAGTGCATTAATGGACAGTTGTTGGCATGATCATGACCATTAATGAATACACGAATATCCTTGGCCGTAGTGCAGGGGTGATTCGATGATGTGGATTATTTTATTAAGCTGAGTCCCAGCGATAACAGTGTTGAAAAACCTTTTAAATCATAAAAGATAGTAGAGTTTATTTTCTACTTGACTCTTTTAATGGATTGCTTGCTCTGCTGCAGTTAAACTTGATGTCTATTATATTTTATCAGTTTAACATTGTTGAAGGCTAATGATAATTTATTCTGCATTATCTTAGTCATAATAGTTCTTACTGGGCTAGTTGAGCTCACCCTTTCTTTCACTGTTCTCTTCAGGAAATGAGAATATAGCTGGGACGAGTCGGGGAACGGAGTGATGGACCAGATGATAGTATTAGTAGTCCTCACTATTCTATGTAATAGTGTGATAATAATTGTAGTGAGGACTCCTTTTGAGTATGAATACTCTCTAGAAGATAATATTTGTATTCAAACTCACAGTTTATGTTTTGTCGTATTGTACACGACAGTTGTATTAGTAAGTTATATTTGTATTCTGTACCATGTATCTGACGACCCAAGATGGGTGATGTATACCTAATTTTGGGGGCGTCACAGGTATGCTGGAGCATTGGATACTGGAGAGACAGGTTTTTCGGTTTAGTACCCAGGAGTTGACTCTTACCTTGGAGGAGTATGAGCGATTGACAACTTTGCCCTTAGATAGACCTTACGCTCATATGGCTGTCGGAGATATGCGTCAGCAGTTCATAACCCTCATCGGGTTACGACGTAGAGTAGTAGAGGATGAGATTACATCCGGTCATGTATTATCTCAGCATTTCCTGATAGATAGGTTTGCTCATAGAACAGCTATACACGGTATTCTGGGGATTTCACCACACCAGAGGATCAGTGGCATTTGGCCATAGTAGATGTATTTGTGATGTGCATAGTGGCGTATGTATACATGCCACGGTATATGGATGAGCTGGACATCGGTGTTGTCATGATAGTGAGAGCTCTCAGGGAGGGTCATACCATTATTTTGATGATCTTGGCGGAGACGTTACGGTCGACCACGTTTTGCAGTACCTACCCCGCAGGGGTATTTACAGGAAATTTAGTCATGTTATATGTGTGGTTTATGTTACACTTGAGACTGATTGGCACTTTTCGCCGACACGGGTACTGCTTTACCCTTGAGATAGCTATATCTTATTCCTTCCAGCCTGCTGAGTGTACAAATCCTGCATCTTGGTCCATTTTCCTAGCTGGGATCGGAGATCCGTTTGCTATCTTGTCGTGTACAAGGCTCAGTTCACCCTATAGCTTCATTACTCATGTTTCAGGCATTGATTATCTTCCTCTAGCTGGTTTGAGGGGTATGACTACCTACCACCCACTGGCCGTGATGTGTCAGTTCGACCAGTTCCAGGACTTTCATCCTTTTGATGGGGCGCTAGGTCAGCGTTTAGCTTCTCTCCATCTATCAATAGAGGACCGATCCCAGGTGTATGCTTGTTAGGATCAGCGTGAGATAGCTATTTTTTCTGTTAGCCATCCGGGATATTCGCCAGACTATTCTACGTGGATGGAGACAGAGACATCATCGGCTGCGGCAGTATCCACAGTGCCGAGTATTGATTCAGATGGTGGAGAGTCCATGAAGGACATTGATTCTCACACCGAGGAGGAGCCATTTACTGGGTTGCCAGTAGCTCTTTTAGATTCTCCCAGTACTAGCACTGTTGTGATCCAGCATTCGTCACAGTTCTTCGAGCATAGTCTTCATCTGATGATCTTCAAGAGAGATCAGGCTAGATCCTTGATGTTGACATCCCTTGATGGGAGAGACGCAGCTCTGTTAGAGAGAGATGAGGCATTAGCCCGTAGAGATGCTGCTGTTGTTGAGCGGGATGAGGCCAAATCAGCCAGAGATGCAGTGATAATCGAGAGGGATGTCGCCATATCTGCCCGGGATGTAGCCATCACAGATAGTACCACAGTGAGGTCCCTTACCACTGGCATGATTACAGAGATGAGCACGTACATTGATGAGCACAGTGTCACCATGCAGATGGTTGTAGATCTATTAGCTCATGTGGATACCTTTGTCTAGGAGACCACAGCTTTACCTTCTTCTTCTGAGAGAGATGCCATATTGGGCTTGATAGCCCGCATATACACTGATTTATAGATGAACTTGTATTTTCTTGCACAGACTAGCTTAGCCATTTTGTCATATACAGTTTACATTGTGTATATCAAACAGCATTATATAGAATAGGGAAATATATTTTTGATCACTTCCCTTTCAGATATGCTTTATTGCTTGCTTGATATTTTGCCTGCTTCTCCAAGGCTTGTGATCTTGATGTATTCTGAATTTCTCCTTGATGGATGGAGATTGAGTTGTCTCTGGACAGTTCCAAATGGATCTTTGATCTGTGTATATCCCTACCATCTTTGGTGTCTTAGGACTGGTTTCTGTATGGAAATGTGGAGAGGAGTGTGGCTTTCCTCTCTGAGATTGATCGTACCACAGATGGTCGCCAGTACTCCTATTTAAGAGGAGCCTAGTTAATTCCAACTCTTATAGATTGGTATTGCTCTTCAAGGTACAACAACAACTTAGATGGTCGCCGAATCTCCTATTTAGGAGGAGGTTAGGTAGTTTCATCCCTTTGGTCTGAAGCCAATGAAATATAGTGGATTAAAAGATGATCCCAGTACCGTTGACAAGTGTTTGTGTTTAGGTAGGGGGTTAGACCAAACCATAAATGGCTGCCTACATACTCCTATTAAAGAGGAGATCAGGTCTGCATAGTTCGAATCTGGTGTAAGAGGTTCAACGTTGTATGTGGCAGAAAAGGGTGTAGGAATGTTTTTGTTATTTTTGTAATGAGAAGGGTGTAGAAGTGTTTTTGTTGTTTTTATTTAATTGCGACCGGGCCATATAAAATATGGTTGCCTACGTACTCCTGTGTATCAGGGAGACTAGGTCGACGTAGTTCGCCCCTCAGGACAATTTGTAGCCGACGAAAAGTTTGATCCTATGTGAAGGACAAACTATAGGGGGAAAGAAAGTTTAATCCTAAGTTCAGGATAAACTGCAAGTGTGAAAAAGTTTGATCCCATGTTTAGGGACAAACTGTAAGTGTGAAAGGTTCAATCCCTAGTGGGATAACCAAAGTTATATGAATTGAGGGAAGCCAGACTGCTGGCTTAAAGAGTATGTTTCCCTGAGGGACAAAGTGTGGAAAATGAGTTGTATGTAGTGAAGGGTTAAAGAACCGAAATGACTGGTGATGTTTGTTTGATGGTAACCTCAAACATAGAACCATTTCATGGTATCCGAGTTGATAAGCTATGGAAATGCATCGCCGTCCATTTCCTGTAATCTGAGAACGCCTCTTGTCAATACGTCCTTGACAACAAACGGGCCTTCCCAGTTAGGAGCGAATTTTCTCTTGGACTGATCTTGGTTGTCATTGATCTTCTTCAAAACCAAGTCGTGTTGTTTAAACTGTTGTAGCCAGACTTTTTTATTGTAGGATCTGGCGATCCTTTATTGATATAACTGACCGTGGAAGATAGTCGCGGTTCGTCTTTCGTCTATTAGATACAATTGGTGATACATGTCTTATACCCATTGGTCTTCATCCAGCTGAGCGTATATTAACACTCTGAGGGATTCCATTTCCACTTCTATGGGGAGTACTGCTTCCATTCCATGGGTTAATGAGTAGGAGGTTGCCTCAGTGGAAGTGCACATTGACGTTCTATAGGCTAATAGAGTAAGAGGCAATAGGTCAGGCCATCCTTTGTGGTTGGCAGACATCTTTTGCATGATCTTCTTGATATTTTTGTTAGCCGCTTCAACAGCACCATTCATCTTTAGACGGTAGATGACGGAGTTGAGATGTTTGATGTGGAATTTATTGCATAACTCCTCCATCATTTTGTTGTTGAGATTCTTAGCATTGTCTTATATAATTACCTTTGGTTGTCCATATCGACAGATGACATTGTTTCTAATGAAAGCAATGATCACTTCTTTGGTAACCCTAGGGAAGGAGGCTGCTTTTACCCACTTGGTGAAGTAGTCGATCATGGTGAAGATAAACTGATGCCCATTACTGGCTTTGGGCTCGATGGGCCCGATCACGTCCATTCCCCACATTGAGAAGGGCCAAGGTGAACTCATATTATGGAGCTCCCTCAGAGGGGCGTGGATAGTGTTCCCATGAATTTAGCATTGATAACATCTCCTGACGTGATCATCACAGTCAGCCTTGAGAGTAAGCCAGTAATGTCCTGTTCTGAGAATCTTCTTAACAAGTAGCGGGCCGCTCATGTGTGGGTCGCATACTCCACCATGGATCTCATCCATGAGCCTCTGAGCTTGGTCCTGGTCCAGACATCTGAGGAGACCTAATCCTGCATCTCTTTTGTAGAGTGCATCTTCGCTCAGGTAGAATTTCATAGCCAGTCAATGGATCCGCCCTCTTTCAGTCGGGCTCACCTCAGCGGGTGTAGATCCATCTTGCAAGTACTCCTTGATATGCTGATACCAAGGGTGTTGGATGTGAGGTAGCTCATCCAATACTTCTCCAACATAGTTCCCATAGGCTGGTGCCTTTCGCATAGCAAATGTGAGGTTTGGCATGTCTTCCTTGTCAGGTATGTGAATCAAGGAGGCCAAGGTTACTAGCGCATTTGTAAAGTCATTCCTATTACGAGGAATGTGTAGAAAGGAGATCTTTTAGAACTCCGAAGCCATCTGTAAGACTTGACGTTGGTAAGGCAGTATATGTAACTCTTTGGTTTGATAGATTCCCGTGGATTGTTTGACTACCAACTCCGAATCCCCAAAGACAGTTAAACGCTTGATGCCCATTGAACGGGTAAGTTTTAGCCCCATGATACAGCCTTCATACTCAGCTATGTTGTTGGTGCTGACAAACTGTAATTTGACGGCGACGGGATACTACTCTCCCGTACCGGATACTAGAACTGCTCTAGCTCCAGAATCTTCCATATTAACAGCTCCATCGAAATACATGTTCCATGTACGACATGTATCGTACTGACGGTGTTGCTGAATTGCCATTACCCCTTCATCGGGGAAGTATGTTTCCAAGGGTTTGAAGTCCCCTAAAGGTGCAACGGCCAGTTGATCTGCAATTCCTTGACCTTTAATAGACTTCTGCGTCACGTAAACGATGTCAAATTGTTGTAGGATCAACTACCATCTGGATAGTCAGTAGTTTAGTATGAGTTTACTGAACACGTACGTGAGAGGATCCACGCGGGATATGAGATGGGTTGTGTGACCATGAAGGTAATGTTGTAATCTCATGGAAGCCCATGCTAAAGCACAACAAGTCTTCTCAATCAGAGTGTACTTGTGTTCACTGCTGCTAAATCTTTTGCTGAGGTAGTAGATAGCTCGCTCTTGGCCTCTATCATCTTTCTGTCCCAACATGCAGCCCATGGCATTATCACTTATGGACAGGTACATGAACAGGGGAACATTATCCCTGGGTGGTACCAAGATAGGAGCTTTGACTAGCTGCTCTTTGATTGTAAGGAAGGCCTTCTGGTACTCATCATTCCATTTCATGGAGGAGTTCTTCCTTAACAACTTGAAGATAGGCTCACAGGTTGTTGTGAGTTGAGAAATGAACCTATTAATGAAGTTGATTCTTCCCAAAAATCCCCGTATTTTCTTCTCTGTCTGAGAAATGGGCATTTCCGTGATGACCTGAATTTTAGTGGGATCCAGCTCAATTCCCTTGTGGCTGACTAGGAATCCTAGTAACTTGTCTGATTTAACGCCAAAGGCGCACTTGGCTGGATTCAACTTCAAGTTGTACTTACGCAACCTGTTGAAGAGCTTTCTGAGATGGTCTAAGTGGTCTTCCTCCCTTCGGGATTTGAGAATGATGTCATCCACATAGATCTCTATCTCTTTGTGCATTAAGTCATGGAAAAGAGCCATCATAGCTCGCTGATAGGTAGCTCCGGCATTGATAAGGCCGAAAGACAATCGTCTATAGCAAAAAGTTCCTCAAGGCGTGATGAAAGCAGTTTTCTCACGATCTTCCTCAGCAACCATGATTTGATGGTACCCCGCAAAGCAATCAGCAAAGGAGTACATGTCGTATTGAGCAGTATTATCAATGAGAATGTGGATAAAGGGCACGGGAAAGTTATCTTTAAGGCAAGCTTTATTCAGATCCCGGTAATCCATGCAAACTCCCACCTTTCCTCCTGGTTTAGGCACGGGAACGATGTTGGATATTCATTCAGGATATGTGGACACCATGATAATACCAGCTTGAAATTATTTCACAATTTCTTCTTTCACCTTTAAACTCCACTCAGGTTTCAATCGCCTGAGCTTCTACTTGACTAGCTTGAATCCCTCTTTAATGGGAAGGCGATGAAGGACAATGTCAGCGGACAAACCCACCATGTCTTCATGAGACCATGTAAACACATCCTGGAATTGGGTTAGTAGTGTAACCATGTTATTCATCTGGTTTGGAGTGAGGTCTGAACCAATCTGGATTAACTTAGGGCTTTCTAAAGTTCCAAGATTGAAGGAGGTGGTTTGATCGAGATTGGGTTTAGGTTTGTCTTCGACCCATTCTTTGATCTCCGGAGGCACCTCAATGTCCTCTTGTATTTCCATCAAGTTTGAGTCCAGCTTTTCATCAAAGCTATAATCCTTGTGGAGAAGAGGCATCTTATCAGCAATTACAGGCACATCTAAATTCAGAGTCCTGAAATAAAATATGCTTTCACTTAATATATATGAAACTGTTTAATCATATAAAGTGTTAGCATGTACTGACAAACCAACTGCTAATACTATACAAAAAAGTAAGCAGTTATCATTATCTACAGGGCAGAAGGAGTTTCTGTCCGTTTTACCCTTGTCGACCAATGCAAGGAGTGCTGCTCCAATTGGCAAGGGTGAAGTCCCGGTGGACTACAGTGATGGAGGGGCTATCATCGTCCTCCTTTTCCCGAATGATGACCATTACATCTAGGCAATCATCGTCTGGGGTGTATCTGTTTGTATGTTCATCATGGACAATGATGTGTATGCCTGACATCATCCTGACGATGTCTTGTTTAATTCTTCGTTCCTCTTCTTCCACTTTAGGATTGGAAACAAAGACTTCCTTCTCCTTTACCGGTATCGATTTGGGAAATAACATGGCCATCACATGGGCAGGCACCTTTACCAGAGATTGTCCAGGCTCAGGATTTACAGGTGGAGATAATTGCCATGTGGCTGAAGCTGGAGGAATCTGCTTATGCTTATGCTTATGCAGATTCATGTGACTAGAACTGGCAAATAGCCTAGTCCGGTTGTCCCAGTTTGACTGGACACTTGAATCGGACGCTTAATGCCCTAATAATTTTTACCTAGCCCTTGTCCCGACTGATAACCCAATGACATCATTTCTTGAGTAGCTGCCATTACTTCGGCAGACATCTTGGGTATGGGGAATGGCATCCCAATGGAATGGTATTGAGTGTTGCTCATTTCCAAGGAATGAAAACTGACTGGCTCAACATCTGAATTGAAGTTGATAAGTGGTATGTCTCCATGTTTAGGACATTCCGGTTCAGCATTAACCGTGACTAGATTGTCATTAATAATGTATTTCAGTTGCTGATGAAGAGTGGAGGGGACGGCCCTAGCCATATGAATCCACGGTCTTCCCAATAGCAGGTTGTATCCTGAATCTATCTTGAGCACGTGAAACGATACGCAGAATGTATGGGGACCAATCTCAATTGACAGTTCAATCTCTCCGACTGAATTTCGGCGGGATCCATCAAAAGCTTTGATAATCGTATGGCTACTTCGGATCCATTTGAGATTAACGTTCATCTTCACTAACGTAGCGTAAGGACAGATATTTAGAGATGAACCTCCATCTATCAAGACTCCAGCTAGCATGTATCCAGAGGATAAAACCGTAATATGCAACGGCTTGCAATGACCGGTCCCTTTGGGCCGTATGTCATCATCAGTGAAAGATATCACATTGTTGTTAAAAATGTGATCAACCAAATGTTGAAATTTTTCCACATCCACTGATTTCGGCAAGTAGGCTTCTTCCAAAACCTTCAATAAGATCTTCCTGTGATCCTCGGAAGAGAAAACCAAGTCTAGTATTAAAATTTGATGTGGAGCTTCTCTTAAGCTTAAAACCACCTTGGCTTCGTTATGGCCCATAATACGGAGGAATTTTTTAATTTTCTCCATGGGAATTTTCCCCTTTGATTTGATGGTAGGCTTCATCACCCGTTGGGGAAGATACAGTGGATTTTCCTTCAACACTGTAGCAGTTGTATGCGAGGTGGATCCTTTAGCATCTCCATAATTCCATGGGACTTTTTGTAAGCTGATAATAGGATATTGTGATTTGAATGATAAGCTGATTGGCTTTAGAGCAGCCACATTCAGAGGATTGTCAACTCCCTTGAGTTGAATTGCTTGTATTGGGAATGGTTTGACAGTCCCCTCAGCCTCAGCGGATATAACTGCTATCAATCCCTTCCATTTAGTAGGACAAGTACTTTCACTCTCAAATAGCATAGTATCGTCGTCTGCCAGTTGCAGGACACCGCTATCAATTAGATTCTGAATAAGGTGGCGGAGTGCCTAGCATTCTTCTATGCTGTGACCGCGAGAATGGGAGTGATACTGACATACTCCATCAGAATTCAACCGTCCTGAACAGGGATTGATTGGAGGTAGAAGGGGCGTAATCCTTCCTTCATTGATCATCATTTGAAGTATCTCCTCCATAGGTTGGCCCAGGTATGTAAATTCCCTTCTATTGGCAAAATCCCAACGGGCCTTGGCATTTGCTCTCTTCAAAACTTTGTCCTCCAGTGTTTCATTTTCTGAAGGCGATGATGGAGTATTCATAACAAAAGGGAGGAAACTAGCATGCTCCTGGCTGACCAATTGGCATGTGACTTGATGCTGATATGTCACCAGTTCTGCCAATTGCTCGATCTGCTTACACAGAGCTTTCATTTTTTGTTCCATCATAAACTGGAACTTTGCATAATCCCATTTGTCAACACCATCTTTGATGGTCTGGGATGATTCACCATTAGAATTGGAACTATTTCCACTGCTCCAATTAATCATATTAACCTCTTCCTCTTTGTGTTGAGGAAGAGGGTTGTCTTGCACATTGGGTTGATCAGGTTTGGTGACCATAATCTCATCGTTGTCTATTAAATCTTGGATCTTGTGTTTCAAGGCCCAACAATCTTGAGTATCATGTCCAGGTGCCCCAGCATGATAAGCACATTTCTGAGTAGCATTGAATTCCCTCCCATTAGGGTTAGCTGGTGGAAGAAGATGTGTGATTTTCTTCTGAGTCGTCAGAAGAGTAAGAATATTCTCGAGCGAATCCCCCAGGGGTGTAAACACTCGAGGGTGTTTGACTTCTCCACCCTTAGGCAATGGAGGGTTTGAAGGCGATGCTTGAAAGGAAGTGTAATTTCTCCTTTAGATAGGCATATTCTGATTGCCTTTTTGGCCTTGTAGTACCAAGGAAACATCCTCCTCTTTCTTTTTATGGACCCTCCGGGGGTTGTTTTCATAAGTTCCGGACTAGATGTGTTCAGCAACTGCTTTAAGAGCGGCTAGGTCTTGAATCTTTCCTGACTTCAACCCCATCTCTGCCATCTCTCCATGTTTAATCATTTCAGAAAATGGTTTACCAATGCCAGCTAAAACTCTCATATAGAAAGGAGCTTCTTGTATGTCTATGAAAGTCATGACCATTTCTGATTCAGTCATAGAAGGAATAACTTGAGCAGTAAGGCGCCTCCACCTTTGAGCATACTCTCTAAAAGACTTATTGGACTGTTTCTTGACCTTGGTAATCTGGTACCGGTCAGGAGCCATCGAAGACTAGAAGTTGTATTGTGTAAGGAAGGCATGAGCCAGCTCTTCCCAACTATGGATCTTTGAGTTGTCTAATCTGGTATACCACGAACGGGCTTCTCCAGTCAGACTCTTTTGGAACAGCTGCATTCTGAGCTTCTCGTCCTCTGCATAAGATCCTTCTCCAATGAACACCTTCAAATGTGTGTAAGGATCTCCTAACCCATCATACTTTTCAAAATCAGGAGTTTTGAACTTCTCTGGATAATGCACACTAGGGAATATACAAAGGTAAGTATATGAGACACTCCCATGTGCTCCAATTCATTTGATAGAACGAAGGGTTTCTTCCATTTGAAGGACCTTTTTTCTAATATCACCGGCGTCTAGATCTTCTTTGAGATGGGTGGTATCATGCATTTTGTTGGTTGTATCCAACTGAAGCTCAGGTACTGTAATGGTTTTATCCAAATTTTGAGTTCCTCCTGGTGCAGAAGATTCAGCATGTACGGGTACCCTTGTACCCTGATTAGACTGGTGTAGTTCTTTAAGCAGAACAGCCAAATCTGTGATTTATTTACTTAATCCGTCAAATTCTTTGCGAGAAACTGGATTAAGGTCAATCTGGTCTGATGACGACATGATTGACTGTAGGCTCGTGGCCTTTTTGGATTTTGACCGGGTAATGGGTCTGATTGCTTCCCTGCAAAAGACTTGCATAGTTTAGTCTTAGGAAATATGTAAATGTTTACATGCTATGTGATGTATTTGTTTTAGGAATATTATCCTATAAAACGGATGTTAGCTGTTTGTAATACAAGATAGCATGTAAATATGCATGTGCACATGTTTCTTCATATTTTCTCATTATATGGAGATAAATATGGAATAAAATTACAAGTACTTGACTTTACGAGTAATTTGAAATGAGAAAGCATGAAGAGACTTTCCTCCGCGTTTGGTTTATCAGAGGCTGACCTATCTTAGGTTACTCTCGCGGCTTTTTGGAATGATGGTTCCCAAATCATCGCAATCTACTCAACGGGAAGTTAATCCGGTCTTTCAACTGGAGCGAATTTGGGTGGTGTCTTTCCTGAGCCTCGTTGGAATTAGTTTTCCTACGAGTTCATTAATCATACACTGACAGGATAGCCTCCTGGTGGAGGAACCATACAACATACATTTACATATAACGTGTCTCACCGTTTATGAAAATGATGACATGTGCCACTAATATCACAAGCAGATATAGTGTAAAGCATTAAGTGCAAAAAATATATGCATTCGTACACATTCATCATAAATATAAATGCAACATCCACACAAAAGCATATAACAATTTTGAAAAGATTATAATAGCGGCTTAAGTCCTCTTACTGGTGTCCCCATTAGAGTCGCCACCTGTCGACGTCGGGATTTTTATTTGTCCCTTTTTCTGTTCTTGTTCTTTTGTGTTCTCATGTTAGGTGAGATTTGTTTGAAAAAATAAGTTGTGAAAAGGTTCGACATTTATATGTCGACGATTGGACTATAAGAGTCGCCAGTTGGTTTTTTAACTGGTTGTACCAACACAACCGAGAAAAAGTTTGCACATTGACCTAGTAATGTGACACTGCTAAATGGGTCTGTGAAACCGAGATTCATTAGGGTCCGGGGACTTGCTTATGCGGAGGGAAGGTGTTAGGCACCCCCCAACATTCATGTTGCCACAGTGACCGCCACTTTTTAAGAAATTATTATATGAATGTGTGTATGTGTGTAGGTCAATATGCAGTTATTTGGAAGTAATGCGAGGCCTCGTTCGCACCTATATACACAGGGTTTAAATTTATGTAAAAATTCAGTTTTAAACAAGATATAGCAGTGAAGTTTTGTAAAAGAGGTTTTTCAAACCCTAATGCTCAATAGTAATTGAGACCTTTTACACTTCCATTTTATTGTTAGGTGTTCGGCTTGATTGCTTTTATTTTTGAGATGCGAAGCATCTTCGAGAAAATAATGTACAAAGCAGTGCCGAATTCTTCATGGGCATGAAAACTATCTGAGAAAATCTAAACACCGTGAATAATTTACAAGCTACTTACAGCTGAAAATGTCCATCACGGGAACCGAATATAGATTCAGTAGACTGAATCTGTGATCACATAATTCCTAGGCTCACATGATAACGCAATTTGTATGAATGCTGTAAGCAGTTATATATATAAAAGTTATAATATATATATATATATATATATATATATATATATATATATATATATATATATATATATATACAGACATGATCAACCACCATGAAGCACCTCCGTGGGGGATCAGAAATGTAAATATATAAAAGTGATATATATATATATATATATATATATATATATATATATTGACATGATCAACCACCACGAAGCACCTTCATGAGGGATCAGAAATGTAAATAAAGTTGTAAAAGCGATCAATCGCCACGAAGTAAACTCAAGGCGGGACAAAACATAAAGAAAGCAGTAAAAACGATCAACTGCCACGAAGTAAACTCTAGGCGGGACGAATATAAATATATATATACAAAAGTGGTAAACGCACCGGATGTAAAATTCAGGCTCATCGAACAAAGTTCGACAACAGTTCATATATATATATATATATATATATATATATATATATATATATATATATATATATATATGCGAAAGCAAATAAACGCTCCAGACGTAAGTCTAGGCTCAATCGAGGCATGACTCGATAATGTTAGTCCATATATAAATATATATATATATATATATATATATATATAAAAATATATACATATAATATATACAACATAAATAAAAACCACGGACCGAAGTCCGGGAAAACACACGCAACAACTCTCAACGTGAAGAACGGTGTATGCAAAGATAAAAAGAAAGGCTCTAAAGTGTGTAAGAAGGCTTACAGTGGGCTACCAAAGAAGACTTCAATAACTTTAAAGGGATGAACACTCGGCTCCCCGCCGGTAAAAAGTAGCTATATATGAGTATATATGAGCTTACAAGTGTTTAAAATGAAAAAGCACTCGGTTTAGGGTGTGTACAGAGCAAACCGGTGTGCGGCTGCCCGGGGTGCCCCGGGCTCTGCGGGTCACGCCGTCTCAAAGTACGTGCAGGCGTGCAATGTGATGTCCGCTCGAACTTTCAGAACTTCAATCCGGGCATCCGATTGAGGTGCATAAGACCTTTTTCGGCATGTTGTTATCGAGAGCTACACAATGACATAAGATCAGAGGTTGTACGAAGTCAGGAAGATGGGACCATGCCCTTGGTCTTCAAGCTTCAAATTATATCCGGTGTATTGTCTTGTGCAGTAGTCACTCGGGATTGGCGCTCCTTGGTTCTTGTAGGACATTGTTGTGTAGAACGTATGTATGTTGTTGTTGAGACGGCGCGATGTGGCTTTGGGATGGGAAAATAACAGTCCTGCCCTTCACTGGGGTTATCTTCAGTTTGAGCCGTGTTAGTGGTCGTTGCTCCGGGTTATCGCTGAGATTGGACTGCTGCAGGTGTTGACCGTCCTCAGGGTTGTTTTTGAGATGTGCCTGACTTCCCGGGGTTATCTCCGGGCTTGTGGCATGAGTGCCTCGGGCCTTTTGTCGAGTGTTCTGAAGCTGTTTACATGGCTTTGAAACAAGCATTTTCGGGGTTATCTCCAGAACTGCAACTGTATTCCTCGGGGTTATCTCCGAGGTGGATATTATCTTTCCCGGTGTTGTCCGGGGCTGAGACTAAGTATCTCGGGGTTATCTCCCAGATGACACTGTCTTCTCCGGTGTGTTTTTCGGTATTGGCATTGCACTCCTCGGGGTTATCTCCGAGGTTGAAACCGAAACTCCCGGTGTTGTCGTCGGGGTTGAGGTTGAAACTTCCGGTGGTATTCGGGCCTGAGCTGGATGTCTCGGGGTTATCTCTGAGATGGTGATACTGAGTCTCCCAATGTTATCTCCGGGATTGAGCTGAGATATCTTCCAGGTTTATCTCTGAAAGACAATTCTGCCCTCCTGCAATGTTAGTAACAGGTATGCAGAAAATTTTGAGTGTCTACAACATGCTTGGAAATAAAGTTCAAGCTTAAATGAATAACTTTCAATTCAACAATAACCTGCTCAATACAATATGAGAAGGATAAGAAACTTTCACAAAACAAGTGAAGTTTAGCAACTTGCACAATATTCAAAGTTGTGTAAATTAGAGAATTTGTACAATCAAAGAGTGAAGTTCAGAGACTTACTAAATATAAATTTGAGTAAGGTTAGGGAAACTTGCATGTTTGCTCAGCTATAATTTACTTCTAGCTTTAATTAACTTGCATTGAAACGACCTAACATTAACAAGTCGGTCTTTTCAATTAGTATGTGTAAACTAATATGAGTCTACACTTACAAGAATCAAATCATCAGATAGCATGCTTCTTAACACATTACATAGCATATTGGTCATATATTACAAGTTAAAGTAATCATATAAGTATGCCTTGAACTTCAGATCAAAAATAGAAATATGGTCCTAATGCAGACTGGCGCGGCCTCGCTTGGTTTGTACTAAGGAGTGGCACGACCGCGCTTCTCCTGGTGCAAACTAAGACATGGCTGTTTTCTGCAGAAGGTCAGTGTACTCCCGTCTTGCACATAGATGAATAATCATGCAGAACACACATGTTATTATGTGAATAACTAAATTTAACCCTTCATCAAAACATATCATAGGTCATTATTCGTTTTCATTTAATCAAGACTTCACATGTTAAGCTAACAAGGTCGATCATGTCTAGTCATTATACACCTGCTACATGGTCCTTTGGCCTCAACTATACATGTTTATGTTAGAAACATCATGTATCTCAAGTATGAAGTTATCACTTAGACTTATTGTATTCCATGCTCAACTATTTTACAATCCACATGACTAGTAAGCATGTTTGTCCATCATGTCTACATGCATGGCACCTCTAATCATGATATCAGATTCTAAAATAATTGTAATATAGCTATTGACAAAATTAGTCTTTAAGGTTTCCTTTGAAAACTTCACATTAAGCTATCAATCATGCAAGCCACTTTACCTACCATACATCATACTTTCATATATACATGTTAGACATCAAAAGCATACTTACAAGTTCTCAACTTAATGTATATATAGTTTATCAAGTTCATTTTCAAAACTTTAAGTCTCCATTAGTAAAATTCATTTAAGTATGCAAGATACGTCTATATTGTCTAATTCGTGCTTTCATATGCATTTGTGCACATACTCAAGTTATTTACACATGTTCACAAGGTCAGAATGTATATTACTCCATGTATAAAATTTTTAGTTTTCAAATCTTTAAGCCTTCTTTGAATAACCAAGTCAAAACAAACATCCACACGTTCAGGTCATTTGTATGCATATTCTTTCCAAAGTAACATGCTCGGAATGGAACATAATCCCAAAAATTAGTACGCATGGCTGGCAGCATGCGCGGCCGCGCAGTCATGTACTATAGAAGTGGCGCGGTCGCGCCACTTCGAGCAGTATGAAAAATAATGGCTCTGCATTTGCAGAGCCTTAACACAAACCATACTAAAACTGCAACCAAACCAACTACAATGCTTCTAAGCATGCAAACAACCTCAGACAACACAATGACATGTTATTGTACATCAATTAACAGAGAATTCTTGAGAATTGTAAGAATTTGCCAAAATCCAATTCAAGAACATAAGTTAGAATTTATACCTCTTTAAATCTTAGCTTGCTTAATTACTCCCTTCTTAATTTGCTAACCTCCTCTTTGGACCACAACTCACTCAATGCTCAGCCACGCTCACTCTCTTTCTACACTTATCAGACAAATTCTTTAGCAACTGAGAAATGAAGAAGGAGGGGCTATATATAGAGAACTCATTGTCCAGACATTGCTCTTACACCATGGTTTAATTCAATAGAGATTGGGAAGAAATGTTGGGTATAGAAGGGTTGGCCAACTGCCAAATCCTAGCCATCATCACTGCTAATGCTATGAAGCTGGAGTTTTACGCAATGAAGAAAGTAGGCTACTGTTTGGTTACTGTTTGGGACTCTTAATATGGGACACAGACTTTTAAATCCCAGCAACGTGTTTATAATGCTTACTTTGTTCTCTTATATCCCTAAAATATAATTTTAATGTGTTAATGCTACTATACAATGACAAGTTAGGGATTATTTATGTACTCCCATGAATGCAATAACTCTTACTATATAGTCTATATATATAATATATAGACATATCAATGTGTCACCGTGTACCATATAAAATATATAGTTAACTACCATATAATAAAGGTTTAATTTATTGCATACTTGCACAAATTAATCAAGTAAATAAAATCATATTATATTTATTAATCTCTTACTCATTAATTATTATTATTCATAATAATTATTAATCAACACATTATCAATAAATTACCCATAATTGCAATTAAATCAATATGTTCAAATCCTACCACTATATTCAAATAAATTGAATATTTAATTATTAATAATTCTATCAATTCTTTGATATCAAACTCTTAGGGTTAGTCTACTAATTTAAATAACTATTAGTGACTCCCTTTAATCATTTCATAAATTCGCATAACCACATAAGGTTTAAATAGACTCACAAAACTAACTCATTAAAAATTAAATCACATATTTATTTAATAAGGAGTTTAAAATTCACAGTCATTACAAAAAGTGTATACATAATCAGTAAATATTATTTTTTAGGGGTAGGGGTAAGGGTAGGGGTGAGAGTGTATACATAATCAGAAAATATTATTTTTTTAGGGTTAGGGTTAAGGTTAGGGTTAGGGTGGGGGTGGGGGTGGGGGTGGGGGTGCGGGTGGGGAAGTACGGGTGTATATATGAATAAATATTTTTTTAATGTATAAATAAGTTTAAAATATGTTATTATTGGTAAGGGTATAATAGTCCAAAAGATATTTTTTAATCCAATACTTTAATTAATTATGAAAAAAACAAACATAACTTAAGATTATTTTAAGTTATCCCATAAAAAACAAACACGTGACTAGGACTATTTAATCCTAGGATTAATAGTCTTGGGATTATAATTCTTGCAAATAAACATGACTTAAAGAGATTAAATAACGTACTAATCATGAGATAAAATAATATAAAATTAGTACAAATATTCATATTTCATCTATCTTTTGTGCAAACAAACAATCCTTGGTATGTAATTCGTATGTAATGCTAAGAGCATCCATCCCAAGACTTAATATTTCCATGTAGAAGGTAAGACTACCGGGTATACCTTTATGAGGTGAAGGTTGTCACCAAAATCTTAGTGACCGTAGGATAAAAACTTTTTGAAGTTCTCGTGTGGGTTTCCAGACATCAATGCAAATTAGTACTTATTTGTAGGCACATAACCAACCAAAATTTAGTTTTGAGTCTTCGTTTCGTAACTTTTACTGCTTTCATGATTCTCGTCCTTATTTTTGTCTGCTTATGCTTCTACTTTTACATGCTTTAACGAGTGAATACGCTTTCACTACTGAAAATAAAAATTAGACAACGTTATTTGATAATTATATTTAAATGTTGATTTAATATTATTTTTAAAAAAACAGTTTGAAAATTTATTGTTTAAGGGATGTGATGCTTGTTCCTTATTAGAGTTGAAATACCTCCTTGAATTGTCAAAATTGAATAAACTTCTTTTTTGTATTTTTATATTTTTGTTACCAAAGTGAATTTTGCTACCAATTTTTTCAAAATATAAACAGTTAACAAACACTATTTTCTATTTCTGATTTCAAAAAAGTAGAAGTAGAAATAAAATTAAAAAGTAAAAAATATTAACAAATGTACCCAAGAATGTTCATGAAGAACGCTCTTCGTTCATCAACTTCGTAATTCGTAAAGCACACCTCTCACGTTGTCATTGAGAAGTCTGGATTAGCCGTCTAAAAATCTTCGCCAGACCTATTTGTACCGTAATGAGAAAAATAGTGTATTTGTTTCGGTGAATAAACTATGAAAATTCATTTTTTTTTCCCTTTATTTTCATTCCATAGGTGGTGGAATGAGATTCATTTCAATGAAATAGATGTATATTCATATGCAACAATTGTGTCATCCTATCATACTATTCACCCCCTCCAACAACCAAGATGCTAAAAAACCATTCCATTCCTTCAATCCAAACATAGCATTTGAGGAACTGGATATCTGCCCAATAAAAACCAAATACTAATGCAAGCATAAATGAATAATCAAGCTTCAAGCAAGCCCCTTATCCAAAAAGTAAGACCAAACTTCTTGGACTCATTGTGAACAAATGGGGGCCATAAATAAACTGAACCTCAGGATAATTGGAAAACAAATTTGTTCTAAAACATCAGTAATATATATATATTATATAATTACAAAAGAACCACATTAATGATCAATGCTGCTTAGGAACCATGACACTGAATTACGAATGTCAAGATTTACAATAATTAGGCACTAACATGAACTTTTCTTTATTTTTCAGTTGTCTAGTGGCAAAATAGCAAATGGTAAAAGTGTGCAGAGACTGAACAAGGACTGCTACAAAAACCATATACTCTAGATGGTTCTTGACATGGTAAACAAACTTCTACATACATCTGCCTCTTTTTGATTTGAGATAATATGCATTCTATTGTGCTTTCCCAAATTAGAACCAATAATCCTCATAGAACTATCAGTTTTCTATGCAATTGCACTGTACCATCTCCATGTTCATGATCATGAAAGACGAGTGTCAAAGCACCAACTAAACATAACACTGAACCCACAAGAAGCTTGTCATAGCGTTCCACCCAGTGAAACTTAAGCTGACTAGCACCATAGAATGAGAGAGCCACCAGTGAGGTCATCACAGTAATAGTGCTGCAAATCCAATATCATCAACAGAAGTCAAATTTTCCTAACTTAACAGTTGTCACAAGAATCAAAGGGAAATTTCACATATTGACAACTTCTTGTCATTATTCTTCCATTGGCATGGAAGTATGGTATCATTAGATGTAGCCGAGGCTCAAGAATTTCCCTCAATGCCTACTGAAGAGGAAATCCACAAATGACTCGTGTGTTCCCACATCAATGCCAAGCTAATTGAAAAGGAATATCTTACAGAAAATTAGACAGTTATATAAACGTCGCATGAAATATTGTTTAGATTCTTAGAACAAGTATATCTCCACACACAAAAAGAAAAATAATAATAATAATAACAAAAACAAAAACAAACCCAACCCAAAACAAAACAACAAAAACTACAAAAAAACTGTGTATGTATATATATATATATACACGGTAAGGTTCAAGAGCATCCACCTTAAAGAGCAACCAGGCCTTAAATAACATCCACTTATCAAAACGACGTAGTTTTGGAGGGACGCGGTGGTATTTTTGTAAATACGCGGTGGCATTGTATTTACAAAAATGCCACCGCGTCCCTCACGTATTTACAAAAATACCACCGCGTCCCTCCAAAACTACGTCGTTTTGAGGTAGATGCTCTAGTTGCTCTTTAAGGTGGATGCTCTTGATCCTTACCGTATATATATATATATATATATATATATATATATATATATATAAGTATATAGGTTAAAATTGTCCTTTCTAGGGTATTTTAGATAAATCTAACTGTCGTAAATTTCAATATTATTTGGTGTTGTGTATCAATGACTTTATACTAGCAAAAAATAAACGAATCTAAACTGCAAAAGAAATAATTATTGATTTACGCGGATATAGCATTATAATAATGGTGTTCCACAATCTCGAATTAAATAAAAGCTTACATTCTCATATTATTGCATGCTTTTTCCATCCAGATGGTTAGATTTTATTAAAAGGTCTATTATATGTTAAAAAGTGGAGTTATTCTTAAAAACCTAATGGTACACATTAATATTTGTAAACCAATACCTATAGGCAGACATCTTGGCTATCATTCGAAATCAATGTTGGGCCTACTGTCCATGACCACTTCCGACCCACAAATGGCTGCTTCACATGGAGTTTATGCTCAAAGGTATATATTTTAAACAAATAGGGTACATACATAATCATTCGGAAAAGTTACTTTAATTTGTTTTTTTTTCACCCATAATATTCGAACTGGCAAACAGGCGGGCCGGGTCAAAATGGCCCGGGTTTTGGTGGGCCAGAATTATGAGGCCCGAGTTGGGCCGGCCCGGCCCGCGGGCTTCTCACTTTAAATTTTTTATTTTTTAAAAATTTTGCTATACCAAAAATAATGATAATAATAAATATTAAAAATAATAAAATAATTAATAATAAATAATAATACAAACAGACATAATTAATTAATTACCTACATTAACTAGTTATCTTAAAATGAGAGAATTTTTTACGCATAACGATTATTTATTGATATTTGAACATCATAAATTCTAATTTTAAAATTAATTATTAACATATTATGTTCAAAGATCTCTAACAAATCTTAATATACAAATAAAATAAAATAAGATACAAAGAAAAGGGAACATGAATATTAGGTAAATTTTTAATCTTTTTTAAACTAAAACTGCTGAATATATTGCATATGAGGGGATGCCAAAAACTTTTTATCGGTATTTCGAGATCAAAGCATATAATTGCACGATTATTTTTTTTTGTAAAATCTTGCTACACCAAAAATAGTAATAATAATAAATATTAAAAATAATAAAATAATTAATAATAAACAATAATACAAACAGACACGATTAATTAATTTCCTACATTAACTACAGTGTCTACATATCTCAATCAATTAAAATTTTAATAGTATTATAAATTAGTATTATTAATTAATTACCTACATTAACTACATATCTTAATTATAATTTTCAATTATAGTTAAAATATATTAAAGATTGCATTGAAAACAAATAGTTGTTGCAGCTCAGTTGGTTTAAACTCTTATTTATTTACTTACAAGTCTTGTGTTCAAGCCTCACAACCCACAAGTAGCAACATTTTAATTTTAAAAAAAAATAAGTTCGCAGGCCACGGGCCGGGCCGTGACGGATCGGGCCAAAATGGCCCGCACTTTCATGGGCTGAAAAACCGCCGCCCAAAGCCCGGCCCAGCCCGCGAGCCAGGGCCTGAGCCTCTTTTGCCAGGTCTAATAATATTCATCCTTACATCATAATATTCATCCGTACAATATGCCATAGATACGAGCAACAGACACGGCAATACGAAAGATCTTATGAAGCTTCCTCTGCAGCCTGCAGGAGTTGCTATTGATTTGGGCCAACAAGAGGTTGAGACCGATGGTGTTCACAGCAGAGGAAGGCAGAGGCCAAATGGTGTTGATGTGGAGGGATGGATCCACAGATTTGGAAGCTTCCAATTCCTCCCAAAATTTAATTGTTTATTTGGAGAGTTATTTTAAATGCTTTACCCCTAAATTCTAAGCTTGTCAAATTCATTCCTGGTGTTGTGGGTTGTGTGAGATTTGACATAATTATTTTTGAAACTAGAAAGTTGTAATGACCGAGAATTCTATGTGCTGCAATAAAGATTATATATATATATATATATATATATATATATTTATGAAATTATTTTTTTTTTAGGAATTGTCTTGAGCATATGTGTGTGAATATTGTTATGTGATGTGAATTAAGCAAGTTAGTTAATTTACTTATTTTTAAGTTGGCTAAGAAATGAAAAGAAGGCCAAGATGACAAGTTGATTGAGTAAAAGCAAGATAAACTTATGTTGTGAATTAACATAGCTTGAATGTTGACTTTGAATGACAAATGAAAAGATTAATGATCATTAAGTGATTAATTAGTATTACTAATATAAAGTTCTTGTATGAATATGAATACATATGTGTAATCAGTTATCAATCGATCGATATGAGTTTTCAAGCCAATTAGGGCTAATTGAGTTAATGAACTGGTGGAACAAAAAGGAAAGACGGGAGATAAGAATTTATTGAGTTAAGCTTGTCAAATTCATTGTTGGTGTTGTGGGCTGTGTGAGATTTGTCAATCATTTTTGAAACTAGAAAGCTGTAATGACCGATAATTCTGTGTTGTAATAAAGATTATATATATATATATATATATATATATATTTTTTATGAAATGATTTTTTTTAGGAATTGTCTTGAGCATATGTGTGAATGTGTTATGTGATGTGAATTAAGCAAGTTTGTTAATTTACTTATTTTAAGTCGGCTAAGAAATGAGCTAATTGTACGGTTGTGCAAGCCAGGAACACAGCGGGTAACTAGAGCAGGTACTAATGAGAAGATCAACTTCCCACACTCTGCCTTGATTCACTATGGCAAGGCCTGGTACGCGTTCCTATGCGCCAGGTTGATACCCACACGCCATCAGAATGATGTGGCTAAGGAGAGGGTTCGATTATTATACGGCATTGTACACCATCACTTCCGGGCAAGCAATGAGATTGTTTATTATAAAGTGGATGTGGGTATGTGCATTCAAGAGTCTATTGAGCGGTTACTGAGGGGTAGTACCACAAGTGGACTTCTACACGGATTTCTTATCACCGATATGTGTCGTAAGGCCGGGTTTCAATGGCATTCATCCGAACAAATTCAGCAACCTATGGCAATCATTGACCATGCAATATCACATCCAAGAGGAGAAGGGTACATCATGATCCGACAACCATCACCACCAGTCACAGATGCATCAATGGCCAAAGAGGCTGAGGTCGAGCCGTCAACTAGATTTCAAAGACAACGTCAAAGGCAAAACTTACGGCTCGCCCAACGTCAAGCGACAATGCATGCCTACAACATTGGAGAATTCACTACATTGGCAGATGCGTTCTCTCAATTCAATCCCAACTCCGACCCAGTCCAGCTGCCTATTCCACCAATTCTTCGTGCATATCCCCCGTCGGATGACGAAGGCCAACACGACGAGTCTTGACTCGTCACTCAGGGCAGTCCTCTGTACTATTTTTTTTTTCGATTTTTACGTAATGAGGACATTACTTGTTTCAAGTTTGGGGAGATTATTTGGTTGTTTTGCATTGTAGTTAATTTTGTGTTTTGTGAAGTGTGCATAGTTGCATTGGTAGTTTAGAACTAGGATTCATTCATTCTATCATTATCATAAAAAAAAACATTCACGTAGGATTTGATGTTGGTAGAAGCATGAACATAGCATCTTGCATTGAGATTGAGTATGTTGCCTTGGTAGTTTAACAATGGCCGATGATGAGACTGATTTACCCTTACTAGCAGAAAACTGAGTATCAAGTACTGATTAGACTTGATCATAAGAACCTCATAGCATTATTCTGGCCTTCTTTCACATGCAAGCACACCAGTTGACTATCAGTGGTGATTAGGAAATTTATGTGTGATAGGTCATGGGGCATTCACTTGATCATTGGTAGAAACTAAGCATTGGCTAATACATAAGTTTGGGGGAATTTTGGTGTTATATATATATAAAATAAACCCAAAAACAATTGAAAAAGAAAATAGTTGCATAAGAAAAAAAACTGGCTTAGTTCAACTTTGTGGCCTCTGTTACTCGGACGAGTAAGCACTAGGGGATTGTCTCTATACCCAGCGCCCTAAAGCCATCTGGCTTGGAAGTCGTTAGTCGAAAGTCCACTACACGGGTAACTTTGAAAAGCCTAAGGGGGTTGGACATTGCACAAGTCAGATGGAAAATAATCGGTGGGATGGAGCATTAAAATGCACCCGCGAAGCATAAGCACTTAATGACTTATATTCTATTGCTTTACAACCTGATTTTCTTATTTCTTATGTGGATGCCATGTTCAGTTGTATATTTGAGAGAAGGGTGAGTGTACACATGAAATTGATTACATGAACAACTTTGAAACTGCTGATAAGAAATTGGGCACACACGTAAAGAGGCTAGAGTTGTGTTAAGTGAGGTGAGAATGTGAGAGAATATGAATGTCCATGTTGCAATTTTGATTGTAAGATAAGTGTTTATCTCTGAGGCGTATGTGTTATCTAATTACCATGGTTATTGCTCGATCTCATTAGTTGCATTCATTCTGTTTAGTTTGTGTTAGGGTAGTTGTGTTAAATTGCTCGAGGACAAGCAAGTACTAAAGTTTGGGGGTATTTGATGAGTGGGTAACGAACCTACGAATCGAGTACTTCTTAGCTTAGTATATTGTTATTTCTCGAGTATTACAAGTTATTTTTGATAGTTTTTGTGTTACTTTGCAGGAATGAAGGTGAGGATGGGGCTTAGGAGCTAAAGAGAAAGAAAAGCATGAAGAATTGGACAAGCTGATAAAGTGGCGCGGGACGCGCTAGGATTACACTAAGGATGGCGCGAGCCGTGCGAGGCTGGACGAAGGACTCTGCATGGGCAGCGCGGGGCGCGCCGCTTGGAGAAGGAATTGGGCGCGAGGCGCATCAGTCTAATGATGGATTCTGTGCTGATTTGGTTTCCTTAAAAGCAGAAGTTGATTTGATTGAGAATTTGGACTTCCCTTATGTAATAGGGTTTTGCTAGGACTATAAATATTAGTTGTTTACCTAATTTTAGATATATCTTTCTAAACTTTTTGATTGATATTCATTGAGAGCCGACACTTGGAGATCTAGTTGGAGAACATGACAGGCAGATATTGAAGAACAGAGACGGGTGATCCTCGACAGAGTTTTCTTCATCTTTATTTAATTTATGTACTCAAGATGTTATTTAATTATTATTTGTTAGTTTCAATTATGATGATGAACTAATTTATTAATTAGGAATACAATGGAAATTTTTGCAGAGCTTTAATTCAATTGCTATTATTTTCACTTGATAATTCCTTTGAATTGACTATTATATTCTGTGCTTAATTAAATAATTGTTTGGCCAATAATTAACTTTATATTTTTGATTGAATTGAAAGAGGAAATCTTATACTAGAACTGAATATAATAACGCATGAAATTGTTGATTATTGTTAAGGATAACATAATAGTGTATGAGACGAAAGAGCTTGTATACCATGTGTAACATTGTTAGAAGTTTTTGTTTAATGAGTATTTTAAGTGTCTTGCACGACGGTACCAAAATAACTGAAATAGATCTTTTTATTAATCATTGAAAGATGTTAATAAATGGATAGGCAGTCCTAGTTATCAATTCATTGGGTTAAATCAAGTGAAAATAAGGTAAGGGAATTATAGCAAAGCAATTGGATAAATTGTATTCTTATGTTTTACTTGTCAGTTTTATTAGTTTTTAATCACTTTAATTTACTCAGTTTTCACAAATCAATTGGAGTGACTGTTAAGTAGGATAAATTAGTAGAAACTAGATAATTAGAATAATTGTTATTAACTGTTCCCTGTGGGTTCGACACTCTCTTTACTTATATATTACTTGATTGACCGTGTGCACTTGCGCGTATTTGTCATTATTTAAATTAAACAACAAAACCCTCACCTCATGCCAAACTGCAGAACCTGCGAGGATACCACACTCCTCTCCCCAACTGAGCATCATGTTCAAAACATCAACAACTAATGTAAACAAGAGAGGTGACAACGGGTCTCCCTACCTCAAACCTCGAGAAGACTTTAACCAATACTTGGGCTCCCCATTCACAATCACAAAAAACTGAGAAGAGACGAAACACCCTTTCATCCAAGAGCGCCACCAAACTCCGGAACCTTTCCTCTCCAAGACCTTATCCAAGAAGCCCCAACTAATCCTATCATAAGCTTTTTCACAATCAAGTTTAAACACGACAGTATTAGACCATTTCTCCCTCTCCTACAACTTCATTAGCTATTAAAGTTGCATCAATAATCTGTTTACCACCCACAAGCACTATGAGACCTCGAAATTGTATCCCCAACACATTACCCAATCTCTTAGGGAGAACTTTAGAAGAAATTTTATACACACTAGTCACAAGACTAATGGGTCTAAAATTTGCCACCTTTCGATCCTTCTTAGGCACTAGGGTAATGAAAGTAGAATTAAGATTTTTCCCAATTATACTTGTTGTAAATGAATTACTAATCCGAATTAATACAAATGAATGAAAAGGATCATCGAGCAAGATACTCATTCCATCTAGTACGTATTTCATACAAATGAATGAAAAGAAAAAGAATAGCATGTATTTTTTTTTAGCCAGAAAAATTCTGATTTTGCACATGATTTTTTCCAATTTCCAAAAACTAAACCACAGCCTTTAACTAGGCAAACTATATGACGTGGTATTATCATGATACAAATAACATTATTTATTACACGACACAATTTATATGAAGTGCAATTTAACAATGCATTGGCACTTCAACCAGAAGTTCGGTAGATATATCTGCAAATGTGCTTCACCGACATGACAAGGGGGCATAATTTCACACGGAAAAAAATTATGTAGTTTGGATCCGAAAGAATAAGTTCTTTATACCTTGTTCTGTATGGAAAGAATAGGAGGACACTGACCAATTTACACTTGAAATGGTTATTTAACCATGAGAAATGTGGGCAAAAGAGTGATCCCACGAAGGGGCTTTATAACTTTGCAACAAGTCCACCTCCTCCCCAATTTTATCCCACTTCTCCACCATGAAACTTTCCAGAGTACAAACTTAAAGCAGATAGGGATTTTAGAAAATATGGGATAATTGAAACCCACATAGGACTGATAGTTCTTACTGTTCATATATTATGTTATAAATGACCAACTTAACTTGGTGGTCATTGTCTCCTGTTCAGGGGATTGTTTCAAAATCTTTATAAAATAGATTAGATTCTAGCTAGGATTTTAACACACCAAATCCCTCTTGAGTCCAAACCTCTATATCTCCTACCCTATTTCTTGAAGCTGGATCTCTCCCCCGTTGGTCCTATTGGAAATACCAGTGAAAGTGAAGATCCGACATTATTTGATTCCGAATTCAGAGCAAACATTTCCTTTGAATAGATGCTAGTGTGGGGATCCCCTAAACCTTTAATATGGCCTACTGGTAAATGAATCTGCCAAGACTGTCAATCTGGAACATTTTTTATAGGAACTTTTCTACCAAAAACAATGGTATCTCCAGTTATAGCCCCTCTGGGATGTAAAATATGTCTCGCTCACCATCCCCATGGTGTATGAGACAAACTTATTCATTTCGATACAAGAATTTCAAGTATTATGGATATATGAACTCTTTTTTTCTCGCTACAGGCCAGAACTCAGTACCACAAAATTAACCGTTTGAAGATGTCTATATATTAAAATAGGGGGGAAAAAAATTCTTTGCTCACCCACAATTTAACTGTCGCAAGAGGGAGACAACAAACTAGGATTACATCACGGCATCATACTTCAGCATAGCCAAGAAACGAAGATGATGTCATACTTCAAACGAACCTACTACATTAATCAACCCCTCAAAAAGGTAAAGTAGCAAATGGTGTGTAGTTGTTAAACCACTTAGAGTTTTTCTATGACTGTTTCAAGTATTTTATTTTGATAAATAAAATACTACAAAAATTCAAACTGAATAGATAAAACGAGCATTATAAAATCATTACAGTAGGCAGTGATACCTGAATAGAAGTACTATGATAGCAAGCACCATCATGGAGGATGAGTTCCCAACAGCAAGAAACACCGGAAGAGTGGTTGCACAAGGAGATAATGCGGGAACAAGGACAAGTCCAGCAACAGCCATCTTTTCCATGGGTTGGTTGTGGGAGTGGCTGTGACCACCCTTTCCCGACAGAAACAGTATAACATAACTACCACCCAGAAAAACAAGCAATAGTGAAGCAAGTTTGTGTACAGTTTCCTCTCCAGCAATAGTGTTTGTTATGGTGATTGCAGTTATGCCAAGAAGTGAAGTGGATATTACATGCAACACTGCGCCAAATGCAGCTGGAGACAGAATTAAAAATCAATATTGGGGTTCATTAAATAAGTATTGTATATACGAGGCATGCTACAAAAATAAATATTATTTGCAGAGTAGTGCTATTGACACAAAATATTTTACAAACATTTTACAAACTGCTGATGTGGCATACTCCACATCAGCGTATTGATCAATAAATTATTTTAATGCAGTCTTCAGTTCTACACAATATGCTGAGGTGGAATATGTCACATCAACAGTTTGTAAAATGTTTGTAAAATAGTTTGTGTCTCTAGCATTATTCTTATTTGCAATAGTTTATGGTGCGTCAAGGTCTATGATTTTCACAGCTATTAAAACAATTAAAATAGATAACCCTCGATGTTAATCAGAATAAAAGTCTTGGCAGAAAATTGAATTCGAAGGTAGTATGTACTCCAGCGCTCTCAAACTTTAGTCCAACGGTATCATCAGCTCTGGAGTTAGTCATGGACCACATTTCAAAGTCTTGGAAAGGTCATACAAAACAAATCAATACTCCCACCACTCCAAAAAAAACGATTTACAAAATTAGCGAATATTAAGGATATATTTTTATTTCATATATACCTTAAAAATAATAAGTTATTAGTTTATTAGTATGGTATGATAATGAAATTATGATGGTAAACTTGAGGATATTGTGTAATTTTATACTAATACCACTTAAAAGTGGACTCTTTTTGAGGAACAAAAGAAATGGCCAATGGGACTCTTATTGGCCTATGAGTGCATGCTTCTGCAGTAGAGGAAATTTGAAAATTCTGAGGAAATGAATGAGACTGGCTGCAGAGATGCAAAAAGAATGAAAAATCAGGTTCATGTGGATCGAGTATAAAATCGACTTTCCTCAACTGGACACATTATTCCTCATAAAACTGTGTAATCAACTAAAATACCATTTCCTTGCATATAAATAACAATGAACATAGCAAGAAAATGCAAAAACATTAAATAGACATAACTTTCATGGAAATCCCAAGCCAAATCAAATGCAAATAGAGCAACACGGGATAAGAGGTAATATATTACACATTTTTATCAACGGAAACAATATTCCACAGTGCTTATCAAAGTAGGAATATAGTTCACCTTATTGGTCTATCAGGAAACTTGTAATTAGCAGACTGAGAATCACGTGTATATGTAGTTCTTCAAGGTTTCTCACTATTGTCTGACACATAATTGTTAAAGGCGAGCCTGAGGTGCACAAAGCGCAGCGAGGCGAGGCGAGGCGCACTTTTGGGCCTTGCTTTGCCTAAGGCAAGGCGCCTTCAATGAGGCGGAGGCGCAGCCGAGCCACGAGACGCTCGTCTTTTTGAAAATTCACACAAATTAATCACAATTGTCCATTTTTGTAACCTATTATGATCCGAGACGTTTATACCCACTTTGAACTTAATAAAAACAAATGAAAAGACAAAGATTTCTTTGATGGGTTGATTATTAGGAAGAATTATCCTGAGCTACTAACGTATCCATGATGGATGACAACAATTTTTTCATTTATTTAATTTTTTGTTTGTTGGCAATGTCTAGATTATCTTCCATTTATTCCAAAGTCCAAACAACACATTAACCATAGTCTGACATTTAATAAATATATAGTTAATAACTATAGTTCAAAATTATTTTCTTTAAATTATAATTTCATATTAAAAATTATACTTTTATTCAGGTTTGATAAGATTATTACTAGTTACATTTGGTCAAGTTTTCTTTTTATTGTAATTTAATTGATTATATTATTCAGGTTATAATAAGATTATTATTATTATTATTAAATGAATTATTTTTGTTGAATTATATCTACTTGATGAAGTGACAATATACTGGATACATTTTAGTTCATGAATACCTTTTTTATAAGTTGTCATACTTTAGGAGCTTATATAATAAATTTAGATACGATTAGGAGCTTATATAATAAATTTAGATATGATTATACATATTTTTGTAATTTTTGAGTATGTGCACCTCACTTCGACTTATAAGTCGCGCCTAGGCCCTAGGTGACCTATCCATCTCAGTGTCATGCCTTTAATAACACTGGTCTGACATTACCGAATATAAAAATCTCTATTTATCATTTCATACTAAACAATAACATAAAACCCATACAAAATATACATATGGATTAAATTCTCTGTAAGACAGGAAAATATAAAAGCACAATTAGACAACAAGATTAATTAACAAATGATGCTTTCATTAATCATTGCTCATTTAATAACTTTACAAATATTGGGGACAATATAATAATTTCTTATACTAATACACTTCCCATTTCGGTCAGGTTCGTTGATTGATTGGGGTTGATTTGAGAATTCCACAAAGACTGCAGAATTGGTGAAGATTTGGACAAGGGAAGAGAGATCGTAGGCAAACTCCTCAAGGCAATATAGGCAAAGCCCTAGTGTTAGGGTCGTGGCAACTGGTCTGTATGTATGTGGATTTGGGTGTGATCGGGGACTTAGCTCCATGGGGGCTAAGTCCTTGGAGAAGACCTTCTTGTGGTTTGTGGTTTGTGGCTTGTGCCTTGTGGCTTGTGGCTTGTGGATTGTGGAGACTAGGTATGGAACCTAGCCAAGCAAACCAACAAGGTGGGTCCCTTAGTAACTAGTAGCTTGGTGCTTATAATTCTAGAGAGAAAGTGAGTTTCAAAAAGAGAAGCTCTCAAGTTCTCCAAGTTTCTAAAGTTTTTCAACCTCCTTTCCAAATGAGGAGAAAAGGGGTATTAATAGGCTTTATGGGGGAGTGACCCCATGTGCCGTGCACATGACCTAAATATCACTTATAAACTGTGATTACAATATCAGTTCTAAGTGTAAATACTGGCTTTTTGGAGTCCGTTTTGCCCTACGTCTGCATACGTCAGTCCAAAACCCTCATTGAATCCCACTTCCAGACAGCCTCTCTAACCTTCTGCCGGAGGCTAGAGGGGTAATCTATTAGCCCAAAGTAGTTATTTTTTATAGTATTTCTTCATATCAGCTTAATTGGAAAGGACCAATCTTTTAAGTGTGACATCATCATTGCTTTGGGTACAATAGGGGTGACATTCATGCCATCATCATTCCACTTCAAAGAGTTGGATCTCACAAGGAACATTACTCTTGAAGTCTTGACATACACTTTGTGCTCCTTGTGCCAATCGGTTGCTTGGTTGGAAGCTTAAGTTGTTGCCTAACTTGCTCCGTACAGACCTACTTTCTCTCTACAAGCCTACTTGCTCCATACGGGCCTACTTTTAGGAAGTGAAGTCCTCCTTCTTGCTCCTTTTCTTGTCTTCATGGAGAGCCTTGCCTTGTCTTTTCCTTGAAATCTTCTTAGTTGGAATACTTTGGGATTTTGGCCAAGTGTTGAGGCTCTTGGTAAGCCGAGTGGGGGAGCTCACCATGGGGAAGGACCCTTGGGGCCGACCCTAAGGAGCTCCTCACCTCATGGTTACTTTTCTCAAGCTTCTTAATACTTTGATCTTCTTTTGCATAGCTTCTTTGATTTTGACCGACTGTTGGGAGCTAAGAAGCAAGGATTCTGGGATACGGGAGTTCGCCAAATTTGAAAAAGTGGGGATTCGGGTGCAGGGGATACAACACATATTTTATATTTTTTATATATATAATAGAAAACATTCACAAAACTAAATAATTCATGTAAATCCAACAAAATACATAATTTATTGTCAACCATGCATTTAATTCATTAATTGTCATCCCTTGTTGCTTGGTTGCATCCCTTCGTGCCTTGTTTGCTTGTGGGAGTGTGAGATGTGCATTAGGTGATGGCATAATGCACTTCTTCATAGTGGGACACCAAGTGAGGTTCTCCATACTTGGCCATTTTCTAGTCGGTTTCCCATACTTAGCAAATTATGAACCATTTGAGTGGAAATAGCCCATGCTTCACCTTAGTTCCTTCTTGGGAAACCATGATGGATTGTGAGGGAGGTCAATGAGCATGTTAAGTATCCAAGAGTTGACGTGGCAATACGATTGGTGGCGTCCCAGATGGGGCCCACTGGGAGCCATATTTTGACAAAAACCATTTTTCTTGATACGGACAAATCCGGGGATTAATTATCATTAATTATGATTTAGTTAAGATAATTAATCCCCTAATTTATACCTGAAATACATTCTAAAAAATACAATATAGTTATGCTTTCTATGAGACCTAGTCCCATTCAAATCCCACAAAATACTACAACCAAACTAAGTAAGCTAGGAAGGGCACTAAGTCGCCATGAAGAGATATTCACAAAGGGTACAGATATTTGGGACATGAAAAGCTAAAAAGAGTTGAACTCAACAAGGAATTACCATGTTTCAGTTCATCCTTTTTGCTTTTGTTACATAATTGTGCCAACCCAATTAACACAATTATAAATGCATTGAGCTTGTGTCATATCGTGTTTCAACTAAATTACTGGTTTATGACTGTTTAGTGTACCAGTGTGAATCCAATTAAAATTTACTTCAAGTTCGATAGTTTTTTTTATTATTTTAATACTCATAGTTTGGTTTATATTATTGAACTCATACTCTATTTTCCACATTTTCAGTTGTTTGGCATGGCATGAAAAATAATTCAACCGTATTTCAATTTCTCTCCAATGGAAAAGCAATTCACTTTTTTAGAAAATTGACTTATCGATTCCTAATCAACAAGTTATTCTCCACAAAATCTCACTATAAATCTATCATCTCTCATTGGTAGCTTTCTGCTCCCCTCTTTCTTCAGCAGATCCAAATTCCTAATATTTTTTTAATAAAATAAATCTCATTTTCATTTATCTTTCCTGCTCCCAAATCTGGTAGTACTTATATCCTTTCTCCTTCATATCTTTTTCATCTTTTTCACAACAGATCCCTAGATCTGGAATTATTTTATATTTAAGATTGAAGCTTTGTGCCATTGCATCCTTTAGGCATTGTTCTTCACCTTCCCCTTCTTTCTTCCTCCTTTATCCAATCTCTAAACCCTACTAGATATTGCCTTCCATCATACCCTTTCCCCTTCTTTCTTCCTCCTTTATTTCTTTTCTAAACCTTTCTAGACCTTGTAACATCGTTTGTGGGAGGCAGGTTTCCTTCTCCAGTTCCTTCAACTTCTAGTTCTCCCTCTCTTTCACTGGGATATGGTTGACAAAATCACGTCTCACAGAATCGCAAAAAAGATAAATCTACTGACATAACTTACTTTCATAGGATAATAATTAACTTCATATCCAAAAAGATCATTTCTCCTATCTAGTCCCATTTCCACACCAACAAGTTGTAGCTCACCCCAACACAAGGAGTCTATTTTCTTATCTCGAAGACCATGCAACCGATTACTAACCCAGATGTGTATATACATCAAATGCAACCAACTACTAATCCAAATGTGTGTCGACATCCAATCACAGGTGATATTGCAACTGAATTTTATCAAACTAAGGCCCTATTTGTTTTGATCTGAACAAGGCTGAATGGCACTGAATCTGTGCGATTTAGCCATTCAGACTGTTTGATTATCATTTTTTAAGATTTGAATGGTCCAATTTCAACTGACCGAATAAGTTAAGTATTTTTGAGCTGAATAGGCATGCTAGTCGTCTAAATGAATTTTTATTGACGTTTCCCCCAAACCCACAACAAGATCGTGATTGAAATAAAATCCCAAACGTAAAGTCTGATTCATTCGAATACTCTCTCTACCACAAGCTGTTTTGGCAATTTCATTCCCTCAAGCCATCAACTGATCACTTCATGGCAGCCGGGAAGATCCCCTGGAAGTTTTCGAGTTGCTGTGTGACGGTTTTGACGGTTTATTCTTTCTTTGTGCGGCTAATGGCGGCTCTAATTAAGGTGGGTTTTGGGGAATTTTTGGTGGATCTGATGGAAATTGAGGTGGTGTTAAGAAGAGGGTTTTTGAAGTGGGTTTTGAGGGATAATGTTTGGGATGATGGGGGTTGGAGGAGGGGATTGTGAAGAGTGTTGCTTCCATGATTGATTTGATGATGGTGGATGAGGACAGAGATTGGTCGTTTAGTGAGCTTTTGAGCTTTGTTATCTTATCTGTTGGGAGAGTAGTTTGGTAAATGTAAATGAATTTTAATTACTAAATTACATAAACGCCCACTAGATGAGTCGCGGAGTTTTGATTTATCTTTTTTTTTAAAATTACAGGATTAGGGTGATATTAAAAAAATTGTATGTGCACAAATATTAGTACTAAATTTATTGAAAACGATATAAATTTAAACGATAGAACTCATAAAAAAAAATTTCTCTTGTTTGTGCGCAGCTATTTGCTCATAGTTTATTTACATAGAACTACTCTTGATATTTTTACTTGATCTTCTTTTAATAAAGTGAATTTCAGAAGATTGTCTGTTAGACAATTCAGAAGGTTAAAATATTTTTACTTGATCTTCTTTTAATAAAGTGAATTTCAGAAGATTGTTTATTAGACAATTCAGAAGGTTAAAATGAGAAATATTATCATTCAGTTATTTCTTACGAATTAGTTACCAAACAATTTTTTTCATTCATTCAAGCGGTTCATTCAGTCAGTGTTCAGTTTCAATCGGTTCATTCAGTCAGTGTTCAGTTTCAATCAGTTCATTCAGTCATTCAGTTTATTCAGCCATCATTCAGTTTTATCAAACAGCCCCTAAACCTCAATTACAACCACAAAAGGATCAAATTTTATATTCTCAACATTCACAACAGTATTTACGGCAAAATTACAAAAATTTCCAGTTGGATTTACTGCTCTTAACAAATTAATTGCCATTTCCTTTTCCAACAAAAACCATCAGAAAATATCTAGTTAGACAACAATTATCAGATCCAAAATCAAACACATTTCAATAGAAACAATTATCAGATCCAAAATCAAACACATTTCAGAGAGATACAGAGAGAGAACGTACTGACTAGGAGGGTTCTGGAGAGGGTCCATTTCTGAGCTCGACCAACAATGGAAAAGGGAAGCCAATGGGTAGGAATGAAAGAGTGAAGCAGAGAAACGGTGGCGATTCCACCGATCGTAGACAGATCTTCTGCACTAAACCCACCACCTTCCATCACTTTTTTTCGAGTTGCTATTTTTATTTTATTTGCCAAACAACAGGGGAATCTATTAAACTGATACAGCTATTTGAAACAGACACTGCGCTTACCTGAACCAACACTGACACGGTCTGAGAGTTTGGGGAGAAAGAAAAGAAAATTGTGAGAAGGGAGAGAAGTGTTTGTAAGATTTGGAAACAAATTTTAACTTACTATATTACTATTTTACTTTTGTGAGATTATATTTTAAAAATTATTATAATGATAATTTTGGGATTTTAATTGTGACACTTTTAAATTCGAGTTGGTGTATCACTATTCATGATACATGACTAACAAACTAATACACATTATTAGTATATCACTTAAATAACTCAATCTTACATTTACTCGAGATTTATATACAAACTACTCCCTCCGTTCCTTAATATAAGTCGTTTTAGAGAAATATTTATGTTCCTTAATATAAGTCGTTTTAAAATTTCAAGTAAGCATTAACTGCTTAGTTTCAAATATTACCCCAAGTATTAAATGTAACTTTGGTTCTCTCACTATTTTCTATCCAATAAATAACTATCTCTTATTCCAATACAAGGACAATATAGACAATTGATATTATAGTTAATGTTATATAATCATTATCTTAATACTTGTGCATAACTCTAAAACGACCTATATTAAGGAATGGAGGGAGTAATACACATTATTAGTATATCACTTAAATAACTCAATCTTACATTTACTCGGGATTTATGTACATCGCATTTAGGATTTATGTACATCGCATTCAAGTATAAACATCCCAAAATATTACATCATTAATTATCCTTAGTATTGAACCCTTTCGGACCTTCTACTTTAACTACAATATAATTTGTATGGGTGAACAACTAATGTGCTCAGCAAGTATAAAGCTATTTGTAGACACTCAAAATTTTCTGCATACATGTTACTAACATTGCAGGAGAGCAGAATCGTCTTTCAGAGATAACCCTAGAAGATAGTTCAGTTCAATCCCGGACACAACCCTGGGGTATTCAGTTATTACCATCTCGGAGATAACCCCGAGACATCCAGCTCAGTCCCGAAAATAACACCAGGGGTTTCAGTTTCAACTTCGGAGATAACCCCAAAAAATGCAATTCAAATGCCGGAAATCACACCGGAGAATATCGTTTCACCTCGGAGATAACCCCGAGATACTCAGTCTCAATCCCGGAAACAACACCGGGAAAGATAGTATCAACCTCGGAGACAACCCCGAGGCATGCAGTTGCAGTTCCGGAGATAACCCCGAAAATGCTTGTTTCAAATCCATGCTATCAGCTTCAACACTCGGCGATAACCTCGAGGCACTCATTCCCCAAACCCGAAGATAACCCTGGGAGGTCACGCACACCTCAGAAATAACCCTAAGGACAGTCAACACCTGCAGCAGTCCAATCTCAGAGACAACCTTGAGCAACGACCGCTAAAACAGCTCAAACCGGAGATAACCCCGATGAGGGGCAGAATCATCATTTTGCCATCTCAATCCCACATTGCGCCGTCTCAACAACATTTTAACATACATTCTACACAAAAAAATATCCTACAAGAACCAAAGAGCTCCAATCCCGAGTGACTACTTCACAAGACAGCACACCGGATGGAATTTGAAGCTTGAAGACCAAGGGTATGGTCCCATCTTCCTGACTTCGTACAACCTCTAATCTCATGTCATTGTGTAGCTCTCGACAACAGCGTGCCGTAAAAGGTCATATACACCTCGATCGGATGCCCGGATTGAAGTTCTGAAAGTTCGAGCAGACAACAAGTTGCACGTGTGTACGTACTTCGAGACGGCAGAACCCGCGGAACTCGAGGCACCCCGGATAGTCGCAGGTGCATCTACGGCTATTGCAGTTACACCTGCGACTTCCCCCTCTATAAATAGAGGGCTTGGGACAGCCATTTTGGAAAGAGAAAAGGTGAGGAAGCCCTATCCAATTTGCTCTGTACACACCCTAAACTGAGTGCTTTCTCATTTTAAACACTTGTGAGCTTCTATATTGTTATAGTTTTACCGGCGGGAGCTGAGTGTTCATCCATTTAAAGCTATTGAAGTCTTCTTTGGCAGTCCACTATAAGCCTTTTTTATTCATTGTAAAGCCTTTCTTTGTGCACACACAGTTCTTCACGTTGAGAGTCGTGTAGCGTGTGTATGCCCGGACTTCGGTCCGTGACTTTTATTTCTATATATATATATATATATATATATATATATATATATATATATATATATGGACTAACATTATCGAGTTATGCCTCGATTGAGCCTGGACTCACGTCCAGAGCGTTTATTTACTTTTATATATATATATACTTATATATAAATTGTTGTCGAACTTTGTTCGATGAGCCTAGATTTACATCCGGAGCGTTTACTGCTTTTACATCCAATCCCCCATGGAGGTGCTTCGTGGTGGTTGATTGGTTTTTACTGCTTTATTTACATTTGCAATCCCCCATAGAGGTGTGCTTCGTGGTGGTTGATTGTTTGCACACACACACACACACACACACACACATATATATATATATATATATATATATATATATATATATAGCTTTTATATATAACTGTTTACAACTTTTATACAAATTGCTACATCATGTGAGCCTAGAAATCATGTGATCACAAATTCAGTCTGTTGAATCTAGATTCGGTTCCCGTGATGGACATTTTCAGATGTACACGGCTTGTAAATTATTCACGGTGTTCGAATTTCCTTAGATGGCTCTCATGCCCACAAGGAGTTTGACAATGCTATGTATATTATTTTCTCGAAGATGCTTCGCATCTCAAAAATAAAAGCAATCAAGCCGAACACCTAATAAAATAGAAGTATCAAAGGCCTCAATTACTATTGAGTAAAAGGGTTTGAAAACCTCTTTTTACAAAACATCACTACTATATCTTATTAAAACTGAATTTTTATACAGAAATTCAAACCCTTTGTATATAGGTGCGAACGAGGCATAACACTACTTCCAAATAATTGCACATTGATCCACACACACACACACATTCATATAACAGTTTAATTGAAAAGTGGCGGTCACCATGGCAACACAGATGTCGGGGGGTGCCTAACACCTTCCCTTCGCATAATCAAGTCCTCGGACCCTAATGAATCTCGGTTTCACAGGCCCGTTAAGCAGTGTCACATTACTGGGTTAATGTGCAAACCTTTTCTCGGTTGTCTTGGTACAACCATTTAAAAAATCAATTGGCGACTCTTACAGTCCAATCGTCGACATATACATGTCGGACCTTTTCACAACTTATTTTTTCAAACAAATCTCACCTAACATGAGAACACCAAAAGACAAGAACAGAAAAGGGACAAATAAAATCCCGACGTCGACTAGTGGGGACTCTACTGGGGACACCAGTAAAAGGACTTAAGCCGCTATTACAAGCTTTTCAAAACTGTTATATGCTTGTGTGTGGATGTTACATTTACATTTGATGGATGTGTACGAATGCATTTACTTATTGTACTTAATACTTTATACTATATCTACTTGTGATATTAGTGCTTCACACATGTCATCATTTTCATAAACGGTGAGACACGTTGTATGTGAATGTATGTTGTGTGGTTCCTCCATCAGGAGGCTATCTTGTCGGTGTTTGGTTACTGGACTCGTAGGAAGACTAATTCCAACGAGGCTAAGGAAAGGCACCACCCAAATTCGCTCTAGTTGAAAGACCGGATTAACTTTTCGTCGAGTAAATTGCGATGATTTGGGAACCTTCATGCCAAAAAGTCGCGAGAGTAGCCTAAGATAGGTTAGCCTCTGATAAACCAAACGCAGAGGGAAGTTTCTTCATGCTTTCCCATTTCAGAATTACTCGTAAAGTCAATTGCTTGTAATTTCATTCCATATTGATCTCCATGTAATGGGAAATATGAAGAAATATGTGTACATGCATATTTTACAAATATTAACATGCTATCCTGTATTACAAACAGCTAACATTCGTTTTGCAGGATAAATACTCCTAAAACGAATACATCATATAGCATGTCAACGTTTATACATTCCCTGAAACTAAACTACGTCAATTTTTCGCAAGGAAACAATCGGACCTATTACTCGTTCAAAGTCCAAAAAGGCCACGAGCCTACAACCAATTATGTCTTCATCTGACTAGACAAATACTAATTCTGTCTCTCGCGAAGAAATCGACGTATTAAGTAAACAAATCACAGATTTAGCTGTTCTGCTTAAAGAACTACACCAATCTACTTTGGGTACAAGGATACCCATACATATTGAATCCTCTGCACATGGAGGAACACAAGGTGCGGACAAAGAAGCTCTTGTACTTGTAAGAACCCGAATTTTTAGAAATTATTAAAATAAGAATTTAGTAGATAAAATTCTTAAAGCCTGAGATGAGTTCGAACAAGAATATTTATATGATACGAGGCGTGTAGTATTGTGTTACATAGGATTATATTAGCTATGCAATAGGTGATGTTGTGTTTAATAAATATATATCGTTATTATATATTTGTTATAAATTGTAGAGATGAATTAATATGAAGATGGATAAAATTTATCTATTGATGTTAAATATTTTATGTGAAATTATTTTATCATAGTAAGTTAGTGACATTAAATATCTTTGATAATCACCAATTTCTTGAGTATATGTACGAGTAAGTATCAAGTCTAAGGCAGTGCAACCGTACCCTTTAATGGTGGATGTATAGGAGCTGGGCTAAACGATTCTTTCAGAGAGCGGAGGTATATACGAATTAGTAACCGATCTAACTCACTGTGAAAACAGTGTAGACAAGACGAAAACTAATTTGTTGGTTATTTGTGAAAAACCACTCAGTGTACTATATTGAATACTATTAAAGACTCGATGTGTGCTAGGTTTAGACTTGAATATATATACGTTGTTGACGAGAGAAGAAAATCGATATATCTTTATATAAATATTGGTTAGAGATTTATTGATTAATATTGAGATATGGTTAAATGTATAGATTAAAGAAATTGTGTTGAAACAATCTATAGAAAGGAAAGAGAAATAATTATAGTATATTTCTAATAAAGGATATTAAAATAAATTCTAGCATTTGATTATTTTAATAAAGGGGGGGGGATATTATTTTGATATTACCTTATATAGCTTTGTACGAGGTAATGTGTGTGATTAAGTAATATGGTAAATATATTAAAACATATTTTCTATATAAGTTGATGGAAACAATTTATTCTAATAGGAAATAAACTTATTTTCTATATATAGTGTGTACGTGTGTCGTGCATGTAAATATTTTAATTAAGAATAATATCTTGAGAAAATGAGTAAATCGTTTTATTATGATTAGTTCTTATATTTAGAGAAAACATGATAAAAACATATTATGTTATGTTATGACGAAATACATAATTTTGATTATAGTAATGTATTTCCAAGAGGGTTAAAGTTATAAAAAAAACTAAGTTATTTTAATAACTTGAGTTATTATTTTACCGCGAATGTTATAAAGAATATTTAAATATTTCCATTCACGATATATTCATATATGTGAACCTTGTGATATAATAGTTCGATGTAAATCGAACATGTCATGGAATAGTAATATGGTGGGAAATGAATAAGTAATGAGAATGAGAATAAGCTTAATGCAAGCTTGTAAGATATGCCTAGTATGGCAAAGTGATGAAATAAGCATTCATTAAATAATTTAATGAATGAATAATTGAAGAAATTAATTGGTATGTTCAATGATTATATATTATATAGTAGCTACATCTATATGATATGAAATGAAATGTGACACTTCAATGGTAACTATATAATATAAGAAACTATATGACAAAGTGGAATGAGTCGCATGAGTTACATAAATGGACCTCTGTGACAATGTGTTATGTGTGGTACATTAATGTGTACTTTATGAAGGATATTAAATTAAATTAAATAAATAATTGTTGTTAATAATTATTTCAAGAATTAAGTATAATTGAAATAATAAAGTTCATGATAATGTGGTATGACACTACTCAATTAAAATATTGTTTGGACTAGCCCAATTAAAATATTATTGGATTAAACCAATGTACATAAGGTACATGATATTATGTATTGGTGTATATGTAACGCCCCAGAAAATCGAACCTTTTGTAAATACAATTATAATGAATAAAATAATATTATTTGTTATGATTATGTGTTAGTAAGATGAAGGTCATTCTATAACCTAGAAACCTCGGAACATCGTAGTCTTTTAACTATGTGAAGGAATTAAAGTGTTTGAATTTTCAAGACGAAAATAAAAGTTTTCCGAGAAATTTTTTGAAAAACACTATTCATCAGTTATCGCTCGAAAATTATATTTGAACTTCCGAGAAATACGTAACGTTATAATATCGAGGTGAGATGGGTTATGTAATAATAATCTAAGTATGGAAAACACAATATTTCGTTTGCGGACTTAAATTGAGAACGTTAAGAATTAAATGAAATGAATTAGTGTAATCTTGTGTGAAGTGTAAAGTCCAATAACATTAAGAGGTAAGCCCAATGTGTAAACCATGTGGAGGTAATAATTAAGCCCAAGGGTTTATGTGACGCCCCTAAATTCGAGTTCTCAACCCCGGGTTTGGTGCTCACTATCCATCATCAACATAAGCATTCTATATACTATTGCGGAATAATAAACATACGTTGTTCCTTATAATAAAGTCTTATACAATACCCCAAGGTCTATTACCTTAACATAAACATACCGTACTTAAGTTACATAAAGTAACACAAAAGGTTTACATAAACATTAAACATAGTATTTCATGATACTTAAACATTTACAATAACTATTCTTGGACCTTTCCCTTGCCCTTGTCCTTCTTACTTGAACTCTCTGGCTTAGCTGAAATAAATGTCATGATATAGCAAGGGTAAGAAACTAATTTACTTAGCAAGTTTAAGTACAAAGAAGATATATCATGATTAGCAAGAAATTTATCGTTCAATGTTCAACAATAGAAATTAATTGCGAAAGAACATGAATTTAGTCTTGACAAGTGAATATTCGAATAACAGATACTGAGTGGTCATAATGACAATGAACATATGCTAAGGTTGTCAGTATTTAAACTGGTCCTTTTAATAAGTTTTGGTAATCAAGGGGATCAGCCTTTCATACCCGGTGTATTATGCATAAACACTTACTATACGAGCAATGATTGATTTTCAATAATGCTTTAATCAAATTGTTCTTTTTCTCAGTATTGAGTCCTTACCACGTCAATTGGTGAAGAACAGTTGTTAACAACATATTTGATTTAACAAATTTAAACATATTTGATCTAGCCGATACAATGAGCATAGATCCATATCTTAAACAGTTCATGAATAAAAGAACTTTAACTAATTCACAGTTCAATAATAATAGAACATGAATTTAATTGCACTGAGTGTTAGCATCAATAATCAATAAGGATGTGAATAATAAACAATAATTATTCACTAACATGCTTTGAAAAGAATAACTCAATTTTGAGTTAGAGAACTTGCCTTGACTACGATCTACTGCTACACAATTTAATTTAATCTCTTTATTGTAAAGACCTATCATTGTTAAGATTGATCTTACAATCAGCATATCATACTTTATATCAAAATAAAATTACTCTATCAGCAATTTAGTTAACACTTAACCACATAATCAATTATCTAAAAACATCCTCATTAATATCATTCTTTGATAGCATTTTAATTACTTTTTCATATACCTTCTGATTTAACACTTAATCTTTCCTTTTATTATCTCTTCTTTATAATCTAGTAAGATGAATACTAACATCATAGTCTAAATTATACAAACATGCAATCCAGCCACCTGGATTGGCTAATCCAGCATACTGGATTCAACAAACTTCCAATCCAGAAAGACTGGATTCTAAATCCTTCAATCCAGCAAACTGGATTCAACATTTTTTCCAATCCAGCAAGCTGGATTCCATATCTCCTTTACGAAAATACCAAATCAACTTATTATTTTTCTATCCTTTGGCCATACTTATATACATGTATTTCATACACAAAAAGTATTTTTTTGTAATTTTTCAATTTCTTTTACTATTTTTCAAAAATAATTTTTGTGCGTGGCTTAAGAAATTAGCCACATCATGCTCAACTCCAGAAATTCCCATCTCTTGGCATAATCTCATACATGTTAACGTGACCCTCCAGTTTAAATTTCGTGACCATCGGAGTTATAGAACTCCGGTTATAGCGATTTTTGTCCGAAAAACCTAAATATTGAAATGATCATAACTTGGTCATTTTAAGTCGGAATGAGCTCATTTTTGGACAGGAGCTACTTTATGACATATATTTTTATGTCCCAAAAGGCCGGAATTTATTTCATATTTTAAGTGGCCAAAATTTCCCTTTCAAAATTTTGGGCAGACCCCGTTTTGGGATTTTTAACTTTTACCTACTTTGCTAAATTCAGTCCATACGGAAATCTACAACTCCTTTTTAGGTGATTCCACTTGGGTTTGAAATATAACTCATCATATTATTCTTCCAAATTTTTCCAGAATTTTTAAATGCCAGAAAAATGACGAAATACCCCTTCATTGACTGTCCAAAAATAGTTTATTTTTCTTTCAAAAGACCAAACTGTTTTTGCTAAAACAGTTGCTACCACTTGTGTATTCAACATTTTTGAATGCTACCACTTGGGTTTAGTAGTTAACTTACATATCTAGCACCCCTCTTTGACGGATCATAAAAAGAAGGTGTAGATCAAAAACGGTAGTCGATCAAAGGATGTGAAAAAAAACTAGAGTTTTCTAACAAAACAAAACTAGTTTTTCTTATATCCTTTTGATTCACTTTCTAACACTCAAATATGTTAGAACCATACTTGAAACCATATAAAACATGTAGATAGAGGGTTTTAGACCTCAAGATCATAAACCTTAGATAACCAAGATAAAACAAAATAAAAATAAAAATCCACAAGTTTAAGATTTATACCTAGATCTTTGAGCACTTCTTCTTAATCTTCCAAAGTAACTAACAAACTTAGGATGCATCAATGGTATATCTCTTCCTCTATCTCTCCTCCTTTCCACCAAATTTTCCCTCTCTCTCTCTCTCTTATGTTTTGCTTGGTTAACTAAAGAAAAAGTAAGATGAGATAAAATAAAAGATGAAAGAGAAGATAGTTTAATGTGTTGGACAAAAATATATAGATACATTAGTATATCTATATCTAATCCACTAACATATCTCCTCTCTCTCTCTTAATTATTACAAGATTACTTACTAATATATTGGCTCCATAAACAAAATGACACCTAGCCCATTAAGTAAATATCTTTTGGAAATTTGGGAGCTTGAAATGATGTCATTCATTCCCCCTTTCTCTCCTTATCTTTGGCCGGCCAAGTGGCCTTCTTATCTCCAAATTTTTCTTTTGTTTTCATTGAAATATCTAGCATACTAAATTTCTAAAGTACCCTCATCAATTGGGCTACAAGTTGGGCCATTATAAAAGATGTTTTAGGTTTTTCACAAATAACCTATTGGACTTTTAATTAACTAGTTTGACTTACTAATTAATATGAACTTGGGCCTCCACCCTTAAATAATTATGCTACTAGCATACTTGCCCATTAAATTCAATACTGGGCTAGCTCAACAATCAAATTATCTATAAGTCCAATACTTAAATAATTATTGGGCTTGTTTAAACTACTAGCCATCCTTAGTAATATTAACTCTATTATCTCATGAACTATTACTCATTATTATTAATATTTACACATTCACATCAATTAATAATGTTAATTAACTTACATAACCCAATTAGACTTGTCTTATTCAAGTTTATTGAGTACTTACTTAGGGTTTAACCTCTTAAATCTATTTTCTAGATTATTAAAATACTTAGGTTAGTTCACTAACTTATATAACTTATTGGTGAGACTTTCTTTAATATTATATCATATTATCCACATAATCACTTCATCATCCATAAAATATTATCGATCATGTAATACTTATTTACAATGTATCACAGAAATTTCTTGGTTATTACATTTTCCCCTCCTTATAAGAATTCCGTCCCCGGAATTTCATTAAGGTTATTCAAAAAGATTTGGAAACTCTTTCCTCATCTTTTCCTCGAGTTCCCATGTAGCTTCCTCAACATTGTGGTTCCTCCAGAGCACTTTGACAGAATGTATAACCTTATTTCTCAATTTCTGCTTTTTCCTATCCAAAATTTCTATAGGAATCTCCTCGTACGATAAGTCTTTCTCGACTTGAATCGGCTCGTATGATATCACATGCTTATAATCCGGCTTGTACGAACGCAACACTGACACATGAAACACATTGTGAATATGTTCCAGTTCAGGAGGTAGAGCTACCTCATACGCTACTTCCCCTATCTTCTTCAGTATTTCGAACGGTCCAATAAACCTTGGACTCAGTTTACCTTTCTTCCCAAATCTTATCTTCCCCTTCCAAGGAGATACCTTCAGAAATATGTAGCTTCCCACTTCGAATTCTCTTTCCTTGCGATGAATATCTGCGTACTTCTTTTGTCGATCTTGAGCTGCTACTAGTCGAGCTCTTATCACTTTGATGATCTCCACAGTCTGCTGAACCAATTCTGGCCCCAACAATCTTCTTTCACCTACCTCGTCCCAACATAAGGGTGTTCTGCACTTTCTCCCATACAGGGCTTTATACGGTGGCATACCAATGCTTGCATGATAACTATTGTTATACGCAAACTCCACCAATGGAAGATGATCCTCCCAACTTCCCTTGAAATCCATCACACAGGCTCTGAGCATGTCTTCTAATGTTTGAATCGTTCTCTCACTTTGCCCACCAGTCTGTGGATGATACGCAGTACTCAACCTTAATTGTGTTCCCATTCTTTCTTGAAGACTCCTCCAAAAGTTCGACGTGAAGCGCGGATCTCTATCAGACACGATTGATACTGGCACTCCATGTCTTGAAATAATTTCCTTGATATATAATTTTGCTAGTTGATCCAAATTATAGCTAATCTTGATCGGCAAAAAGTGTGCTGACTTTGTAAGACGGTCGACAATCACCCATATAGCGTCATAACCCTTCTGTGTCGCTGGAAGTCCTACCACAAAATCCATCGTGACGTGCTCCCATTTCCATTCCGAAATTTTCAACGGCCGTAATAGTCCACTTGGTCGTTGATGCTCTGCCTTGACTCTTTGACAAGTTAAACAGCGGCTGACGCATTCAGCAACCTCTCTCTTCATGTTTGGCCACCAATAATGTTGACGCAAATCTTGATACATCTTCGTGCTTCCTGGGTGTATTGAGTATCTCGTATTGTGCGCTTCTTGAAGAATCTCTTCTCGTAACTCTGGTACTGCAGGTACCCAAATTCTTCCTTCAAATCTCATCAATCCAGTGTCATCGATCTTATACTTCAGCTCTTCGCCTTCGACCAACCGCTTCTTTATGTTACCACATTCATCATCATTCCCTTGTGATTCTTTCACCTTGTCTAATAAAGTCGGACTTGCTTCCATTTCTAGTACCTTATCTGAATCCTTCGGATTTTTCACCTCCAACTCCATTTTCTCCATTTCTCTTACTAATTCTTCTTGTTCAGTTAATACAAACAATTTTTCTTGGCTCTTCCTGCTTAAAGCATCTGCCACTACATTAGCCTTGCCCGGATGATATAGAATATCACAATCATAGTCCTTGATTAATTCTAACCATCTCTTCTGCCTCATGTTTAACTCCTTTTGTGTAAAGATGTACTTCAGACTCTTGTGATCTGTGTATATCTCACACTTTTCTCCGTAGAGATAATGTCTCCAAATCTTAAGGGAAAATACTATCGCAGCCAACTCAAGGTCATGGGTAGGGTATCCATTCTCATAGTCTTTTAACTGTCGTGACGCGTACGCAATGACTTTACCATTCTGCATTAATACGCAACCTAGTCCCTTGTGTGACGCATCACTATACACTGTAAATTCCCCTGTACTATCTGGTAAAGATAACACAGGTGCTTCACTTAATCTTTTCTTTAATTCTTAAAAACTCTGTTCACACTTCTCTGTCCACACATACTTAACAGTCTTCCTCGTCAGATTAGTTAATGGTGTCGCTATCTTTGAGAAATCCTGAATAAACCTTCGGTAATATCCTGCCAATCCCAAGAAACTTCTGATCTCTGTCGGTGTCTTCGGTTGTCCCCAATTTTTCACCGCTTCTACTTTCACTGGATCAACAGAAATTCCCTCGTTATCGATGACATGCCCCAAAAATTGAACTCTCTTCAACCAGAACTCACACTTTGAAAATTTAGCATATAACTTCTCTTTCCTTAAGGTTTCCAACACAATTTGTAGATGTTCGGCATGCTCCTCTTCAGTCTTCGAATAAACCAAAATGTCATCAATGAACACCACCACAAATTTATCCAAATACGGTTTAAATATTCTATTCATCAAGTCCATAAAAGCAGCTGGTGCGTTTGTCAGTCCAAACGACATCACTAGGAACTCATAATGACCGTAACGAGTTCTAAATGCTGTCTTTGGTACATCTTCTGTTCTCACCTTCAACTGATGATAACCGGTTCTTAGGTCAATCTTTGAAAAACATCTCGCTCCCTTAAGTTGATCAAACAGATCGTCTATTCTTGGTAACGGATATTTGTTCTTGATTGTCACCTTATTCAATTCTCTATAATTCATACACAACCTCATCGAACCATCCTTCTTCTTTACAAATAACATCGGTGCTCCCCACGGAGATACACTAGGTTAGATGTACTTCTTATCCAACAACTCTTGTAGCTGGATCATCAACTCTTTCATTTCTAACGGAGCCATTCGATACGGCGCTTTCGATATCGGCGCTGTCCCCTGTACTAAATCAATCACAAACTCTATTTCTCTGTCTGGAGGAAGTCCCGAAAGTTCTTCTGGAAAGACATCCCCAAACTTATTAACTATAGGTATCTGCCCCATGTCCGAATTCACAACCCGTGTATCTACTACATGAGCCAAATAACCTTCACAGCCTTTTTGTAACATTCTTCTGGCCTGCATCATCGTCAGACAACTTGTTTGCCTTGGCGACTTGCTACCATAAAATACAACCTTAGACTTACTCGGTGTCTTAAGGCGTATACTCTTCTTCTGACAGTCTATAACTGCCTCATGGTTAAACAACCAATCCATCCCTAAGATAACATCAAATTCTCCTAAGCGTATCGGGATTAAATTCATGCTTAACTTATGTCCCCTTATATCCACACCACAGTTGTTATGGATAAACTCTACAGGGATCACTTCTTTATTTGCAACTTCTATATTCATTGGGTTCTTTAACTTTTCAAATGGTAAGTTTAATCTTCTAGCAAATTCATCAGACACAAATGAACAGGTAGCTCCTGAATCAAATAATACGTAAGCATTTATATTATTGATCAGAATAATACCTGACACCACCTCCTTTGATGCAACTGCATCTTGCACAGTCATGTTTAACGTTCGGGCTGTCGGCTTGCTCTGCTGTGTTGGCCCTCCAATAGTTAACTTTGTTGAACTGCTCTTGTTTCCACTTCCTCCATCTGTATTCTTCTTCAATGGACAATCCTTGAATCGGTGCCCCGTTCCTCCACAAGAAAAACAACCACCTTTCTTCGGCTTAGGACAATTTGGTGAAATATGTCCTTCTTGACCACAATTATAACAGACGTTTTTCCCTTTCATACCCTCTCCAGAGTGATTCTTTCCACACTTTGAACACGCTGCCTTCTTCTGCTGAGTATTCCCTTGTTGCGTTCCTGATTCATTGCCACTGTTGTTCCACTTACGCTTCTTGCTGTTGCTGCCACCACTACTCGCACCCTGATGACCACCTTCAATTTTCTTCTTATTCTTCTCTCGGTTGAATCTAGAAACTGCCTCACTACTACCTTCTGTAATGATGGCTTTTTCTAACAGTGTTGAGAATGTAGCAATTTGTAACACTGCAACTTTGCTGTGAATCCATGGCTTCAGCCCATTTTCAAACCTACGCGCCTTTCGTAGTTCTGTATCCACCTGATGAGGTGCGAATCTGGCTAGCTCATTAAATTTTGCTGCATATTCTGCAACTGACATGTTTTCTTGCTTTAATTCAAGAAACTGCACTTCCATTCTGGCTTGCATGGCCTCTGAGAAATAACTTTCTAAGAATAACTCCTTAAACCTGGTCCATGTCACTACCTCTGTTCCGGCTCTAGCTTGGTTCGTCTCCCACCAGTAATTAGCCTCACCTTTCATCAAGTAGGTAGCAAAAGCCGTCTTTTGCTCTTCGGCTACCCTTACAATGATAAAGGCCTTTTCCATCTCTTTCACCCATGTTTGAGCCGCTATAGGGTCCGTAGTTCCGCTAAATTCTGGTGGTCCTACAGCTTTAAAATCTTTAAAATTTGCCAATCTATTATTCGCTTGCCCCCTTGCTGCAGGAGTACGAGTTCGCATAGCTTGAGCTATCATATCAGCGAAGTTTTGCATTGGGTCATCTTGATTTCTTTCATTGTTCACAAAACGTTCCTCCCTCTGGTTACGATTTTGACGTCTTGGCGGCATTATCTGATTAAACAAAACCTTAATTTATTACATCGAGTTTAATTATATGATATATCTTCTAAGTGTTTAAAATATAACATGTAATTTAAACTCTAACAATCATATTATCATAATGTTGTATTATTGAATTCAACCTGCTAAATTGACTAATTCAGCTTGCTGAATTAACATATTCATCTTACTAAATTCACATATTCAGCTTACTGAATTACACATTCAGCTTGCTGAATTAACATATCCAGCTTGCTGAATAACACATTCAGCTTGCTGAATTAACATATTCGATTTACTGATTTTTTTTTCAAACAGACAACTTCTCATTTTAATTCTTAATACTTTTCTATTTGATCCAACATGTAATTATAATAATGCATTTATCTTCATATACCAAATTTTAGAGTCATATATTCACATACTTGGCATTTTTTTATAAACGTTAACTATCCCATTTTTAAACATCAAAAGATGGGATCTACCAAAAGACATACTCCCCTATTCACATAAGATGGGGATACATCATATTTACATACTACCTCGCACCTACTGAGGTTTACATCAAACACACAACCCTAATAATCAAAAGGGGTACTACTGCATCTATAAGCAATAGAAAGCTATTAAACTATCACTGCGCGTCTGGAGAGGGTGCGCCTGAATGCTCCTGCTCTGGTGGAAAGAGTCCATCCATAAGTCGACGTCTAACAGCTCGACTCGACTCGCCTATCTCAAAGGATCTCCTCACTCCTACTTGGGGACCAGTATATGCTGCATCTAAAGCCCGTCCCAAGGACTCCATCCTAACTCGTCCAGCCTCTGCTTCAACCTCTAACTGATCCACTCTTCTCGCTGCTCGGACCCAAGCATCCTCAACTCGGACCCTGTCAGCGATCTCTAAGTCAAACCTCAGGTGTAACGCCTGATGTTCAATACTCAATATCGCAAACTAATTATGCTCTTGTTCTAATATCTCTCTCAGCTCAGTATTCTTGGCAACCATATGAGTAGCCAAGGTCGTCTGCTCCTGCAACTGTATCTTCATCTCAGCAAGCTCGTTCTGAGCTTGATATGCCAGTTCTTTGTATTGAGTTTCAGTAAACTGATGAGTGGCATTCTCCTGCTCTAACTCTGTCACTCTATTCTCCAGCGCCATGTTATTTTCAAACAAAACCTCCATCACATCCTCATCACGCTCGTCACTAACAGCATGATCCTCTACCGGATCTAATGGCTCTTGCTCGACTGTATGGCTACCTTGTCCTTCCTCAGGCATCCTATAACCAAACAAACACAACATCAGTATCACAATAAAATATATTCATTGATAAAATGAAATAATATTTTATTATGCACACTGCATACTAGATGAATCTCCACAATCCACCTCTTAGCACACTCTATACAAGTTTTCTTCTAAGGTTATAACCTAAGTTTCGCATCCTAGAGTTTATAACCTACAGCTTTGACACCAATCTGTGACGCCCCTAAATCCGAGTTCTCAACCCCGGGTTTGGTGCTCACTATCCATCATCAACATAAGCATTCTATATACTATTGCGGAATAATAAACATACGTTGTTCCTTATAATAAAGTCTTATACAATACTCCAAGGTCTATTACCTTAACATAAACATACCGTACTTAAGTTACATAAAGTAACACAAAAGGTTTACATAAACATTAAACATAGTATTTCATGATACTTAAACATTTACAATAACTATTCTTGGACCTTTCCCTTGCCCTTGTCCTTCTTACTTGAACTCTCTGGCTTAGCTGAAATAAATGTCATGATATAGCAAGGGTAAGCAACTAATTTGCTTAACAAGTTTAAGTACAAAGAAGATATATCATGATTAGCAAGAAATTTATCGTTCAATGTTCAACAATAGAAATTAATTGCGAAAGAACATGAATTTAGTCTTGACAAGTGAATATTCGAATAACAGATACTGAGTGGTCATAATGACCATGAACATATGCTAAGGTTGTCAGTATTTAAACTGGTCCTTTTAATAAGTTTTGGTAATCAAGGGGATCAGCCTTTCATACCCGCTGTATTATGCATAAACACTTACTATACGAGCAATGATTGGTTTTCAATAATGCTTTAATCAAATTGTTCTTTTTCTCAGTATTGAGTCCTTACCACGTCAATTGGTGAAGAACAGCTTTTAACAACATATTTGATTTAACAAATTTAAACATATTTGATCTAGCCGATACAATGAGCATAGATCCATATCTTAAACAGTTCATGAATAAAAGAACTTTAACTAATTCACAGTTCAATAATAATAGAACATGAATTTAATTGCACTGAGTGCGAGCATCAATAATCAATAAGGATGTGAATAATAAACAATAATTATTCACTAACATGCTTTGAAAAGAATAACTCAATTTTGAGTTAGAGAACTTGTCTTGACTGCAATCTACTGCTACACAATTTAATTTAATCTCTTTATTGTAAAGACCTATCATTGTTAAGATTGATCTTACAATCAGCATATCATACTTTATATCAAAATACAATTACTCTATCAGCAATTTAGTTAACACTTAACCACATAATCAATTATCTAAAAACATCCTCATTAATATCATTCTTTGATAGCATTTTAATTACTTTTTCATATACCTTCTGATTTAACACTTAATCTTTCATTTTATTAGCTCTTCTTTATAATCTAGTAAGATGAATACTAACATCATATTCTAGATTATACAAACATGCAATCCAGCCACCTGGATTGGCTAATTCAGCATACTGGATTCAACAAACTTCCAATCCAGCAAGACTGGATTCTAAATCCTTCAATCCAGCAAACTGGATTCAACATTTTTTTCAATCCAGCAAGCTAGATTCCATATCTCCTTTACGAAAATATCAAATCAACTTATTATTTTTCTATCCTTTGGCCATACTTATATACATGTATTTCATACACAAAAAGTATTTTTTTGTAATTTTTAAATTTCTTTTACTATTTTTCAAAAATCATTTTTAGTGCGTGGCTTAAGAAATTAGCCCCATAATGCTCAACTCCAGAAATTCCCATCTCTTGGCATAATATCATACATGTTAACGTGACCCTCCGGTTTAAATTTCGTGACCATCGGAGTTATAGAACTCCGGTTATAGCGATTTTTGTCCGAAAAACTTAAATATTGAAATGATCATAACTTGGTCATTTTAAGTCGGAATGAGTTCATTTTTGGACAGGAGCTACTTTATGACATATATTTTCATGTCCCAAAAGGTCGGAATTTATTTCATATTTTAAGTCACCGAAATTGCCCTTTCAAAATTTTGGGCAGACCCCGTTTTGGGATTTTTAGCTTTTACCTACTTTGCTAAATTCAGTCCATACGGAAATTTACAACTCTTTTTTAGGTGATTCCACTTGGGTTTGAAAGATAACTCATCATATTACTCTCCCAAATTTTTCCAGAATTTTTAAATGCCAGAAAAATTACGAAATACCCCTTGCATTGACTGTCCAAAAATAGTTTATTTTTCTTTCAAAAGACCAAACTGTTTTTGCTAAAACAGTTGCTACCACTTGTGTATTCAATATTTTTGAATTCTATCACTTGGATTTAGTAGTTAACTTACATATCTAGCTCCCCTCTTTGACGGATCACAAAAAGAAGGTGTAGATCAAAAACGGTAGTCGATCAAAGGATGTGAAAAAAAAACTAGAGTTTTCTAACAAAACAAAACTAGTTTTTCTTATATCCTTTTGATTCACTTTCTAACACTCAAATACGTTAGAACCATACTTGAAACCATATAAAACATGTAGATAAAGGGTTTTAGACCTCAAGATCATAAACCTTAGATAACCAAGATAAAACAAAATAAAAAAGAAAATCCACAAGTTTAATATTTATACCTAGATCTTTGAGCACTTCTTCTTAATCTTCCAAAGTAACTAACAAACTTAGGATGCATCAATGATGTATCTCTTCCTCTATCTCTCCTCCTTTCCACCAAATTTTCCCTCTCTCTCTCTCTTTCTCTTATGTTTTGCTTGGTTAACTAAAGAAAAAGTAAGATGAGATAAAATAAAAGATGAAAGAGAAGATAGTTTAATGTGTTGGACAAAAATATATAGATACATTAGTATATCTATATCTAATCCACTAACATATCTCCTCTCTCTCTCTTAATTATTACAAGATTGCTTACTAATATGTTGGCTCCATAAACAAAATGACACCTAGCCCATTAAGTAAATATCTTTTGGAAATTTGGGAGCTTTAAATGATGACATTCATTCCCCCTTTCTCTCCTTATCTTTGGCCGGCCAAGTGGCCTTCTTATCTCTAAGTTTTGCTTTTGTTTTCATTGAAATATCTAGCATACTAAATGTCTAAAGTACCCTCATCAATTAGGCTACAAGTTGGGCCATTATAAAAGATGTTTTGGGCTTTCCACAAATAACCTATTGGACTTTTAATTAACTAGTTTGACTTACTAATTAATATGAACTTGGGCCTCCACCCTTAAATAATTATGCTACTAGCATACTTGCCCATTAAATTCAATAGTGGGCTAGCTCAACAATCAAGTTATCTACAAGTCCAATACTTAAATAATTATTGGGCTTGTTTAAACTACTAGCCATCCTTAGTAATATTAACCCTATTATCTCATGAACTATTACTCATTATTATTGATATTTACACATTCACATCAATCAATAATGTTAATTAATTTACATAACTCAATTAGACTTGTCTTATTCAAGTTTATTGAGTACTTACTTAGGGTTTAACCTCTTAAATCTATTTCCTAGATTATTAAAATACTTAGGTTAGTTCACTAACTTATATAACTTACTGGTGAGACTTTCTTTAATATTATATCATATTATCCACATAATAACTTCATCATCCATAAAATATTATCGATCATGTAATACTTATTTACAATGTATCACATAAATTTCTTGGTTATTACAGTTTATTTATGTAAAGTCCACAGCAAATTAAAGAGAAGCCCAATGGAAATTATTACAAGCCCAAAGATAAGTTAATTAAATTAACAACCAAGCCCAAGTTATGATCCATGAGCTAAATAGGATCCATGGGGCAACCCATGGGTGAATTGAGGGGCAAGAACTTTGTGTGATGACCAAGTATATTATGTAGGGAGCAAGATTACTTAATGAGCAAGATATGAATTGTAAGGAGGTTAACTAAGGAGGTGGGATGTTCTAATGACCTAATTGCCCTAACATTAGAAGTCCTATAAATAGGAAGCTCACAATTCATTCTTTGGTTGTTAGTTTTCATCCCATACACAAACAACTTATTTGTTAGAGATAATAAGCACTTTGAAGCTTAACTTCCATTGTTAGATTTTCAAGAAGGAGAAGCTAGTTCATCAAGGGTACGACTCTTCTTATATATATATATATATATATATATATATATATATATATATATATATATATATATATATCTTCCATCTCTATCAAAGTAGGGTGATAAGAGAAGTGTAACCTAATAAACTTATATGCTAAGAACATATGAGAAGTGGATAAGCAATGAACTTAAGCCGAATAAGTTATGAATAAGTAACTTGAACCTAAACAAGTTATGAACTCATGGAATACACATATGAACTTGTCATATGATTAACTTAAGAAGTTTGTATGGATAATAAGATGTAAGGAGGTTGCTTAAATGACTTAAACAATAAATAAGTCAAAGGAAAGGAAATCTTGTATTATAGAATTTGTTAAGTTATGAACTTATGAAGAATAACCCATGATCTAATTTAATGATAAATTGTTGTATCATGTAAGTTGAGATGTCTAGATAATGAAACGAATGTAATTGGAATGATGAACAAATCACTAGTAATGAAGTTTTGCCAGAATCACACAATTGGACGAGAATCGTTGAATTCGTGAAATTCTCGGAAAGAAAGTTGTATTTTGTGTTTGAACTCTGAAACGTTAGTTTTCGATGGAGACAAGTCGTGTTTGGCATTATAGAGTTGTGGACTCGAAAATGGCCGGATTTCGACTTAGAACGAAGAAACGAGCGTTGAACGTTCATGAACATTTATCGTTTTCGTTAAAAATGGACTAATAGGTAAATTTTTAGCAAACGAAATTGAATAGATAAAATTCTTGCATGAACACGTAGAGTATGTGATTTGTGAACCGTAGGCTCTTGAACGAGCCAATTTGGACTTATAACAAAGAAGTTACGAGTCTGGAAAACTCACAAGTTGAAAAATCTGTCAAAAATTATCTGTGGCACAGAGTCCGCGCCGCGGCGGGACTCCAAGCCAAAAGTCTGGCACCGCAGCGCCAAGCTCGCCCTCAGCCACTGTTAGTTGGCGCCGCAGCGTGACCTTAACAAAGAAGACTCGCGTCGTAGCGTCGAGTCCGGTCTTCAAGCCCTAATGTGTGACGCCGCAGCGCGACACAGAGAGTAATGGCCGGCGCCGCAGCGCCAGCCTTATAACCTAGACCATAAAGAATGTTTACATGTTAAGCATAAATAGTAAATGATGAACACATAACTAAAGATCTTAATGTAACATTGTTAAGACATATTTGAGCCTTAAGTATGATCACTTGGGGTTAAAGAAAGTCAATTACATATGAAAGAAAGAACGACGTAATGGAAAGCCGGAACCAATAAATAACAAATCTAATACGTAATTAGATTGAGAAGAAGGGTAAGATTCTTTAGGAACTATGTATGTTATTCATGACCTAATGTACTACGTAATGTTATCATCTACTGTAGGGACCTTAAAGACCTAAAGTGCACGTGTTATATCTGTAAGCAAACGCTGAAGGCAAGTACTCTAACCCTTGTCCCAGTTCGATCGGGATAAGTCTTTGTGATTCATGTATTCTTCACATGAGTTAATGTCTGATGAAGTCAAAGTCAATTCTTTTAGCTAGACTTATGCTATGTTGGATGTCTTATAATATATCATGTGTTGACTATGATTTACCAAACTAATATTGTTGTGATTTTCAAAAGGAGACTGAGTATGTTAAATTATTTTGTCATCAAACGACAGGCACGTGAGGTTGCCACAACTTAAATGTATACACGTTTAATGAATGTAGTGTTGATCAACATAGATTACTATAGGCTGATCACCTAGACGTGCTCGTAAGCTATGCCGGACTTACGGACTTAGTGCTGGGATGTCCTTTTCAAAGTACTTATGAAATGCTCATGGTCTTGAACCAGAATTGATGTTTTACTGAATATTGTTATTGTGAAACGTTTTGAATGAAAAGGAGTGCTATTTTGAATTATCGATAGTACTTCATAACTATTGTTCAGTTATTGAAGATATACGATTCCTATGTTTCAAGCATGCTAGTTTTATGAGAATTGTTGTACTTGCTGAGCTAGTTAGGCTCACTCTTACTTGAACCATATGAATGCAGCTAAGACCGAACGGACCGATGAATACGACAAGGATAAAGGGAAGGCTAAGGCGAGCCCGTAGATTACTTATGTAATAGTATATGTTTTGTAATCATAATATTTTATATTATGAGAAGAACAAATGTAATGGTTATAAAGAACCTGGGGAATGTTAATATTATTTTGAATATATATAAGACATATTCGTTCTTTTGAGGCATTTCAATTGAATGCTTGTGTGAACTGTAGCACCGTCAAGCACCATCTGTCGGGTTGGAAGATACCCGGATTTGGGGGCATCACAGTATATCTAAAGTATGAATATAATTATGTGGGGGTACATATATATGTGTGTATATATGTGTCCATAACTTAATTTAATGTGATAGTGTTAAGTCATTATAATTGATTTAATAAGCCCAAAAGGAATTAACTTTAGTAGAATGAGGACCATTTTACTAATAAGTAAGGAAGAAATAGAGTTTGTCCCATTTTCAGTGACCCAAATAATAATCAACCGTGTGTAGGCCAATGGCCTATTTCCTTCTTTGCTGAGAATGGATAATGGCTACCTAGAGCTAATAATGAAGGGAGGGATGGAGGAGGAGGAGGAGGAGGGAGTAGTTTACCAACTATTCATTGTTCATTATCATCTTCTTATTCCTACTGGTTTAAAACATAGGGCAAAGCTAGTGTCTGGACATTGAAATCTCTATAAATAGAGACTCCTCCTTTTCATTTCTCGTTGGTTGAAATTCCTGAGAAGTTAGCTATAGAGAGTAAGTTGGATTGAGAGCAATGGGAGGATGGAGGAGCTATAGTTAGCCAATTCCAAGCATTCAAGAGGTAATATTGCTAACATATAAGTTCTTGATTCCAAAGTTTGATAAATTCTCATAATTCTCCAAAAATTCTCTGTTAAGTTGGTGGAAAATTGAGTGTTATGGGATTAACCTAGTTTACATGTGTATTATGTATCAATGTAATGTGTTGAGTATGATGATTGGGTGATTATAATACATGTTCTTCATTTCAAGTTTTGAATTTCTTAGGAATGACAAGACATACTTGCTAAGTAAGTCCAAAAATAGATGGCTAAGGATTATTATAATCCATGAATTGTTTCTAGATACTGTCAATATAGTCAAATGCGAAAACAACGCAAGTTAAACGAACCAATTTGGCTGAGAAACGAATTCGTAGTGAATGAATTCACTAAAGTTATCAAAACATAAAAATTTAGTATGAACATGAGTTTTGGATTAATATTTGGGTTAGTTAATATTTTTGAAGTGTTATAATTAGTCTGTAGATGAGTAGCTAAGAGTTTAACGAGTTCAACGAATCGAAAACCAACTGATTCGGACTTAAAATAAGAAAGTTATGTCAAAAACTATAATCTGGGCGAGGCCAAGCGCGGCCGCGCTGCCCAGGGGCCGGGGACGCAGCTGGGTACTGCCTTATGGCGCGGTCATGCTGGGTTGGTGAAGGAATTGGGCGCGACCGCGCCCAATGTCTGTTAAGTGTGACTGCTTTGACCTATTTTGGTAAAACGGCCATAACTTTTTCATACGAACTCCGATTGAGGCGATTTAAGATGATACGAAACGAGGAAGAATAGACCTACAACTTTTGTTCTTTAGGAGTTTCAATTTGATGTCGTTAAGAAGGGTCAAAATAGTCATCTTTGCTACTGTTACGTATTTAGAGGCGATCGGAGGGCATCGAACGAGCACATACGCAAGTATAGTGCTCCCGACGATGGAATATGTTATTCTAAGTGATAAAACATGAATATGCATGATAATAGGCATGCCATATGGCTAAGATTATTTTACTCATAATGGAATGCTTTAACAATGATTTCTAAAAGAAAAGTTAAAGTTTTTGAGAAACGGAAGTTAATGAATTTGGTGTCCTTTGAGTTCTGACCTTGGACCCTATGTAACAACCGGGAGAATCCGGATTGTTTAGAATTTAAGTTTAAAAAATTAGTTATTAATAAAATAAATTTTTATTAATACTATTCTGTGTTATGTGTTTATTAATCGTTCTATAACCTAGAGTGATTATAAGTCGGGAGGATTTTGGCTACGAGCTAGACTGAACGAGTAAGAATTTTCAAGACGAAAATAAAAAATTTTCGGGAACAAAAATATTTCCAGGGAAAAAGGCAAAATAGGCACTATTCACCCGACGAAACCCTAAGGCTTAGGGTTTGAATAACCTAAGCCTTTTCGAGAGTTCGGATCGTGAAAAGGTAAGCAAACCGATAAAAGTTTTTCTCGAAAAACGTGTAAAAATCGGACGAAATAAAAACGACGAAAAGTACTACTATGTACTTTTCATTCATTTAGGTATGTTAAGGGAAAACGTGAAGGAAAACACTTATCGCCGAAAAGTGTTTTTCAGTTTTTCGAAAATCCGAAGAATACGTAAAAGTTAATCGGTAAAGGAAAGATGAAATATCCAAAAATATTTGGATTCTGAGAATCGTAGTTTTTAAAACTGTCGGACGAAACCTGAAAGACGGAACCACGAAGCTTCCAAGAGAAGCTACGTGAATAGTAAGGAGGTCTGAATATTAAGGAGGTGGAATAGTAAGGATAAGTTAAGTAATGACCAAGTAAAATGCATGTGCTTAAGGGCTAAGTGAACTTAAGGAGTAAGTAAACTTAAAGGCTAAGAAGACTTAAGGGCTAAGCAAAACTTAAGGGCTAAGAAGACTTAATGGCTAAGTAAGTGTGGAGGCTATGTAAACTTGGTGGCTAAGCTTGGAATAGTAAGGAGGCTAAGGGGGGCGAAATGACCAAATTGCCCTTACCTTGGAAATTCTATAAATAGGAAGCTAACTTTCATTATTTTGGAATTTTGAAAATCCTACACTTTGAGAGATAGAGAGAGAGTTCAGATGGGAGAAGAAGAGGAAGAGGAAGAGGAAGAGGAAGAGGAAAAGCTTGCCCGAGTGCATGCTTTGTCCAACGGAGGAAGATTAAAGAAGAGAGGTAATCCGAAAACCTAGCTTCTAATAAATTTTCTTTAAGTTTTTATGTTTAAAAAAATATAGCTTAATGAAGATAAGGGTAGAAGAAGTTAGTAATGATTTCATATGGTTGAAATCATGAGAAAACAAAGAAATAAGAATTAGAAATTTAGTTTATAAATTTCTTAAGGAAGTATAAGATTCGTAAGGATTTTGAGCGATCCGAATGAATCTTATGAACGAGTAGGTGGAATAAGTAAGGAATGGTGTTCTATAACATCAAATTCCAAGAAAAAGTGAAATCGTAATTCAAAATATCGATTAAAAGCGAAGAACAAGCGAAGAACACGCGAAGAACACAAAGAACGTTGTTGATGGACAAATTTAAAACCATCGTAGTGTAATTGTTGTTGATGGACAAGTTTAAAACCATTGCGTATAAGTTAGATGCTTATTTCTTGGTTAGGAACATTAGAAATGTTCATGAAGAACGGATTAAAACTTAGCTATAATGAAGTTATGGTGAAATTTTTGTAAAAGACGAACAAGAATTAGAAAGTTAGTAAATGAACCCGAACGTGTAGGGTTTCATAAGAAAGTAAGAGAATGTAGAAAACGTGAGTCATGGACTCAAGAACGAATGAGTTCCAAGTTCGGATGACCAAATTACGGACGAATGAACGAAAAGCGTTAAAAACGTAAAATGAACGAAGGGTGAAGATTAAGCCAATTGAATGGCACATTAATGGATTCAGAATGAAGTTTTGTCTTAGGGGTATTGAAGTACGTAAGATAAGGAAGAGAATGGCTTTAGAATGACCTCATTCCGAGTTATAACAAAGAAGTTATGAGATCGGGAAGTACGCGTCTCAAAATTGATGCAAGACATAGAAATTTTTCTAGGGTTTTGGCTCGTCGCCGCAGCGCCAGTTACGCCTTGAGAGGCGGCGCCGCAGCGCCAGGCCGAGATGTTGTGCACTGTTAACTCGCACCGCAGCGCGAGAGATAGTAAGGAGGGTGGCGCCGTAGCGCCAACCCAGGATGTCAAGCACTGCAGAGTGGCGCTGCAGCGCGAGAGATAAAGAGGGAACCGGCGCCGCAGCGCCGGTGCAGGGCAAGGCCCAGTAATGAACTTTTAAGTGCTCAATTACTGGGGGATGTGCAAGAAAGAAGTATGAACATATAAGTTCACATAAAATAACACTTAAGCAAGTGAGTTAAACCTTTAGCAAAGGTTGAATGGAAAGATTAAACTAGATTAAAAGACAAAGAATGTAAACGCGGGTTACGTAACCGATGTCCGGGGACCGTAGTCGTGATGAATGAACGTGAGGGATTGCTATGATTATGATTCCTTAAACGTTGAGTGATGAAGGAAATGAATAACATTTCGATGTTATGATTGTGGTAATGAGAGATAAGTGTAAAGCGTTTAGACGCTGTGAACGCAACGTTGTTGCGATGAATGATCGGTCTGAGCATACAACGAACCGTATGGCTTCGACATTAAGAAAGAATAATGAACATGGGGTTCATGGGATGGATAACGATGAAAATGATTAAAACCTTGAGTAAAGGTTGAATGAGAGATTAAGAGGCGAGCGATGTGAACGCTGAGTATGTAAACGATTCTCGTGAATCGTATTCGCGCCGGACGAACGTTCTTAGTGTACAATGATTGTATGACTTAAACGTTGATGAAGGTAGTAAGTAAGATATGATTTATCAAGAAAGCCGTTGTGAAGGGTAATAAGAGTAAGGAAAGTTCGAATGTGGGTCAGATAGAGAATGTTAGAATAAATGTAAGAGTTAAACACTTTAGTCGACGTGAGGGTTGAGTGTACACGAGTATTAAACGTGCATAACCTACACTTCGTGTATGGTTTGACCGTAAGGTAATGAAGACTAATGATTAAACCTGTGAACGGTGAAGAAGTTGAATTAAAGATAATAGCATATAACGTAAAGAAGCCGAGTTAATGTTCCTAACTTAGATGACGTTCCGAGTCAAATGAACCGGACGTTGTAAGATATAAATAAGGTAATATAAAATGTTTAACGCTATGACATCATAGTATTGACATTGAATGATCGTTCTGAGTATGCAAAAGACTGTATGACTTAGACGATAAGGAATGAATCATGAGGTATGTCATTTAGTTGTCAGAAAGCCGTAAGGAATAAGAAATTAACTTAATGAACATTATAGTTTAATAGTTCGGATAAGTTAAGATAAGTTAGGTTGTGGTACAATCGTAACCTTTGATGGTTGACATATGAGAGCCGGGCTAAACAATTCCTTCAGAGAGCGAAGGTATATACGAAACTGACAACCGATCTAACTCACTGTTATGGGCAGTGTAGATGAGACGGGAACTTGTTTGTTGGTTGTTTGTGGGAAACCACTCAGAGTACCATATGAACTACTAGCAGAGAAGCGATGTATGCTGAGTCCTATAGAAGTTATAAGAAGAAGATAAGACTGTAAATCATCAAAGATGATGAACATTTTGAGTAAGACATCTCCGTATGTCATGAAGCCGTAAACCGGTAGTAAAGGAAGTTCATCGCGTAAGCTTAGATTAAAAGAATGCGAACCTTAAGAAGTAAAGTTAAGTAAACTAATGCATAAGTCAAGTATATGACTAATTGGTGTACGTGTTATTTCCTTATGTGTTATATAGGGATTTGGAATAAGCAGTTCAGCGTAAACTATAAGTTGTAGCTGTGCATAAGGCAAGTTTCCTAACTTCATTCATTTTAAATGAATGCTAGTTTCTTAAACTTCTTAGATGTTGAACTTGAGAAGTTTTGTCTATGTGCATATGTGCGATATATGTATAAGGTGGTAGTATGTATGAGGCCTTGAGCCACAACTTGAACACTTCGGTGTTTCTATGATATAAACTGTTCTATGATTGAATTGTTCAATATAAGAATGTTCTTTTTATAAATGAACCATTATTGTTAAGTCTGTGCTAATGATTCTAGCCAGACATGATGTGTATGAAAGAGGTAGAGGAATGAAAGTATTTCAAAGTGAAAGTGACTGATGTTTTAAGATGATAAGAATCGAGACTATTCCTATTATTCAAGCTCCTTCATAACCTTTGTTCGGTTATCGAAGTTCTGAAGAATGTTTAAACTCTTGAAGTTGTTTGTTCAACTGTTATGACTTGTTGAGCAATTGAATGCTCACACTTACTTTAAATAAAAATATTTTCAGCGAACGATGATAGAAAGAACTTAGGGATCCCGTAAAGATCAAGCTGATCGGTATCCAGACGTAGTGCCATTTAGTGTGTAAATCTGTGTGAAGATCAAGTGAAGACTTGTAGTGTAGAATAGTTTAATTAAACTATAGATTAGTTTAATGAACTGATATGTATCCTTGGTGGCAGATAAAAGTCACTCTTGTACTATGTAAAGAATAGTGTAATAATTATTATTTGTAATGAAAGAGGTTATAAGGTTTCCAGAACCTGAGATTTGAGAATGTATGTTGTTATATTTAGCTATATAATGACGTATGTTGCGAACGCCCCCAAATTCAGGTACTTGAAACCCGAACTCAGTGCTTCACGATACCATTTCTATGAGCAAAATAATACTAATAATAATAACAATAATATAGATACCAAATTTAATTTACATATGCATCAGAGTCTATTCCCAGGTACGCGATCTTAAAACATTCATTACATGATACTTACTAAATATTATCATCTTATTTAAGTCTAGCTATTACATATGATAACACAATCTTATTCTGACAGCTTTCCCTTCCCTTTGTTCCTGGCAGAGTCCTCTGGTTGATTATACTTAACTGAAAACATTTAAATTAAGCAAGGATGAACATTTGAGTGCCCAGCAAGTAACAACAATTATAAATATTAGCTGAAAGGATTAAATATTTTCTTTGTACTACCCTTCTACAACGAATCAATAGTTGTGAAGTAATCTGAACCGATAATAGTAACATAACAACTCTCTATCAAATTTTTGAAACTACGTACTGACTATATGTAGGGTTAAGGTGACATAATATGAACATTATTTTCAATTTTCGAATAGGTTTAGCAGAACTTCATCTGCAAACCGTCATAACTTACGGGCACGGGGGTGATCAGCCCGTTATGCTCTGTATTGATCAATACTACATACTAGAACGATATTCTCGTTCATCATATCCGCGTCAGGTGCAGAAAAGTTTTTCCATGTTCGGGATGTTCATACTTAGTTGGGAATTCAAACCAAAGCAATTTGATTGGATACAAAAAGGTTTTATCATATTTAACTATATTTCTAAATCTGTGTCTGGCTGATCAATTAGCGTAGACGACTTTTACTTAATGTATACATACTGGCTAACAATAGGTATATATATATATATATATATATATATATATATATATATATATATATAATTACAATATAATACCATATATAACATATATAACAATAGGGTTAATAATCCGGTACAATAATAATATAATTATAAAACTTTCTTACTTAAGTCCATTGCATAAAGAAAATGCAAAGGTAGGAAACTTGCTCAATAAAAGTAGAGTTCAAGGAACTTGCTCAATAATAATTGGAGTAAGTTTAGGGAACTTGCTTACGATATGTGTCGAATAAAGTAATGCAAGGGTTTAGGATACTTGCCTTAAGCGTAGTTTATCCACGTAATTAAATCAACACTTTCGAATCCTATTTATAACGTATTTCAAGCATAAGATGTTCATTAGCTAACACGTTCGTTAATCAAGCTCGACATGAATAAATATGCACATATGATACACAATCACCTCATAAGTTTATCGTGAAATCAAGTATCTAGTTACTTTATAAGCAAATTAAGAATGCCCAAGTTTAAGGTATTTTTACCCATGAACTTTCATTATCTAAAGCAAACACTATCATATTACTTAATCCTCACATATACACATACATTAGTAGATTTTAAACCATTTCTAGCAGTAAAGACATCCTACAAGTTAATTGTCAAAAATCAGATTTCACTATCTCAGATCCCAGACTGGCGCAGCTGCGCCATGGCTAGGCCTAGGGCCGGCGCAGCTGCGCAGCCCTCTGGCCAAGCCAAGACTTAGCTGTTACCTTGCGGTTTCTGTCTGGCTTGAACACAACATTCATACACAATATATTTTGTCATGTTAAGGTCTTTTCATGCTTCTCAAGTCAATCTAGGTTTCTTCTTTCATATCATGGTTCTAAGTTAAACATTTCAACAATTTAATGTCGTTCAAGGTCATGAAATCACACGGTCTAACATGCTTTCCTTCTAAACATACAAGGTAGTTATAAAACTCATATTAGGCATGCTTGCGAGTATTCATAACACATACGTGAAACTAATACCGCTTTAGTTGAAAATATACTTCGTTCATGCTTTACTTGAATTATGATACACAAGTATGGTATACCTATATGATACATTTAGCAAGTTTAAAAGTACCATCAAACATGCACATAAAAGTCAGATTCTAACTTTCAAAGTAGTATGTTAACATTCTCGTTCAAAGTTCGTATTTTCATTCGTAACCTTACTAGTAGGTTCTACATGTTAAATACATATGGGTCATTTATAGGGATATTATAAACGTAACATGATCTCTTAATCCTTTAGAATCTAAATATTCATGTGATGCAACTATATTTAGAAAATATGTTCAAGTTTGCTTTTAAAACTATTTTAAACTTGAACAATGCAATTTAACACATACAAGACAACTTTAAGGCTCTAATCATTTTAGATCAAGTCATGATATCATGCTCGCAAGGTCAGAATATAGAGCATGTAGTAGTCATGCAGGTTAGCTCAGTATACTAAGTTAAAAACTTCTTTAATACAAATCCTAAATAAGGTGTTCATGAGCAAAGAACTATGAATCATATAAACACAAGTTAACAAGTTATACACACATTTCTAAATCATATCAACATACTTGCAAAGTCAGTATATAATCATGACATACATACATATCAAGTTTTTTTTCTAAAGTCCTAAATCCATTTTAACTCTACACCTTCGTTAATCACGTATGCTAATCTAAACATGCACATTAGGATAATATACTAATATATACCTGTTACACTTGCTTGTATGCTAACTTAAGTCATAATAGTATTCTAACACTTAGCAGATTATGAAATAGAAAGCAAAAACTGGAAACAGAGTCCGGCGCAGCTGCGCTGCGCCTCAGTGTTATTACAGCGCAGCTGCGCCATGCCTGGTTCGAGCCAAGAATAGTCTGCTTCGGCAGAACTTTAGCCCAAACACAAAAATTATTAATAATTTTGATTCTAAACAGTCATGTATCTGTTCCAACATGCTAATATAGTTATACAACAACTATACAACCATTACCCAATCTCATCATCATCTAATTCCACATAATTTAGAACTTGAGAATTCAAGAATGGAAATTTAACAGAAAATGAAAATGAAGAACACGAAAGAATTGTATATGTTTGTAATTAGCTTGGTAAATCACACTTCTTCTACTGATTTGTATGCAATTACTCACTCTCTATATATGCTATCAATCTCCCAACTTAGCGATTCTCAGCAATGGATATTAGAAGGAAATGAGTTGTATTTATAGAGAAACAAGAATACAGACAATGCACATATACACCAAATTAAACTCATGGATGTAAGGATTACATGAAAGTTAAGAAGGAGTTGGTATATAGTAGTTGAAATTCATCATGATCTCCACTCCCCCCATAATCATCTCCTAGAAAGCTTGGAAGGAAGAAAAGGAAATAGGCCTTAGCCTCTATGTGATTCACGTGGCTAAGAAATGAGCAAATGGGATACTAGTTTTGGGACAAGCAAATGAACTCAGCACTCTTGCAACATTAGACCATATACTTATACACAACTCTTATTCTTATGCTATATTGTATACACATATTAACCATACAAGGCTAAATCCTAATGCCACAATATAATTTAATATTTAATATTTCAAGGTAGTAGAGGTAATATGAAAATGTAACATATAGTACATGTATATTTTATCACACCGGTATACTTTATTAAAATAATAGCTTACACTATATTTATGGTATATTATTTTAATATATATCCACATACATATTGTCACATACACCCTCATGATGTATTCATACCATATAGTTTTAATATGCATAAATATATTGCTTCATACAATATAGTTTCATAAAACTTAATATATAGTCACATAAAAGTCACACTACGCTATATCGTATAGTCATAATATTGCTCACATGCACATAACCGATAATCTAATATTATTATATTAATAACTTATTTATTTATGTTAATTAAATAAATTATTCACTTCCTTAATTAATTAACACCAAAATTAATTACTCTAACCATCATCGGTTAATATATTTATGGATCTCCATAATCATTAATTATCTAAATAATTCTTATTATATTTATAGATATATTGCAAATAATAGTAAGCACTTATTATTAATTAATTACCAAGGAATCAATATTCTACCACAATTAATTAATATTAATTAATGGTTTACTTAATATTTCCTTCGTCAAACATAACGCACTTCATTTCATGGTTTACCAATGTTACACATATAACCAAATATTCTATTTTATTTCTAAAGAAGAAAATTTTAATTTTCTCCAACTGTCCACTGGCGCAGCTGCGCCAGTTTGTACTGCTGGGACAGCGCAGTTGCGCCGTGCCCTGACAGTGCCAAGACTGGTTTAGCTTAAGCCAGTGTCAATTTTCATCGCTAAACTCATTTTATACGACATGGGTTGATGTCCACAAAAGCGATATTACAAGTCTAAGAGCGTATTCATTACTTATCATAAAAATCCTAAAAAAATCATATATTCATGGAAAATAAATAATAACTATTTTTATTACAAAATTTATTATAAGAATATACTCTTTAATGATCAATGGTAATAAATAATTTTTATTTATCACATATATACATACACTTTACTTTGCACATAATCTCCCCTTTATAAATATATATATAAAAAAATTATTCGCAAAAAATTTCTTATTGAAAATATTGGGTTATTACATCCACCCTCCCTTATAAGGATTCTGTCCCCGAAATCACCGTTTCAAAACTTATAGACACTAGGGCAAATAGCATACACAATAACTTCAAGTAGATCTCGATCAGATTTGATCAGACTGATCTTTAACTATTCAACATAAAACTTGTCTATTGGAAATTTGATTTCTAGCAGAACTCAAATTTCTCCTTCAAAATTTCTTTATAAAATAATTTACTATATTTACGAAAAATCATATATACGAAAATAAAATTCATACGAATAATACCCGGAGTTCCATCCCCGGCTGCTACGGTATCCTGAACCGTCATATTGAAGACTCTTGCGGTTGATTTTGTTGAAGTTAGTCCCATTATCGCCAGTGTTCCGCTACCTTTCCCCGCATTCACGCTTCCTACATCCATTCTCCTTTTCGGACAGTCCTTCACCTTATGATCCATTGATCCACACAGAAAACACCCACCGTTCATCCTAGGATCGGGGAAGTTAGGAGAGATATGTCCCTGCTGCCCACACTTATAGCACACAAACTTACCACTAAGACACTCTCCTGAATGATTCTTCCCACAATTCTTACACTGCACAACCTGCTTCCTCACACCTTCCTGTTTGACTTGGATATTTCCAAAATTGTTCCACTTTATTTTTCCGTTCCCACTACCACTACCTGCTTCTACCTTCCCAACTCCCTCAACCTTACCCTTGCTTTTTTATCCTTATTCTAGAGGCTCATGGATTCACTTCCCTCCTCGGCTATGATAGCCTTCTCCAAAAGTGCTGCAAAAGTATTTATTTGCAATACCGCCACCTTATTATAGAGCCAGGGTTTTAAGCCCAGCTCAAACCTCCTTGCCTTTCTTGCCTCCGTATCAACTTGATACGGAGCAAACCTAGCTAATTCATTGAACTTTGCGGCATATTCCGTAACTGTCAAGTTTTCCTGCTTCAATTCCAAAAATCTCACCTCCATCCTAGCCTGCACACTAGACGAGAAATAGTTCTCAAAGAATAGCGTCTTAAACCTAGTCCATGCTATTACTCCTTCTCCTGCCCTAACTTGATTTACCTCCCACCAGAAATTCGCCTCTCCTTTCATCATATAGGTGGAAAAAGCTGTCTTTTGCCCCTTCGCTTCCCTAGCGACTACAAACGCTTTTTCTATTTCCTTAACCCAAGTTTGGGCTTCTATCGGGTCAGTGGTACCTCTAAATTCTGGCGGTCCTACGGCCTTAAAATCTTTGAAGCTCGCAAATCGATTGTCTGGTTGATTCCCTGTAACAACCCGATATTTTCTATATAAATAAATAAGAAATTTTGCGTATAATTTTTTTTTATATTTTAAGGACGAGGATTTGTACAAGATAAGGTGTATATGTATTTATGTGGTAAATAAAAATATATTTATTACATAAATATTTAAAAATAATTTTTTTAGAATTATTGATTTTTATAAAGTATATTTTTATAATAATTAATTTATAGCAGAAATGTTTTATTAATGAAAATATAATCATATATTATTTAAATAATATATGGAGTGATTTTTAGAATAATTATAATAATTATTTTATTATATAAATTTTTGTACAAATTATTAAGTTAATTATTTTACCTTAATGATTAAGGTTAAGTATGGAAGAATAAATCAGATATGGAATCCAAACCCTAATTTTAGATTTTTATCTAGGGATGAGAATAATAATATAATATTAATTACATTTTGATTTTTCAGTGCTATAAATATGTAATGTATGTACGTATTGATGATGGTTAGTCAATTATGGTGTATAATTTCAAAACCCTAATATTAATTGGTTAAGCCCTAGTTTTACTATGGGAAACCCTAATTTTAAAATCAATTATGAGTTTAAGACTGTTATATAACCGTGTTATATGATTTATGCTGTGTATTATATAATGATTTGATTAATTAGGTAAACTCTAATTAAAAATTTAGAAACCCTAAATAATTTTTAGAAAACCCTAAGTTATTAAAAACACTAATTTTTAAAATGCTAAACCCTAATTTGGAACTCAAATTAGAGTTTGAGATTGGTTGTAATCGTGATAAGGTGATTAATTTACAAGTGTTAGAATTATAATTGTTAACTAGGAAAACCCTAATAAATTTTGAAAACCCTAATTAACTAGAAACCCTAATTCTTAAATTAGTAATCCTAATTTGCTAATTTGGTAACCCTAATTTGTTAATTGTAAGCTAAATGCTAATTAGTGGACACTAAACCACTAATGTTCATGTATAGTGTAATTAGAAAATTAATCATAATTAGGAAACCCTAATTTCAAAATTTTAGAAACTAAAATTTATTAAATTTTATTTTTTGTGCAAACCCTATTTTTTTTTATTTTAGAAACTATTTTTTATTTTATTTATAAACCCTAAATGAAAACCTAGAATTTCATTTTGTGCTAAACCTTAGGGTTTAACCCTAAGGGTTTGCAAGATTACAAGAATGCCATTAAATTTGTGAACAAAATGACCAAAATACCCCTCTTGCATTATTGAATTTTGCCAAGTGTTAGAGTTGGTGAACCACTTGGTTGACATTCTGACCTAAATGTGCCAGCAATTAGCCTCAATTATCAGCAATACATGCATCATACACTAGTATATATAGATCAAGAGAGAGAGAGAAAGCCACCATTTAGCTCATTTCTCTCCAAACACTCAACCTATCTCTCTCAACTTAAAACCCACGAAATTATAAGCTAGATCAGTCCCAAATATCAGCCCCACGAATACCACTAACAGATCAAGAGGTCAGAATCAAAAAATTTCCTTAGATCAGTCCCAAATATCTATCCAACGATCTGTTGTTAGATGTTGTTTTTTTATGTTAAACATGTTGGATATAGTGTCTAAGGATGATATGGGTTGCTAGATGTTAGATCCATAACATCTAGAGGCTCGGATTTGAAGATCTACAAAATCTGGAAAATTTTTGTTTTGGTGTCTGACAACGAATGTCAGACCTTATATCTCTGTGATCTGTTAAGCGTTTTGTGTTTTGAAACTTTGTAGCTGTAGTCTGATATGTGCTCTTTGTTCTGAGCTTGAAATCAGGCTCAGATCATATGTAGATTGCAAGTTATGGAAGGTCAAACTACGTTGACCGACCATGACTTGCCAAGTTTCTGGGTAACCCAGGTGTTCCCAGATCGTGTCTGACAACTTTTGATGGCTCTAGATCTGTCAGTTTATTAATGATTTGGTCATGATGTTGTAATAGGTTTATAATTTGATACATGGGCTACATGATTATGCTCTTACATCACTTTATAAGTTAACAGATGAGATTTGGGGGATGGTTAAACCAAGCAGAAGGTCCACGGATGAGCTTTCTGGGTAACCCAGAAAGTTCATCAGCGTGGCTTCTGACATGGTTTGACCAGACAAGATCTTGCTATTATGTAGTTGTTTTGTTGATTTTATGTAATAGAAATGTTGTCCTACATGTTGGCTACATACTGAAATTTATAGATCACTAAATCATTTCATGAAAAGCAAGTTGTGGAAGCCCAAAAGTGATCAGTCGAGCTGTTCTTGTTTTCTAGGTAACCCAGAAAACGAAGAACAGGTCTGACAGATAGTTTGAGCTTCCATATCTTGCTTGTATGTTGTAATATCACCCAGAACTTGATTGATACTTGTAGTGCTACACTTACACTACAAGATCTGATCAAAAACATGCCCAGAAACACATTACACAGTGCACGATTCTTGGTCAAACGAGGCATCTCGAGACTGGCTATGAATGTTCTTGAGAGCTCAAGAACACCTAAGGCGTCGGTTTCTGTCGCCAAAGGGCTTTAGCAACAGACTTAATTAAAATTAATTAAATTAATTTTTGAAAATTATTTAAAAATAGTATTTAATTTTCGAAAAATACAAAAATAATTTTAAAAATTATTTTAAGTTATAAAAATTAACTTTTAATAATTTGAAATATTTTTCATAAATATTAGTATTTATTTAAATATTATTGATAATTAATTTATTTATTAAATGCATTAAATAAATTAATTAAAAATGATTTTATTATATTAAAAATAATTTTAAATGATAATAAGATATTTAAAAATATTTTAAGTTATAAAATATAATTTTTAATATTTTAAAGCAAATTTCATTAATTATTTACTATTAATGATATTAAAGTTATTTAATAATTATATTAAATAAATTAGTTTAAAAATGATTTTAATATTAGAAAAATCATTTTAAATGAAAATAAAGAGTTTATTAATATTTTAAGTTATAAAATATAACTTTCAATATTTAAAGGTAAATTTTATTAATTAATTATTATTAATGATATTAAAGTTATTTAAAAATTATATTAAATAATTTAGTTTAAAAATGATTTTACTATATTAAAAATTATTTTAAATGAAAATAAAGTGTTTAAAGATATTTTAAGTTATAAAACATAACTTTTAATATTTAAAGAATAATTTTATTAATAATTTAATATTAATGATATTAATTTAATATTAAATTATATTAAATTTATTTAATAATTATATTAAATAAATAGTTTAAAAATGATTTTATTGATTTAAAAAGGATATAAATGAATTAAAAATATTTTAAGTTATAATTAATGACTTTTAATATTTTGATAAATAGTACATTAATATATAAATATTAATGATAATTATTTAAAAATAATTTTAAATGTGTTAAAAATCATTTAAGGGTAATATTAATACTTTAAAAATATTCTAAGTTATTATAAATAACTTTAATATTTTGGCAATGGTTTCATTAATAGTTTAATGGTAATTAAATATTAATGATAATAGAATTATTTAATATTTAAATTATTTAATAATGATTCCGATGTTTGAAAATTCATGCTAAATTATAATAAATGTTTAAAAATTATTACAAGTCATTTAAAAAAATAATATGACTGAGACTTACAGATATTGAGTTACAGGATAGAGTCTTAGACTCAATAATTATCCGATAAAGTTGTCGGTACACCGACACATTTCAGAAATTGATATGGACTTAGATAATTTGATTAGATATGTGTTTATTTGTGATTCAATGGTTGTTAAACATATGTGACAATGTGATTAGGTAATGTGCTGACCGCAATAAGCAGTGCTATGTGTTACGATATGTTATTCAAATCAGTAAAATGATCTTATTACTGATAGGTGGTTATTTAAAAGATAAAACTATGTTACGAATTGTAGGCAGCGTACCAGGCAAGTATCTTACCTTTGCATTTCCTTTATGCAATGGACATGAGTAAGAATGTTTCTAAATGTATATTATTACTATACAGATTATTAACCCTATATTATATACACTCATTGATTATCAACATGTTAGTATATGGTAATTCAGATGTACATTCTGTTCGTTAATTTCTATAAATGGTTATACAAGTGTCCCCACTTGGATAATCATTGTATTTAATCACATGTTGATACACCTTTGTCAATTACCCGTATATATATATATATATATATATATATATATATATATATATATATATATGTGTGTGTGTGTGTGTGTGTATGTGTGTGTGTGTGTATGTGTTGAATTATAGATTTTTGTTGACCAAGATAAAACCTTGGATTTGGAACCCAGACAAGTATGAACATCCCTACACGGGAAAACTTTTATGCGCCCAAGGCGGACAGAGTGAACGATACCCTCGTTCTTGCATGTAGTATTGATCAATGCAGGGCATAACGGGCTGATCATCCCCGTGCCCGTAAGTTATGACAGTTTGCAGATGAAGTTCTATTTAACCTTTTCAAAAATGAAAACAATATTTTCACAGTATGTCACCTTAACCCTATTTATAGTCATTACGTAGTTTCGAAAATTTAAAAGAGGGTTGTTATGTTATTATTATCGGTTTAGATTACTTCACAACTATTGACTTGTTGTAGAAGGGTAGTACAAAGAAAATATTTAAACTCTTTCAGCTTATATATATATATATATATATATATATATATATATATATATATATATATATATAATTGCTATTACTTGTTGGGCACTCAAATGCTCATCCTTGCTTAATTTAAATATTTTCAGCCAAGTGTGAAGAACCAGAAGGCTCATACAAAAACAAAGGAAAAGGAAAGCTAACCAAATAAGATTTGTGGTAGTTTATGTAATAGTTCGATATTATTAAGACAAGTATGATATATATTATCTATCATGAGTTGTAATGAATGTTTAAAGGTTACATACTTGGGATTCAGACTCTGATAAATATGTAAATTAAGTTGATCTTTATATTATTGTTATTATTATTAGTATTATTCTGCTCATAGAAATGGTATCGTGAAGCACCGAGTTTGGGTTTTAAGTACCCAGATTTGAGGGCCTTACAGGTTGGTATCAGAGCTTAGGGATAAAAACCTTAGGTGGGCTAGACCTTAGGCTATAACCTTAGAACAGAGAGAAACGTTAAAAATATAAATAACTCATATAGAGTTTAAAAAGAGATGAATTGAATAAATTCATCGTCAAACAAAATAAAAGATAACTTATATAAAACTATTAATTGCTATGTGTATATATTATATGCTAATTAGGATAATTTATGTGTGTAGATGTCTGGTGAAAAAGGCTTGTTATATGCTTATAGCATGAAGAAGGATCGAATCCATACACCCGAGCTAATATCGAAGTCAATAGCTGAAATAGAGGCTCACGATGAAAATAACTCAGATGAGGTGGTTATTGTAGAAAACGTAGTACCAGATCCGGAGATGTTGGAGCTGACAGATAGTGATTCAGACACTAAAGTTAAAGCTGATTAAGCATCAACGGAGGTACAGGATCTGAGGAACAAAGTTTCTTCTCTGGAAAGGCTGTGGGAAATAGAAAAGTTATTGAATAGCCAGTTGCGTCAAGCGTTAATAGAAATAATAGAAGAACAAGATAAGCTTAAAATCTAAATTGATCAGATGGGAGCCACAAGCAACACATCGTGTGCAGCTCCGAGTAAGAAGGGAAAAAGAAAGATGGAAGACCACGACTTAGGAAAAATTCGATAAGAAGAAAGGGAAAAGAATATGTTATCTTTGCGGTTATGAAGGACATGCTACTCTGTATTGTCCTGACTACAAACCAGGAGCATATTTTATCTGTGAGATAGAAGGTCATCAGGCAAAATGTTGTCCAAAGAAAAAGGCGTAGCAAATAAGTAGTATAAGTTCTGTTGTGTAGGTGTGTTTAATGTGATATATATGATAAGTATGTCTGTGTAATGTAATATTCTAAAACTTTTGTAATGATCAAGATTGTAAATCCCGACTTTTTTGGTCACAAAGGGATAGCTAATGTTCAAAGCAGTACGTCCTATACTATGTAAAGTATTCGTTAAATGAATATGAACCTATGTTTGAATAATGAAACAAGTTTAACATACTCATCTTATGCGATAAGGTTTAGAATGTAAGTTAAATTTATGATTTTATTTAATCAGATAATGCCGCCAAGACGTCGAACTAGAAATTAAAGGGCATAAGAATCTGTCAACAATGCTGAGGGACAACAATAAGTAGACCCGATACAGAACTTCGCGAACATGATAGCTCAGGCTATGCAACAGGGAATACCAGCTGCAGGGAACCAGCCGGACAATCGCTTAGCTAACTTCAAAGACTTTAAGGCTGTAGGACCACCAAAATTCAAAGGTACAACTGACCCTGTTGAAGCCCAAACTTGGGTCAAAGAAATTGAGAAGGTATTCGTAATAGCTAGGGTAGCTGAGGGGCAAAAGACCGCTTTTGCCACCTACATGATGAAGGGTGAGGCAAATTTTTGGTGGGAAGCGAATCAGACGAGGGCAGGAGAAGGTGTAGTCACATGGGATATGTTCAAAACTTTGTTTTTCAAAAACTATTTTTCACCTAGTATGCAGGCTAGGATGGAGGTAAAATTTTTAGAATTGAAGCAGGAGAATATGACGGTGTCCGAATATGCCGCCAAATTTAATGAGTTAGCTAGGTTTGCCCTGCATCAAGTTGATACGGAGGCTAGAAAAGCGAGAAGGTTTGAGCTGGGATTAAAACCCTGGCTCTACAATAAGGTGACAGTATTGCAGATCCCTACATTTGTAGTACTCATGGAGAAGGCGATTATTGTTGAGGGGGGAAGTGAGGCCATGAGCCTCTACAACAAGGAGAGAAAGAATAAGGGTAAGGTAGAAGGAGCTGGGAAGGTAGGAATTAATAGTGGGAGCAGGAGTGGAGATGGAAAGAGGAAGGTGAATAACTTTGGGAATGTTCAGATCAAGCAGGAAGGAGTTAAGAAGCCAGCGGTACAGTGCAAGACTTATGGAAAGAACCACTCTGCAGAATGTCTGAAGGGAAAATTTGTTTGCTATAAGTGCGGGTAGGAGGGCCATATTTCTCCTAACTGCCCCAATCCTAGGATGAATAGTGGGTGTTTTCTGTACGGATCGACGGAGCACAAGGTAAAAGATTGCACGAAGAGGAGGGCGGAGGCAGGAAGTGTGAACACGGGCACTGGTAGCGGGACTTTGGCAATCACGGGACCTACTTCATCTAGTAAGCCAACAAAATCAACAGCAAGGGTCTACAACATGACTGTCCAGGATACGGCAGCAGCTGGCAATGGAATTCCAGGTATTATTCATACAACTTTTATTTTATTATACATGATTTTCCTATCTATAGTAAATTATTTTATAAAGAAATTTTGAGGGAGGAATTTGAGTTCTTTTAGAAATCAAATTTCCGTTTAATCAGAAAGACAAGCTTTAAATGATTAGTTAAAGATCAGTTCGATCAAAGTTGATCGAGATCTACTTGCAATGATTGTGTATGCTATGTGCCCTTGTATGTATAGGTTTAAAACGGTGATTCCGGGGACGGAATCTTTATAAGGGAGGGTGAATGTAACAACCCGATATTTTCTATATAAATAAATAAGAAATTTTGCGTATAATTTTTTTTTTATATTTTAAGGATGAGGATTTGTACAAGATAAGGTGTATATGTATTTATGTGGTAAATAAAAATATATTTATTACATAAATATTTACAAATAATTTTATTTTAGAATTATTGATTTTTATAAAGTATATTTTTATAATAATTAATTTATAGCAGAAATGTTTTCATTAATAAAAATATAATCATATATTATTTAAATAATATATGGAGTGATTTTTAGAATAATTATAATAATTATTTTATTATATGAATTTTTGTATAGATTATTAAGTTAATTATTTTACCTTAATGATTAAGGTTAAGTATGGAAGAATAAATCAGATATGGAATCCAAACCCTAATTTTGGATTTTTATCCAGGGATGAGAATAATAATATAATATTAATTATATTTTAATTTTTCAGTGCTATAAATATATGTTGTATGTACGTATTGATGATGATTGGTCAATTACGGTGTATAATTTCAAAACCCTAATATTAATTGGTTAAGCCTTAGTTTTACTATGAGAAACCCTAATTTGAAAATCAATTGTGAGTTTAAGACTGTTATATAACTGTGTTATATGATTTATGCTGTGTATTATGTAATAATTTGATTAATTAGGTAAACCCTAATTAAAAATTTAGAAACCCTAAATAATTTTTAGAAAACCCTAAGTTATTAAAAACCTTAATTTTTAAAATGCTAAACCCTAATTTGAAACTCAAATTAGAGTTCGATATTGGTTGTAATCGTGATAAGGTGATTAATTTATAAGTGTTAGAATAATAATTGTTAATTAGGAAAACCCTAATAAATTTTGAAAATCCTAATTAACTAGAAATGCTAATTCTTAAATTAGTAACCCTAATTTGCTAATTTGGTAACCCTAATTTGTTAATTATAAGCTAAATACTAATTAGTGGACACTAAACCACTAATGTTCATGTATAGTGTAATTAGAAAATTAATCATAATTAGGAAATCCTAATTTCAAAATTTTAGAAACTAAAATTTATATAATTTTATTTTTTGTGTAAACCCTAATTTTTTTATTTTAGAAACTATTTTTTATTTTATTTATAAACCCTAAATAAAAACCTATAATTTTATTTTGTGCTAAACCTTAGGATTAAACCCTAAGTGTCAAACCCTAAGGGTTTGTAAGATTACAAGAATGCCATTAAATTTGTGAACGAAATGACCAAAATACCCCTCTTGCATTATTGAATTTTGCTAAGTGTTAGAGTTGTTGGAGTTGGTGAACCACTTGGTTGACATTGTGACCTAAATGTGCCAGCAATTAGCCTCAATTATCAGCAATACATGCATCATACACTAGTATATATAGATCAAGAGAGAGAGAAAGCCACCATTTAGTTCATTTCTCTCCAAACACTCAACCTATCTCTCTCAACTTAAAACCCACGAAATTATAAGCTAGATCAGTCCCAAATATCAGCCCCACGAATACCACTAACAGATCAGGAGGTCAGAATCAAAAAATTTCCTTAGAAAGGTATAAAACCCTAGCTAAAATCTGTCCAACGATCTGTTGTTAGATGTTATTTTTTTTGTGTTAAACATGTTAGATATAGTGTCTAAGGATGATCTGGGTTGCTAGATGTTAGATCCATAATATCTAAAGGCTCGGATTTGAAGATCTACAAAATCTGGAAAATTTTTGTTTTGGTGTCTGACAATGAATGTTAGACCTTATATCTCTATGATCTGTTAAGCGTTTTGTGTTTTGAAACTTTGTAGTTGTAGTCTGATATGTGCTCTTTGATCTGAGCTTGAAATTAGGCTTAGATCATATGTAGATTGCAAGTTATGGAAGGTCAAACTGCGTTGACCGACCATGACTTGCCAAGTTTCTGGGTAACCCAGGTGTTCCCAGATCGTGTCTGACAACTTTTGATGGCTCTAGATCTGTCAGTTTATTAATGATTTGGTCATGATGTTGGAATAGGTTTATAGTTTGATACATGGGCTACATGATTATGCTCTTACATCACTTTATAAGTTAACAGATGAGATTTGGGGGATGGTCAAACCAAGCAGAAGGTCCACGGATGAGCTTTCTGGGTAACCTAGAAAGTTCATCAGCGTGGCTTCTAACATGGTTTTATCGGACAAGATCTTGCTATTGTGTTGTTGTTTTGTTGATTTTATGTAATAGTAATGTTGTCCTATATGTTGGCTACATATTGAAACTTTTAGATCACTAAATCATTTCATGAAAAGCAAGTTGTGGAAGCCCAAAAGTGACCAGTCGAGCTGTTCTTGTTTTCTAGGTAACCCAAAAAATGAAGAACATGTCTGACAGATAGTTTGAGCTTCCATATCTTGCTTGTATGTTGTAATATCACCCAGGACTTGATTGATACTTGTAGTGCTACACTAACACTACAAGATCTGATCAAAAACATGCTCAGAAACACATTACGCAGTGCACGATTCCTGGTCAAATGAGGCATCTCGAGACTGGCTATGAATGTTCTGAAGAGCTCAAGAACACCTAAGGCGACGGTTTCTGTCGCCAAAGGGCTTTAGCGACAGACTTAATTAAAATTAATTAAATTAATTTCTAAAAATTATTTAAAAATAGTATTTAATTTTCAAAAAATACAAAAATAATTTTAAAAATTATTTTAAGTTATAAAAATTAATTTTTAATAATTTGAAATATTTTCATAAATATTAGTATTTATTTAAATATTATTGATAATTAATTTATTTATTAAATGCATTAAATATATTAATTAAAAATAATTTTATTATATTAAAAATTATTTTAAATGATAATAAGATATTTAAAAATATTTTAAGTTATAAAATATAACTTTTAATATTTTAAAGCAAATTTCATTAATTATTTACTATTAAAGATATTAAAGTTATTTAATAATTATATTAAATAAATTAGTTTAAGAATGATTTTAATATTAGAAAAATTATTTTAAATGAAAATAAAGAGTTTATTAATATTTTAAGTTATAAAATATAACTTTCAATATTTAAAGGTAAATTTTATTAATTAATTATTATTAATGATATTAAAGTTATTTAAAAATTATATCAAATAATTTAGTTTAAAAATGATTTTACTATATTAAAAATTATTTTAAATAAAAATAAAGTGTTTAAAGATATTTTAAGTTATAAAACATAACTTTTAATATTTAAAGAATAATTTCATTAATAATTTAATATTAATGATATTAATTTAATATTAAATGATATTAAATTTATTTAATAATTATATTAAATAAATAGTTTAAAAATGATTTTATTAATTTAAAAATCATTTAGAAATAATATAAATGAATTAAAAATATTTTAAGTTAAAATTAATGACTTTTAATATTTTGATAAATAGTACATTAATATATAAATATTAATGATAATTATTTAAAAATAATTTTAAATGTATTAAAAATCATTTAAGGGTAATATTAATACTTTAAAAATATTCTAAGTTATTATAAATAACTTTAATATTTTGGCAATGGTTTCATTAATAGTTTAATGGTAATTAAATATTAATAATAATAGAATTGTTTAATATTTAAATCATTTAATAATGATTCCGATGTTTGAAAATTCATGATAAATTATAATAAATGTTTAAAAATTATTATAAGTCATTTAAAAAAATAATATGACTGAGACTTACAGTTATTGAGTTACAAGATAAAGTCTTAGACTCGATAATTACCCGATAAAGCTATCGGTACACCGACACATTTTAGAAATTGATATGGACTTAGATAGTTTGATTAGATATGTGTTTATTTGTGATTCAATGGTTGTTAAACATATGTGACAATGTGATTAGGTAATGTGCTGACTGCAATAAGCAGTGCTATGTGTTACGATATGTTATTCTAATAAGTAAAATGATCTTATTACTGATAGGTGGTTATTTAAAAGATAAAACTAAGTTGCGAATTGTAAGCAGCGTACCAGGCAAGTATCTTACCTTTGCATTTCCTTTATGCAATGGACATGAGTAAGAATGTTTCTAAATGTATATTATTACTGTATAGATTTTTAACCCTATATTATATACACTCATTGATTATCAACATGTTAGTATATGGTAATTCAGATATATATTCTGTTCGTTAATTTCTATAAATGGTTATACAAGTGTTCCCACTTGGATAATCATTGTATTTAATCACATGTTGATACACCTTTGTCAATTACTCGTATATATATATGTTGAATTATAGATTTTTATTGAACAAGATAAAACCTTTGATTTGGAATCCAGACAAGTATGAACATCCCTACATGGAAAAACTTTTGTGCGCCCAAGGCAGACAAAGTAAACGATACCCTCGTTCTTGCATGTAGTATTGATCAATGCAGGGCATAACGGGCTGATCACCCCCGTGCCCGTAAGTTATGACGGTTTGCAGATGAAGTTCTGTTTAACCTTTTCAAAAAAGAAAATAATATTCATAGTATGTCACCTTAACCCTATTTATAGTCATTACGTAGTTTCAAAAATTTGAAAGAGGGTTGTTATGTTATTATTATCGGTTCAGATTACTTTACAACTATTGACTTGTTGTAGAAGGGTAGTACAAAGAAAATATTTAAACTCTTTCAACTATATATATATATATATATATATATATATATATATATAATTGCTATTACTTGCTGGGCACTCAAATGCTCATCCTTGCTTAATTTAAATGTTTTCAGCCAAGTGTGAAGAACCAGAAGGCTCATGCAAAAACAAAGGAAAAGGAAAGCTAACCAAATAAGATTTGTGGTAGTTTATGTAATAGTTCGATATTATTAAGACAAGTATGATATATATTATCTATCATGGGTTGTAATGAATGTTTAAAGGTTACGTAATTGGGATTTAGACTCTGATAAATATGTAAATTAAGTTGATCTTTATATTATTGTTATTATTATTAGTATTATTCCGCTCATAGAAATGGTATCATGAAGCACCGAGTTAGGGTTTCAAGTACCCGAATTTGGGGGCCTTACATTCCCCGCGGTCGGCATTCCATTCTGCATGGCCTGAGCTACCATGTTCGCTAAATTTTGCATCAGGTCTGGTTGTTGTCCTCCAGCATTGTTGACAGACTCTTCTGCCCTTTGGTTTCGAGTTTGACGTCTTGGCGGCATTTTCTGGTGAAATAAAACAAAATCTATATTTTATAAACTTACATTCTATACCTTATCATATACGTTTAATATTTCAAACTTATCCCATTAACCAAACATAGATTCATATTCATTCGACTAATTCATAGTACATATCATAGCACATACTGCTTTAAACATTCGATATCCCTTTGTGACCACAAAAGTCAGGATTTACAACCTTGACTAATTCAAAAGCTGGGAACATTACATTACACAGACATACTTGTCATAGAACACATATATTCATACAATACTTATACTACTTATTCACTACGCCTTTTCCTAATCCTGGACAACCTTTCGCTCGATGACCTTCCATCCCACAAATAAAACATGCACCTAACTTAAAGTCGGGATAATGATGAGAGATATGTCCCTCGTGTCCGTAAATGTAACATATCTTTTTTCCTTTCCTGCATACGCCTTCATGTTTCTTGCCACAGTTTGAACACTTTTCTATTTTGTTAGCGTCCTCTTGGTTATTATCGAAATTTCCTAAATCGTGGTCTTTCATCTTTCTTTTCCCCTTCTTGCTCGGAGCTGCACACGATATGTTGCTTTTGGCTCCCATCTGATCAATTTGGATATTAAGCTTATCTTGTTCTTCCATCATTTCGACTAATGCCTTTCGTAATTGACTATTTAGTAGCTTTTCTATCTCCCACAACTTCTCCAGAGAAGAAACCTTGTTCCTCTGATTCTGCACTTCAGTTGATGCTTAATTAGCTCCAACTTTGGTGTCTGAATCACTATCTGTTAGTTCCACCATTTCTGGGTCCAGTACTATATTTTCCAAAATAATCACCTCATCAAGGTTATCTTCAACGTGAGCCTCTATTTCAGCTATTGGATTTGACATTTGCTCGGTTATGGAGATTAACTCCTTCTTTACGATCTGAGGGTATCCTAATCCTTTTCCTCCTGACATCTACACAAAATTATCTAGATTAGTATATAATAGATACACACAATAATTAATACTTTTATATAAGTTATCTTTTATTTGGTTTGACGATAAATTTGTTTAATCCATCTCCTTTTAAACTCTATATGAGTTATTTGTGTTTTTAACGTTTTCCTCCGCCCTAAGGTTATAGCCTAAGGTCTAACCCACCTATGGTTTCTAACCTTAAAGCTCTGATACCAACTTATGACGCCCCCAAATTCAGGTACTTGAAACCTGAACTCATACATACGAGTAGAAATTTGATATGAACCTTGGATCTCTATCTGATACAATTGACACTAAAACTCCATGTCTTGAGACAATCTCTTTAACGTATAGCTTCGCCAGCTGATCAAGATTAAATCTAATCTTTATTGGCAAAAAGTGTGTAGATTTTGTCAATCTGTCCACTATCACCCATATCGTATCGTATCCTTTCTGAGTCGTTGGAAGACCTACTATAAAATCCATTGTGATATGCCCCACTTCCATTCCGGTATTTCCAACGGTTGAAGTAATCCGCTTGGTCTTTGATGCTCGGCCTTCACTTTTTGACATGTCAAGCACTTTACAACGCATTCTGCCACATCTCTTTTCATGTTCGGCCACCAGAAATGATGCCACAAATCTTGATACATTTTCGTACTTCCTGGATGAATCGATTATCTTGAGCTATGAGCTTCTGTTAAGATGTCTTCTTTAATATCATGAACTGCTGGAACCCAAATTCGTCATTCGAATCTTAGCATTCCCTCAGTATCCACTTTGTAGTTCACTTCTTTTCCCTCGACTATGCTTTCCTTTATTTTTCTGCATTCTTCATCTTGTAGTTGTGTGCTCTTCACTTTGTCCACCAAAGTTAGACTAGCTTCAACCTGGTACAATCTTTTATCAGATTCTTTTGGAATTTTGATTTTCAACTCTAGCCTTGCCATTGCTGAAATGAGCTCCTCCTTATCGGTTAACAACATCAACTTCTCTCGGCCTTTCCTACTTAAAGCATCTGCAACCACATTAGCTTTGCCCGGATGATAAAAGATTTCACAATCGTAATCCTTTATCAATTCCATCCATCTCCTTGGCCGCATGTTCAGGTCTTTCTGTGTGAAGATATACTTCAGACTTTTATTATCTGTGTAGATCTCACATTTTTCTCCATAGAGATAGTGTCTCCATATCTTTAATGCAAACACAACCGCCGCTAACTCTAAATCATGAGTTGGATATCCTTTCTCGTAGTCTTTTAATTGCCTTGATGCATACGCAATGACTTTGCCATTCTACATAAGGACACAACCCAATCCTTTGTGTGAAGCATCACTATACACCACAAAGTTTCCTGTATTATCTGGTAATGACAACATAGGTGCCACACTTAACTTCTTTTTCAGTTCTTGAAAACTTTCCTCACACTTTTTCGTCCAAATAAATTTTACAGATTTTCTGGTCAAATTTGTTAACGGAGTGGCAATCATGGAAAAATTCTGAATAAACTGTCTATAATAACCTGCCAATCCCAAGAAACTTCTTACTTCTGATGGAGTTCTTGGTTGTTTCCAATTTATCACCACTTCGACTTTTGATGGATCTACGGAAATCCCATCCTTATCAATTACATGCCCAAGAAATTGTACACATTCCAGCCAAAACTCACATTTAGAGAATTTCACGTACAACTTTTCTTTCCTTAATGTCTCCAACGTCAGACGTAAGTGTTCCACGTGTTCCTCTTAAGTTTTAGAGTACACCAGGATATCATTGATGAACACCACTATAAACCTGTCTAGAAATGGTTTAAACACCTTGTTCATCAAATCCATGAACGCTGTAGGGGCGTTTGTTAAACCAAATGACATCACCAAAAATTTGTAATGTTCATAGCGAGTTCGGAATGCTGTCTTCGGTACATCCTCCTTCCTTACTTTCAGTTGGTGATACCCACTTCTCAAATCTATTTTTGAGAAATATCTAGCACCCTTCAATTGATCAAACAAGTCATCTATACTTGGCAATGGATATTTGTTCTTAATAGTGACTTTATTTAATTCCCTATAATCAATGCAAAGACGCATTGACCCATCCTTCTTCTTCACGAATAACACCGGTGCTCTCCATGGTGATACGCTCGGTTGAATGTACTTCTTATCTAACAAGTCTTGCAGTTGTACCATTAATTCCTTCATTTTCACCGGAGCCATTCTGTACGGGGCCTTCGATATCGGAGCGGTTCCTGGTGCTAAGTCGATTACGAACTCGATTTCTCTGTCAGGCGAAAGTCCTGACAAATCTTCCGAAAATACGTCTACAAAATCCCTAACCACTGGTATTTCTTCCAATTTTACACCCTTCTCCTTTTGAGTATCGACTATGTAGGCTAAATACCTCACACAGCCCTGACTCAACAACTTCTTGGCCTGCATCATCGTCAGACATCTCATTTGTCTAGGAGATTTGCTACCATGAAAAACTACCTTTGACGGAGTCATAAGGTTTACACACTTCTTTTGGCAGTCAATTATCGCTCCATAATTAAATAGCCTATCCATTCCCAAAATCACGTCAAACTCTCTAAGTTTTGTTAGAATTAAATCTACTGTCATAACATTCCCCTTAATATTCACCCTACAGTTCTTGTATACGAACCTAACAGGAATTACTTCCCTAGTCGCAATTTCTATGTTTAAAGGGAAATTCAACTCTTCACTAGATATTTCTAACCTCTTAGCAAATTCATCAGATATAAACGAGCAAGTAGCACCCGAATCAAATAATACATATGCATTTATATCATTGATTGGGATAATACCTGACACGACATCTTTTGATTGCACTGCGTCCTGCATTGTCATATTGAAGGTTCAGGCTGTAGGCTTATTTGTTGACGTTGGTCCAGCAATAGTCAGTGTACCTCCACCGCCATTTCCCTTGCTTCCAGCTGTCTCACCAAACTTCTTCTTTGGACACTCGTGAGCAAAGTGATCCTTCGACCCGCAGGTGTAACAAACATTCTTTTTGGGTTGATTGCAATTTGGGGCGATGTGACCCTCCTGGCCACAGTTGAAGCATACTCGTTTTCCCATCAAGCACACACCCTTGTGAAACTTTTTGCATGTAGCACATGCTTCGTACTTCTTCTTTTGCTAGCTTCCTTGCTGATTTCCAGCTCCCACATTCGCATTCCACTTCCTCTTCAAATTATTGTTGTTGTTTCCACCGTTACTACATCCACTATTTTTAACTTCACCTTCACCCTTCTTCTTCCTCTGCTCTTGGTTGTGTTTTGTTACAGCCTCGCCTCCACTCTTAGCGAGAATTTCTTTCTCCATTACCGCTGCAAACGTCTTCAGCTGGAGCAGGGAGACCCTACTATACAACCAGGGCTTCAGTCCCTGTTCAAACCTCTTCGCCTTACGTTCGTCTGTGCTGACTTGATATGACGCAAACCTCGCCAACTCGTTGAATTTAGCAGCATACTCAGATACCGACATCGTTCCCTGCTTCAGTTCCAAAAACTGCACTTCTAGCTGACTCTCTGAACTTTCTTGAAAATAGGTCTCGAAGAATATCTCCTTAAACCTTTCCCAAGACATTACCCCTTGACCTCCTCAGGTTCTATTAGCTTGCCACCAATAACTCGCCTCTGCTTTCAACATGAATGTTGCAAAAGTAGTCTTCTGATCATCCCCTACTCTCGCAACATCTAATACCTTCTCTATTTCCATGATCTATGATTGTGCCTCCACGGGATTCATGGACCCACAGAACTCCGGTGGCCCAACCGCCTTGAAGTCTTTAAAAGTCGTAGCTTGATTCTGTGGCTGATTTTGTAATGCTCCCATTAGTAGCGTCACTGCTGCTGAACTGGGTTACCTTCCACATCGTTATTGTTGGTTTCCTTAGTGTTTCTCTGTCGTGGTTGGCGTCTTGGAGGCATTTTCTATTAAGATACACCCATTAGATTCTATTCAATCTTTTAAGTATTATATACTTAAATTGCACATCATAAAATATTATCACGTAACACATAACACTATGAATAAAATAATAACTTTTATTCCTTCATAATCTTTTTGAAAACATCATAACAATAGCGTCACTGCTATTTACATTACTTCCCTGAACTACTAAAGTTTCCGGATAACATCATTATCATATCCCATAGGTTACATCACACTTGGGATTTACATATTATTTAACATTTTATTAGTCTCATCATAAGCATATCCTACGATGTCCTACTAAGATAGTCCGTAGCCTTTTGACGTTCTTCTTCCATAATTTGGAACATTGTTCGACGATCTAACACGTACGATGGTAGAGTCTCGAACTGAATAGGATAACCCATGACCCGATCTTGAGCTCGATTAATCACGATGTTGAACACGTTATTCATCTCCTCCATCTTCATCCTCTTTGCTTGTGCGTCTCTTCCTGCTATCCTAGCTCGTTGATAAGCTTCCTCATACGCGTCTTCGGCTCTTGCCCTCTTAGTCGATTCCTCCCTCAACTTGTTCTTCAGCTCTACAATCTCTGCTATTATCTGTTCATCCTCTTCTTCGGTGTGAACCAACTTCTCTTCAACGTTATTCAGACGTCCCTCTCGATCTAGAATCTCATCATCCTTCTATGCCATCGATGTCTGTTGCTCAGCTACTATCTCTTGAAACTCCTTGACGGTATCCTAAAGTTCCACATTGCGGTCATACACTTCGTCATACATACGAGCAGCTATCGAGTTAAGTGGAAGTTCTTCCTCCTCGTTCTTCTCATCCGACTATGGCAGCTCAACAGGGTCCTCCTCATCCATCTCTATCTCATCATCCTCATCAGGTATTCTCTCATGCTCAACTACTGTGACCGACGAAACTATTTCCCGTGGCAGTAGTTGTTCCCAAATCACCTGCATATCTCGAGGCTCCTCCTCTCTAGCCTGACTAGATCCTCCTATATTAGCCATCCTATCAACCAAATTTTAAGTTTTAATTACTAAACATTACTACTCGACACTCACGAGCACATAAATTATAATCACATAAGCACATAAGTATTTTATTACTTCTTCCTTAACAACTCGATAAGAGTTTATCATCACTATCTTTTCAAAGGTTACTTCCTAAGGCTTTTCCCCCACCTAAGGTTCATAACCTATGACTTTGATACCAACCTGTGACACCCCTAAATCTAGGTACTTTATTTTCACAAGATTTGGTGCTCACTATCCATACATTCATACTATCTACCCAAATAAAATAATATTTAAACCAAAATCCTCCCTTTAAATAGGGTTACTCATTAAATTAAAAAAAATATCTCAGGTTGTCTAACCTTTAAACATCATTCAAGTGCGAAAAAAAAAGTATTACATTACATCATTATTAAAAAGTCTATGGCCATCACAATAAACAAAATTACAAGTTTGCATCACTTGTACATTTTTTCCTTTCCTTTGCTTGTTGAAGGCTCATCTACCTTCTCAACATTAGCTGCAATGAGTATATAAATATGCAAGGGTGAGCAAAACAATTGCTCACTGGATATAACAATAGATTAACAGAATAATAATAATAATAATTGCCAACAATAGGCTCATCAAAACTGAATAGTACTCTAATAATGATAATCAAAAAAACTGGAATCCAAAATATGGAATATATCTAACCGAGGGTCATAAGACCATGAACTATGTCCACAGTTGCGAGTAATCTTTCAACTCCAACTTTATCAGTCATAAGACTATAAGGACTCCTCGTACTTAGGGAGATTAACCCTTCGTACAATGTATTGTGCACAAACATTTCAACGCTAAGCATAAATTTCCCCTAATAATAGGGTTGTTCATCTTAGTATTTAGAGTACAAGTTTGCACCAAAGAAAGTTTGGCTTGGATAAGCTTTCAAGGGTAATTTGAAGTTTAACGATCATCAACTAGAGGACTAGTTGAATCAATAGTGTTTGATAATACAACAGTTGATCAATAATAACATAATATGGAACAATGAATAAGTATAAGCGAATTAACTATATATTGAACTTATGCTTAAAAACAACCACAAAGCATAAGTATTGGATGACAATAAACCTTGGTTGAATAAAATTAAGCTAGGACAAGGTATTATTAAATATACATTAAGTAATAGAAAGATAAAAATAAAGCTTGCTCAATATGAGAATGAACTAAGATAATTCAACATTAGAAGCTAGAATTCGAGAAAAATTGCATTCATAATACATGAAGAACAATAAAGAAACTTGTCTAACAATAAACAAGTTAGAATACATCAATAAATATTGGAATTCAAAACTTGTTCGAGCAAAGTTACAGTCAAAGCTAGTTTACTCAAATAATGATTAGGAATACAAAGATTCGATTAATGAAAGATTAAAGTAAGAAACTTGCTCAATGTAAATGAATAAAGTTACACAATGTGATAATAGAGCTAGCTCAATGAAAGTGTAGAGTTAGAATACTTGCTCAATATAAAAAGAAAGTTTAGAAACTTGCCTCGAGCGTAAGCTACAATATTAAACTCACGTTCACCTACACATTGATTTAGAACCACATTATCTATTAGATAGGCTAACATACCACATCATATACATTTCTAGCTAAACTTATCATCTTAGCACAAGTCTTATGCTACCATATATATATATATATATATATATATATATATATATATATATATATATATATATATATATATATAAGAATTCCCGAGTGTTAACATCACAACACCTATCTAACATTCATTGTATAAACTAAGTTATCACATAATGCGTTCGTAACCTACAATTTTGAATTCATAATCCATATAACACCACTCTGTTTTTTAGCCATGTTGTTACATATTGGACACATTAACCTATCATTAATCTAAGTTAATTTGAACGCCCAAAGTCTACATAATTAACAGACTTCACTGTCTGTGGAAGGGTACTGGCGCGGCCGTGCTAGTTTTACACTGGGTTGAGGCGCGCCCGCGCTAAAGGGTTGCGCGCCCGCGCGACACACCAGTTCCAGTTTTTGCAGAACATGGTTACAGCAGTTTTCTTAAGCCAACTAACACGAATTTCACCCACCAAACAGTAATAATAACATGTAAAAATGGTATAGAACTATCATAAACATATTTGTGAACATATTCCACCAATTAAAATAATTTAACAACAATTCAAGCTAGGTTAATTTCTCAAATTTCATGTTTTTCATGTAAAACTCAATTTTTTTGATATTTATCCCAAAAATCATCACTGTGATTTCAATACTTGGCCAAATCACTTCATTCAAATTACGTTATGCTCGTTTCTTAGTGAACTAACATAATCAAGCTTCAATTTACAATTTAACATACAATTTGACCACTAAAATTGGTACTTTTCATGAACAATATGAGAAATACATATACTGTCAAAAAATTCTACTGTTAGAACGAAATTAGCATACAAATTCTTACTTAAACATAAACTCTAATCATTATAAACACATATACGCACAATTATCAGTTATTAATATCATCAATTCAATAATTAATTTTACAGAACATAAGAAAATTCTTGTCGTGAAACACATATACATGTAAATACACATATACCTAACACTAAGGTTGTGAACATACCTTCAAATGGTCGAACAATTCTTGCTAAACTCTGAAGTTGTTGGAAATTTCCTTAATTTCTCTCTCAATTCTCTCAACTCTTTCTGTCAAGCTTTCTCCTCTTCTCTCTTCTCAGAATAGCCAATATAGACTAACTTAAGCGTAAACTAAAAACTGATACTAATAATAATATGCATACTAAACACAATTTCAGTTATAACGCTTAGGTTATAAATATGTTATAGTTATTATTTTATTTATTTTAATTAAATTCAAGAATTAGAAATCCCAAAAGCCATAAGGTTTGTTTGGCAAAATCCTTTAAGTTTTAAAGAATTAATATATTAAGCCTTGTTTGAAAAAAAAACTAAATTGAAACCCTTTTTAATTTATTTTAATAAACACTTTAATTTATAATTTATAATCACAATTTATTTGGATTTCCATATCCAACATTAACCAAATAAATTAGTTACATACTATATTTTAATTAAATATATCATTTAAACAAATAACACAAAATTATAATTTTATTATAATTTTATTTAATAATCTAATATAGCATCTAAATTATTAAATCAAAACAACAATATAACATCTCATGTTATACTACAATTCTCTAAATTATAAATTAATTTAATTTAAAATATTATCTAATAAATTTAGATTTATAAATATTTATTAACAACCATCACAACAATAAAATATTATTTCATCAATTCAACAATAGACACATCAAATAAATATTTATATTATTCAATAAATATTTAATATTACAATTTGAAATTTCGGATCGTTACATCTATCTTCAGTCCCCCATCAACTTTCCCCTTATTCTGTTTATCCTTGTGGTACTGGCTTAAAGCCTCGCTACCACCTTCGGCGATTATCGCCTTCTCTAAAATGGTTCCAAATGAAGTACTTTGGAACATAGATATATGGTTATAGAGCCAGGGTTTTAAGCCTTGCTCGAACCGTCGAGCTTTCCTAACCTTAGTGTCCACTTGGTGTGGAGTAAATCTCGCCAACTCGTTGAACTTGTCAGCGTATTGGGGAACCGTCATCTCGCCTTGTTTCAAATTAAGAAACCACATTTCCATCCTTCCCTGCATACTCGTGGGAAAATAGTTCTCGAAGAAAATCTCCTTGAACCTTACCCATGTTAAATTCTCAATACCAGCCCTAGCCTGGTTGGCTTCCCACCAAAAGTTAGCCTCTCCCTTCATCATATAGGTTGCAAAAGTAACCTTTTGGCCTTCGTCGACATTTGCTATGACAAATGCCTTCTCGATTTCTTTTACCCACGTTTGGGCTTCTATAGGGTCCGTAGTTCCTTTGAACTTCGGCGGACCGACACTTTTAAAATCTTTAAAAGTAGTAGCTCGTACTACTCCAAGATTTTCGGGAATATTAGCCCCATTTCTATTAAACGCGACTGTTAACAAGTTAACGAATTCCTGCATTGGGTTTACCAGACCTCCCTCCGGTTGATTTACATTAGCGTCTTGATTACGTTGTCTCCTTCTCGGTGGCATTTTGCTGTTACAATAAACAACACATCTTGTTATTATTCGCTTCCTGTTAGTTAGTTATTATTCAAGATTAAACAATAACTTCAACATTCATTGCTCAATATGTTCTGTAAAAAGGCTTATATTGATTCATTCTTATAGTATAATACTACATCGTTTACATTACACAGCCTAAGCTGATTACATTACTATCTCGCAATTACTTTTAAAAAATTGGGATTTAAAAAGACTACCCTTTGATATACAAAAGAGGGTTTTACGTCACTACTAGATATACAATATTTACATATCTAATTATACTTTAGCTACTACTAGATTACATCTACCTTAAGGCATTATCAAAATCTGCGGTGGCAAGACCAGCGATAACATCACGGCTAATAGTATACCGAGTCTGCCCAGCCTCTATTGGATACCCAGCTACCTGCTGCTGGAAATCCTTATGAGAACTCCTATGAATATAGGACATCCTCCCTAACTTCTCTTTTTTGGTCTTTAGCTCCTGCCTGAGCTCAAAGACCTCTTGTTTTAGCTTGTGGACCTTGTCCTTTGCTAACAATCGCTCGTCATGTTCCTGCTCCCACATAGACTCCACATCTGTCTTATCCTCCAAGACAGCATGGAGTTCCTCTTTCAACTCCTTTACCTCCTTACAATACTGGATGTTTCTATCCAATACTGCCATAAATAATGCTCCCATTGACTCCGCCGGAGTCATCTCTTCCTCAGGTGCTATGGTTTTAAATGACACCACCTCCACCTCCTCTTCAGACATGCCATCGAACATGGCCATGAGGTCTAGGTTCTCTGAGTCTCCAGACTCAACAACTATTACTTCAGGCTCTATTGCTACTGGGTTCGGTATGATTTCTACTTGATTCACCGACTCTTCACTTTCTACCTGTACATCTCTATACATTTTGTTTTCTCCTGACATCTACAACAAAACAAATGAGTTTGATTAGTACACATCAGTAGAATAATAAAAATACATAACATATATAATGCATTTTTATAGGGTTAATTTCCATCTTTTACTTCTTTAACTCTTCTTGAAGTTATGACTTAAGGTTCTAATTCCCCCTTTAAGTTTTATAACCTAAGGCTTTGATACCAACCTATGACGCCCCAAAATCTGGGTATCTTCTAACCCTACAGATGGTGCTACACGGTGCCACAGTTCACACATACATTCAATTGAAATGCCTCAAATGAACGAATATGTCTTAGATATATTCCAAACAATATTCCCTTCCCAGGTTCTTTATAACTAATACATAAGTTCTTTATCATAATATCAAATACATTACAACATTAAACCTATACTATTACATAGACAATTCAACGGTCTGCCTTAGCCATTCCCTTATCTTTACTGGATCCATCGGTCCGTTCGGTCTTAGCTGCATTCATATGGTTCAAGCAAGAGTGAGCATAACTAGCTCAGCAAGTACAACAATTCAATTTAAATGACATGCTTGAAACATAAGAATAGTATATCTTCAATAACTGAACAATAGTTACGAAGTACTATTGATAATTCAAAATAGCACTTCTTTTCCTTCAAAATGTTTCACAATGAATAGCATTCATTAAACATATAACTTGGTCCAAGACCTTGAGCATTTCATACTTTCTTTAAAAAGGACAACCCGACACTAAGTCCGTAAGTCCGGCATATCGTACGAGCACGTCTAGGTGATCAGCCTATAGTACTCTATGTTGATCAACACTACATCCTTTAAACGTATGTACGTTTAAGTTGTGGGAACCTCACGTGCCTGTCGTTTGACAACAAAACATTTTAGCATACTTAGTCTTCATTTGAAAACCACACCGACATAGTTTGGTAAAACATTGACAGTACTTTGATAGATTATAAGAAATCCAACATAATGTAAGTCTAGCCGAAAGAATTGGCTTCAACTTCATCATACATCAATTCATGCGTAAGAATACATGAATCACAAAGCTTGTCCAGATTGAACCGAGACAAGGGTTAGAACACTTGCCTTTAGCATCTGCTACTGTTATTACACGTTCACTTTAAGTCGTTAAGGTCTCCACAATAGATGGTCATATAACATAACACATTAGGTCATGAATAAACAAACATGGTTCATAATGAATCTTACCCTTCTTCTCAATCTAATCATGTATTAGATTTGTTACTATTGGTTCCCGCTTTTCGTTATAGTTAACCTTGTCATTACGTTCAGGTTCGATTGATTATCTTCAACCTTTAGTTATCATACATAAGGTTTAATAATGTCTTAAATAATGTTACTTCAAGCTTTAGTTCATTACTAATTAGTTTACTTTCTTTTTTTACTTACAAACTCTCCTTACTACGCAATCCTTAAGGCTGGCGCTGCGGCGCCAGCTTCCCTTCTTGGACTCGCGCTACGGCGCGGGTTTGTAGTACACAAGTCCCGGCCTCGGCGTTGCGTCGCCATTCTTTCTTCACTGTGCCGCGCTGCGGCGCCAACTAACAGTGTACTATGGTTCTGACCTCGCGCTGCGGTGCCGGCCTTTCTTCTTTGAGTCGCGCTGCAGCGCATACTCTGTGCCTCAGAAAAATTTGACAGATTTTTTACTTAGTGAACTTCCCGAACTCCAAATTTGATTATTTTAAGTCCGCATTGGCTTGTTCAAAAGCCATTAGCTCACAAATCATATACTCTACGTTTTTATGTAAGAATTTTACATTTTTGACTTCGTTAACTCAAAATTCACCTTTGAGTTCATTTTTAACGAAAACGATAAACGTTCATGAACATTCAACGCTCGTTTCTTTGTTCTAAGTTAGAATCCGGTCATTTTCAAGTCCGTAACTCTATAATGCCAAATAAGACTTAACTCCATCGAAAACCAATGTTTCCGAGCTTAATATCAAAATTCGACTTCTATTATGAGAATTTCACGAATTCGACGAGTATCGTCTAATCGTGTGAATTCCGACATAACTTCGTTACTTATGATTTATTCATTGTTCCGAATGGATTCTATCCATCATATTGATATCTTAATATACATATTACATCAACTTCTTTTCATGATAAGTTATTACTTGTTCTTCATGAGCTTATAACTTATCACAGTATAAACTGCATATAATTTCATTTCTCATAACTTATAATGGTTCAAGTCTTCTTACCATCATCCTTGCTTCTTCTTATCATACTAACTTTATTAATGTAAACATGTTACAAGTCTTACAAGTTCTTCCTTAGTTTATAGCTTATCTATGAATAAAGTGCTTATTCACGGCTTATTAAGACTTAAGTCCTTAGATTATTCATTCTTATCATTTCTTAGCATACATGTCCATTAATCCACGCTTCTCTTATCAACCTACAATGGTAGAGATGGAAGACTAATAACATAGGAGGCTTACCCTTGATGATCAAGCTTTTCTTTTTCTTTTCTAACAATGGAAGTCTAACTTATTCTTGCTTATTCTCTCTAACAATTAAGTTAAAAGTGTTAGATGAAGTTAACAACCAACAAAATGAAATCCAAAGCTTGCTATTTATAGGATTGCTAAAGTTAGGGTAGTTTAGTCTTTTCGGCCATCCAACCTCCTTAATCAAACCTCCTTACTATTCCTAGCTTAGCCATCAAGTTTACTTGCTAACCACAACACTTATCCATTACTTGCTCATCACATTTATATCTTGGTCACCAAGATTAACCATATGACCATGGGTTGCCCCATGGGTCACCCTAACCCATTGGATCTTAACTTTGGGTTTTAGGTTTAATTAACATAACATATGCTTTGGGCTTGTATTTAACAAACCTTTAGCTTGTTCATTAACAAACACTTGGGCCATAACCATCACTTATACTTGGGCTTGCATTAATCCACATTGGATTTTACACTTCCTACACAATCCAATTTGGCTTAAAGCGTTTGTATGTATTCTCTACGTATTAATCTCATATTCTAACTCATATACTCCTTCATAATATCCAATATACCATTTATTCACATATACTCATATAATACTTCGTATCATACTCGTATTCATTACCTCGTACAATACCTACGTATTATACGATCATTACATTAACTTCTTAACGCTTTATTTTTCCTAACGTTCTCAAATTAAGTCCGCAGGTGAAAAATTATATTTTTCATACTTGAATTATTATTACATAATTCATCTCACCTCAATATTCTATAATTACGTATTTCTCGGAAGTTCAAAAATAATTCCCGAGCAGAAATGCGTGAATAGTATTTTTTGAATTTTTTTTGGAAAACTTATATTTTTGTCTTGGAAATTCAAACACTTTAATTCCTTCACGTAATCAAAATACTATGACTTTTTAACGTTTCTAGGTTATAGAACGACATTCATCTTACTTAAACATAATAATAACAAATAATATAATTTTATTCATTATTTAATTAAATAAAATTATTTTACAATAGATCCGCATTTCTCGGTCGTTACATTCACGCAGAAAGAGTTAAATATGAGACAGCGCCGATGGCCAGAATTGATCAAAGATTATGATTGTGAGATTCTGTACCATCCAGGCAAAGCAAATGTAGTGGCAGATGCCTTGAGCAGAAACGACAGAGAGAAGTTATTGAAGTTAACCATTCAAGAAGAATTAGTGAAAGATTTCGAACGACTAGACTTGGAGATTAAGTATCCGATAGAGATCAACGAATAATTATTTACAGTGATAGCGAGCCCTACTTTATTGGATAAGGTTAAAGAGGCACAAGAGAAGGACGAAGATTGCAATAACATCAAGAAGCGATTGACTGAAGGTGATGAATTGAAATTTAAGATTGATAACACTGGACTACTAAGATTTGAAGGAGAAATTTAGGTACCGTTAGTACTAGAACTGAGAGAAGAGATTTTGCAAGAAGCAGCTCAAGATCGCCAGAAGAAGTATGCGGACTTACATCGCAAGAAGAAAGATTTCGAATTAGGAAGCTATGCATTTCTGAAAGTATCTCCCTGGAAAGGGAAGATTCATTTTAGGAAGAAAGGCAAGTTGAGCCCTAGGTTCATAGGACCGTTCGAGATTCTGAGGCGAGTCGGTGAAGTGGCGTACGAGGTAGAGTTACCTCCTGAACTTGAGCACATTCATAACATGTTTCATGTGTCAGTCTTGCGGCCGTATAAACCAGACTACAAGCACGTTATCTCCTATGAACCAATCCAAGTCGAGAAAGACTTATCGTACGAGGAAGTTCCTGTCCAGATATTAGATAGGAAGGAACAGAAGCTAAGGAATAAAATCATTCATTCCGTTAAGATTCTCTAGAGGAATCACGCAGTCGAAGAAGCTACGTGGGAAGTAGAAGAGAAAATGAGAGCGAATTATCCGTTTTTATTTGAGTAACCCTATTTTTACAATTTCGAGGACGAAATTTTTATAAGGGGGAAGGGATGTAATGACCGTGAATTTTAAACTCATTATTAAATAAATATATGATTTAATTTTTGTGAGCCTATTTAAACCTTATGTGGGTATGCGAATTTATGAAAGGATTAAAGGGAGTCACTAATAGTTTTTTTTTAAAATTAGTGGACTAACCCTAAGACTTTAATATCAAAGAATTGATAGGATTATTAATAATTAAATATTCAATTTATTTGAATATAGTGGTAGGATTTGAACGTATTGATTTATTTTAATTATGGGTAATAAATTGATAATGTGTTGATTAATAATTATTATAAATAAATAATAATTAATGAGTAAGAGATTAATAATTATAATATGATTATATATTTACCTGATTAATTTGTGCAATCATACAACTCTCACCAACTCAAATTCAACAAACCTAGAGCAATAAGTGGATGGGGAGTGGGATTCATGAGTGAAATCACTAACTCTCTCCTACCCATTATGCAATCTTGAAATCTTTTGGTTTGATTTGGGAGGTAATTGCATTATCTATGTAACCATTCTTCTATAAATGAGACCCTCATCTTCTTCATTGAATTTGCTGAGCAATTGAAGGAGTGTAATCTGAAGTGTTGGAGAATTCAATTAAGCTTCAAGAGGTTTAGCCCTAAACTTTTGTTCTTAGTTGGGTTTGTCAAATTCTTAGGAATTACTTGAAGTTCTATGTTAATCAATGTGAATTAGCATGACATAATGTGTTTAGAAAGTATGTTTACATGTATAAACCCTTAAATGGTGGATTGAAACATGTTTAAACTGAAAAGAATCATGTTGGGTAAGACTCTGCAAAACAGAGTCTGTTTCTGCTTCTGGTCCCAGCATGGCGCAGCTGCGCCCTTTTTGTATTAGGGTGCAACGCAGCTGCGCCAGGTCTGCACCAGACCTTTTGTTTTCTATTTCGTTTCTGTTCGTGATAACTTGTTAGTACATTGTTAGAACAAGCTTGTAAACTATTTTAGCAGACACATATAAGCACATGCATGTAGTATGATCAAGTATAATAATGATTGACACCACACTTATGGTTTTAAAATAAAGATTGTAGTTTCAAAAGTGAACTTTGTCACGAACACATCATGTGAGCATTCTGATTTTATAAACATGATAATATGGTGTATATTGACATGAAATGCAAGTCTAAAGTGATTACACACACTAGCATACATGATTGAAAGTTAAGACAATTTCAAAGATAAGAATTTAAGACTTTTCAAAGTGAATTTGACCAAGACTTTTATCTTGTAAGTTCTGACCATTTAAGTATGTATATGTGGCTTTAATATATGTTTCAAATGCATAAGAGTTAGATATTAAGATGTCTTTTATATACTAAGTTAACTTAGTGTACAAATTCAAAGAAAGTTAGAATGAGGAAGCTAAGGTCATCAAGTAATGAGTAAAGTACGTTATGACCATGCAAGCATGTATATTAGGACTCATTTTGCCTATAGATATATTGGCATGAGCATCGTTTGGTTAATGTATGGTGTTCACTTATGCACACATAGTCATAAAAAGGAAATTTCTAAAATATGAACTATGTGAGTAATGTATTCCTGTGTTGTCTATATACAAGCATGACTATTGAGTATTGTATAACCAAGTTACGAAGCATGGTAACCACGTGACTTTTCTATTTCTGGGCATCATGTAAATTATAAGCTAAAAACTTACAATGGTAAATTCAAGTATGGTCATGTGTTATGTGTGGACCTCTAGCATGTATATATGCTAATGTATATGTATTGGGGTATGTTAGAGTTGGATTGATAACAGGAAGTGCAAAGCTCAAACCTGGTCTGACCAGGGGATAACGCAGCTGCGCCGTCCCTAAGCCTAGACCAGGTGCAGCTGCGCCGTTCTGCAGTCATGAATAGATTCTGTTTTTGATTCTAAAATTCAAGGCATGCTTGTATAATTTCTTTACCTTGTAATATATGACCAATATGCCATATAATGTGTTGAGAAGCATGCTATGTGATGACTTGATTCTTGTAAGTGTAGACTTATATTCGTTTACACATACTAATTGAAAAGACCGACTTGTAAATGTTAGGTCGTTTCAACGCAAGTTAATTAAAGCTAGAATTAAATTATAGTTGAGCAAACAGGCAAGCTCCCCAACCTTACTCAAATTATTTTTGAGCAAGTTCCTTGAACTTCACTCTTTGATTGTGCAAGTTCTCTATTTTATACAACTTCAAATATTGTGCAAATTGCTAAACTTCACTTGTTTTTGTGAAAGTTTCCTATTCTTCTCATATTGTATTGAGCAGGTTATTGTGAATTGAAAGTTATTCAGTTAAGCTTGAGCTTTATTTCCAAGCATGCTATTAAGTGGTTTAATTACCTTATAATTATTCCACATCGATATTATTGATATTCGCACTTAGTGCACTCGAGTTCGTACAGTCTTGGACTTGTACATCATTTAAAGTTCTATAATTCCTGAACTGTGTTAGATAGAGTTTGAACCTTTGTTCGGTCAGACAAAGTGTAAGAAGTTTTGTAAAAGTTATCCAAACCAATTGATGGTAAGGATTCTTAGACTAAAAGAACACTCCTTTTTATGATAGGGGAGTACCCCAGGTATCTAAAATAAGATATAAAGAGCAGATTTAAATGTTATGCATATACATGGTGTACGCGAGGCTGATCCCCTCAAGTACTTATTCTGTAGCCAGTAACTAAAGGGTCAATCAGCTATCGATTCCATTGGAGTTGTATAGTTCAAAGTCTACTTGACTAGTAGTTATTCTAAAAGTAATCATTATCTTTGCTTCTAATATTCATATTGTTGAATCCTTCATATATTCATATTGTTGAATTCATTGTCAGATATTTTTCCATTCATCATGATATATCCTTATTGTTGTATTTAAACTTGTTGAGCAAATTTGTTGCTCATCCTTACTATATCATGAATTATATTGCAGCTAAGCCCGAGACCTCAGGGAAGAACAAGGGTAAAGGAAAGATGTAGGATAGTGGCAAGAAGCAGACTTTATCTTACGCCAAGTTTAAACTACTGTTATGTAATTTGAACCCTAATAATTATTTTAGGGTATGTTTGTAAGATTATATTAAGGTTATCGAATCTTGGGACTAGTAACACCTTTTGAATGAACAACATATGTTTATTATATTCTGAATTTTAGTTATCATATGTTGATTAGAGGTGGATGCTTGTATTTTATCGTGACGACCGAACCAGGGTCAGAGGACCCGGGTTCAGGGGTGTCATAGTATTGGCAAACCATTCTCTAAAATGATTAAAAATGGGGAGATGACTGAGATGGGATTGAAGTCAGGAAAGATTCAAGACCTAGCTGCCCGCAAAGCTGTCGCTGAGCACATCCAGTTCAGAAATTATGGAAACAACCCCCGGAGGGTCCATAAAAAGAAAGAGGAGGATGTTTCCTTGATACTACAAGGTCAGAAAGGCGGTCAGAATACACCTATCCAAAGGAGAAATTACTCCCCAGTCCCAACGCAGTTTTCAAACCCTCAATTACCTAAAGGTGGAGAAGTTAGACGGACTCGAGTGTTCACACCCCTATGGGACTCACTCGAGAACATTCTCAATCTTCTGACCACTTAGAAGAAAATTACTCATCTTCTTCCACCAGCAAACCCGAATGGGAAGGGTTTCAATGCCACTCAGAAGTATGCTTATCATACCGGGGCTCTGGGACATGATACTCAGGATTGAGATTTATAACCTACTTCGGGTATAGAAGGAAGGAGGCTAAGAAATCAAGGTACAAAATTAATTTCTAGACTTTATTTTCTTTTCTTTTTATGGATTTGATGGGAAAAAGGGTTTTGTGATTTGGAAGTTAGGACCCTTTTATTTATGTGTTTTATGTAGATTCATGTATGAATCTAATTTATTCAAGTATTTAAAAGTGGATCAAAAGGAGAGAAATGAAACTAGGTTTCTAGAAATCTAGAAACTAGCTTTCGCTTCCTTTGAACAAATGGTATGTTAAATCTAGACCTTCTTTTCATGATCCGTTGAAGAGTAGTGCTAGATATATGTGTTGACTAGTTAACCCAAGTGGTAGAACATGAAAATCACGTGTTTAGCAGTCGTGGTATGAGTTTTGTTCAAAACAGTCCATGTAGCGGACAAAAAGATTTAAAAAGCTTTCTGGCCAGTCTGCCATGAGGGCAGTTTTGTCCCCTTATTGTGCTTTAAAAAATCAAGAAAAATTTGGGGAAGTAGTATCAGAGGTTAGGTAGCTCCTGTAAAAATTTGAGAATTTTTGGCCATACGGTTTGAGAGTTATGCATTTTACGGTTGGGGACTACTTTTAAAACTTTAATCGAATAACTCTCTATGTATTGATCCAAAAATTATGAAAGTTTTACTGGAAGTACATATATATACCAGGAGCCTACCCTGAAAATTTCAGAATCTTTGGAGTTAATTTCGATTTATGAAAAAACTGGCAATATTTGGACATTATGGACTATTTAAATATAGTAAATGAATTTTAAAAATTTCCAGAAAAATTTATTTTCATGAGAGGATTATATGTAGCTACTGTCCAAAAAATAAATGGTTTTTGATTTTTTTTTGCTATTTTTCATATAAATGATGTTATATGGTTAAATGAATTTAATTAAATATATGATGACAAAAATGTGAAAAATATGATTTCATGACTTGAGGTCCTTATGTAAGGTTGATGCAGATTTGTGGTGAGGATTTCGGTTAGTGGTGAAGAGTGACTTTGTGTATGGTGTTTTAAAAAGGTTTAAATGAATTAATTAGTGAAAGAAAAAGTAATTAAATAAATTGTTTATTAATTCAATACATAATTTAAAATATCTTTATATGACTAATGATATTAGATTAAAATATTATTGGTAATATTAGACTTAAATGTTATTAAAAGTTAATAACATTAGTTTAAAATATTATTAGTTAATTAATAATATTAAACGGGAGATTAAAATAAGAGAAATTACTTTATTTTAATCATAGTCATTGAATTTTTTAGGGAATGAACTATATTATGTTTGTAATAGATTGAATTGAGAAGTCAGGGTACTGAAATGGATTCAGGGTTACTGAAATGATTTCAATTTACAGTAGCTGACTTTGGTTTGCTGAAATGATGATTTCAGGATGCTGAAATGATGATTTCAGGATACTGAAATATATTTTGGTTTACTGAAATGATATTTCAGTTTACTGACATGTTAACTAGCTTATTAAGATAACATATAAAAGGGATAACTTATAAGTATAAGTTATGATGTGATTAAAAGACTATCAAAGTATAACAATAACATTAAGACTTAAATGTAATGTTTAATACTTAACTATATGTTTAAATGTTAGACACTTTAATATAAGATGATAAGATTATAAGATAATAAGTGAGTTATGTTATGACTAATCGAAAGATAAATTATAGGTCTTTTCTCTAAAGAAGTTAAAGTAAATTGCTTAGCAGTAGACCGCGATTGAGGCAAGTTCTCTAACTCAAACTTGAGTTATTAATTTCAAAACATGTTAGTGAATAATTATTGTTGATTATTCACATCTATATTGATTATTGATACTCGCACTCGGTGCAATTAAATTCATGTTCTATTATTATTGAAATGTTTAAGATATGGATCTATGCTCATTGTATCAGCTAGATCAAGTATGTTTAAATTTGTTAACTCAAATATGTTGTGAAAAGCTGTGCTTCACCAATTGACTTGGTAAGGACTCAAGACTGAGAAAAAGAACAATTTGATTAAAGCATTATTGAAAAACAATTATTGCTCGTACATTAAGTGTTTATGCATAATACACCGGGTATGAAAGGCTGATCCTCTTGATTACCAAAACTTATTAAAAGGACAAGTTTAAATACTGACAACCTTAGCATATGTTCATGGTCATTATGACCACTCAGCATCTGTTATTCAATTATTCGAATATTAAGTTATCAAGACTTAATTCATGTTCTTTCACAATTGATTTCTATTGTTGAACATTGAACAATAAATTCCTTGCTAATCAGGATATATCTTCTGTGACGCCCCCAAAATAGGTATACAAAACCTATTATGAGTCGTCAAATACATGGTACAGAATACAAATACAATCGTTAATATACGACAAGAGAGCTGTGAGTTTTAATATAAATACTGTCTTCTAGACAATATCCACTCTCAGAATAAGTCCTCGTTACATTTATTGTCACACTATTTAACAGAATAGTGAGGACTACTAATACTATCATCTAGTCCATCACTCCATTCCCCGACTCGTCCCAACTATATTCTCATTTCCTGAAGAGAACAATAAAAGAAAGGGTGAGCTCAACTAGCCCAGTAAGAAATATTATAACTAAGATAATGCAGAATAAATTATCATTAGCCTTAAACAGTGTTAAACTGATAAATATAACAAACATCAAATTTAACTGCAGCGGAACAAGCAATTCATTAGAAGAGTCAAGTAGAGAATAAAATCTACTATCTTCTATGATTTAAAAGGTTTTTCATGACTTTTATCGCTGAGACTCAGCTTAATAAATAATCTACATCATCCCTACACTACGGCCAAGGATATTCATTAGTATCACAACCATAAATTATCCATGCACCACAGCCAAGGATATTCGTGTATTCATCAATGGTCATGATCATGCCAACAACTGTCCATCAATGCACTACGGGCCAATGAGAAATTTTACCATATCATTTGTAACATTACGGTCATGATTATACCGAATAATCCCTGGTCATAATCATACCAAGTCCATCTATGCACTACAGACCACAGATGACTTTCAACAAAATATAAACATGAGGATGATGACAATGATATAAGAATTCAATAAAATAAGTTCAAGAATTAATTTACCCAGGAACAAATAACGTCCAAATTGTCAACATGATACTGGATGAAGCGTAAATATCAAGGATATTCCACTAATTTCATGGAGTATAAAACCCAAAACTTTAACCAGCTGAGTACAATAAAGAATGGAATAACAAAAGAAATCACCAAGCATGCGATAGACCGCACAGACAGGTTATTCTAACAGAATAATAAATAACAGAACCAGGTCATGCGTAAACGCACCGACAGGATATTCTGACAGAATAATTGTAACATTCCATAATTTTAAAGTGTGATATTAATATTTATTGATTTATTTAAGTATTTAATGGATATGTTATTGTTGAAAAAATAATTAAATATTAAATATTAAATATTTATTGGCAATATTAAATATTTATTGAATTATATGGCAATTTGAGTTGATGTGATTTAATTAATTATTTGTTGAGTAAATAATTAAGGAGCTAAATAAATTAATTATTATGAGATTTTATAATAATAGAGTTTAATTTAATAAGCTAGAGAGTTTATAATGATTTTAAATAAATAATAATATTTAAATGAGAAATTGTAGTTTGAAATATTAGTTGATTAAATGAAATTATAATTGTAAAAAGAATTATAATTGTTTATGTGTTAATGTAATTTAATAGATTAATGTTTAATTGATTTATTAATTTAATAAAGGTGTGACTAATAACCTTGCTATAAAGGAGTTATTAAAATAAATTAAAAATAGTTTAATTTAGTTTTGTCAAACAAGGCTTAATGCATAATAAGTCTTTCATCTATTAGGATTTTAGCAAACAAGGTATAAGGATTAATCTATTATATTTTAATTCAATTTACCAAACAAGGAGTAAGGATTAATAGGTTATTTTTATTAAGCTTAACCAAACAAGCCTTATGGCTTTTGATTTTCAAAATAAAAATAACTGATGTCAGTTATGTGAGAGTTATATTATATATTTAATATATACATTATATCTTATACGTTATATTATAATACGTAAGATAGAGGAGAGAGGTTAGAGAGAAAGAAAGAAAAACTCAGAGGAAGAAGAGAGAAGAAGAAGAAGAACACAGAGAGAAAATTGAAAGCAAGTGAGTGTTTAACAGGTTTTGGAGAAAAGAATTTGGAGAAAAAGATAGTTATCATCTTCCTAATCCAAGGTAGGAGCTCAATCTCTTTCTCTAAAAGTTTCATGTTTTTCTTCTTCCCAAAAAGTTCTCTGTAAAATATTTTATGGGATGAATTGTTGATATACATGTATAACTTGGTATGGTACTTGATTATATAGTTATTTTATGAGTTTATGCATGATTATAGAGATTTTTAATTCATGTATATATGTGTTTTGTGGAAGAAATATATCACAGTGTTCATATGAAATATATATATGAGTATGGCTATTTTAAAATAGAAATTAAGGTTTTAATTGTTGTTAAATTGATAAATTGATTATAAGAATTGCTAGAGTATGAAAAATCATAATCATGATGCTTGGAAATTTCTGTTTTGATTGAATAACAAAATCACAGTGTTGAATTTCATGGAAAATATCAAAAAGTGGTGTTTTTGCCAAAAACATTAAAATTGGGTGTTGTATAATTGATGTTTGTGCTAATTGATGGATAGAAACATGCTAGGAGTACTCACAATATGTTTATATGATGTCTATATACAATTTTCATGATAATCAGTCTATTAGATTCGAGCTTTTTGGCCAATTTGGCTTTTTCTTTCATGGTTGCTGAAGCTGTCAGTCGACGCTGACAGTTCGCGCCGCGCCGCGGCCCAGCAGTTCATTGCTGGCACCGCAGCGCCATCACCATGACGTAAGCACGGCCTGTTGCACAATCACTGCGCCGCAGCGCCGGCTCATAGTATAATCGCTGCGCCGCAGCGTCGACTCAGCGCCGTAGCGCGAGCCACAGTACAAACTGTGGCGCCGCGGCGCGGCTTGGCAGAACTGTCTGACAGTTTTGTTTAAATGTACAAAACTTGAAAATAAATGTTATGTGTTTATCATAATAATGTTAAATGATAATTTCAGTATTATTAGACTATGAACTATCATGTTATTAAGTATTATCTACTTGAAAAAAATAATTGATTATGTGAATGGGTAATTCAACCCATATGATGAATGTAATTGTTTATATAAATGTACAATGTTGGTTAGGACTAATTATGTCAATATGACATATGTTTAGGGTATCAATTCAAGTGGTAAAAGTGTAGCTTGTGCTAAAGGCAAGTTTCCTAAACCTACCTTTTACATTGAGCAAGTTTCTAAGCCTTAACTTTTGATATTTAGCAAGTTCTTTATTGTATAAGTTTTCTAATCATTGGTGTTATTGAACTAATTATTGTTTCAATTTCGATTATCATATAATGGTGTAAATTTATTTGGAGCAAGTTATTCTTGTACTTAACTTGTGGTTTAGCATGTACAATTATATACATGTTGTGGATGTTTATTATTCAATTAACCTTGTCTTATTATTGTTCAAGCAAGGTAGGGTATAATTATTCAAAGTGTATGCTATTAGATTATCCCTAAAGCATGATGTCAATTTATAAACATCAATTAAACTATGATTATTCCATAGTATACAGTTATGTCGTTTGTAATCAACTAAACCTTAGTTGATTACCGTTGAATTCTAAATTACCCCATGATGTATCCAAACCAAACTCACTTTGGTACGGACTTGTATTCTAAATACTGAGAAGAACAACTCTTTTATAAGAGGTTACGCTTAGCGTTGAAATGATTGTGCACAATACATTGTACGAAGGGTTGATCCCCCTAAGTACGTGAAGTCCTTATAGTCTTATGACTGTTAAAGTTTAAGTTGAAAAATTACTTATAACTGTGGACATGATTCGCGGTCATTAGACCCTCAGTAAAGGTTAAAGCTTTCCAAAAGTTAATAGAATATATTGTTAAATTCTATTGAGCTTAATGTTGACAAATGATGTAAAAGTCTAATGATTTAATTATTGTTATTTCAAGTGGGCCTTGTTTGCTCACTCTTGCCTGTAAAATTTCTTACAGCTAAGGTTGAAACTGGTGATGTACCTAGTACCAGTAAAGGGAAAGGAAAGACGAAACAATGCTGAAGATTTGTAATAGTTGAATAGTTTATTTTCAGACTTGGTTTAAAGATTGTAATGAAGTTTATTTTAATTTATCCGCATGAATGATTGTTTGTAAAGGTTAGTTAACCTGGGAGATTTATTTAAGTTTAATCCTATATGGGCAGGTTTTATTATTCAATTTCATTATAATTGGGTAGTTAGAAATGAATGTTTTGATTACGTGAACACCAAATCCTGAGGAAATGAAGTACCGGGATTTGGGGGTGTCACAGGTTGGTATCAGAGCTTTAGGTTATGAACCTTAGGTGGGAAAAAAAAAGCCTTAGGAAGTAACCTTTGAAAAGATAGTGGAGATAACTCTTATCGAGTTTTAAGAAAGAAGTAATAAAACACTTATGTGCTTATGTGTTTATAACTTATGTGCTCGCGAGTGTCGAGTAGAATGATTAATAACTAAAACTTTAAAATGTCGAGTAGAATGATTAATAACTAAAACTTTAAAACTTTAAAACTTTAAACCACTGAAGGAACTAACAATAATGACAATGTTGATGCGAATCCCGTTCAACAACTAGTAACACTACTGACAGGAGCGTTGCAGAATCAACCTCAAAACCAAGGTACAACGTTTAAGGAGTTTAAGGCGGTTGGACCACCTGAATTCCGTGGGTCCATGAATCCAGTCGAAGCACAAACCTGGATTATGGAGATAGAGAAGGTGTTCGATGTCGCTAGGGTAGGGGATGATCAGAAGACTGCTTTCGCAACGTTCATGTTGAAAGCAGAAGCTAGTTATTGGTGGCAGGCTAATAAAACTCGTGAAGGGCCAGGAGTGATGACTTGGGATAGGTTCAAGGAGTTGTTTTTCGAGACCTATTTCCCGGAGAGTTCGAAGAGTCAGCTGGAAGTACAATTTCTAGAACTGAAGCAAGGGACGATGACGGTATCTGAGTATGCCGCAAAATTCAATGAATTGGCGAGGTTTGCGCCATATCAGGTTAACACAGATGAGCGTAAGGCGAAGAGGTTTGAACAGGGACTGAAGCCATGGTTGTACAGTAGGGTTTCCCTGTTCCAATTGAAGACGTTTACAGCAGTGATGGAGAAAGCAGTACTCGTTGAAGGTGGAGGCTAGGCGGTGACAAAATTTAACCAGGAACAAAAGAAGAAGAAGAATGAGAATGAGGTGAAGAACGGTGGTAGTAGCAGTGGAAACAACAACAATAACAACAACAACAAGAGGAAGTGGAATGGGAGTATGGGTACTGGAAACCAGCAAGGTAACCAGCAGAACAAAAAGTTTGAAGCATGTGCGACATGTGGAAAGTTTCACAAGGGTGCGTGCTTGATGGGAAAACGAGTTTGCTACAATTGTGGCCAGGAGGGTCACATCGCCCCAAATTGCATTCAATCAAAGAAGAATGCGTGCTGCACGTGCGGATCCAAGGATCACTTTGCTCGTAAATGTCCTAAGAAGAAGGAGGGAGTGACAACCAGAAGCAAAGGAGATAACAATGGAGGTGCGTGGACTGTTACAGGACCTGCAACATCAATCAAACCCACAGCCAGAACCTTTAACATGACTGTGCAAGATGCTGTGCAATCAAAGAATGTAGTTTCAGGTATTATCCCAATCAATGATATTGATGCATATGTATTATTTGATTCGGGTGCTACTTGCTCGTTTATATCTGATGAATTTGCTAAGATGTTAGAATTGCCTAGAGAAGAACTGAATTTTCCTTTGAACATAGAAATTGCGAATAAGGAAATAATCCCTGTTAGATTCGTATACAAGAACTGTAGGGTGAACATTAAGGAAAATGTCTTGTTGGTAGATTTGATTCCGATTAGATTGGGGGAATTTGATGTAATTTTGGGAATGGATTGGTTGTTCAAATGCGGAGCGGTAATTGACTGCCAAAAGAAGTGTGTAAACCTTATGACTTCGTCAAAGGTAGTATTTTATGGTAGCAAGTCGCCTAGACAAATGAAATGTCTGACGACTATGCAGGCCAAGAAATTGTTGAGTCAAGGTTGTGTGGGCTATTTAGCTTACATAGTCGATACTCAAAAGAAGGGGGTAAAGCTGGAAGAAATACCAGTAGTAAGGGAATTCGAAGACGTTTTTCCAGAGGATTTGCCAGGACTTCCGCCTGACAGAGAAATTGAGTTCGTGATCGACTTAGTACCGGGAACAGCACCGATATCGAAGGCCCCGTACAGAATGGCTCCGGTAGAAATGAAGGAACTAATGGTTCAGTTGCAAGAGCTGCTGGACAAGAAATATATTCAACCAAGTGTATCGCCGTGGGGAGCGCCAGTTTTATTTGTGAAGAAGAAGGACGGGTCAATGCGTCTTTGCATTGATTATAGGGAGTTAAACAAAGTCACTATTAAAAACAAATACCCGTTGCCAAGAATAGATGACTTGTTTGATCAACTGAAGGGTGCTAAGTACTTTTCGAAAATACATTTGAGAAGTGGTTATCGCCAATTGAAGGTAAGAAAGGAGGATATACCACGAACGGCATTCAGAACTCGGTATGGACATTACGAGTTTCTGGTGATGTCTTTTGGTTTAACCAATGCACCTGCTGCGTTCATGGATTTGATGAACAGGGTGTTTAAACCATTCCTAGACAAGTTTGTAGTGGTATTCATTGATGACATTCTAGTGTATTCCAAAACTCAAGAAGAACATGTGGAACACTTACGTCTGACATTGGAGACACTAAGAAAGGAAAAACTGTACGCGAAGTTCTCTAAGTGCGAATTTTGGCTCGACCGTGTACAATTTTTGGGGCATGTGATTGACAAAGATGGGATCTCAGTCGATCCGTCGAAAGTGGAAGCAGTAATCAATTGGGAACAACCAAAAACACCGTCGGAAGTGAGGAGTTTCTTGGGACTGGCTGGTTATTATAGAAGATTTATTCAAGATTTTTCTAAGATAGCCACTCCGCTAACAAATTTGACAAGAAAAATTGTAAAGTTCGTTTGGACGGAGAAGTGCGAAGAGAGTTTTCAAGATTTGAAGAAGAAGTTAAGTGTGGCACCTGTATTGACTTTGCCAGATAATACATGAAATTTTGTGGTATATAGTGATGCCTCACATAAAGGGTTGGGTTGTGTTCTTATGCAGAACGACAAAGTTATTGCCTATGCATCAAGACAATTGAAGGATTATGAGAAGGGGTATCCGACTCATGATTTGGAATTGGCTGCAGTGGTGTTTGCTCTAAAAATATGGAGACACTATCTTTATGGAGAGAAATGTGAGATCTACACAGACCACAAAAGTCTGAAGTATATTTTCATTCAGAAGGATTTGAACATGCGTCAAAGAAGGTGGATGGAATTAATAAAAGATTACGATTGTGAGATCTTTTATCATCCGGGTAAAGCGAATGTAGTTGCAAATGCTTTAATCAGGAAAGGTCGGGAGAAGTTGATGCTGATAACAACTCAAAAGGAGCTCATTTCAGCAATGACAAAATTGGAGTTGGAAATCAAATTTCCAAAAGAATCTGACGAACAACTATTCCAGATAGAAGCTGATCTAACTTTAGTGAACAAAGTGAAAATTGCTCAATTACAAGATGGAGAGTGTGGAAAAATCAAAGAGAATTTGGGTGAAGGCGGAGATGTAAAATACAAGGTCGATACCGAAGGTTTACTACGGTTCAATGGACGAATTTGGGTTCCAGCAGTGCTAGAGCTGAAAGAAGAAATTCTGACTGAAGCTCATAGCTCAAAGTATTCAATTCATCCAGGAAGCACGAAAATGTATCAGGATTTGCGCCGACATTTTTGGTGGCCAAATATGAAAAGAGATGTTGCTGAATGCGTAGCGAAATGCTTGACATGTCAGAGAGTAAAAGCCGAACATCAAAGACCCAGCGGATTACTCCAACCGTTAGAAATACCGGAATGGAAGTGGGAACACATCACGATGGATTTTTTGGTGGGTCTTCCAACTACTCAGAGAGGATGCGATGCGATTTGGGTAATAGTGGACAGACTGACGAAATTAGCGCACTTTTTACCAATAAAGATTAGATTCAATCTTGATCAGTTGGCAAGATTGTACATTAAGGAGATTGTTTCGAGGCACGGAGTGCCAGTATCAATTGTGTCTGATAGAGATCCGCGGTTTACATCGAATATCTGGAAGAGACTACAAGAATGTATGGGAACACAGTTGCGAATGAGTACGGCTTATCATCCACAAACAGATGGCCAAAGCGAACGAATAATTCAGACATTGGAAGATATGCTGAGAGCATGTGTCATGGACTTTAAAGGAAGCTGGGAAGATCAACTACCATTGGTGGAATTTTCTTACAACAACAGTTATCACGCGAGCATCGGCATGCCACCTTACGAGGCATTGTACGGCAGAAAGTGCAGAACCCCACTATGTTGGGATGAAGTCGGTGAACGCCAACTGTTAGGACCAGAACTGGTACAACAAACTGCTGATGTTGTCAAACTCATCAGGACAAGACTGGTCGCAGCTCAAGACAGACAGAAAAAGTATGCTGATCAACACAGACAAGATCGTACATTTGACGTAGGAACTTTTGTATTCTTAAAAGTTTCTCCCTGGAAGGGAAAAATTCGTTTCGGTAAAAAGAGAAAGTTAAGTCCGAGATTTATTGGACCCTTTGAAGTGCTGCGAAGAGTGGGAGAAGTGGCTTACGAGGTAGCTCTACCTCCAGTGTTGAAAAATATTCATAATGTTTTTCACATTTCGGTGTTACGACCATATAAACCCGACTACAAGCATGTGATCGAGTATGAACCTTTGCAGTTCGAAAAAGATTTGACTTATGAAGAAGTCCCTATCCAGATAGTCGACAAGAAAGAACAAGTGCTCAAGAATAAAGTGATACCTTTTGTGAAGGTGATATGGAGAAACCACAACGCTGAAGAAGCTACGTGGGAACTCGAAGAGAAAATGTTGAAGGAATACCCTGAGTTATTTGTTTAATCTGTGTCTTCGATTCTGGGGACAGAATCTTTGTAAGTAGGGAAGAATGTAACGAATGATTTGTTTGAATTGTGATTCTGAGGACAGAATCCTTGTAAGGAGGGAATGATGTAACATTCCATAATTTTAAAGTGTGATATTAAATATTTATTAATTTATTTAAGTATTTAATAGATATGTTATTGTTGAATAAATAATTAAATATTAAATATTAAATATTTATTGGCAATATTAAATATTTATTGAATTATATGACAATTTGAGTTGATGTGGTTTAATTAGTTATTTGTTGAGTAAATAATTAAGGAGCTAAATAAATTAATTATTATGAGATTTTATAATAATAGAGTTTAATTTAATAAGCTAGAGAGCTTATAATGATTTTAAATAAATAATAATATTTAAATGAGAAATTGTAGTTTGAAATATTAGTTGATTAAATGAAATTATAATTGTAAAAAGAATTATAATTGTTTATGTGTTAAAGTAATTTAATAGATTAATGTTTAATTGATTTATTAATTTAATAAAGGTGTGACTAATAACCTTGCTATAAAGGAGTTATTAAAATAAATTAAAAATGGTTTAATTTAATTTTGTCAAACAAGGCTTAATGCATAATAAGTCTTTAATCTATTAGGATTTTAGCAAACAAGGTATAAGGATTAATCTATTATATTTTAATTCAATTTACCAAACAAGGAGTAAGGATTAATAGGTTATTTTTATTAAGCTTAACCAAACAAGCCTTATGGCTTTTGATTTTTAAAATAAAAATAACTGATGTCAGTTATGTGAGAGTTATATTATATATTTAATATATACATTATATCTTATACGTTATATTATAATACGTAAGATAGAGGAGAGAGGTTAGAGAGAAAGAAAGAAAAACTCAGAGGAAGAAGAGAGAAGAAGAAGAAGAACACAGAGAGAAAATTGAAAGCAAGTGAGTGTTTAACAGGTTTTGGAGAAAAGAATTTGGAGAAAAAGATAGTTATCATCTTCCTAATCCAAGGTAGGAGCTCAATCTCTTTCTCTAAAAGTTTCATGTTTTTCTTCTTCCCAAAAAGTTCTCTGTAAAATATTTTATGGGATGAATTGTTGATATACATGTATAACTTGGTATGGTACTTGATTATATAGTTATTTTATGAGTTTATGCATGATTATAGAGATTTTTAATTCATGTATATATGTGTTTTGTGGAAGAAATATATCACAGTGTTCATATGAAATATATATATGAGTATGGCTATTTTAAAATAGAAATTAAGGTTTTAATTGTTGTTAAATTGATTATAAGAATTGCTAGAGTATGAAAAATCATAATCATGATGCTTGAAAATTTCTGTTTTGATTGAATAACAAAATCACAGTGTTGAATTTCATGGAAAATATCAAAAAGTGGTGTTTTTGCCAAAAACATTAAAATTGGGTGTTGTATAATTGATGTTTATGCTAATTGATGGATAGAAACATGCTAGGAGTACTCACAATATGTTTATATGATGTCTATATGCAATTTTCATGATAATCAGTCTATTAGATTCGAGCTTTTTGGCCAATTTGGCTTTTTCTTTCATGGTTGCCGAAGCTGTCAGTCGACGCTGACAGTTCACGCCACGCCGCGGCCCAGCAGTTCATTGCTGGCGCCGCAGCGCCATCACCATGACGTAAGCACCGCCTGTTGCACAATCACTGCGCCGCAGCGCCAGCTCATAGTATAATCGCTGCGCCGCAGCGTCGACTCAGCGCCGCAGCGCGAGCCACAGTACAAACTGTGGCGCCGCGGCGCGGCTTGGCAGAACTGTCTGACAGTTTTGTTTAAATGTACAAAACTTGAAAATAAATGTTATGTATTTATCATAATAATGTTAAATGATAATTTCAGTATTATTAGACTATGAACTATCATGTTATTAAGTATTATCTACTTGAAAAAAATAATTGATTATGTGAATGGATAATTCAACCCATATGATGAATGTAATTGTTTATATAAATGTACAATGTTGGTTAGGACTAATTATGTCAATATGACATATGTTTAGGGTATCAATTCAAGTGGTAAAAGTGTAGCTTGTGCTAAAGGCAAGTTTCCTAAACCTACCTTTTACATTGAGCAAGTTTCTAAGCCTTAACTTTTGATATTTAGCAAGTTCTTTATTGTATAAGTTTTCTAATCATTGGTGTTATTGAACTAATTATTGTTTCAATTTCGATTATCATATAATGGTGTAAATTTATTTGGAGCAAGTTATTCTTGTACTTAACTTGTGGTTTAGCATGTATAATTATATACATGTTGTGGATGTTTATTATTCAATTAACCTTGTCTTATTATTGTTCAAGCAAGGTAGGGTATAATTATTCAAAGTGTATGCTATTAGATTATCCCTAAAGCATGATGTCAATTTATAAACATCTATTAAACTATGATTATTCCATAGTATACAGTTATGTCGTTTGTAATCAACTAAACCTTAGTTGATTACCGTTGAATTCTAAATTACCCCATGATGTATCCAAACCAAACTCACTTTGGTACGGACTTGTATTCTAAATACTGAGAAGAACAACTCTTTTATAAGAGGTTACGCTTAGCGTTGAAATGATTGTGCACAATACATTGTACGAAGGGTTGATCCCCCTAAGTACGTGAAGTCCTTATAGTCTTATGACTGTTAAAGTTTAAGCTGAAAAATTACTTATAACTGTGGACATGATTCGCGGTCATTAGACCCTCAGTAAAGGTTAAAGCTTTCCAAAAGTTAATAGAATATATTGTTAAATTCTATTGAGCTTAATGTTGACAAATGATGTAAAAGTTTAATGATTTAATTATTGTTATTTCAAGTGGGCCTTGTTTGCTCACTCTTGCCTGTAAAATTTCTTACAGCTAAGGTTGAAACTGGTGATGTACCTAGTACCAGTAAAGGGAAAGGAAAGACGAAACAATGCTGAAGATTTGTAATAGTTGAATAGTTTATTTTCAGACTTGGTTTAAAGATTGTAATGAAGTTTATTTTAATTTATCCGCATGAATGATTGTTTGTAAAGGTTAGTTAACCTGGGAGATTTATTTAAGTTTAATCCTGTATGGGCAGGTTTTGTTATTCAATTTTATTATAATTGGGTAGTTAGAAATGAATGTTTTGATTACGTGAACACCAAATCCTGAGGAAATGAAGTACCGGGATTTGGGGGTGTCACAATAATAGATAATGGAACCAGGTCCGGCGTAACACACAGACATGATATTTCGACAGAATAATAGATAATAGAACCAGGTCCGACGTAAACGCACAGACAAGATATTCTGGCAGAATAATAAATAATGGAACCAGGTCCGGCGTAAAACGCACAGACAGGATATTCCAACAGAATAATAAAGAATGGAATAACAGAAGAATTTCACCAAGTATAGGGTAGCCCGCGTATACAGGTTATTTCAACAGAATAATAAATAATGGAATAACAGAAGTTCTCTTCATGAATACAAAAGAAATAATAACCTTACCGTAAAAGAAACTGAATATAAGAGTAGGGAAGTGGCATAATACTTTTCTATAGTTTTTTTATAATTTATCTCTTTAGAGTTTCAGTGAATTCGTAAGAAAATAATGAAAGAATGAGCTTCTATTTATAGAAAAATGGACTGCATAGTAACTAACTCATGAACGGTCTAGATTGATTTACTTTAATCTGGCGGTCCATATTTAAAGCAAAATCTTTTAAATAAAATATAATATATTCTATTTATAATCTAATAAAACGAATAACTTTATAAAAGATTTTACTATGCAAACACTATACAGGCACTATGCAAACACTATGCATAATAAAATATAATATATTCTAATTATTGTCTAATAAAACAGATAAATTTATAAAAGTATTATGTTTTATATAAATTTTTTTTACTATTAGCCTAATAAAACGAATAACTTTATAAAAGTATTCTGTTTTATATAAAAAGCTTTTCTGTTTTATTACATTAATAATTCCAATAAAACAAAATTGAGTGACTTATCACGTAAGCATCAATAATCAATACCGTGTGTTACTATGTAACCACGCGTATTACTGTACTTTTACTACCGAGTAGTTCAACAGTATTAATGGTAAAACTTTCGCCGTTATTTTTAATAAAATATTTTTGTCGTTTTCTCAATCCGACAATAATTCTGTTGTGGGGTCCACCAATGATTGTGTCGTCGTACGAATATTCTCTGTTAAAACGAATATTCCCCGACCAATCGAATATTATATAACAACTTGCGTACTTTGCAAAATTTATAAATATTACCCACAACTATAACATTATATCAATTTCACTCCATAATATTAAACATAATATTTATAGAAAATTTATCTTTATTCAAAAAGTTGGGGTCTTACAACCTCCTCTTCTTATAAAATTTTGCCCTCGAAATTAGGGTACGTACCTGGTATATCGAAGATGTAAGGATTCCTTGACTTCATTTCAGATTCTAACTCCCAGGTCATTTCCTCAACATCGTGATTTCTCCACAAAATTTTGACTTGAGGTATAACCTTGGAGCATAGAATATGTTCCTTCTTATCCAAGTTTTGAACAGGAACCTCTTCATACTTTAAATCTTCTGCTATTTCGTCCGGTTCTAACTCAATAATGCGGTTCGAGTCTTCCACATATTTACGTAACATGGATATGTGAAAAACGTTATGAACACGAGACATACTTGGCGGTAAAGCTAGTCTATAGGCCACAGTTCCTACTCGATTGAGGATTAAAAATGGGCCAATGAATCGAGGATTGAGCTTTCCACTCTTTCCAAATCTCGTAACTCCTTTCCACGGAGTAGCTCGTAACAACACATGATCTCCTATATCAAATTCCACGTCCTTTCGATGAAGATCAGCATAACTCTTTTGTCGATCTTGTGAGGTTTTTATATGTTGTCGGATCGTTTGAATCTTTTTCGTAGTCATACGTACCAACTCCGGTCCCAACAACGTTGCTTCACCCACCTCATCCCAGCATACTGGAGAACGACACTTTCTTCCATACAACGCCTCGAATGGAGCCATGCCAATACTTGCTTGATAACTGTTGTTATAGAAAAACTTCACCAATGGTAAGAACTTATCCCAACTTCCCTTGAAGTCAAGGACACAGAGTCTTAATAAATCTTCAAGAGTTTGAATAGTCCTCTCTGATTGTTCGTCCGTCTGGGGATGATATGCCGAACTAAATCGTAAATCCGTGCCCATAGCTTTTTACAAACTAACCCAAAATCGTGAAGTGAATCTTGTGTCTCGATCAGAAACTATGGATACTGGCATACCATGCAGTCTTACAATCTCGTTTATGTACAGACGAGCAAGCCGTTCAAGTGTATAAGTTTCTCGTATTGGTAAGAAATGAGCAGACTTGGTCAATCTATCAACAATGACCCAAATTGCATCAATGCTTTGAGAAACCTTGGGAAGACCAGTAAAGAAATCCATGGTAATGTGCTCCCACTTCTATTCTGGAATTTTAAGTGGTTGTAATGGACCTTTTGGTACTTGATTCTCCGCCTTGACTCGTTGACAAGTTAAACACCTTGAGATAAACTCCGCTATCTCCCTCTTCATATTGCTCCACCAAAATATATGTCGAAGATCATGATATATTTTGGTACTCCCAGATGGATTACAAACGGTGTGTTGTGCGCCTCCATCATGATTTTATACTTCAAGTAAGAATCGTTAGGAACACAAAGTCTGGAGTTGACTCGAAGTATTCCTTCTTCATCAATTCTTGCTTCTGGCATAGCACCTTCTTGCACTTTCTTCCTCATATGCATCAACTCCAGGTCTGTAGCTTGAGCGGCTTTAACTTTATCAATTAAAGTCGGTTCTACTCGTATATTCAACATCATCACATGGGTCCCTAGAGTCTTTAACTCTATCTCCATCCTTTGCAAGTCACACAAAATGGGCCTTTCCGTTGTCAATATTGCACTCGTACCCGCATATGATCTTCTACTTAATGCGTCAGCTACCACGTTCGCTTTTCTAGGATGGTATTGGATGGTATGATCATAATCTTTCAACAGTTCAAGCCAACGTCGTTGTCGCATGTTGAGTTCCTTTTGAGTGAAAAAATATTTGAGGCTTTTATGATCCGTAAAGATCTCCACCTTCTCCCCATACAAGTAATGCCTCCAAATTTTAAATGTGAAAACAACAGTTGCTAACTCTAGGTCATGAGTAGGATAATTCCTCTCATATTCTTTGAGTTGTCATGAGACATAGGCTATGACTTTCCCATGTTGCATGAGAACACATCCCAACCCTTTGCCCGAAGCATCACTGTAGATGACAAATCCCTCCGAGCCAGATGGTATTGCCAGAACAGGTGCTGAAATGAGTCTCCTCTTGAGTTCTTGAAAACTCTTCTCACATTTTTCGCTCCAACCGAACTTTGTATCTTTCCGAGTCAGCTGAGTTAATGGAGTAACGATTCGAGAAAATCCTTCCATGAATCTCCAATAATAACCAGCTAAACTGAGAAAGCTACGTACTTCGGTCACTGATTTAGGTTGCTCCCAGCTTTGAATAGCTTCAATCTTTGCCGGGTCAACAGATATTCCATGACTTGATACTACGTGCCCAAGGAATACTACTTCTTCAAGCCAGAACTCACATTTCTTCAACTTGGCATAAAGCTTGTATTCACGAAGCTTTTGGAGTGTCAGTCTCAAGTGTTGCTCATGATCTTCACGGCTTTTGGAATAAATAAGGATGTCATCAATAAAGACGACCACAAAGTGATCCAAATATTCCTTGAATACTCGGTTCATCATATCCATGAAGGCAGCAGGAACATTAGTCAATCCAAAGGACATGACTAGGAATTCATAATGCCCGTACCGAGTTCTGAAAGCCGTCTTTGGAATGTCATCTGTTCTAATCTTCAATTGGTGATATCCAGAACGAAGATCAATCTTTGAAAAGAATTTAGCTCTTTGCAACTGGTCAAACAGGTCATCAATACGTGGCAACGGGTACCTATTTTTGATGGTAACATGATTCAACTCCCGATAATCAATACAAAGTCGCATACTCCCATCTTTCTTCTTCACGAATAGAACAGGAGCACCCCAAGGAGAAGTACTAGGACGAATAAAGCCAATGTCTAATATTCCTGCAGTTGGGTCTTTAACTCCTGAAGTTCAATAGGAGCCATTCGATATGGCGCTTTAGAAATGGGTTTTGTACCGGGTTCAAGGTCGATACAAAATTCAATTTCACGCTCTGGGGGTAGGCCAGGAAGTTCTTCAGGGAATACGTCAGGAAATTCATTAACAATAGAAATCATTCAAAACTGAAGTATTTTTGTTTAGATCCGTGACCTGAGCTAAGAAAGCTTGACATCCGTTTTTCAATAAACGAATAGCTTTATGACTTGAAATGACAGTGATTGATTTTAATGGTTTGGTTGCTTGAATTCGCATAATAGGTTGATTAGGAATATGAAAGCTAATAACCTTATGAAAATAATCAATTTTTGCATGATGAGTAGTTAACCAATCAATCCTTAGAATTACATCAAATGCAAGTATTTTCAATGAAATAAGATCGACAGGTAATGTGAGGGTACCGATTTGAACCAAACAAGACTTATAAATCGTGGATGTAATGAAGGTTTCTCCCAATGGAGTTTCAACAGATAAGTTAAAGTCCAATTTCTCTGGAGTCAAATTTAAACGTTGAGTTCAAGTAGGAGAAATAAAAGAATGGGTAGAGCCGGTATCAAATAAAGTATAGACTTCGCTAGAGTTTATGATAAGCTTACCCGTGATGACCTCATTCGGGTTCTTTGCTTTCTGGGAGGTCACAACAAATGCTCTCCCTTGCACTACCGGCTTTGACTTTTATGGGACAACCATTGGTGCCTCCATCCTAGCTGAACTTGTCTTCGGTGAACGACAAAATTGGGCTAAGTGACCTTTTCTTCCACAATTATAACATGCTTTGGACGGCATCGCGCAGTTTGAACTGATGTGTCCCTCCCCTCCGCATTTGAAGCATATGATCGGTGGTCGTTCTCCTTCCTTTACAACGGGTGTTGGTGCTGACGTCTTTCCATTATTGTTGAATCTCCTCTTCTTGAAATGTCCATTCTTATTGTTTTGGCCCTGATTACCACCGAAGTGGTTACCATTTCTGGCCTGTTGATTCCCTCCACGCTTGTTGTCATCGCTTCGATGAATGCTCTCACTGGTATTATCATTTTGTCGGCGGCTCTCTTTTGGTTGCGTTGACTCGTTATCGCGCTGCACTAACTGAGCCCTATTCACAATATCTGAATACAAACACAGTTTATGAGAAATAAGATGTTGACGTATCTCCGGCTTCAAACCTCTTAAAAACATCCGCGTCATTCTCTCTTCATTATCAACCAAGTGGGATGCAAACCGGGACAACTCGGCAAACTTAGCTTCGTACTGCAACACAGTCATATTATTCTGCTCTAACTTGATAAACTCTACCTCCTTCATGTGACGAATACTTTTGGAAAAGTACTTGTCATTGAACAGTTCTTGAAACTTCTCCCAAGACATCTTCAGTGCAGCAGGTTGAGTACGCTTTACTGACTCCCACCAGTAATTTGCCTCTCCTCGCAACATAAAGGTGGCAAAGGGAACCTTTTTCTCCTCGGCGCATCCCAAGACATCAAATATCTTGGTGATCTGCTTTATCCACGTTTTCGCCTTAAGTGGTTTTGGTTCTCCAATAAACTCCGGTGGTCCCAGCTCCTTGAACTGTTTAGCGGTGACCGTCCGAGAGTTTTCAGTGTTTCCACCTACATTTTGGACAGGAGCCGCTCTCGCCTGTTGTTGCATGAATTGTATAAAGCCTCTGAACATTTCATCATTCATCATTTGGTCAGTATTGTTGTTTGCATGAGGATTATCGCTTTCTTGATGCACATTATCCTGATTATTGATATGTGGTGAATCAATGGTCGCCTGTGCTCCATTGCTATTCTCAACATTCTCGGATGTCATTTTCAGGTACTGCCACAAAACAAAAGGTTAATTGACATGTAACATATTATCCCTATATTCTGACCGACCAATTAAATACCAAAAAACTTAGGTAGGTCATATTAGTGAAGGAATTCCCCGTCTCTCCCCTTCTAGTTCTATTCTAACATCTTAGCCAGGGATTATATCCCTAAGCTCTGGTACCAACTGTGACGCCCCCAAAATAGGTATACATTACCTATTCTGAGTCGTCAAATACATGGTACAGAATATAAATATAATCGTTAATATACGACAAGAGAGCTGTGAGTTTTAATACAAATATTGTCTTCTAGACAATATCCACTCTCAGAATAAGTCCTCGTTACATTTATTGTCACACTATTTAACAGAATAGTGAGGACTACTAATACTATCATCTAGTCCATCACTCCATAGTAAGGAAGTAGCAGAATACTTTTCTATAGTTTCTTTATAATTTCTCTCTTTAACGTTTCAGTGAATTCGTAAGAAAATAATGAATGAATGAGCTTCTATTTATAGAAAAATGGACTGCATAGTAACTAACTCATGAACGGTCTAGATTGATTTACTTTAATCTGACGGTCCATATTTAAAGCAAAATATTTTAAATAAAATATAATATATTCTATTTATAATCTAATAAAATGAATAACTTTATAAAAAAATTTTACTATGCATGCACTATGCAAACACTATGTATAATAAAATATAATACATTCTAATTATTGTCTAATAAAGCAGATAACTTTATAAAAGTATTATGTTTTATATAAAAAGATTTTACTATTAGCCTAATAAAACGAATAACTTTATAAAAGTATTATGTTTTATATAAAAATCTTTTCTGTTTTATTACATTAATAATCCCAATAAAACAAAACTGAGTGACTTATCACGTAAGCATCAATAATCAATACCGTGTGTTACTATGTAACCACGCGTATTACTGTACTTTTACTACCGAGTAGTTCAACAGTATTAATGGTAAAACTTCCGTCGTTATTTTCAATAAAATATTTTTGTCGTTTTCTCAATCCGACAATAATTCTGTTGTGGGTTCCACCAATGATTGTGTCGTCGTACGAATATTCCCTGTTAAAACGAATATTCTCCGACCAATCGAATATTATATAACAACTTGCGTACTTTGCAAAATTTATAAATATTACCCACAGCTATAACATTACATCAATTTCACTCCATAATATTAAACATAATATTTATAGAAAATTCATCTTTATTCAAAAAGTTGGGGTCTTACATCTTCCTTGTATTTAAACTTAATAAGCAAATTTGTTGCTTACCCTTGCTATATCATGACATTTATTTTAGCTATGCCAGAGACGTCTAAGAGGGACAAAGGCAAATGAAAAATGCAGGAATAGATAATGAGAGTGTTTATGTATTATATTATATTATGTACATTGGTAATATAAACCTTTTGTGTTACTAAGGGTAACTTAATTAAGGTGTGTTTAAGTTAAGGTTAATAGACCTTGGGATAATGTTAGAAGACTTTATTATAATGAACAATGTATGTTTATTATTCCACAATAGTTTATAGAATGCTTATGATGATGATAGATCGTGAGAACCAAACCCGAGGTTTGTGAACCCGAATTTGGGGGCGTAACAGTTGATCGAGCATGACCAAGAGTTTCTGGGCAACCCATAAACTCGTTTCCAGCGTCAGACAAGATTTAGCCAAGCCAATAACTGTCAGATTTTATGTGATATGTGGATGTTGTTGTATAAATGTTGTAGCCTGCTAGATGGAGTATAAATACATGCCTTAAAACCCCTTAAACAACAACTATGTTGGATGTAGGAGATGGTTAAAGTTGCAATCCGAGACTGATTTTGAGTTTCTGGAATTTCTAGAAACCGTATGAACAAGCCCTCTGACAGGGTTTGATTGGGTCATATCTGGTGATTGTGTTATAGTTGGACTGCGATTATGTTATGTAGTTGTTCCTTGTCATTTGTACTACCTGTATGAACTAAAAAATCACTTAAGTGATGACTAGAACCTTGATCAAATTGTGCTAGAAAGTGTCTAGTCGACACTGTCTGGGTTACCCAGAAAACTCAGATTTGGTCTGACAGAAAGTTTGGGAGATCAGATCTTTTTGTTGTTTTGTTGTATGACCAAGATGTAGGTTGGATGTTATAGTGTTACATAAATACTACACGATCACAGTTCAAACTAGCTTAGAACATGTTTACACTGAGAATCAAAGGCGGTCAAAGTTGACCCCTTGAACACTGACTGTCAGTGTTCTTGAGCACCAAGAACACCTACAGTGACAAAAAGTGTCGCTATAGCTATTAGCGACGGTTTTGAATATTTTTAATTTCTGAATTTTCGGAAATTAATTAAAAATAGAAAATAAATTCTAAAAATTACAAAAACAGTTTTAAAAATTGTTTTAAATTCTGAAAAATAACTTTTAATTATTTGGGATATTTTTCATTAATATTTATAATTATTTGAATATTAATGATATTTAATTAGTGTATTAAATAAATTAGAGAAAAATAATTTTAATATTATAAAAATTATTTTTAAATAAGAATAATGTGTTTAAAAATATTTTGAGTTATAAAATGTAACTTTTAATATTTTTGAGTAATTTTCATTAATAATTTAATATTAATGATAATAGATTTATTTAATTATTATATTAAATAAATAAATTAAAAATAGTTTTATTGATTTAAAAATTATTTAAAAATGTGAAAAATGATTTAAAAATATTTTTAAGTTATAATTAATGACTTTTAATATTTTTATGATAAATTCATTAATATTTAAATATTAATGGTGATGATTTAAAAATGATTTTAATTATTTTAAAAATCATTTAAGTAGAATATTGATGATTTAAAAATATTTTAAGTTGTTATTAATAACTTTAATATTTTGACAAGTATGTCATTAATATTTTAATGATGATGGAATAAATTAGTATTTAAATAATTTAAAAATGATTATAGTGTTAAAAAATTATTATAAATTAAAATAATTATTAAAAAATTATTAAAAGCTTTCGAAAAATATTATAAATGATATATGATTTATCTAAAATAATATTGAAGCTTTGAGACCGAGTTTAATTGACAATAAATGTGTAAATTATCGGATAGGGTGACCTGTACACCGAGATGGGACAGAAATCCAACAAGACCGAACTAGTTAGACTTGATAATTGTTTATATAGGTTATAAACACTGATGTGACTATATGCTAATGTGCCTAAGAGAAAGATTGACTATAAATTACAATGTTATGTGTTATGAATTATTGTGCTAATTGTGAGACATATATTGTGATTATAGGTCTTTTAAACGCAGTTAAGTATATTGTGTAGTAGTAATCAACGCAGAAGGCAAGTTTACTTAACTCAACCTTGAGTTATTACTTTTCAAATATTATGGTGGTTAATTATTGTTAAATTAGACCACGTCTAAGAATTATTGTTGATTATTCGCAGTTAGTGCATGTTTATCAATTTAAATTGAATTATTGATTTTGAGAATATGATTGGGAAATAACTGTTATTGGTAATTCATATCCGTAGAAGTTATTATTGATTGTAAATAGTACAGTTGATTCTGTCTATTGTAGAATCGTATTGAGAAATGTCTTAGCTAATTATTCTGGCTAGACGAATATTTGTTAGAACTTGATAGGTTCGAGAAGAGAATTCAATTATTATTGATAGATCGATGCCAATTATTTCGGATAGATCGAGAAGTGATTAGATATTGAAATTATTGTATTTCGTTGTTATAAATCAAACTCTGATTATAAGACTGTGAAGAACAACCTTTTATATAAAGAGAACATTTCTGGTCGTATATTCGGCCTTTGTGCGCATGTAAGTATTATGCATAATATAGAGTACAAAGAGTTGGCCGCTCTAAGTACTTGCAGAGGGGTAAAATTTAATCTTTATGGTTATTTGATACACCTGGGTATATCAAAGTCAAATCTTTTATAGTTACTCGAGAAGAGAAGTTCAAAATCCAATGGATCACTCAACATAAATCTAGAAAATATTCCACTTTGTTATTTTGTAGAATTGATTCTTGATTATTTAATAGAATATCGTAGAAATTTTGAAAGCATTGTACTATTTCCCTATCAGATTATTGTGTTGTATAGAATGCGAGAAGACTTGCTAGTTATTAAAGATTTGTTCAGCTATTTCAAAGTTCTTTGAACTTTGGTGTTATTCTATCAAATTAAATAGTTTGTTACTATTGATTCTTATACATTCATTGTATGTCTTAACTTACAGGACAAATTTGTTGCTCACCCTTGCTAAATAAAATATATCAGCTAGGAATGAAGAGGCCAGCGGGTCTATGATGAACAAAGGCAAAGGCAAAATGCTGGAGTAGTTTTAATGAACATTATTAATATGTTGTATTTGTAAACCCTTTTTGTATATCTAAAGAGTATGTTTATAATATTAAGGTTAGATAACCTAGGACGAATGTATTAACTATATCAGTTAATGTGGTGTAAATTTCTATTCATAATTAAATGGGTAGTTAAATGTTATTTATATTATGGATCGTGAGCACCAAACTCGGGAGTCAGGTAACCCAGATTTGGGGGCGTCATAGTCAGTGAGAACCCAATCGAGGTCAGTCTCAAACCTTGCAGCCTCGACCTAATTTGTATGTCCAGTAGGAGGATCGTGTAAATTGAACACACCATGAATCGCCTGTGGGCGATAGCCTACTTGAACACCTCTGACATATGAAAATCCACTTATGGTCTCCTTTGTATTTGTATAAAATTCTCGTACAATGGCCATGTGTGCAGGTATGGGTGTAGAACAAACTCTATGCCAACATCTTTCTTTGATCATATCTTTAAGTTTCCCATCTTGTGCCTCAGGCTTGAAACCACGCTCTCTCACAAATGTTTTCACCGCTATTCTATAGTACTCTATCTGCACTTCAAGGCTAATGAACTTGGAGAAATCAACAGTGTCCTCACTGTGGCTGCTAAAGGACGAGGATTCTGGAGTGCGAGAACGTGCTCATTTTGGCCCCATTACACTTGATGAAGAAGAACTCTTAATGGAAGAGGGGAGTTTGACTGAGGAAAATGCATGCTCTGTATTCGAACTCCCCCAAACTTACTGTAGTACAAATCTCTCATAAACCCTAGCTTTATCTTTGAACTTAATGAAGGATCAGTTGAAGAGTTTGAACTTGAATAAGAGAACTGAATGCGTATAGTGCGTAGTGGGGTGAGGAGTTAGGAATTTGAAATTGGAACAGTTTGGAAAAGAGAAGAAACGTGCATCGGTTTTATAGTGAGAAGTGGAGAGACGCACATTTGTAAATTCCTAATATAAGAAGTTGGAATGAGCACGTTTTAAAAACTTTAAAAAAAAATTCTGATTCCGGTATCGGGCGCGGCCGCGCGACTTTTATACTGGCTAATGGCGCGGGCGCGCGGTTGACCAAGCGCGAGCGAACGACTTTTGAACTGCTGAATTGCTTGGCCGCGCGTCCCTGTACCATGACAAAACAAACTAAGCTGAATCTTTAAGTAGAATAAAGTGGCTACTGATAGTCTGCAATTCACCTGCACATACAGAAGTACCAGTATGAGATACCAGTTCTCCAAAATCAAAACATGCACTAATTAATATGCATGGATGAATATCCCAAAACAATGCTCTAATGCTACTCCTAATCATCATAATATGCACATTCAGCTTCAACAAAACTTATACCAACACTTGTTATGTTATAGAAATTAAACATGAAAATTGGAAATAAACATGATCCCAATAGAATTAAACAAGAGGTAAGGATAGAAATAATGGGGTGCCTCCCATCGAGCGCTAAATTATAGTCAATTAGCTTGACTATCTCTGATTCAATCATGTAGAGGAAAGAATTGAGTTGACCTTCTGCCTGTCAACCTCACCACCATAATAGTGCTTCAGACGCTGTCCATTAACTTTGAAAGGTTTGTCTAGGAATTTATCGAATATCTTGACCGCACCATGTGGATAAACCGTCTTCACAGTAAATGGCCATGACCACCTTGATTTTAACTTCCCGAGAAAAAGTTTTAAGTCTTGAATTAAACAGTAGAACTATTTGCCTCGGTTCAAACACTCTTTCTATAATCTTGCGGTCATGCCATCTCTTCACCTTCTCCATGTATAGCTTGGAGTTTTCATAGGCTTGTAATCTCAATTCATCCAACTCATTGAGTTGGAGTAAGCAGCCTTTAATTCAAAATTGAGCTTCCTTATTGCCCAATACGCCTTGTGCTCGAGCTCCATGGGAAGGTGACAAACCTTTCCATAAACCAGCTGAAACGGTGACATTCCCAATGGTGTCTTATAGGCAGTCCTGCAGGCCCACACAACATCATCTAACTTCAATGACCAATCTTTCCTTGTAGGGTTCACTATCTTCTCGAAAATTCTCTTAACTTCACTATTTGAAACCTCTGCTTGGCCATTAGTCTGGGGATGATAAGCTGTAGCAATACGATGATTCACCCTATACTTAGCTAGCAGAGTTGTGAAATGTCGATTACAGAAATGGCTGCCCTCATCACTAATAATGGCTCATGGAGTCCCAAATCTTGTAAAAATACTTCTTTGTAAAAATCTCAAGACCACCTTAGCATCATTTGTTGGAAGAGCTGCCACTTCCACCCACTTAGAAACATAGTTAACTGCCAATAAGATATATAAATTCCCACATGAAGAAATGAAAGGACCTATGAAGTCTATCCCCCACACATTAAAAATTTTAACCTTAAGGATTGTGTTCAAGGGCATCTCATTTCTCTTGGAAATATTCCCAACTCTCTAACATCTATCACACCTTTGGACAAAACTGTAAGCATCTTTAAAAGTTGTCGGCCAGTAGAATCCTGCTTGCAACACTCTAGTCGTTGTCCTTTTACCACCGTAGTGACCTCCATACAAAGACGCGTGGCAATCTTGCAAAGTATCCTCTGTCTCGCTATATGGAATACATCTCCTTATCATCTGATCAGCACATTATTTAAACAAGTATGGTTCATCCCATATAAATCACTTCACGTCATGCAAAAACTTCTTCTTTTGATGTCCGGTCAAGTCAGAAGGGATTATCCTGCTCACCAAGTAGTTCGCATAGTCTGCAAACCATGGCACTTCACCTTTCACCATAAATAACTATTCATATCGGAAGGACTCATTAATCATAACTTTGTAATCTACCTCCCTTCCTGGATTTTCCAGCATAGATAAGTGGTTAGCCACTTGGTTCTTAGTTCCCTTTTTGTCCTTAATCTCCAAATCAAATTCTTGTAACAGAAGTATCCATCTGATTAAACGAGGCTTTGCATCTTTCTTTGCCACCAAGTATTGAATTACCGCATGATCTGTGTACACTATCACCTTAGTCCCAATCAGATACGCTTAAAACTTATCAAAAGCATACATAACTGCTAAAAGTTCCTTCTCTGTGGTGGTATAATTTAACTGAGCATCAGTAAGGGTCTTGCTCGCATAGTATATCACATGAAAGATCCTTTCCTTTCGCTGGCCCAAAATAGCCCCCCATAGCATAGTCACTGGCATCACACATCAACGCAAATGGTAGGTCCCAATCCGGTGCTGTGATCACTAGTGCTGTAGTTAACTTCCTCTTTAAATGCTCAAATGCAGACATGCAATCTTCATCGAAGTTGAACTGTGCATCCTTCTCCAATAAGCTATAAAGTGGCTTTGTGATCTTGGAGAAGTCTTTAATAAACTTCCTGTAGAAGCCTGTATGCCCTAAAAAACTTTGCACACCTTTAACAGAAGTTGGTGAAGGCAAATTCTCAATGGTTTCTAGCTTCGCCCTATCCACCTCTAACCCTTTCTTCGACACCTTATGTCCCAATATTATTCCTTCCTGTACCATAAAATGGCACTTTTCCCAATTCAAAACCGAATTCGTTTCAACACATCTCCTCAATACCATCACTAGATTTTCCAGACACAAATTAAAAGAATCTCCAAATAATGAAAAATCATCCATGAACACCTCCACATTATGCTCCACCATATCTGAAAAGATTGTCATCATACACCTCTGAAATGTGGCTGGGGCATTGCACAAACCAAAAGACATACTTCTGAAGGCGAATGTACCATATGGACATGTGAAAGTTGTCTTTTCTTGGTCTTCTGGAGCTATCACAATCTGTTTGTAGCCAGAATACCCATCTAGAAGGCAATAAAATTCATGACCTGCTAGTCTGACCAACATCTGATCAATAAATGACAGTGGGAAGTGATCTTTCCTTTTAGCTTTATTAAGTCTGTGGTAGTCCATGCAGACTCTCCACCCTGTTACTGTCCTCGTTCGTATTAGTTTATTATTCTCGTTGGAGACTATAGTCATTCCCCCCTTCTTTAGCACACATTGCACTGGGCTCACCCACGAGCTGTCTGAGATCGGATATATAATTCCTGCGTCCAGCCATTTTAGAAGAACTTCCTTCATGACCACTTCCTTCATAATTAGATTAAGTCTCCTTTGCTGCTCCACTGAAGGCTTACTATCATCTTTCAGCAAGATCTTGTGCATACAGAATGATGGGCTAATCCCTTTGATATCTGCTATAGTCCATCCAATAGCTGACTTGAACTCTTTAAGAACTCTTAGCAGTTCTTCTTCCTAAAAAGATGTTAGTGCAGAAGAAATAATCACATGTAATTTTGAATTATCATTTAAAAATGCATACCTCAAATGGTCTGGAAGTGGTTTCAACTCAAGTTCTGGAGGCATATCAAGTTATGGCTTAAGTTTCACTGATGTCTCTCCAACATTCTTTAGTGGCTCAACAAGAGTCTTGAATTTTCTGAAGCATGGAGTTGTGTCAAGAATTTGAACCAGTTCAGTAATCTCCTCATCTTCAATCTCAGAATTACCTAGAATAGCACTCTGTAAGGGTTCATTATCCACTAAATGCCCTAATTCATCAATCAACACCTTATCCACCATATCAATCCTGAAATATTCTTCTTCTTCTGTTCGAAACTTCATAGCCTTGAACACGTTAAAGGTGACTTCTTGATCATTAACTCTCATTATCAATTCACCTTTCTGAACATCTATCAAGGTCTATCCTGTGGCTAAGAATGGTCTTCCAAGAATGATCGGTATACTTCTATCTTCTTCATAGTCTAAGATGATGAAATCAGTCAGGAAGATAAATTTATCCACTTTAACTAGCACATCTTCTACAATACCCCGTGGATATATAATGGACCTGTCAGCAAGCTGTAATGAAATGTTTGTCGGCCTTGGAGTTGGCAATCCCAACTGATTGAACACTGACAATGGCATCAAATTGATGCTCGCCCCTAAATCACACAAGCATTTATCAAAACTCATCTTTCCAATCGTGTAAGGTATCGTGAAGCTTCTTGGGTCTTTCAGCTTTGGAGGTAATTTACGTTGAAGCACTGCGCTATATTCTTCAGTTAAGGCTACTGTCTCAAAATCTTTTAGCCTTCTCTTCCTTGACAAGATACCCTTCATAAACTTTGCATAACTTGGCATCTGCTCAAATGCCTCAGTGAAAGGTATATTTATTTGTAGCTTTTTAAACACCTCTAAAAACTTACTAAACTGCTTGTCTTCCCTTTATTTTTGTAATCTCTATGGATATGGAACAGGGGGATGAACAACTGATGTCTTGGTCACTGGTTTCTCAGTCGACTCTTTACTCTTCTTCTCTACTTTCCCTTGGTCAGAACCTTCTTTGTACAAAACCTCATCAAATCCATTTTCTTCACCGCACGGTCGAGCGTCCTCTCTTTGCAAAAGTGGCGCGGGCGCGCCATGCTGTGATTCTGTAGTTTTCTTCCCTGATCTTAAGGTAATTTCCTGACATTGTTCTTTACCCTCCTTTCTTGGATTAGCTTCTGTTGTACTGGGCAATGTTCGTTGTGGTATGTTGTTAAGCACACTAGCCATCTGACCTATCTGCGTCTCCAAATTTTTAATAGCCACTGCTTGGCTCTTGATCATTACCTCAGTATTTGCAATGTATTCATCATCATCTCCTCCATCTCTAACTTCTTCTCTTGCTGAGGTACAAGTGGTGGGTGATGTTGTGGCTGCTGTTGAAATCCTAGAGGGTAGGGTGGTTTTGGTACATATTGCTGATGAGATAATTGTGACTGAAACTGATGTTGTGGTTGAAACTGTTGACTTTGATTGTTTTGATTGTTTGACCAACTGAAATTGGGATGATTGCGGTTGTTGGGGTTATAGGCATTTTGGAACTAATTCAGATTTTTCTGATAGTTGCTCACATATTGTACAAATTTTGAACTAATTGCACATTAGTCAGTTGAATGTGACCCTACACATATCTTATATATAAAAGCAACTGTCTTCGCTTTACTCTCTGCCAACGAATCAATCTTCTTTGCCATAGATGCCATCTGAGCTGACAACTGTGTGATAGCATCTACCTCCAACATTCCTGTAACTTTGGGCTGTGGCGTCCTGGCTGTAGGATTTTGGAAATCATTTGCTGCCATAGTCTCGATGAGATTGTAAGCCTCTTCATAGCTCTTAGCCCATAAGGCTCCTCCTGCTGCAACATCTACAATTAGCCTTGATTGTCATCCCAATCCATTATAAAATGTATTAATCACCATCCAATTCGGCATGCCATGATGGGGACATTTCCTTAGCATCTCTTTATACCTTTCCCATGCTTCATATAATGATTCACCTGCTGTTGTTCAAACTGTAATACCCGAGAATTTCCACATCTTAGTAAATGAACATATTAATAGGAATGAATATTTATTGAAATATAAATGATTTTGTGTTGCAAGATGAGTCAATTCTATTATATTGAATAATTGAGAATATATGGAATTGGTGATGAACTCGTTGAAAGCTTTGTGTGGCACGATGATGGGAAATATTAATGAATATATTAATTAACGAAAGAATTGTTAAGCGAACAATTAATCTATATTAATTGTTATTTGTTATTAAAGAATTTCCGTTAAATATTAATGGTGATTAATAGTATGTGACTATTATTAGTGTAAGAGATATAATAGCAATGAGCAATGTGTTTATAAATATAACAAGATTCTTAATTGTTATAAAGGTTAATAATGTCATTGATTAATAAGGAAGAGATTAGTTAATATTATTATTAATTAATTTATAAGATAAATAATTTATTAATTGATGTATGCAAGCATGTGATAATTAAATGTATATGTATACTAACTACATATATACATAATATGAAGTGTAAAGTGCAATGTGGCTATATTATATATAGAAACCATATAAGGAGATTTGTATTTATTGAAACCATATGTTATAAATACATCATGAAATGCTTATGTGACAATATATGAGTGAGTATACATTAAAATACCATGAACATATTTTAAACTATTATTTTAATAAAGAAGGCAATGTAATGTGATAACATCTGAATAAAGTATACCGGTGTGATATAATGTACATGGATTATATGATGTGAGTATAAAATTATCTTTACATTCCTAATATGGTAACAATTGTACCTTAATATTACATTATGAGAATTAAAAGGAACCAAACCAAGCCTTAGTTAATAAAGTTGCTGAGATTTGCTCTTGTCACAAATTGAGTGTCACATAGTACAATGCAGTAACTTGCACTCTATTTACGTAACTTTCAAGTGGCTAAGCATAGGTGATCATGGCTAGCAAGGTGGCTGGTATTGAGTTGTTAAACAAGTCTCTAGTAACCTTTGTTTCCTTCCATTACACCTTGAATTCAACCTCAGTATAATAAGATTGCCCAGTCCAAACTTCTTCTATAAATAGCAGACTCAATTCTTAGTATGTGTTGCTTGAAATTTGTCTGATAATTCTAAGTTGAGAGTTTTAAGTAGCTGAGCAATTATAGAAGCATACTCAGTGTGTGAGAAGTTCAATTCAAGCTTAGGGAGGTATAAATTCTACTTTTGTGTTCTTGTGCTTAAGTTGTCAAATTCTTGAAATTCTCATGCAATCTCTGTTAATTGATGTAGAATAGCATGCCATTATGTTATCTAGCTTGTATACATGTTTTGGAGCAGTGTAGATGATCTGGGTACAGGCTTGATGCTAGTTATGTTGGAACTCTGCAGAAACAGAGTCCTTAGTTTTCGTTCTGATCTAAGCGGCACGGCTGTGCCACTTCTATAGTACATGAACGCGCGGCCGCACTTGCTGCCAGTCATGTATAGTAATTTTGTGATCTTGTTCCATTCTAAGTATGTTACTTTGGTTATTATATGCTTATAAACAATCTTAACTTGTGGACTAAGATTTGGTAGGTATATAGAGGCCATGTTAGTTTGTTTTAATATGAACATTCAAAGAAGTATAAGGATTTGGAAACTAAATTTTGATAAACATCGCGTACTACATGTTCTGACCTTATGTGCCAATGTATCAAGTTCTGATATACCTTAAAATATGACCAATATGTTAGTTTACCTTGTTGGTGAGGGTATGGAGTGGTCAAGCATGAATTAAAAGTAAAAGACTATATTAGCTATGTGTACATGAACTATGCATAAACTGAGTTTTGAACTTTAAAACATACTTATGTGAGCTATGATGTGGTTATGGAAGTATGATATGGGATGTGCGAACTTACCTTGCATGCTTGAAGAAGTTTTGCTAATGAAAACTTAGAGTTTCAGAATAGACATTGACTTATTATATTCGTTTTGATATTCTGATATTTCAAGCATGCTAGTATAGTTTTGAAATGCATGTCGGACATACTAACTTACGTATATGGACTTCATATTGAAGCATGATCATGTTGGACTTATTAGTAAGCTTTGCTAATGAAAATGCGAACTTTGAAAGTGAATGTTAACGTGCTACTTTGAGAGTTAGAATATGATATTTGTGAACATGTTTGATGATACTCTTAGACTCACTCATGTATCATAAATGTAGATATACCATGCTTAGGTATCGTAATTCAAGTAAAGCATAAACGAAGCATATTTTCAAACCAAAACGATGCTAATTACACATATGTGATATGAATACTCACACGCATGTCTAATATGAGTTATATGACTACATTATATGTTTAAGAAGTAAGCATGTTAGACTTTGTGGTTTCATAATCTTGAATGGCCTTAACTTGTTGAGATATTCAACTTAGAACCATATTATGAAAGAAAGGACCTAGATTGCACTTGAGAGATACAAAAGGACCCTTGACATGTTAATATATGTTATGTATGTAAGGATGGGCAGGCTAGGCCAAGCAAGTGATTGCTCATTACTGCTAAGCAATCTAATTTAATCTCTCACGAAAGACCTATCAGTTATAAGATTGATCTGTTAATTAGCATAATATATTTTATCTCACAACACTATTATTCAAATAATAAATTAGCTAACATTTAGCTACAGAATTAAACATTGAATAATTCTTTAACTCACTAGTAATATTATCGTCATTTGATAATATTATTATCACATAACCATCATCTTAACTGCTCATCTAATATTATTAATCTTTTAATAATATTTTATTACTTCTCCATTTCTTAGTAATATCTTAATCATTTACAAATATTATTGATCATTTAATAATATTTTAATCACCTTCTAATATTATTAATAATTTAATAATATTCAAATTATTTACTAATATTATTAATCATTTAATAATATTTTAATCATTTTACTTGTTTTATAAATAATAAAGGTCTCACACATTTTAAGATATAAATATTTTATATCTTGAAGCTTAAACCATTTAAATTTCATTTCAGAAATATCTTTTACCTTTACTCATAAATTCTGAGTTTAAACAGCTAATGCATAGCTTTTATAGTAAAATTCAATTTACTATATTATTTCTTTAATTTAAATAATTTTTATATCATTTTGTCTGTTCATGAGTCAACACAGACCATTTTCTCATATATACATATTTCATTCTGCTAGTACATTCGCTTTATTTTTCGTTTTACGAATATTCGCATTTTCGCTATATATATGTATATTTATTAGTCAGTTCAAAAACCTCACTTTGAACTTCGAAAATCTCAAAATATCATTTTTATGATTAATACAATTTTTCAAAGGTTTCACGTTCTTCGTTGCACCACAAAATAATTTTATAGGCAACTATATATTTTATTTCACTTAAGTATGTAATTTATATTTATTACATATTTTTATTGCCTTATTTATGCCCGAAATGAAGTTTTCCGGCATAAAATATTACTTATAGTCAAATCTCACCCCGTAGGACTTTAACATATTTATTATGACTTATTATTTTGCCGGAACGCGATTCGGAACGTCGAACGTCAAAGTCGCTCGACGCGCCGACGATCGGCGTTCGCTCAAATTTTAGTTCTGACATGCATGTTCGCTCATTTTTAATTCTCAAATCGTAAGTCATATAACAGTCAAATTTTGGACATGTTATAGACTTCATGTCATAGTATTTTAGAAAAATTTCACACCGCAAAAACGAATCACGGAAACTAATCAAAACAGTTCGCGAAAAGCATATCTGGCAGCTGCCCAGCAGTGCAGCGCGGCGCCGCACGCCGCTGCCCAGCAGCGTTGCCGCTCCGCCGCTCGCATACCAAATCCACTATTTTGCGAATTTCGTACGCGCTGTTCGTTAATCGGGTTGATCCCATTTTTGAATATGTTATACATGGCATACTAAAGTATTTTTCAAAAATATCAGAGCTGGGTTTCAGGTAAGATAGGCTACCCAAACAGAGCGCCAAAAGTGTGCGTTCATCACAGTTTTTCAACTTTTTGCCAGATTTACCCTCTCTCGCTAAAACAGTCATAACTTTTTCGTTTCAAAACATTTTGGAGAAATTCTTGAGCCCACGCGAAGATAACTTCCGAGACTACAACTTTTATTCTTTGACCTTTTCCAAATTCTAAACACAGAATTCCAGAAATTCCGTGTAAGGTGACTGTCCCGAGCTAGTTAGACAGTTTTGACACGACTACTTTGAATAGTCATAACTCTTTGCTCCGAAGTCGGAATTAGTCCGTTCTGGAGTCTATGGAAAGCTTATTCAGTGTACTATAACATACTAAAAGCCCATAATTTTCTGGAACATCTAACTAGTCCCGAAATTTCCTTTTTGTGGCAGCAGTCCACTAATTTTCTAAGTTCTTTAAAAATTGTTTTGCTTTTCTTTCTCTTTATCAAGCTTGTTAGCATCCAAAATGATTAGATCCATACATAATACACTATAAAACATGTAGATCTAAGATATTTAGAGTTCAAGATCATAATCTCATTATTTTGACAAAAATCAAACACATAAACTAATTAGAGTTTTGTGTCTAAATTTTTTATACCTTGCTTTGATGCAATCTTTCTTCTTCCAAGTAACTTAGGAACCTAGATGGCATGAAGAAGAACTCCTCTTCCTTTCCTTTGGAGACCCACGGCCCTCTCTTGGGTTCTCTCTTTTCTTTCTATTTTCTCCCATTCTCTCTTAAGCTTCCTTTTACTTAGCAACATAGGAGACGAAATGAATTAGGGATGATGACTTCTTTTTTTTTTTCTTCTCACACCGTTCATCCCCCCTTTCCTTCTCCTTTTTAGCTTCTTAGCTTCTCACCCATTCTCTCCTCTTAGATTTAGCCAATCTTGCAAAACTAATGCGACTTGGACACATGGCTTGAGTGTGAAACTAAACTTTGAATTTATTTATTTTTACAACACATGCTCTTATTCTCCCTTCTCTATCCGGTGCATGCACCATTAATTTGGCCTCTCTTTTTTTTTTATATATATATTTATTTTACTTGCCCAATTTGCTTAGTTTGACATCTACAAATTCCACCAAGTTTTGGGCTAAAGTTGGGCCATCCTTTTAATTAATTGGGCTCTCTATTTTAATTGCTTGGGCCATGAAAAATTACTATGGTCCAATGTCTTAATTTTATATTACCTTATTTATTTAATTAGGATTTCCATTTCCTCAACTATAATTTACATCCGTACTCACATACACTTAATTTCTTAACCCAATTAGACTTGCTATAATTAGGTTATAAAATTAATTAACCGAGATGTATAAAATAAATCTCTTAGAATTAGTATATATTTTATATACCATAATTCTCACATCTCATAACCCTTAAGTTATTTAATTCTTCATTCCTAATATATAATTAGGATCATACTAGTTTATTTTATTTGTCATCACATAATATTCGTATTCACTGACTCACATAATCATTAAATAAATTATGGCATGCTCCGCAATTCTCTTAGATTAAGTCACTAGTATATATTTAAATACTAGAACCACTAAATAACAATAACCATTTAGGTTATTTAATTCTCATACATAATTTAAATAACTTATTCAAGTTATACAATTCATATTGTATACTTAAATTTAATTTCCTCCTCCTCTCCATAAATTATTTTCAAACAATTTATTTATATTCTAAATATATAATTTAATATATTCAATCATTTATTCAAATATGGATTTAATTTACTGACTGCTTGATACCAATATACATATTTGCATATTGAATCTCCTCTCATATTTTTACTTCTCACACTAATTTTTGACTTTTCTCCATAAAAGTCAACTGTTGACTTAGACCAAAAGTCAACCTTTACACATTTTATATTTATTGTCAATTCTGACTAAACTTGACGTTCCGGACGTAACCGAGTAGTCCGTGCTTTAAAATTCTATCTCTAACTCAAATTTTGAGTTTTAAATTACTCATTTCTTATTGCTAATCGTATTAACTAATGACTTTATACTTATTCAAATTCTTATTTATCATTCAAGGCCAACGTTCAAGCTATAGTAATTACTAACATAATTTTATTTTGATCCTTATATCATTAACTTAATTCATCATTCCTCTTGCTAAAATATATATAGCACCTTACTAAGTATATATATTTCTATACATATACTCATCTTCGTTTAACCTTATAACAACTCTTCATATGAAATCTTATCTCCTTAATAAAATTTCACTTGTATTAGTATAACATTTCTTACACTATTCAATTTACATCAAATTTTACAGGTATCATAATACCTTATTATTAATATTCACTCAAATACATATCAATTCATTTCTAGGGTTTTGAAATTTTGTAAACCATATTTCTTTATTCTCATTCAATTAAGAAACCATATAGGTTCTTCTTAAAAATTTTGAAATCCTTAAAATTCCTTCACAGAAACGTCAATTTCATACACTTATTTTCTGTCTAGGTTCATCTTATAACCTTTAATCCATCATTTTAGGATTTTAATAATTATCTAAATTCTCGGGTTGTCACATTCACCCCTTCTTCAAAAAATTTCGTCCCCGAAATTAAAGCATACTAATCTCTACTTATTCTCTTGATCAAAACTAGGTTTTTAACTTAACCTTTACAATTTCCTCCTTTTAGGATTTCTTATCTATTATCACATTTCACCATAACTACTCACTAGGAGTTTACATCTTCTAAACATTTACCAAAATTTGGTTGTCATAATAACCTTTATTCAATCATCTCAGATTCTACTCGTACGCAACGAGTTCACACTATTTCATATCCATAATCACATACTACCACAACATTACTCTGAAGAGTTTAAAAAAAAACTTTTCATATCTGTCTGAGGGATCATAAAAACTATAAACTTTGAGGTTTAGGGGTATTTCTACCTGCTACCTCTTTCAATTAAGAAAGAAAGGTACTCTACCTCTGAAATATTTTATATTTGGTATGTTCACAATCACAAAGAAGATAAACTACCGATGCGGGTACTTTAGATGATCAGTCTGTTGTGCCTTAGTAATCGGAACGACTATATGCGTTCTTAGATTGGAATATTTTATCCAATTAGTATATCCCTATTTTCAGGGTTGTTTACCTCAGACTTATAATAAGATTCCGCACCAAAATAATTTGGTTCGGCATAAGCTTTCAAATAATACTTTGAATTTCATAAACATTTGTCTAGCTGAATCAAATAGCTTAGACGTATATCAATAATTCGAATTTCAATCGAAACATTTCTGGCCAAATTTAATTGGCAATAATTTACCTTTAAAATTCTTAAAATCATTTTATGACGTCATGATACCGCACTGTATTTACAGTCCGTTTGAGGATTCCGTCATTTTGTGACTTTGTCATACTACATCATACTATAGTGGGCTGACGATCTTTAGATCACATCCGACACTAAGTAATTCTGCATTGATAACTCCATCATTTTTATCATCTTTGCACCAGGTTGCATGATGCATTAATGATATAAAAATATATTTTGACATCTCAAATTATTTTTGTCTAGCCGAATCAATTAGCATAGACTCTTTTTTAAACCGTTCAAAAATCTTTGAAAATCATCTTTGGTGTCATCATGCCACAGCAGGTAACGATGTGTTAGTGACCCGAAGTCCACACCTACACACTTGTCACCATGTGTTGAGGATAACAAAATTCATTTTTAAAAGCACATCAGTGCGAATTTAGCTTGATGTCAAAAACATTGAAGTCTAGCATAGCTAGAAGATTTGGAATACCTATGCTTCCACCATCAACTTCACTTTCTCTACTGATCCATTACTTAATAAGTTTAGCTATTTTTATCATCCTCAATTCTCCATTCACAACTTTCTCATACCCAGTTCATCAAACTTACCACACATTATGAGTTCAGGAACTTTCCATAATCATATGAGTTTCGGAACTTATCCTAGTCAGACCATAGGCGCCCATTCGCTGAGGGGTTCAAAACATACCATATGATTATGAGTCATAAACTTACCATAAGTATGAGTTTTAAGAACTCGTAACTAACCTTACATTCTCTAATTATACCCTACCTATCTGTTATACACTAGAGAAAAGAATCACCTTCTCAACGAGTATATAGCAAATAGCGCGACACAAACATTTCAATGATTATCAGTACCAGAAACTAAGTGGTTGTCAAACCAAACTCGACCACTAATCAACATTGGAAGCTAAGCGGACAATTTCCCGCCCATATAAAGAATCATACAACTCAGCTGCTGACCTGATTCCTCAATTGAAATCCCTCATCATTCTTACTTTCTCTTTTCTTAATACGAATTTTCTTTAATCCATATCTTAACATTTATCACTCTTTTCTGAGTTTATATTGTACCATTTTATAGTACCTTCCCTTTATAGCGTCAAGCTATATCATTTCAATCACTTAACATATCATATGTTATTCAACGATTTAATCTGATCACGTCGTGATCTTATTTGGTAATCATTTCTCCTTATACTCATGATCATTTTATTTTACGATCTTCTTATTCTTCTCTTTAATCATATTATATTATGATTTTATTAGCACTTTTCATCTTATAGACATAGTCTATTTATTTTCACTTTTCATCATTATTACTGGAGTCAGGTAACTCCAGATTCTTATCCTTATATCTCTTCAAGATTCTTCTTTGAATCTTAATTATCTTTCTCTTTACCTTAATGATGAATTTCCTAAATTCATCTCTTATCACTTAAACTCGATCTGAGTTTATTCCTTATCATCATCTCCGCGATTATAGCCTAAGGTACACCTACCTAAGGTTTATAACCTACGGCTCTGATACCACCTGTAGCATCCCCAAATCCCAATCCTAATCACCAAGGATATGGTATACTATTTCTATAACTATTGCGGAAGATATAAACTTAAATTATTTATACATTAAACTTTTACAACATAAACCCTAAGGTCTACAACCTTAACTTAATACATACCTTCAATATCTAAAAAGGTTTACAAAGCTATTTTCGTCAGAAAATTTAATATATCTAACTGCATAAAAGCTTAATCTTTGACTTTGCCTTTGCCTCTGTCTTTACTCGAGCTTTCATCTTAATCTGAAATTTTTTATCATAATATAGCAAGGGTGAGCATCAAATTTGCCCAGCAAGCATAAGTTTAATTGAGGATATATCATGATTGAAAGAATTGAACAATAAGTTGGCTAACTTTTAACAATATAAAAATTGTGAAAGAGCATAAACAAATTTTTTTAGCTGAAAGACCAAGTCAATAAAAATGAATGGTAAATAATGAACATGAACAGATTAACTGAACCAAATGGTAATGAAGGTGATCAGCCTTTCATACCTGATGAACATTTACAATATGCACAACGTGCGAATCAATAATCAATATAGACGTGAATAATCAACAACAATTATTCATTAACATGCTTTGAACATGCAACTCAAGTTTGAGTTAAGAAAAACTTTCCTGAACCGCTGATTACTACTAAGCAATCTAATTTAATCTCTCACGAAAGACCTATCAGTTATAAGATTGATCTTTTAATTAGCATAATATATTTTATCTCACAACACTATTATTCAAATAATAAATTAGCTAACATTTAGCTACAGAATTAAACATTGAATAATTTTTTAACTCACTAGTAATATTATCGTCATTTGATAATATTATTATCACATAACCATCATCTTAACTGCTCATCTAATATTATTAATCTTTTAATAATATTTTATTACTTCTCCATTTCTTAGTAATATCTTAATCATTTACAAATATTATTGATCATTTAATAATATTTTAATCACCTTCTAATATTATTAATAATTTAATAATATTCAAATTATTTACTAATATTATTAATCATTTAATAATATTTTAATCATTTTACTTGTTTTATAAATAATAAAGGTCTCACACATTTTAAGATATAAATATTTTATATCTTGAAGCTTAAACCATTTAAATTTCATTTCAGAAATATCTTTTACCTTTACTCATAAATTCTGAGTTTAAACAGCTAATGCATAGCTTTTATAGTAAAATTCAATTTACTATATTATTTCTTTAATTTAAATAATTTTTATATCATTTTGTCTGTTCATGAGTCAACACAGACCATTTTCTCATATATACATATTTCATTCTGCTAGTACATTCGCTTTATTTTTCGTTTTACGAATATTCGCATTTTCGCTATATATATGTATATTTATTAGTCAGTTCAAAAACCTCACTTTGAACTTCGAAAATCTCAAAATATCATTTTTATGATTAATATAATTTTTCAAAGGTTTCACGTTCTTCGTTGCACCACAAAATAATTTTATAGGCAACTATATATTTTATTTCACTTAAGTATGTAATTTATATTTATTACATATTTTTATTGCCTTATTTATGCCCGAAATGAAGTTTTCCGGCATAAAATATTACTTATAGTCAAATCTCACCCCGTAGGACTTTAACATATTTATTATGACTTATTATTTTGCCGGAACGCGATTCGGAACGTCGAACGTCAAAGTCGCTCGACGCGCCGACGATCGGCGTTCGCTCAAATTTTAGTTCTGACATGCATGTTCGCTCATTTTTAATTCTCAAATCGTAAGTCATATAACAGTCAAATTTTGGACATGTTATAGACTTCATGTCATAGTATTTTAGAAAAATTTCACACCGCAAAAACGGATCACGGAAACTAATCAAAACAGTGCGCGAAAAGCATGTCTGGCAGCTGCCCAGCAGTGCAGCGCGGCGCCGCACGCCGCTGCCCAGCAGCGTTGCCGCTCCGCCGCTCGCATACCAAATCCACTATTTTGCGAATTTCGTACGCGCTGTTCGTTAATCGGGTTTATCCCATTTTTGAATATGTTATACATGGCATACTAAAGTATTTTTCAAAAATATCAGAGCTGGGTTTCAGGTATGATAGGCTACCCAAACAGAGCGCCAAAAGTGTGCGTTCATCACAGTTTTTCAACTTTTTGCCAGATTTATCCTCTCTCGCTAAAACAGTCATAACTTTTTCGTTTCAAAACATTTTGGAGAAATTCTTGAGCCCACGCGAAGATAACTTCCGGGACTACAACTTTTATTCTTTGACCTTTTCCAAATTCTAAACACAGAATTCCAGAAATTCCGTGTAAGGTGACTGTCCCGAGCTAGTTAGACAGTTTTGACACGACTACTTTGAATAGTCATAACTCTTTGCTCCGAAGTCGGAATTAGTCCGTTCCGGAGTCTATGGAAAGTTTATTCAGTGTAATATAACATACTAAAAGCCCATAATTTTCTGGAACATCTAACTAGTCCCGAAATTTCCTTTTTGTGGCAGCAGTCCACTAATTTTCTAAGTTCTTTAAAAATTGTTTTGCTTTTCTTTCTCTTTATCAAGCTTGTTAGCATCCAAAATGATTAGATCCATACATAATACACTATAAAACATGTAGATCTAAGATATTTAGAGTTCAAGATCATAATCTCATTATTTTGACAAAAATCAAACACATAAACTAATTAGAGTTTTGTGTCTAAATTTTTTATACCTTGCTTTGATGCAATCTTTCTTCTTCCAAGTAACTTAGGAACCTAGATGGCATGAAGAAGAACTCCTCTTCCTTTCCTTTGGAGACCCACGGCCCTCTCTTGGGTTCTCTCTTTTCTTTCTATTTTCTCCCATTCTCTCTTAAGCTTCCTTTTACTTAGCAACATAGGAGACGAAATGAATTAGGGATGATGACTTCTTCTTTTTTTTCTTCTCACACCGTTCATCCCCCTTTCCTTCTCCTTTTTAGCTTCTTAGCTTCTCACCCATTCTCTCCTCTTAGATTTAGCCAATCTTGCAAAACTAATGCGACTTGGACACATGGCTTGAGTGTGAAACTAAACTTTGAATTTATTTATTTTTACAACACATGCTCTTATTCTCCCTTCTCTATCCGGTGCATGCACCATTAATTTGGCCTCTCTTTTTTTTTATATATATATTTATTTTACTTGCCCAATTTGCTTAGTTTGACATCTACAAATTCCACCAAGTTTTGGGCTAAAGTTGGGCCATCCTTTTAATTAATTGGGCTCTCTATTTTAATTGCTTGGGCCATGAAAAATTACTATGGTCCAATGTCTTAATTTTATATTACCTTATTTATTTAATTAGGATTTCCATTTCCTCAAATATAATTTACATCCTTACTCACATACACTTAATTTCTTAACCCAATTAGACTTGCTATAATTAGGTTTTAAAATTAATTAACCGAGATGTATAAAATAAATCTCTTAGAATTAGTATATATTTTATATACCATAATTCTCACATCTCATAACCCTTAAGTTATTTAATTCTTCATTCCTAATATATAATTAGGATCATACTAGTTTATTTTATTTGTCATCACATAATATTCGTATTCACTGACTCACATAATCATTAAATAAATTATGGCATGCTCCGCAATTCTCTTAGATTAAGTCACTAGTATATATTTAAATACTAGAACCACTAAATAATAATAACCATTTAGGTTATTTAATTCTCATACATAATTTAAATAACTTATTCAAGTTATACAATTCATATTGTATACTTAAATTTAATTTCCTCCTCCTCTCCATAAATTATTTTTAAACAATTTATTTATATTCTAAATATATAATTTAATATATTCAATCATTTATTCAAATATGGATTTAATTTACTGACGGCTTGATACCAATATACATATTTGCATATTGAATCTCCTCTCATATTTTTACTTCTCACACTAATTTTTGACTTTTCTCCATAAAAGTCAACTGTTGACTTTGACCAAAAGCCAACCTTTACACATTTTATATTTATTGTCCATTCTGACTAAACTTGACATTCCGGACGTAATCGAGCAGTCCGTGCTTTAAAATTCTATCTCTAACTCAAATTTTGAGTTTTAAATTACTCTTTTCTTATTGCTAATCGTATTAACTAACGACTTTATACTTATTCAAATTCTTATTTGTCATTCAAGGCCAACGTTCAAGCTATGGTAATTACTAACATAATTTTATCTTGATCCTTATATCATTAACTTAATTCATCATTCCTCTTGCTAAAATATATATAGCAACTTACTAAGTATATATATTTCTATACATATACTCATCTTCGTTTAACCTTATAACAACTCTTCATATGAAATCTTATCTCCTTAATAAAATTTCACTTGTATTAGTATAACATTTCTTACACTATTCAATTTACATCAAATTTTACAGGTATCATAATACCTTATTATTAATATTCGCTCAAATACATATCAATTCATTTCTAGGGTTTTGAAATTTTGTAAACCATATTTCTTTATTCTCATTCAATTAAGAAACCATATAGGTTCTTCTTAAAAATTTTGAAATCCTTAAAATTCCTTCACAGAAACGTCAATTTCATACACTTATTTTCTGTCTAGGTTCATCTTATAACCTTTAATCCATCATTTTAGTATTTTAATAATTATCTAAATTCTCGGGTTGTCACAGCTCAGCCCTGGTTTGAACTGAGAGCCGAGCGGCCGCGCATCTCCCTATTACAAATCAGGCGCGGTCGCGCCCTTCTGCAGACTTGGAAAGTGACTTTTGTGGTTTCTGAAATGTGTAGCATGCTAGTATAACTTTATTATGCTTATTTCTATCCATGACACACTGATAGAGGTAGCCTTGCATGTTAACACCTATCTTAGTTTGAATTGACAAGGTGTTTTAAAAATGATGAAGTCTAACGATAGTTCCGAGCTACATAATGACATACGTATAAGATTATGCGACTAAAAGAAAAGCAATATATGTTAGCATTGATAAAGTACACTTGTGTATGATAGTAAGTTAAGATAATAGGTGTACATGTTGAACTTGTATAACTAATGTGATTATACATGAATAGGATATCATAGTGCATTGGATTGATTTTAAGCTTTACTTTCATAAACTACACTTGAGGTAAGTATCCGAAACTCTCTTTTATATTGAGCAAGTTTCTTAACTTACACAACTTTGGATTTTATGCAAGTTTCTTGAATTTCTTATGATTCGTATATTATTGATTGCAAGTATCTGAACCATCCTTTACATTGTGCAAGTATCCTAAACCCTTGCTTTACTTTATTCAACGGATATTGTAAGCTTATCTCTTTGAATGCAAGTTATCGTACTTATTCGTTCAATTGAGCTATTATGTTTAAACTCTTGTGAAAATTATTATTCATGTTGTGCTTGGTATTGTTCTTGAATATTGTGAAAGGGTCTATGTCATTGATTCGGCTAGAATATATGCATGTTTATAAACTGTCCAAACCAATTGATTGGTGCAGAAATCTTGGAAACTAAGTTGAACAACCCTTATGGTAAGGGGAATGTATGTTGTTGGAAACCCCAACACATGAGTGGTTTAATTACTGTGGTGTTATGCATAACTTAGAGTCTTGTAGACTGATCCTCTATAGTACTTAATTCTTTTGGGTTATCAGTTTAATATTGGTAATTCTAGTAGATGTTCAATAGTCCTTAGTGTCTACTTAGTATAAATTGCTTATCTAGTTGGATACATTAATAGCCTTTGAAGTCATACATATCTGTTGATTTATATCGGATTATTGTCCTTATTCCAAGGATTTAATTCATGAATCGTTGATATTCATTATTCGTGATATTTTTCTGAAACCTTGAACTATCTTAGAAACGATACTTCAATATTTCAAACTCGTGTTATTAAACTCTTTACCCTTGTTTTATATTACTTGCTGGGCAATTTGTGCTCATTCTTGCTTATTTAAAAACTTTTAGTTAAGGATGAACATGGAAGTGTCTCTGGAAAAGACAAGGGCAAGGGCAAGGCTACCGACTAGCTTGTTCCTTTATGTTAAAATTTATATGTTGTAATAAGACCGTTTTCAGACTATGTTTAAGCTTAAGTAGGATTATGTAATAAGTCTTTATTCAATATTATTATGTAATCTTTTAAGTACTGTAGGTTGCGAGACTTGGGGGAATAATTATAATAAATCATTGTATATTATTTTAAATTAGATCTTCTGTTGTGAAAGTGTGATTTTTAGTTATTGTGGTATTACCATGAGAACGTGATGAACCGAATTCGAGTTACCAAGTGGGGGTCTGAATTTGGGAGCATCACAGGTTGGTATCAAAGCTATAGTTATAAACCTTAGGAGCGAGTGTCCTTAGATTATAACTCAGGAGAACTTAGAAGTTAGGAAGGAGATAAAACTCATGTAGAGTTTTCCTTGAGAGACTTAGTGTGTTATGAAATGTAACTTCATTTTATACAATGAACTTTTGTTTATTTAACATTCTGATGGAGTTATTGTTTGTCTTGTCTTATGTTGGTGATTGTAGGATGACTGACATGGGAGGACCTAGCTGAGTAGTAGAGGAGGAGCCGCGTGTTATCCACATAGTCTATGAGGCACCCTTGATAGCGGAGCCTATTTCAGTAGTGGCCCTTGTCGATGACGATGATGAGGAGGAAGAGATGGAGCCATTACCCGAGCAGTCTAACCCTGAGGAGGAGCATGTGGAGGAGGAACCCGAGCCCATGGAGGACTCCGACGAGGCTACTTTTGAGGATCGGATGTTAGGAGAGTATGAGGAACAGATTTTGGAGTTAGGATATAGGGTGGAGGAATTAGAAACTGAGGATAGGGAGAGATAGTCTGAGTTCCAGAAGTTGAGAGACGAGGACCATCAGAGGAAATTGGCAATGCAAGAAATGGAGGTGGAAATTGCTCACCGTAAGGAGGCATGGATCTAGTTGGGGACCTTGTTTCACCGAGCGGTGGCTAGGAACGTTGAGATGGCAGGAAAGCTGGAGGAGATGGAGCAGAGGGTTTTGAGTGAGAGGACAGAGAAGGAGGCTCTCTGTACTCAGTTAGAGATGGAGGTGATGGATAGGATTCACTTCAAGGAGAAGTGGGAGGATGCCAATGATAGGGTGGATGATCTAGAAGATGAGGTGCAGTGCAAGAGGAGGAAGATGAACAAGATGGGCTATGCTCTACGCACGACCATGGAAAGATTGATCGATGGGGTAAATTACTACCCAGCTGAACAAGGATAGACCCGACATACCATAAGCAGAGACATGGTGGTGCACATTACTCAGAAGGAATATCAGAGTGCCGTGGAGCGTGGGATGTTAGATTGAGTCGAGAGGATGAAGTCTAGCAGTTGTAGTATTTTATTTATGGGTTGTTTAATATTGATGTTGTAATCTTAGTCTTTTGTGTAAGATGTGAAATGGTAGTAAACCCTAACTTTTGAAAAGTGTTAGAGGGGTAGTAAGCTGGTGTTGTCTGCGTCTTTTATGATACTAGGGGATATGTGTTATCATTTATAGCAGTATGCTAGGAAGGATCATGTATTGTAACCATTTGGCATATGAATATAAATGATCTTATTTCAAAAACGTGTAATAAACCTTTAGTTCTTTTCAATTGAGAAATATTTAAGTGTTATAATTAGATAATAAAATGAAAATTTGTGATGCAGAAAATGCCGCCCAGAAGTAGAATAACTGTCCCAGAAGAGTCAGTTAATGAAGAGAGAGGATCAGTAGATCCGATACAGAGACTTGTAGACTTATTGGGAGAAGCTCTGAGGGGAAAAAATGAACCTGTACCACCCGTTCCCCAAGCTGTCCCAGTAATAACCTTCAAAGATTTTAAGAGTGTAGGACCCCCAGAGTTTGCGGGGACTACTGACCCGATAGTTGCGCAAATCTGAATCAAGGAGATCGAGAAGGCCTTCACTATAGCTCGCATGGGTGAAGACTAAAAGACAGTATTTGCCACATACATGATGAGGGGCGAAGCGAACTATTGGTGGGAAGCTAATCAGCAGAGAGCGAGAGAAGGAACGATAATATGGGAGAGGTTTACGACGCTGTTCTTCGAGAACTATTTCCTGAAGAGTATGAAAAGTAGGATGGAAGTGAAGTTCCTAGAGTTAAAACAAGGAGATATAACGGTGGCGCAATATGCAGCTAAGTTTAACGAACTAGCGTGATTTGCAGAGCACCAAGTTGGGGATGAGGAAAGGAAGGCGAGACGCTTCGAGCAAGGGTTGAAGCCGTGGTTGTATAACAAGGTATCAATCCTCTAGATTGATTCCTTTGCAATGTTGTTAGAGAATGTAATCATTGCGAAAGGTGACAGTGAGGCCTTAAGTCTATATCATAAGGAGAAAAAGAACAAGAACATTGGTAGTGAGCAGCGTGGAGGAAGCATCAGCGGAGGGAGCAACTCCGAAAAGAGAAAGTGGGAAAACAACAATAACAACAGAAAAAATAATCAAGGTGGGAGTCATCAGGGAAACTTCAAGAAAAGAATTGAAGCTTGTAACAAATGTGGAAGAATTCATCAGGGGGAATGCTGGAAAGGGAAACGCACGTGTTATAATTGCGGCCAAGAGGGACACATATCGCCAAATTGTCCAAAACCAAAGAAGATTAGAGGATATTTTGGTTGTGGAGCGACGGAGCATTAGATAAAGGATTGGCCGAAGAAAGGAAGTGGAGGAGCTAGCGGAGGCCAGGGAGGAGGAAGCAAGTTAATGATTGGTGGACCCGTATAACCCAATCGATCGATCGCCCAAACCTTTAACATGACCGTCCAGGATGTAGTAGCTGCAAAGGAAGTGGTGTCAGGTATAATTCCAATCAATAATATAAATGCTTACGTATTATTTGATTCAGGTGCCACCGTTCGTTTATATTCGAATAATTTGCTAGTAAACTTAGTACACCCCGAGAACATTTAGAAGATCCTTTGAACATAGAAGTTGCAAATAAGGAAATAATCCCTGTAGAATACATTTATCGAAACTGTCGCGCAAACATTAGAAAACATGAGCTGAGCGTAGACTTGATTCCTATTAGACTAGGAGAATTTGACGTAATACTGGGAATCGATTGGTTATATAACTATGTGGCAATAATTGATTGTCAGAACAAGTGTGTGAACCTTAAGACTCTGAGTAAGTCTAAGTTAGTGTTTTATAGTAGCTCATCGCTTAAGCAATCGTGTTGCGTTACGATGATGTAGGCCAAGAAATTGTTAAGGAAAGGATGTATAGGTTATTGAGCTTACATCGTGGATACTCGAAAGAAGGGAGTAGAGATTAAAGATATAGCCGTAGTGAATGAGTTTCAAGATGTGTTTCCGAATGATCTGCCTGGGCTTTCGCCAGACAGGGAAATCGAATTCGAAATAGACTTAGCACCGAGAACAACACCATTTCGAAAGCTCCATATCGTATGGCGCTAGTAGAAATGAAGGCATTGATGATACAACTTTAAGAGTTATTGGATAAGGGTTACATTTGACTGAGTGTGTCTCCTTGGGGAGCACCAGTGTTATTCGTAAAGAACAAGGATGGATCGATGAAGCTCTGTATCGATTATCGAGAATTAAACAGAGTAACGATCAAGAACATATAACCACTACTGAGGATAGACGACTTATTTGATCAACTGAAGGGAGCGAAATGTTTCTCGAAGATCGACCTACGGACGGGATATCACCAACTGAAAGTGCGGGATGAGGACATACCAAAGACTGCGTTTCGAACCCGTTATGGACATTACGAGTTTTTGGTAATATTATTTGGTTTGACTAATGCTCCGGCAGTATTCATGGACTTGATGAATCGAGTTTTCAAGTCATACTTGGATAAATTTATGGTGGTTTTCATCAACGACATCTTGATCTACTCGAAGACATATGAAGAACATGCCGAACATCTGAAGATTGTTTTGGAGGCACTACGGAAGGAGAAGATGTATGCAAAATTTTCAAAGTGAGAATTTTGGATGAAGAAGATTCAATTCTTAGGCCACGTGGTGGATGAGAATGGAATCTCAGTAGACCCCGAAAAGGTCGAAGCACTAAGTAATTGGGAACAACCGAGAAACCCGACGGAGGTGAGAAGTTTCTTAGGATTAGCTGGGTACTGTCGAAGATTCATCCAAGATTTTTCTAAGATAGCGACCCCGTTGACTAATCTGACAAGGAAGACGGTGAAATTTGTATGGACCGACAAATGCGAAGAGAGTTTTCAAGAGTTGAAGAGGAGATTAAGCGAGGCACCTGTATTATCATTACCAGATGATACGGTAGGATTTGTGGTGTATAATGATGCGTCGCATAGAGGACTGGGCTGTGTTCTGAGGCAGCATGGAAAAGTCATTGCGTATGCGTCACGACAATTGAAAGATTATGAAAAACGATACCCTACTCACGAGTTAGAGTTAGCGACAGTAGTTTTTGCGTTGAAGATATGAAAGCATTATTTGTATGGGGAGAAATGTGAGATATACATGGACCACAAAAGTCTGAAATATATTTTCACACAGAAGGAGTTGAATATGCATCAGAGGAGGTGGTTGGAATTGATCAAAGATTATGACTGCGACATCCTTTATCACCCGGGGAAGGCAAATGTAGTTGTCGACGCTCTAAACAGGAAAGGAAGGGAGAAACTGATGCAATTGACAACTCAGGAAGAGTTAATAAGAGAAATGGAGAAATTGGAAATAGAGGTAAAGAGACCGGAGAGGTCTGAAGAGAAGCTATTTATAATGGAAGCTTGTCCAACATTGTTGGATAGAGTAAAAGAAGCACATGAGAAAGATGAGGAAAATGAGAAGATCAGGAAAAGGATTTCAAAAAATGAGGAAGAGAAATTTTGAATGGATAAAGACGGTATCTTAAGATTCGAAGGAAGAGTGTGGGTACCAGCGATAACCGAATTAAGAGAAGAGATTTTACACGAGACACACAATACGACATATTCCGTTCATCCGAGAAGCACTAGGATGTATCGAGACTTGAGGCAACATTTTTGGTGGCCCAATTTAAAATGGGAAGTCGCAGAGTGCGTTAGTAGATGTTTGACTTGCCAATGCGTAAAAGCAGAGCATCAGCGACCGAGTGGTTTACTACAACCGTTGGAAATGCCAGAGTGGAAATGGGAGCATATTACGATGAATTTCGTGGTAGGACTTCCAGTTACGCAGAAAGGTTTTGATGCCATTTGGGTTATCATGGATCAACTTACGAAGACCGCACATTTTCTACCGATCAAGATCCGCTATAGTTTAAATCAGTTAGCGAGTCTATACGTAAAGGAAATTGTTTCACAACATGGAGTGCCGGTATCGATTGTTTCTGACCAAGAATCGCGCTTCACGTCAAATTTTTGGAAAAGCTTGCAAGAGAGAATGGGAACACAGTTGGGGTTGAGTACCACTTATCACCCTTAGACAGACGAACAAAGTGAGCGAACGATACAAACGCTAGAGGACATGCTTAGGACTTGCGTGATGAACTTCAAGGGAAATTGGGACGACCACCTACCCCTAGTCGAATTTGCGTATAATAATAATTACCATGCGAGTATCGGCATGCCGCCGTACGAAGCTCTTTACGGGAGAAAGTGCAGAACGCTATTATGTTGGGACGAAGTTGGAGAACGACGAATACTCAGACCAGAGTTAGTACAGCAAACCGCAGATGTGGTGACAGTGATAAGAACCAGACTAGTAGCAGCTTAAGATCGCTAGAAGAAGTACGCAAATTTGCATCGACAGGACCGAGATTTTGTGATCTTGTTCCATTCTGAGCATGTTACTTTGGTTATTATATGCTTATAAACCTTAACTTGTGGACTAATATTTGCTAAGTATATAGAAGCCATGTTAGTTTGTTTTAATATGAACATTCAAAGAAGTATAAGGATTTGGAAACTAAATTTTGATAAACATCGCGTACTACATGTTCTGACCTTATGTGCCAATGTATCAAGTTCTGATATACCTTAAAATATGACCAATATGTTAGTTTACCTTGTTGGTGAGGGTATGGAGTGGTCAAGCATGAATTAAAAGTAAAAGACTATATTAGTTATGTGTACATGAACTATGCATAAACTGAGTTTTGAACTTTAAAACATACTTATGTGAGCTATGATGTGGTTATGGAAGTATGATATGGGATGTGTGAACTTACCTTGCATGCTTGAAGAAGTTTTGCTAATGAAAACTTAGAGTTTCAGAATGGACATTGACTTATTATATTCGTTTTGATATTCTGATATTTCAAGCATGCTAGTATAGTTTTGAAATGCATGTCGGACATACTAACTTATGTATATGGACTTCATATTGAAGCATGATCATGTTGGACTTATTAGTAAGCTTTGCTAATGAAAATGTGAACTTTGAACGTGAATGTTAATGTGCTACTTTGAGAGTTAGAATCTGATATTTGTGAACATGTTTTATGATACTCTTAGCCTCACTCATGTATCATAAATGTATATATACCATGCTTAGGTATCGTAATTCAAGTAAAGCATATTTTCAAGCCAAAACGATGCTAATTACACATATGTGATATGAATACTCACACACATGTCTAATATGAGTTATATGACTACCTTATATATTTAAGAAGCAAGCATGTTAGACTTTGTCGTTTCATAACCTTGAATGACCTTAACTTGTTGAGATATTCAACTTAGAACCATATTATGAAAGAAGGGACCTAGATTGAACTTGAGAGATACAAAAGGACCCTTGACATATTAATATATGTTATGTATGTAAGGATGGGCAGGCTAGGCCAAGCAAGTGATTGCTCAACCCTGGTTTGAACTGAGTGCCGCGCGACCGTGCGTCTCCCTAGTACAAATCAGGCGCGGCCGCACCCTTCTACATACTTGGAAAGTGACTTTTGTGGTTTCTGAAATGTGTAGCATGCTAGTATAACTTCATTATGCTTATTTCTGTCCATAACACACTGACAGAGGTAGCCTTGCATGTTAACACCTATCTTATTTGAATTGACAAGGTGTTTTAAAAATGATGAAGTCTAACGATAGTTTCGAGCTACATAATGGCATATGTATAAGATTATGCGACTCGAAGAAAAACAATATATGTTAGCATTGATAAAGTACACTCGTGAATGATAGTAAGTTAAGATAATAAGTGTACATGTTGAACTTGTATAACTAATGTGATTATACATGAATAGGATATCATAGTGCATTAGATTGATATTAAGCTTTACTTTGGTAAACTACACTTGAGGTAAGTATCTGAAACTCTCTTTTATATTGAGCAAGTTTCTTAACTTACACAACTTTGGATTTTGTGTAAGTTTCTTGAATTTCATGTGATTCGTATATTGATTGCAAGTATTTAAACCATCCTTTACATTGTGCAAGTATCCTAAACCCTTTCTTTACTTTATTCAATGGATATTGTAAGCCTATCTCTTTGAATGCAAGTTATCCTACTTATTCTTTCAATTGAGCTATTATGTTTAAACTCTTGTGAAAACTATTATTCATATTGAGATTGATATTATTCTTGAATATTGTGAAAGGGTCTATGTCATTGATTCGACTAGACTATATACATGTTTATAAATTGTCCAAACTAATTGATTGGTGCGAAAATCTTGGAAACTGAGTTGAACAACCCTTATGGTAAGGGGAGTGTATGTTGTTGGAAACCCCAACACATGAGTGGTTTAATTACTGTGGTGTTATGCATAACTTAGAGTATTGTAGACTGATCCTCTATAGTACTTGATTCTTTTGGGTTATCAGTTTAATATTGTTAATTCTAGTAGATGTTCAATAGTCCTTAGTGACTGCTCAGTATAAATTGCTTATCTAGTTGAATACATTGATAGCCTTTGAAGTCATACATATCTGTTGATTTCTATTGGATTATTATCCTTATTCCAAGGATTTGATTCATGAATCATTGATATTCATTATTCGTGATATTTTTTTAAAACCTTGAACTATATTAGAAACGATACTTCAATATTTCAAACTCGTGTTATAAAACTCTTTACCCTTGTTTTATATTACTTTCTAGGCAATTTGTGCTCATTCTTGCTTATTTAAAACCTTTCAGTTAAGGCGGAACAGGGAAGTATCTTTGAAAAAGACAAGGGCAAGGGTAAGGCTACCGACTATCTTGTTCCTTTATGTTAAAATTTATATGTTGTATTAAGACTGCTTTCAGACTATGTTTAAGCTTAAGTAGGATTATGTAATAAGTCTTTATTAGATATTATTATGTAATCTTTTAAGTACTGTAGGTTACGAGACTTGAGGAATAATTATAATAAATCATTGTATATTATTCTAAATTAGATCTTCTGTTGTGAAAGTGTGATTTTTAGTTATTATGGTATTACCATGAGAACGTGATGAACCGAATTCGAGTGGCCAAGTGGGAATCTGAATTTGGGGGCGTCACACAAACTGGGAAATTGCTATCCTCATTTTAGCAGTCTTAGCCATTGGGAAAAATTTGGCTTAGAACTTTTGTGCTAAGTCCTCCCATGTTGTAATCGATCCTGATGGCAAAGAGTGAAGCCAACTTCTAGCCTTGTCCCTTAATGAAAATGGAAACAACCTGAGCCTGATTGCATCTTCTGTCAACCCATTGTACCTAAAGGTGTCACATATCTCTATGAAGCTCAATAGGTGTTCATTTGGGTCATCTGTAGTAGCACCCCCAAACTGGACTGAATTATGCACCATTTGAATAGTGCCCGGTTTGATCTCAAAAGTGTTGGTTGCTATAGCCGGCCTCACAATGCTTGACTGTAATCCATTTATGTTTGGCATTGAATTATCTCTCAAGGCCTGATGTTCCTCTCTTTGCTCTTCTGCTGCCATGTTAGATGTTGAATTCTCTAAATCTGCTTGTATATTCCTACGCGCTTTCGATTTCCAACCTCTACCGTTGATGTTATCCTGTGCAGGCACCAATTCAGAGTTTGTCGATCGTGTGTGCATAAAATATATACAAGTACCTAAAATACACACACAAATAAAAATAGAAATAAGATAAGAATAGAATTGTCTAAGTCACACAAATCTAGCTTTAGCTGATGACAACAATATTAAAAAAAAATGCCTTTCCCTGGCAACGACGCCAAAAACTTGTTGCCTCCTTTTTAGTCTAACAAAAAGGACTCTAACTCATGCAAGTATACATAAGTCAACAAGTAGTACAGAGTAAGAAAAGTATCGATCCACGGAGAAAGGTGTTAACTCTAATTTATCATGCAACAACTTAATCACTATTTCTATGTGCTTAAACGATCAACTCACAATTAAATTGAATTCTAAATTAATTAACGAAACAAAAATTTTAATTACTAAAGTGATGTAATCAAATTGGAGAATAAAGGGATTCTAATTTCATTTAATATTTCATCTAAATTGTAATCCTCATGACATGTTTGATTATTTATCATGGAAAGCTAGTCAAGAGCACAAAAGTAGAGCATAACCATTTTTTAATGAACTATGTCTAATTTACACAAAATCCACAATTAATAGAATTCATGTAAGCATCACTATTACCAAAATCACTATATGCCTATGCGAAATTACAGCAATAATGAATTAAAGTGCGGGCCCTTTTCATGACTACACACAGTGGACCAGTATATATCTATCCGGTTCACGAATCACAAAGCTTAAACAAATCAGCCTCATGAACATATGCCATTATGATATAATCTATACTTATATTTTATTTTCCAAATCCATACAAGCAGTTAGTGTGAATGGTGATCAAGCATTCAAGTATTTTGTATAATCATAATGGGCAATTCAACGATAAATATTCAACAAGACATTCAGATATACATATTTAAACTATGCATCAAAATCCATTAGAATCCCATAATGGAGTTTAGTTCATTTCTGAACCAAAAGCCGTTATGGGATTGGAGCAAACCATTAAGATAAAAAAAGCAAACAAAAGTTATTAAGAAATGAGATAATCAAATTTGTAAATTTGTGCTGCAAGTTCTATTTTCAGGTTTGTCAAATACACCAACAATCTGCAGAAATGAAAACTATATTTATTTAGTAATCTAGAATTAGAGAAGAGCAAAATGTAGTAAAAATTGTAAAACTGATGATAACTCATGAAAAACCACGTCTGGTGCCAACCATATCGTCTCACTTGAGCAAAACACGCTTAATTTCAAATTAAAAAAAGTCAACAAAAATTAACTGAAGAAGACTCAAGTGGCCGTGCGAGGTCACATTGCAATACGAGCGCGGGCGCACTATGGATTTGTCTGCCGAGTGTATGGCGCGGGCGTGCCAAAGCCCTTTGATAATAAGGCGCGGCCGCGCGGGATGAATTTCTGCTTCTGTATTCTCTTTGGCGCGGGCGCGCTATGACAAGGCCGTATGGCAGCGCGGCCGCGCTGCTGCTGCTTCTTGTCTGCTGTTAGCTTGCTCTTTTCTGTTGCTTGCTTGCTCTTCATTCCTTCTCTTCTGCACTCTATTCCTCCACTGCTCCAGTTCAGCTTGCCATGTTCTTGCTAGTTCATTGCCACCATGCCATGTTAATGCCATTCCATGCCATTTCTTGCTTTTCCTTTCCATTTTATGCCTTAGGTTGCTAAAAGGGGTTCCAACTACATAAAATGCAAATAAAACAGAATAAACTGCTTAAGTTGAGTATGATTCTTGTGAGTTAGTAACCAATAAGTAGGTATAAAACCTACTTATCAGTCAAACAAGTTATCGATTCTCGGTAACGGATACTTATTTTTAATCGTGACCTTATTCAATTCCCGGTAATCAATGCAGAGCCGCATCGATCCATCTTTCTTCTTAACAAACAACACCGGTGCTCCCCATGGCGATACGATCGGCTGAATATACTTCTTGTCGAGTAATTCTTGCAACTGCACCATCAACTCTTTCATCTCTACTAGGGCCATTCTGTATGGGACTTTAGATATCGGGGTCGTTCCTGGCACTAAATTAATCACGAACTCAATCTCTCTATCTGGCGGTAATCAAGGCAAATCATCTAGAAATACGTCTGCAAAATCTCTAATGATCGATATCTCTTCTAACTTCTCACTCTTCTTATGTGTATCAACGATGTAGGCTAAGTATCCTACATATCCTTGTCTTAGTAATTTCTTGGCTTGCATCATCGTTAGACAACTTGCTTGTCGAGGTGACTTATTGCCATAAAAAACTACCTTTGACGGAGTCATAAGGTTAACACATTTCTTTTGGCAATCAATTACTGTCCCGTAATTGAGTAACCAGTCCATTCCCAGTATAGCATCAAATTCCCTAAGTTTAATTGGTGTCAAATCTACCATCATCTCGTGACCTTTTATATCCACCCTACAATTCTTATATATAAACCTAACAGGAATCACTTGCCTATTCGCAATTTCTATGCTTAAAGGGAAATCTAATTCTTCCCGAGGCAAATCTAAGTTATGAGCAAAATCATCGGATATAAATGAACAAGTAGAACCCGAATCAAATAGCACAAAAGCATTAATACCATTAATCGGAATGATACCTGACACCACATCCTTTGACTACACAGCATCTTGCACTGTCATATTAAAAGTTCTGGAAGTATGTCAGCTTGATTGAACTGGTCTAGTGATAGTTAAAGTACCACCACTGTTGTTTCCTTTTCCTCCACTTGCACGTCCCGCTGTCTTCTTAGGGCAATCACGAGCCATATGATCCTTCGATCCGCAAGTGAAACATGCTCCCTTCTTTGGACTAAAATAGTTTATCGCAATGTGACCATTCTAGCCACAGTTGAAACACACCCGCTTACCCTTCAAACACACCCCCGTGCGGTTCTTCCCACAAGTAGCATAAGCTTCAAATTTCTTCTTTTGTTGACTTCCGTGCTGTCCTCCTGTACTTGAATTTTCATTCCATTTCCTTTTCTGGTTGATACCTCCACCATTGCTTCCACCAACCTTGTTTTCATTCTCATTCTTTTTCTTCTTCTATTCTTGATTATATTTGGTTAAGGCATCGCTTCCACCTTCCGCAAACGTATTTAGCTGAAACATCGAAACCTTACCATACAACCAGGGCTTCAACCCTTGTTCGAACCTTCTCGCCTTATGCTCATTGGTATTGACTTCGTACGGAGTAAACCTTGCCAACTCATTAAACTTTGCAGCATACTCTGGCACCGACATGGTTCCTTGCTTCAATTCTAAGAATTGAACTTCCATCTGATTTTGAGAACTCGTCGAAAAATACATCTCAAAAAACATCTCTTTAAACCTATCCCACGCTATTACTCCCTGTCCCGCACGAACCTTATTCACCTGCCACCAATAGCTAGCTTCAGACTTCAACATAAATGTCGCAAAAGCAGTTTTCTGATCATCATTGACTCTAGCGACATCGAAAACCTTCTCCATTTCCATGATGTAGGTTTGGGCTTCAACTGGATTCATAGATCCTTGAAACTCTAGCAGTTCAACCGCTTTGAAGTCCTTGAAAGTCGTAGCTTGTGCTTGCGGCTGATTCGCAAGTGCTTTCGTTAACAAAGTCACCAACTGCTAAACCGGATTAGCGTTGGCCTCGTTATTATTGTTAGTAGACCCCTCAGGAGGTGGTTGTTGACATGGTTATCTTCTTCTCGGAGGCATCTTCTATTTAGAATATATACTTATTAGTTCATTACTCAATTTATTGAATATCTTAAAGTTTAACTTTAAACACGCTAAAATTAAAGCTTAAAAGACAACCTTTCAATAAACTTTGATATTTTATTTATTCATAGTTTTCAAAACATACTAAATATAGCATCTCTGCTATAAACATCAACTTTCCTGATCCAGACAAGTTTCAGGATCACATACTCATCCTACCCCTTTATTTATCTCAAAATAAGGGATTTACAATTTATTTATTCACATACTTAATCACATATTATTATTATTATTCCTACCTTGGCATGTTAAGGCGTCGAGAGGCTTCTCTACGCTCTTCTTCCATAATACGATATGCCGTTCTACGATCCATCATGTACCATGGCAAGTCTTCAAATTGAGGTGGGTAATAAAAGACTTGATCCTCGGCCCTATCAATCGAAGAATGAAAGGCATAATCCATTTCATTCATATTAGCCTTCTTCGTTTGAACCTTGGCTTTAGCTCGATCTACACACTGAGTAGCCTTCATCCAAGCGTCTTCTGCTCTCGCACGTTTAGCTGACTCCTCCTTCAAGTTGTCTTTTAGCTTTCCAACTTCGCTCTTCATCTTCTCATTCTTAGCCAACAACTCCTCTTGATGTCCCTCTGTGTGAACTAGGTTCCACTCCGTGTTTTCAAGTTGTGAGTCGAGTTCCTCAATCTCCGCATCCTTCTGCTCTATACATAGTGCCCTGACGCATCTCAGCTAACTCCTTCAGCTCCTCAATCTTATCCTATAATTCTATATTACGATAGTATAGCTCATCATACATCTCAGCTGATATGGAGTTTGGTATAAACTCCACAGGATCCTCTTCCTCATCCTACACCTCTATCTCCTCAGAGTCCTCCTCCGAATCAGACACAGGCTCATCCTCCTGTTCTTCCTCAGCAACCAACAGAGAAGGCTCCCTCTGGATCAACTATTCCTAAACCACATGAACATCTCGGGGCTCCTCATCCCTAGGTACCTAAGGTATCTCTTCCCTAGCTTGACTGGATCCTTCAACGTTAGACATCCTGACAACAAAATATTTTTAAGTTTCAATTATTATGTGATACCCTTCGATACTCGCGAGTACATAAGTTATTAATACATAGCACATAGAGTTTTTATTGCTTATCTTTAATGAATTTCCTCAATTCATTCCTCAGAACTCGATAAGAGTTTATCACCACTATGTTTTATGTCTCCTTAAAGGTTACGTCCTAAGGTTTCCCCACCTAAGGTTCATAACCTAAAGCTCTGACACTCCCAAATTCGGGTACTTCATTCCCACGGGATTTGGTGCTCACTTTACAAAATATTTACATCTAACTACCCATAAACAAGGATAAAGACATAACTTAAATAACTTAAACAAATATCTTCCCCATTAAAGGGTTACATCAACTTAAAACATTCCCAGGTAATCTAACCTTTAATTATTACATAAGTCTGCGGAATACATCACATAATAACATAAATTCAGTTAAGTAAATTCAAATAACTCTTCATCACTTGGACATCTTGCCCTTTCCTTTGCTAGAAGACGGCTCATCAAATTTCTCAACTTTAGCTGCAGTGTTAAATGCAAGAGTGCGTAAACAATTGCTCACTGACATAAAGAGTGATAATAGTAGTAACATAAGAGTAAGCAATGAATAATGAATAATTAAGATCTTGTTCTTCGAGTCAAGATTAGTACACAAGTTCGAGGATTATATCTGAGGGTCTTTAAGACCATGAACTATGTCCCGAGGTTATTAAGTATTTCTACTTCAACCTTTAACAGTCATTAGACTATACAGATTTTGACTTTCGTACTTAAGGGGATCAGCCCTTCGTACCATGTATTGTGCACAAACTGTAACGACCGAGAAAATCGGATTAATTATAAAATAATTTTATTTGATTAAATAATGAATAAAATTATATTATATGTTATTATAAGGAGTAAGCAAGATGAAGGTTGTTCTATAACCTAAAAGTGTTATAATGTCATAGTATTCTGGCTACGTGATAGAATTAAGGTGTTTGAATTTTAAAGACAAAAATAAAAGCTTTCTGAGAAATATTTTGAAAAATACTATTCACCAATTTATGCTCGAGAATTATTTTTAAACTTTCGAGAAATGTGTAATGATAGAATAATAAGGGAAGATGAATTATGTAATAATAATTTGGTTATGACAAACGTAGTTTTTCGCCTGCGTACTAAGTTTGAGAATGTTAAGGAAAGTAAAGATTGAATAAATGATGATCATATAATAAGTAAGTATTATACGAAGCAATGAATACGAGTATGATATGAAGTATCGTACTAGAATATACAAAAGGTAGTATGACATATATAACGAATGATTATACGAATTAGTATACGTAAGGAATACGAGGATCGTACGTTAAACGCTTTAATCCTATTGTAATGGACTTGTAGGATTTGTGTAGGAATTGTGCAAGCCCAATAGGAATTATGTTAAAGCCCAAAGATTATTAATGCAAGCCCGATGCTAGGCCCAAAATTTATTTAAACCTAAAGTCAAAACCAAGAACCAGACCCGTGGATCGAACCGATGGGTCACCGGGTAAGAAAACTCATGGGGCAACCCATGTGGGCCCTATGAGTGAGTTATGGCTGGCCACTTGGTGAGCAAGCAAAGGATAAGATGTGTGATGAGCAAGAAAGGAATAGTAAAGAGGTGGAAGTTAAGGAGGTGGGATGGCCTAAATGACCTGAATGCCCTAACCTTGTAAATCCTATAAATATGGGAGGGTGTTGGTCATTTGTGCCTTAACAAATTTTTCCAACATCTTAAGAGCTTATACATTGAGAGAAAAGTAAGAGTTAGACTTTGATAAATTCAAGAAGAAGATAGAAAGTTTGATTATCAAAGGTAATGAATCCTAAACCATTATTCTCTATCTCTTCAATTGTAGTTTGATAGAGAAGTGGATCATTGGTGGAGCATGTATGTTAAGAGGTGATAAGGATGATTATTGATGGACTTAAACTTTAATAAACCATGTTGTAAGAGAATAATAATCCTAAAAGTTATGAACTAATGAGGAACATTGAAGAATTGTAATTTTGTTGTTGATGGACAAATTGAAAACCATCATGTATAAGATTGAATGAAGTCACTACTAGAAATCGACATATAGCTACGGTCGACGACCGTCGCTATAGGCCAAAAGATCGTTGCTAAAAGTTTTAGCGAAGGTCGGCGACCGTCGCTATAGAAGCCGTCGGTGAAGCTTTTAGCGACGGTCTTTTGTCCTATAGCGACGATCATCGACCGTCGCTATAGGTCATGACAAAATCGTGTATTTTCTCTTTACCAACGGTCGCTGAAAGTTATTGCTACGGTCATGACCGTAGCTATAGATGTCTATAGCGACACTCGACGACCGTCGCTATAGGCCTGTGTTTTATAGAACACTATAGCTACGGTCGATGACCGTCACTATAGCCTTTTTATATTAAAAAAAATTTAATAATGCACATTTATTCAACAAACACAAATACAATATAAAATAAAATATAAAAAATATTATATACATCATTTAAAATCATTTACATTACAATATAATAGTTGAATAATTCATCTCCTCAAATTTGATGATCATTATTATACCAAACTACTAAACTAATAATTTTTACAATTTATCATTACAATACAATATTTTAGTTGCATCTAAGAAGAGATGTTGAACTCGAGTAGTCTCAAACTCACTTTTGCCATCTTCTGACAATGAATTGTAGACTGCCAACATGCCCTTTTGGATGTAACGGTGTAAATAAAGTATACATCATGAATATAATAGCCGAAATTTGCTAAGGAAACGAAGGATCATAAAACAACTAATTTAATAAGCAAGAAGATTAACTTCCATTCTCATCAAGGAATTGCAAAACCAACCTTCGACAATAGTCCTGGATATAATCCCAATTATGCCATCCACGGTATTCTTATAAGCCGAATCTTCACTCATTCCATTCTCAGTATACCTTTTAAACAAGGACTCGACCAATACCATGAACAGCACCAAGCAAAATTCCTATGCATCAAGTGGTTAAAATTAGCCATGATCATCATAAAGTGATTAAACATATTTACATTAGAATCACTACTAGAAAATCTACCTATAGTGACGACTAGAAGCAAACTTTCCAGCCTTCCATGGCTTGCCTCCCATTGATGAATCAACCAAATCTTTGTCTTCAATAAGTACACCAATCTGAATATACGTTTTTGTATCTGTAATGAATGCACATCAAAAGAAGAGCATAATTTTTTTTTACATAGCAGGATTAGTTTGAAAAGGTCATTCATGCGGCCAAAGAGAATCATTAACTAAGAGTCATTTTTATCTTTAATTAGAATCACAGGTAAAGTGAAACCTCAGGACAACCCACTAAGGAAACCACAGACACATGTTATTACTAAGCCATAACCAATCTACATCAGTTATCTGAAAAGAAAACGCTAAAGAGAAGGCAAAGGGAACAAAATGAGAGCCACCAAAAAATGAATAGGGAATACAATTCGAATTAGTACTACAATTCATCATTTTTTCAGTATGAAAAAGTAAACATCTTACCAACAAGATCAATAATCATGCTTGAGGGACGTCCAACAGTAGTACATACATGATAACTTGCATTTATCACGTGATGTCTTATTAGCATCATTACAAAGAGGCATCCAATTCTAAGCTGCTGCTTAATGTTCGGTGTACAGAGGCTAGTGTAGGACGCTTATTAAAGACTATGAGGATATTAAGTGGTTGTCTTGGGATTTATGTAATTATACTTGATAGTCAATTTAATTTCAAGGGAAATTTTGAACAATTAAGGATGAAGCAAGGGTGGGAGGTTAGATTGTTACCTCCTAAGTTGTTAGACACAAGCGCACTGCAACCCATGCCACAATGTGATGTTCCCCCACAGCCCTACAAGAAACAAAATACTAAAACCAACATCAACTTCAAGTCTTTCAGGTTGGGGGAATGTCAATAATTATGATAAATATCTAATGATATATAATAACTACCCTAAAATTTATGTTAAACTAGGAAGACGAAAAATTCCCAAAAGAAGGCTGAGAAACAAGATAAAACTTGCACCGAAAAGGTCAAACAGAGGAATCTCCAACCATTAAACCTTTGGTTGATCCAATACGATAATTTATCTTTAATAAGAAAGTTGACAAACAAGATAAAACCTGCACTCTAGAAATGTTTATCAAATGTATCTTAATCCATTAAAAAGTGTCAGGATCCAATACAGTATATATGTATCTTCAAACTTTCAGCTGTTCTCGACATGTAACGTTATAGCTTTCTTATATATGTACAACTACTTTTATAGTTTCATTGTTACATAACCCTTCAACAAACATCGTATTCTTTGTATCATGGATAAGTAGATTTTTTGTAAGTTGTGACACGGATTACTATTACAGGGTCCAAAGTGTCTTTACTATTGGGAAAATACACAACCAATTATTAAAGATGCCAAAGAATTGATAACCGGTGCATATCAAGTGCAGATCAGTGGCTACTATAGGATTTAAGTCCATGGCAAGGCTAATAGCTCTCTGATCTTTTTCTCAGTCTAGTTTCCTCTTTGTCAGACTGTTACTAATATATCACAAGTGTAAAAACAACAAATGAAGAGAAAAAAATCACACTCACCCCGCAATCCAAACATGTGGGTGGATCATGGTTGAAAATCATCACATCACATAGCTGCTCCACACAGATGAAGAGAATAAAAATCAACTTGCAGTAACATGATATCAAACCAATGACTGAAATGAAAATTTCATAAAAAACTGATTCGAAATTATAATTATCAGTTTTTTTCTAAAAGAAAATTTAGCAAGATCTATCTCGCCATGATCTATAAACTGCACTACAGCTTCCTGACTATATATCAATATAGTTTACTGCAATATTTATTTATCTAAACCTAGGAATCATATGTTTTACTACTTGCAGCTGCGGCATCATCACTGTGTACATACCAAAAAAAAAATTTGGTGTGCAGCATGTTCGAGTATATTCTAGAAAAGTGAAACTTTAGAACCCTATAACTTAGCAGATTTTACAAGGATCTTAGAAAGGAAATTTCATCAAAGCCAAAAAAAAAAATCAAACAAAGAATATATAGTAACCTGATAAAATAATATTGGCCTATGTAACCAAACTTACTGCCACCTTGTAAAACTTGAATCAATTCAGTAAGGTATAAACACTACATTAATTACAAAATTTACCCATTTCACATATTGGCCTATGTAACCAAACTTACAAAACAATCATGACAAAACTACAATTGTGACATAACAGACAAATCCTGTTGATCAAATCCAATAATTTCATCAATTGGTCGATCTATTTTGGTCAAGTCCCCGGATTGGTAAGTGCTACACCTTTTTCCAAGACCAACCAAAGACGATATTCCACCAACAATACCAATGTCAACACCTTAATGTGACTTAAGCCCATAAAAGAATAAAGATATTAGAAAGGTGAACCCTTGAAGGGACATTATTGTTGATATGTTATGACATCAAAAACCCCACATCAAAAACACTTAAACAATGTCTTAATTCTCAATCTTCAATAGAACTATGCATTTTTTGTGTCTAAAGAGGGGGTGAGAGCAAATAACCTAAATACACTAATAAAAAATTCCTTGAAAGAATGTAAAATTTACTCAACAACACAATAGGATTTTATATTTCATAAATCAATCACTAACCTTCCTTAATCTTTTCAGGATCATAACCACTGAAACAACAACCAATAAAAACAAGACAACCCCAATAATCGAAAATAAAGTTAAACAAAACAAATGCCCAATTGATGAGAATCATAACTCAAAAAAAATGACATCCTTCGGCAAGGTTGGGTTGGTCCAACAAGAATCTGCTTCACCATATTGGCTGGTCTCCATCCCTTGATCTAATGAGAACAATTGCAGAATAAATTATCCCACACTATAAGTCTATAACCATTTTTTGAACCCCAGAAAGTGATTTAGGTCGTTTAGAAAAGGACGATGTAGTTCAATAAATTTTTTACGATAAGAGAGGGACATTTAAAGTTTACCTACATAACACACGCATGACAATGGCTGGAGTAACAGTTGCGACGGGCAGAGGAGGCAGCGCCGCCGAGGAATGAGAGAAATCCGGTGTTGACCGTCTCTTGATCGTCCAAAAATAGATCCTTCGGAACCCTAAATGTGTTGTGTGCGCACATGATGGCCAATCTGACAAGTGAACTATCAAAGGGCAGAGACGAGAAGTAGATGAGAAGCGATCGAGTGAGAAGGTAACGAGGACCAGGAGAGAGAGGGTAATGAGGACCAGGAGATAGGGGGAAACGAGCGGCTAGGAGGGTAACGAGGACTAGGAGAGAAAGGGCAGATCGAGTGAGTGAGAAGAGATTTGGGAAAAAAAGGGAGGAATTTGTGAAAAAAGAGCTCCATCCCAATGGTCAGCCTCTAGCCGTCGCTATCAACCCTATTGCGACGGTCCCGTCCCAACCGTCGTTATAGCTCGTCACTATAGGTTAAATTTCTAGTAGTCAAATATGTTTGGTTAGGATAATAGATATTGTAGACACTCAAAATTTTCTGCACACCTGTTACTGACATTGCAGGAAGGCAGATTCGTCTTTCAAATATAACCCTGAAAGACAGCTCATATCCGGTCCGGATACTACCGGAAGTTCTGTCTCAACCCCGGAACACATACCGGGAGTTTCAGTTCAAACCTCGGAGATAACCCTGAGGCATGCAGTTCAAATACCAGAAATTCCACTGGAGAAGGCCGATTCATCTCGAAGATAAGCCCGAGATATTCAGTCTCAGTCCCAATATCGAGAATAGCAGTGCTAACCTCGAAGATAACCCCGAGGATTGTAGTTTCAGTTCTGGAGATAACCCCGAAAATGCTTGTTTCAAATGCATGCAATCAGCTTCAACCTCGACACTCACCCCGAGACACTTAATACAAAACTTAGAGATAGCACTGGGAAGACAGGCACACCTTAGAGATGACACTGAGGATCTTCAACACTTGCAGTAGTCCAACCTCAGAGACAACCCTGAGTAACATCTTCTTTATCGACCCAAACTGGAGATAACCCCGGTGAGAGGCAGAATCATCATCTTGCCACCTTAACGCCACATCGCACCATCTCAACATTTTATACAAACATTTCTACACAGCAATGTCCCACGAGAACCAAAGAAGTCCAATCCCGAGTGACTACTGCGCAGGGCAACGGATAAAATTTGAAGCTTGAAGACCGGTGGGCATGGTCCCATCTTTCTGACTTCGTACAACCTCAAATCTCATGTCATTATGTAACTCTCAATATTGACGATCTGAAATAGGTCTTATACACCTCAATTGGATGCCCGAATTGAAGTTCGAAAAGTTCGAGCAGACATCACGTTGCATATATGCACGTACTTTGAGACGGCTGGACCCACGGAGCCCGTGGTAACCCGGGCAACCGCAGGTACATCTGCGGCTAGCTGCACCTGCTGCTCCCCCCTCTATAAATAGAGGGCTTGGGGTGGCCATTTTGTAAGAGAAAAAGGCGAGAAAACCCTGTCAAATTTGCTTTGTACACCCCCTAGATTGAGTGCTTTCTCATTTTAAATACTTGTGAGCTCACATATAGCTACTATTGTACCGGCGGGAGCCGAGTGTTCATCCACTTAAAGCTATAGAAGTCTTCTTTGGCAGTCCACTGTATGCCTTGTTACACATTTTAAAGCCTTTCTCTTCATCTTAGCACACAACGTTCTGCACGTTGAGAGTCGTGTTGCGTGTGTATGCCCGGACTTCGGTCCGTGGTTTCATTTTTAGTTTATATATATATATATATATATATATATATATATATATATTTTTTTATATATATGGACTAACATTATCGAGTTATGCATCGATTGAGCCTAGACTTAGGTATTTTATATATGGACTAACATTATCGAGTTATGCCTCGATTGAGCCTAGACTTAGGTATGGAACGTTTAATTGCTTTCTTATATATATATATATATATATATATATATATATATATATATATATATATATATATATAAAAGCAGGTAAACGCACCGGATATAAAATCTAGGCTCATCGAACAAAGTCCGACAATAGTTCATATATATAAATATAAAATATATATATATATATATATATATATATATATATATATATATATAAATTTTGTCCTGCCTGGAGTTTACTTCGTGGTGGTTGACTGTTTTTACTGCTTTCTTTATGTTTTGTCCCTCCTGGAGTTTACTCCGTGGCGGTTGATCGCTTTTAAAGCTTTATTTACATTTCTGATCCCCCATAGAGGTGCTTCGTGGTGGTTGATCATGTCAATATATATATATATATATATATATATATATATATATACCGCTTTTATATATTTACATTTTCGATCCCCCATGGAGGTGCTTCGTGGTGGTTGATCATGTCTGTATATATATATATATATAGCTTTTATATATATAATTGCTTACAACTTTCATACAAACTGCATTATCATGTGAACCTAGGAATCATGTGATCACAGATTAAGTCTATTAAATCTAGATTCGGTTACAACGCGTGGTCCGTTGGTTCACACATCAGCGAAGATCAAGTAGATCCCTGGCGGGGGTTACGCGTGGTCATCCGTTGATACACATGTCAACGAAGGTCAATCAGCCTTGATATCACTTCAGCCATTGGCAAATAAATCCAACGAAGCGTCGGAGGCCATCCGATGGTTTCATCAGTCGATCGATGCACACATCAATAAAGGTCAAGCAGCCTTGGCATTTATCCCCAACAGGGATTTCATCCGTTGATGTACACTTCAGCAAAGGTCAGGCAGCCTTGACAACACATACTGTTGGCAATAAATCCAACAGAACATTGCTATGTCCTGGCGATACAAACCAGGAAGGATCAACATCATCACTGAGGATCGATGATGGAATATGCTATACACATCCTCAAACAGGCAAAGCTTTATCCCCACAGATCTCTTGTACACGAGGGGCACATCATTGGAATAAAGTTTGTATCAAGGATTGAGGACTTTGGTGATAACCCAACGCCAACATCTTAAAAGATTTGGATCACACATCTAAGCATGTCATTGTTGCCAATCCCAGGTAGAAGCAATGGGGATACAACAATCATCCCAACATGTTGGAAAACAATCTAACAACACACTTGCAACATGTTGCTGCACATCGTATCATGTTTATTTTATGGCATTTCAAGTGTCTAGAATTCTTTATCATATCCATGCCATTGCATTGCATGAATATGATAAAGAGGGGCATCTGTTGACACTCAAAATTTTTTACACACCTGTTACTGATATTACAGGAGGGCAGATTCATTTTTCATATATAACCCTGGAAGAAAGCTTATATCCAGTCCGGATACTACCCGAAGTTCGGTCTCAACCTTAGAACACATATCGGGAGTTTCAGTTCCAACCTCAGAGATAACCCCGAGGTATGCCGTTCAAATACTGGAAATTCCACCAGAGAAGGCCGATTCATCTCTGAGATAACCCCAAGATATTCAGTCTCAGTCCAAATATCAGGAATAATAGTGCTAACCTCGAAGATAACCTTGAGGATTGCAGTTTCAGTTCCGGAGAAAACCCTGGAAATGCTTGTTTCAAATGCATGCAATCAGCTTCAACCTCGACACTCACCTCGAGGCACTCAATACAAAACTCGAAGATAGCACCGGGATGACAATCACACCTCAGAGATAACACTGAGGATCTTCAACACTTCCAGCAGTCCAACCTCAGAGACAACCCTGAGCAACGTCTGCTTTATCGGCACAAATTGGAGATAACCCCAGTGAGGGGCATAATCATCATCTTGCCACCTTAACGCCACATCACACCTTCTGAACATTTCATACATATATTTCTACATAACAATGTCCCACAAGAACCAAGAAAGTCCAATCCCGAGAGACTATTGCTCAGGGCAACAGATAGAATTTGAATCTTGAAGACCGGAGGGCATGGTCTCATCTTCCTAACTTCGTACAACCTCTAATCCCATGTCATTGCGTAACTCTCGACAACGACGGTCTGAAATAGGTCTAATACACCTCAATCGGATGCCCGAATTGAAGTTCTGAAAGTTCGAACGGACATCACGTTGTATACGTGCACGTACTTCGAGAAGACGGGACCTGTAGAGCCCGGGGCAACCCGGGCAGTCGCAGGTACATCTGCGACTAGCCGCAGGTACCTGTGGCTACTCCCTCTATAAATAGAGGGCTTGGGGTGGCCATTTTGTAAGAAAAAAAGGCGAGAAAGCGCTGTCAAATTTGCTCAGTACACCCCCTAAACTGAGTGCTTTCTCATTTTAAACACTTGTAAGCTCCTATATAGCTATTTTTTTTACCGGCGGGAGCCGATTGTTCATCCATTTAAAGTTATAGAAGTCCTCTTTGGTAGCCCACTGTAAGCCTTCTTATACATTTTAAAGCCTTTCTCTTCATCTTAGCACACAACGTTCTGCACGTTGAGAGGCGTGTTGCGTGTGTATGCCCGAACTTCGGTCCGTGGTTTCATTTTCAGTTTATGTGTGTATATATATATATACTTATACATATACATTTTTATATATGGACTAACATTATCGAGTTATGCCTCGATTGAGCCTAGACTTAGGTCTGGAGTGTTTAATTGCTTTCGTATATGTGAAGCCCCCAAATTCTGACCTCCACTTGGTCACCCGAATTCGGTTCATCACGTGCTCAAAGTATTACTATAATAACTAAAATTAGACATTCACAACGAAAGATCTAATTTAGAATAATATACAATGATTTATTATAATTATTCCCCCAAGTCTCGCAACCTACAGTACTTAATAGATTACATAATAGTATCGAATAAAGACCTATAACATAATCTTACTTAAGTTTAAATATAGTCTTAATACAACATAATAATCTTAAACATAAAAGGAACAAGCTAGTCGGTAGCCTTGCCCTTGCCCTTGTCTGTTTCAGAGACACCTCCATGTTCTTCCTTAACTGAAAGGTTTTAAATAAGCAAGGATGAGCACAAATTGCCTAGCAAGTAATATACAACAAGGGTGTAGGATATAATATCACAAGGTTTAAAATATCGAAGTGTCATTTCTAGGATAGTTCAGAATGTCAGAATAATATCATGAATAATGAATATCAACAATACTTAGACTATATATATATATATATATATATATATATATATATATATATATATATATATATATATGAATTCAAAGGATATCAAGGTATCCAACTAGATAACAATTTATATTGAGCAGTCACTAAGGACTATTGAACATCTACTAGAATTACCAATATTAAACTGATAACCCGAAAGAATCAAGTAATGTAGAGGATCAGTCTACAATACTCCACATTATGCATAACACCACAGTAATAATATACTTATGTGTTGGGGTTTCCAATAACATACAATCCCCTTACCATAAGGGTTGTTCAACTCAGTTTTTAAGATTTTTCGCACCAATCACATGGGTTTGGATGGTTTTATAAACATGCATATAGTCTAGCCGAATCAAATGGCATCAACTCTTTCACAATATTCAAGAACAATACCAAGTTCATCATGAATAATAGTTTTCACAAGGGTTTAAGCATAATGGCTCATTTGAACGAGAAACCAATATAACTTGCACTCAAAGAGATAAGCTTATGGTATTCGTCGAATAAAGAATGCAAAGATATTTGCACAATAAGAGTAGGGTTCGGATACTTGCCTTACGCGTAGTTTATCCTCGTTTAAGAATTCAACACTTTCGAACCTTATTTATAACGTATTATATGTTCAAGATGTTCATAGCTAACATAGTCTTTAATCAAGCTTGACATAATACAAGTAGGCATGTAAGGTACAAAATCAGTTTATACGTCATCACAAGTTCAACCCACGTATCATGGTTTGATATCATGTAAACATCCTCTTAAACTTAGCATTAGAAAGTTAAAATTTACCTTTATTTACATCACATAGCATGCTCCTTAACACATTACCTAGCATGTTGATCATATATTACAAGTTAAAGATATCATATAGGCATGCTTCAAACACCAGACCAAAAACAGACTCTATCTGTGACTGCTACACGGCGCAGCTGCGCCATGGCTAAGCCTGGGACCGGCGCAGCTGCGCTGTCCTCTGGCTATGCCAAGACTCAGCTGCTGCCTTGTGGCTTCTTCCTGGCTTGACCAAAACAATCATACATGATATGTTAAAGGTCTTTTCATGCTACTCAAGTCAATCTAGGTTCCTCATTTCATAACAACATCCTAAATTGATTATTTCAATAATCTAAGGCCATTCAAGGTCATGAAACCACAAGGTCCATCATGCTTGCTCTCTAATTATACAAGATAGTCACAAAACTCATATGAGGCATGCTTGTTAGTATTCGTAACACATATGTACAATTTAGCACCGCTTTAGTTGAAAATAGGCTTCGTTTACTTTTTTCTTGAAACATGATACATAAGCATGGCATATATATGTTTATACTACATGAATGAGTCTAAGAGCGCCATCAAACATGATCATAAGTGTCAGATTCTAGTCCTCATGGTAGCTTGACAATGTCCACATTCAAAGCTTACTAGTAGGTTCAACATGATCATGTTTGCTTTCTAATCATATAAACACAACCTAAAGGTTTAGTCATGCATTTCTAAGTCATACCAACATCTCCTCAAAGTCAGAGAATACATTATGTAGAATCATGCATGTTAGCTTACTAGGCTAAGTTTTCTTGAAAACTTCTTTAACACAAATCCAAATAAGTTTGGTCATGAATAAGGAATTAAGAGTCATACATCATGCATGTCTAAATCATACCAACGTGCTTGCGGGTCGGTACATAAACATGACACTCATACTCATCAAGTTCATTTTTAAAGTTTCTAAATTTATTTCAACTATACACTTTCGTTAATCATGTTAATGCTAGTCTAACATGCTCACATTAGGTTCATATCTCTATACATACCTCTTACACATGCTTGCATGCTATTATAAGTCATAGTATTACAACAGATTGCAAAATAGAAGCTCAAACTAAAATCAGGAATCGGCGCAGCTGTGCTGCGCCCCAATGTAATTACGGCGTAGCTGCGTTGTGCCTGGTTCAAACCAGGAACAGTCTGCTTCAGCAACAGTTTAGCCCAAACACAGAATTTACTCATGAAATCATTCCTAAACACTCATGTATCAGTTTAAACATGCTTGTAAGGTCATATAACAACCACATAATCAATACGCAACCATACTAACATCCATTTCCATGAATTCAAGAAATTTAAATTCCAACACTTTTGAACTCTGTTAACAGAAGCGGAAATGGAAAGCAAGGAATGGAATTATACATTTGTAATATGAAAGAACTTGCTACTACTTGAACTCTTAAGCTCTAGGAATGCTTGTATGCTTTCAATCTCCTACTTAGCAAATCTCAGACAACTTCAAGAACATCAACTAATAAAACATGTCTGCTATTTATAGAAAAATCCTTACACAGACATAACAATTTTCTATTGAATCAAACCCATGGATTGTAGGATTGTATGAAGGTTATAGAGGAGTTAGTAATTAGTGGTTGGTTTGCATCATGAACACCACTCCCCCCCCCCCATGATCATTAGCTAGAAGCTTGGAAGAAAAGAAGAGGAATATGCCTTAGCCTTTTTGCTATTCACGTGACTGAGATTTAGGAGTGAATGAGACACTCATTTTGGGATAACTCTAACCTCTCAGCCTTCTTGTAAACTCCTACACACTCTCACCCTTATGTTACATTTTAATACACATAACAACCATATATTATAACCTAATGTCACAATATGACTTAACATTTCAAGGTAATAGATGTTATGCAACATACATATAATCCATGTACATTCTATTTTAATGTCTACCCACATATATATGGTTACTTACACATTACATGATATATTTATACTATATAGTTTCACTATGCATATCACATTACTTTATACAATAAAATTTTATAAGACTTAATATATAGTCACACAATGTCACACTACACTATATAGTATAGTTGTGTTATTGCTCATATGCGCATGACTTGTTAATATAATATTATTGTATTAATAACTTACTTATTTATGTTAAGTAAATAAATTATTCACCTCCTCGATTAATTACCACTAATATAATTTAATCCATTTTTCGTTGATGAATTTATGGATTTTCATAACTATTGATTATCGATATAATTCTTATTATATTTATAGATATATTGCAAATAATAATAATCATATTACGAATTAATTACCAAATAATCCATATTCCACAACATTTAATTAATAGATTAACAATTCCGTTATTGGACATAACATACTCTAATTTATGATTTATCAATGTCACACATATCACATACTTGTTCCATTTAAATTCCAGAGTGGAAAAATTACTTTTCTCCAACTGACTGTTGGCACAGCTACGCCAGTTTGTACTGCTGGGACGGCGCAGCTGCGCCGTGCCCAGACATTGCCAAGACTGGTGCAACTTCTGCCCGTGCCAGTTTTTAATGTTAACTCGTTTTATACGACATGAATTAATGTCCACAAGAGTGTTACTACGAGTCTACGAGTGTATTAATTACTTATATAAAATCTCATAATCATACACGACTAATCTTCCTAATTCCCGGTTTAACTTAGTGAATTTTCTCGTTTCGCACTATGCCACACAAGGCATTTCACACTTCTCATTGCCAATTCACATTTCCTAATACGCATTGATTTAATATGAATCAATTATATTAGCCGACTCATAAAACAATAACACTTATTTCACATAATAGTATTTCCATTAATATATTCATTTTATAATACGTGAAAATTCTCGGGTATTACAATATATATATGAACTGTGTGTCGAACTCTGTTCGATGAGCCTATACTTATGTCTGGAGCGTTTAATTGCTTTTGTAATATATATATATATATATATATATATATATATATATATATGATGTCGGATATATATATATATATATATATATATATATATATATAAGTCCGACAACAAATCATATATATATATATATATATATATATATATATATATATATATATATAAATTTCGTCCTGCCTGGAGTTTACTTCGTTGCGGTTGACTGTTTTTACTTCTTTCTTTATGTTTTGTCCCGCCTGGAGTTTACTCCGTGGCGGTTGATCGCTTTTACAACTTTATTTATATTTCTGATCCCCCATGGAGGTGCTTCATGGTGGTTGATCATGTTAATATATATATATTTTTCACTTTTATATATTTACATTTCCAATCCCCCTTGGAGGTGCTTCGTGGTGGTTGATCATGTCTATATGTGTGTGTGTGTGTGTATATATATATATATATATATATATATATATATATATATTTATAGCTTTTATATATATAATTGCTTACAGCTTTCATACAAACTGCGTTATCATGTGAGCCTAGGAATCATGTGATCACATATTCAGTTTACTGAATCTAGATTCGGTTCCCATGATGGACATTTTCAGCTGTAAGCAGCTTGTAAATTATTCACGGTGTTTGGATTTCCTCAGAAGATTTTCATGTCCATGTGGAATTCGGCACTGCTTTGTACATTATTTTCTCGAAGATGCTTCACATCTTGTAAATAAAAGCAATCAAGCCGAACATAATTAAATGAAAGAGTAAAAGGTCTCAATTACTATTGAGCATAAGGGTTTGAAAAACCTCTTTTACAAAACATTACTGCTATATCTTGCTTAAAACTGAAATTTTACATAAATTCAAACCCTGTGTATATAGGTGCGAATGAGGCCTCGCACTACTTCTAAATAACAGCACATTGACCTACACACACACATTCATATAACAATTTCTTGAAAAGTGGCGGTCACCGTGACAACACGGATGTCGTGGGGTGCCTAACACCTTCCCTCCGCATAAGCAAGTCCCCGGACCCTAATGAATCTCGGTTTCACAGACCCGTTTAGCAGTGTCACATCACTGGGTCAATGTGCAAACCTTTTCTCGGTTGTGTTGGTACAACCAGTTAGCCTATAGAATATTAATACGCACTTCAACTGGGGCAACCCCCTACGCATTAACCTATGGGATGGAAGCAGTGCTACCCATAGAAGTGGAAATGGAATCCCTCAGAGTGTTAATAGACGCTCAGCTGGATGAAGACCAATGGGTACAAGATAGGTATCACCAATTATCTCTAATAGACGAAAGGCGAACCGCAGCTATCTTCCATGGTCAGTTATATCAACAAAGGATCGCTCGATCCTACAACAGAAAAGTCTAGTTGCGATAATTTAAACAACATGACTTGGTTTTGAAGAATATCATCGACAACCAAGATCAGTCTAAGGGAAAATTCGCCCCTAACTGGGAAGGCCCGTTTATTGTCAAGGAAGTATTGACAGGAGATGCTCTCAGATTGCAAGAAATGGACGGCGATGAATTTCCGCAACTCATCAACTAAGACACCGTTAAATGGTACTATGCATGAAGTTACCATCAAGCAAACATCCTAGTATTGGATCATCAGATCACTAGTCATTTTGGTTCTTTAACCCTTCACTACATACAACTCTTTTGTACACTACGCCCCTCAGGGAAACACACTTTTCAAGCTAGCAGCCTGGTTTTCGGATCGCCAGATCATTTTCTCTACACTTGGTTTGTTAACCCTTACTCAACTTAGGTTATCTCATTAGGGATTGAACCTTTCACACGTGCAGTTTGTCCCCCAAACATGGGATCAAACTTTTCACACTTGTAGTTTATCCTGAACTTAGGATTAAACTTTCTTCCCCCCCTTGCAGTTTGTCCTCCACATAGGATCAAACTTTTTCGCTGTCTACAAATTGCCCTGAGGGGTGAACTACTTCGACCTGATCTCCTTGATACACGGGAGTACGTAGGGAACCATTTTATATGGCCCGGACATATTAAAATAAAAAACAACAAAAACACTTCTACATCTCACAATAAAACAAAAAACAACAAAAACACTTCTACACCCTTCTCGCAATAAAACAAAAACAATAAAAACACTTTTACACCTTTCTCATTACAAAAACAAAAATAACAAAAACATTCCTACACCCTTTTATGCCTCATACAACGTTGAACTTCTTACTCCAGGTTCGAACTACACAGACCTGATCTCCTCTTCAATAGGAGTACGTAGGCATCCATTTATGGTTCGGTCTAACCCCATACCAAAACACAAATACTTGTCAACGGTACTGGGATCATCCTTCAATCCATTACATTTCATCGGCTTCAGACCAAAGGGATGGAACTACCTAACCTCCTCCTAAATAGGGGATTCGGCGACCATCTAAGCTACAGTTGTATCTTGAAGAGCAATACCAATCTATAAGAGATGGAATTAACTAGGCTCCTCCTAAATAGGAGTACTGGCGACCATCTGTGGGGTGGTCAATCTCAGAGAGGAAATCCACACTCCTCTCCATATTTCCATACAGAAACCAGTCCCAAGACACTAAAGATGGTAGGGATACACACAGATCAACAATTCATTCTGAACTGTCCAGAGACAACTTAATGTCCATCCATCAAGGAGGAATTCAGAATACATCAAGATCACAAGCCTTGAAGAAACAGGCAAATATCAAGAAAGCAACAAGGCATAACTAAAAGCGAAGTGATCAAAAATATATTTTCCTATTATATATTATGTTGTTTGATATATACAATATGAACTGTGCATGACAAAATGGATAAGCTAGTCTGTGCAGGAAAATACAAGCCCATCTACAAATCAGAGTATATGCAAGCTATCAAGCCCAGCATGACATCTTTCTTCGAAGAAGGAGGTAAAGCTGTGGTTTCCTGTACGAGGGTATCCACACGAGTTAACAGATCTACAACTATCTGCATGGTGACTCTATGCTCATCAATGTACGCGCTCATCTCTACAATCATGCTAGTGGTGAGGGATCTCACTGTGGTACTATCTATGACGGCTACATACCGGGCAGATATGGCGTTATCCTTCTCGAATATCACTACATCTCTAGCTGATTTGGCCTTATCCCGATCAACAACAGCTGCATCTCTACGAGCTAATGCCTCGTCTCTCTCTAATAGAGCTGCGTCTCTCCCATCAAGAGCTGTCAACATCAAGGATCTAGCCTGATCTCTCTCAAAGGTCATCAGATGAAGACTCTGCTCAAAGTACTGTGCTGAATGCTGGATCACAACAGTGCTAGTACTGGGAGAATCTAAATAAGATGCTGGCAACCCAGTAAATGGCTCCTCCTCGATGTGGGAATCAATGTCCTCCATGGGCTCTCCATCATCTGAATCACTATTCGGCACTGTAGATACTATCGTAACTGATGAAGTCTCTGTCTCCATCAGTGCAGAATACTTTGACGAACAGCCCGGATGGCTAACATAAAAAGCAGCTATCTCACGCTGATCCCAACAAGCATATACCCGGGATCGGTCCTCTGCTAATAGATGGTGAGAAGCTAAACGCTGACCTAGCGCCCCATTTAAAGGATGAAAATCCTGGAACTGGTCAAACTGTAGCATCAAGGTAGTCATGCCCCTCAAACCTGCCAGATGGAGATAATCCATGTCCGAAGCATGAGTAATGAAGCTATAGGGTGAATTGAGCCCTGTACACGGCAAGATAGCAAATGGATCTCCGATCCCAGCTAGGAAAATAGCCCAAGAGGTAGGATCTATACACTCCGTAGGTTGGAAAGAATACGACATAGCTATCACATGGGTAAAACAGTACCCGTGTCGGCGGAAAGTGCCAATCGATCTCAAGTGTGATATAAACCACACGTATAGCATGACCGAACTGCCTGTGAATACCCCTACAGGATAAGTGCTGCAGAACGTGGCCGACCTCAGTGTCTTCGCCACTATCATCAAAATGATGGTTCGACTCTCCTTGAGAGCTCTCACTGCCATGATAACACCGATATCCAGCTCATCCATATATCGTGGCATGTATACATCCACTCTGGCCAAATGCCACTGGTCCTCTAGTGTGGTGAAATCCCCAGAATGCCGAGCATAACTTTCCAATAAGCCAAACTATCTATCAGGAAACGCTGGGATAATATGTAAGACCCCAGCTTATTAATGAATAAAATCAAATTTTCTCTAAATATTATTGTGAATAATAAGGGGTTAATTTGATATAATACTTTGGTTATGGGTGAAATGTGCAAATTTTACAAAATAAGCAAGTGGTTATAAAATATTCATTTTGTCGGGGAATATTCATTTGGTCGTGGAATATTCTTGCTGTCGAGGAATATTTGTACGACGGCGCAGCCTTGTGTGGGCCCCATAACGAAAAGCAATTGGATGAAGAAAACGACAAGTATAAGTTGCTTATAAATAACGGCGTAGTTGTTACCGTTAATACTGTTGGAATACCCGGTGGTTAAAATACAATAGCACACGGTATTGCATCAATTATTGATTCTTACGTAAGAAGGCACTACTCAATAATTGTTACAGTAGTTATTGTTCAATATTTTATTAATTCAATAATTATTGCGTTGATATTTTATATTATTGTTGTTTCAATAATTGTTGTTGCACAGTATTTTCCATTATCAGATCAATAATTCATATTATTTGAATAATATTATTAGATAACATTATTGGCAATGTCTAGAAAGTTATGTCTAAGGAGAGATTTGGTCATCTAATTGCACGCCAGTAAGGAGAAATCCTTATTGGAAAGCCCCCTCATTCCTGGGAACGGCCTGGTTGTCATAAATGTGATTCTGTAATATTATTTGTGAATAACTAATTATTGATTCATATGATAAGGAAATATTTATTTTATGTGGATATAAATGAGGGATATATTTTTGTGGTTAAAAATGAAGGAGTTAATGCTGAGATTTTTATCAGTGTTTTTGTCGAAATGGACGTATTAAAAATCAGGATTTTTGAGATATTTTGCGGGGGTTATAATTTTTAATCCGACCGTTGGATCGTGGTAATTTTTGGATATGTTATACATATATAAGTTGAGTATATTTCCACAAATTTTGAACCGTTAAAAATGAACGTATGATTTATTATGAATTTTACGAGATGACTGGTTCAGAAATTGTTGAATTTTCGGAGTTAATCATTTTGGTAGAAAATTCTAGAATTGGTGGGCCTCACTCTTGGTTGGTGAAGAAATATGCTGAGATTTTTATTCAAATGTGGTGGGTGGGAATAGTAGCAGGTAAAGCCATCATGTTGCAGGTTAAGTCTGCTTCGGCGTGCTAACATTTTCCTATAAATAGAGGGCTAAGTTAGAATTGAAATCACACCAGAAACATGTTTTCTCTCTTTCTCTCTCTAGATTATTGAGTATATTTTGTGAGTATTTAGATACTTTGAGAGTTTCTATTCATCAGAGCAAGTTTCTTTCAGCCTTATACCGATATTCCGACCAGAAGTACTGATATTTTGAGGTAAGGGATATTATTTTCTTCTTAAATGATATTATTTTCTTCAATATCATTATGTCAAAATATTGATATGAATTTTTTATCAAATTTGGAACTTTTTGTGTCGGGGTTACTATTCACGTATACGTTACTATTCACGTATACGACACTATTCACCAAAAAATAAAATTTTCCCTTTTTGTCCAAGATGTCTATTATGGTTACTATCTTTGATTGTATACATGTTTTGATCTTTATTTTTGAATTCTACTTCACAATTGATTATTATGAAGTATTATTGATCTTGGATAAACTGTTATACGAATCCCTACTATTTGTCCTTCTGTCTCACTGGATTCGTTCTCTTTAAGATATTTTTCATCATCCTCAATCCTAAATGATGATATTACTGAATATCTTTGGCCTGTAGTGCAAATATGTATGATTACTTGATGAATATCTTTGGCCTGTAGTGCAAAGATGAACAGGTGTGAGATGAACATGACTGACAGGTGATACAAATGAATATCTTTGGCCTGTAGTGTAAAGATGAATATTTGGATAAAGATGATTATTAATTGATGTTACAGGGATATAATATTGACGATGGACTTTTAAATCTTAGAAGATAGTAGAATTCATTCTCTACTTGACTCTTCTAATGGTTTGTTGTTTCCGCTGCAGTTGTTGATCTAAAACTTGTTGTCGATTATATTCTATCAGATTTTTCCTTGTTGAATACTAATGATAATTTGTTGTATATTATCTTAGTCATAATATTCTTTACTGGGCTAGTTGAGCTCACCCTTTTCCTTTTTGTTCCATTTTTCTTCTAAGGAGGTGAGAACATAGCAGGATCTAGTCGGGGTATGGAGTGATGGTTCTAGAAAGATGTTTTAGCAGTCCTCACTATTTCTGTAAAATAGTGTTTGAATAATTGTATTGAGGACTTATTTGAGTGTGGATATTGTCTAGAAGATAATATTTGTATTTAAACTCACAGTATGTGTTGTCGTATTTTGCACGACAATTGTATTATTGAAGTTGTAGTTTGCTTTCTGTACCATGTATTTGGCGACTCAGAATGGGTGTTGTATACCTATTTTGGGGGCGTCACATAATACATGACCGGAGGTAATCTCATCCTCTACTACTCTACGCCGTAACCCGGTGAGGGTCATGAACTGCTGGCGCATATCTCTGACAGCCATGTGAGCGCAAGGTGTGCCTAAGGGCAAAGTCGTCAACCACTCATACTCCTCCAGTGTAGGAGTCAGCTCTTGAGTATTAAACCAAAAAACCTGTCTCTCTGGTATCCAATGTAACGCCCGAGAATTTTGAATTTTTAATGAATTACATTTTTATTTGATTATATGGATTAAATGAATTTAATTGATTTATTATGTGAGTAAGATGTTTGAAGGTTGTTCTATGACCTAGAATATGTGAATGTGGTTAGTATTCTGGCTTTGTGCTATGATTAGTTGTTGTGAATTATCAAGACGAAAACGAAGGTTTTCTGAGAAGTTTTTCGTAATATTCATCCGATTTCGTTCGGAGCCTAGGTTTGAAATTCCGAGAAATGCGTAACAATAGAATAGGAAGACGAGATGAAATATATGATAATATTTCAGTTATGATGAAAACGAAGCTTTCACCTGCGGACTTAAAACCTAAGGGTTTGTGAAAGAGATTTCCGAAAGGGAAACGCAATGGGTATAGTCGTTTTGATTATTATATGTATGGAATACGCGTATTATACTAGTATGAATACGAGTATGGTACGAAGAATAGTACGATGTATAATACGAATATTGTATGAATACTAGACGAAGAGGATACGAAAGTTATACGCGTAGAATACGTGAAGTATTAATGGTATATGAGTTAAGGATTTTATACAATCCAATTGGACTTGGATTAATAGCAAGCCTAATGAATTATATAAGCAAGCCCAAGTCAAGGCCCAATACAAATTAATGTCAAGCCCAATCCAAAGAATTAAACCGTGGGTCGAACCGGCGGGTTACAGGATGGGTAAAACCCATGGGGCAACCCATGGGATGATCCAAGAGGAGTGGGCCGGCCACTTGGTGGCCAAGCAAGATAGCAAACTTGACCACCAAGTACGTTACTTGGTGGATAAGTTGATTAAGGAGGTGGAATAGTAAGGAGGTGCCTTTTTGACCATTTTGCCCTCATGTTTGTTACCTATAAATACAAGGCTTAAGTTGGATTTTTATTGTTTTACAAAGCATGACAATATATATTGAGAGAGAGAAAGAGCTAGAAACATTAAATCCTTCTACTTCCAAGCAAACCTATAGACGTTTATCAAGAACGTGAATTACTTAAAAGGTAAATTCTCATAAATCGTAATCTTCATCTTTTTTTGATTTCTTTCTCGTAGATTGGTGGAGCATATTTATTGAGGAGATATAAGGATGTCTATTAATAATCAAATCATTGATAGGTCATGACTAAATAGAAATCGTAAGTGTTTACGTGAGTTAAAACCGTAGAAAGTCTTGAACGTAAGCTTAGTTATGAATGAACAATTTGAAAACCGTTATAGCTAAGGAATGTGCCTAATGATTGGTTAGGATGTAAGTATGAAGTCCATGGATTATTCCATGTGATTTGGCTTTGAGAACATTAGTAACGAAGTTATGGCGAATTTTATGGAAATAGACGTCAAAAGTTGAAAACGTGAAAAGTTCGGATTAAAGGTCAAAAGTTGCCGTGTGACTTGAAAACGTTGGTTTCCAATGTCAACAAGTGAGATAAGGTAATTAAGAGTCGTGGGCAAAATAATTGTCGAATTCTGACTTATAACGAAGAAAACGAGTATTGAACGATCGAAAACATTAAACGAACGCTCAAAAATGAACTCAAATGTGAATTCAGAGTTAACGGATTCAAAAGTATGAAATTTTTATATGAACACGTAAAGGATGTAATTGGTGACTTGTAGGAATTCGAATGGGTCAATTCGGATGTAAAAGGAATAAATTAGGAAGCCGGGAGTTTCGTTAGGAAACCAAACTGGTTTGACCAACTGGTGCACAGGGGCGGCGCCACAGCGCCGCAGCGCCAAACCTAGTGTTAATGGTCACGCCGTAGCGCCAAGTACTGCCGAGAGAAAGCCAAAACCTACTGAAGTTTCGCGCCGCAGCGCGGAAGTTAGCACAAGGACTCGCGCCGCAGCGTCGAGTCCGGGCAAAATCTCTGGAGTCTGGCGCCGCAGTACCACTGCAATGTAAGGGATGCCGCACCGCAGCGCCAGCAGTAGAAAAATGTTGACCAAGTTAGTTTTTTTCCATTTTAAATGTATACCTAAAGTAAGATATTGAAAGTACTTAATGTACATAATAAGACTGACCTTAAATCATTAATTAAGTGATAACGCTAGAAGATTTAATATGGTTTAATAAGAATTAAACGAAGGACGCGAGAACATAATAAGTAAATCGTGAAGGATGTTCAACATTGGTTTTTCACCAGTGATGATTGAATGTCGGCTAATAAACATAAGAACATTAACTAGCCATAACGAGGCATAAAAAGTTGAGTTGACTTTATTAACGAAGTTAATTCACGTAAGACATAGAAGAGAAAGAAGTTGGTTAGGGACGATAAAGTTAGTTTGTTGATAACTAATTATAGTGTACTATGTGAATATATCATGTAGATCCTGTAAAGGGCTGAGAATTATTGAATTGTATATTCGAAGATGCTTAAAGGCAAGTCTTTCTTATCGCTTGTCTAACCTCCGTGTTAGCCAAGTTTTATATGATGCATGTTTTGAAATGCATGAATGGTTCTAAAGAAAGAGTCAATACCTATTTTAACTCGGCTAGACTGGTATTGAAGAATGAATTAATTTGCTTACAAATCTTTCGATATAGAACTGTTAACACTATCCTATGCCAAGTATTTGGTACGGATAAGAAGGTAAGTTTGTCTATGTACAAACAAAAGTATTTTTCATCGATTATTCGATGGGCGCGCGAGGTTGCCAAATGTTGAACGTAAATACGTTTAACGGAAGAGTGTTGATCAACATAGAGTACAATAGGCTGATCACCTAGAAGTGCTCGTAAGTAAAGACGGATGGATGGCCTTAGTGCCGGATGTCCTTTTCAAGTATGAAAACTGGAAGAGTACATTCATGGTCTTTTGACCGGTTCGAAATTCCTAAGCTATGATATATACTTTGGAATTGTTTATATGAAATGAAAAGTGCTAGTCAAATGTTATATAGTGCTTCGTAGATAATTGTTCAGTTATGGAAGTAAATCATGTAATTGCCTATGTGATATTCATATGTTTCTTTGTGTAAGACTTGTTGAGCTAGAAATGCTCATCCTTGCTTGAACCATATGTTTGCAGCTAAAGCCAAACGAGCTGAAAGTTCTAAGAGAGATAAGGGCAAGGCTAAGATGGACAGTTAATCGTCCTGTAATAGATTAGTGTATATGTATGTAATATACTTATGAAGAACACCGAATATATTCGGTTTATGAACCTGGGAAAGGATTTATTACAAATGTAATACAAAGATAGTAATTACACTCATTTTGTTGTTACCTCAATGGAATAATTGTACGGATTGTAGTATCGTGGATCACCATCTCTCGGGTTGGAAGATACCCGGAGTTGGGGGCGTCACATCCAATACTCCAGCATACCCTCCACAAAGCCTGTGGGAACCTGAAACATCAATAGGGTCATAGAATGCTGTAATAACTGATCTACGGTCACCCTATCTGAGGGTGACATACTATCATACCAGAATCTCAGATGGGATGCCACCAATACTAGTGGGGTGTGATCTATGCAGCTGACTGTAGAAGAAGACATCTGTGTGGGCCGTATCATAAGACCATCCAGGGGTCAATGCTGAATATCTCTGGACATACATACATATGCATAACATGATACATGCATAACAGATAATAGATGGCAATATGATGTAGGGAATAGAAGAAAGTGCATACATTTTAAAGTACATCATCATCTATATACATCATCTATGTACAACTAAAAATACAGGTAAACGGGGCACAGACGCCCCTACTACTAATAGAGCCCTATCAAAAGAGATAATGAGAATACACATCAGAAGAAGACAATGGTGTCAATATCTACATCATCAATCCTGTCCACCTGATGTAACTCCTCCTAAGTCACTGGATCTCTATCAACAGGGATATCAGGCCTATACAAAGGAGGATCTGCACCGGTAAAGCCAAATGGGCCATCTGAGGGGCCAGCGCCTAAGTTGGAAGGATCAAACGAATTTGCCTCTGTCGGATCTCTGCCCAAATACAAATTCCTCGGTGGGGGCATCACGCTTTTTTATGTGTCAAAGTAGATCCCCGACGGGGGTTACAACGTGTGGTCCGTTGGTTCATACATCAGCGAAGATCAAGTAGATCCACGGCGGGGGTTACAACGCGTGGTCATCCGTTGATACACATGTCAACTAAGGTCAAGCAGCCTTGACATCACTTCAACCGTTGGCAAATAAATCCAACGAAGCGTCGGAGGCCATCCGATGGTTTCATCAGTCGATGCACACATCAACAAAGGTCAAGTAGCCTTGGCATTTATCCCAAGCAGTGATTTCATCCGTTGATGTACACTTCAGCAAAGGTCAGGCAGCCCTGACAACACATACTATTGGCAGTAAATCCAACAGAACATTGCTATGTCCTGGCGATACAAACCAGAAAGGATCAACATCATCAAGGAGGATCGATGATGGAATATGTTATATACATCCTCAAATAGGCAAAGCTTTATCCCCACTGATCTCTTGTACATGAGGGGCACATCTTCGGAATAAAGTCTGTATCAAGGATTGAGGACTTTGGTGATAACCCAACATTAACATCCTAAAAGATTCGGATCATACATCTAAGCTTGTCATTGTTTCCAATCCCAGGCAGAAGTAATGGGGATACGATAATCATCCCAACATGTTGGAAAATAATCCAACAACACACTTGCATCATGTTGTTGTACATCGTATCATGTTTATTTTGTGGCATTTCAAGTGTCTAGAATTCTTTATCATATCCATGCCATTGCATTGCATGAATATGATAAAGAGGGACATCTGTAGACACTCAAATTTTTTTGCACACCTGTTACTGATATTACAGGAGGGCATATTCATCTTTCAGATATAGCCCTGGAAGACAGCTCATATCTAGTCTGGATACTACCGAAAGTTTGGTCTCAACCCCGAAACACATACCGGGAGTTTTAGTTCCAACCTCGGAGATAACCCGAGGCATGCAGTTCAAATATGAAAAATTCAGATAAGGCCGATTCAACTCGGAGATAACCCCGAGATATTCAGTCTCAGTCCCAATATCGGGAATAGCAGTGCTAACCTATAGATAACCCCGAGGATTGCAATTTTAGTTTCGGAGATAACCCCAGAAATGCTTATTTCAAATGCATACAATCAACTTCAACCTCGGCACTCACCCCGAGGCACTCAGTACAAAACTCGGAGATAGCACCGGGAAGACAGACATACCTTAGAGATGACACTGAGGATCTTCAACACTTGTAGCAGTTTAACCTCAGAGACAATTTTAAGCAACGTCTACTTTATCGGCCCAAATTGGAGATAACCCCGGTGAAGGGCAGAATCATCATCTTTCCACCTGAACGCCACATTGCACCGTCTTAACATTTCATACATACATTTCTACACAGCAATGTCCCACAAGAACCAAGAAAGTCTAATCCCGAGTGACTATTGCGCAAGGCAACGGATAGAATTTGAAGCTTGAAGACCGGAGGGCATGGTTGTAAGACCCCGAATTTTATGAAATGAAAGTATTCAATTTTTTTATAATTATTATTTTATTTTGTAAGTGGTTAAATAGATAAAAGGTTAAAGTTAAGGGTGATATGTGAAAATTTTTGTAAAGTATGCAAGTTGTTATAAAATATTCATTTGGTTGGGGAATATTCTTTTTATCGGGAAATATCCGTACAACGGTACAATCATTGGTGGACCCCACAACGAAAGTATTGTTGTAGCAAGAAAACGACAGAATTATCTTTTTATAAAAATAACGGCGAAAGTGTTACCGTTAAAACTGTCGAACTACCCGGTAGTAAAAGTACAGTAATACGCGTGGTTGCATAGTAGCACACGGTATTGATTATTGATGCTTACGTAAGAAGTCACTCAGTTATACTCAATTATTGCTATAGTAATTGCTGCATCATATCTCTCATATTATTGATTCAATTATTGTCACAGTATCATCTGTATAATATGTTATATTATTAAATCAATAATTGAGACGATAAAGTTATTCATATTATTATTTGCAATATTGACAATGTCTAGAAGTTCTGTCAAGGAGAGGTTTGGTCACCTAATTGCGCGCCAATAAGGAGAAATCCTTATCGAAAAGCCCCCTCTTTCCTGAGAACGACCTGGTTGTTAAATATTATGAATTATAATATTAATGATGAATAAGTTCGTGTTGATTATAGATGAAATTGATAGTTTCATTGTGTTGGAATTATTAGTGTTAGTGAAAATCATCATTTATTTCGATAATAATTGATGTCTGGAGATTATATTGACCAATCGGGTAATTAACGGGATAAATAAGCAATTAATTGCAATTAATTCACATGCTTATAACTATGTTTTTACATGTGTGTACTATTGATTAACATGATTTACTATTAGAGGAGTTGGTGCAAGATTGATAATATTTGCATGACTAAATTAAAAATAGAGGTATAGATGAAGGTATTATACTATAATTAATTTTTTCACATGTTTAGAACTATTGAGTCACATGAATGAGCTATTAATTCACACGATTTACTATTAGGGGAGGTGGTGCAAGTTTGATAATACTTACAGGACTAAACTAAAAATGAAGAAAAAGAGGGAGGTATTATACTGTAATATTTTGAGCCCCAAAACGTGCAATTATCGAAACTATATTTTCCTATAAATAGAAGCTCATTCTACTTTCATTATCACCAATTCACTAAGTCTTACAAGAGCAATTATTATAGAGAGAAATTATAGTGAGAAAGAAGAAGAAAAGTCTGCTACCTCACTATTCCAGTATCCAGTTTCTTCTAATGTAATGGGTATTATTTCTTTCGTATTTATGAAGAGAGTTATTTTCTTTCAATACTCGTAAGGTTTGTTATTCTATTCTTTATTATTCTGTTGGAATAACCTATCTGTGCGGTCTATCGCATGCCTGGTTAATTCTTCTGTTATTTCATTCTTTATTATTCTGTTGGAATAACCTGCCTGTGCGGTCTATCACATGCCTAGTGAATTTTTCTGTTATTCCATTCTTTATTATTCTGTTGGAATAACCTGTCTGTGCGGTCTATCGCATGCCTGGTGAATTCTTCTGTTATTCCATTCTTTATTATTCTGTTAGAATAACTTGTCTGTGTTGTCTATCGTATGAATGGTGAATTCTTCTGTTATTCCATTATTTATTATTCTGTTGGAATAACCTGTCTACGCGGACTACCGCGTGCATGGTGAATTCTTCTGTTATTCCATTCTTTATTATTCTGTTGGAATAACCTGCCTATGTGGACTACCGCATGCATGGTGAATGATCCTTCCTATTCATTCCTTATTAAATTGTGGAAATGATCTGTCTATGTGGATTACCGCATGTCGAGTGAAAATCTATTTGCAGTTTCATATATTCTATTATATTAAGTTGGTTAAAGTTTTAGCTTCTATACTCCATAAAATTAGTAGAATATCCTGGATAGTTGCGCTTCATCTAGTATCTTTTCATGAAAATATTCTTCTAAGCATTCTTAAATTTTACTCCATAAAGCAGTATCATGTTGACAATTTGGACGTTATTAATTTCTGGATAAATTGGATTATAAATCTTTAATATTTATTCTTGAACTTGTTGTATTGAATTATTATGCCATTGTCATCATCCTCATACTTATATTGTGATGAAAGTCATCTTTGGCTTACGTGCATAGATGGACTTGGTATGATTATGACCAGGGATTGTTCGGTATAATAATGACCGTAATGTGACGAATGATGTGGTGAAAGTCCTCATTGACCTGTAGTTCATTGATGGACTGTTGTTGGTATGATTATAACCAGGGATTATTCGGTTTAATCATAACCATTGATGATTACATGAATATCCTTGGCCATGATGCAGGGATGATTCGATTTTATTTATTAAGCTGAGTCTCAGCGATAAAGTTGATGAAAAACTTTTTAAATCATAGAAGATAGTAGATTTTATGCTCTACTTGACTCTTCTAATGGATTGCTTATTCCGCTGCAGTGGTTGATATAAAACTTGTTGTCTATTATATTCTATCAGTTGTTATACTATTGAAGGCAAATGATAATTTATTCTGCATTGTCTTAGTTATAATATTTCTTACTGAGGTAGTTGAGTTCACCCTTTCTTTAACTGTTCTCTTCAAGAAATGAGAATATAGCTGGGACGAGTCGGGAAACAGATTAACGGTCCAGATGGTTGTTTTAGTAGTCCTCACTATTCTATAAAATAGTGCGACAATAAATGTAATGAGGACTCCATTGAGTGTGGATATTGTCTAGATGACAATATTCTTATTAAAACTTTTAGATTATGTTTTGTCGTATTTTTCACGACTGTTGTGTAATTAAGTTGTATTTGAATTTTGTACCATGTATTTTGCGACTCAAGATGGGTGATGTATACCTATTTTGGGGGCGTCACAGTTGGTATCAAAGCTTAGGGATATGATCCCTAGCTGAGATGTGAGACAAGAACTAGGAGGGGAGAGACAGCGAATTCCTTCGCTAGTATGACCTACCTAAGTTTATTTGGTATTTAATTGGTCGGTCAGAGTATAGGGATAATATGTGATATGTTAATTAACCCTTGTTTTGTGACAGTATTTGAAAATGGCATCCGAAAATATTGAGATAAGCAATGAAGCACATGAGACCGTTGAGTCACCAACGATCAATACCCAGGATAATGTGCAATAGGAAGATAATAATCCTTAAGTAAATAACAACACCAATCAGATGATAAACGATGATATGTTCAGAGGCTTTATGCAATACATGCAACATTAGGCGAGAGAGACTCCTGTTCAAAATTCAGGTGGAAACACTGGCAACCTATGGCTGGTCACTACTAAGTAGTTCAAGGACCTGGGACCGCCGAAGTTTTTGGGAGAGCCAGAACCACTTAAAGTAGAGACATGGATAAAGTAGATCACCAAGATATTTGATGTCTTGGGATGCTCCGAGGAGCAAAAGGTTCCCTTTGCCACCTTCATGTTGCAAGGAGAGGCGAATTACTGGTGGGAATCAGTAAAACGTACCCAGCCTGCCGCACTGAAGATGTCTTGGGAGAAGTTCCAAGAATTATTCAACGACAAGTACTTTCTCAAAAGTATTCGTCACATGAAGGAGGTGGAGTTTATCAAGTTGGAGCAAAATAATATGACCGTGTCGCAATACGAGGCTAAATTTGCGGAGTTATCCCGGTTTGCATCCCATTTAATCGATAATGAGGAGCGAATGATGCGAATGTTTCTAAGAGGTTTGAAACCCGAAATACGTCAATACCTTATTTCTCACAAATTATGTTTGTATTCAGATGTAGTGAATATGGCTCAGTTATTGGAGCGCGATAATGAGCCAGCCCAAACAAAGGATAACGAGCAACAACACGATAATAATCGTACCGGTGGCAACGGCCATCGAAATAATGATAACCATCGTGGGGGAAATTATAATGCCAAGAATAGTAACCACTTCGGTGGTAATCATGACCAAGATAATAGAAGTGGAAAATTCAAGAAAAGAAGATTTAATGATGATGGGAAGACGTTGGCAGCAGCACCAACACCAGTAACAAATTCTAGGGGAGGAGAACGACCGCCAGTTAGATGCTACAGATGCGGAGAGGAGGGACACATAAGTCCAAACTGTTCACAGCCTACCAAGGTATATTTTAGTTATGGAAAAGACGGTCACATAGCTCGATTTTATCGTGTAGCGAAATCAAGTCTAGCAGGGACGGTGGCACCAAAGGCGGATACAGACAAAACAAAGTCGGTGGTTTCAGGAAGAGCATTTTTCAAGACTTCTCAAAAAACGAGTAACCCAAACAAAGTTAGCACGGGTAGTTAATTATAAATTTTTGTGAAGTCTATACCTTATTAGATGCCGGTTCTACCCATTCTTTTACCTCTCTTGCTTGCGCTCAATGTTTAAATTTGACTCCGGAGAGATTAGACTTTGACTTATTGGATGAAACTCCGTTAGGAGAAACCTTCGTTACCTCCACTGTTTTATAAATCTTGTTTGATTCAAATCGACACTTTTACATTACCTTTTGATCTTATCTCTTTGAAAATACTTGCCTTTGATGTGATTTTAGGAATCGATTGGTTAACTACTCATCATGCTTTTCGTAAGGTTGTTAGCTTTCATATTCCTAACCAACCTATAATGAGAATTCAAGCAACCAAACCCTAAAGTCAATCATTGTTATACCAAGCCATAAGTAAAGAGCCCCGAGCCTTTCGCTGGTGACTTCCAAGTCTTAGAATACACCGAAGCCAGACTATCTATAGGGGACGCCGTGAATAACGGTGGCAAGTTGATAGGTATCAATGTGACGTACTATCCAAGTCTTGGATGAGAGTCACAATTTTGAATAATATTTCTATTATTAATAAATTTCCTGACGTATTCTCTGAAGACTTCCTGGCCTACCTCAGAGCGTGAAATCAAATTTTGTATTGACCCCAGTACAAAACCCATTTCTAAAACCCTTAAATATTTCTTCAACCAAAACGAACGTAACATGCGTCAAAGATGTTGGCTCGAGCTGTTGAAGATTACGACTATACCATTCAATATCATTGTGGAAGAGCGAACGTGATAGCTAACGCGTTGAGTAGAAGATCGTATGCGTTTACGAGTGCGATGTTGTTAACATAAAAACCTATTTCGTATAACTTATAAATGATGAAGATAGAGTTAAAGACTCTAGGGACCCACATGAAGATATCAAATATACGATTAGAATCGACTTTAATCGATAAAGTTAAAGCCGCTCAAACTACACACATGGAGCTGATGAATATGAAGAAGAAGGTTCAAGAAGGCGTTATTCTAGAAACAAGAGTCGATGAATAGAGAAAATCTCAACCCTCGATTTAATTGGCCCATTTAAAATCCTCGATCGAGTAGGAACTGTGGCCTATAGACTCGTTTTACCGCCAAGTATGTCGCGTGTTCATAACGTTTTTCACGTATCGATGTTACGTAAATATGTAGACGATCTGAACCACATTATTGAATTAGAACTAGACGAGATAACAGAAGATTTAACGTATGAGGAGATACATGTTAAAATCTTGGATAAGAAGGATCACATTCGACACTCAAAGGTTATACCTTAAGAGTTAGAATTTGAAATGAAGTCAAGGTATCCTCACCTATTCGGCATACCAGGTACGTATGTAAATTTTGAGAGCAAAATTTCATAAGGAGGGGAGATTGTAAGATCCCGAATTTTATGAAATGAAAGTATTCAATTTTCTTATAATTATTATTTTATTTCGTAAGTGGTTAAATTGATAAAAGGTTAAGGTTAAGGGTGATATATGAAAATTTTTACAAAGTATGCAAGTTGTTATAAAATATTCGTTTGGTCGGGGAATATTCTTTTTATCAGAGAATATCCGTACGACGACACCATCATTAGTGGACCCCACAATGGAAGTATTGTCGTAGTAAGAAAACGACAGAATTATCTTTTTATAAAAATAACGGCGGCGAAAGTGTTACCTTTAAAACTATTGAACTACCCGGTAGTAAAAGTACAGTAATACGTGTGGTTGCATAGTAGCATACGGCATTGATTATTGATGCTTATGTAAGAAGTCACTCAGTTATACTCAATTATTGCTATAGTAATTGCTGCATCATATCTCTTATATTATTGATTCAATTATTATCACAGTATCATCTGTATAATATGTTATATTATTAAATCAATAATTGAGACGACAAAGTTATTCATATTATTATTTGCAATATTGACATTGTCTAAAAGTTCTGTCAAGGAGAGGTTTGGTCACCTAATTGCGCGCCAATAAGGAGAAATCCTTATCGGAAAGCCTCCTCTTTTCTGGGAACGACTTGGTTATTAAATATTGTGAATTATAATATTAATGATGAATAAGATCGTGTTGATTAAAGATGAAATTGATAGTTCCATTGTGTTGGAATTATTAGTGTTAGTGATAATCAACATTTATTTCGATAATAATTGATGTCTGGAGGTTATATTGACTAATCGGGTAATTAACCGGATAAATAAATAATTAATTACTATTAATTCACATGCTTATAACTATGTGTTCACATGTGTGTACTATTGATTCGCATGATTTACTATTAGGGGAGTTGGTGCAAGATTGATAATATTTGCATGACTAAATTAAAAATGGAGGTATAGATGAAGGTACTATACTATAATTAATTTTTTCACATGTTTAGAACTATTGAGTCACATGAATGAACTATTAATTCACATAATTTACTATTAGGGGAGGTAGTGCAACTTTGATAATACTTGCATGACTAAATTAAAAATGAAGAAAAAGAGGAAGGTATTATACTGTAATATTTTGAGCCCTAAAACGTGCAATTGTCGAAACTATATTTTTCTATAAATAGAAGCTCATTCTTCTTTCATTCTCACCAATTCACTAAGTCTCACAAGAACAATTATTATAGAGAGAAATTTTAGAGAGAAAGAAGAAGAAAAGTCTGCTACCTCACTATTCCAGTATCCAGTTTCTTCTAAGGTAAGGGGTATTATTTATTATTCTGAAGAGATATTATTTTTCGTATTTGTATGAATATTATTTTTGTTCAATATTCGTAAGGGGTATTATTTATTATTTTGAAGAGATATTATTTTTTGTATTCGTATGAATATTATTCTCGTTCAATATTCGTAAGGGGTATTATTTTTTTCGTATTCATGAAGAGAGTTATTTATTATATTTGTAAGGGGCATTATTTCTTTCGTATTCATGAAGAGAGTTATTTCTTTCAATATTCGTAAGGGGTATTATTTCTTTTGTATTCATGAAGAGAGTTATTTTCTTTCAATACTCGTAAGAGTTATTATTCCATTCTTTATTATTCTGTTGGAATAACCTGTCTGTGCGGTCTATCGCATGCCTGGTGAATTCTTCTGTTATTCCATTCTTTATTATTCTGTTGGAATAACATGTCTGTACGGTCTATCGCATGCCTGGTGAATTCTTCTGTTTTTCTATTCTTTATTATTCTGTTGGAATAACCTGTCTGTGCGGTCTATCGCATGCCTGGTGAATTCTTTTGTTATTCCATTCTTTATTATTCTGTTGGAATAACCTGTCTACGCGGACTATCGCATGCATGGTGAATGACCCTTCGTATTCATTTTTTATTAAATTGTGAAAATGATCTGTCTACGTGGATTACCACATGGCGGATGAAAATCTATTTACAGTTTCGTATATTCTATTATACTCGTATGAGATATCATTTTTTTTGTACTCGTCATGATATATCGTTTTCTTTGGTATTTGTCTTTTACAAGTTACTATTCACGGGTTACTATTCACCTGGTAATTCACTCTAGTATTATTCACTCGGGTATTCAGGGCACTTTTCGTGTCGTAGTACTATTCATGAGTTAGTATTCACGGGTTATTATTCACCCAATTACTATTCACTCTAGTATTATTCACTCGAGTATTTGGGACACTTTTCATGCCGGGGTACTATTCACGAGGTACTATTCTCGAAGTACTATTCACGGGGTACTATTTACCCAAAAAATACATTTCTTTTCTGTCCAAATTATTTTTGGTACATGAATATTATTCTTGAATTTTACTCCACAAAGCAGTATCATGTTGACAATTTGAACGTTATTAAAAATCTGGATAAATTAAATTATAAATCTTTAAAATTTATCCTTGAACTTGTTTTATTGAATTATTATGTCATTGTCATTATCCTCATGCTTATATTGTGATGAAAGTCATCTTTGGCTTACGTGCATAGATGGACTTGGTATGATTATGACCAGGGATTATTCGGTATAATCATGACCGTAATGTAACGAATGATGTGGTAAAAGTCCTCATTGGCCTGTTGTTCATTGATGGACAGTTGTTGGTATGATTATGACCAGAGATTATTCGGTATAATCACGACCATTGATGATTATATGAATATCCTTGGCCATGATGCAGGGATGATTTGATTTTATTTATTAAGCTGAGTCTCGGCGATAAAGTTGATGAAAAACTTTTTGAATCATAGAAGATAGTAGATTTTATGCTCTACTTGACTCTTCCAATGGATTGCTTATTCCGTTGCAGTTGTTGATCTAGAACTTGTTGTCTATTATATTCTATCAGTTGTTATATTGTTGAAGGCTAAGGATAATTTATTCTGCATTATCTTAGTCATAATATTTCTTACTGGGCTAGTTGAGCTCACCTTTTCTTTCACTGTTCTCTTCTGGAAATGAGAATATAGCTGGGACGAGTCGGGAAACGGATTGACGGTCCAGATGGTTATTTTAGTAGTCCTCACTATTCTATAAAATAGTGTGATAATAAATGTAATGAGGACTCCATTGAGTGTGGATATTGTCTAGATGACAATATTCTTATTAAAACTCTTAGATTATGTTTTGTCGTATTTTACACGACTGTTGTATAATTAAGTTGTATTTGAATTTTGTACCATGTATTTGACTACTCAAGATGGGTGATGTATACCTGTTTTGGGGGCGTCACACTATGTTTCAAGCATTCTATTTAATTGGAATTGTTGTACTTGTTGGGCTAGTTATGCTCACTCTTGCTTGAACCATATGAATGCAGTTAAGACCGAACAGACTGAAGGATCCGGCAAGGATAAAGGGAAGGCTAAGGCGAACCTGTAACGCCCCCAAATCCAGGTTCCTTCAAACCTCGGATTCGGTCCGCCACGATACTACTATCGTCAAACTATTTATATATATTATTCATAACTTAATGAATATAACTTTGCTTATTAAAATTTAGAATATAAATTCTCTCAATTTTCAAGATCTGTATAATGACCCCAAACTTTTATAAGTTTCTAATCCTGGTCATTTACCATTCCTGACTTATATCATATTCAATGTTATAAAAATATGCGGAATAATTTAAACTTTTTCAATCTCCTTAAAAGTAAATTTTTTATTGATATCTTAACTTAAATCAATTACATAACCTTGAATCAAATTATATTATGATTCAATCTATTCGAATAAGATATATATATATATATATATATATATATATATATATATATATATATATATATATATATATATATGGGTTGTGAGGTATGGGGAATAGTGTTGCATGAGGTAATATAAACTATGCAATAAGTGATTTCTGTGTTTAATAAATATATTATTATTATATATTTGTTGTTTATTGAAGAAGCGAGTTATTTGAAGTAAAGAAGATGGATAGAAAAATATCTATTGACATTAAATAATTTATGTGAAATTATTTTATCATAGTAAGTTGATTTCTTAGAGTCCGTGTATATCTCACACTTCTCTGTATAAATAATATCTTCAGATTTTTAATTCAAAAACTACAGCTGCCAATTATAGATCATAAGTAGGATAGACCTTCTCATAAACCTTTAAATGGCGTGTTGCATACACAATGACCTTGCCATGCTACATGAGCACACAATCTCATCATCTATGCTAAACATCAAGATACACTACAAAATTCCATGTATTATCTGATAAAGACAATACAGGTAACTCACTTATCTTTCCTTTCTCACGTCTTATTTCCAACATACCTATCAATTTGCCATCGACTTGCTTAGCGACCCTTACGGAAAATCTAACTTCAGTACATCAGTCAACCCAAAGACATAACCAGAAACTTGTCATAACTATAACGAGTTCTGAATGTCATCTTAGGTACCTTCCCTCTTCCTCACTTTCAACTGACGATACCCCATACACAAATCTATCTTGGAAAAATACTTTGCCCCTTCTCAACTGATCAATTAGATCATCGATCCTGGGTAACAGTTATTTATTCTTAACCGCTAACCAATTAGTCATATATTTGACTTACGCATTGGTTTACTTAACTTTACTTCTTAGGGTTCACGTTCTATCGACCTAAGTTTACGCGACCAACTTTTATTACCAGCTTACAGCTTCATGACATACGGAGATATCTTACTTAATACGTTCATCATCTTTGATGATTTACATTCTTATCTTCTTCTTATTACTTCCCTAGGTCTCAACACACATCGCTTCTCTCCTAGTAGTCCATATGGTACTCTGAGTGGTTTCCCACAAACAACAAACAAACAAGTTCCCATCTCATCTACACTGCCATCACAGTGAGTTAGATCGATCGCCAGTTTCGTATATACCTTCGCTCTCTGAAGGAATTGTTTAGCTCAGCTCCTATATGTCAACCATCAAAGGTTACGATTGTACCACAACCTAAACTCATCTTAACATCCTTCTAGATTGAGTCATGATTCAACAACAAGAAAATTTTGGTGATTTATTACAGTAAATTACTACCTTGAGTTTATTAGAAAACCAAAGATTCATACTCTTCCTTAGACAATTTAAAGTTTTATGGTTAATCAACTCATTCAAACTTAGAATTACTTCAAATTCTCTTAACTTTATCGGTATTTATCTACCGATACATGCTTACCTTTCTTATTCATAAAACCACTTCCACAGTATATTCACTGAGAGTTATTTCCTCCTTTTCTACCTTCACGTGTAAAGGTACTTATAATCCCTTTCAGACAGACTCCTCGATGAGTCTTTCCATATGTCTTACATACTGCCACTACCACTGGAACCCTCTGCCTTGGTTCCTCTCTCTCTTGCTATTATTATTTCTCTCTTTGTGGTATTGAGTCAACGCCTCACTACCACCCTCTGCTATAATCGCCTTCTCCAGAATGGTCCCATAGGAAACACTCTGGAAGACAGAAATCCCACTATAGAGCCAGGGTTTCAGGCCCTACTCAAACCTACGAGCCTTCCTTTCCTCAGTGTCCACTTGATGTGGAGCAAACCTTGCCAATTCATTGAATTTGGCCACGTACTGGGCAACCGTCAGGTCCCCTTGCTTAAGTTCTAAGAACTCAATCTCCATCCTCCCTTGTAGACTTGTAGGGAAATAATTCTGGAAGAAAACCTTCTTGAATCGTTCCCACTTTACCACATCTGTTCTTCCCCCACCCTAGTGAACCTCCCACCAAAAGTTGGCTTCCCCTTTCATCATGTAAGTCACAAAAGAAGTCTTTTGCACCTCACTTACTTTTATAATAACAAACGCCTTCTCTATTTCTTTTACCCTTGTATGGCCTCTATTGGGTCCATTGTTCCTTTGAACTCCAGCGGACCTACGCTTATAAACTCTTTAAAGATAATCGTTCTGGCTATCCTAGGTTCCGCGGGTACTCTACCCACGGTTTGGTTAAATGAAGCCATTAATAAATTAACGAACTCTTGCATAGGGTTGTTCTGACCCCCTTGGTTATCATTACGTGATTCTACTTCCTGATTACGTTGTCTTCACCTTAGCGGCATTATGCTGAATTTTTTTTTATTATTATCTATTTACTTACTTCGTTATTATTTGCCACACACAACTCATGCTATAACAAAGCATATTAAATGAAAACTTCATTATATTCATATGTTTCTTCATAGTTTGAAACTATTTACAATTTGTTTTCTGTAGCCATAAGCTATTACATTTCTATCCCGTAATTGATCTTCACAAAATTTGGGATTTACAAAAGGGCTACCCTTTTATACAAAAGAGGGTTTTACGTCACTACACACATATTTATAATTCTAACATTTTAATAATGCATAACAGCTTCCTCGTGCTTCTCATTCGCAATCATCACTACAGTATCCCGACTAATAGCGTGACGGGTTTGTCCTGACTCCATGGGATGATAAGCAACTTTCAGCTTGAAATTCTCATGAGTACTCTTATGGATGTAAGACATCCGTGCTATCTTTTTGTCTTTCTCAACCAGTCTCCTACGAAGCTCAACAGCCTCTTCCTTATAGTCCCTAGCCTGCTCTGTCATAAGCACCTGTTTATCATGCTCAGACTCAAAATTTTCTTCTGCAGACACCTTAGCTTCGTGGAGATAATTAATCTCTTCACTCTGATTCTGCACAACTATACTCAGTTGCACATTCCTGTCAAGCACTGCCAGATACAATGCTCTCATTGCATCTGGAGGTGATGACTCTTGTGTAGGTACCACCGTAGTAACCGATGTTACCTCTTTTTCTTCCTCCTCACAGATCATCATATTAAGATATGATGCTATATCCATCTCTCCCTCGGAGTAGTTCTCCTCAGAAAAGTTCTCCTCTGGCTCTGACTCTCTTGGTTATCATTACGTGATTCTACTTCCTGATTACGTTGTCTTCACCTTGGCGGCATTATGCTGAATTTTTTTTATTATTATCTATTTACTTACTTCGTTATTATTTGCCACACACAACTCATACCATAACAAAGCATATTAAATGAAAACTTCATTATATTCATATGTTTCTTCATAGTTTGAAACTATTTACAATTTGTTTTATGTAGCCATAAGCTATTACATTTCTATCCCGTAATTGATCTTCACAAATTTTGGGATTTACAAAAGGGCTACCCTTTTATACAAAAGAGGGTTTTACGTCACTACACACATATTTATAATTCTAACATTTTAATAATGCATAACAGCGTCCTCGTGCTTCTCATTCGCAATCATCACTACAGTATCCCGACTAATAGCGTGACGGGTTTGTCCTGACTCCATGGGATGATAAGCAACTTTCAGCTTGAAATTCTCATGAGTACTCTTATGGATGTAAGACATCCGTGCTATCTTCTTGTCTTTCTCAACCAGTCTCCTACGAAGCTCAACAGCCTCTTCCTTATAGTCCCTAGCCTGCTCTGTCATAAGCACCTGTTTATCGTGCTCAGACTCAAAATTTGCTTCTGCAGATACCTTAGCTTTGTAGAGATAATTAATCTCTTCACTCTGATTCTGCACAACTATACTCAATTGCACATTCCTGTCAAGCATTGCCAGATACAATGCTCTCATTGCATCTGGAGGTGATGACTCTTGTGTAGGTACCACCGTAGTAACCGATGTTACCTCTTTTTCTTCCTCCTCACAGATCATCATATTAAGATATGATGCTATATCCATCTCTCCCTCGGAGTAGTTCTCCTCAGAAAAGTTCTCCTCTGGCTCTGACTCCCTTGGTTTTCATTACGTGATTCTGCTTCCTGATTACGTTGTCTTCACCTTGGCGGCATTATGCTGAAATTTTTTTATTATTATCTATTTACTTACTTCGTTATTATTTGCCAAACACAACTCATACCATAACAAAGCATATTAAATGAAAACTTCATTATATTCATAGGTTTCTTCATAGTTTGAAACTATTTACAATTTGTTTTCTGTAGCCATAAGCTATTACATTTCTATCCCGTAATTGATCTTCACAAAATTTGGGATTTACAAAAGGGCTACCCTTTTATACAAAAGAGGGTTTTACGTCACTACACACATATTTATAATTCTAACATTTTAATAATGCATAACAGCGTCCTCGTGCTTCTCATTCGCAATCACCACTACAGTATCCCGACTAATAGCGTGACGGGTTTGTCCTGACTCCATGGGATGATAAGAAACTTTCAGCTTGAAATTCTCATGAGTACTCTTATGGATGTAAGACATCCGTGCTATCTTCTTGTCTTTCTCAACCAGTCTCCTACGAAGCTCAACAGCCTCTTCCTTATAGTCCCTAGCCTGCTCTATCATAAGCACCTGTTTATCGTGCTCAGACTCAAAATTTGCTTCTGCAGACACCTTAGCTTCGTGGAGATAATTAATCTCTTCACTCTGATTATGCACAACTATACTCAGTTGCACATTCCTGTCAAGCACTGCCAGATACAATGCTCTCATTGCATCTGGAGGTGATGACTCTTGTGTAGGTTCCACCATAGTAACCGATGTTACCTCTTTTTCTTCCTCCTCACAGATCATCATATTAAGATATGATGCTATATCCATCTCTCCCTCGGAGTAGTTCTCCTCAGAAAAGTTCTCCTTTGGCTCTGACTCCTCTGGAATCACTAATGGTACCTCCGCCACTAGTATGGGTACAGGCTCTACTCCGTTCACCAACTCTCCGCTCACCACGTGTATATCTCTATACCTCAAGCTATCGATCGACATCCTACAATAACACATAACATGCTGATTAGTATATAACACACAATAGTATAAGTACAAATCACATTTAATTTATTTAGGGTTAATTTCCATCTTTTAAGTCTTTAGGTACTGGGTTTCCTCAATACCTTTGATGATTGGGTAATATACCCATAAATCGGATATACTTGGATTTAAATTGTTGTATCCTCGAGTCATTTAGGAGTATTTTTTTTACTGTGTTTATGTGTTATTTTGCAGATTCGGGAACAGCGAGAGCAAACGGTGGAATTTGAGCTGAAAATGGCAAAACGGTAATTATTTCAACCTATAGCGCCGGGGCGCTGTGAAATACACTATAACCAGCGCCGGGGCGCTGGGTCGTGACTGTTGTTGACCAAGACGAGCGTTGACTTTCGGTTGACTTGACTGTTGAAGAAAGATTTAAAGCTGATTTGGACTAGGATTTGTGGGAGGATATAAAAGGAGATTAAGGGCTAAAATTAGGGGAGGATCCATTCAATTAATCGCTCTTGCAATCATTCATTGGAGGCTACACACGGATAACTTGAAGACTCAGGAAGGGCAAAAGAGTGTTCTTCTTTTTCTTCTTACTATCAAGTTGTAATTCTTTAAGGATGATTTGCAAACAATTATTGGTTTTTATTTTCGTTATGAACTAATTCTTTAATTAAGATTTCAATTGAACCTTTTATGGCTATCAATTAGTTATTCAGTTTAGTCCAATTATTTGTGTTAAGGTGAGCTGATTATCATGCCTTGCATCTATTGATTAATTATTTGGCTAATAATTACCTTGTTACTCTAGAAGGAATTGGAAGAGGATTTCTAGGGTTAGAATTGGGTTTGATAACGTGTGACTTATTTATTTACACAGCGAATAATTAGGTTTGTGAATTGAATGGAAATATCTTTTCACCGCATGTAACGCATAAGGAATTGAAATTAAAGGAGTTTAATTCACTTGTTTTGCATAGGAATATAGCAATATTAATCTGAATTAAATAGAAGTCAGTTGATCACTTGGAAAAGGACTCTTGGCACTGGAGAATTCCTGTTGACAATTCATTAGACATAATAATTGGAATAGTTGAATAATTGATTTGTAGTTCATAATTGGGGATATTGAAGTCTTAATCCTTATTTATCTGAAATCATACACTCAAATTTTAGTTTATTTATTTGATTGTTTTAGAATAGTATTTTTAATTGCCTAAATTAATTTCCTTATTTCAGAAAATTATAATTTATCATTGTTTAAATAAAGATTGGATTGATAAAATGCTAGTAGTTGGAATTTATTAATTAAAATTCTCTGTGGGAACGATACTCTATTTTATCACTTTATTACTTGTTGACCGTGTATACTTGCACGTATCCATTGATTGTGAAATCGATCAACAAGTTTTTGGCGCCGTTGCCGGGGAATTTTTTTTTTTAATATTAATTTCATATTAGTTATAATCAATTTAGTCTTAATTTAAACGTTACTTATTTTTCTTCTTGGATTGGCAGGAATTCTTTTGATTGTATGCACACCAGGTCGAAACAAAAAAAGAACTTTTTCCGTATACAGACGACATCGAAAGGAAGTGTCAGAAATTGCAGTTGAATAGTGAGGTTATACATTTGGGAGAAGAACTAACAAACCAAGAAATACCCGTGAACATGGCAGGGAACGAACAGAAATCACTTAGGGAATATGCCATGCCAAATGTCACGGATTTGCAGTCGAGTATTAGGAGGCTAGTAATCAATGCAAACAGTTTCGAGATAAAATCGGGAACAATTCAGATGCTACAGAATACATGTCAGTTTGGGGGTAATTCGATAGATGATCCTAATGAGCATATCCTGAATTTCTTGGAAGTTTGCGATACCTTCAAATTTAACAATGTATCGGAAGATGCTACAAGGTTGAGGATGTTTCCGTTTACTTTGAAAGATAAAGCACGAAGTTGGTTACACTCTTTGCCTCCTGGCTCGATCACTACTTGGGATGACTTAGCTCAAAAATTTTTAGCTAAGTTCTTCCCACCAGCAAAATCGGCAAAACTACGGAACGATATTCACACTTTCGCACAGTTTGATTCAGAATCATTATATGAGGCGTGGGAAAGGTTTAAGGATATGCTTCGTAAGTGCCCTCATCATGGAATTCCGGAGTGGATGCAATTGGGAATATTTTGTGATGGCTTGCACGCGTCCACACGGGCGAGTATTGATGCAGCAGCAGGGGGAGCGATCATGTCTAAGAGCTTTGATGAGGCATATCAGTTGTTGGAGACAATGGCCACAAACAATTATCAGTGGCCCATGACTAGATCTAATCCTCCGAAAGCAGCGGGAAAGTATGAAGTGGATGCGATGACAGCATTGACAGCACAAGTGACTGCAATCGCTAAGCATTTGGACGTATGGCGTCCACAAACCGCACAACAAGTAGCAATGGTTTGTGAATTGTGTGCTGGGAGTCATGCTACGGATCAATGTGCCATAAATTTTGAATCAGCACAGTTCGTCGGGAGCTATAATCGCTCAACTCAAACGTATCCGACTCAAATGCATATAATCCTGGTTCTCATGGAGTAACAATCAAGCTGCAGCTTAACCACCGAGACAACAAAACACCTCTGGCTTTCAAAATCAGACTCAACAACCAGAGAGGAAATTAAGTTTGGAAGAAGCCTTGGAAAAATTTATTAGAGCTTCTGACAAAAAGAACGAGGAGCAAGATAAGAAATTGAATCAAGTCGAGCTTACTTTGCAAAGCCATGGGGCATCATTAAAGAATCTTGAGAATCAAGTGGGGCAAATAGCACATGCCTTGAATAACCATCCACTAGGAACGCTCCCGAGTGATACAGAAATAAATCCGGGAAGAAACGAGCATTGTAAGGCTGTAACTCTACGTAGTGGGAAGGAATTGCAAGAAACAATTAAGGATAAGAAAAAGGGGGACAACGCAACAGCTGCAATAGAAGAAGTTGTGGAAACCGGGAAAGATAAAGAGGAAATCATAGAGCAGAACACACCGGAACCAACTGTCACAATGCCACCCATACCGTATCCGCAAAGGTTTCAGAAATCCAAGTTAGATAAGCAGTTTTCCAGATTTCTAGATATTTTCAAGAAGTTGCATATCAACATCCCATTTGCCGAAGCTTTAGAACAAATGCCGAGCTACGCTAAGTTCATGAAGGATGTGTTGTCAAAGAAAAGGAAACTGGGTGATTTTGAAATAGTAGCGCTAACCGAAGAATGCAGCGCAATTATCCAGAACAAGTTGCCTCCGAAGTTGCAAGATCCAGGTAGCTTTACTATTCCATGCGACATTGGTAACCAGTTTTCGGGAAGAGCATTATGTGATTTGGGGGCCAGTATTAATTTGATGCCATTATCAGTCTACAGTCAGTTTGGACTCAAGGCACCAAAACCGACTAATATCAGTTTATTGTTGGCGGACCGATCAGTTACATATCCACGAGGTATCGTTGAAGATATATTAGTAAGAGTGGATAAATTCATCTTCCCAGCTGATTTCGTTATCTTGGATTGTGAAGCAGACAAGGAAATTCCCATCATTCTCGGGCGACCATTTTTAGCCACAGGGAGAACATTGATTGACGTACAGAAATGAGAATTGACAATGCGAGTCGAAGATCAGCAGGTCACTTTTAATGTGTTTAAATCAATGTCTTATCCGAAGGAAAAAGGTGAGTGTTTGCGGGTGGATTTAATGGATGAATTAGTTAATCACAAGCATTGCGGTAATTATGCAGATGACCCCATAGAATCTATGATGCTCGGAATAGACGATTATGGTATTGATGAGGACATTCAGCAGATCAAATGGCTAGATACAGCATCATTCTATCGAAAAAACAATAAACCATTCGACACCATTGATAGGGCCGACACTGAAGGTAAAAAGTGCAAACCCTCGATAGAAGAGCCACCAGTGTTGGAATTAAAGCCACTGCCCTCTTATCTGCAGTATGCTTATTTGGGAAAAGATAACACCCTACTAGTGATTGTTGCGACAGAATTAACTGACACCCAAAAGGAAAAATTGCTACGGGTTTTGCGAGAGTTCAAAACAGCGATTGGGTGGACTATAGCGGATATTCGAGGTATTAGCCCATCTTTCTGTATGCATAAGATTTTAATGGAAGAGGGGTCAAAACCAACTGTTGAGATGCAAAGAAGACTGAATCCCATTATGAAAGATGTGGTGAAAAAGGAGATCATAAAATGGTTAGACGCCGGTATTATTTACCCAATCTCTGACAGTTCGTGGGTAAGTCCTGTACAGTGCGTACCGAAAAAAGGAGGTATGACAGTGGTGAAGAATGAAACCAATAAGCTCATCCCTACTAGAACTGTTACAGGATGGAGAGTATGTATGGATTACCGCAAGTTGAATAGAGCCACACGGAAGGATCACTTTCCCTTACCGTTCATTGATCAGATGTTGGACAGGTTAGCAGGACATCAATTCTATTGTCTGCTGGATGGATATTCTGGGTATAATCAAATTGCCATAGCTCCGGAAGATCAAGAAAAGACTACGTTCACATGTCCATATGGTACGTTTGCATTTCGGCGTATGTCTTTTGGTTTATGTAATGCGCCAGCGACCTTTCAACGATGTATGATGGCAATCTTCTCCGATATGGTCGAACAGAACTTAGAGGTGTTTATGGATGACTTTTTCGTGTTCAGTGACAGTTTCGACTTGTGTTTAAAGAATCTGATTTTGGTGTTAAACAAATGTGTGGAAACTAACCTGGTGCTTAACTGGGAAAAATGTCACTTTATGGTGCAAGAAGGAATTATTCTGGGACATAAGGTTTCCGCAGCCGGATTAGAGGTAGATAGAGCAAAGATAGAAACGATTGAGAAATTTCTTCCTCCATCATCTGTAAAGGGAATACGAAGTTTCTTGGGACATGCGGGTTTCTACAGACGTTTTATTAAAGATTTTTCAAAGATCTCGAAACCCCTATGTTCACTCTTAGAGAAAGATGTGCTTTTCAAGATGGACCAGACATGTATCGAGGCATTCGAGCTATTGAAAACGAAATTGGTATCTGCGCCAATTATTGTGGCGCCCGATTGGTCTTTACCGTTTGAACTGATGTGCGACGCCAGTGATTACGCAGTGGGAGCAGTGTTGGGACAACGTCACGACAAGATCTTTCACACTATTTACTATTCTAGTAAGACGTTGACAGATGCCCAGTTAAACTACACAACCACCGAAAAAGAGTTACTTGCAGTGGTGCTTGCCTTCAACAAATTCAGAGCTTATCTCATTGGCATGAAGGTAATTGTCTATACTGATCATTCTGCCATTAAATATCTGATTGAGAAGAAGGATGCAAAACCACGTTTAATACGGTGGGTACTGTTGCTACAATAGTTCGATCTGGAGATCCGGGACAGAAAGGGGACAAAAAATCAGGTGGCGGATCATCTGTCATGATTAGAAAACGCAGAGGTACAGAAAGAAGACAACTTAATGATTAATGAAACATTTCCGGATGAACAACTGTTCCGGGTAACCACAATATTGCCTTGGTATGCTGACTATGTGAATTATGTGGTTGCCAAAGTGTTACCTCCGGATTTGACCTCACAACAACGAAAGAAGTTTCTCCACGATGTGAAGTAATACTATTGGGATGAACCATTTCTGTTTAAGGCCTGTGCAGATCAAATGATAAGACGTTGCGTGTCTCATGAAGAAATGGATAGTATATTAGGCCATTGCCATTCCTCAGATTACGGAGGTCATTATTCCGGTGATCGAACAGCTGCAAAAGTGCTCCAATCGGGATTTTTTTGGCCTTCGTTATTCAAGGATGCGTACCTCTTTGTGCTGAAATGTGATCGCTGCCAGCGCGTAGGTAATATCTCCAAGCGTAATGAAATGCCACTCAACACAATTTTGGAGGTTGAACTGTTCGACGTTTGGGGAATCGATTTTATGGGACCTTTCCCATCATCGTTCAATAATCAGTACATCTTGTTAGCGGTCGATTATGTTTCCAAATGGGTAGAAGCCGCAGCGTTACCCACTAATGACGCTAACGTTGTTCTTCGATTTTTAAAAAATATCTTCACCCGATTTGGGACGCCAAGAGCAATAATAAGCGATGAGGGAACTCACTTCTGTAATAAGCAGTTCACAAAATTGCTTGTAAAGTATGGGGTTCGACATAAAATAGCAGCCGCATACCATCCACAATCCAATGGCCAAGCGGAGGTGTCAAATAGGGAGGTTAAGAGGATTCTCGAAAAGGTGGTCAACCCGTCACGAAAAGATTGGTCATTGCGTCTTGACGATGCATTATGGGCATATAGAACGGCGTACAAAAATCCAATTGGTATGTCACCGTACAGAATGGTATTTGGAAAGGCGTGTCACCTCCCGGTTGAGTTAGAACACAGTGCACACTGGGCCATTCGGAAACTGAACTTTGATCTAGAAGCAGCAGGTGAGAAAAGGTTACTGCAGTTGAACGAGATGGATGAATTCCGGTTCAATGCCTACGAGAACGCAAAGCTTTACAAGGAGAAAGTCAAAGCCTGGCATGACAAGAAAATTCTCAATCGGACATTTGAACCGGGCCAACACGTATTACTGTTCAACTCCCGTTTGCGTCTATTTCCAGGAAAATTAAAATCGCGGTGGTCCGGGCCATTCGTAATTATATCTGTCGCTCCACACGAAAACATTGAGGTCGAGGAACCGAACTCAAAGCGTACATTCAAGGTTAACGGCCAGCGTCTGAAACATTATTGGAGTGGCCCCATCGAACGGCAAACTACTGTCATGAATCTTTCCGATCCAACTATCAAATGAGCAACACCGAACAGTCGGGCTGACGACTATAAACCAAGCGCTTATTGGGAGGCAACCCAATCAATTTCTTTTTATGTTTATTTTTAGTTTTAATTTTCTTATTATTTTTAATTGTCTTTTGGTTTTATTTAGTGCAATTATTTTCCCTATTTATTTTGTGTTAGGATGGCTAGCCAGCAGTTGGTGTGCTTGAGTCTTAATTTATATCATGGAGGTGTAGCCTTATTAATTAAGTCTTAGTTTGCAGGTTGTAGGCTGAGTGTGTCTTAAAATTCCTGCCGTCCAGCGCCCCGGCGCCCAGTCTCCACGCAATTCCAGAGCCCCGGCGCTGAGGGTGTTTTGAAGTCCCTGCCTATCAGTGCCCCGGCGCCCAGTCTCCACGCAAGTCCAGCGTCCCGGCTCTGTCCTCGTTCCATGTTTCTGCTACTCAGAGCCCCGGCGCTGTAGGAAGATACAATCCCAGCGCCCCGGTGCTGAAAAGGCGGAATTGACTCCTAATTGACTTCAATTATGCGGTGACCCACTCCAACCCTTCCAATTCCTTACACGATTTCACGCTGCCGCTGGTAACTGACTTCTAACCTTCAATCACCATCCCAATAGCAAACACAACTCACACATTCACTTTGGGATTTCCTTTTTGCAACGCAATCTTCACCTCTCTCTAAGGTATGTTACTCAGTTACACTCTTTTGATGGTGCATTCAAATATTATTAGATGGGTAAGCGAATTTGTATCCTCCGTTCACTTTTACAATATCGATCGTCCTCCATTCACTTGTAATTGGGCACCAACTTTGATTGAGATAACATGCATATGTGGTATCTGAATGTTAGATATTGGAATCAATAAGAAAATAGTGTTCTTTAGAGCAATTTTATGTGAAGCCCACAAGGTGTTTGATAATTTGCCTATGTCAAGGATCATGTCCACATTCAAACACATCAAGCTTATATGCACACTCTAGAACATGTTGCTTTGCACGACACCTTTTGTGATCGACTTATGCATGTTGCTCTCCAAATGCAGACTATTAATTATACCAGGACCTATTCGATATGAATCCCATCCTCACACTTCATCCCCAATCGTGTACTCAACATATATACATATTATAAAGTTTGGGGGTTAAGTGATACATAAATTTATCCACACTCAATTCTGTTCAATGCTAATACATGCACATGTTTGTAATTGCAGAATTTCTGACATGACATCCAAACGTCAACGGGGAGACGGTTCCGGTTCTGCCTCGGCTCCACCAAGATTCGATAGCCGCCGGTTTGTATCCGCCGACGCACAGGAGCGCTACAATAAGATGGCTACCCGCTCTCTCGTCCCCGAACGTGGTTTACGGCCCGACCAAACCAAAGATGGAGAAATAGCGGTCATGATTGCTGAACGAAATTGGTTTTCCCTCACCGAACAGCCTGATCCAGCAGTGATTGCCATTGTCAAGGAATTCTATGCTAATGTTTCCGAACACGATCACTACGGCGTGTTTGTGAGAGGTAAGACAGTGGAAATTGGCGACGAAGATATCCATGGGTGTTATCAACTGAATTTGGAGGATCTTAACGATGAGTATGCCGGTCTTTTGCGCCAAGGTCCAGACTATGAGACAATAATCCGCGAGCTGTGTCAATCGGGTACCACATGAACAGTGCATGAACGCGGCAGCATGACCTTCCCCCATTCTAACCTCAGTCTATATGGGAAGGCATGGTATGCCTTCATCTGTGCCAAACTCATGCCATGCACACATGTGAGCCATGGTACTAAAGAAAGAGCGGTGCTACTATACTCTATTATCCAAGGATTGCAAATAGATGTCGGACACGTCATTCAGCAGTCTATTCTCCGAGCAGCCCGAGGAGGGACCACAGGCGGTTTATCACATCCGTCTCTCATCTGCGTTTTGTGTGATAAGTTCGGAGTAAAATGGAAATCGGATGAGATGATCCAAACGTCCATGCCAGTTTTGGACCACAAGTTGATCAGCAGGTATAAAGTATGGACAGGTGGGGCTAATCACCCTAGGGGATTGGGTTTCATAATTCCCCAAGTTACACCACCTCCGGCTCTACCTACTTCTGGTCCATCTATAGTAGAGCATCGTGGTGTGGTTCCAGAGGCAGTCCAGCGGGAGATGGACGGCTGGTTTTACGACATGAAGTCCCAGAATGTACGCTTGGCGGAACGGCAGGACGTGATTCTCAAATTCTTAATTGACCAATTTGCTGCACATAATGCATTGACTGTCCAAACACATCCGGGCGTTCAACTGAGTCACTTCCCAACTGCTCCAGTCCTGCCAGTCTTCCCCCCTTCTGATCGCTCGATGAGCGAGGATGATGATGCTCCCCCCAAGGAATAAGCTCGTCAGGGAAGTCCTCTGTTTTATTTTGCTATATTTGTCGCATGAGGACATTGCTCTAGATTAGTTTGGGGGTCGTTCAGTTGGATTGTTATTGGTAGTTAAACATTGCATTTAGGATTGCATAAAATAGTGCGTTTGTTAGTGCGTATATTTGGGGGTCAATGATGAAAGTAGAATTGCATGAACAAGTCTAGTAAGGATTGTTGAGTCAGTAATATGATTTTCTTGACATGAATTGAATCTTTATCTGGTTGACACTGATATTATAGAATAGCACTTTGGAAAACAACCCTGTTGGCTATGATAGTTTAAATGGTTAGATAATAGAATTCTAAAGGATGATTGCTAGTGAAATGAAGGGACAATTTGAATAAATAGTGAAGACTGAATTTATACATAAACTTGAGTTTGGGGGAAAAATATTTGGAATATATAAGCTAAAAAAAAAAAAAAAAACCGTGGCGTGCTTGTCTAGTTTTGTGGCCTTTGTTACTTGAGCAAGTAAGCCCGAGGGGACTGTCTCTACACCTAGCGCCCTAAGGTCTTAATGGCTTGGGAGTCGTTGGTCGAAAGCTCGTTAAGGTAGCATTGAAAAGCCTAAGGGAATAAGACGATGCATAGTCATGAGAATAATAATAAAGCGGGAAAAGTGCAAAATGCCCCCGTTATGAAAAAAAAACAATTATTAGCAAAGCATAAGTATTCCATTTTGACTTTTGAACTCGGGTAATTGTTTGATTTCAGTTGAAACAAGTATATTTGATGAGTTCTCAAGTTTACACTGTATGAGACTTACTAAGAAATTTATTATCTTTCATATTTTTGCCTTCATGGGTTAGCATGGTTGTTGAACACACACTCACAATATCAGTAATAACAGATTCAGATTCAGTGATCGTTGGGTTATCATTGACCTGCTTTAACATGATGTATTAGCATGTTTTGTGATTTTTATGAGGCCAATGGATATACAAGAGCTATTGCGTAGATGGAATGAAGAACATATAGAATGTTTGCATTTGCACGTGGTTTAGTTTTATTTTTCGTGGTGTTGTGTTTTGTTTCTTGAGGACACGCAACGGTTTAAGTTTGGGGGTATTTGATGATTGGGCAATATACCCATAAATCGGATATACTTGGGTTTAAATTGTTGTATCCTCGAGTCATTTAGGAGTATTTTTTTACTGTGTTTATGTGTTATTTTGCAGATTCGGGAATAGCGGGAGTAAACGGTGGAATTTGAGCTGAAAATGGCAAAACGGTAATTATTTCAACCTATAGCGCCGGGGCGCTGTGAAATACACTATAACTAGCGCCGGGGCGCTGGGTCGTGACTGTTGTTGACCAAGACGAGCGTTGACTTTCGGTTGACTTGATTGTTGAAGAAAGATTTAAAGCTGATTTGGACTAGGATTTGTGGGAGGATATAAAAGGAGATTAAGGGCTAAAATTAGGGGAGGATCCATTCAATTAATCGCTCTTGCAATCATTCATTGGAGGCTACACATGGATAACTTGAAGACTCAGGAGGGGCAAAAGAGTGTTCTTCTTTTTCTTCTTACTATCAAGTTGTAATTCTTTAAGGATGATTTGCAAACAATTATTGGTTTTTATTTTCGTTATGAACTAATTCTTTAATTAAGATTTCAATTGAACCTTTTATGGCTATCAGTTAGTTATTCAGTTTAGTCCAATTATTTGTGTTAAGGTGAGTTGATTATCATGCCTTTCATCTATTGATTAATTATTTGGCTAATAATTACCTTGTTACTTTAGAAGGAATTGGAAGAGGATTTCTAGGGTTAGAATTGGGTTTGATAACGTGTGACTTATTTATTTGCACAGCGAATAATTAGGTTTGTGAATTGAATGGAAATATCTTTTCACCGCATGTAACGCATAAGGAATTGAAATTAAAGGAGTTTAATTCACTTGTTTTGTATAGGAATATAGCAATATTAATCAGAATTAAATAGAAGTCAGTTGATCACTTGGAAAAGGACTCTTGGCACTGGAGAATTCCTGTTGACAATTCATTAGACATAATAATTGGAATAGTTGAATAATTGATTTGTAGTTCATAATTGGGGATATTGAAGTCTTAATCCTTATTTATCTGAAATCATACACTCAAATTTTAGTTTATTTATTTGATTGTTTTAGAATAGTATTTTTATTTGCCTAAATTAATTTCCTTATTTCAGAAAATTATAATTTATCATTGTTTAAATAAAGATTGGATTGATAAAATGCTAGTAGTTGGAATTTATTAATTAAAATTCTCTGTGGGAATGATACTCTATTTTATTACTTTATTACTTGTTGACCGTGTATACTTGCACGTATCCATTGATTGTGAAATCGATCAACAACCTTATTAACTCATTCGACTCAAGTTTACTTCCTCCAGACTTTCCTTCCTTAACGAGGTTATTAGCCTAATGTTCTTCCCCCCTTAAGTTTTATAACCTAATGCTTTGATACCAACCTGTGACACCCCCAAATCCAGGTATCTTCCATCCCGACAATTGGTGCTACACGGTACTCATAACTGTACATTCATTCTACTAAAACGACATCAAAATGTGTGTTCCAATGACATTCTTATTACATTAATAATAATAAATCCCGTTCCCAGGTTCTTAAACCATTACATTCTTTGTTCATCATAATATAATACATATACTTACTAGTCTATTATAAGATAAACTAATCATTCATCTTCGCCTTGCCTTTATCTCTACTAGAAACCTCGATTCGCTCGTCCTTAGCTGCATTCATATGGTTCAAGCAAGAGTGACCATAACAAGCTCAGCAAGTACAACAATTTCATTTAAACAACATGCTTGAAACATAGGAATCGTATATCTTCAATAACTGGATAATAGTTACGAAGTACTATCGATAATTCAAAATAGCACTTCTTTTCCTTCAAAACGTTTTATAATGATAATATTCAGTCAAACATCAATTCTGGTCCAAGACCATAAACGTTTCATAATTTCTTTGAAAAGGATAACCCAACACTAAGTCCGTAAGTCTGGCATAGCTTACGAGCACTTCTAGGTGATCAGCCTATAGTAATCTATGTTGATCAACACTACATTCATTAAACATGTTTATGTTTAATTTGTGGCAACCTCACTTGCCCATCGAATAATCGATGAAAAATACATTTGTTTATTCATACTCAGGCTTACCTTGAATCCGTACCAAACAATTAACGTAGGATAGCGTTAGCAATTCTATATTGAAAGACTTGTAAATAAATCAATCAACTCTTCAAGATTAGTCTAGCCGAGATAAAACTGGCATCGACCCTTTAGTAAAATAATTCATGCATCTCATAACATGAATCACAGAAAACCTGGCTAACACGAAGGTTAGACAAGTGTTTAGAAAAACTTGCCTTCAGCGTCTGCTACAGTAAAATTACTTTTTCCTTTGAGTCTTTACAGCCTCTACAACATATAACCACATAACATACCACATTAGGTTATGAATGAACATACATGGTTCCTAACGAATATTACCCTTCTTCTCAATCTAATCATGTATTAGATTTGTTATTATTGGTTCCGGCTTGCCGTTAAAGTTTACATCGTTCTTACCAACCTCTTCCTTTTCTCTAACTTAACTGAAATTTTTTAAGTAATATAACTCGTTTCAAGTTAATTATCCTTCCTCACGACTTACTAATGTTCTTGTGACACCCCCAAATCCGGGTACTTCGATTCTACGGGATTTGGTGTTCACTGTACAAATATCATCTATCTATCTACCCATAATAAATGCAAACCATGCAATAGATAGAATAAAACTTCTCCTTAAAAGGATTACAACATTCGAATAACAATAATAATACAATCCCAGGTTTAAACTAACCTTAAAACATCTGAGCGGAATTCTAAACAATTAAGTCTTAACAACATCATAACTCAAGTCTTAAACATAAATCATCATCAATAAAATAAATACAAGTCTTCAACACTTGCTAACTTTGCCCTTGCCCTTACTAGTCGAAGGTTCATCACTTCTTTCATTCTTAACTGCAATGTTATTATATAGCAAGAGTGAGCACAATTGCCCACAAGTATAATAATGAAACAACAAAATAATAACATGCGAATAATCAAAGACATCTGAATAAAAGCTCAACTTTTGAATCAAGAATAAATAACAAGAATCAAAAGAATTCTGAGGGTCATAAGACCTTGAACTATGTCCTAGGTTAACAAGGGTTATACTTGAAACCTTTAACAGTCATAAGACTATGGACCTTCTTCTCGTACTTAGGGGGATCAGCCCTTAGTACCATACTGTGCACAATATCTTAGCGCTAAAGCGTAAATAATCCCCTATACAGGGTTGTTCATCTCAGTTTGACATTCGAGTCCGCACCAAAGGAAGTTTGGTTTGGATAAATTCATCAAGGGTTCTGAAATTTAGATCGCTCATCAACTATGGACTAGTTGAATCAATAAGGTTCACTAGTCTAATAAGGTTCAACAATAACGATATTCAATTTGAATAATAATCTCAAACGTATACAATAGAACAATTATTGTATAACTGAATCATGCTTTGACAATATAAATAATCTGTAATATCATACTTGAACTTGAATAATAGAAATGATAACTTATTCAAGGTAATTAATAATCTTGAAAGATATTAAAAAGTAGGGTTAAGAAACTTGCTCAATAGAATGGAGTTAGGGATATGATACTTGCCTCGTGCGTAGATTACACTTTAACTAAGCACGTTTTTTGAATTAAATCCTACATACCATTCATAAACACAATATCGGTTAATTATAAATTAACTAATCGATATAAACTCATTCTCGTTGTCTACTTTAATTATTGACTATACTTAATCACTTTATCACATTTACTGCCACATAATACCACTTCATGAATAATAATCTAATTATGAAATCAATAATTTAATCCACATGTAATTATGTTATTTACATGTTATACAACTATTTTATCAACACATTATTCTTCTAACATGTTTACATGTTCATTACAATAATCCACTAACACATTGTTAGACTTAAACATTTTTAAAAATTGCATTTCTGAATATTTTTTTTTTGGAGAGTGGCGCTGCGGCGCCACTGTTGAACTAAGGATTCGCGCTGCGGCGCCGTGGCGCTGTGGCTGGACTTCGGGTGCTCCGGCGTGGTGGCGCTGCGGCGCGGGGCTTAAAGCATTGGACTGGCGCCGCGGCGCGGCAAGCCAGAAACAGTTCTGCAATTCGCGAAAATTACAGAACACAGCCAAAAATTTTAATTTTAAATATTACAACACGAATTCAGTCATACCCATATGTTATAATTCATGTATAATCATAACCCAACATATATAAAGTGATTTTAACCATTTAAAACACTTAATCACAGAATTAAATCATGTAAAATTGGACTGTTCTTGATGTTCTTAAAGTTTTTGAACAAAACACATAATTTAGCCATACGAATTCGTTATAAGGCCAAATCCGTTCGTTTAAAGCTTGATCTCTTCATATTAACATGCTCAAAAATATAAGGGTATAAAATTTAGGGATAATATACGATCATTACACAAAATATCACGTATAAGGCCATATGGCCATATCACGTACTCTGTTTATTTTGAAATAACAAGTCATCAGATTACTACATGTTTTCATGAACTTAATGATATGAAATCATGTAATATATATATAAAGCACGTATATTCACATAAACCTTACAAATTCCCATCATAAGGGCTTTACAGTACTTGAAAACCAATTGCATAAAAACTTAAATACGTAAAAGTAAAATTGGGTTTGGAGAATTACCCAGAGCGTAGTGTGTAATGTTAAACAATGAATTGTAACTCTTCTCAAACTTTTCTTCAATCACACACTCAAAACTCTTAATTTCTCCCTGAATTCTCTCTGTGATGCTTATCAGACTAAAGCAATAATGAAAATGAAAAGAATAAAAAAAAACGTATGAATAAATAAAAGATCAAACTGACGCGCATCATGGTCAGTTGCCCATAATGGCTTAACTGGCCATAACTCCTCTAAGGCCACGTTTGGCTAGCAACTAGGCTCCAAAACTCTTTATTTTAATAACCCTTTTATTATATAGTTTAATAAATGTCACACTCTTATAAGATAAATCTAATATTTTATTTAATTTACTTTAAATAAAATATAATAATTTCTCATAAATTCACGTAGTCACAATATTAATTATCTCTTTAATAAATAATAATAATTTATTAAATCTCTAATTAATAATTAAATTAATTAAAGTAATATCATGCTTAATTAAATTATTTCATTTAATTCAATAAGCTCACATAATCACATACTTGAATAATAAAATTCTCTACATTAATTTAATAAATGTAACACATATAATTAATTAATCTATCACAATTGCATCAATTGATTATTTAATCTAATAATAAAATCGTCGAAAAATATTTATTTACTTCAATAAATATTTAAAATAATTTACAAAATTCTCGTTCGTCACATCTTTCCCCCTTAAAAGGATTCTGTCCCCAGAATCACGACTCAATAATTTCGACCCGTTACATTCTCCTCCCCTTACAAAGAATCTGTCCCCAGAATCGCATACACATAATTAAGTAAATAAATGAGGGTAATTCTTCATTATATTCTCTTCGAGTTCCCACGTAGCTTCTTCAGCGTTGTAGTTCCTCCAAATTAGCTTAACAGAAGGTATTACTTTATTTCTCAGAACTTGTTCTTTTCGGTCGACAATTTGGACAGGAATTTCTTCATAAGATAAGTCTTTCTCAAAATGCAGGGGTTCGTATTCAATTACATACTTGTAATTAGGTTTGTAAGGTCGTAACACAGAAACATGGAAGACGTTGTGGATATTCTCGAGTGCTGGAGGTAAGGCTACCTCGTACGCAACTTCTTCAATTCTTCGCAGTACCTCAAAGGGTCCAATAAATCTTGGGCTCAATTTTCCTTTCTTCCCAAACCTGATCTTTCCTTTCCAGGGAGAGACCTTCAAGAAAACATAACTACCCGGTTCAAACTCGATATTTTTACGATGTGGATCAGCGTATTTCTTCTGTCGATCTTGAGCTGCTACCAGTCGTGCTCGGATCACTTTGACTATTTCTGCCGTCTGCTGTACCAATTCTGGCCCTAGCAATTGTCTTTCACCAACTTCATCCCAATAAAGCGGAGTTCTGCACTTTCTGCCGTATAACGCTTCGTAAGGCGGCATACCAATACTAGCGTGGTAACTGTTGTTGTAGCCGAACTCTACTAACGGTAGGTGATCATCCCAATTTCCTTTGAAGTCCATTACACAGGCTCGTACCATATCTTCTAGTGTTTGAATCGTTCGTTCGCTCTGTCCGTCTGTTTGAGGGTGGTAAGCTGTACTCATTCGCAGTTGTGTACCCATGCATTCCTGAAGACGTTTCCAGAAATTTGATGTGAAGCGCAGATCCCTATCGGAGACAATAGACACTGGCACTCCGTGCCTCGAAACAATCTCTTTCACATATAATCTTGCCAACTGATCTAAGTTAAATCTGATTTTGATAGGAAGGAAGTGCGCGGATTTCGTCAGTCGGTCAACGATAACCCATACTGCGTCGTAGCCTTTCTGAGTCGTCAGAAGGCCAACCACGAAGTCCATCGTAATATGTTCCCATTTCCATTCTGGGATCTCCAACGGTTGTAGCAATCCACTCGGTCTCTGATGTTCTGCTTTAACTTTCTGACATGTCAGGCATTTGGCAACACATTCTGCAACATCACGTTTCAAATTCGGCCACCAGAAATGTTGTCAAAGATCTTGGTATATTTTTGTACTACCAGGATGAATCGAATATCTTGAACTATGAGCCTCACTCAAAATTTCTTCCTTAATTTCTTGTACTGGTGGAACCCAAATTCTGCTTTCAAATCTCAATATTCCTTCCTTATCCATCTTAAATCTTGGTTCGGTTCCTTCAGATATCTTCGTTGTTACATTTTTGAATTCATCATCCTGAAGCTGAGCCTCCTTCACTCTATCTAGTAGAGTAGTAACAGATTGCATTTGAAATAGCTTCTCATCAATCTCCATAGGATACTTCACTTCTAACTCCAGTTTCTCCATATCTGCAATTAGCTCCTGCTGAGCAGTCAACATCATCAATTTCTCACGACCCTTTCTACTTAAGGCGTCGACAACCACATTAGCCTTACCCAGATGGTATAAAATCTCACAGTCATAATCCTTGATTAATTCCAACCATCTTCTTTGACGCATATTCAAATCTTTCTGTGTAAAAATATATTTCAGACTCTTGTGGTCCGTATATATTTCACACTTCTCCCCGTATAGATAGTGCCTCCAAATTTTCAAAGCAAAAACAACTGCAGCTAACTCCAAATCATGGGTTGGGTAACCCTTCTCGTAATCCTTCAACTGCCGTGATGCATACGCAATGACTTTGCCGTTTTGCATCAGCACACAGCCAAGTCCTTTATGCGACGCATCGCTAAAAACAACAAAATTTTTTGTATCATCCGGAAGAGATAACACAGGCGCTGTACTCAACCTCTTCTTTAATTCTTGGAAACTCTCCTCACACTTCTCCGTCCAAACAAATTTTACAGCTTTTCGAGTTAAATTCGTTAACGGAGTTGCGATCTTAGAAAAATCTTGTATGAATCTTCTATAATATCCTGCTAATCCAAGAAAACTTCTTACTTCTGACGGCGTTCTCGGCTGATCCCAGTTAATCACAACTTCTACTTTGGATGGATCTACCGAAATTCCATCTTTATCGATTACGTGACCAAGAAATTGTACTCTCTCGATCCAGAATTCGCATTTCGAAAATTTAGCATACAACTTCTCCCTTCTCAATACTTCCAATGTTAACCTCAAGTGTTCTTCATGTTCCTCTTTGGTTTTGGAATATATCAAAATGTCGTCTATAAATACCACCACGAATTTGTCCAAAAACGGCTTGAATACACCATTCATTAGTCCCATAAATGCTGCAGGAGCATTCGTAAGACCAAACGACATTACTAAAAACTCATAATGACCATATCGCGTTCGGAACGCTGTCTTCGGTACATCCTCTGGCCTCACCTTCAGTTGGTGATAACCACTCCTCAAGTCAATCTTAGAAAAGTATTTTGCTCCCTTCAATTGATCAAACAGATCATCGATCCTCGGTAATAGATATCTGTTCTTAATCGTGACCTTATTTAATTCTCTGTAGTCAATGCAGAGCCTTATCGATCCGTCCTTCTTTTTCACGAACAACACCGGCGCTCCCCACGACGATACGCTCGGTGGAATGTACTTTTTGTCCAACAATTCTTGTAGTTGTACCATTAATTTCTTCATCTCTACTGGCGCCATTCGGTATGGTGCCTTCGATATTGGAGTAGTTTCGGGCGCCAAATCAATCACAAAGTCTACTTCTCTATCTGGTGGGAGTCCTGGCAAATCGTCTGGAAATACATCGACGAAGTCCCTCACAATCGGTATCTCCTCTACCTTCGAGTTCTCTTTTCGACTGTCGACTATGTAAGCTAAATATCCTACACAGCCTTGTCTTAATAACTTCCTGGCCTGCAACATCGTCAGACAACTCGCTTGTCTAGGTGACTTGCTACCATAAAATACAACCTTTGACGGAGTCATAAGGTTAATACGCTTCTTTTGGCAGTCAATTACAGCCCCATAATTGGATAGCCAATCCATACCCAATATAACGTCGAATTCCCCCAATCGAATAGGGATAAGGTCTACGTTCATGATATTACCCTTAATATCCACCCTACAGTTCTTAAACACGTACTTAACAGGGATTATTTCTCTATTCGCAATTTCTATGTTCATGGGATAATCCAATTCATCCTTAAGCAAATCTAAACTATTAACAAAGTCTTCGGATATAAAGGAACAAGTAGCACCCGAATTAAACAAAACATAAGCATTAATTTCATTGATCGAAATAATACCTGACACCACTTCACGAGACTGGATTGCATCCTACACCGTCATGTTGAAAGTTCTGGCGGTTGGTCGGTTTGTTGCAGGTGGTCCGGTGATGGTTAAGGTATTTACACTGCTATTTCCCCGGTTTCCTCCTTGTCCTGATCCTCCCGATCCCTTCTTGGGACAACCTCTTGCTAAATGATCTTTTGAACCACAGTTGAAACAAGCACCCTTCTTTGGGTTTGGACAATTTGGTGGTATGTGGCCTTCCTGAACACAATTGTAGCACACTCTCTTTCCCTTCAAAGAAACTCCTAGATGTGCCTTGCCGCAAGTCGGACACGCTTCTATCTTCTTTTTCTGCCCTCCGTGTTGACTTCCAGCTGTCGAGTTATCCGTCCACTTCCTCTTCTAATTATTATTATTCCCAGTATTACTTCCACCAGTCTTGTTATTACCTTCATTCTCACTCTTTTTCTTTTTCTGTTCTTGGTTGTACTTAGTCACTGCATCACTTCCTCCTTCCGCGAGAATGGCCTTTTCCAAAACTCCCGCAAACGTGTTAAGTTGAAACATTGATACCTTGCTGTATACCCAAGGCTTCAGTCCTTGTTCGAATCGTCTGGCTTTTCTCTCGTCAGTGTGTACTTGATACGGGGCAAACCTTGCCAACTCATCAAATTTAGCCGCGTATTTAGGCACGCTCATGTTTCCCTGTTTCAGTTCCAGAAATTGCACCTCCATCTGATTCTGCGAACTAGCTGGGAAATACATTTCGAAAAACATCTCTTTGAATCTCTCCCACGTAATTACACCTTCACCTCCTCGCATCTTGTTTGCCTGCCACCAGTAGCTAGCCTCAGACTTCAGCATAAATGTCGCAAAAACGGTCTTCTGATCTTCTCGAACCCTAGCAACGTCGAAAACCTTCTCCATTTCCATCACCCACGTTTGAGCCTCGATCGAGTTTCTGGAACCTTTGAACTCTGGCGGTCCCACCGCCTTAAAATCTTTAAACGTTGTGCTAGGTAAAGCTTGTGGTTGATTATTCATGACTCCAGTTAGTAAATTAACTAGCTGTTGAACTGGATTAACGTTGGCATTATTGTTATTATTGGTTGACCCTTCTTGAGCCGGTTGACGTTGTTGTCTTCTCCTTGGCGGCATTTTTCTGTTAAATAAACGTTTATTAGAACTTTATTTATTTCTCTACATAGTTAAGACATTACTCAACAATTTAACATATCACTTAACACATCATCTCAAACAACTTGATATCTTTTCATTCAAACAAAAAGTTTTAACATTAAACTATAGCATACTGCTATTTACATCATCTATCCTGAATAAAGAATCCACAGGATTTAAAACATTCAAATATTAACATATTCCTTAGTTCATAAACACATCGGAATTTACATAAAACTATATAAGTCTTTCACATAAATAAACAGATTCTATTCCTGTCTTCCAAGGTGCTCAAAAGCCTTGCCACGCTCCTCATTCATGATACGAGACATCGTCCTGCGATCCAACATATACGATGGAAGTCCTTCAAATTGGATGGGGTACCTTAACACTCGCTCTTGAACCTCATCCATCGCATGATTAAGTGTGGCGTACGTGTCTTCGAGCTTTGCCTTCTTTGCACGACTATCATTTTCTGCACGATCAGCTCGATGTGATTCTCTTACCCATCCTTCCTCTGCTATTTTCAGTCTTCCGGAGGTTTCCGTCAGTTCCTTCTTCAGCTTCTCTATCTCTTCGGTCTTATCTTCGGTTTGACCCTTCTCATGAACCAGATCCCACTCCACGTTTCCTAAACGTGTATGAAGGGTCACAATCTCTCTATCCTTCTCCTCTAAAATAGACTGCTGAACAGTCGCTCGCTCAGTCAATTCCTGAACCTCATCTTGTAACTCCACGTTACGATCATATAGTGTGTCATACATCTCAGCATCAACAGTGTACCGTGGTAGCTCCTCTTCTTCTTCCTCCTCATCAAACTCCTCCTCAGGATCAATCTCAGGTTCATGTTCCTGACCAACAACGGTGATCAATGGAGGTGAAACCCTCTGAACTAACTGTTCCCTAACAACATGAATGTCTCGGGGCTCCTCCTCAGTCGGTCCTATAGGTAATCAGAGTTCTTCCTCCCCAGCTTGACTAGCTTCTCCAACATTCGTCATCCTGACAACAAAATTTTAAGTTTTAGTTACTAAGTCGTACTAACGAGCACATAAATTAACACATAGACACATAATGTATTTTATTATCTTCAATGAATTACAAAAATTCATTTCTTAAAACTCGATAAGAGTTTTCCTTTACTATCTTCTTTCTATAAGGTTACTACCTAAGGTTGTTCCCCCACCTAAGGTTCATAACCTACAGCTCTGATACCAACCTGTGACACCCCCAAATCCGGGTACTTCGATTCTACAGGATTTGGTGTTCACTGTACAAATATCATCTATCTATCTACCCATAATAAATGCAAACTATGCAATAGATAGAATAAAACTTCTCCTTAAAAGGATTACAACATTCGAATAACAATAATATTACAATCCCAGGTTTAAACTAACCTTAAAACATCTGTGCGGAATTCTAAACAATTAAGTCTTAACAACATCATAACTCAAGTCTTAAACATAAATCATCATCAATAAAATAAATACAAGTCTTCAACACTTGCTAACTTTGCCCTTGCCCTTACTAGTCGAAGGTTCATCACTTCTTTCATTCCTAACTGCAATGTTATTATATAGCAAGAGTGAGCACAATTGCTGTTGATCGATTTCGCAATCAATGAATACGTGCAAGTATACACGGTCAACAAGTAATAAAGTGATAAGAAAAGTATCGTTCCCACGAGGAATTATTTAATAAAAATTACCAAGTACTAACTCTTAACCAAATCAATTTTATTTAAACAACCATAAATTGTGATTTTTCTAATTAAGAAAACTAAATTAATCAATTAAATCTAGATTACTCTAAAATTAATTCAAATAAATAAAGATTAAGACTTCAATATCCCTAATTATAAACTATAAATCAATTATCCAACTATCCCAATTATTATGCCTACTGAATTGTTAATAGAAATTCTCAAATGCCAAAAGTCCTTTTCCAAGTGATCAATTGACTTCTATTTAATCCAGATTATTCTTGCTATATTCCTATGCAAAATAATTGAATTAAACTCTTTTCAATCCCAATTCCTTATGTGTTACATGCGGTAAACAGATATTTCCATTCTATTCACAAACCTAATTATTCACCATGCAAATAACTAAGTCACATGTTATCATGCCCAGTTCTAACCCTAGAATTCCTCTTCCGATTCCTTCTAGAGTAACAAGGTAATTACTGATCAGATAATTAATCAATAAGCTTAAGACAAGATAAACAATTCACTTTGACATAAATAATTGGAATAAATCGAATAACTAATTCATAGACATAAAAGGTTCAATTGAAATCTTAATAAAAGAGTTAGTTCATAATTAATGAATTGAAACCAAGAATCCACAACTGAATAGACATTAAAAGATAAAAGTATGATAAGAGAAGAGAATAGAATCTGTTGTCAGCAAATCTGATGCTCCCCTCTTGCTCCTGCTCTTGATCTTCAATGATCTCCAAGTTGCTTCAATCTCTAATGGCTAATTAAGAACTAGGGTTTAGATTCTAATCTAATGGAGTGTTTAATCTAGTCTAATCTATGTAATCCCCCTTTATTTTATGTCTTACATCATATATTTATAGGTTACAAGTTTAATTTTTATGTTAGGAACAAACCCAATCCAATTTGGAGTCATAAAGATGTCAAAATTCGCCCCAAAACGCGTCCAAGCCTTTCCACTGACTTCCCCAGCGCCCCGGCGCTGGGCACGGCGCTGGGATTCTGCCCCCCAGCGCCTCGGCGCTGGAAATGAACTACAAATGGGCGCCCCGGCGCTGGAACATTTTCTGGAATTTTCTGCTCCGACGTTCTTTGGGAAAATGGCCATAACTTCTTCGTCCGAACTCCGATTTCGATGATTCAAGATGTTCCGGAAAGAGGAGAAGTAGATCTACAACTTTCATTCTTTAAGTGTTTCGAAATAAGGTCCGTAAAAATACTCAAATTGACTCTGAAGTGACTACTGTGTAAATGGTAAGCCGAAAACGCGCATCTAGCCACCCCGAACGTCGATCCATGTAACTTTTGTCCCAATTCCTACAAAACAATATAAAACATGCATGAATAGATACAAACACATAAAAACATCCTAAAAGACTTGAGAACAATAATAAATTAAGCCCGAATGTATCCAATTCATGTGTATAAAACTCACTCATCAAATACCCCCAAACTTAAACATTTGCTTGTCCTCAAGCAAAAACACAAAAATGTTATACAATGCAATGTAATGAAACTAATCTATATGCCTACGAATCCAACAGTAATGACAGAAACAAGTCTATTCAACCGGCCTTAGAGAAATCAAGTAAACATGATAATACATCATATTAAAACAAATCAGTAATTTCCCAATCACTCATCAAATCTTAGACTGTTATCACTGATATAGTGCGTGTGTGCTCCAAAACAATGTTAACTAATATAAAATCAAATTTAACATATAATAGGTCTCTTTAAAGGCATCATACAGTGAAAACTCACAAAATTCACGAACAAGCTAGATCCAACTAAAGTTAAACATCCACCAAGTTCAAGAGTCCAATCCGGGATACTTATGCTTTACTTTTCATTACGGGGGCTTTTTGCTCTTTTCCCGTTTTATTGTTTTTTTTTACTTTTTACTTTTTTTTTTTAACCATGACTGTGCAATGTCTCATTCCATTAGGCTAACAGTGTCACCCCTTAGCGAGCTTTCGACCAACGACTCCCAGACCATATAAGACCTTAGGGCGCTAGGTTTTAAGATACCCCTTCGGGAGTACTTACTCAAGTAACAAAGGCCCCGAAACAAAACTAGCCACGGTAATTTTTTTTTTCTTTTTTTTTTTTCTTTTTTTTTTTAGCGAAGCTTATATATCCCAAATTTTCCCCCAAACTTAAGTTTTTATCACAATTTAGCCATCTCCGCCTATTCATATCTTTCATTCCTTCACATTAGTATTATCCTTAAGAAATTCATTATGTATCAATTTAAACTTAATCAGTCAACATAGCTGTTATTAACGTGCTAACCTTAATTATACCAGTTTCAAACAGGAAAAGATTCAATTCATAACAAGAAATCACATCAAAGCCTGAATATTCAATACTATACTTATCTACTCAACTCCAGTCTCATCATTGGCCAAAATAGACTTTTACTATCTAACAGTTGGAATCATGCAAATATAAACTAACTGCAACAAACATAGTAAACTAACTACTATTTTTGCGATTTTTAAATTTTTTTTTTTTAACAAAAAACTGAATGCAAAAACTAAATGTAAATAACCCGAAAATATAACGAACTACAATGTAAATAACTAACTATATGCAATACGACACTAAAATGCCCCCAAACTTAAACTAGACATTGTCCTCAATGGCTACAATAGAAAAAATTAAAGCAGAGGACTTCCCTGAAAATATAGCAATCTTCCTCCTTATCCGCTAAGTTTGGAGAATAGGCTAAGCACATGGAACAAATTGGGCACCACACTTGAATTTGACTTGAATAACCTGTAAAACCATGATATAAGAACTTTTATTAAATCCTAAATAAATGAAAATTCAAAACTACTAATATAAAACTTAATAAAAACTAAAAATAAAAATTAAACTTGGGTTGCCTCCCAATAAGCGCTTGTTTTATAGTCTCAGCCTGACTTCTTTAATTCTCTATCCAATTCCCCTACGAAATTTGAGGAACCCTCCATCCATCGGAAATAATATAACTTTTGGTAGGTTCCCATTTGTAATGGCCATTGAATCTAAGTCACCTAGCATTCTCTTTTTAGATCGGATCCCCATTAAATATGACAAACAACTAGGTGCTTTCCCCATTGTGTCTGTGATCAGAGTGTGGAATGGAAGCTTGTCAAACACAATGGGCTCTTCCTCTATCTTCTCTTTTTCATCCCACCATGACTCCACAGTTGTACTAGCTCTTATGTCATAAAGAGCTTTGCCGACGACATGACTGCCAATTGGGCATGGTTTTGCAAAACTGCCCGGATTCTTGAACTTTGGTGGAGAAGGTACATGGGACACTAATGAAATCGATTCATCTTCGTTGAATCTTACAGTTAAATCTTCGTTGATCTCCTTTTGTTTGTTCCCAATTATTTTCTCTCTTTCAACATCTATATCATTTGGCCCATCCGGTTGTAGATTTGGTTCGGACTCATCATCAGTTTCGTCATCCATGTCATAGAGCCAAGTGTATTGAGGATGGTTGTTCAACGCTTGTGCTATCTACTCCAATTGATTTTCCAGATTCTTTATCGACGCACCTTGGCTTTTCATATTCAGTTCTATTTGATTCAATTTTTTGTCTTGTTCCTCGTTCCTTTTTTCAGAAGCTTTAATAAATTTTTCCAAGGCTTCCTCCAAATTTGAATGGTCTTCCTGTTGTAGTGGAGGTGGACACGACAAATCCGGTGGGTATGTTGGACTTGGAGCATAAAATTGATCTTGATTGTTACTCCATGAAAAATTCGGGTGATACCCCCAATCCTGATGATAATTGTTGGGATAGACATGACTATAGCTCCCTACAAACTTAGTTGATTTGGCATTTATGGCACATTGATATGTAGCATGACTCCCATCACATAACTCACAAACCATAGCTACTTGCTGCGTGGATGGTGGACTCCATGTCTCTATTTTCTTAGCTACTGCGGCCACCTGTGCTGCCAATGCAGAAAGTTTCTCGAGTCTGTCAATCTTCGCTCCCCTTGGTTGAGTCATGTTCGTGTATGGCCATTGATACGTAAAGTCATCCATGGTACCTAAAAAGAGAGAAATATAGGAAGAGAATTAAAAATAAAAATAAAAATGTTTAAATTAAGACTAAATTGATTGAAATTAATATTGGTAAATAATTATTAAATTAATTCCCCGGCAGCTGCGCCAAAAACTTGTTGATCGATTTCGCAATCAATGAATACGTGCAAGTATACACGGTCAACAAGTAATAAAGTGATAAGAAAAGTATCGTTCCCACGAGGAATTATTTAATAAAAATTACCAAGTACTAACTCTTAACCAAATCAATTTTATTTAAACAACCATAAATTGTGATTTTTCTAATTAAGAAAACTAAATTAATCAATTAAATCTAGATTACTCTAAAATTAATTCAAATAAATAAAGATTAAGACTTCAATATCCCTAATTATAAACTATAAATCAATTATCCAACTATCCCAATTATTATGCCTACTGAATTGTTAATAGAAATTCTCAAATGCCAAAAGTCCTTTTCCAAGTGATCAATTGACTTCTATTTAATCCAGATTATTCTTGCTATATTCCTATGCAAAACAATTGAATTAAACTCTTTTCAATCCCAATTCCTTATGTGTTACATGCGGTAAACAGATATTTCCATTCTATTCACAAACCTAATTATTCACCATGCAAATAACTAAGTCACATGTTATCATGCCCAGTTCTAACCCTAGAATTCCTCTTCCGATTCCTTCTGGAGTAACAAGGTAATTACTGATCAGATAATTAATCAATAAGCTTAAGACAAGATAAACAATTCACTTTGACATAAATAATTGGAATAAATCGAATAACTAATTCATAGACATAAAAGGTTCAATTGAAATCTTAATAAAAGAGTTAGTTTATAATTAATGAATTGAAACCAAGAATCCACAACTGAATAGACATTAAAAGATAAAAGTATGATAAGAGAAGAGAATAGAATCTATTGTCAGCAAATCTGATGCTCCCCTCTTGCTCCTGCTCTTGATCTTCAATGATCTCCAAGTTGCTTCAATCTCTAATGGCTAATTAAGAACTAGGGTTTAGATTCTAATCTAATGGAGTGTTTAATCTAGTCTAATCTATGTAATCCCCCTTTATTTTATGTCTTACATCATATATTTATAGGTTACAAGTCTAATTTTTAGGTTAGGAACAAACTCAATCCAATTTGGAGTCAAAAAGATGTCAAAATTCGCCCCAAAACGCGTCCAAGCCTTTCCACTGACTTCCCCAGCGCCCCGGCGCTAGGCACGGCGCTGGGATTCTTCCCCCCAGCGCCCCGGCGCTGGAAATGAACTACAAATGGGCGCCCCGGCGCTGGAACATTTTCTGGAATTTTCTGCTCCGACGTCCTTTGGGAAAATGGCCATAACTTCTTCGTCCGAACTCCGATTTCGATGATTCAAGATGTTTCGGAAAGAGGAGAAGTAGATCTACAACTTTCATTCTTTAAGGTTTTCGAAATAAGGTCAGTAAAAATACTCAAATTGACTCTGAAGTGACTGCTGTGTAAATGGTAAGCCGAAAACGCGCATCTAGCCACCCCAAACGTCGATCCATGTAATTTTTGTCCCAATTCCTACAAAACAATATAAAACATGCATGAATAGACACAAACACATAAAAACATCCTAAAAGACTTGAGAACAACAATAAATTAAGCCCGAATGTATCCAATTCATGTGTATAAAACTCACTCATCAATTGCCCACAAGTATAATAATGAAACAACAAAATAATAACATGCGAATAATCAAAGACATCTGAATAAAAGCTCAACTTTTGAATCAAGAATAAATAACAAGAATCAAAAGAATTCTGAGGGTCATAAGACCTTGAACTATGTCCTAGGTTAACAAGGGTTATACTTGAAACCTTTAATAGTCATAAGACTATTGACCTTCTTCTCGTACTTAGGGGGATCAGCCCTTAGTACCATACTGTGCACAATATCTTAGCGCTAAAGCGTAAATAATCCCCTATACAGGGTTGTTCATCTCAGTTTGACATTCGAGTCCGCACCAAAGGAAGTTTGGTTTGGATAAATTCATCAAGGGTTCTAAAATTTAGAACGCTCATCAACTATGGACTAGTTGAATCAATAAGGTTCACTAGTCTAATAAGGTTCAACAATAACGATATTCAATTTGAATAATAATCTCAAACGTATACAATAGAACAATTATTGTATAACTTAATCATGCTTTGACAATATAAATAATCTGTAATATCATACTTGAACTTGAATAATAGAAATGATAATTTATTCAAGGTAATTAATAATCTTGAAAGATATTAAAAAGTAGGGTTAAGAAACTTGCTCAATAGAATGGAGTTAGGGATAGGATACTTGCCTCGTGCGTAGATTACACTTTAACTAAGCACGTTTTTTGAATTAAATCCTACATACCATTCATAAACACAATACCGGTTAATTATAAATTAACTAATCGATATAAACTCATTCTCGTTGTCTACTTTAATTATTGACTATACTTAATCACTTTATCACATTTACTGCCACATAATACCACTTCATGAATAATAATCTAATTATGAAATCAATAATTTAATCCACATGTAATTATGTTATTTACATGTTATACAACTATTTTATCAACACATTATTCTTCTAACATGTTTACATGTTCATTACAATAATCCACTAACACATTGTTAGACTTAAACATTTTAAAAAATTGCATTTCTGAATTTTTTTTTTGGAGAGTGGCGCTGCGGCGCCACTGTTGAACTAAGGATTCGCGCTGCGGCGCCGTGGCGCTGTGGCTGGACTTCGGGTGCTCCGGCGTGGTGGCGATGCGGCGCGGGGCTTAAAGCATTGGACTGGCGCCGCGGCGCGGCAAGCCAGAAACAGTTCTGCAATTCGCGAAAATTGCAGAACACAACCAAAAATTTTAATTTTAAATATTACAACACGAATTCAGTCATACCCATATGTTATAATTCATGTATAATCATAACCCAACATATATAAAGTGATTTTAACCATTTAAAACACTTAATCATAGAATTAAATCATGTAAAATTGGACTGTTCTTGATGTTCTTGAAGTTTTTGAACAAAACACATAATTTAGCCATACGAATTCGTTATAAGGCCAAATCCGTTCGTTTAAAGCTTGATCTCTTCATATTAACATGCTCAAAAATATAAGGGTATAAAATTTAGGGATAATATACGATCATTACACAAAATATCACGTATAAGGCCATATGGCCATATCACGTACTCTGTTTATTTTGAAATAACAAGTCATCAGATTACTACATGTTTTCATGAACTTAATGATATGAAATCATGTATATATATATATATATATATATATATATATATATATATATATATATATATATATATATATATATATAAAGCACGTATATTCACATAAACCTTACAAATTCCCATCATAAGGGCTTTACAGTACTTGAAAACCAATTGCATAAAAACTTAAATACGTAAAAGTAAAATTGGGTTTGGAGAATTACCCAGAGCATAGTGTGTAATGTTAAACAATGAATTGTAACTCTTCTCAAACTTTTCTTCAATCACACACTCAAAACTCTTAATTTCTCCCTGAATTCTCTCTGTGATACTTATCAGACTAAAGCAATAATGAAAATGAAAAGAATAAAAAAAAAACGTATGAATAAATAAAAGATCAAACTGACGCGCATCATGGTTAGTTGCCCATAATGGGTTAACTGGCCATAACTCCTCTAAGGCCACGTTTGGCTAGCAACTAGGCTCCAAAACTCTTTATTTTAATAACCCTTTTATTATATAGTTTAATAAATGTCACACTCTTATAAGATAAATCTAATATTTTATTTAATTTACTTTAAATAAAATATAATAATTTCTCATAAATTCACGTAGTCACAATATTAATTATCTCTTTAATAAATAATAATAATTTATTAAATCTCTAATTAATAATTAAATTAATTAAAGTAACATCATGCTTAATTAAATTATTTCATTTAATTCAATAAGCTCACATAATCACATACTTGAATAATAAAATTCTCTACATTAATCTAATAAATGTAACACATATAATTAAATTAATCTATCACAATTGCATCAATTGATTATTTAATCTAATAATAAAATCGTCGAAAAATATTTATTTACTTCAATAAATATTTAAAATAATTTACAAAATTCTCGTTCGTCACAGTTCTTATATCTTTAAACAGTTAATCGATCGTTATTGGTGAAATATCAACGTTGAATACCATTCATGGTTTAATTAATTACCCTTCACGTTCTTCGTTTAATTATTCTTAATCCATACTTAAATTCATACCATTGGTACTATAAAAGTGATTTAAAGATAATCTAATCATGTACATTAAGTACACATACATTCTACAATTCGTTTCAATCAATTGGAATTACAAAACCTAATTTGGTTAACCAACTTTTTAGTGCCGACGTTTCGTTACGTTGTTCTTACGTTCATATGCAATTAACTTATTTTAACCCTAAGTGATCATACTTGAGGTTTAATCATGACTCAATAATGTTTTATTAAGTTCCTTAGTTCATTGAATAAACAATTTCCATTCATGGTTTACTTGTAACCATCCTTCATTGTCTAGATCTTAAGACTGACATTGCGGCGCCAGTTCCCTTTGCATTAGACGCGCTGCGGCGAGATACATCAATGGCTAAAGACTCGGACTCGGTGCTGCGACGCGAGTCCTCTTTGTTATGGCCGCACTGCGGCGCCAACTACCAGTGCATCATGCCTCGGCCTCGCGCTGCAGCGCGAGCTGTTATGCCTTGAGTAGCGCTGCGGCGCATGCTCTGTGCTTCAGACAATTTTGACAGATTTTTGATTTTGTGAGATTCCCGGGCTCGTAACTTCTTCGTTATAAGTCCGAATTGGCTCGTTCAAGAGCTTACAGTTCACAAATTTCATACTCTACGTATTCATGCAAGAATTTTATCTATTCGATTTCGTTAACTAAAAATTCACATATTAGTTCATTTTTAATGAAAACGATAAACGTTCGTGAATGTTCAACGCTCGTTTCTTCGTTCTAAGTCAGAATTCGGTCATTCTTGAGTCCGCAACTCTATAATGCCAAATAAAACTTGACTCCATTGAAAACCAACGTTTCCATGCTCAATATCAAAATTCGACTTTCATTCTGAGATTTTCACGAATTCGACGATTATCGTCTAATCGTGTAAATTACGGCTTAACTTCATTTCTTATGATTTGTTCATCGTTTCAAATGGATTTTATCCAATATACTAACATCTTATCATACTTACTTCATTAACTTATGATCATGATAAGTTATTACTTGTTCTTTGTGAGTTTGTAACTTATAAAAGTATAAACTACTTATGATTTCATTTCTCATGATTTATCATGGCGTTAATCTTTTAACCACCATCCTTGCTTCTTATTATCATACCACTTCATTCATACAACATATTGCACTTTCTTATAAGTTCTCACTTAGTTCATAACTTCATTTATTACTTATCTTACAACATGGCTTATTTACGGCTTATTAAGACTTAAGCCCTTTGATTCATCATTCCTACTTCTTCTTAGCATACATGTTCTACCACTACCAACTTCTCTCACAAAAGAAGAGAAAGAGATTCATGGTTTAAGATTGCTTACCCTTGAAGTTCTCTTGCTAATCCTTCTTCTTCCTTCTTGCTTCTTGAATTAACAAAGTCTAACTTTCTAGCTTTTCTAACTTTTTCTCTCAAGCCAATAAGCTCTTATAATGTTTGGATGAAATGAAACAACTAACAAATGAAATCCTAAGCTTATTATTTATAGAAATCTCAAAGTGAGGGTATAATGGTCATAAAGTCACTCCACCTCCTTAATCACCTCCTTACTATTCATTTCTTAAGCATTAAGTTAACTTGCTCCCTACTTCTTTTGCTTGGACATTAAGCTACTTGCTTATCAAATTAATTACTTGGCCATCACAATACTTAGCCTTTAAGTTTACTTGCCCATTACTTATAAGCACTTTACTTAGCCTCTAAGTTTACTTAACTTATCCTTTGCTTAACCCTTAAGTTTACTTGCTTAGCACATAGCTTATCCTTTACTTGTTCATCACATTATTTACTTAGTCATTAAGTTATTTGTTCATCACTTTGGATCACCCATGGTTTGCCCCATGGGTCACCCTAACCCATTGGATCATAGCTTGGGTTTAGGTTTAATTAGCTTAACTTAATCTTTGGGCTTGCACATTAAATTACTTTGGGCATTCATATTAAATCCTATTGGACTTGTACATCCCACATAATCCACAAGTCCATTCACAAATGACTTAAAGCCTTAGGACGTATTCTATACGTATTATTATCGTATTCTAACTCATATATTAATTCAGAATATACGATATACCATTATTCATACATACTCGTATAATACTTCATATCATACTCGCATTCATTACATCGTTTAATACTTACACATCATACAATCATCGCTTTAATTCCTTCTCGAAAATCACATTCCCTAATCATTAGGTTTTAAGTCCGCAGGCAAAAAACTGCGTTTTTCATAACTGAAATATTATTGGATATTCTATCCCACCTTGATATTCTATCGTTTCGTATTTCTCGGAAGTTCAAAAATAATTTTCGAGCAGAAATGCGTGAATAGTATTTTTCAAAAAATTTCTCAGAAAGCTTTTATTTTCTTCTTGGAAATTCAAACACTTTAATTCTACCACGTAACCAAAGTACTACGACATTCTGACATGTCTAGGTCATAGAACGACCTATAATTAGCTTACTCCCATAAATAATCAATTAAATTCATTTAATCCACATAATCAAATAAAAAATTTAATTCTCAAAAATCCGATTTTTCTGGGGCGTTACACTCTTCCTCCTTCTAAGGATTTTGTCCCCAGAATCTCGTTATAATTACCTAAATAACTGAGGAATATTTTCCTTTATTTTAACTTTAAAATTATTTGGAACTTAAATTCCTCCTTCAAAACAATATTATACTTAATCTTCTCTTCATCCTACATCCTCTTCTTCATTCGTTGCATTCCTCGTTACCTAGTTGTATTTCCTTAACTCGTTCCATTATTATGGATTGAGTCTACATCGTGAATAACATTTCTACCACTTCATTCGATAATTTAACTTCTAACTCTGATCTTGTCATCTCCGTTATTAACTCATTTTGAGTCGTTAACATCGATAGCTTTTCCTTACCCTTCCTACTCAACGCGTCATATACTACATTTACCTTCCCTGAATGATATAACATATCACAGTCATAATCTCTTATCCATTCTAATCACCTTCTCTACTTCATATTCAACTATTTCTGTGTGGAGATATATTTCAGACTCTTAGAGTCCGTATATATCTCACACTTTTCTGTATAAATAATAACTTCAGATTTTTAATTCAAAAACTATAGCTGCCAATTATAGATCATAAGTAGGATAGACTTTCTCATAAACCTTTAACTGGCGTGTTGCATACACAATGACCTTGCCATGCTATATGAGCACACAATCTTATCATCTATACTAAACATCGAGATACACTACAAAATTCCCTGTATTATCTGATAAAGACAATACAGGTAACTCACTTATCTTTCCTTTCTCACGTCTCATTTCCAACATTCCTATCAATTTGCCACCGACTTGCTTAGCGACCCTTATGAAAAATCTAACTTCAGTACATCAGTCAACCCAACGACATAACCAGAAACTTGTCATAAATATAACGAGTTCTAAACGTCATCTTAGGTACCTTCCCTCTTCCTCACTTTCAATTGATGATACCCCATACAAAAATCTATCATGGAAAAATACTTTGCCCTTTCTCAACTGATCAATTAGATCATCGATCCTGGGCAACAGTTATTTATTCTTAACTGCTAACCAATTAGTCATATATTTGACTTACGTATTGGTTTACTTAACTTTACTTCTTAGGGTTCACGTTCTTTCGACCAAAGTTAACGCGACCTACTTTCATTACCAGCTTACAGCTTCATGATATACGGAGGTATCTTACTTAATACGTTCATCATCTTTGATGATTTACATTCTTATCTTCTTCTTATTACTTCTCTAGGTCTCAGTACACATCACTTCTCTGCTAGTAGTCCATATGGTACTCTGAGTGGTTTCCCACAAACAACCAACAAACAAGTTCCTGTCTCATCTACACTGCCACCACAGTGAGTTAGATCGATTGCCAGTTTTGTATATACCTTCGCTCTCTGAAGGAATTGTTTAGCTAAACTCCCATATGTCAACCATCAAAGGTTACAATTGTACCACAACCTAAACTCATCTTAACATCCTTCTAGATTACGTCATGATTCGACAACAAGAAAATTTTGATGATTTATTACCGTAAATTACTACCTTGGGTTTATTAGAAAACCGAAGATTCATACTCTTCCTTAGACAATTTAAAGTTTTATAGTTAATCAACTCATTCATACAGAGAATTACTTCAAATTCTCTTAACTTTATCGGTACTTATCTACCGATACTTGCTTACCTATCTTATTCATAAAACCACTTCCACAATATATTCACTGAGAGTTATTTCCTCCTTCTCTACCTTAACGTGTAAAGGTACTTATACTCCCTTTCAGACATACTCCTAGATGAGTCTTTTCACATGTCTTACATACTGCCACTACCACTGGAACCCTCTGCCTTGGTTCCTCTCTCTCTTGCTATTATTATTTCTCTCTTTGTGGTATTGAGTCAACGCCTCACAACCACCATCTGCTATAATCGCCTTCTCCAGAATGGTCCCATAGGAAACACTCTGGAAGACAGAAATCCCACTATAGAGCCAGGGTTTCAGGCCCTGCTCAAACCTACGAGCCTTCCTCTCCTCAGTGTCCACTTGATGTGGAGCAAACCTTTCCAATTCATTGAATTTGGCCGCGTACTGGGCAACCGTCAGGTCCCCTTGCTTAAGTTCTAAGAACTCAATCTCCATCCTCCCTTGTAGACTTGTAGGGAAATAATTCTGGAAGAAAACCTTCTTGAATCGTTCCCACTTTACCACATCTGTTCTAGCCCCACCCTGTTGAACCTCCCACCAAAAGTTGGCTTCCTCTTTCATCATTTTAAGTCACAAAAGAAGTCTTTTGCGCCTCACCCACTTTTTTAATAACAAACGCCTTCTCTATTTCTTTTATCCATGTATGGCCTCTATTGGGTCCGTTGTTCCTTTGAACTCCAGCGGACTTACGCTTTTAAACTCTTTAAAGATAGTCGTTCTGGTTATCCTAGGTTTCGCGGGTACTCTACCCCCGGTTTGGATAAATGCATCCATTAATAAATTAACGAACTCTTGCATAGGGTTGTTCTGACCCCCTTGGTTATCATTACGTGATTCTGCTTCCTGATTACGTTGTCTTCTCCTTGGCGGCATTATGCTGATAAAATTTCATTATTATCTATTTACTTACTTCGTTATTATTTGCCACACACAACTCATATCATAACAAAGTATATTAAATGAAAACTTCATTATATTCATATGTTTCTTCATAGTTTGAAACTATTTACAATTTGTTTTCTGTAGCCATAAGCTATTACATTTCTATCCCGTAATTGATCTTCACAAAATTTAGGATTTACAAAAGGACTACCCTTTTATGCAAAAGAGGGTTTTACATCACTACACACATATTTATAATTCTAATATTCTAATAATGCATAACAGCGTCCTTGTGCTTCTCATTCGCAATCATCACTACAGTATCCTGACTAATAGTGTGACGGGTTTGTCCTGACTCCATGGGATGATAAGAAACTTTCAGCTTGAAATTCTCATGAGTACTCTTATGGATGTAAGACATCCGTGCTATCTTCTGGTCTTTCTCAACCACTCTCCTACGAAGCTCAACAACCTCTTCCTTATAGTCCTTAGCCTGCTCTATCATAAGCACCTGTTTATCGTGCTCTGACTCAAAATCTGCTTCTGCAAACACCTTAGCTTCGTGGAGATAATTAATCTCTTCACTCTGATTCTGCACAATTGTACTCAGTTGCACATTCCTATCAAGCACTGCTAGATAAAATGCTCTCATCGCATCTGGAGGTGATTACTCTTGTATAGGTACCACCGTAGTAACCAATGTTACCTCTCTTTCTTCCTCCTCATAGATCATCATATTAAGATATAATGCTATATCCATCTCTCTCTTGGAGTAGTTCTCCTCAGAAAAGTACTCCTCCGGCTCTGACTCCTCTAGAATCACTAATGGTACCTCCGCCACTAGCATGGGTACAGGCTCTACTCCGTTCACCAACTCTTCGCCCACCACGTGTATATCTCTATACCTCAAGCTATCGATCGACATCCTACAACAACATATAACATGTTGATTAGTACATAACACACAATAGTATAAGCATAAATCACATTTAATTTATTTAGGGTTAATTTCCATCTTTTAAATCTTTCAGTACTGAGTTTCCTCAATACCTTATTAACTCATTCAACTCAAGTTTACTTCCTTCAGACATTCCTTCCTTAACGAGGTTATTAGCCTAATGTTCTTCCCCCCTTAAGTTTTATAACCTAATGCTTTGATACCAACCTGTGACGCCCCCAAATCCGAGTATCTTCCATCCCGACAATTGGTGCTACACGGTACTCATAACTGTACATTCATTATACTAAAACGATATCAAAATGTGTGTTCCAACGACATTCTTATTACATTAATAATAATAAATCCCGTTCCCAGGTTCTTAAACCATTATATTCTTTGTTAATCATAATATAATACATATACTTACTAGTCTATTATAAGATAAACTAATCATTCATCTTCGCCTTGCCTTTATCTCTACTGGAAACCTTGATTCGCTAGTCCTTAGCTGCATTCATATGGTTCAAGCAAGAGTGAGCATAATAAGCTCTGCAAGTACAACAATTTCATTTAAACAACATGCTTAAAACATAGGAATCGTATATCTTCAATAACTGAATAATAGTTACGAAGTACTATCGATAATTTAAAATAGCACTTCTTTTCCTTCAAAATATTTTACAATGACAATATTCAGTAAAACATCAATTCTGGTCCAAGACCATGAGTGTTTCATAATTTCTTTGAAGAGGACAACCCGGCAATAAGTCCGTAAGTCCGGCATAGCTTACGAGCGCTTCTAGGTGATCAGTCCATAGTACTCTATGTTGATCAACACTACATTCATTAAACGTGTTTACATTTAATTTGTGGCAACCACACGTGCCCATCGAATAATCGATGAAAAATACATTTGTTTATTCATACTAAGGCTTACCTTGAATCCTTACCAAACAATTGGCGTAAGATAGCGTTAGCAATTCTATATTGAAAGACTTGTAAATAAATCAATCAACTCTTCAAGATTAGTCTAGCTGAGATAAAACTGGCATCGACCCTTTAGTAAAACATTTCATGGATCTCATAACATGAATCACAGAAAACATGGCTAACACGAAGGTTAGACAAGTGTTTAGAAAAACTTACCTTCAACGTCTGCTACAGTAAAATTACTTTTTCCTTTGAGTCTTTACGGTCTCTACAACATATAACCACATAACATACCACATTAGGTTATGAATGTACATACATGGTTCCTAACGAATCTTACCCTTCTTCTCAATCTAATCATGTATTAGATTTGTTATTATTGGTTTCGGCTTGCCGTTAAAGTTTACATCATTCTTACCAACTTCTTCCTTTTCTTTAACTTAACTGAAATTATTTCAGTAATACAACTCATTTCAAGTTAATTATCCTTCCACACGACTTACAAACGTTCTTATATCTTTAAATAGTTAATCGATTGTCATTGGTGAAATATCAACGTTGAATACCATTCATGGTTTAATTAATTACCCTTCACGTTCTTCGTTTAATTATTCTTAATCCATACTTAAATTCATACCGTTACTGCTATAAAAGTGATTTAAAGTTAATCTAATCATGTACATTAAGTACATGTACATTTTACTATTCGTTTCAATCAATTGGAATTACAAAACCTAATTTGGTTAACCAACTTTTCAGTGCCGGCGTTTCGTTACGTTGTTCTTACGTTCATATGCAATTAACTTATTTTCACCCTAAGTTGTGACGCCCCCAAAATAGGTATATAACACTCATTCCGAGTCGCCAAAATACATGGTACAGAAACAATTACATCTTTATTATTACAACATAAGAACTGTGAGTTTAAATACAAATATTGTCATCTAGACAATATTCACACTCAAATAAGTCCTCATTACAATTATTGATACATTAATTCACAAAAATGGTGAGGACTACTAAAATAACTTCTAGAACCATCATTCCATACCCCGACTAGTACTCACTACATTCTCGCCTCCTGAGAAAAATAGAACAAAAAGGAAAAGGGTGAGCTCAACTAGCTCAGTAAAGAACATTATGACTAAGATAATATAGAACAAATTATCGTTAGTCTTCAACAGGGAAAAATCTAATAGAATACAATAGACAACAAGTTTTAAATCAATATTCGCAGCGAAAAATAATAATTCATAGAAGAGTTACGTAGAGAATGAAATCTACTATTATCCATGAATTTAAAAGTTCATCATCAATATTTTATCCATGTAACATCAATCAATATTCATCTTTGCACTACAAGCCAAAGATATTCATCAGTTGGTCATGTTCATCTCAACACATGTTCATCTTTGCACTACGGACCAAAGATATTCATCAAGAAATCATCCATCTTTGCACTACAGGCCAAAGATATTCAGTAATATCATCATTTAGGACTGAGGATGATGAAAAATATTTTAAAAGAAACGAATCCAGTGAAACAAAATAACAAATATTAAGGATTCGTATTTCGGTTTATCCATGTCCAAAAATACCTTATAAGTAATCATAGTGAAGTAAAATTCAAGAATGATCAAAACATGGATACAATCAAAGCTAGTATCCAGAATAGATATTTTGGACGAAAAGAAGAAAATTTTATTTTTCGGTGAGTAGTAACTCGTGAATAGTAACTCATGAATAGTAACCCCGACATGAAAAGTTCTAAATTTGATAAAAATTTCCAACCAATAATTCGACATAATGATATTGAAGAAATAATATCATTTTCGAATAAAATAACATCACTTACCTCAGTAAAATAGTACTTCTGGTTGGAATATCAGATATAGTGCTGAAGGAACTTGCACCGTATAGCAACACTCAAAGTATAAAAATACTCACAAAATACGCTCGATATTATAGAGAGAGAAAGAGAGAGAAATCTTTAGTTTCTGGTGTGTTTTTCAATTCTAACCTAAGCACCCTATTTATAGGAAAATGCTTAGAACACCAAAGCAGAAAATTTAATAAAATATTAATATATAAATAAAATTTTCTACGCCAACCTTAGACTTCTGAATTCAGCAACTTAGCATGTGATTAATGAGGCTCATAACATATAAAAAACGTTTTTATTATTAAAAATAATTAAAACTTTCAAAAATCAATTATTTCGGAACTTTGGAACTTCAATAATTCATAATAAATAGTCATTTTATCAGAAAATTCGAATCTCGCGATTTTTTATAGGAAATTCAATTCTCTACAACTTTGCAGAAGAAAATTTTTTCAATTTCCAAACAGAAATTGACCGAAATCCATAAACGGACGATTTTACAAGCTATAATCAAATTTCAGTCAAGAAATGGGCCCACAGACATGTTTAACATGTTTTAAACAACTTTTGCAACAAAAATACTCTTTCTCCTCATATACTCATATATCCCACATTCATTGTAAAAATATCATCATTATTATATTATAATAATATAATAAAATATTATTTTATCAGAAAAGATAAAATATCGATTTTCAACAATTGTCAGTTTAAAAATTTTCTTCATCTATATCCACATAAAATGAATATTTTTCTCATCATAAAAATCAATAATTAATTATTCACAAATAATATTTCAGAATCACAGTACTGGCAACCAGGCCGTTCCCAGGAAAGAGGAGGCTTTCCAATAAGGATTTCTCCTTACTGGCGTGCAATTAGGTGACCAAACCTCTCTTTAGACAGAACTTTCTAGACATTGCCAATAATGTTTTCTAATAATATTATTCAGATAATATGAATTATTGCTCCGATAATAGAAAATACTGTGTAGTGACAATTATTGAAGCAACAGTAATATAAAATATCAACGTAGCAATTATTGAATCAATAAAATAAAATACTGAACAGTAATTACTGTAACAATTATTGAGTAGTGCCTTCTTATGTAAGAATTAATAATTGGTGCAATACCGTGTGCTACTGTGCAACAACACGTATTACTGTGTTTTAACCACCGGGTATTTTAACAGTATTAACGGTAATAACTACGCCGTTTTTTATAAACAACTTATACTTGTCATTTTCTTCATCCAATCGCTTTCCGTTATGGGGTCCACAAAAGACTGCGCCGTCGTACGAATATTCTCCGACAGGAAGAATATTCCACGACCAAACGAATATTCTCCGACAACAATGAATATTTTATAACCACCTGCTTATTTGAAATATTTGCGTATTTTACCCATAACTAACCTCATTAATCAATTTAACCCTTACTATTTCAAAATAATAAATAGAGAAAATTAAATTTTATTTATTAATAATTTGGGGTCTTACAACCTCCCCTCCTTATGAAATTTCGTCCTCGAAATTGACGTATGTACCTGGTGTTTCAAAAAAATGAGGATACATCGCTTTCACTTCTGTTTCCAACTCCCAGGTCATTTCCTCAATAGCATGGTTTCTCCATAAAATTTTAACTTGTAGTATGACCTTCGCGCGTAGGACATGCTCCTTCCTATCCAAGATCTTGACAGGTACCTCTTCGTACGTTAAGTCTTCAGCTATCTCGTCCGGTTCTAACTCAATAATGTGGTTTGGGTCTTTCACATATTTACGTAACACAGATATATGAAAAATATTATGAACACGAGACATACTTGGAGGTAACGCGAGTCTATAGGCCACATTTCCTACTCGGTCAAGAATCTGAAATGGACCAATAAATAGTGGATTGAGCTTTCCACTCTTTCCAAATCTTGTAACTCTTTTCCATGGAGCCACACACAACAATACATGATCCCCAATATCAAATTCCACGTCCTTTCGATGAAGATCCGCATAACTCTTTTGTCGATCCTGTGTCGTTTGTATACGTTGTCGAATCGTTTGGATCTTCTCTGTAGTCATTCGTACCAACTCTGGTCCCAACAATGTTGCTTCTCCCACCTCATCCCAACATACTGGAGAGCGGCACTTTCGTCCATACAATGCTTCAAATGGAGCCACACCTATACTTGCCTGATAACTGTTATTGTATGAGAATTCCACCAATGGTAGGTACTTATCCCAACTCCCTTTGAAATCTAGGACATAAAGTCTTAATAGATCTTCAAGAGTTTGAATAGTCCTCTCTGATTGCCCGTCCGTTTGAGTATGGTATGCCGAACTGAACCGTAAATCCGTGCCCATAGCTTTTTGCAAGCTAACCCAAAATCTTGAAGTGAATCTTGGGTCACGATCCGAAACTATGGATACTGGCATGCCATGCAGTCTCACAATCTCATCTACGTACATACGAGCAAGATGTTCAAGGGAATAAGTCTCCCGTATCGGCAAGAAATGAGCAGACTTGGTTAATCTATCAACTATAACCCAAATAACATTTATGCCTTGAGAAACCGTGGGAAGACCCGTAACGAAATCTATGGTAATGTGTTCCCACTTCCATTTCAAAATCTCAAGTGGTTGCAATAGACCCTTTGGCACTTGATGCTCTGCCTTTACACGTTGACAAGTTAAACACCTCGAGATAAACTTTACAATCTCTCTCTTTATATTGTTCCACTAAAATGTATGTCGAAGATCACGATACATTTTGGTACTTCCAGGATGGATTGCAAATGGTGTATTGTGTGCCTCCATCATGATCTTGTACTTTAAATCAGAATCGTTAGGAATACAAAGTCTGGAGTGGACTCGAAGTATTCCTTCTTCATCAATTATTGCTTCTAGAATAGCACCTTCTTACACTTTCTTCTTCATACGCATCAGCTCCGGGTCTGTGTCTTGAGTAACTTTAACTTTATCAATTAAAGTTGGTTCTACGCGTATACTTGACATCATCGCACTCGTTCCTGTATATGATCTTCTACTCAATGCGTCAGCTACCACGTTTACTTTTTCAGGATGATATTGAATAGTGTGGTCGTAATCTTTCAACAGCTCGAGCCAACGTCGTTGCCGCATGTTGAGTTCTTTTTGGGTGAAGAAATATTTGAGACTTTTATGGTCTGAATATATCTTCACTTTCTCCCCATATAGATAGTGCCTCCAGATCTTTAGCGCGAAAACAACTGCTGCCAACTCTAGATCATGAGTAGGATAATTCCTCTCATATTCTTTAAGTTGTCGCGAGGCATAGGCTATAACTTTCCCACGTTGCATGAGAACACATCCTAGCCCTTTGCCTGAAGCATAGCTGTAGATAACACATCCATCCGAACCAGATGGTATGGTCAAAATAGGTGCCGAAATGAGTCTCCTCTTAAGCTCTTGAAAACTCTTCTCGCATTCCTCGCTCCATACGAATTTGATATCTTTCCGAGTCAGCTGAGTTAACGGGGTAGCGATTCGAGAAAACCCTTCCACGAATCTCCGATAATAACCAGCTAAGCCCAGAAAGCTACGTACTTCGGTCACCGTCTTTGGTTGTTCCCAACTTTGTATTGCTTCAATCTTCGCCGGGTCAACAGATACTCCATGTTTTGACACCACGTGCCCTAGAAATGCTACTTCCTCAAGCTAGAACTCGCATTTCTTCAACTTAGCATATAACTTGTTTTCACACAGCCTTTGGAGTACCAGCTTTAAATGGTGCTCATGATCTTCACGGTTTTTAGAATATATGAGGATGTCACCAATAAAGACAACAACGAATTGATCCAAATAATCCTTGAATACTCGGTTCATCATATCCATGAAAGCCGCAGGAGCATTAGTCAATCCAAATGACATGACTAGGAATTCATAATGCTCGTACCGAGTTCTGAAGGCAGTCTTTGGAATATCCTCAGTTTTAACCTTCAGTTGATGATATCGAGAACGAAGATCGATCTTTGAAAAGAATTGTGCTCCTTGTAACTGGTCAAACAGCTCATCAATACGAGGTAGCGGATACCTATTCTTGATAGTGACATGGTTCAATTCCCGATAGTCAATACAAAGTCGCATACTCCCGTCTTTCTTCTTTACAAATAAAACAGGAGCACCCCAAGGAGATGTACTAGGACGAATGAAACCGATGTCCAACAACTCCTGTAGTTGGACCTGTAACTCCTGAATTTCAATAGGAGCCATTCGATATGGGGTTTTAGAAATGGGCTTTGTACCAGGTTCAAGATCAATAAAGAATTTAACTTCACGTTATGGGGGTAGACCGGGAAGTTCTTCAGGAAATATGTCAGGAAAGTCAATAACAACAGGAATATTATTCAAATATGACGTGTCTTTATTCAAATCTATAACATGGGCTAAGAAAGCTTGACATCCGTTTGTTAATAAACGAATAGCTTTATGACTTGATATAACAGTGATTGATTTTAATGGCTTAGTTGCTTGAATTCACACAACAGGTTGGTTAGGAATATGAAAACTAACAACTTTACGAAAATAATCAATTTTGGCATGATGAGCAGTTAACCAATCAATCCCTAAAATCACATCAAAAGCAAGTATCTTTAAAGAGATAAGGTCAACAGGTAAGATGATGGTGCCAACTTGGATCACACAAGATTTATAAACAGTGGATGTGATTAAAGTTTCTCCTAACGGAATCTCCACAGATAAATCAAAGTCTAACTTCTCCGGAGTCAAGTTTAGACGTTGAGTACAAGCAGGAGAAATAAATGAATGGGTAGCACCGGTATCTAGCAAGGTATAAATTTCGCATGAATTTATGATTAGCTTACCCGTGATCACCTCGTTTGGGTTTCTCGCATGTTGACCAGTCACGACAAACGCTCTTCCAGGAACCGTTGACTTTGACTTTTCTGGGACAACTTTTTGAGTCACCATCCCCGCTGGACTTGGTTTCGCTACAGTGCAATCTCGAGCGATATGTCATTCCTTTCCATAATTATAGCATATCTTAAACTGTTGTGGGAAGTTTGGGCTGATATGTCCTTCTTTTCCGCACTTATAGCATATAACCGGTGGTCGTTCTCCTCTCTTGGAACCAGTTGCTGCTGGTGCTGACGTCTTCATATTGTCATTGTTGAATCTCCTCTTTTTAAAAGCTCCTCCCGACTCGCTTCTTCTATTTTTATGGCCACGATTACCACCAGAGTGGTTACCGTTCTTGTCTGTATTTTTCTTTCTCCACTGGTTATCATTGTTCTGATGACTGTTGTCACCGATATGATCCTGGTTGTGGTCCCTCGGTTAACCGTACCCGTTATCTCGCTCTAATAATTGAGCCCTATTGACAACATCTGAATAGAGAGAAAATTTATGAGAAATGAGATATTGACGTATTTCGGGTTTCAAACCTCTCAGAAACATCCGCGTCATACGTTCCTCATTCTCCACCAAATGAGGTGCAAACCTGGACAACTTTGCAAACTTCGCCTCGTATTGGGACACCGTCGTGTTGTTCAGCTCCAGTCTAATAAACTCTACATCCTTCATATGACGAATACTTTCAGGAAAGTACTTGTCATTGAACAGTTTCTGAAATGTCTCCCAAGACATGCTGAGTGCGGCTGGATGGGTACGCTTCACAGACTCTCACCAGTAGTCTGCCTCGCCACGGAACATAAAGGTGGCGAATGGAACCTTCTGTTCCTCCGTGCATCCCAAGACATCGAATATCTTGGTAATTTGCTTGACCCACATTTCCGCCATGATCGGATCCGGCTTTCTCTTAAATTTTGGTGGTCCCAATTCTTTGAACTACTTAGCTGTGACAAACCGTGAATTGCTATCATTTCTTCCTGTATTTTGAACACGAGTCTCCCTCGTCTGGTTTTGCATTAATTGCAAAAAACTTCTAAACATCCCATCGTTCATCATCTGCTCATTGGTGTTGTTCACATGAAGAACATTGCCAGCCTGTTGCACGTTCTCCTCGTTGGTGAGTACAGGCGTCTCCACGGTTTCATTTACTCCACTGTTAACATTCTCAATACTGTCATAAAACAAGGGTTAATTTAACAAATTAACATATCACATAATATCCCTATATTATAACCGACCAACAAATAAGCTTAGGTAGGACACACTAGCGAAGAATTTACTCGTATCTCCCCTCCTAGTTCTATTCCCCGATCTCTGCCAAAGATTATATCCCTAAGCTATGATACCAACTGTGACGCCCCCAAAATAGGTATACAACACCCATTCTGAGTCGCCAAAATACATGGTACAGAAACAACTACATCTTTATTATTACAACATATGAACTGTGAGTTTAAATACAAATATTATCATCTAGACAATATCCACACTCAAATAAGTCCTCATTACAATTATTGATACATTATTTCACAAAAATGGTGAGGACTACTAAAATAACTTCTAGAACCATCATTCCATACCCCGACTAGTACTCGCTACATTCTCGCCTCCTGAGAAAAATGGAACAAAAAGGAAAAGGGTGAGCTCAACTAGCCCAGTAAAGAACATTATGACTAAGATAATACAGAACAAATTATCGTTAGTCTTCAACAGGAAAAAATCTAATAGAATACAATAGACAACAAGTTTTAAATCAATATTCGCAGCGAAAAATAATAATTCATAGAAGAGTTACGTAGAGAATGAAATCTACTATTATCCATAAATTTAAAAGTCCATCATCAATATTTTATCCCTGTAACATCAATCAATATTCATCTTTGCACTACAAGCCAAAGATATTCATCAGTTGGTTATGTTCATCTCAACACCTGTTCATCTTTGCACTACGGACCAAAGATATTCATCAAGAAATCATTCATCTTTGCACTACAGACCAAAAATATTCAGTTATATCATCATTTAGGACTGAGGATGATGAAAAATATTTTAAAGAAAACGAATCCAGTGAAACAAAATAACAAATATTAAGGATTCGTATTTCGGTTTATCCATGTCCAAAAATACCTTATAAATAATCATAGTGAAGTAAAATTCAAGAATGATCAAAATATGGAAACAATCAAAGCTAGTATCCAAAATAGATATTTTCGACGAAAAGAAGAAAATTTCATTTTTTGGTGAATAGTAACTCGTGAATAGTAACCCCGACATGAAAAGTTCCAAATTTGATAAAAATTTCTAACCAATATTTTGACATAATGATATTGAAGAAATAATATCATTTTCGAATAAAATAACATCCCTTACCGCAGTTAAATTGTACTTCTGGTTGGAATATCAGATATAGTGCTGAAGGAACTTGCACCGTATAGCAACACTCAAAGTATAAAAATACTCACAAAATACGCTCGATATTATAGAGAGAGAAAGAGAGAGAAATCTTTAGTTTCTGGTGTGTTTTTCAATTCTAACCTAAGCACCCTATTTATAGGAAAATGCTTAGAACACCAAAGCAGAAAATTTAATAAAATATTAATATATAAATAAAATTTTCTACGCCAACCTTAGACTTCTGAATTCAGCAACTTAGCATGTGATTAATGAGGCTCATAACATATAAAAAACGTTTTTATTATTAAAAATAATTAAAACTTTCAAAAATCAATTATTTCAGAACTTCGGAACTTCAATAATTCATAATAAATAGCCCTTTTATCAGAAAATTTGAATCTTGTGACTTGTTATAAGAAATTCAATTCTCTACAACTTTGCAGAAGAAATTTTTTCCAACTTCCAAACAGAAATTGACCGAAATCCACAAACTGGCGATTTTACAGGCTATAATCAAATTTCAGTCAAGAAATGGGCCCACAGACATGTTTAACATGTTTTAAACAACTTTTGCAACAAAAATACTCTTTCTCCTCATATACTCATATATCCCACATTCATTCTAAAAATATCATCATTATTATATTATAATAATATAATAAAATATTATTTTATCAGAAAAGATAAAATATCGATTTTCAACAATTGTTACTTTAAAAATTTTCTTCATCTATATCCACATAAAATGAATATTTTTCTCATCATAAAAATTAATAATTAATTATTCACAAATAATATTACAGAATCACAGTACTGGCAACCAGGCCGTTCCCAAGAAAGAGGGGGCTTTTCAATAAGGATTTCTCCTTACTGTCACGCAATTAGGTGACCAAACCTCTCATTAGACAGAACTTTCTAGACATTGCAAATAATGTTATCTAATAATATTATTCATATAATATGAATTAATGCTCCGATAATGGAAAATACTGTGTAGTGATAATTATTGAAACAACAGTAATATAAAATATCAACGTAGCAATTATTGAATCAATCAGTAATTACTGTAACAATTATTGAGTAGTGCCTTCTTATGTAAGAATTAATAATTGGTGCAATACCGTGTGCTACTGTGCAACAACGCATATTACTGTGTTTTAACCACCGGATATTCCAACAGTATTAATGGTAACAACTATGCCGTTACTTATAAACAACTTATACTTGTCATTTTCTTCATCCAATCGCTTTCTGTTATGGGGCCCACAAAAGACTGCGCTGTCGTACGAATATTCCCCGACAAGAAGAATATTCCACGACCAAACGAATATTCCCTGACAACAATGAATATTTTATAACCACCTGCTTATTTAAAATATTTGCGCATTTTACCCATAACTAACCTCATTAATCAATTTAACCCTTACTATTTCAAAATAATAAATAGAGGAAATTAAATTTCATTTATTAATAATTTGGGGTCTTACATAAGTGATCATACTTGAGGTTTAATTATGACTCAATAATGTTTTATTAAGTTCCTTAGTTCATTGATTAAACAATTTCCATTCGTGCTTTACTTGTAACCATCCTTCATTGTCTAGATTTTAAGACTGGCGCAGCGGCGCCAGTTCCCTTTGCATTAGCCGCGCTGCGGCGAGATACATCAATGGCTAAAGACCCGGACTCGGCGCTGCGACGCAAGTCCTCTTTGTTATGGCCGCGCTACGGCGCCAACTAACAGTGCATCATGCCTCGGCCTCGCGCTGGGGCGCGGACTCTGTGCATCAGACAATTTTGACAGATTTTTGATTTTGTGAGATTCCCGGGCTCATAACTTCTTCGTTATAAGTCTGAATTCGCTCGTTCAAGAGCATACGGTTCACAAATTTCATACTCTACGTGTTCATGTAAGAATTTTATCTATTCAACTTCTTTAACTAAAAATTCACATATTAGTCCATTTTTAACAAAAACGATAAACGTTCGTGAACGTTCAACGCTCGTTTCTTCGTTCTAAGTCAGAATTCGGTCATTCTCGAGTCCGCAACTCTATAATGCCAAATAAGACTTGACTCCATTGAAAACCAACATTTCCAAGCTCAATATCAAAATTTGACTTCCATTCTGAGATTTTCACGAATTCGACGATTATCGTCTAATCGTGTAAATTACGGCTTAACTTCGTTTCTTATGATTTGTTCATCGTTTCAAATGGATTTTATCCAACATACTAACATCTTATCATACTTACTTCATTAACTTATGATCATGATAAGCTATTACTTGTTCTTTGTGAGTTTGTAACTTATAAAAGTATAAACTACTTATGATTTCATTTCTCATGATTTATCATGGCGTTAATCTTTTAACCACCATCCTTGCTTCTTATTATCATACCACTTCATTCATGCAACATATTACACTTTCTTATAAGTTCTCACTTAGTTCATAACTTCATTTATTACTTATCTTACAACATGGCTTATTTACGGCTTATTAAGACTTAAGCCCTTTGATTCATCATTCCTACTCCTTCTTAGCATACATGTTCTACCACTACCCACTTCTCTCACAAAAGAAGAGAAAGAGTTTCATGGTTTAAGGTTGCTTACCCTTGAAGTTCTCTTGCTAATCCTTCTTCTTCCTTCTTGCTTCTTGAATTAACAAAGTCTAACTTTCTAGCTTTTCTAACTTTTTCTCTCAAGCCAATAAGCTCTTATAATGTGTGGATGAAATGAAACAACCAACAAACGAAATCCTAAGCTTGCTATTTATAGAAATCTCAAAGTGAGGGTATAATGGTCATAAAGCCACTCCACCTCCTTAATCACCTCCTTACTATTCATTTCTTAAGCATTAAGTTAACTTGCTCCCTACTTCTTTTGCTTGGTCATTAAGCTACTTGCTTATCAAATTAATTACTTGGCCATCACAATACTTAGCCTTTATGTTTACTTGCCCATTACTTATAATCACTTTACTTAGCCTCTAAGTTTACTTAACTTATCCTTTGCTTAAACCTTAAGTTTACTTGCTTAGCACATAGCTTATCCTTTACTTGCTCATCACATTATTTACTTTGTCATTAAGTTATTTGTTCATCACTTTGGATCACCCATGGTTTGCCCCATGGGTCACCCTAACCCATTGGATCATAGCTTGGGTTTAGGTTTAATTAGCTTAGATTAATCTTTGGGCTTTCACATTAAATTACTTTGGGCATTCATATTAAATCCTATTGGACTTGTACATCCCACATAATCCACAAGTCCATTCACAAATGACTTAAAGCCTTAGGACGTATTCTGTACGTATTATTATTTTATTCTAACTCGTATACTAATTCATAATATACGATATACCATTATTCATACATACTCGTATAATACTTCATATCATACTCGTATTCATTACATCGTTTAATACTTACACATCATACGATCATCTCTTTAATTCCTTCTCGGAAATAACATTCCCTAATCGTTAGGTTTTAAGTCCGCAGGCGAAAAACTGCATTTTTCATAACTGAAATATTATTGGATATTCTATCCCACCTTGATATTCTATCGTTATGTATTTCTTGGAAGTTCAAAAATAATTTCCGAACAGAAATGCGTGAATAGTGTTTTTCGAAAAATTTCTCGGAAATATTTTATTTTCTTCTTGGAAATTCAAACACTTTAATTCTACTACATAACCAAAATACTACAACGTTCTAACATGTCTAGGTCATAGAACGACCTACAATTAGCTTACTCCCATAAATAATCAATTAAATTCATTTAATCCACATAATCAAATAAAAAATTTAATTCTCAAAAATTCGATTTTTCTGGGGCGTTACAGTTAGTAAGGAGTCGGTGACTCAAGTAGAGATCTTACCGAACCCTGTAGCAGAAGAGCCAGAAATGGTGGAGAACTTGGAATTAATGTTCTTGTTTGATGGCATGTCAGAAGAGGAGGTGGATGTGGTGTCATTTAACACTGTAGCACCTGTAGAAGAAATGACTCTTGGGATGCCAATGAAAGTATTATTTATGATAATATTGGATAGACATATCTAGTTGGGGAAGGAAGTGAGAGAGCTGAAGGAGGAGGTCCATGAAATCTTAGAGGAAAAGAAAAGCATGGAGACGATGTGGGAGGAGGAGCACGATGAGAGAGTTTTAGCGAAGGATAAGGTCCACAAGCTAAAACATGAGGCCTTTGAGCTTAGGCAGGAGCTAAAGGCTAAGAAGCAAAAGATTGGTAGGATGTCCTATATTCATAGGAGTTTATATGCGGATTTTCAGCGGCAAGTGGCTAAGTATCCTATGGAGGTGGGGCAGACTCGGCATACTATCAGTTGAGATATTTTAGCCAGTCTTGTCAATGCGAATTATGAGAATGCCATAAGGCAAATGTAACCTAGTTAGTAGCTAGAGTAGAGTTAGATATGTAAATATGATGTATCTAAGTAGTGACGTAAAACCCTCTTTTGTATATCAAAGGATAGTCTTTTGTAAATCCCAATTTTTAGAAAGCAATTGCGGAAAAGTAATGTAATCAGTTAAGGCTGTGTAATGACGAATGCTATAGTATTATACTACAAAGAAGCAAATCAATATAATCCTTTTATGGAGCATGTTGTGCAGTGAGGTTGAAGTTATTTTTTAATAATGAATAATAACCAACTAACAAGAAGAAAGTAATAATGACGTGTTATTTATCTTAACAGAAAGATACCGCCAAGAAGAAGACAACGAAATCGAGGAGCTAATGTAAATTAACTGGAAGGGGGACCGGTTAATCCAATGCAAGAGTTCGTTAATTTATTAACAACTGCTTTTAATATAAATGGGGAGAATATACCTGTAAATCATGTGGTAGTAAGGGCTACTATGTTTAAGAATTTTAAGAGCGTGGGTCCGCCGAAGTTCAAAGGAACTGCGGACCCTATAGAAGCTACTTGGGTAAAAGAAGTAGATAAGACATTTGTTATTGCAAATGTCGAAGAGGGGCAAAAGGTTTCTTTTTCTACCTATATGATGAAGGGAGAGGCCAACTTTTGGTGGGAGGCAAACCAGGCTAGGGCTGGTATAAAGAACCTAACGTAGACTCAGTTCAAGAAGATTTTCTTCGAGAACTACTTTCCCACGAGTATGCAGGGGAGGATGGTGATGCGGTTCTTAGAACTGAAACAAGAGGAAATGACAGTTCCCCAATATGCTACCAAGTTCAATGAACTGGCGAGGTTTGCTCCACATCAGGTGGACATGGAGGTACGAAAGGTGAGGAGATTTGAGAAGGGCTTGAAACTCTAACTCTATAGCTAAATATTGGTGTTCCAAAGTAATTCTTTTGGAACCATTTTGGAGAAGGTAATAATAGTCGAGGGTGGTAATGAGGCTCTAAGCCAATACCACAGGGAGAAGAAAAATAAGAATAAGGTAGAAGGGGGAGTAAAAATAGAAGGAGCCAGTGGAAGTGGCAATGAGCAGAAGAGGAAAGGTTTTAACTCTGAGAATACGGGAGCGAAGCAAGGAGATCCTCAGAAGAGGATGGAGGCATGCAAGAACTGTGGGGAAGACTCACCTAGGAGTCTGTCTCAAGGGAAAAGCGGTGTGTTATAACTGTGGACAGGAGGGGCACATTTTGCCTAACTATCCAAGTCCGAGGAAGATCCATGGATGCTTCGTATGTGGATCAACTGATCATATAGCGAAGAATTGCCCAAAGAAAGGGATGGATGGGAATAAGGGCACATACCTTCGACAGAGTTTTTGGTGGCCAAACATCAAGAGAGAGATAACATAAAATGTGAGTAGGTGCTTAACTTGTCAAAAGGTTAAGGCCGAACATCAACGACCTAGTGGCTTGTTACAGTCATTGGAGATTCTGGAATAGAAGTGGGAACATATCACGATGGATTTTGTGGTGGGACTTCCAATTACTCAGAAAGGGTATGACGCGATTTGGGTAATAGTGGACCGGTTGATGAAGTCGGCTCAATTTTTGCCAATAAGAGTTAAGTTTAACTTAGATCAGTTAGCTAAACTTTATGTTAAGGAAGTTATTTACAGACATGGAGTACCAGTTTTAATAGTGTCAGATCGTGATCCATGATTCACATCAAACTTTTGGAGGAGTCTGCAAGAACAGATGGGGACGAATTTAAAGTTAAGTACGGTTTATCATCCACAAACTGATGGGCAGAGCGAAAGGACAATTCAGACGCTAGAAGATATGTTGAGATCTTGCGTTATGGATTTCAAAGATAGTTGGGATGATCATCTACCATTAGTTGAGTTTGCGTATAACAACAGTTATCATGCAAGCATAGGCATGCCGCCTTACGGAGCTTTATATAGAAAAAAGTGTAGAACACCATTGTGATGGGATAAAGTGGGAGAACGCCGAATGTTAGGACCTGAATTGGTGCAACAAACAGCGGATATAGTTAAGCTAATACGAATGCGTCTGGAGCAGCTCAAGATAGACAAAAGAAGTAGGCAGATTCGCATCGAGTGAACAGAGAGTTTAAAGTAGGCTTGTATGTGTTTCTAAAGGTATCTCCCTGGAAAGGCAAGATACGCTTTAGAAAGAAGGAAAAGTTAAGTCCAAGGTTTATAAGACCTTTCGAGATATTAAAAAGGGTAGGAGAGGTAGCTTACGTGATAGCATTACATCCGGACTTAAAAAGAATACATAATATGTTTCATGTCTCTGTGTTACGTCCTTATAAGCCAGATTATAAGCACGCAATAGAGTATGAACCTATTCATATTGAGAAGGACTTGACGTATGAAGAAATGCCTATTCAAATCATTGATAGAAAAGAGCAAGTTCTGAGGACTAAAGTTTATACCTTCGGTAAAGGTGTTATGGAAGAACCACAATGCCGAAGAAGAAACGTGGGAACTTGAAGAAAAGATGAAGAAGAATTACCCTCAATTATTTGTTTAAGTTATATCGAGATTCTGGGGACAGAATCCTTATAAGGGGGAAGAATGTAACAACCGAGAAAATCGGATTAATTGTAAAATAATTTTATTTGATTAAATAATAAATAAAATTATATTATATGTTATTATAAGTTATAAGTAGGTTTTATACCTACATATTGGATGTCAACTCACGAGAATTGTGCTCATCTTAAGTAGTTTTTACTATGTTTTAGTCGTATTTTATGTTATTTTGCAGTACTTGTAGTGGAACTCCTATGGCATGGAAAAGTAAGAAATGGCAAGGATTGGCATTGACATGATGACATAGAGCCAGCAAATGATGGCAAGAGGAACATGAGCAGATGGAGGATGAGTGTTATGCAGAAAAGATAGAATGAAGAATATACAACAGCAATCAAGAAGCAACAATAGAAGACAGCATGCAGCAGCCGCGCGACTAATTGGGCTTTAAATTGTGTGCCCGCGCCAAGGCCTCGGTAGAAATAAGTATCGCGCGCCCGTGCCCATTTTACACTACGATATTGCACGGTCGCGCGAGTCCTCTGCAGTATGTTTTTGTTGACTTTTTGTAATTTGAAATTTGACCGTTTTTAGTTGAATTGAACGATATGGTTGGCACCAGAGACGTGTTGAAGTCAGTTTTTATCAGTTTTTGTATTATTCATTAGGGTTCTTACGTATTAGCAATTCTAGAGAGAGTTTGAGCATTGGATCATTACAATTGCTTTTCTCTTATTCTAGATTATTAAATAAAGTGTAGTTTTAATCTTCTGGAGATTATTGGTACTTTGGAACACAAATTGGAGTAGATTCTACAACTGGGTTTAATCATTTCTCTTTCATCTCTTAATTGCATTATTTAACTTCATGTGTTGCTTCAATCCCATAATGGCTTTTGGTTCAGAAATTAACTAAACTCCATTATGGGATTCTAATGGATTTTAATACGTAGTCTAATTTATATATTTGATTGTTCGGTTGTATGCTTATCATTGGATTACCAATTATGATTGAGCGTAATGAATGAATGTTTGATCACAATTCACCTTATATGCTTATATGGAATTGAAAAATGAAATATGAGTATGGATAAAATCATAATAGCATATGTTTATGAGGCTGAGTTAGTAAGCTTTGTAATTCGTGAACCGGATATAAATATACCTTTTCACCATGTGTAGTATTGAAAGAGACTGCAGTTTAATTCATTATTGCTACAATTTCACATAGATATATAGTGATTTTGGTAATAATGTCGCTCACATGATTTCTAACATATGTGGATGTTATGTGAACAGGTCATAAGTCATTGAAAAATGGTTATGTCCACTTTTATGCTCTTGACTAGTATTCCATGATAAGTATATAAACATAACAGGATGATTGCAAGTTAGATGAAGTATTAAATGAAGTTAGAATCCCATTCTTTCCAAATTTTGATTACATTAATTTGGTATTGTGTTTTTATTCATTAATTAAATTTAGAATTAATTATTATTGTGAGTTATTCGTTTAAGCATATAAAAATAGTGAAATAGTTGATGTATGATGATTAAGATTTTAAAACCTTTCTCCGTGGATCGATACTTTTCTTAGTCAGTACTACTTATTGACCCATGTATACTTGCATGAGTTAGAGTCCTTTTTATTTGACTGAAAAGAAGGCAACAAGTTTTTGGCGCTGTTGCCGGGAAAAGGCGTTTAATTTTATTATTATTATCATCAATTTTAAGCTAAATTTGTATGACTTCGACAAATCTAATGTTATCTTATTTCTATTTTTTTGTTTGCATTTCAGGTACTTGTATATATTTTATGCACACGCGGTCACCCATTTCCGAGTTGACATCTGCACAGGACAACATCAACGGGAGAGGTTGGAAATCAAGAGCACGTAGAAATATACAAGCAGAGTTAGAGACCACAACATCCAATATAGCAACAGAAGAACAGAGAGAAGAGCAAAGAGAGGAGCACAGAGCATTGAGAGATTATTCGATGCTGAACATCAATGGATTACAGTCGAGTATAGTCAGGTCAGCTATAGCAGCCAACACTGTCGAGATAAAGCTGGTCACTATTCCAATGGTGTAGAATTCGGTACAGTTTGGGGTGCTGCTACAGATGACCCGAATGAGCATCTATTGAGTTTCATTGAAATATGTGACACCTTCAGGTACAACGGGGTGACAGAGGATACAAGCAGACTTAGGCTATTTCCATTTTCGTTACGAGACAAAGCAAGAAGTTGGCTTCACTCTCTACCTTCAGGATCTATCACAACATGGGAGAACTTAGCACAAAAGTTCTTAGCCAAATTTTTCCCAATGGCTAAAACTGCTAAAATGAGGACAGCAATTTCCCAATTTGAGCAGCAACAGGGTGAATCTCTATATGAAGCTTGGGAAAGATACAAGGAGATGCTAAGGAAGTGTCCACACCATGGTATGCTGGATTGGATGGTGATTAATACATTCTATAATGGATTAGGATAGCAGTCGAGGCCAATTATAGATGCAGCTGCAGGAGGAGCCTTATGGGCGAAGAGGTATGAAGAGGCCTATAATCTTATTGAGACGATGACAGCGAATGATTTCCAAAATCCTATAGCCAGAATGCCACAGCCCAAAGTTACAGGTTTGTTAGAGGTGGATGATATCACTCAGTTGTCAGTTCAGATGGCATCCATGACAAAGAAGATTGACTCTTTGGCAGAAAGTAAGGTGAAGACAGTTTCTTTCGTGTGTGAGATATGTGCAGGATAGTATTCAACTGACCAATGTGCTATCAGTTCAGAGTCTGTACAGTATGTGAGCAACTACCAGAAGAATCAAGGTCAATTTCAGAATACATATAACTCCAACAACCGTAACCATCCAAATTTCAGTCTGTCAAATAATCAAAGCAATCAACAAAGTCAGTTTCAACCACAAAATCAATTTCAGGCACAACCATCTCAGCAACAGTTTACACTAAGACCACCTTACCCACCTAGATTTTCTCAACAACAACAACATCATCCACCACCTGCACCTCAGCAAGAGAAGAAGTCAGAGATGGAGGAGATGATGATGAAGTATATGGCAAATACCTAAGTGATGATCAAAAGCCAAGCAGTGGCTATCAAAAATTTAGAAACTCAAATGAGTCAGATGGCTAGCATGCTTAACAATAGACCCCAGGGTTCATTGCCAAGTACAACAGAGGCTAATCGAAGAAGGGAAGGGAAGGAACAATGTCAAGCAATTACACTTAGGTCTGGGAAGCAAACTGTAGAAAATTAGCATGGCGCTCCCGCGCCACTTTTACATGGGAAAACCGCGCGGCCGCGCGGTTATGAAAAATTTTCTGAGGATAGTTTGAATAATGAAGGTTTAGAATAGCAGCAAGAGAATAAGAATAAAGAAGATTCTTTTGAGAAGCCCGTGAATAAGATACCAGTCATTCACCCTCCTATTCCTTATCCACAGAGATTACATAAGCAGAGGGAAGACAAGCAGTTCAGTAAGTTTTAGAGGTATTTAAAAAGCTACAGATCAGCATACCCTTTGCTGAAGCATTGGAACAGATACCTAGTTATGCAAAGTTTATGAAGGGGATCTTGTCAAGGAAGAAGAGATTAAAAGACTTTGAAATAGTAGCCTTGACGGAAGAATGTAGTGCAATGCTTCAATGCAAATTACCTCCAAAGCTAAAGGATCCGGGCAGCTTCATAATACCTTGTACAATTGGAAAGATGAGCTTCAGCAAATGCTTGTGTCATGATGTTGGACAGACTAGCGGGTCATGAGTTTTATTGCCTTCTGGACGGGTATTCAGACTAAAATCAAATTGTTATAGCTCCAGAAGACCAAGAAAAGACAACCTTTACATGTCCATATGGAACTTTCGCCTTCAGAAGGATGTCTTTTGGTCTGTGCAATGCCCCAGCCACTTTTTAGAGATATATGATGGCTATCTTTTCGGATATGGTGGAGCATAATGTGGAGGTATATATGAATTATTTTTCAGTATTTGGGGATTCTTTCAATTTGTGTCAGGAAAATTTAGTGATGGTTTTGAGAAGATGTGTTGAAACGAACTTGGTGTTGAATTGGGAAAAGTGCCATTTTATGGTACAAGAAGGAATAATTCTGGGACATAAGGTGTCGAAGAAAGGACTTGAGGTGGACAGAGCCAAATTAGAGACTATTGAGAATTTGTTGCCGCCAACTTCAGTAAAAGGTGTTCGAAGTTTTCTAGGACATGCAGGCTTCTATCGCAAATTCATTAAAGATTTCTCCAAAATAACAAAGCCACTTTGTAGCTTATTGGAGAAGGATGCACATTTCACGTTTGATGAGGATTGTGTGTCTGCATTTGAGCATTTGAAGAGAAGGTTAACTTCAGCACCAGTAATTACAGCACCGGATTGGGACCTACCATTCAAATTGACGTGTGATGCAAGTGATTATGCTGTGGGGGCTGTTTAGGGTCAGAGAAGGGAAAAGATTTTTTATGTGATATACTATTGTGACAACCCCAAAATAGGTCCATTCCATCCAACCTATTCTGAGTCGCCAAATACATGGTACAGAAAATAACTACAACTTTATTACAACAATTGTCGTGCAAAATACAACAACACATATGCTATGAGTTTGGATATAAATATATACCAAATGTGACTCATGTCCCAACCGTGGACAGCACCTCACAATGACACCTTACATAAAGGTATAGTCAAAAACTGTTTTAGAAATTAGAATCTTTGGGAAGTGCTCAAGGAAACCTTTGTACATGGGAGGCCATGCTTCTAGGTTATGATAGATATCATATGGCCACAGAATTATCCTTGGTTGAACCAATAGACCCCAAAGAAAAACGAGAAGTTTACTATCATATTCTTCCCAATGGTGAGTCTTCTCTTGACATATCATTATCTCCACTGTCTCTAATTAAAAATTATACTTCAAACAAATACCAAGATTATATAGGTAGTGCTTGTAAATATACTCAGCAAGTGGATGAGCACAACCCTGTCTTATGATGACACGAGGTTGTATGTCATTAGACATCTTGTATGATAGTGACAAAACACCCTTCTAACGTTGGGTTCGCCTCACCCTATTTTCTTCACTAAATATAACTACTAAATGATGATCACCGTTCTATTTCCTTGTTACCCCCGCTCGACCCAACTACACTCTTATTACCTGAAAAGGAATTGTGAAGCAAAAGGATGAGCATAACTAGCCCAGTAAAGAATATCATTACTAAAAATAATTAAATTATCAATAGCCTTCATCAGTAATAAATCAGAGATTTAGAACATATGGTAGATGATAAAACTTCTCAACCATAGTTGCAGCGGAACGAGCAATCCATTAGAAGAGTCAAATAGACTATAAAGTCTATTATCTTCTCCATGTTAAAAATCCACCAACAATGTTTTATTCCTGTAACATAAATCAACGGTTCCTGTCCACATTCATGTGAATAACTCATAATCATATTTATGATTCTAAATTTCTCTTCTCATCCAGGACAAAGATAATTTTTATCACTTGTCTTTAACTGAAACATCAAAGATCATGGTTATACCAAATCACAGTTCCTGTTTATAATCATACAAATAATTTTATCTTTGCACTACGGGCCAACGATATTCGTCAACAGTTCATCTTTGCACTACTGGCCAAAGATATTCAACAACAGGTCATCTTTGCACTACGGGCCAAAGATATTCATCAATAATTCATCTTTGCATTACAGGCCAAAGATAGTTCTCAACAGTTCATATTTGCACTACAGGCCAAATATATTCATATCTCAAAGAAATATATAATCATTTCAGAATTTATATACACCATAATTATAACCATGTTAATCAATTCATCTTTACACTTAAGCTAAAGATATTCAATTATAAATTCAATGGTCATGATCATACCAGTTAACAATTCATCTTTGCACTACAGGCCAAAGACATTCCTCAGTCACGATCATACCAATAATTTACCCATCTTTACACTCAAGTGAAAGAGAAATTCAACATCAGGGTTATAAAAATATTATATATGATAATAAAAATAATATGATCAACAACTGCATTTATTTTCGAGAGCAACAATCATAAATCAACGATAATTTGGTCAGAAAAAGAAACTAATTTTTGTCATGAATAGTACCCGTGAATAGTAACTCATGAATAGTAACTCGTGAATAGTAACTCATGAATAGTAACTCATGAATAGTACTCCGTATTCGTATATAGTACCGTATACATAAATAATGTCATATACGTAAATAGTGCTATATACATGAATAGTGTCGTATACGTGAATAGTAACGTATACGTGAATAGTAACCCCGACACAAAAAGTTTCAAATTTGATAAAAAGTTCATATCAATATTTCGGCATAATGATATTGAAGAAAATATCATTTAAGAAGAAGATAATATCCCTTACTATCCCTTACAATCCCGTACCTCAAAAGAGCAGCACTTCTGACTGGATAACGGATATGAAGCTGAACAAAACTTGCACTGATGAATAGCAACTCACCAAGTATCTAAATACTCACAAAATACACTCGATAATCTAGAGAGAAAAAGTGAGAAAACTTATGAATTCTGGTGTGATTTTTAATTCTAACTTAGCCCTCTACTTATAGGAAAATGTTAACACGCCGAAGCAGACTTAACCTGCAACCTGATGGCTTTACTTGCTACTATTCCCACCCACCACATTTGAATAAAAATCTCAGCACATTTCTTCACCAACCAAGAGTGGGGCCCACCAATTTTAGAATTTTCCACCAAAATGATAAATTCTGAAACTTCAACAATTTCTAAACCAGTCATCTCTTAAATTCATAACAAATCATACGTTCATTTTTAACGGTTCAAAATTTGTGGACATATACTCAACTTATATATGTATAACATATCCAAAAATTACCACGATCCAACGGTCGGATTAAAAATTATAACCCTCGCAAAATATCTCAAAAATCTTAATTTGATTTTCAATACCTCCGTTCTGACAAAAATACAGATAAAACACCTCAACATTAACTCCTTCATTTTTAACCACAAAAATATATCCTCTCATTTATATTCACATAAAATAAATATTTCCTTATCATATGAATCAATAATTAATTATTCACAAATAATATTACAGAATCACATTTATGACAACCAGGCCGTTCCCAGGAAAGAGGGAGCTTTTCAATAAGGATTTCTCCTTACTGGCGCGGAATTAGATGACCAAACCTCTCCTTAGACAGAATTTTTTAGACATTGCCAATAATATTATCTAATAATATTATTCAAATAATATGAATTATTGATCTGATAATGGAAAATAATGTGCAGCAATAATTATTGAAACAACAATAATATAAAATATCAACGCAGTAATTATTGAATCAATAAAATATTATACAGTAATTACTGTGACAATTATTCAGTAGTGTCTTCTTACGTAAGAATCAATAATTTCAAAAGTACTGTGCAATACCGTGTGCTACTATGCAATAACACGTATTACTATATATTAACCACAGGGTATTCCAACAGTGTTAATGGTAACAACTATGCCGTTAATTATAAAAACTCAATTTTTTATCGTTATCTTCATCCGACCATTTTTCGTTATGGAACCCACAAATAGTTGCGCCGTCGTACGAATATTCCCTGACAGAAAGAATATTCCACGATCAACGAATATTCCCCGACAACAATGATTATTTTATAACCACTTGTTTATTTTGAAAAATTTGCACATTTCACCCATAACTTTAACTTTTATCAATTTAACCATTTACTAAATAGGGAAATTGAATACTTTTATTTCATAAAATTCGGGGTCTTACAACTATGCTAGCAAGTTTCGAGCTTATCTTATTGGGACAAGGCTGATAGTGTACACGGATCATGCGGTAATTTGATATTTGGTGGCAAAGAAGGATACAAAGCCTCGTTTGATCAGGTGGATACTTATGTTGCAGGAATTTGATTTGGAGATTAAGGACAGAAAGGGAACTGAGAACAAACTGGCGGACCACTTATCTCGACTAAAAAATCCTGGAAGGGAGGTATATGACAAGACTGTGATTAATGAGTCCTTTCCAAATGAATAGTTATTTGTGATGGAAGGGGAAGTGTCGTGGTTTTCAGACTATGCGAACTACTTGGTAAGCATGATGATTCCTTATGACTTAGTTGGTTATCAAAAGAAGAAATTTTTGCATGACGTGAAGTGGTTTATATGGGATGAACCATATTTGTTCAAACAATGTGCTGATCAGATGACAAAGAGATGTATCCCATATAGTGAGACAGAGGGGATTTTGCAGGATTGCCACACTTCATTATATGGCGGTCACTACGGTGGAGAGAGGACAGCGGCTAGAGTGTTACAAGATGGATTCTACTGGCCAACAATTTTTAAGGATGCTTACAGTTTTGTTCAGAGATGTGATAGATGTCAAAGAGTAGGGAATATTTCAAAAAGGAATGAGATGCCATTGAACATAATCCTCGAGGTTGAAATTTTTTATGTTTGGGGGATAGATTTCATGGGCCCTTTCATTTCTTTATGTTGAAATTTATATATCTTGTTAGCAGTCGACTATGTTTCAAAGTGGGTAGAAGTGGCAGCTCTTCCAACTAATGATGCCAAGGTGGTCCTAAGATTTTTACAAAGGAGTATTTTAACAAGGTTTGGAACTCCAAGGGCTATCATTAATGATGAAGGTAGTCATTTTTGTAATAGGCAGTTCACAGCTCTGTTAACCAAGTATGGGGTAAATCATTGCATTACTACAGCTTATCATCCGCAAACTAATGGCCAAGCAGAGGTTTAAAATCGTGAAGTAAAGAGAATTTTGGAGAAAGTTGTGAACCCCACAAGAAAGGATTGGTCATTAAAACTTGATGATGCTGTATGGGTATATAGGACTGCTTATAAGACTCCGCTGGGCATGTCACCTTTTCAGCTGGTTTATGAAAAGGCTTGTCACCTTCCTATGGAGCTTGAGCATAAGGCATATTAGGCAATTAGGAAGCTCAATTTTGATTTGAAGACTGTCGGTGAAAAATGCCTACTCTAACTCAATTGGATGAATTCAGACTGCAGGCGTATGAAAACTCCAAGCTATATAAAGAAAAGGTGAAGAAATGGCATGATCGCAAGATTATGGAGAGAATATTCTAGCCGAGACAAAGAGTTTTGTTGTTTAATTCAAGAATTAAACTCTTCCCTGGGAAGCTCAAATCAAGGTGGTCCGGGCCATTTATAGTGAAGACAGTTTTTCCACATAGTGCAGTAGAGGTATTTGATAAATTCCCAGATAAGCCGTTCAAAGTGAATGGACAGCGGCTAAAGCATTATTTTGGTGGAGAGGTGGACAGGCAGAAAGTCACCACTATTCTTTCTTCAACGTGATTGAATCAGAGATAGTCAAGATAATTGACTATAACTTAGCACTTGATGGGACGTATTATTTCTATCCTTACCTCTTGTTTAATTCTGTTTTGATTATATTAAGTTTTCATGTTCCTGTTAGTTTTTATAGCTTAACTAGTGTGAAATTAGTATTATGGGAGCTGAATAAGCGTATGATGAGACGTAGGAGTAGAAGAGAAAGTATTGTTTTAGAATAGTCATGTATGCATAGTCATTAATTCATGTTTTGAATTTGGAGGCTTGATATCTCATAATGATATTTGTTGATTGAACAGGTGTATTGGAGACGATTCGTCGCTGTTTTGGTATGTTTGAAATTCATATTGGTATGGCAGGATGCAGAGCCACGCGACCGCGCAAGAAATTCAGTGTAAAGTGGCGCGCCCGCACCATATGTCTATGCAACAAAACCAATCACGCACCCACGCCATTATCCAGTTCAAAACAAGTGTGGCCGTGCGCGAGACTGGAGCCAAAAAAATTTGAAGTATTTAAAAGACGTGTCTTTTCCCATTTCTTATTTTAGTTTCATTTGCAACGTGCGTATCTCTTTCTCTCCACAGACACACGACTCTTCACTTCCAACAGTTCCATTTCAAAAGTTATAACTCCTCATCCCACTACACGTATCTCGCATACGTTTCCTACCCATGTTCAAATTCTACGACTGATAAAGTTAGGGTTTTCGGTGCGTGCGTTGAAATACAAGTTTGGGGGTGTTCATTATTTGCCAGTAAATATAACTGCTATTTCATTAATTAGGTTTCTTTTCTTCTTCATCAGTACAAATGGGACCAAAGCGTGCTCATTCTCGCACTCCCGAGTCGTCCTCTACCAGTAGCCAAAGTGGTGACAATGTGGACATTTCTAAATTTGTCAGCCTAGATACACAGATAGAGTATTACCGTATTGTAGCAAAATCATTTGTTCGAGAAAGAGGGTTCAAGCCAGATGCACAAGATGGGCAATTGGTGTAGATGATCAAGGAAAAATGTTGGCATGGAGTTTGTTCTACTCCAATAGCTATACCTATGGCCATTGTAAGGGAATTTTATGCGAATTCAAGGGAGACAATGAGTGGCTTTTCTTTTGTCCGAGGGCTTCAAGTGGTTTATCGACCAAGGGCAATTCGTGGCGTATTCAATTTACCCGACCCTCCAACTGGACTTACGAATTGGGTTGAGGCAGAGCGAATGGAGATAGACCTCAATGAAGTCATCGCTGATTTGTGTATCCTAGGGACACAATGGACTTGCACGCCCGACACTAATCACCCTAAGACCTTAACGGATTCAGCTCTCAACCGTTATGCTAAGGCTTGGAATCTCTTTATTTATGCAAAACTCATGCCATCATCCCATTAACATAAAATTACAACTGAGCGAGCAATCATTCTTTGGGGGATTATTGTGGGAAAGTATATCGGCGTTGGTCACCTTCATAATCAGAACATGTTGCAATACACGCGGGGAAGTACTACGGGAAGTATACCACATGCCTCGATCGTGGCTCATTTGTGTGCTAAAGTAGGAGTTAGGTGGACAGATGAACAATTACAGTACCCAAGCCAGGATATCACTCATGCCACGATAGCAAGATTTGAAAACTGGGCAGGAGGTACCCCGCACCCAAGGGGTAAGGGTTTCATCCTTCGTCCCGCGACATGTGCGCCATCACAGCAGCCATCAGGGACAAATGAAGCAGGCGCGTCAACTCAAGCCACTGCTACTACTGACGATCAACAGCTCCGAAGGTTGGAATGGAATGTCAATGCTATGTACGACAATTTTGCAGCATTCGCTACGAGTTTGACGAAGTCGCTAGCGGAGGCGTTTACGCAGCAGGGTACCATGCTCGAGTGGCCACAATTTGGGACAGTCGTACCATTTCCACCGCCGGATTCACCACCCGAAGAGGGTGGTACGGCTGATCAGTAGGGGAGTTCTTCTAACCCTATACCTTCATTCATTGGGACAATGAATATATTAAGTTTGGGGGTATTGGGTAGTAGTGTAGTTGCATGTAGTTAATTTGCATATTTTTGCATGTTTAGTTTAAATTTTGCATGTTTATGTGAAAGTTAATAATTGCAAAAAAAAATAATCTATTTTTAGTAGTTATTATATGTGTTAGCTATGTGTTTAGTTGCATGCCCCAAATGTCTAGCTTTTTGGAGTTTAAGTCCAGCCAATGATGAAATTGAATTTTGAAGGATTGTTAAATTTACTGGATAACATGAGCTTAGCTATAATGTTTTACATGATGTAATCCATGGATGTTGTTTAGATGCTTTCGGTTCGCACATACGTGTTCACAAATTCTTGTTGGTATAAGAGTAATGTGTTTATTGCTTAGTAGGAAATGTGGTTTTTAAAAATAGAATTGTGTGGAAAGTGGACTTAGGCTATGAAAACATTGACAATCAAACTTTGGGAACACATGTGTATGCTTATTGTATATAAAAAAAGAAAAAGGAAAATCCATCTTGAGACCTTCCTAATCTGAATTATTGAATCCTTGGAAGGCGCGAGATGGAGCGTAAAATGCACTCGATCAAAAAAAAATACCGCGGGAAAGTGCGAAAATTGCTCTCGTGAGTAAAAATAAAGCAATTTAAACCCATTGTTGAACCTTAGTTTGTATTGATATGTTGGATTAGTTTTTGTTGCATTAGTATGCATGGATCTTGATTTAGACTGCAATTTTTCTGTTTTGAGCAGTTTAACATATGTATTCTTTGCCTTTGTCAAGTTTTTGGTGAACACAAAACACACACACAACATCTTTATAGCTAGTATGGGATATTTGATTGTATGATATTATGTCTATAGCTTAGTTTGAAAGTTTATTCTTGAATCTTGATAATTCATTGAGGCACATTAGATTAGAAGTCCATTTTAGCTGGAAAAATTTGGGACTCATTTGCATCATAGTTTAGTTTGCATAGTATGTAGTTGCATTTCATTGTTTATGGTCATATGCATTGCTTGAGGGTAAGCAAAAGTTCAAGTTTGGGGGTATTTGACAAGTAGCTTTTATACCTACTTATTGGATGTCAACTCACGAGAATTATGGTCATCTCAAGTTGTTTTTACTATGTTTTAGTTGCATTTTATGTTATTTTGCAGTACTTGTAGTGGAACTCCTATGGCGTGGAAAAGCAAGAAATGGCAAGGATTGGCATTGACATGATGACATGGAGCTAGCAAATGATGGCAAGAGGAAAATGAGCAGATGGAGGATGAGTGCTATGCAGAAAAGATAGAATGAAAAACAAACAACAGCAATCAAGAAGCAACAGCAGAAGACAGCATGCAGCAGCCGTGCAGCTAATTGGGCTTTAATTCGTGCGCTCGCGCCAAGGCTTCTGCAAAAATAAGTATCGCCCGTCCGCGCCCATTTTACACTACGATATTGCGCAGCCGCGCGAGTCCTCTGCAACCTATTTTTGTTGACTTTTTGTAATTTGAAATTTGAGCATTTTTTGTTGAATTGAACGATATGCTTGGCACCAGAGACGTGTTGAAGTCAGTTTTTATCAGTTTTCGTATTATTCATTAGGGTTCTTATGTATTAGCTATTCTAGAGAGAGTTTGAGTATTGGATCATTACAATTGCTTTTCTCTTATTCTAGATTACAAAATAAAGTGTAGTTTTAATCTTCTGGAGATTATTGGTACTTTGGAACACACATGGAGCATATTCTGCAACTGGGTTTAATCATTTCTCTTTCATCTCTTAATTGCATTATTTAACTTAATGTGTTGCTTCAATCCCATAATGGGTTTTGGTTCAGAAATGAACTAAACTCCATTATGGGATTCTAATGGATTTTGATATGTAGTCTAACTTATATATCTGATTGTTTGGTTGTATGCTTATCATTGCATTACCTATTATGATTGAGCGTAATGAATGAATGTTTGATCACCATTCACCTTGTATGCTTATATGGAATTGAAAAATGAAATATGAGTATGGATAAAATCATAATAGCACATGTTTATGTGGCTGAGTTAGTTAGCTTTGTAATTCGTGAACCAGATAGAAATATACCTTTTCACCATGTGTAGTATTGAAAGAGACTGCAGTTTAATTCATTATTGCTACAATTTCACATAGACATATAGTGATTTTGGTAATAATGTCGCTCACATGATTTCTAACATATGTGGATGTTATGTAAATAGGTCATAAGTCATTGAAAAATGGTTATGTCCACTTTTATGCTCTTGACTAGTATTCCATGATAAGTATATAAACATAACAAGATGATTGCAAGTTAGATGAAGTATTAAAGGAAGTTAAAATCCCATTCTTTCCAAATTTTGATTACATTAATTTGGTATTGTGTTTTTATTCATTAATTGAATTTAGAATTAATTATAACTGTGAGTTATTCGTTTAAGCATATAAAAATAGTGAAATAGTTGATGTATGATGATTAAGATTTAAAATCTTTCTTCGTGGATCGATACTTTTCTTAGTCAGTACTACTTGTTGACCCGTGTATGCTTTCATGAGTTCGAGTCCTTTTTATTTGACTGAAAAGGAGCCAACAATAAGGAGTAAGCAAGATGAAGGTTGTTCTATAACCTAAAAGTGGTATAATGTCGTAGTATTCTGGCTACGTGACAGAATTAAGGTGTTTGAATTTCCAAGATGAAAATAAAAGCTTTCTGAGAAATTTTCCGAACAACACTATTCACCAATTTCTGCTCGGGAATTATTTTTGAACTTTCGAGAAATGTGTAATGATAGAATAATAAGGGAAGATGGATTATGTAATAATAATTCAGTTCTGACAAACACAGTTTTTGTGACAACCCGAGAATTTAGGAAATTATTTAAATCTTAAATGATGGATTAAAGGTTGAATAATAAACCTAGACAGAAAATAAGTGAATGGATTTCAGATTTCCGGGAAGGAATTTTGTGAATTTAAAATTTTTGTGGTGAATTATTCAGGATTAAGGGTATAAGTGTATATGATCTGTGTATACGGTTGTATGTGTGTACAGTATGTGGTTAAGGGTCAAGGGTTGACCAGGTAACCTATATCAGTGGAAAACCCTAGTATTATATTAATAACGTCAACGTTCAGTTAGAAAACCCTAATAATTAATAAGAAACCCTAGAAACTGATTCAAAAAACCCTAAGTTCAGCTTCGGGAATTCGAAACCCTAATTCGAAATTCGAAAACCCTAATTTGGGAACTTAAAGGATAAAGGTTCAAGTGTTTATTAGGGATAGCCCTAATTGCTAAATTAGAAAACCCTAATTGCTAAATTAGGAATCCTTAATCCTAATGATCAAGTTAAATTAATTAAGAAACTCTAATTATAAATTAGAAAGCTTAAATTTAAAGTTTGAAATCCTAATTATTTCGTTAAAAACCCTAATGTACAATTATGACCCTAATTGCTAAATTAGTAATTTTAATTAGGAAATATTAATCCTAATTAGCAAGATTGAATTTATAATTGGGAAATTTTAATATAATTAGAAAACTCAAATTATAATTTAGAAATATTAATTTTCTATTTTGAAAACTGAAATTTGGACATCTTAGAAATTAAATTGCAAAAATCTAATGGTTAAACCCTAAACCCTAAGGGTAAAACTCTAAACCCTAAGGGTTAGGGCAAATAACTAGTATGCCATTAAAATTAAAATTCAAAGGACCATTATGCCCTTTTTAGATTTTTAATTGGTTGGAGTAAGAATAATGCCAAAGTGTAGAGTTGGTCACCAAATCTACCCACTACATGTGCCTTATAACTCCAACAACCAGCCATTTAGGTTAGCAACATGCATTGAATCAAATGATATATAGATTAAAGAGATAGAAAAGATTTACTTTATTTTTTTCATTTTCTACAAGACCATTCTCTCTCTAGATTTTCGGGATTTAGAGTAAAAGTGTGTGATATACAAAGCCAAGAACACATCTTAGCTTAGCAAGATCAGAACATAAGGATCAGAATCAAAACTTGTGCTTTCAAGTGGTATGAACCCTAACTTGTTAGATCTTTAAGATTTTTGTTATTGTTGTGATATATTGTTTAAATCAGTGTTAGAGGGTGTCAATTAGAGATCTGGGTTGCTAGAACCTAGATCCATAGCATCAAAATGCTCAAAATTGAAGATTTTTAAATTCTGGAAAAAATTTTAAATGTCGTCTGACAAGCAAATGTCAGACTTCATAGATCGGTGTCTGTTAACGGTTTTATTGTTTTAAATGTTTGAACTTGTAGTATGTTATGTGGTCTTTGTTTCGGAACTTGAATCAGGGTTAGATCTTGTCTAAATTTCTTGTTATGATCAGTCAAACCGCATTGACCGATCACGAAAACGAGTTTCAGGGCAACCCACAAACCCAGATGTTGTCTGACAGCGATTTTGCAGGCCTTGATCTTATTTGTGTTTTATGTTTTAGGTTATGTTGTTGGTTTGATGTGATAAACTGGTATGTGAACTACACATACAAGTCATTATAATACCCAGATCATGTATAGGATCCAAGATAATCAAGGTCAAACTTGAGTTGACCAAACTGCCTCATGAAGATTTTCTGGAAAACCCAGATCTTCATAAGCGAAATTTCTGACAAGGTTTGACCAGCCTTGATCCGTCACATGTGATGTTGTAATATTAATCTAGTGTTATGTTATCGTTCACTGACACAAGGACTACAAGATTAAACCTTAAGATTACATAAATCAGGCCTGGAAAGTAAAAAATTAAGGTATAGAAAGTATACCCACGAACTGTTCTTCATTTCTGGGAAACCCAGAAATGAAGAACAACCTTTGACAACAACTTTGAGGGCTTAGATCTCTCTGTTGTGTTATGAAATGGCCATGAAACTTGATTCTAGTTGTAGTGTTACACTTATAGTACAATTCTAACACAAATTACCAGCCCAGAACTAACACGATCATATATCTATTTTCGGTCAAAGTAGGCACCCGGTAAACTGACTTTGAAGTTCTGGGTTTGGCCAAGAATACCAATAGCGACGGATTTGTCACCTAAAGCCCCTTTAGCGACGGTTTATTTCTAAAATCAATTATTTTATTTAATAAATAGAAAAAAATAGTTTTTAATTATTAAAATTACATAACAAATTTCTAGAAATTATTTTAAAGCTTGAAAATTTATTTTTAATTATTCTGAATATATTTCATATATATTTAATATTTTTGAAATAATAAGGGTATTTAATTTATTTAATGATAATATTAAATAAATTATTTTAAAATGATTTTAATACATAAAACATTATATTATGGTATAGGAAAATATTTTAAGTTATTTTTAATGACTTTTAATATTTTGTGATGAATTTCATTAATTAATTAATTAATATTAATGGTAATTAATTTATTTAATAAATATATTAAATAAATTATAGAAAAATAGAATTAATCATTTAAAAATTATTTAAGTATTATAAAAATATTTTAAGTTATAAAATATAACTTTTGATATTTTGTCATGATTTTTTTTATTCTCAACTTCTGGTGACCCATGTGTATGCCTGGACTTCGGGCCACCTACACCTCGTACCTGTTGAGATAATAAAACAGAATTGCAATAATTTTTGAAATGGTTTAAAGTATAGTCTATGCTACTCGTTTCGGCTAGACGATAATGATTTGAAATATAAAAATATATTTTTATTTATCACTTATGTACCATGTAACCTGGTGCTGAGATGATAAAAAGTTGATGGAGTTGTAAATACAGGAATACTTAGTGTTGAATTTGATCTAAAATCGTTATTCCACTATTGTATGATGTGTTATGACAAAGCCACTCGATGACGGCATCCTTGAACGAGATGTTAATACAGTACGGCATCATGACGTCATTTTCAAACTAATTTTAAAATTTTAATTTGCCAACGGGGTTTCGCTATACTTAAATATTTCATTTGAATTGCATTATTGATATGAGTTTATGCTATTTGATTCGGCTAGACCAACGTTTATGAACACTCTAAGCGTTCTTTGAAAATTTTCCCGAACCAAATTGTTTTGGTACGGAATTTTATGATAAGACTGAGGTAAAATTTTTGTGCATATGGCAGAGATGAGAAATAGATCAAACCAGTATTACTGGGCCAGTGCAGGGCAGAACGGGCTGATCACCCACTAAGTTCATAAGACCAGTGCGGTTTGCGGATGAATTTCCATAAAACATTTGCAAAAATGGCAGACAATAGTCTATATAACTCCTCAGCAATATTTGAAAATTTTTACACATGTGAGGAATGTATTGGGTAGCATGTGATGCTGTGTATGAATGGTGTATGGTGCATAGTATAAGGTGTAAGGTAAATTTTGAGGACGAAGTTTTTATAAGAAGGGGTGAATGTGACAACCCGAGAATTTAGGAAATTATTTAAATCTTAAATAATGGATTAAAGGTTGAATAATAAACCTAAACAGAAAATAAGTGAATGGATTTGAGATTTTCGGGAAGGAATTTTGTGAATTTAAAATTTTTGTGGTGAATTATTCAGGATTAAGGGTATAAGTGTATATGTTCTGTGTATATGGTTGTATATGTGTACAGTATGTGGTTAAGGGTCAAGGGTTGACCAGATAACCTATATTAGTGGCAAACCCTAGTATGATATTAATAACGTCAACTTTCAGTTAGAAAACCCTAATGACTGATAAGAAACTGTTTTTGAAAACCTTAAGTTCAGTTTTGGAAATTCAAAACCCTAATTCGGAATTCGACAATCCTAATTTGGGAACTTAAAGGATAAAGGTTCAAATGTTTATTAGGGATAGCCCTAATTGCTAAATTAAAAAACCCTAATTTTGAATTTAAAACCCTAATTGCTAAATTAGGGATCCTTAATCCTAATAATCAAGTTAAATTAATTAGAAAACCCTAATCTAATTAGAAAACCCTAATTATAAATAAGAAAGCTTAAATTTAAAGTTTGAAACCCTAATTGTTCCGTTAGAAACCCTAATGTACAATTATGACCCTAATTGCTAAATTAGCAATTTTAATTAGGAAATATTAATCCTAATTAGCAAGATTGAATTTATGATTGGGAAATTTTAATATAATTAGAAAACCCAAATTATAATTTAGAAATATTAATTTTCTATTTTGAAAACCGAAATTTGGACATCTTATAAATTAAATTGCAAAAATCTAGTGGTTAAACCCTAAACCCTAATGGTAAAACCCTAAACCCTAAGGGTCAGGGCAAATGACTAGTATGCCATTAAAATTAAAATTCAAAGGACCATTATGCCCTTTATAGATTTTTAATTGGTTGGAGTAAGAATATTGCCAAAGTGTGGAGTTGGTCACCAACTCTACCCACTACATGTGCCTTATAACTCCAGCAACCAGCCATTTAGGTTAGCAACATGCATTGAATCAAATGATATATAGATTAAAGAAAGAGAAAAGATTTACTTTATTTTTTTCATTTTCTACAAGACCATTCTCTCTCTAGATTTTTGGGATTTAGAGTAAAAGTGTGTGATATACAAAGCCAAGAACACATCTTAGCTTAGCTAGATCAGAACATAAGGATCAGAATCAAAACTTGTGCATTCAAGTGGTATGAACCCTAACTTTTTGGATCTTTAAGATTTTTGTAATTGTTGTGATTTATTGTTTAGATTAGTGTTAGAGGGTGTCAATTAGTGATCTGGGTTGCTAGAACCTAGATACATAGCATCAAAGTGCTTGAAATTGAAGATTTTAAAATTCTGAAAAAAAAATTAAATATCGTCTTACAAGCAAATGTCAGACTTCATAGATCGGTGTCTGTTAACGGTTTTAGTGTTTTAAATGTTTGAACTTGTAGTATGTTATGTGGTCTTTGTTCTAGAACTTGAATCAGGGTTGGATCATGTCTAGATTTCTTGTTATGATCAGTCAAACTGTGTTGACCGATCACGAAAATGGGTTTCTGGGCAACCCAGAAACCCAGATGTTGTCTGACAGCAATTTTACAGGCCTTGATCTTGTTTGTGTTTTATGTTTTAGCTCATGTTGTTGGTTTGATGTGGTAGACTGGTATGTGAACTACACATACAAGTCATTATAATACCCAGATCATGTATTGGATCCAAGATAATCAAGGTCAAACTTGAGTTGACCAAACTGAATCATGAAGATTTTCTGGAAAACCCAAATCTTCATAAGCGAAATTTCTGACAAGGTTTGACCAGCCTTGATCCGTCACATGTGATGTTGTAATATTAATCTAGTTTTATGTCATCGTTCACTGACACAAGGACTACAAGATTAAACCTTAATATTACATAAATCAGGCCTGGGAAGCAAAGAATTAAGGTATAGAAAGTGTACCCACGATCTGTTCTTCATTTCTGGGAAACCCAAAAATGAAGAACAGCCCCTTGATGTGACGCCCCCAAAACAGGTATACAACACCTATTCTGAGTCGTCAATAACATGATACAGAAACAACTACAACTTTATTAATACAACATAAAAACTGTGAGTGTAAATACAAATATTGTCATCTAGACAATATCCACACTCAAATAAGTCCTCATTACAATTATTGGAACAATATTTTACAAAAAAAATGGTGAGGACTACTAAAACAACTTCCTAGAACCTTCATTCCATACCCCGACTAGTACCTGCTACATTCTCGCCTCCTGAGAAGAAAATGGAACAACAAGGAAAAGGGTGAGCTCAACTAGCCCAGTAAATAATATTATGACTAAGATAATATACAACAAATTATCGTTAGTCTTCAACAGGGAAAAATTTAATAGAATACAATAGACAACAAGTTTTAATTCATTATTCGCAGCGGAAAATAATAATTCATAGAGAAGTTACGTAGGGAATGAAATCTACGATTATCTATGAATTTAAAAGCCCATCATCAACATTTTATCCCTCTAACATCAATCAATAAATATCTTGAATCAAATAGTCATCTTTGCACTACAGGCCAAAGATATCCATCAGTTGGTCATGTTTACCTCAACACCTGTTCATCTTTGCACTACGGGCCAAAGATATTCATCAGAAATTATTCATCTTTGCACTACAGGCCAAAGATATTCAGTTATATCATCATTTAAGACTGAGGATGATGAAAAATATTTTAAAAAAAACGAATCCAGTGAAGCAAAATAACAAATATTAAGGATTCGTATTTCAATTTATCCATGTCCAAAAATACCTTATCATAGTGAAGTAAAATTCAAGAATGATCAAAACATGGATACAATCAAAGCTAGTATCCAGAATAGATATTTGGACGAAAAGAAAGAAATTTCATTTTTCGATGAATAGTAACTCGTGAATAGTAACTCGTGAATAGTAACTCATGAATAGTAACCCCGACATGAAAAGTTCTAAATTTGATAAAAATTCAGATCAATACTTCGGCATAATGATATTGAAGAAAATAATATCATTTAAGAAGAAATAACATCCCTTACCTCGAAAAGACGGTACTTCTGACTAGAATACTAGATATAGTGCTGAAGGAAACTTGCACCGTAAAGCAACACTCAAAGTATCAAATACTCACAAGAATACGCTCGTTATAGAGAGAGAAATAGAGAAAAACTTGTGTTTCTGGTGTGATTTCAATTCTAACCTAAGCACCCTATTTATAGGAAAATGCTTAGAACACCAAAGAAGAAAATTTAATATAATAATAATATATTTATCAAATTTTTCTTAGCCCACCTCTAGACATCTGATCTCAGCCCATTTATATCACATGTTAGCCCACTTAAATGCCAAAAAACGTTTTTCTTCAAAATAATAAATAAAACTTCCAAAAATCAATTATTTCGGAACTTCAGAACTTCAATAATTCATAATAAATAGCCCTTTTATCAGATAATTCGAATCTCGCGTGTTTTTATAGGAAATTCAATTCTCTACAACTTTGCAGAAGAAAGTTTTTCCAAATTCCAAACAGAAATTGACCGAAATTCACAAACGGGCGATTTTACAGTCAATAATAAATTTTCGGTCAAGAATTGTGTCCACCAACACACAAAACATGTGTTAATCATTTAATGCCACAAAAATACTCTTCCTCCTCATATACTCATATATCCCACATTTATTGTAAAAATACCACCATCAATATATTATTAAAATAATATATTTAAATGAATTATTTTATCAGAAAAAGATAAAATATTAATTTTCAACAATTGTCACATTAAAATTTTTCTCTATCTATATCCACATAAAATCACTATTTTCCTCATCATATAAATCAATAATTAATTATACACAAATAATATTACAGAACCACAGTACTGGCAACCAGGCAGTTCCTAGGAAAGAGGGGGCTTTCCAATAAGGATTTCTCCTTACTGGCGCGCAATTAGATGACAAAACCTCTCCTTAGACAGAACTTTCTAGACATTGCCAATAATGTTATCTAATAATATTATTCAGATAATATGAATTATTACTCCGATAATAAAAAAATACTGCGTAGTGACAATTATTGAAACAATAGTAATATAAAATATCAACGCAGCAATTATTGAATCAATAAAATATAATATTGAACAGTAATTACTGTAACAATTATTGAGTAGTGCCTTCTTACGTAAGAATCAATAATTGGTGCAATACCGTGTGCTACGCGTATTACCGTGTTTTAACCAACGGGTATTTCAACAGTATTAATGGTAACAACTACGCCGTTATTTATAAACAACTTATTTTTGTCGTTTTCTTCATCCAATCGTTTTCTGTTATGGGGCCCACACAAGGCTGCGCCGTCGTACGAATATTCCCCGGCAACAAGAATATTCCACGACCAAACAAATATTCCCTGACAACAATGAATATTTTATAACCACTAAAATATTTGCGCATTTTACCCATAACTAACCACATTAATCAAATCAACTCTTACTATTTCAGAATAATAAATAGAGGAAATTAAATTTCATTTATTAATAATTTGGGGTCTTACAACCTCCCCTCCTTATGAAATTTCGTCCTCGAAATTGACATACGTACCTGGTGTTTCGAAAAGATGAGGATACCTCGCTTTCATTTCCGTTTCTAACTCCCAGGTCATTTTCTCAATAGCATGGTTTCTGCACAAAACTTTAACTTGTGGTATGACCTTCGTGCGTAGGACATGCTCCTTTTTATCCATGATCTTGACAGGTACCTCCTCGTACGTTAAGTCTTCAGCTATCTCGTCCGGTTCTAACTCAATAACATGGTTAGGGTCTTTCACATATTTACGAAGCACAGATATATGAAAAACATTATGAACACGAGACATACTTGGAGGTAACGCAAGTCTATAGGCCACATTTCCTACTCGGTCAAGAATCTGAAATGGACCAATAAATCGTGGATTGAGCTTTCCTCTCTTTCCAAATCTTGTAACTCCTTTCCATGGAGCTACACGTAATAATACATGATCCCCAATGTCAAATTCCACGTCCTTTCGATGAAGATCCACATAACTCTTTTGTCGATCATGTGCCGTTTGTATACGTTGTCGAATCGTTTGGATCTTTTCTGTAGTCATTCGTACCAACTCTGGTCCCAACAACGTTGTTTCTCCCACCTCATCCCAACATACTGGAGAGCGACACTTTCGTCCATACAATGCTTCAAAGGGAGCCACACCTATACTTGCCTGATAACTGTTGTTGTAGGAGAATTCCACCAATGATAGGTACTTATCCCAACTTCCTTTGAAATTTACGACACAAAGTCTTAATAAATCTTCAAGAGTTTGAATAGTCCTCTCTGATTGCCCGTCCGTTTGAGGATGGTATGCCGAACTGAACCGTAAATCCGTGCCCATAGCTTTTTGCAAGCTAACCCAAAATCTTGAAGTGAATCTTGGGTCACGATCCGAAACTATGGATACTGGCATGCCATGCAACCTTACAATCTCATTCACGTACATACTAGCAAGATGTTCAAGGGAATAAGTCTCCCGTATCGGCAAGAAATGAGCAGACTTGGTTAATCTATCAACTATAACCCAAATAACATTTATACCTTGAGAAACCGTGGGAAGACCCGTAACAAAATCTATGGTAATGTGTTCCCACTTCCATTTCGAAATCTCAAGTGGTTGCAATGGACCCTTTGGTACTTGATGCTCCGCCTTTACACGTTGACAAGTTAAACACCTCGAGATAAACTTTGCAATCTCTCTCTTCATATTGTTCCACCAAAATGTATGTCGAAGATCACGATACATTTTAGTACTTCCAGGATGGATTGCAAATGGTGTATTGTGTGCCTCCATCATGATCTTGTACTTTAAATCAGAATCGTTAGGAACACAAATTCTGGAGTGGACTCGAAGTATTCCTTCTTCATCGATTCCTTCTTCTGGAATAGCACCTTCTTGCACTTTCTTCTTCATAAGCATCAGCTCCGGGTCTGTAGCTTGAGCAACTTTAACTTTATCGATTAAAGTTGGTTCTACGCGTATACTTGACATCATCGCACTCGTTCCTGCATATGATCTTCTACTCAACGCGTCAGCTACCACGTTTGCTTTTCCAGGATGGTATTGAATAGTGTGGTCGTAATCTTTTAATAACTCGAGCCAACGTCGTTGCCGCATGTTGAGTTCTTTTTGAGTGAAGAAATATTTGAGGCTTTTATGGTCTGAATATATCTCCACTTTCTCCCCATATAGATAGTGCCTCCAGATCTTTAGCGCGAAAACGACTGCTGCCAACTCTAGATCATGAGTAGGATAATTCCTCTCATATTCTTTAAGTTGTCGCGAGGCATAGGCTATGACTTTCCCATGTTGCATGAGAACACATCCTAACCCTTTTCCTGAAGCATCGCTGTAGATAACAAATCCATCCGAACCAGATGGTATTGTCAGAACAGGTGCCGAAATGAGTCTCCTCTTAAGCTCTTGGAAACTCTTCTCGCATTCTTCGTTCCATACGAATTTGATATCCTTCCGAGTCAGCTGAGTTAACGGGGTAGCGATTCGAGAAAACCCTTCTACGAATCTCCGATAATAACCAGCTAAGCCCAGAAAACTACGTACATCGGTCACCGTCTTCGGTTGCTCCCAGCTTTGTATTGCTTCAATCTTCACCGGGTCCACAGATACTCCATGTTTCGACACCACGTGCCCTAAGAATGCTACTTCCTCAAGCTAGAACTCGCATTTCTTCAACTTAGCATATAGCTTGTTTTCACGCAGCCTTTGGAGTACCAGCTTCAAATGGTGCTCATGATCTTCACGGCTTTTGGAATATATGAGGATGTCATCAATAAAGACAACAACGAACTGATCCAAATAATCCTTGAATACTCGGTTCATCATATCCATGAAAGCCGCAGGAGCATTAGTCAATCCAAAAGACATGACTAAGAATTCATAATGCCCGTACCGAGTTCTAAAGGCAGTCTTCGGAATATCCTCAGTTTTAACCTTCAGCTGATGATATCCAGAACGAAGATCGATTTTTGAAAAGAATTGTGCTCCTTGTAACTGGTCAAACAGGTCATCAATACGAGGTAGCGGATACCTATTCTTGATGGTGACATGGTTTAATTCCCGGTAATCGATACAAAGTCGCATACTCCCGTCTTTCTTCTTTACAAATAAAACAGGAGCACCCCAAGGAGATGTACTAGGACGAATGAAACCGATGTCCAACAACTCTTGTAGTTGGACTTTTAACTCCTGAAGTTCAATAGGAGCCATTCGATATGGGGTTTTAGAAATAGGCTTTGTACCAGGTTCAAGATTAATAAAGAATTCAACTTCACGTTCCGGGGGTAGACCAGGAAGTTCTTCAGGAAATACGTCAGGAAAGTTACAAACAACAGGAATATTATTCAAATTTGACGTGTCTTTATTCAAATCCATAACATGGGCTAAGAAAGCTTGACATCCGTTTTTCAATAAACGAATAGCTTTATGACTTGATATGACAGTGATTGATTTTAATGGCTTTGTTGCTTGAATTCGAACAACAGGTTGATTAGGAATATGAAAACTAATCACCTTACGAAAACAATCAATTTTGGCATGATGAGTAGTTAACCAATCAATTCCTAAAATCACGTCAAATGCAAGTATCTTTAAAGAGATAAGGTCAACAGGTAAGGTGATGGTACCAACTTGGATCAAACAAGATTTATAAACAGTGGATGTGATGAAAGTTTCCCCTAACGGAGTCTCCACAGATAAATCAAAGTCTAATTTCTCCGGAGTCAAGTTTAAACGTTGAGCACAAGCAGGAGAAATAAATGAATGGGTAGCACCGGTATCTAGTAAGGTATAAACTTCACATGAATTTATGATTAGCTTACCCGTGATCACCTCGTTTGGGTTCCTCGCATGTTGACCAGTCACGACAAACGCTCTTCCAGGAACCGTTGACTTTGACTTTTTTGGGGCAGCCTTTTGAGTCACCGTCCCCGCTGAACTTGGTTTCGCTATCGTACAATCTCGAGCGATATGTCCTTCCTTTCCACAATTATAGCATACCTTGAACTGTTGTGGACAGTTTGGGCTGATATGTCCCTCTTTTCCACATTTATAGCATATGACCGGTGGTCGTTCTCCTCCCTTGGAACCAGTTGCTGCTGATGCTGACGTCTTCGTATTGTCATTGTTGAATCTCCTCTTTTTAAAATCTCCTCCCGACTCGCTTCTTCTATTTTTATAGCCACGATTACCACCAGAGTGGTTGCCGTTCTTGTCTGTATTTTTTTTTCTCCGCTGGTTATCATTGTTCTGATGACTGTTGTCACCGATATGATCCTGGTTGTGGTCCCTCGGTTGACCGTACTCGTTATCTCGCTCTAATAATTGAGCCCTGTTGACAACATCTGAATAGAGAGAAAATTTATGAGAAATGAGATATTGACGTATGCCGGGTTTCAAACCTCTCAGAAACATCTGCGTCATACGTTCCTCATTCTCCACCAAATGAGGTGCAAACCTGGACAACTCCGCAAACTTCGCCTCGTACTGGGACACCGTCATGTTATTCTGATCCAGTCTAATAAACTCTACCTCCTTCATATGACGAATACTTTCAGGAAAATACTTGTCATTGAATAGCTTCTGAAATATCTCCCAAGACATGCTGAGTGCAGCTGGATGGGTACACTTCACAGATTCCCACCAGTAGTCTGCCTCGCCACGGAACATAAAGGTGGCAAATGGAACCTTCTGTTCCTCCGTGCATCCCAAGACATCAAATATCTTGGTAATTTGCTTGAACCATGTCTCCGCCTTAATCGGATCCGGCTTTCCCCAGAATTCTGGTGGTCCCAACTCTTTAAACTGATTGGCTGTGACCAGCTGTGCGTTGCCATTGTTTCTTCCTATATTTTGAACAGGAATCTCCTTCGTCTGGTTTTGCATGAATCGCAAAAAGCTTTTAAACATCTCATCGTTCACCGTCTGCTCAGTGGTGTTGTTCACAGGAGGAACATTGCCAGCCTGTTGCACGTTCTCCTCGTTGGTGAGTACATGTGTCTCCACGGTTTCATTTACTCCACTGTTAACATTCTCAGTCGACATTCTCAAATACTGCCATAAAACAAGGGTTAATTTAACAAATTAACAAATCACATAATATCCCTATATTATGACCAACCAACAAATAAGCTTAGGTAGGACACACTAGCGAAGGATTTACTCGTCTTTCCCCTCCTAGTTCTATTCCCCGATCTCCGCCAGAGATCATATCCCTAAGCTCTAATACCAACTGTGACGCCCCCAAAACAGGTATACAACACCTATTCTGAGTCGTCAATAACATGGTGCAGAAACAACTACAACTTTATTAATACAACATAAAAACTGTGAGTGTAAATACAAATATTATCATCTAGACAATATCCACACTCAAATAAGTCCTCATTACAATTATTGGAACAATATTTTACAAAAAAAATGGTGAGGACTACTAAAACAACTTCCTAGAACCTTCATTCCATACCCCGACTAGTACCTGCTACATTCTCGCCTCCTGAGAAGAAAATGGAACAACAAGGAAAATGGTGAGCTCAACTAGCCCAGTAAAGAATATTATGACTAAGATAATATACAACAAATTATCGTTAGTCTTCAACAGGGAAAAATTTAATAGAATACAATAGACAACAAGTTTTAATTCATTATTCGCAGCGGAAAATAATAATTCATAGAGAAGTTACGTAGGGAATGAAATCTACGATTATCTATGAATTTAAAAGCCCATCATCAACATTTTATCCCTCTAACATCAATCAATAAATATCTTGAATCAAATAGTCATCTTTGCACTACAGGCCAAAGATATCCATCAGTTGGTCATGTTTACCTCAACACCTGTTCATCTTTGCACTACGGGCCAAAGATATTCATCAGAAATTATTCATCTTTGCACTACAGGCCAAAGATATTCAATTATATCATCATTTAAGACTGAGGATGATGAAAAATATTTTAAAAAAAACGAATCCAGTGAAGCAAAATAACAAATATTAAGGATTCGTATTTCAATTTATCCATGTCCAAAAATACCTTATCATAGTGAAGTAAAATTCAAGAATGATCAAAACATGGATACAATCAAAGCTAGTATCCAGAATAGATATTTGGACGAAAAGAAAGAAATTTCATTTTTCGGTGAATAGTAACTCGTGAATAGTAACTCGTGAATAGTAACTCATGAATAGTAACCCCGACATGAAAAGTTCTAAATTTGATAAAAATTCAGATCAATACTTCGGCATAATGATATTGAAGAAAATAATATCATTTAAGAAGAAATAACATCCCTTACCTCGAAAAGACGGTACTTCTGACTAGAATACTAGATATAGTGCTGAAGGAAACTTGCACCGTAAAGCAACACTCAAAGTATCAAATACTCACAAGAATACGCTCGTTATAGAGAGAGAAATAGAGAAAAACTTGTGTTTCTGGTGTGATTTCAATTCTAACCTAAGCACCCTATTTATAGGAAAATGCTTAGAACACCAAAGCAGAAAATTTAATATAATAATAATATATTTATCAAATTTTCCTTAGCCCACCTCTAGACATCTGATCTCAGCCCATTTATATCACATGTTAGCCCACTTAAATGCCAAAAAATGTTTTTCTTCAAAATAATAAATAAAACTTCCAAAAATCAATTATTTCGGAACTTCAGAACTTCAATAATTCATAATAAATAGCCCTTTTATCAGAAAATTCGAATCTCGCGAGTTTTTATAGAAAATTCAATTCTCTACAACTTTGCAGAAGAAAGTTTTTCCAAATTCCAAACAGAAATTGACCGAAATTCACAAACGGGCGATTTTACAGTCAATAATAAATTTTCGGTCAAGAATTGTGTCCACCAACACACAAAATATGTGTTAATCATTTAATGCCACAAAAATACTCTTCCTCCTCATATACTCATATATCCCATATTTATTGTAAAAATACCACCATCAATATATTATTAAAATAATATATTTAAATGAATTATTTTATCAGAAAAAGATAAAATATTAATTTTCAACAATTGTCACATTAAAATTTTTCTCTATCTATATCCACATAAAATCACTATTTTCCTCATCATATAAATCAATAATTAATTATACACAAATAATATTACAGAACCACAGTACTGGCAACCAGGCAGTTCCCAGGAAAGAGGGGGCTTTCCAATAAGGATTTCTCCTTACTGGCGCGCAATTAGATGACCAAACCTCTCCTTAGACAGAACTTTCTAGATATTGCCAATAATGTTATCTAATAATATTATTCAGATAATATGAATTATTACTCCGATAATAAAAAAATACTACGTAGCGACAATTGTTGAAACAATAGTAATATAAAATATCAACGCAGCAATTATTGAATCAATAAAATATAATATTGAACAGTAATTACTGTAACAATTATTGAGTAGTGCCTTCTTACGTAAGAATCAATAATTGGTGCAATACCGTGTGCTACGCGTATTACCGTGTTTTAACCACCGGGTATTCCAACAGTATTAATGGTAACAACTACGCCGTTATTTATAAACAACTTATTTTTGTCGTTTTCTTCATCCAATCGTTTTCTGTTATGGGGCCCACACAAGGCTGCGCCGTCGTACGAATATTCCCCGACAACAAGAATATTCCACGACCAAACAAATATTCCCTGACAACAATGAATATTTTATAACCACTAAAATATTTGCGCATTTTACCCATAACTAACCACATTAATCAAATCAACTCTTACTATTTCAGAATAATAAATAGAGGAAATTAAATTTCATTTATTAATAATTTGGGGTCTTACACTTGACAACAACTTTGAAGGCTTAGATCTCTCTGTTGTGTTATTAAATGGCCATGAAACTTGATTCTAGTTGTAGTGCTACACTTATAGTACAATTCTAACACAAATTACCAGCCTAGAACTAACACGATCATATATCTATTTTCGATCAAAGTAGCCACCCGGTAAACTGACTTTGAAGTTATGGGTTTGGCCAAGAACACCAATAGCGACAGATTTGTCGCCTAAAGCCCTTTTAGCGACAGTTTATTTATAAAATCAATTATTTTATTTAATAAATAGAAAAAAATAGTTTTTAATTATTAAAATTACATAATAAATTTCTAGAAATTATTTTAAAGCTTGAAAAGTAGTTTTTAATTATTCTAAATATATTTCGTAAATATTTAATATTTTTGGAATAATAAGGGTATTTAATTTATTTAATTATAATATTAAATAAATTATTTAAAAATGATTTTAATACATGAAAAATTATATTATGGCATAAGAAAATATTTTAAGTTATTTTTAATAACTTTTAATATTTTGTGATGAATTTCATTAATTAATTAATATTAATGGTAATTAATTTATTAAATAAATTATAGTAAAATAGAATTAATGATTTAAAAATCATTTAAAAATATTTAAGTGTTATAAAAATATTTTAGTTATAAAATATAACTTTTGATATTTTGTCAATAAAATATTAATGGCAATTATCGGATAATGAATTTAATTGTTTAAAAATCATATAGATATGATTTTAAGGTATTAAAAATACTTTGATATATTATAAAAATATTATAATATTATGTTATGATTTTCATTAATATTGGATATTAAATAAATATTAATGATAATGAAATTAAGTGGTATTTAATTTAGTTAAATACGATATTAATGATTGAAAAATCATGATAAATGGTAATAATTACTTGAAAATTATTACGAGCTTATTAAAAATATTTTAATTGATAATATAATTATCTAAGATAATTGTTAAGTGTTTAGGCAGAGTTTAATTGAACTTAAACTCTATATTTGTCCAATTAGACAATCGGGATGTCAGAATTGTACCTAACTCGACTCAGACTGTAATAGTTTGACTTGATACTAGGTCTTATGTGTGTTACAGACTAATAGGGTTATGTGATAATATATTTAGGTTATTTTAAATACTGTGATGATATTATTCTAACTTGTAGATCGATATTATTAATATTTGGTCTTCAGTCAAAGCTTATTAAATTGTGTAACGGTAATCAACCGATCAGGCAAGTATCTTATACTCACTTATTGTGCAAGTTTTTCTTAACTCAACTTTGAGTTGTTTCATTCAAATATACTTGTGGTTAATCATTGTTGATTGTATGTCTAAGAATTATTAAATCACACTATGTGCATACTGCATGTATTCATCAGGTATGAAAGACTGATCACCTTCATTACCATTCGGTCCAGATATAATTGCTATGTTCATGTACCATGTTCGTTCAGCTATGTAAAATTTGTTCATGCTAGTTCACAATTATATTGTAGAACTGTAGCCAGTTTTTGTTCAATTCTTTCAATCATGATATATCCTTAATTTATTGAATTTAAACTTGCTGGGCAAACTTATTGCTCACCCTTGCTATATCATGATAAACATTACAGATTAAGATGAATACGCCGGATACAGGAAAGGACAAAGCCAAATTCAGCTTAGGACTATGTGTGCAGCTAAATTATAATAGAATAGTATGATAATAACATTATATGTTAGATAGTTTATGAATTGGGTATAAGTTAAGGTTACTCGACCTTGGGAAATAGTGTATAAATATAATGTATAAAAAATTTATGTTTATATCTTCCGTAATAGTTATAGAATGATTGTACTAGATCCGCGGTGATTCGGGACCCGGATTCGGGGATTTCACGGTTTTTCACCTGCGTACTAAGTTTGAGAATGTTAAGGAATATAAAGATTGAATAAATAATGATCGTACAATAAGTAAGTATTATACGAAGCAATGAATACGAGTATGATATGAAGTATCATACTAGTATATACGAAAGATAGTATAACGTATATAACGAATGGTTATACGAATTAGTATACGTAAGGAATACGAGGATTGTACGTTAAACGCTTTAATCCTATTGTAATGGACTTGAGGGATTTGTGTAGGAATTGTGCAAGCCCAATTGGAATTATGTTAAAGCCCAAAGATTATTAATGCAAGCTTACTGCTAGGCCCAAAGTTATTTAAACCTAAAGCCCAAACCAAGAATTGAACCCATGGATCGAACCGATGGGTCACCGGGTAAGAAAACCAATGGGGTAACCCATGTGGGCCCCATTAGTGAGTCATGGCTAGCCACTTGGTGAGAAAGCAAAAGATAAGATGTGTGATGAGCAAGAAAGGAATAGTAAGGAGGTGGAAGTTAAGGAGGTGGGATGGCCTAAATTACCTTAATGCCCTAACCTTGTAAATCCTATAAATATGGAAGGGTGTTGGTCATTTGTGCCTTAACAAATTTCACCAATATCTTAAGAGCTTATACATTGAAAGAAAAGTAAGAGTTTGACTTTGATAAATTCAAGAAGAAGATAGAAAGTTTGATCATCAAATGTAATAAATCCTAAACCATTATTCTCTATCTCTTCAATTGTAGTTTGATAGAGAAGTGGATCATTGGTGGAGCATGTATATTAAGAGGTGATAAGGATGGTTATTGATGGACTTAAACTTTAATAAACCATGTTTTAAGATAATCATAATCCTAAAAGTTATGAACTAATGAAGAACATTGAAGAATTATAATTTTATTGTTGATGAACAAATTGAAAACCATCATGTATAAGATTGAATGAAATATGTTTGCTTAAGATAATAGATGTATGGAATGAATCTAATTTGAATGGTGTACAAATCTCAAGTAACGAAGTTATAGTAAAATTTACGAGATTAGACGATAATCGTCGAAATCGTTAAATTCTCAGAATAAAAGTCAAAAGTCACCATTGAACTCGGAAACTTTGATTTTCAATGGAGAATAGTCTAAGTTTGCATTTTAGAGTTGCGGACTCGACAATTGTCAAATTTCGACTTAGAACGAAGAAACGAGCTTTGAACGTTCACGAACGTTTGACGAACGCTCATTAAAGAACTTAATAGGTGAATTCTGAGTTAACGAATTCAAAAATGAAAGATTTTCTAATGACATCATAGTACATACGATATGTGAGCTAACGGCTTTTGAACGAGCCAATTCTGACTTATAATGAGTAAGCTATGAGGCCGAAAAAATTGTTGAGAAATCAAACTGTCAAAATTTTCTAAGGCTCAGGGTCGGCGCCGCAGCCCTGCCTAAGAGTGTAATGTCGGCGCCGCAGCGCCAGGCCAAACCATCAAACACTAGGAAGTGGCGCCGCAGCGCGGCACAGAGAAGAAAGAATGGCGCCGCAGCGTGACCTTTATAAAGGAAAGTCGGCGCCGTAGCGCCAACACTAGAGAAGGGGCAGTAAGAAATGTAAATTTATGTAATGCGTGTAAAGGTTAATTGAAAGTAAATTATAACTTCAATTGACTTAATGTAACATCCTTAAGGAAGATTAAAACTTTAAGAATGACAACTAAAGGTTGACGAAGATTACTTAAACGTAAATACAAGGTAATACAATGTACCGTAACGAACGTTAACCAATCAAAGGAATGATTACATTGAGAAGAAGGGTAAGATATATGAGTGACCATACATGATTGTTTATGACCTAATGTGGTATGTTATGTGATCATGTATTGTAGAATCCTTAAAGACTCAAAGGAAAAGTATATTAACTATAGAAGACGATGAAGGCAAGTGTTCTAACCCTTGTCTAAGTTCTTCTAGACAAGTTTTGTAATTCATGTATCTTACGCATGAATTGATGTACAATGAAGTCGAAGCCAATTCCTTCAGCTAGACTTAATGTGTTTTGTAGATTTTCATATAATCTATCAAAATATTGTCAATGTTGCCATCTTTTGCCAAACTGTTTTGGTATTGATTTCAAAGAAAGACTTAGTATGAAATAAACAAATGTTTTGTCGTCAAACGACAGGCAGGTGAGGCTGCAAAACTTAAATGTACATATGTTTAAAGAAGTAGTATTGTACAACATAGAGTATTATAGGCTGGTCACCTAGACGTGCTCGTAAGATATGTCAGACTTACGGGCTTGGTGCCGGGTTGTCCTATTCAAAGAAAGAATGAAATGCTCAAGGTCTTGGACCGAAATTGATGTTTAACTTATGTTGTTCATTTTTAAATGTTTTAAAGAAAAGAGAAGTGCTATTTTGAATTATCGATAGTACTTCATAACTATTGATTCAGTTATAGAAGATATAAGATTCATATTATTCAAACCTATTGCTTAAATTAAATTGTCATACTTGCTGAGCTAGTTATGCTCACCCTTGCTTGAACCATATGAATGCAGCTAAGACCGAACGGACAGAAGGACCTAGCAAAGATAAAGAGAAGGCTAAAGTGGACCAATAGTTGTCTTTGTAATAGTATAGTATGAATGTTGTAATTATTTGATATTATGACAAGAACACATGTAATGGTTATAAAGAACCTGGGAATGGTAATATTGTTTTGGAATATATAGAAGGAATATTCACTCTTTTGAGGCAATTCAATTGAATGTATGTGTGAACTGTAGCACCTTGTAGCACCATCTGTCCGGTTGGAAGATACCCAAATTTGGGGGCGTCACACAAACATCTAAATGATAGCACATACATAATCCCCTATGTTAGGGTTATTCATCTCAGTTTGACTTTAAGATTTTCCTCACTAAAGAAAGTTTAGTTTAGAACTAGCTTATCAGTTGTTCTAGAATTTTAGAACACTCATCAATTATGGATTATTCCAACCAATAATGGTTTATTTGCTATTCGAGGGTTTAACTCAATAATTTAAGATTGAACAACAACAATTAAGTCGAAGATTGAATATCAGCAATATACAATTGAATAACATTGTATATACAAAGTGCTATATCCAGAAGAGTTAGAAAATCTCATTTGAAACAATGAACTTGAACAGTTTATACTTTGAATGGCAAGAACAAATTTGAAGAACTTGCTTAATAAAAGATTAGAGTTTTAGAAATGTGCATAACGATGTCAAGTTAGGAACAAGAAACTTGCTCAACGTATGTACAAGGTTAAGGAAACTTGCATTATAATATCACATTTAGAAATATGAAACTTGCTAGATGTAAAAGAATTAAAACATAAGAGCTTGCATAATCGTAAACATGGTAGAACCAAGAAATTTGCTCACATAAGATTAGGGTTTAGAAAACTTGCCTCGTGTGTAAGCTACACAATTATTACAAACGTTCGCCAAATACCCTACATATACCATTTGAATCACAATACCAATTAGTTATGTTAACATTAACTTCATAGGTTCAACTCTCATTTTAGTAAAGTTTATAGTCTCTAGCTTAAGACCTGATTATTTTAATCATTCATGCACCAAGAATCTGCACTCCTAATTATATAACAGTACCCGACATGGTAATTGCATATCAACACAAATTCTCATGACATCACGTTATAAACTTTCGCACCTTACTAATTCATAATCTTTTAGTTTCAACGTTATGATTACAATATGTTATTACGTCTTATAACATGTTTTAGGTCCTTTTACAATTTATTAAAATATGTTAAGTTAGCATTCTCTAAGCTATGCTGTTAGCAGTTCATTACTGGATCTGATTGACCACTGGTGCGGCCGCGCCATCGTTACCTTCGAATTCGACGCGCCCGCGCCCTGAGGCAACGCGCTCGGGCTCGACACCAGAACCAGTTTTGCAGAACACGAATTCAGACTCTATTCTCAGCCAAAAATTCCAATTTCACGATAACATGGACAAACCCACACACTACAAACTTAACTAAAGTTGTCGACGTCGGGATTTTTATTTGCCCCTTTCTGTTCTTGTTCTTTGGTGTTCTCAGGTTTGGTGAGATTTGTTTGAAAAAATAAGTTGTGAAAATGTCCGACATTTATATGTCGACGATTGGACTATAAGAGTTGCCAGTTGGTTTTTTAACTGGTTGTACCAACACAACCAAGAAAAGGTTTGCACATTGACCCAGTGATTTGACACTGATAAACGGGTCTGTGAAACTGAGATTCATCCATGTTACCACGGTGACCGCCACTTTTCAAGAAATTATTATATGAATGTGTGTGTGTGTGTGTGTGTGGGTGTGGGTTAATGTGCTGTTATTTGGAAGTAGTGTGAGGCCTCGTTCGGACCTATATACACAGGGTTTGAATTTGTGTAAAAATTCAGTTTTAAGCAAGATATAGCAGTGATGTTTTGTAAAAGAGGTTTTTCGAACCCTTATGCTCAATAGTAATTGAGACCTTTTACACTTCTACTTTATTATGTTCGGCTTGATTGCTTTTATTTTCGAGATGCGAAGCATCTTTGAGAAAATAATGTACAAAGTAGTGCCGAATTCCTCATGGGCATGAAAACCGTCTGAGAAAATCCAAACACAGTGAATAATTTACAAGCTGCTTACAGCTAAAAATGTCCATTACGGGAACCGAATCTAGATTCAGTAGACTGAATCTGTGATCACATGATTCCTAGGCTCACATGATAACGCAATTTATATGGAAGCTGTAAGCAATTATATATAAAAGTTGTGATATATATATATATATATATATATATATATATATATATATATATATATATATATATATATATTGACATGATCAACCACCACGAAGCACCTCCATGAGGGATCAAAAATGTAAATAAAGCTGTAAAACCGATCAACCGCCACGGAGTAAACTCCAGGCGGGACAAAACATAAAGAAAGCAGTAAAAACGGTCAACCGCCATGAAGTAAACTCCAGGTGGGACGAAATTTAATATATATATATATATATATATATATATATATATATATACAAACTAAAAATGAAACCACAGACCGAAGTCCGGGCATACACGCGCAACACGACTCTCAACGTGCAGAACGTTGTGTGCTAAGATGAAGGGAAAGGCTTTAAAATGTGTAAGAATACTTACAGTAGACTTCCAAAGAAGACTTCTATAACTTTAAGTGGATGAACAATCGGCTCCCGCTAGTAGAAAAGTAACTATATAGGAGCTTACAAGTGTTTAAAATGAGAAAGCACTCAGTTTAGGGGGTGTACAGAGCAAATTTGACAGGGCTTCCTCGCCTTTTTCTCTTATAAAATGGCCACCCCAAGACCTCTATTTATAGAGGGGGGAGCCGCAGGTGCCTGCGGCTCGCCGCAGATGTACATGTTGCTGCCCGAGTTACCCCAGGCTCTACGGGTCCCATCGTCTCGAAGTACGTGCATGCATACAACGTGATGTCCGCTTGAACTTTCAGAACATCAATTCGGGCATCCGATTGAGGTGTATAAGACCTATTTCGGATCGCCGCTATCGAGAGTTACGCAATGACATGGGATTAGAGGTTGTACGAAGTCAGGAAGATGGACCATGCCCTCCGGTCTTCAAGCTTCAAATTCTATCCGTTGCCCTGCGCAATAGTCACTCGGGATTAGACTTCTTTGGTTCTTGTGGGACATTGTTGTGTAGAAATGTATGTATGAAATGTTGAGACGGTGCGATGTGGCATTAAGGTGGCAAGATGATGATTCTACCCCTCACCGGGGTTATCTCCAATTTGGGCCGATAAAGCAGACGTTGCTCAGGGTTGTCTCTGAGGTTAGACTGTTGCAAGTGTTGAAGATCCTCAGTGTCATCTTTGAGGTGTGCCTATCTTCCCGATGCTATCTTCGGGTTTTGTACTGAGTGCCGAGGTTGAAGCTGATTGCATGCATTTGAAACAAGCATTTTTGGGGTTATCTCCGAAAGTGACACTGCAATCGTCGAGGTTATCTTCGAGGTTAGCACTGCTATTCCCGATATTGGGACTGAGACTGAATATCTCGGGGTAATCTCTGAGATGAATCGACCTTCTATGGTGGAATTTTCGGTATTTGAACTGCATGCCTCGGGGTTATCTCTGACGTTAGAACTAAAACTCCCGGTATGTGTTCTGGGGTTGAGACCGATCTTCTGGTAGTATCCGGACTGAATATGAGCTGTCTTCCAGGGTTATATCTGAAAGACGAATCTGCCCTTCTGCAATGTCAATAACAGGTGTACAGAAGTCTTATAGCATATACAATCAAGCATTCTAGCACCTAAAACTACTTACATAACCAAATTTAGAGGATTAAAATCATGTTTTTACCAATTTCTTCATATTTCAATACTTTTAGCGAATTCAATCGCCAAACCTTTATTTTTTAACCAATTTACACCATTCCAATTGCGTTGTTTTCGTTTCTTGATGTACAAACACAATCTATAATCAATTTATAGATTATATCATGGTTTAAACATAAAATTTTGGACACAATTAAGCCATTTCACACATATATAACACTGTTATTGAAGTTTTTTTCTTCAAACCCAATTTTCATGAATTCGATCACTAACATAAGATTATAGATGACAACTAACAGGTTTAACAAGGTTATACATACATAAAATCAATATCTTAAACAACAATTCAACAAAATCCCAATTTTAGAGAATTAAAATTACAAAACTACAATTAGAATTAGGGGTAGATTATACCTTAATCCTTTGTTTTTGCAAGATGATCACAAGGTTTCCCCAACTGTCCTTCTCCTTCTTCTTGACAAACATAGAGAATAAAAGTTCTCTCTTCTCTCTATTCTTCTCCCTTCCAACTCTCTATTCTTAGTTTTTAGGAAAATATGTGTAGATATACACTGGCTCTCCCCACGTACGTCAGGTAAAAAACCCAATAGGCTACGTCAGTTGTAATATGCCAAAGGCCACAAGGCCATGTTTGGCTACAACTTAGATTTGGTTTTTAGTTTATTTTTATATTACTTTTATTATATAGTTCCTTTTGTCACACTATTATTTAATTAATTTCAATAACTTACAATTGTAATTATAATAATTATAATTTTCATTATAATTATACTTATGCTTAATAAATTATTATATATCTAATTTAATTATTAAATTAAACTAGAGCATCATTTTATTTAAATTAAATTATTTCCATAAATATTAAACAATTCATTTAATTTAATTATTTCATTAAATTAAATCTTCAAATAATAAAATTATCATTCATTAATTTAATTAACATACACACTTAACTAAATTATTACACCATAATTTCATCAATTATTTATTTATCTCAATAAATAAATCAATTAAAATATTTATTTAATTCAATAAATATTTAAAATAAATTACAAAATTATGATTCGTTACACCATCAGTATATATATTTATACGCAAATGAATATTCAAATAATCATTATTCTCAATATTAATATTATTTATCTAAAATTCACGGGTATTACAATGTTAATGTTCTTTTGTCTCTAAACATGATTCATATGTATACTCACCTTGTTAGACAAAAAGTAAGTTAATCAGGCATGAACTTAGGCATGTTTTAAGGTGATAAACGATGTTAACTATGCGTAAATGGTGTGAACACTTGCAAGCATGCATATTACAGAATATATGACCTCCTCATATGTATACATGGATAAAATAGTAGGCCTTGTGACTTCATGACCATATTTGGCATTAATTAATTATAAATTTTAAACTAAGACCTTAACGTGTAAAGTTGAACTTGGAATGGTCGTACAAGTATGCTAAACCCTTTAACATGTGTGCATGCTATTTGTTAATGTCTTGGTATGCTAAACAGTGGACTAAAACTAGGAGGGCAAAAGCTCAACTCTAGTCTGGCAAGGAGACAGCGCAACTGCGTCATCCCTAAGCCTAACCAGAGTGTAGTTACACCCTTCTACAGTTTGGTTTGCCTTGTTTTGTTTGTATTTTGATTATGGTGGCTTGGTTATATTATTATTCTAAGCTGGTAATTAGAGACTTGCAGATGTGTTATGTATGGTGATAAGATAGCATGAAGATGTAACGACCGAGAAATTCGAATTTATTGTAAAATAATTTTATTTAATTAAATAATGAATAAAATTATATTATATGTTATTATTGTGACAACCCGAGAATTTAGATATTTATTAAAATCTTAAAAGATTGAATTAAGGTTTAAATAATAAATCTAGACAGAAAATAAGTGAATGGAGTTGATATTTTCTATAAGGAATTTTAAGGATTTCAAAATTTGTAGTGAGGGCTTGTAGTATTAAGTGTATAAGTGTATATGTTCTGTGTGAGTGATCTTATATGTGTACAGAATGTGGTTAAGAGTCAAGGGTTGATCAGATAAATTATATCAGTGTCCAAACCCTAATATTATATTAAAAGCATCGACGTTCAGCTAGAAAAACCTAACGATTGATAAGAAACCCTAATACCGGCTCTAGAAACCCTAATTTTAGTTATGGAAATTCGAAACCCTAATTCGGAATATTAAAACCCTAAATTGGGATCACAGAGACTTAAGTTTATTGATTATAAGATTAATTAGGATAAAGTCTAACAAATTAGTTAGATAACCCTAATTTCAAAATTAGAAATCCTAATTTGTAAATTAGAAACCCTAATTGCTAATTAGAAACTCTAATTTGGGATCTAAAAGGTTCAAGTGTTTATGATTATAATTTTAATTAGAGAAAACCCTAACTATTAGAAACCCTAAATAGTAATTAGAAATCCTAATTACTAAACTAGAACCCTAATTGCTAATTAGAAACCCTGATTACAAAATTAGGAACTCTATTTACTAATTAAGAAAGTTTTATGCCAATTAGGAAACATTAATCCTAATTACAAGTCCTAAGTGATTAGGAAACCTAATTTAATTAGGAAACTCTAATTTACATTTTTAGTAACTAAATTTTTTATTTTTTAGCCTAATAAGAAATCCTAAAAAATCAAATTGTGAAACCTTAGGGTTAAACCCTAAGGGTTTGATCAAATGACATCTTTGGCATTAAAATTGTTAGCAAAATGACCATTATGCCCTTTTGCTCAATCTTTATTAGTTGCTTATAGATCTTGCCATATAATTGAGTTGGTCACCAACTCTATCTACTTCATGTGCTAAAAATCCCAGCCTTCAGCCATTTTATCAGCCAACATTCATTGCATCATACCTTTTATAGATTAAAGAGAAAGAAAAAAACTTACTTTATTTCTCATACTTGCCAAACCTTTTCTCTCTCTATATTTTCGGGACTTAGAGTGAGAGGGAGTGATAAACTAAACTATGATCAGTTCATAGCCTTCCAAGAAACGAATCCATAATCAGAAGTCAAGGATCAAAGCTAAAGAGGTATAGAACCCTAAAACTTCTAAACTTTGTGATTTGTGTTAGATGTTGTAATTTGTTGTTATAAGTTGTGTCTAAGGGTGTTATTTAGTGATCTAGGCTATTACATCTTAGATCCATAACATCTAGAGGCACGATAATCAAGTTTTCAAAAATCTGGAAAAATGGAAAAAAGTTGTCTGACAGCCATATGTCAGGGCCCATAGATCTTTATCTGTTATTTGTTTTTGTGTTTTAAAGGTTTGTAGTTGTAGTATGTTGTTAGGGCTTTGATCGGGTACTTGAATCAAGCCCATATCATGAGTAGATTGTAAGTTATTAAGGGTCAAAGGTCGTTGACCGACCATGACCAACTAGTTTCTGGGCAGCCCAGAAACCTAGAAAGGGTCTGACAACAATTTCGTGGCCTTTGATCTTACTACTGTTAAGTTATTTGGCCATGTTTGTGCAATATACTGGTAAACTGACATGTAGGCTACACAGTAAAGCCATTAGAACACTTAGATCCATAACAAAATCGAAGTTGTAGCCGGTCAAACTATAGTTGACCATCAGCCGGATGAACAATCTGGAAAACCCAGATTGTTCAAGAACCGTTTTTTTTGTCAGACTTTGACCAGCCTTGATCTCTCACCTGTAATGTTGTTAGAGTGAACTAATGTTCTATTGTTGTTCCTTGACATCAATACTACATGATTGAACCATTATATTACACTAAGTAAGCTCAGGATCAATGTTACAAAGCTCCAAAAGTGATACCTTGAGTTGTTCTTCATTTCTAGGTAACCCAGAAATGAAGAACAGCCTCTGACAAGAAATTTGAAGGCTTATAACTCTCTGATCTATTGTTGTATGACCCTGAAACTTATTTGTGTATGTAGTATTACATAAATACTACGTTTGTAACACTTTATCGGCCCAGAAAACATAAACACCAAGGATCTAGAGAAGGTCAAAGGTAGTACCATGCAAACCGGCTATGAATTTCTAGGTTTCCTCAAGAACACTAAGAACACCAATAGCGACAGTTTCGTCGTTATAGGGCCCTTTAGCGACAGTTTAATTAGAAAATTAATTATTTTATTTAATAAATAGAGAAAAATAGTTTTTAATTATTAAAAATAATATTAAATTCCTAAAAATTATTTTAAAGCCTAAAAATGGGTTTTTAATTATTTTGAATATATTTCATTAATATTTAATATTTTTGGAATATTAATGGTATTTAATTTATTTAATTATAATATTAAATAAATTATTTAAAAATAATTTTAATACTTAAAAAATCATGAAAAATTATATTATGGTATAAGAAAATATTTTAAATTATTTTTGATGACTTTTAATATTTTGTGACGAATTTCATTAATAAATTAATATTAATGATAATAGGTTTATTTAATAAATATATTAAATAAATTATGAAAAAATAGAATTAATGATTTAAAAATCATATAAAAATGATTTAAAGGTTTAGAAAATATTTTAAGTTATAAAATATAACTTTTGATAATTTGTCATAAAATATATTAATATTTAATATTAATAGCAGTTATTTAATAATAGTTTTAATTACTTTAAAATCATTTAAAGGCATTAATAAAGTATTAAAAATGCTTTGAGATATTATAAATATATTAAAATATTATGACATGTATTTCATTAATATTTAATATTATATAAATATTAATGATAATGGAATATTGTGGTATTTAAATTAGATAAATACGACATTAATGATGGAAAAATCATGATAAATGGTAATAATTATCTGAAAATTATTACGAGGTTATGAAAAATATTTTGACCGATAGTAAATTATTTAAGATATTTTGTGAACTAGTTTAGACCGAGTCTTAGTAACATTAGGCTCGAGAATTGTCCGACTAGGCCGTTGGGATGTCAGAATTGTGCCAGATTCAACTCATACTACAATAGTTTGACTTGATACTAGGTCTTATGTGCTGTATAGACTGACATAATTATGTGTTAATGTGTTTAGGTTATTTTAAATATTGTGATGATATTTTTCTAATTTGTAGATCAATATTATTTATAATAGGTCTTCAGGCAAAGCTAGATAAATTATGTAACGATAGTCAACGGTTCAGGCAAGTTTTCTCTAACTCGACCTCGAGTTGTTTCATTCGAATATGCTTGTGGTTAATCATTGCTGATTATCATGTCTATGAATTGTTTAATCGCACTATATGCACATTACATGTATTCATCAAGTATAAAAGGATGATCACCTTCATTACCATCTGGATCAGATATATTTGTTTATGTTCAATGTTCGCTCAGCTATGAAAGTTTATTCATGCTAGTTCACAATTATATTGTTGAATGTTAGCTAGCTATTATTCAAATTATTTCAATCATGATATATCCTCAATTAAACTTATACTTGTTGGGCAAACTTGTTGCTCACCCTTGCTATATCATGATAAACATTGCAGATTAGAATGAATACGTCAGATACAAGGAAAAGTCAAGGACAGATCCAGCATTGGTTGATAGAACTGATAAATTTGTAACAGTGTTGTATAATAATAACATTGTATGTTAGATAAGATATTGATTCAAGTATTATGTGATGGTTCTCGACCTTGGGGTTAGTGTGTAATGTTTAATGTATAAACAATTTATGTTTATATCTTTCGCAATAGTAATAGAATTGTTTGAACCAGATCCGCGGTGATTTGGGACCCGAATCTGGGGTCCTCACAATTATTATATGTTAGTAAGATGAAGATTGTTCTATAACCTAAATGTATCAGAATATCGTAGTATTCTGGCTACTAGAAGGAATTAAAGTATTTGAATTTCCAAGACAAAAATAAAAGTTTTCTGAGAAATTTTCTGAAAAACACATTTCACTAATTTCTGCTCGGGAATTATTTTTGAACTTCCGAGAAATACGTAATGATAGAATAATATGGGAGGATGGATTATGTAATAATAATTCAAGTATGGCTAACGCAGTTTTTTGCCAGCGTACTAAGTTTAAGGATGTTAAGGAACGCAAAGATTGGAATAAATGATGATCATATAATAGCGAATATTATACGAGGCAATGAATACGAGTATGATACGATATATTATACGAGTATCTATGAAAGTTGTTGATGTCGAGATTTTTATTTGTCCCTTTTCGTTACCTATTTTTTTGTGTTCTCATTTTAGGTGAGATTTATTTGAAAAAATAAGCGAAAAAGGTCCGACATGTATAATGTCGACGATTGGACTATAAGAGTCGCCAGTTGGTTTTTTAACAGGTTGTACCAACAAAACTGAGAAAAGGTTTGTACATTGACCCAGTGATGTGACACTGCTAAACGGGTCGGTGAAACTAGATTCATTAGAGTGCGGGGACTTGCTTATGCAGAGGGAAGGTGTTAGGCACCCCCCGACATCCGTGTTGCCACGGTGACCGCCACTTCTCAAGAAACTGTTATATGAATGTGTGTGTGTTTGTGGGTCAATGTGTTGTTATTTGGAAGTAGTGCGAGGCCTCGTTCGCACCTATATACACAGGGTTTGAATTTATATAAAAATTCATTTTTAAGAAAGATATGGCAGTGATGTTTTAAAAGAGGTTTTTCAAACCCAGTGCTCAATAGTAATTGAGACATTTTACACTCCCATTTTATTCAATATTGGTTGATTTTATTTTCCAGATGCGAGGCATCTGTAAGAAAATAATGTACAAAAAAGGTGTTGAACTCTTCGTGGGTATGAAAACCATCTGAGGAGATCCAAACATCACAGATAATGTTACAAGCTGCTTACAGCTGAAAAGGTCCATCACAGGAACCAAATCTAGATTCAGTAGACTGAATCTGTGATCACATGATTCCTAGGCTCACATGATGCCGCAGTTGATATAAACGCAGTAAGTAGGTATATATATAAAAGAAAAAAATATATATATACAGACAGGATCGACCACCACGAAGCACCTCCATGGGGGATCAAAAAATATAAATAAAGATGTAAAAGCGATCAACCGCCACGGAGGAAACTCTAGGCTGGACGAAATGTATAGAAAGCAATAAAAACGGTCAACCACCACGAAGTAAACTCTAGGTGGGACGAAATGTATATATATATATATATATATATATATATATATATATATATATATATATATATATATATATATTAACTGTTGTTGGACTTTGTCCGACGAGCCTTGATTTTATATCCGGTGCGTTTATCGTTTATATATATATATATATATATATATATATATATATATATATATAAACTAAAATGAAACCACGAATCAAAGTTCGGGCATACACACGCAACACGACTCTCAATGTGAAGAACGGTGTGTGCAAAGATGAAGAGAAAGGCTTTAAAATGTATAAGAAGGCTTACAATGGGCTGACAAAAAAGACTTTAATAACTTAAAATGGATGAACACTCGGCTCCCGCCTGTAAAAAGTAGCTATATATGAGCTTACAAGTGTTTAAAATGAGAAAGCACTCAGTTTGGGCTGTGTACAGAGCAAATTGGACAGGACTTCCTTGCCTTTTTTTCTTCTAAAATGGCCACCCCAAGCCTTCTATTTATAGAGGCTGGAGCCACAGGTGTATCTGCGGTTGGGCCGCAGGTGTACTTGAGGCTGACCGGGGTGCCCCGGGCTTCGCGACTCCAGCCGTCTCAAAGTACGTGCACGCATGCAACGTGATGTCTGCTCGAACTTTCAGAATTATAATCTGGGCATTCGACTGAGGTATGTAAGACCTATTTCAGATCGTCGTTGTCGAAAGTTACGCAATGACGTGGGATTAGAGGTTGTACGAAGTCATGAAGATGGGAAGATGCCCTCTGGTCTTCAGCTTTAAATTCTATCCGTTATCCTGCGTAATAGTCACTCGGGATTGGTTTTCCTCGGCTCTTGTGGGACATTGCTGTGTAGAAATGTATGTCTGAAATATTGAGAGGGCGTGATGTGGCTTCAAGGTGGCAAGATGATGACTTTCCCCCTCACTAGGGTTATCTCTAGTTTGGGCTGATAAAGCAGACGTTGCTCAGGGTTATCACTGAGATGGGACTGCTGTAAATGTTGAAGCTCCTTAGTGTCATATCTGAGGTGTTTCTGTCTTCTTGGTGTTATCTCCAGGTCTTGTACTGAGTTCCTCGGTGTAAGCGCTGAGGTTGAAGTTGATTGCATTTGAAACAAGTATTTTCGGGGTTATCTCCAGAACTGCAACTGCCTTCCTTGGGGTTATCTCCAAGGTTGGAATTTGCTATTTCCAGTGTTGGGACTGAGACGGGACATCTCGGGGTTATCTCCGGGATGAATCGGTCTTCTCCGGTGTGTGTTCCGGTATTGGATCGTCGAGGTTGGAATTGTTACTCCCGGTGTATGTTTCGGGGTTAAAATTGAGCTTCCGATAGTATTCGGACTGGATGTGAGTTGTCTTCCAAGGTTATCTCTGAAAGACAAATCTGCCTTCCTGCAATGTCAGTAACAGGTGTGCAGAAAATTTCGAGTGTCTATAGATACCCCTCTTTATCATATTCATGCAATGCAATGGCATGGATAGGATAAAGAATCCTAGACACTTGAAATGCAATAAGATAAATATGATGCACTATGGAGCAATATGATGCAAGTGTATGATGCATATGAATTGCTTTCCAACATGTTGGGGATGATTGTCGGGTCCCTATGATGGTAATGACGATGAGTTTGGACGTGTGATCCAAACCTATAATATTTTATTCCCTTACTAATGTTATTACATTTTAATAATATTTTAATCATCCATTAATACTTTAATTTAATATTATTAATCTTTTAATAATATTTTAATCTAAGATTAATACTTTAATCTAATATTATTAATCATTTAATAATATTTTAATGAAGCTTTAATCTTAATATTTTTATTTACTCAACAATATCATATTCTAATATTATTAATATCATAATAATATTTAAATAATTTGTTTGATCAATAAACAATTTATTCTAATTGTTCACCCTTTACAAAACCATATATTTAATATCCAAAAAAGGTCATAAATAATATTTCTTATTATAAATTACCAAAATGCCCTAAAATAGTCATAATACCTCTGTGATTTTTCTAAGATTTTTAAAAGACTTGCAACTGACCGAAACAGCCTCAAGAAAAACGGGGACAGTAGCTTTTTAGCGTTTTAAAACCTTAATACTCTATGTAGACTGTTTTGGGGAAAATAGCCCCCATGGCTTCAATACTTGCTAGATTTATGTTCTACCACTTGGGTTTACTAGATAACTCATGTATCTAGCACCCCCCCTTCGACGGATCACAAATCCAAGTTGTAAAACTTGAGTTACATAAGATTTAGTGGAGGAAAAACAAGAGTTTCACCCATTCGAGAACATATGCTCATTTCCATCCTCTAAATCTATAGTCTAATACACAAGATACTTAGTCCTACACATGAGACATGTAGAACTAGGGTACTTTAAGTATTAGACCATAACCCCATACATGTTGAGGTAAAAACCGAAAATGGAAGGAAACTAAGAAAAAGAAAAGGATGAGAACCTCACCTAGTTTTGGTTGCTATCCTTCTTGTTCTTCCAAAGTAAGTAATGAACTTAGGATGCATGAACAACAACTCCTCTCCCTCTCTTAGAAAAACCGAGCCCACTCTCTCTTTTCTCTCTTGTATGCTACTAGCTTGGGAGAAAAAGATAGAAGAAGAAGAATGAGAGAAAATTAAATGTTCTAGCAAATGAAATGGGTGATTAACTATTATCCCCCGTACTTTTATTGTCCCATGGATAAAAGGCTTCACCTTATCTATTTCAATTGAGCCTAATCATGTGATTAAGGGTGATAAGTAGATTTTCCACCAGTGGGAGATGCACACACTTGTACTTGATGTAAGAGTTACTAATTAAGGAACTTGATTAGCTTATCTTTGTTGCCTTAAAAGGCCTAATGGGGCCGATCACTATGCTCCATTATCTCCTCCATTTTGCTTTTATTTTAATGCACAAATTTGATTAATCAAAAGTCTAAAATACCCTTAATCAAGTGGGCTAAGTATTGGTTTGCATTTTATTTCTTTTGGGCTTCTCCTTTAATTGTTTTGGGCCATATACTAAACATAGTCTAACAATTTTAATATATGTTATCCAAATTATTTATTTAGGGTTTCCATTCCTAATCTTATAAAATTTAATTACTTATACACGTGACTTTAGCTCATAACCTAATTAGGTTTATTAGAAATAGGTTTAAAATTATTAGTCACTTGAAATAACAAGATAATCCACTTAAGTTAGTATACCTATTAAATACTAACCCTTCCTTATTACCACAACCCTCGGGTTATTTAATTGTCTCACCTAATGTATAATTAGGTTACGAAGCTTTCATTTAGGGTTTAAAATAAAATAAAATTAGTTCCTAAAATTTGTAACTAGGGTTTCACACAGTAGTACAAGGGTTTATCACATAATACCATAATTGACCAACCTTTATTGGTCCACATATACAGTACATATTTATAGCACCGAAAAATTAAAATATAATTAATATTATATTATTATTCTCATGCCTTGATCAAAATCTAACAATTAGGGTTTAGATTCCGTATCTGATTTATCTATCATACTTATCATTCTTAATTAAGTTAAAAATAATTAACTTAATAATCTGAACAAAATTCATATAATAAAATAATTATTATAATAATTCTAAAAATCATTTCATATATTATATAAATAATATATGATTATATTTTTATGGAAAATAATTAATAAAATATTTCTACTATAAAATTAATTATGATTAGAATAAAATTTATAATGATCAATAATTCTAAAATAAAATTATTTATAAATATTCATATTTTTATTTATCACATAAGTACATATACACATTATCTTGGCACATATTCCCCATATTTAAAATAAAAAAAAATTATATGAAAAATTTCTATTTATTTGTAACGAAAATATCGGGTCGTTACATTCACCATCCCTTATAAAGATTCCTTCCCCGGAATCACCGTTATAAAACCTACATATACAAGTATACGTAGCATATATAATCATTGTAAGTAAATCTTGATCATAAATGATCGTACTGATCTTTAACCTATTCACGTAAAGCTTGTCTATCGGATTAAACGAAAATTTGATTCTAAAAGAACTCAAATTCCTTCTTCAAAATTTCTTTATAAAACAATTTACTATATATATGAAAATCATGCATAAGAAAATAAAAGTTATACGAATAATACCTGGAATTGCACCACCAGCTGCTATGGTATCCTGGTCCGTCATGTTGTAGACCCTTGCTGTTGATTTTGTTGGCTTGCTCGATGTCGTAGGTCCCGTGATTGCCAAAGTCCCGCTGCCCATTCCAGTATTCACACTCCCTGCCTCCGTCCTCCTCTTCGGACAATCCTTCACCTTATGCTCGGTCGACCCGCATAGAAAACACCCATTGTTCATCCTAGAATTGGGGCAGTTGAGAGAGATATGGCCCTCCTGCCCGCACTTATAGCATACAAACTTCCCTTTCAAACATTCTCCAGAGTAGTTCTTTCCACAGTTTCCACACTGCACAACTTGCTTCTTAACTCCTTCCTATTTTACCTGCACACTTCCAAATTTGCTTCCCTTCCTTTTGCTACTACCACCGCTACTCCCACTATTAACTTCCACCTTCCTAGTTTCTTCGACCTTACTCTTGTTCTTTCTCTGCTTGTTGTAGAGGCTCATGGCCTCACTCCCCTCCTCAGTAATAATAGCTTTCTCCATGAGTGCTGTAAATGTAGGGATCTGTAACACTTCCACTTTATTGTAGAGCCAGGGTTTTAATTCCAGCTCAAACCTTCTAGCTTTCCTAGCCTCCGTATCAACTTGATGCGGAGCAAACCTAGCCAACTCATTGAATTTTGCGGCGTATTCAGACACCGTCATATTCTCCTACTTCAACTCTAAAAATTTCACCTCCATCCTAGCCTGCATACTAGAGAAAAAATAGTTTTCGAAGAACAGTGTCTTAAACCTATCCCAAGTAGCAACACCCTCTCCTGCCCTCGCCTGATTCGCTTCCCACCAAAAAATTGCCTCACCCTTCATTATGTAGGTGGCAAAAGCGGTCTTTTGCCCCACAGCTACCCTAGCTACCACGAATTCTTTTTCAATCTCTTTAACCTAAGTCTGGGCTTCAACAGGGTCAGTTGTCTCTCTAAACTCTAGCGGTCCTACTGCCTTAAAGTCCTTAAAGTTTGCCAAGCGATTGTCCGGCTGATTCCCTGCGACTGGCATTCCTTGCTGCATAGCTTGTGTTACCATGTTTGCAAACTGCTGCATCGGGTCTGCTTGTCGTTGTCCCTCAACATTATTGACAGACTCTTCTGCCCTTTGGTTTCGAGTTTGACGTCTTGGCGGCATTATCTGGTTGAGTAAAACCATATATTATTCTTTACATTCTAAATCTTATCATATAAGTTTAGTATATTAACTCATTTCATTACTCAAACTTTGATTCATATTCATTTAGCGAATACTTTACATAACATATCACATACTACTTTAAACATCATTCATCCCTTTGCGACTACAAAAATCGGGATTTACAGCCTTGACTAATACCAAAAGTTGGGACTATTACATTACACAGACATACTTAACATTAAATAGACCTACACAACATAACCTATACTACATATTCATTATGCCGTTTTCTTGGACAACCTTTCGCCTGATGACCTTCTATCCCATAGATAAAACATGCTCCCGATTTATAGTCGGGACAATACAGAATGGTATGTCCCTCATAGCCACAAAGGTAACACATTCTTTTCCCTTTCTTCTTATCGGATTTTCCTAAGTCATGGTCTTCTATCTTTCTTTTCCCCTTCTTGCTCGGAGCTGCACACGATGTGTTGCTTGTTGCTCCCATCTGATCAATTTAGATTTTAAGCTTATCTTGTTCTTCTATTGTTTCTATTAACGCCTGACGCAGTTGACTATTTAACAGCTTTTCTATTTCCCACAGCTTTTCCAGAGAAGAAACCTTGTTCCTCAGATCCTATACCTCTATTGATGCTTGTTTAGCTTCAACTTTAGTGTCCGAATCACTATCTGTCAGCTCCACCATCTCCGGATTTGATACTACGTTTTCTACAATAACCACTTCGTCTGAGTTATTTTCATTGTGAGCCTCTATTTTAGCTATTGGCTTCGATATTAGCTCAGGGGTATCGATTTGATCCTTCTTCATGCTATAAGCATATAACAAGCCTTTTCCACCAGACATCTACACACATAAATTATCCTGATTAGCATATAGTATATACACACAACAAATAATAGTTTGATATAAGTTATCTTTTATTTTGTTTGACGGTGGATTTAGTCAATTCTTCTCTTTACAAACTCTATATGAGTTATTTATATTCTCAACGTTTTCCCCTATTCTAAGGTTATAGCCTAAGGTCTATCCCACCTAAGATTTCTAACCCTAAAGCTCTGATACCAACCTGTAACTTTTATAGTGCTTCCAACCATAGCACCTCACAGTGGTACCTATCAGCTTGCCACCGACTAGCTCGGCGTCCCCTACGGAGAGTTTGGGTTCGGTGCATTCCACACAAGGAAGTCACCAGCGAGAGGCTTGGGGCTCTTTGCAAATTAATGCTTATAGCTCTGATACTAACCTGTAAAGCCCCCGAATCCCGGTACTTGAAACTCGAATTCAGTGCTTCACGATACCATTTCTATGAGCGGAATAATACTAATAATAATAACAATAATATAAATATTAAACTTAATTTATATAATTATCAGAGTCTAGCTCCCAAGTACGTAACCTTTAATCATTCCTTACAATACATGATAATAAATATATAATATTATCTTCACAATATTAAACTATTACATAAGATAACATTGAAATCATTCAGCAACCTTTCCCTTTCCCTTGTTCTTAACAGAGCCTTCAGGTTGCTCACACTTAGCTGAAAATATTTAAATTAAGCAAGGATGAGCATTTGAGTGCCCAGCAAGTAATAACAATTATATATATATAAGCTGAAAAAATTTAAATATTTTCTTTATACTACCCTTCTACAATAAATCAATAGTTGTGAAGTAATCTGAATCGATAATAATAGCATAACAACCCTCTTTCAAATTTTTGAAACTACGCACTGAATAAAAATAGGGTTAAGGGGACATACTATGAACATTGTTTTCATTTTTGAAAAGGTTAAACAGAACTTAATCTATAAACCGTCATAATTTACGGGCACAGGGGTGATCAGCCCGTTGTACCCTGTATTGATCAATACTACATGCAAGAACGATGTTGTCGTTCACTCTGTCTACTTTGGGTGCATAAAAGTTTTTCGTGTAAGGGATGTTCATACTTGTCGGGGTTCCAAACCAAAGCAATTCGGTTGAATAATAATAAGGTTTTATCTTATTCAACAATAATCTATAATTCAACATATATATACTGGTAATTAACAAATGTGTATCAAAATGTGGTTAAATGTAATGATTATCCAAGTGGGGACACTTGTATAACCATTTATAGAAATTATAGAACAGAATATATATCTGAATTACCATATACTAACATGTTGATAATCAATGAGCGTATATAATATAGGGTTAATAATATGTACAGTAATAATATAATTCTGAAACATTCTTACTCATGTCCATTGCATAAAGAAAATGCAAAGGTAGGATACTTGCCTAATGCGCTGATTACAATACGCAACTTAGTTTTATCTTTTATATCACGACCTATCATTAATCAAATCATTCGTTCGATTAGAACAATATACAATATCATATAGTACTACATTTCGCAGTCAGCACATAACCTAATCACATTATCACACATGTTCAACAGTCATTGCATCATAAACAAACATTAATACAACCAAAATATCTAAGTCCATATTAATTTCTGAAATATGTCGGTGTACCGATAGTTTTATCGGGTAATTATCGAGTCTAAGATTCTTTTCCAACGTTCAATATCCGTAGGTAACATTCATATTATTTTAAATGACTTAATAAATATATATTAATTTATCATGAATTTTTAAACCCCAAAATCATTATTAATTGATTCAAATATTAAATAATTATATTATCATTATTATTAAACTATTAATAATATTTTTATTCATTTATCAATAGTATTAATATTTTATTTATTTACTAATATTATTAATCATTTAATAATATTTTATTCCCTTACTAATGTTATTACATTTTAATAATATTTTAATCATCCATTAATACTTTAATTTAATATTATTAATCTTTTAATAATATTTTAATCTAAGATTAATATTTTAATCTAATATTATTAATCATTTAATAATATTTTAATGAAGCTTTAATCTTAATATTTTTATTTACTCAACAATATAATATTCTAATATTATTAATATCATAATAATATTTTAATAATTTATTTGATCAATAAACAATTTATTCTAATTGTTCACCCTTTACAAAGCCTTATTTAATATCCAAAAAAGGTCATAAATAATATTTCTTATTATAAATTACCAAAATACCCTAAAATAGTCATAATATTATATATTAGGAGTATTCAAGCATTAAAATCACATTTTTCTTATTTAAGACGTCATTTAACTATTTATTTCTTTTTATTCATAACTTCATCATTTTTAGGAAAAATACTAAACTGATTCCAAAAAATCTTCTTTTCTGGGTTTAGACAGTAAATGACCCAACAATGATCCCCAAATTTTTCTGAAATTTTAGAAAGTGATTTACTAACTTTAAAGTGCCCAAAACACTCGGATCTTTCATCATTTTTCATAAATGGAATGTTGCTCAGAAAAAATCTAAAATTTTCAGGGTATACTCTCATAACATATATGAACCTACTGTAAAAATTTTGGAATTTTCCAGTGTATACACAGTAAGAAATTTAAGTGTTAATATTTAGGAGTCCTTTACGAAAATAGCCATTACGCACAACCTATAAATCGAAATGCGTCCGTTCTTTTCCTACACGTAGATAACTTCTTAAGATACCTCTGTATTTTTTTCCAGATTTTTAAAAGACTTGAAACTGACCGAAACAGCCTCAAGAAAAACGGGGACAGTAGCTTTTTAGCGTTTTAAAACCTTAATACTTTATGTGGACTGTTTTGGGGAAAATAGCCCCCATGGCTTCAATACTTGCTAGATTTGTGTTCTACCACTTGGGTTTACTAGATAACTCATGTATCTAGCACCCCCCCTTCGACGGATCACAAATCCAAGTTGTAAAACTTGAGTTACACAAGATTTAGTGGAGGAAAAACAAGAACATATGCTTATTTCCATCCTTTAAATCTATAGTCTAATACACAAGATACTTAGTCCTACACATGAGACATGTAGAACTAAGGTACTTTGAGTATTAGACCATAACCCCATACATGTTGAGGTAAAAACCAAAATGGAAGGAAAATAAGAAAAAGAAAAGGATGAGAACCTCACCTAGTTTTGGTTGCTATCCTTCTTGTTCTTCCAAATTAAGTAATGAACTTAGGATGCATGAACAACAACTCCTCTCCCTCTCTTAGAAAAACCGAACCCACTCTCTCTTTTCTCTCTTGTATGCTACTAGCTTGGGAGAAAAAAGATAGAAGAAGAAGAATGAGAGAAAATGAAATGTTCTAGCAAATGAAATGGGTGATTAACTATTATCCCCCATACTTTTATTGTCCCATGGATAAAAGGCTTCACCTTATCTCTTTCAATTGAGCCTAATCATGTAATTAAGGGTGCTAAGTAGATTTTCCACCAATGGGAGATGGACACACTTGTACTTGATGTAAGAGTTACTAATTAAGGAACTTGATTAACTTAACTTTGTTGCCTTAAAAGGCCTAATGGGGCCGGTCACTATGCTCCATTATCTCCTCCATTTTGCTGTTATTTTAATGCACAAATTTGATTAATCAAAAGTCTAAAATACCCTTAATCAAGTGGGCTAAGTATTGATTTGCATTTTATTTCTTTTGGGCTTCTCCTTTAATTGTTTTGGGCTATATACTAAACATAGTCTAACAATTTTAATATATGTTACCCAAATTATTTATTTAGGGTTTCCATTCCTAATCTTATAAAATTCAATTACTTATACATGTGACTTTAGCTCATAACCTAATTAGGTTTACTAGAAATAGGTTTAAAATTATTAGTCACTTGAAATAACAAGATTATCCACTTAAGTTAGTATACCTATTAAATATTAACCCTTCCTTATTACCATAACCCTCGGGTTATTTAATTGTCTCACCTAATGTATAATTAGGTTACGAAGCTTTCATTTAGGGTTTAAAATAAAATAAGATTAGTTCCTAAAATTTGTAACTAGGGTTTCACACAGTAATACAAGGGTTTGTCACATAACATCATAATTGACCAACCCTTATTGGTCCACATATACAGTACATATTTATAGCATTGAAAAATTAAAATATAATTAATATTTTATTATTATTCTCATGCCTTGATCAAAATCCAACAATTAGGATTTGGATTCCATATCTGAATTATCTGTCATTCTTATCATTCTTAATTAAGTTAAAAATAATTAACTTAATAATCTGAACAAAATTCATATAATAAAATAATTATTATAATAATTCTAAAAATCATTTCATATATTATATAAATAATATATGATTATATTTTTATGAAAAATAATTAATAAAACATTTCTACTATAAAATTAATTTTGATAGGAATATAATTTATAATGATCAATAATTCTAAAATAAAATTATTTATAAATATTTATATTTTTATTTATCACATAAGTACATATACACATTATCTTGGCACGTATTCCCCATATTTAAAATAAATAAAAATTATATGTAAAATTTTTAATTTATTTGTATAGAAAATATTGGGTCGTTACATTCACCCTCCCTTATAAAGATTCTGTCCCCGGAATCACCATTTTAAAACCTACACATACAAGTGTACGTAGCATATACAATCATTGCAAGTAGATCTTGATCATAAATGATCGTACTGATCTTTAACCTATTCACGTAAAGCTTGTCTATCGGATTAAACGGAAATTTGATTCTAAAAGAACTCAAATCCCTTCTTCAAAATTTTTTTATAAAATAATTTATTATATATATGAAAATCATGCATAAGAAAATAAATGTTATATGAATAATACCTGGAATTGCACCACCAGCTGCTATGGTATCCTGGTTCATCATGTTATAGACCCTTGCTATTGATTTTGTTGGCTTGGTCGATGTCGTAGGTCCCGTGATTGCCAAAGTCCCGCTGCCCATTCCAGTATTCACACTCCCTGCCTCCGTCCTCCTCTTCGGACAATCCTTCACCTTATGCTCGGTCGACCCGCATAGAAAACACCCATTGTTCATCCTAGAATTGGGGCAGTTGGGAGAGATATGGCCCTCCTGTCCGCACTTATAGCATACAAACTTCCCTTTCAAACATTCCCCAGAGTGGTTCTTTCCACAGTTTCCACACTATACAGCTTGCTTCTTAACTCCTTCTTGTTTTACCTGCACACTTCCAAATTTGCTTCCCTTCCTTTAGCTACTACCACCGCTACTCCCACTATTAACTTCCACCTTCCCAGTTCCTTCGACCTTACTCTCGTTCTTTGTTTCCTTGTTGTAGAGGCTCATGGCCTTACTCCCCTCCTCAGCAATAATAGCCTTCTCCATGAGTGCTGCAAATGTAGGGATCTGCAACACCGCCACTTTATTGTAGAGCCAGGGTTTTAATCCCAGCTCAAACCTTCTAGCTTTCCTAGCCTCCGTATCAACTTGATGCGGAGCAAACCTAGCCAACTCATTGAATTTTGCGGCGTATTCGGACACCGTCATATTCTCCTACTTCAACTCTAAAAATTTCACCTCCATCCTAGCCTGCATACTAGAGGAAGAATAGTTTTCGAAGAACAGTGTCTTAAACCTATCCCAAGTAACAACAACCTCTCCTGCCCTCGCCTGATTCGCTTCCCACCAAAAATTTGCCTCACCCGTCATCATGTAGGTGACAAAAGTGGTCTTTTGTCCCTCAGCTACCCTAGCTACCACGATTGGTTTTTCAATCTCTTTAACCCAAGTCTGGGCTTCAACAGGGTCAGTTGTCTCTCTAAACTCTGGCGGTCCTACTGCCTTGAAGCCTTAAAGTTTGCCAAGCGGTTGTCCGACTGATTCCCTACGACTGGCATTCCTTGCTGCATAGCTTGTGCTACCATGTTTGCAAAGTGTTGCATTAGGTCTGCTTGTTGTTGTCCCTCAACGTTATTGACAGACTCTTCTGCACTTTGGTTTTGAGTTTGACGTCTTGGTGGCATTATCTGGTTGAGTAAAACCATATATTATTCTTCACATTCTAAATCTTATCATATAAGTTTAGTATATTAACTCATTTCATTACTCAAACTTTGATTCATATTCATTTAGCGAATAATTTACATAACATATCGCATACTTCTTTAAGCATCATTCATCTCTTTGTGACTACAAAAGTCAGGATTTACAGCCTTGACTAATACCAAAAGTTGGGAACATTACATTACACAGACATACTTAACATTAAATAGACTTACACAACATAACCTATACTAACTATTCACTACGCCTTTTACTTGGACAACCTTTCGCCTGATGACCTTCTATCCCACAGATAAAACATGCTCCCGATTTATAGTCGAGACAATACAGAGTGGTATGTCCCTCATAGCCACAAAGGTAACACATTCTTTTCCCTTTCTTCTTATCGGATTTTCCCAAGTCATGGTCTTCTATCTTTCTTTTCCCCTTCTTGCTCGGAGCTGCACACGATGTGTTGCTTGTGGCTCCCATCTGATCAATTTAGATTTTAAGCTTATCTTGTTCTTCCATTATTTCTATTGACGCCTGACGCAGTTGACTATTTAACAGCTTTTCTATTTCCCACAGCTTTTCCAGAGAAGAAACCTTATTCCTCAGATCCTACACCTCTGTTGATGCTTGTTCAACTTCAACTTTAGTGTCCGAATCACTATCTGTCAGCTCCACCATCTCTGGATCTGATACTACGTTTTCTACAATAACCACTTCGTCTGAGTTATTTTCATTGTGAGCCTCTATTGCAGCTATTGGCTTCGATATTAGCTCGGGGGTATGGATTTGATCCTTCTTCATGCTATAAGCATATAACAAGCCTTTTCCACCAGACATCTACACACATAAATTATCCTGATTAGCATATAGTATATATATACACACAGCAAATAATAGTTTTATATAAGTTATCCTTTATTTTGTTTGACGATGGATTTAGTCGATTCATCTCTTTATAAACTCTATATGAGTTATTTATATTCTCAACGTTTCTCTCTATTCTAAGGTTATAGCCTAAGATCTATCCCACCTAAGATTTCTAACCCTAAAGCTCTGATACCAACCTGTAACTTTTATGGTGCTTCCAACCATAGCACCTCATAGTGGTACCTATGAGCTTGCCACCGACTAGCTCGGCGTCCCTTACGGAGAGTCTGACTTCGGTGCATTCCACACAAGAAAGTCACCAGCGAGAGGCTCGGGGCTCTTTGCAAATTAATGCTTATAGCTCTGACACTAACCTGTAAAACCCCCGAATCCCGGTACTTGAAACCCAAATTCAGTGCTTCACGATACCATTTTTATGAGCGGAATAATACTAATAATAATAACAATAATATAAATATTAAACTTAACTTACATAATTATCAGAGTCTAGCTCCCAAGTACGTAACCTTTAATCATTCCTTACAATACATGATAATAAATATATAACATTGTCTTCATAATATTAAACTATTACATAAGATAACATTAAAATCATTCAGCAATCTTTCCCTTTCCCTTGTTCTTAACAGAGCCTTCAGGTTGCTCACACTTAGCTGAAAACATTTAAATTAAGCAAGGATGAGCATTTGAGTGCCCAGCAAGTAATAACAATTTTATATATATATATATATAAGCTGAAAGAATTTAAATATTTTTTATACTATCCTTCTACAACAAATCAATAGTTGTGATGTAATCTGAACCGATAATAATATCATAACAACCCTCTTTCAAATTTTTGAAACTACGCACTGACTAAAAATAAGGTTAAGGGGACATACTATGAACATTATTTTCATTTTCTAAAAGGTTAAACAGAACTTCATCTGTAAACAGTCATAACTTACGGGCACGGGGGTAATCAGCCCGTTGTACCCTGTATTAATCAATACTACATGCAAGAACGATGTTATCGTTCACTCTGTCCACCTTGGGTGCATAAAAGTTTTTCGTGTAAGGGATGTTCATATTTGTCGGGGTTCCAAACCAAAGCAATTCGGTTGGATAATAATAAGGTTTTATCTTGTTCAACAATAATCTATAATTCAACATATATATACTAGTAATTAACAAAGGCTTATCAATATGTGGTTAAATGCAATGATTATCCAAGTGGGGACACTTGTATAACCATTTATAGAAATTATCGAACAGAATATATATCTGAATTACCATATACTAACATGTTGATAATCAATGAGCGTATATAATATAGGGTTAATAATATGTATAGTAATAATACAATTCTGAAACATTCTTACTCATGTCCATTGCATAAAGAAAATGTAAAGGTAGTATACTTGCCTGATGCGCTGCTTACAATACGCAACTTAGTTTTATCTTTTATATCACGGCCTATCATTAATCAGATTATTCGTTCGATTAGAACAAATTACTATATCATATAGTACTGCATTTCGCAGTCAGCACATAACCTAATCACACATGTTCAACAGTCATTGCATCACAAACAAACATTAATACAATCAAAATATCTAAGTCCATATTAATTTCTGAAACATATCGGTGTACCGATAGTTTTATCAGGTAATTATCGAGTCTAAAACTCTTTTCCAACGTTCAGTATCCGTAAGTAACATTCATATTATTTTAAATGACTTAATAAATAATTATTAATTTATTATGAATTTTCAAACACCGAAATCATTATTAATTGATTCAAATATCAAATAATTCTATTATCATTATTATTAAACTATTAATAATAATTTTATTCATTTACCAATAGTATTAATATTTTATTCATTTACTAATATTATTAATTAATTAATAATATTTTATTTCCTTACTAATGTTATTACATTTTAATAATATTTTAATCATCCATTAATACTTTAATTTAATATTATTAATCTTTTAATAATATGTTAATCTAAGATTAATACTTTAATCTAATATTATTAATCATTTAATAATATTTTAATGAAGCTTTAATCTTAATATTTTTATTTACTCAACAATATCATATTCTAATATTATTAATATCATAATAATATTTTAATAATTTGTTTGATCAATAAACAATTTATTCTAATTGTTCACCCTTTACAAAACCACTTATTTAATATCCAAAAAGGTCATAAATAATATTTCTTATTATAAATTACCAAAATACCCTAAAATAGTCATAATATTATATATTAGGAGTATTCAAGCATGAAAATTATATTTTTCTTATTTAAGACATCATTTAACTATTTATTTCCTTATATTCATAACTTCGTCATTTTTAGGAAAATACTAAACCGATTCCAAAAATTCTTCTTTTCTGGGTTTAGATAGTAAATGACCCAACAATGATTTCCAAATTTTTCTGAAATTTTAGAAAGTGATTTACTAACTTTAAAGTGACCAAAACACTCGGATCTTGCTTCATTTTTCATAAATCGAGTGTTGCTCAGAAAAATCTGAAATTTTCAGGGTATACTCTTATAACGTATATGAACCTACTGTAAAAATTTCGGAATTTTCCAGTGTATCCACAGTGAGAAATTCGAGTGTTAATATTTAGGAGTCCTTTACGGAAATAGTCATTACGCACAACCTATAAATCGAAACGTGTCCGCTCTTTTTCCTACACGTAGATAACTTATTAAGGTACCTCTGAGAATTTTTCCAGATTTTTAAAAGACTAGCAACTAACCAAAACAGCCTCAAGAAAAATGGGGACAGTAATTTTTAGCGTTTTAAAACCTTAATACTCTATGCGGACTGTTTTAGGGAAAACAGCCTCCATGGCTTCAATACTTGCTAGATTTGTGTTCTACCACTTGGGTTTACTAGATAACTCATGTATCTAGCACCCCCCTTCGACGGATCACAAATACAAGTTGTAAAACTTGAGTTACACAAGATTTAGTGGAGGAAAAATAAGAGTTTCACCCCTTGGAGAACATATGCTCATTTCCATCCTCTAAATCTATAGTCTAATACACAAGATACTTAGTCCAACACATGAGACATGTAGAACTAGGGTACTTTGAGTATTAGACCATAACCCCATACATGTTGAGGTAAAAACCAAAAATGGAAGGAAAATAAGAAAAAGAAAAGGATGAGAACCTCACCTAGTTTTGGTTGCTATCCTTCTTGTTCTTCCAAAGTAAGTAATGAACTTAGTATGTATGAACAACAACTCCTCTCCCTCTCTTAGAAAAATCGAACCCACTCTCTCTTTTCTCTCTTGTATGCTACTATCTTGGGAGAAAAAGATAGAAGAAGAAGAATGAGAGAAAATGAAATGTTCTAGCAAATGAAATGGGTGATTAACAATTATCCCTCATACTTTTATTGTCCCATAGATAAAAGGCTTCACCTTATCTCTTTCAATTGAGCCTAATCATGTGATTAAGGGTGCTAAGTAGATTTTACACCAATGGGAGATGGACACACTTGTACTTGATGTAAGAGTTACTAATTAAGGAACTTGATTAGCTTAACTTTGTTGCCTTAAAAGGCCTAATGGGGCCGGTCACTATGCTCCATTATCTCCTCCATTTTGCTTTTATTTTAATTCACAAATTTGATTAATCAAAAGTCTAAAATACCCTTAATCAAGTGGGCTAAGTATTTGTTTGCATTTTATTTCTTTTGGGCTTCTCCTTTAATTGTTTTGGGCCATGTACTAAACATAGTCTAACAATTTTAATATATGTTACCCAAATTATTTATTTAGGGTTTCCATTCCTAATCTTATAAAATTTAATTACTTATACACGTGACTTTAGCTCATAACCTAATTAGGTTTATTAGAAATAGGTTTAAAATTATTAGTCACTTGAAATAACAAGATAATCCACTTAAGTTAGTATACCTATTAAATACTAACCCTTCCTTATTACCACAACCCTCGGGTTATTTAATTGTCTCACCTAATGTATAATTAGGTTACGAAGCTTTCATTTAGGGTTTAAAATAAAATAAAATTAGTTCCTAAAATTTGTAACTAGGGTTTCACACAGTAGTACAAGGGTTTGTCACATAACTAGGGTTTCACACAGTAGTACAAGGGTTTCACACAGTAGAGTATTGGGCATGAATATTACGAAAATGATATCAATTATATGATTTCGCCACCTTAGTATTGGGATAATAGACTTTTTTATCACTATACTAGGGTCTGATTTTTATTGTGGTTATCGAAACTTTTTTTGTTACTGTGACAACCCCAAAACAGGTATACATCACCCATTCTGAGTCGCCAAAACATAGTACAGAAATAACTATAACTTTATTAATACAATTGTCGTGCAAAATACGACAACACTTAAACTGTGAGTTTAAATACAAATATTGTCTTTTAGACAATATCCACATTCAAATAAGTCCTCATTAAAATTATTGATACATTATTTTACAAAAATGGTGAGGACTACTAAACAACTTTCTAGAACCATCATTCCATACCCCGACTAGTACTTGCTACATTCTCGCCTCCTGAGAAGAAAAATAGAACAAAAAGGAAAGGGTGAGCTCAACTAGCCCAGTAAAGAATATTATGACTAAGATAATATAGAACAAATTATTGTTAGTCCTCAACAGGGAAAAATTAAATAGGATACAATAGACAATAAGTTTTAAATCAATATTCGTAGTGGAAATAATAATTCATTAAAAGAGTTAAGTAGAGAATAAAATCACCTATCTTCTATTTATGAATTTAAAAGTTCATCGTCAATATTTTATCCCTGTAACATCAATCAATATATATATCTGGAATCAAATGTTCATCTTTGCACTACAGGCCAAAGATATTCATCAGTTGGTCATGTTCATCTAAACACTTGTTCATCTTTGCACTACGGGCCAAAGACATTTATCAAAAAATCATTCATCTTTGCACTACATGCCAAAGATATTCAGTTATATCATTATTTAAGACTGAGGATGATGAAAAATATTTTAAAGAAAACGAATCCAGTGAAACAAAAGAACAAATATTAAGGATTCGTACTTTAAACAATCCAAGTTCATAAATAACCATAGTTGTAACACCCCCTTCCCCTATATAGAAAGAGAGGTTACTCAAAACATAACAAAACTGATGAATTTAATAACAAGGCTCTAATCCACAAAAGAATAGTCTTAAACTAATTAAATGTCTTAAGACAAACCGTAATAAATGCCACACTTGCTCAAACCACAATCTGAAATAATTATTACAATTCCAAGTAAACTAACACATCAAGTCTAAACAGAATATTTCTAAAGCATTGGAATGAATGGAGCTCTCATCACACTTGTCCTTGATTCCCCTAATTAGCTGCCGGAAGAAAAACACAGCATGAGCCAAAATGCCCAGTACGGATATAGAATACAAAATAAAGAACTGAAATAACTAACTCAATTAATGAACTGAACTGAAACGAAACAACAAAACTAACACAATGAAATAATAGGCTGAAATCAAATGGCTAAGTGTTATTTCATACCGAGCTCAAAATAAAACAGAAATATACCTTGCCACACAGGCAAGGTCAAATAATGCCACACAGGCAAGTCACACACATTAGACCGCGAATTCAATGCATGCAAAATCGGAAGGCGTGTTTTGGCACAAACATCGCCACTCCGCAGAACAGAACAGAACAGAACAGAAACTAGGGTCGATCCATACGCCTCCCACAACAAAACACCAAATGGCCAACTCCCACTGGAGCACAAAACGGAGACGCCGTGGACTGATCACACCGCCACAGAAGGTGTCATGCCTCGGTGCCAAGAGGACATGCATGTGGTACCCCCACAGGTGGCTATAGCTCAGGTATACCCTACGGTATTCTAACAAAATATAATGTCACAACACATGCGACAAAATATCAACACAAAGGGGTTCTAACATGTACATGTTAAATCGAACGAATCGTCAATACAAGTCTCTAAAAATATACTAACATGTACATCACTATAAATATAAAAATAAAATTTAGACATGACACTCTAGTCTAAAGAGTACAAATGTGAGTTCTAATACAACACCAAAATAAATTTATCACAATAAATTGACAAGGAACAATTATGAGAGAGAATACAAAATTTCGAAACGAATAACGAAACGAACGAATTAAAAACAAAAGAGTCTTGCTGAAAGAGTACGGAATCCGTACCTGGATTAAGCAATGAAATACCCAAAATTTATACTCCAAAACTCGCTTAGATTCTCTCCGTTCAATCTAAATAATTTAATAAAATTTATTACAATCCAATCATTTATAACATAATACTATTAAATTTATTATTAAGAACTTTTATAATTATGTCGACAAAATTAATTAATTCAAACTAATATACATAACTTTTAATTTGATTCGCTAATTCAAATTATACCCTTCATAAATCAAATACATAATAAAATATAAAACTTAAATATATATATATATATATATATATATATATATATATATATATATATATACCACTCCTGCAAACAAATTTGATATGTTAATAGTTCTTATTAGTTTATAAAAATTTTGTAACTTACATCAAGTTAACGTTTTATATATATATATATAGACTACATCAGCTCTTTCATAACAGTAGGCTTAAAAAAAACAATCAAGTTACGAATTATTATTATTATTATTATTATTATTATTATTTTATTATAGGTTCAGTATATATAATAGACCATGGAAATCTAACAAACTTGTATATACATATACATTCTGTCAAATCAATCATAACATGACCCAATCAAAGTAAGTAATTTCTTACGGAATAAACAAATTATGCTAATGAACCAACAGTTAATGATAGAATACAAAAAGAACAGCCACCTGCTTATGCTTCTCTTTTCTGCTATCTCTCGCGCCGCCTCCTTTCTTTTAAGTTCTATTCCCACAATTTGTCTCATCAGACTTGATAAAGCAAAATTAGGTTTTGTACTTATTTATTTATTAATTAATATATCTTATTAACTCTCCAAATTTTAATAGGATTTAAAAAAAAATTACACCATTATAAATTAGACCCACTTAATTTAAAGCCCAAATGGTACTAAATTAATTTATCCACACTTATTTTTACATTAGCCCACAAAAAAATTAAATGATTATTTTGACCCAAAATAAATGACATCAATAAAAATATGTTTTAAAACAAGAAAATTTTTATTATTTAATATTATTATTATTATTATTATTATTCGGGTATTACATCACTTACCCCTTAACAGAATTCCGTCCCTGAAATCAAAAGAATAGAACGTACCTAATTATCAAAAAGATGTGGATATTCCGCTCGAATAGACTCCTCAAGCTCCCAAGTGGCTTCTCGCTCTGAATGGTTCCTCCATAGAACCTTAACAAACGGAATAGTCTTCCTCCTCATAATCCTTTCCTGACGATCCAAAATCGCTTCAGCTTTCTCCTCACAAGTAAGATCTTCCTGAATCTTATCAAACGGATATTGCACCACATGCAATGGATGATAATGATAACTCCTCAACACCGACACATGAAATACATTATGCACATGAGCTAGCTGTGGAGGCAAAGCTAACCGATATGCAACCGCACCAACCCTCTCCAAAATCTCAAATGGGCCGATATAACGTGGACTAAGCTTTCCTTTCAACCCGAATCGCCGAATGCCCTTCCAAGGAGAAACTTTTAGAAACACATGCTGACCAGGTTCAAACTCTAAAGTCCTCCTATGCTTATCAGCATAACACTTCTGCCGTGATCGAGCCGACTTAAATTTCTCCTTAGCCATTGCTACCTTCTCCGTAGTGATTTGAACTAACTCAGGCCCTTCTATGGCCCTTTCGCCAACCTCATCCCGACAAGTTGGTGCCCGACACTTTCTACCATACAGTGCATCAAACGGAGCCATCCCAACACTTGCATGCCAGCTGTTGTTATAACCAAACTCAACTAGACTCAAGTAATCATCCCAATTACCCGACCACTCAAGTGCACAAGACCTCAACATGTCCTCCAACGTCTGAATAGTCCTTTCAGATTGCCCATCAGTTTGCGGATGAAAAGAAGTACTGAAGTTGAGCCGAGTACCCCAAGCTCGTTGAAACCCTTCCAGAACCGTGAAGTGAACCGTGGGTCCCGATCTGAAACAATAGACACCAGAGTACCATGAAGTCTAACAATCTCCTGCTGAAAGATTTGTGCCAACCTATCCACCGAGTATCCCTCATGGATAGCCAAAAAGTGTGCCAATTTGGTTAGTCGATCCACCACTACCCAAATGGCATCATTCTTCCTGAAAGTCTTTGGCAAACCAGTCACAAAATCCATCGTGATATCTTCCCACTTCCACACTGGAATGTCTAACTGTTGCAGCAAACCACTAGCTCGTTGATGTTCTATCTTTACTTGCTGACAAGTGAGGCACTTTCCAACATGTTCAGCCACGTCTCGTTTCATCCCATTCCACCAAAAATTCTTCTTCAAATCCCTATACATCTTTGTAGACCCTGGATGAATTGAAAATAGCGAACTATGAGCCTCAGCCAATACCGCCTCCCGAATGATTGGATCCGACGGTACACATAACCGTTCACCCAACCAAATCACACCATGGTCATCAATACGAAACTCAGACTGCTTGCCCTCCTCTAGATTCTGCGTCATACTCCACAACTCCCCATCTTCTTTTTGAGCTTCTTTGACCCGCGAGATAAGAGAGGGCTCCACTCTCATACCCGCCAAATGCCCATCTGAACCTCGTACATACAACTCCAACTCGAGCCGCTCCATATCCGAAATAAGCTGAGGTTGTGTAATAAGGGCTGCTACACTCCCTGAACTCTTCCGGCTAAGAGCATCTGCAACCACGTTTGCCTTCCCCGGGTGATACTGAATTCTCGCATCATAATCTTTTAGAAGCTCCAACCAATGCCTCTGTCTCATATTGAGCTCCTTCTGAGTGAAAATGTATTTAAGACTTTTGTGATCGGTGAAGATATCACAAGTCTCCCCATACAAATAGTGCCTCCAAATCTTTAAGGCAAAGATCACCGCTGCCAACTCCAAATCATGTGTGGGGTAATTCATCTCATAAGGTTTAAGCTGCCTAGAAGCATAAGCAATCACCTTACCGTGTTGCATCAATACACACCCCAAACCCTTCTTAGAAGCATCACTATAAATCTGGTAGCCTCCTGTCCCCGAAGGCAATGCAAGTATAGGAGCTGTCACAAGTCGTTTCTTCAACTCCTCGAAACTCTTCTCACGCTCCTCATTCCACACAAACTTCGTGCCCTTTCTCATCAACTGGGTCAATGGTAAGGCAAGCAAAGAAAACCTTTCCACAAATCGCCTATAGTACCCTGCCAAACCCAAGAAACTCCTAATCTACGTCACCGTAGTAGGTCTCGGCCATTTAGTGATAGCCTCAACCTTCGCAGGATCCACCTTAATGCCCTCAGCAGAAACAACGTGGCCCAAAAATGCAACATGCTCCAACCAAAACTCGTATTTAGAGAATTTAGCATACAACTTCTCTTCCTGCAAAATCCCCAACACTGTGCGAAGATGCTCCTCATGCTCTTCCTTAGACTTGGAGTAAACCAAAATGTCATCAATAAAGACAATAATAAATTGGTCTAAGTACTCTTTGAACACCCGATTCATTAAATCTATAAACACCACCGGAGCGTTAGTCAACCCGAATGGCATCACAAGAAACTCGTAATATCCATATCGAGTGTGAAAAGCCGTCTTAGGGATATCCCCATCCCTCACCCTCAACTGATGATAGCCCGACCTCAAGTCTATCTTCGAAAAATACTTTGCCCCCTGAAGTTGGTCAAACAAGTCATCAATCCTCGGCAATGGACACTGATTTCTGATGGTAATCTTGTTCAACTCCCTATTGTCTATACACAGCCTCATAGACCCATCTTTCTTCTTTACAAACAAGACCGGACCACCCCACGGCGAAACACTTGGCCGAATCACACCACGATCTAACAGTTCCTATAACTGCTCTTTCAACTCCTGCAACCCCAATGGTGCCATCCGATACGGTGCCTTAGAGATAGGCTCCGCACCAGGAACAATCTCAATAGCAAACTCTACTTCCCGCTGAGGTGGCAACCCTGACAATTCCTCAGCAAACACATCGGGAAAGTCACGAACAATTGGAACATCTTCAATGTGAGACTCACCCTTAGAGGTATCTTTCACAAATGCCAAATACCCCTCACAACCCTTTGTCACCAACTTTTCAGCCTTCAAAGCTGAAATCAACTTCAACACCCTACTCGGCTGAGAACCCTGAAACACGAATTCTGGAGATTTCACATCACCGAATATAACCTTCTTTGCCTGACAATCGATAGTGGCCTGATGCTTATCCAACCAGTCCATCCCAAGAATGACATCGAAATCGTGCATACTCATTGGAAGAAGAATAGCCCTACGAATCTTATCCCCAAAACTTATCGGACACCCTCGATACAAATCGAAAATAACAACAGAAGTCGCCATCGGGGTAGAAATAGACATAACAGAATCTAATAACTGAGATGGCACACCTAGGTGCTGAACAAAAGACTGAGCAACAACAGAATGCGTAGAACCCGTATCAAATAAAATAGAAGCCTCACGACTGCCAACAAAAAGAGTACCAGAAACAGTACCTGGTGCACCTGCCGCCTGGTTATATGTCAAGGCGAACACTCGACCACCCTGACGCTGACCTCCATTGCCACCATTATCACCACCTCCACCATTTCCGCGTGGACCGGTACAATCCCTAGCAATATGACCAATCTGTCCACACAAGAAGCATGCACCGGTGAGTCTGTGGCACTGCCTTCCCGGATGATTTGCCCCACAAGTAGCACAAGGAGCTATCGGAATGAGATTCGGGTTACCCCCACCAGCAGGTCCCGGATAACGACCCTGATTTTGCCCCTGCGGACGATTCTGTCCCTGCTGACGATTTTGTCCATACCAAGGTAGCTGAAGCTGACGATTCTGCCCTTGCTAAGGCATTTGCTGATTACCCCTGTTCTGATTCTGACCACGCCACTGCCCCTGCTGAACACCACAATTTCTGTTCCACTGACCACCTTGATTTCACCCCTGCTGACCCGAAGCTTGACCCTGCTGGTCATCTCTGTCCCTCTTTCGACTCCCTTCCAGTTTGGAAGTCCGAAAGTCCTGTCGCTCCATCTCAATGTTCTTGGCCGCATTAGCCACCGCCGATACATCCGCAAACTTGGTGTTAATGAGGTGTTGGCGATGCCTGTAATGAATCTGCCACTTGAACTTCTCCGCCTATTCTGCTGCAGTCCCTGCAGACGTTCCCGCAAAACCTGCCAACCTGGTGAACCTAGTCATGAAATCCGTGATGGACTCATCATCTTTCTGCCAAATAGACAGATACTCTCTAGTATAGGCCTCTTTATCAGCAGCAGGAAAATATTGCTGATAAAAGAACTCACAAAACTCTGCCCAACTAAGTGCCTCAACATAACCATCACCCTTTGTTACTTTCATCGCTTTCCACCACCTCTGTGCATCCCCTTCTAGCTTGTAAGCTGCAAGCAACACTTTCTGATTATCTGAGCACCCCAACACATCAAAGATCTTCTCTAGGTGGGCAATCCAATTCTCTGCATCAATTGGAGTCGGAGCTGAACTGAATGCATGTGGTTTCTGCTTCTGGAACCTCTCCAACCATACATACATCGGAACCACCTGCTGATCGTGACCATCCGCATTTTCTTCCTCAACATTTGCTTGTGACCATTATTTTCCGGATTCCCTTACTCAGGAATTTCTGGTGGCGGCTGCTGCATTGCATGTACAACCTGTGCCACCAACTGCGGTAAAGCCTGATTAACCGCCTGATTCACCAAGTTAGCCAGTTGAGCATTGATCTGATCATTAGGTTGCTCATTGGGCTGACCATCACCCCTTCCCCTATTGTTAACTCTCCTCCCAGCAACTCTAGCGGATCGACGAGCCATCTACGAACAGATCAACGAATAGATAACAAAGCAGATTAGAGACAGATCCGAATATAGCTGATATGATAGCTGAACAGAAAATCAAACATAACAAAACCTAACCCAGAAGTCTACCCATAACTCACAGGTCAAACCTAAATACGTTTTCTACAAGAAAGAACCTAAGCTCTGGTACCAACTCTGTAACACCCCCTTCCCCTATATAGAAAGAGAGGTTACTCAAAACATAACAAAACTGATGACTTTAATAACAAGGCTCTAATCCACAAAAGAATAGTCTTAAACTAATTAAATGTCTTAAGACAAACCGTAATAAATGCCACACTTGCTCAAACCACAATCTGAAATAATTATTACAATTCCAAGTAAACTAACACATCAAGTCTAAACAGAATATGTCTAAAGCATTGGAATGAATGGAGCTCTCATCACACTTGCCCTTGATTCCCCTAATTAGCTGCCGGAAGAAAAACACAGCATGAGCCAAATGCCCAGTACGGATATAGAATACAAAATAAAGAACTGAAATAACTAACTCAATTAATGAACTGAACTGAAACGAAACAACAAAACTAACACAATGAAATAATAGGCTGAAATCAAATGGCTAAGTGTTATTTCATACCGAGCTCAAAATAAAATAGAAATATACCTTGCCACACAGGCAAGGTCAAATAATGCCACACAGGCAAGTCACACACATTAGACCGCGAATCCAATGCATGCAAAATCGGAAGGCGTGTTTTGGCACAAACATCGCCACTCCGCAGAACAGAACAGAACAGAACAGAAACTAGGGTCGACTCCCACAACAAAACACCAAATGGCCAACTCCCACTGGAGCACAAAACGGAGACGCCGTGGACTGATCACACCGCCACGGAAGGTGTCATGCCTCGATGCCAAGAGGACATGCCTGTGGTACCCCCACAGGTGGTTATAGCTCAGGTATACCCTACGGTATTCTAACAAAATATAATGTCACAACACATGCGACAAAATATCAACACAAAGGGGTTCTAACATGTACATGTTAAATCGAACGAATCGTCAATACAAGTCTCTAAAAATATACTAACATGTACATCACTATAAATATAAAAATAAAATTTAGACATGACACACTAGTCTAAAGAGTACAAATGTGAGTTCTAATACAACACCAAAATAAATTTATCACAATAAATTGACAAGGAACAATTATGAGAGAGAATACTAAATTTCGAAACGAATAACGAAACGAACGAATTAAAAATAAAAGAGTCTTGCTGAAAGAGTACGGAATCCGTACCTGAATTAAGCAATGAAATACCCAAAATTTATACTCCAAAACTCGCTTAGACTCTCTCCGTTCAATCTAAATAATTTAATAAAATTTATTACAATCCAATCATTTATAACATAATACTATTAAATTTATTATTAAGAACTTTTATAATTATGTCGACAAAATTAATTAATTCAAACTAATATACATAACTTTTAATTTGATTCACTAATTCAAATTATACCCTTCATAAATCAAATACATAATAAAATATAAAACTTAAATATATATATAAATATATATACCACTCCTGCAAACAAATTTGATATGTTAATAGTTCTTATTAGTTTATAAAAATCTTGTAACTTACATCAAGTTAACGTTTTATATATATATATATATATATATATATATATATATATATATATATATATATAGACTACATCAGCTCTTTCATAACAGTAGGCTAAAAAAAACAATCAAGTTACGAATTATTATTATTATTATTTTTTATAGGTTCAGTATATATAATAGACCATGGAAATCTAACAAACTTGTATATACATATACATTCTGTCAAATCAATCATAACATGACCCAATCAAAGTAAGTAATTTCTTACGGAATAAACAAATTATGCTAATGAACCAACAGTTAATGATAGAATACAAAAAGAACAGCCACCTGCTTATGCTTCTCTTTTCTGCTATCTCTCGCGCCGCCTCCTTTCTTTTAAGTTCTATTCCCACAATTTGTCTCATCAGACTTGATAAAGCAAAATTAGGTTTTGTACTTATTTATTTATTAATTAATATATCTTATTAACTCTCCAAATTTTAATAGGATTTAAAAAAAAATTACACCATTATAAATTAGACCCACTTAATTTAAAGCCCAAATGGTACTAAATTAATTTATCTACACTTATTTTTACATTAGCCCACAAAAAAATTAAATGATTATTTTGACCCAAAATAAATGACATCAATAAAAATATGTTTTAAAACAAGGAAATTTTTATTATTTAATATTATTATTATTATTATTATTATTATTATTTTTCGGGTATTACAATAGTGGAGTAAAATTCAAGAATGAAGATCAAAACATGGATACAATCAAAGCTAGTATCCATAATAGATATCTTGGATAAAAAATAAAAATTTAATTTTTCTGTGAATAGTGCCGTATTCGTGAATAGTGTCGTATACGTGAATAGTGTTGTATACGTGAATAGTAATCCCGACACTAAAAGTTCCAAATTTGATAAAAAAAAATTTAGATCAATATTTCGGCATAATGATATTGAAAGAAATAATATCATTTATAAAAAAATAACATCTCGTACCTCCAAAAAGACAGTACCTCTGACTGAAATACTAGATATAGTGCTGAAGGAACTTGCACCGTATAACAACACTCAAAGTATTAAAATACTCACAAGAATACGCTCGATAATATAGAGCGTATTCTAACCTAAGCACCCAATTTATAGGAAAATGCTTAGAACACCAAAGCAGAAAATTTAATAAAATAATATATTTTATTAAAAATCATACGCTCAATTAGAATTCATATTTCAACACATTTACCACACAAGTGGGGCCCTCCAACTCACCAAAATTTTTTTTCTTTAAAAAAATATTTAAAACTTCAAAAATCAATTATTCTGGAACTTCAATAATTCATAATAAATAGCCCTTTATCAGAAAAATTCAAATATTATGTCCCTTCCATAAAAAATTTAATTCTCTACAACTTTGTAGTTTTAAGGTTTTCCAAATTCAAAACAGAAATTGACCGAAATCCACATACGGACGATTTTACAGGCTATAATCAAATTTCAGTCAAGAAATAGGGTCCACAAACATGAAAAACATGTTTTAAATATTTTTTTGTAACAAAAATACTATTTCTCCTCATTTATTCATATATCACACATTCATTTTAAAAATATCACCATTATTGTATTATTAAAATATAATAATATATTTAAATGAACTATTTTATCAGAAAAGATAAAATACCAATTTTTAACAATTGTCGCCTTAAAATTTTCTCCATCTATATCCACATAAAATGAATATTTTTCTTATCATATAAATTAATAATTAATTATTCACAAATAATATTACAGAATCACAATACTGACAACCAGGGCGTTCCCAGAAAAGAGGGGGCTTTTCAATAAGAATTTCTCCATACTGGCGCGCAATTAGGTGAACAAATCTCTCCTTAGATAGAACTTTCTAGACATTGTCAATAATACTATCTAATAATATTATTCAAATATGAATTATTAATCTGATAATAGAAAATACTGTGTAGTGACAATTTTTGAAACAATAATAATATAAAATATCAACGTAGCAATTATTGAATCAATAAAATAAAATATTGAACAGTAATTACTGTAACAATTATTGAGTAGTGCATTCTTACGTAAGAATCAATAATTGGTGCAATACCATGTGCTACTGTGCAACAACGCGTATTACTATATTTTAACCACCGGGTATTCTAACAGTGTTAACGGTAACAACTACGCCGTTATTTATACTTGTCGTTTTCTTCATCCAATCTCTTTCCGTTATGGGACCCACAAAAGGCCGCGCCGTCGTACGAATATTCCTCGACAGCAAGAATATTGCACTACCAAACGAATATTTTCCGACAACAAAGAATATTTTATAACCACTTGCTCATTCAAGATTTTTACGTATTTTACCCATAACTAACCACATTAATCAAATCAACAATTACTATTTCAAAATAATAAATAGAGAAAATTTAATTTCATTTATAAAGAGTTGGGGTCTTACAACCTCCCCTCCTTATGAAATTTCGTCCTCGAAATTGACGTACGTACCTGGTGATTCGAAAAGGTAAGGATACCTCGCTTTCATTTTTGTTTCCAACTCCAAAGTCATTTCTTCAAAAGCATGGTTCCTCCACAAAACCTTAACTTGTGGTATAACCTTGGTGCGTAGGACATGCTCCTTCCTATCCAATATCTTGACAGGTACCTCTTCGTACGTTAAGTCTTCGGCTATCTCGTCTGGTTCTAACTCAATAATGTGGTTTGTGTAAGACCCCAACTTTTATAAATAAAGATGAATTTTCTATAAATATCATTTTTGAATATTATGGAGTTAATTTGATATAATGTTATAGTTGTGGGTAATATTTATAAATTTTGCAAAGTACGCAAGTTGTTATATAATATTCGATTGGTCGGGAAATATTCATTTTAACAGGGAATATTCGTACAACGACACAATCATTGGTGGACCCCACAACGGAATTATTGTCGGATTGAGAAAACGACAAAAATATTTTATTAAAAATAACGGCAGAAATTTTACCATTGTTACTGTTGAACTACTCGGTAGTAAAAGTACAGTAATACGTGTGGTTACATAGTAGCACACGGTATTGATTATTAATGCTTATTTGAGAAGTCACTCAGTTTGATTCAATTATTGTCAGTTAATAATATGAATTATTTAGCGATAATGACGTTTTGTTTTATTCGTATTATTAACGTAATAAAACAGAAACATCTTTTTATATAAAACAGAATACTTTATTAAAGTTATTCTATAAATAGAATATATTATATTTTATTTAAAAGATTTTTCTTTAAATATGGACCGTCAGATTAAAGTAATCAATCTGGACCGTTCATGGATTAGTTACTATGCATTCTATTTTTCTATAAATAGCAGTTCATTCCTTCATTATTTCTTACGAATTCACTGAACTCTAGAGAGAGAAACTATAGAGAGAAACTATAGAGAGAGAGAAGAAGAGTATTCTGCTACTTAACTACTTCCTTATTTCAGCTCGTCTTTAAAACGGTAAGGGGTGTTATTCTTTCTTATTCATGAAGAGAAATGTTGTTATTCCATTTCTTATTATTCTGTTGGAATAACTTGTATACGCGGGTCTACCCTATACTTGGTGACATTCTTCTATTATTCTGTTGGAACATCCTGTCTGTGTGTTTTACACCGGACCTGGTTCCGTCTTGTTATTATTCTGTTGGAACATCCTGTCTGTCTGTTTTACACCGGACCTGGTTCCATTATTTATTATTCTGTCGGAATATCATGTCTGTGCGTTTACGCCGGACCTGGTTCCATTATTCATTATTTATTATTCTGTTGGAATATCATGTCTGTGCGTTTACGTCGAACCTGGTTCCATTATTTATTATTCTGTTGGAATAACCTGTTTGTGCGGTCTATCGCATGCATAGTGATTTCTTTTGTTATTCCATTCTTTATTGTACTCAGTTGGTTAAGTTTTAACTTCTATACTCCATGAAATTTGTGGAATATCCTTGATAATTGCGTTTCATCCAGTATCTTTTCATGAAAATATTCTTCTACGTATTCTTGAATTTTACTCCGCAAAGCAGTATCATGTTGACAATTTGGACGTTGTTAATTCTTGGATAAATTAATTCTTGAACTTCTTTTATTGAATTCTTATATCATTGTCATCATCCTTATATTTATAAAATGTTGAAAGTCATCTGTGGCCTGTAGTGCATAGATGGACTTGGTATGATTATGACCAGGGATTATTCGGTATAATCATGACCGTAATGTTACAAATGATGTGGTAAAAGTCCTCATTGGCCCGTAGCGCATTGATGGACAGTTGTTGGCATGATCATGACCATTAATGAATACACGAATATCCTTGGCCGTAGTGCAGGGGTGATTCAATGATGTGGATTATTTTATTAAGCTGAGTCCCAACGATAACAGTGTTGAAAAACCTTTTAAATCATAAAAGATAGTAGAATTTATTTTCTACTTGACTCTTTTAATGGATTGCTTGTTCCGCTGCAGTTAAACGTGATGTCTATTATATTTTATCAGTTTAACATTGTTGAAGGCTAATGATAATTTATTATGCATTATCTTAGTCATAATATTTCTTACTGGGCTAGTTGAGCTCACCCTTTCTTTCACTGTTCTCTTCAGGAAATGAGAACGTAGCTGGGGCAAGTCGGGGAATGGAGTGATGGTTCGAATGATAGTATTAGTTAGTAGTCCTCACTATTCTATGTAATAGTGTGTTAATAAATGTAATGAGGACTCCTTTTGAGTATGAATACTCTCTAGAAGATAATATTTGTATTCAAACTCGCAGTTTATGTTTTGTCGTATTGTACACGACAGTTGTATTAGTAAGTTGTATTTGTATTCTGTACTTTGTATCTGACGACCCAAGATGGGTGATGTATACCTAATTTTGGGGGCGTCACAGTTGGTATCAGAGCTTAGGGATATGATCCCTGGCTAAGATGTGAGAATAGAACTAGGAGGGGAGAGACGGGGAATTCCTTCGCTAGTATGACCTATCTAAGTTTATTTGCATGGTATTTAATTGGTCGGCCATAATATAAGGATAATATATGACATATCAATTAACTTTTATTTTGTGGCAGTATCTGAAAATGGCATCTGAGAATGTTGAGAATAGCAATGGAGCACAGGCGATTATTGATTCACCACATATCAATAATCAGGATAATGTTCATCAGGAAGGTGACAATCCTCATGCAAACAACAACACTGACCAGATGATGAATGATGGAATGTTCAGAGGTTTTATGCAATTCATGCAACAACAGGTGAAAGCGGTTCCTGTCCACAACGTAGGTGGAAATACTGGAAACTCTCAGGCGGTCACCGCTAAACAGTTTAAGGAGCTGGGACCACCGGAGTTTAAGGGAGAACCCAAACCACTCGTAGCTGAAACATGGATAAAGCAGATCACCAAGATATTTGATGTCTTGGGTTGCTCCGAGGAGTTAAAGGTTCCCTTTGCCGCCTTTATGTTGCGAGGAGAGACAGATTACTGGTGGGAATCGATAAAACGTACTCAACCTACCGCACTGAAGATGTCTTGGGAGAAGTTCCAACAGCTGTTTAACGACAAATACTTTCCCGAGAGTATTCGTCACATGAAAGAGGTACGAGGCAAAATTTGACCGTGTCGCAGTACGAGGCAAAATTTGCGGAGTTATCCCGGTTTACGTCCCACCTGGTGGATAATGAAGAAAGAATGACGCGGATGTTTTTAAGAGGTTTGAAGCTGGAGATACGTCGACACCTTATTTTTCATAAACTGTGTTTGTATTCAGATGTTGTAAATAGGGCTCAGTTGGTGGAACGCGATAACGAGACAACGCAACCAAAAGAGAGCAGCCGGCAAAATGATAATACCAGTGAAAGCAGTCATCGAAGCGGTGACAACAAGCTTGGAGGGAATCAACAGGCCAGAAATGGTAACCACTTCGGTGGTAATCAGGGCCAAAATAATAAGAATGGACATTTCAAGAAGAGGAGATTCAACAATGATGGAAAGACGTCAGCACCAGCACCTGTCGTTAAGGAAGGAGAATGACCACCTATCATATGTTTCAAATGCGGAGGGGAGGGGCACATCAGTCCAAACTGCGCGATGCCGTCCAAAGCATGTTATAATTGTGGAAGAGAAGGTCATTTAGCCCGATTTTGTCGCTTACCGAAGACAAATTCAGCTAGGATGGAGGCACCAAAGGCCGTCCCAGAAAAGTCAAAACCGGTTGTGTAAGGGAGAGCGTTTATTATGAACTCCCAGAAAGCAAGGAACCCGAATGAGGTCATCACGGGTAAGCTTATCATAAACTCTAACGAATTCTATACTTTATTTGATACCGGTTCTACCCATTCTTTTATTTCTCCTACTTGCGCTCATCGATTAAATTTGATTCCGGAGAAATTAGACTTTGACTTAGCAGTTGAAACTCCATTGGGAGAAACCTTCATTACATCCACGGTTTATAAGTCTTGTTTGGTTCAAGTTGGTACCCACACATTACCTATCGATCTTATTTCATTAAAAATACTAGCATTTGACGTGATTCTAGGGATTGATTGGTTAACTACTCATCATGCAAAAATTGATTATTTTCGTAAGGTTGTTAGCTTTCATATTCCTAATCGACCTATTATGCGAATTCAAGCAACCAAACCATTAAAATCAATCGCTGTCATCTCAAGCCATAAAGCTTTTCGTTTATTGAAAAACGGATGTCAAGCTTTCTTAGCTCATGTCACGGATCTAAACAAAAATACGTCAGCTTTGAATGATATTTCTGTTGTTAATAAATTTCCTGACGTATTTCCCTAAGAACTTCCTGGCCTACCCCCAGAGCGTGAAATTGAATTTTGTATCGACCTTGAACCCGGTACAAAACCCATTTCCAAAGCCCTATATCGAATGGCTCCTATTGAACTTCAGGAGTTAAAGACCCAACTGCAGAAATTGTAAGACATTGATTTTATTCGTCCTAGTACTTCTCCTTGGGGTGCTCCTATTTTATTCTTCCTAGTACTTCTCCAAGTCTGCTCATTTCTTGCCGATACGGGAGACTTATTCCCTTGAACGTCTTGCTCTTATGTATGTGAATGAGATTGTGAGGTTGCATGGCATGCCAATATCTATTGTTTTGGATAGTGACCCAAGATTCACTTCATGATTTTGGGTTAGCTTGCAGAAAGCTATGGGCACGGATTTACGATTCAATTCAACATACCATCCTCAAACGGACGGACAATCAGAGAGGACTATTCAAACTCTTGAAGATCTATTAAGACTCTGTGTCCTAGACTTCAAAGAGAGTTAGGATAAATGTTTACCATTGGTGGAATTCTCCTACAACAACAGTTATCAAGCAAGTATATGTGTGGCTCCATTCAAAGCATTGTATGGACGAAAGTGTCGCTCTCTAGTATGTTGGGAAGAGGTGGGTGAAGAAACATTGTTGGGACCAGAGTTGGTACGTATGACTACAGAAAAAATCCAAATGATTCGACAACGTACACAAACGGCACAAGATCGACAAAAGAGTTATGCGGATCTTCATCGAAAGAATGCGGAATTTAGTATTGGGGATCATGTATTGTTGCGTGTTGCTCCATGGAAGGGAGTTACAATATTTGGGAAGATAGGAAAGCTCAATCCACGATTTATTGGTCCATTTCAGATTCTTGACCGAGTAAGAAATGTGGCCTATAGACTCGCGTTACCTCCAAGCATGTCTCGTATTCATAATATTTTTCACATATTTGTGCTTCGTAAATATGTGAAAGACCCAAACCACATTATTGAGTTAGAACCAGAAGAGATAGCTGAAGACTTAAAATACGAGGAGGTACCTGTTAAGATATTGGATAGGAAAGAGCATGTCCTACGAATAAAGGTCATACCACAAGTCAAAGTTTTGTGGAGGAACCATGCTATTGAGGAAATAACCTGAGAATTAGAAACGGAAGTGAAAATGAGGTATCCTAACCTTTTCGAAACACGAGGTACGTACGTCAATTTTGAGGACGAAATTTCATAAGGAGGGGAGGTTGTAAGACTCCAACTTTTCATAAATGAAATTAAATTTCCTCTATTTTTTATTTTGAAATTGTAAGGGTTGATTTAATTAATGTGGTAAGTTATGAGTAAAATGCGCAAATATCTTAAATAAGCCAGTGGTTAATAAATATTCTTGTTGCCGAGAAATATTCGTTTGGTCGTGGAATATTCTTACTGTGACGACCCAAGAATTTAGAAAATTATTTAAATCTTAAATTATTGAATAAAGGTTAAATAATAAACCTAGACAGAAAATAAGTGTATGGATTTGACATTTCTGAAAAGAAATTTTTGGATTTAAAAATCATTGTGGCTGTAAGACCCCAACTTATTAATGAATAAAATCAAATTTTCTCTAAATATTATTGTGAATAATAAGGGGTTAATTTGATATAATACTTTGGTTATGGGTGAAATGTGCAAATTTTACAAAATAAGCAAGTGGTTATAAAATATTCATTTTGTCGGGGAATATTCGTGTGGTCGTGGAATGTTCTTGCTGTCGGGGAATATTCGTACGACGGCGCAGCCTTGTGTGGGCCCCATAATGGAAAGCGATTGGATGAAGAAAACGAAAAGTATAAGTTATTTATAAATAACGGCGTAGTTACCATTAATACTGTTGGAATACCCGGTGGTTAAAATACAGTAGCACACGGTATTGCACCAATTATTGATTCTTACGAAGGAAGGCACTACTCAATAATTGTTACAGTAGTTATTGTTCAATATTTTATTTTATTGATTCAATAATTGTTGCGTTGATATTTTATATTATTGTTGTTTCAATAATTGTTGCTGCACAGTATTTTCCATTATCAGATCAATAATTCATATTATTTGAATAATATTATTAGATAACATTATTGACAATGTCTAGAAAGTTCTGTCTAAGGAGAGGTTTGGTCATCTAATTGCACGCCAGTAAGGAGAAATCCTTATTGGAAAGCCCCCTCTTTCTTGGGAACGGCCTGGTTGTCATAAATGTAATTCTGTAATATTATTTGTGAATAATTAATTATTGATTCATATGATAAGGAAATATTTATTTTATGTGGATATAAATGAGGGATATATTTTTATGGTTAAAAATAAAGGAGTTAATGTTGAGATTTTTATCAGTATTTTTGTCGGAATGGAGGTATTAAAAATCAGGGTTTTTGAGATATTTTACGGGGGTTATAATTTTTAATCCGACCGTTGGATCGTGGTAATTTTTGGATATGTTATACATATATAAGTTGAGTATATGTCCACAAATTTTGAATCGTTAAAAATGAACGTATGATTTATTATGAATTTTACAAGATGACTGGTTCAGAAATTGTTGAATTTTCAGAGTTTATCATTTTGATGGAAAATTCTAGAATTGGTGGGCCCCACTTGTGGTTGGTGAAGAAATGTGCTGAATTATATTTCAAATGTGGTGGGTGGGAATAGTAGCAGGTAAAGCCATCAGGTTGCAGGTCAAGCCTACTAAAATTTTTCTATAAATAGAGGGCTAAGTTAGAATTGAAAATCACACCAGAAACAAGTTTTCTCTCTTTCTCTCTCTAGATTATTGAGTGTATTTTGTGAGTATTTAGATACTTTGAGAGTTTCTATTCATCAGAGCAAGTTTCTTTCAGCCTTATACCAGTATTCCGACCAGAAGTACTGATATTTTGAGGTAAGGGATATTATTTTCTTCTTAAATGATATTATTTTCTTCAATATCATTATGCTGAAATATTGATATGAGTTTTTATCAAATTTGGAACTTTTTGTGTCGGAGTTACTATTCACGTATACGGCACTATTCACGTATACGGTACTATTCACGAATACGGTACTATTCACCGAAAAATAAAATTTTCCCTTTTTGTTTAAGATGTCTATTATGATTACTATCTTTGATTGTATCCATGTTTTGGTCTTTATTTTTTGAATTCTGCTTCACAATTGATTATTATGAAGTATTATTGATCTTGGATAAACTGTTATACGAATCCCTAATATTTATCCTTCTATCTCACTGGATTCGTTCTCTTTAAGATATTTTCCATCATCCTGAGTCCTAAATGATGATATTACTGAATATCTTTGGCCTGTAGTGCAAAGATGTATGATTACTTGATGAATATCTTTGGCCTGTAGTGCAAAGATGAACAGGTGTTGAGATGAACATGACTGACTGGATATACAAATGAATATCTTTGGCCTGTAGTGCAAAGATGAATATTTGGTTAAAGATGATTATTAATCGATGTTACAGGGATAAAATATTGATGATGGACTTTTAAATCTTAGAAGATAGTAGAATTCTTTTTCTACTTGACTCTTCTAATGGTTTGCTGTTTCCGCTGCAGTTGTTGATCTAAAACTTGTTGTCGATTATATTCTATCAGATTTTTCCCTGTTGAAGACTAATGATAATTTGTTGTATATTATCTTAGTCATAATATTCTTTACTGGGCTAGTTGAGCTCACCCTTTTCCTTTTTGTTCCATTTTTCTTCTCAGGAGGTGAGAACATAGCAGGATCTAGTCGGGGTATGGAGTGATGGTTCTAGAAAGATGTTTTAGCAGTCCTCACTATTTCTGTAAAATAGTGTTTGAATAATTGTAATGAGGATTTATTTGAGTGTGGATATTGTCTAGAAGACAATATTTGTATTTAAACTCACAGTATGTGTTGTCGTATTTTGCACCACAATTGTATTATTGAAGTTGTAGTTTGCTTTCTGTACCATGTATTTGGCAACTCAAAATGGGTGTTGTATACCTATTTTGGGGGCGTCACAGTTGGTATCAGAGCTTAGGGATATGATCCCTGGCTGAGATGTGAGACAAGAACTAGGAGGGGAGAGACGGGGAATTCCTTCGCTAGTATGACCTGACTAAGTTTATTTGGTGTTTATTTGGTCGGTCAGAGTATAGGGATAATATATGACATGACTATTAACCCTTGTTTTATGGCAGTATTTAAGAATGGCAGCTGAGAACGTTAATAATGGAGTAAATCAGACCGTGGAGATACCTTTGATCACCACCCAGGGGAACGTGCAACAGGAAGGTAATATTCCTCCTGTAAACAACGTTACCGAGCAAACGATGAATGATGGAATGTTTAGGAGCTTTTTGCAGTTCATGCAAAGTCAGACGAGGGAGACTCGTGTGCAGAATACGGGTGGAAATGATAACAACGCGCGGTTTGTCACAGCTAAGCAGTTCAAAGAATTGGGACCACCAGAATTTAAGGGAAAACCGGATCCGATCATGGCGGAAACGTGGGTCAAGTAAATTACCAAGATATTCGATGTCTTGGGATGCACGGAGGAACAGAAGGTTCCATTCGCCACCTTTATGTTCCGCGGTGAGGCAGACTACTGGTGGGAGTCTGTGAAGCGTACCCAGCCTGACGCACTCAACATGTCCTGGGAAACATTTCAAAAACTATTCAATGACAAGTACTTTCCTGAAAGTATTCGTCATATGAAGGAGGTGGAGTTTATCAGACTGGAACAAAACAACATGACGGTGTCCCAGTACGAGGCGAAGTTTGCAGAGTTATCCAGGTTTGCACCTCATTTGGTCGAAAATGAGGAACGAATGACAAGGATGTTTCTGAGAGGTCTAAAATCCGAGATTCGACAATATCTTATCTCTCATAAATTTTCTTTATATTCAGATGTTGTAAACAGGGCTCAATTATTAGAGCGAGATAATGAGTATGTGCAACCGAGGGACCACAACCAGGGTCATACCGGTGGCGGCAGTCATCGAAGTAATGAAAATCAGCAGGGAGGAAAACATTCGGACAAAAGCGGTAACCACTCTGGTGGTAATCGTGGTCGTGATAATAGAAGGAGCGAGTCGGGAGGAGATTTCAAGAAGAGAAGGTACAACAATGATAACGTGAAGACGTCAGCACAAACATCAACTATTTCTAGGGGAGGAGAACGACCACCGGTCGTATGTTACAAATGTGGGAAAGAGGGACATATCAGCCCAAACTGCCCACAACAATCTAAGGTATGTTATAACTGTGGAAATGAGGGTCATATAGCTCGAGAGTGTTCTATAGCAAAACCAAGTTCAGCGGGGATGGTGACTCCAAAAGTTGTCCCGGATAAGTCGAAATCAGCGGTTCCTGGAAGGGCGTTTGTCGTGACTACCCAAAACGTGAGGAACCCGAACGAAGGTATAACGGGTTAGTTAATTATAAATTCTTGCGAAGTTTATACTTTACTAGATACCGGTTCTACCCATTCTTTTATCTCTCCTGCTTGTGCTCAACGTTTAAACTTGACTCCAGAGAAATTAGACTTTGATTTATTTGTGGAAACTCCGTTAGGAGAAACTTTCGTTACATCCACTGTTTATAAATCTTGTTTGATCCAAGTTGGCACCATTACATTACCTGTTGATCTTATCTCTTTAAAGATACTTGCTTTTGATGTGATTTTAGGAATTGATTGGTTAACTACTCATCATGCCAAAATTGATTGCTTTCGTAAGGTTGTTAGTTTTCATATTCCTAAGCAACCTGTTATTCAAATTCAAGCAACCAAACCATTGAAGTCAAACTCTTTCATATCAAGCCGTAAAGTCATTCGTTTATTGAAAAATGGATGTCAAGCTTTCTTAGCTATGTCATGGACTTGAATAAAAATACGTCAGATTTGAGTGATATTTCTGTTGTTTGTTTCCCGACGTATTTCCTGAAGAATTTCTTGGCCTACGCGTGATATTGAATTTTGTGTCATCTTTGAATCTGGTACAAAACTCACTTCTAAAATCTCATATCGAATGGCTCCTATTGAACTTCAGGAGTTAAAAACCTAATTGTAGAAGTTTGTACCCGAGCCTTTATCTGGTGACTTCCTTTGTGGAATGCACTAAAGCCAGACTCTCCGTATGGGACACCATATTCATACGATAGTAAAATGATAGGTGTCATTGTGACGTGCTATCCAAGGTTGGGATATGAGTCACAGTTGAGAGCAATCTAAGTCGGTAATCGAAATATGTAGCTTTCTAGGCTTAGTTGGTTATTATCGGAGATTCGTTGAAGGATATTCTCGAATCGCTATTCCATTAACGCAGCTGACTCGTAGAGATACAAAATTCGTATGGAGTGAGGAATGTGAGAAGAGTTTTCAAGAACTCAAGAGGAGACTCATTTCGACACCTGTTCTGACAATACCATCTGGTTCGGATGGATTTGTTATCTACAGCGATGCTTCAGGCAAAGGGTTAGGATGTGTTCTCATGCAACATGGGAAAGTCATAGCCTATGCCTCACGACAACTCAAAGAATATGAGAGGAATTATCATACTCATGATTTGGAGTTGGAAGCAGTCATTTTCACGTTGAAGATTTGGAGACACTACCTGTATGGGGAGAAAGTGGAGATCTATACAGATCATAAAAGCCTCAAATATTTCTTCACCCAAAAGGAACTCAACATGCGGCAACGACGTTGGCTTGAGCTGTTGAAAGATTACGATCATACCATCCAATATCATCCTGGAAAAGCAAACGTAGTAGCTGACGCATTGGGTAGAAGATCATATGCGGGTACGAGTGCAATGTTGTTAACACAAAGGCCCATTTTGTATGACTTGCAAAGGATGGAGATAGAGATGAAGGCTCCAAGTACCCACATGATGATATCAAATATACGAGTAGAACCGACTTTAATCGATAAAGTTAAAGCTGCTCAAGCTACGGACATGGAGCTGATACGTATGAAGAAGAAAGTGCAAGAAGGTGCTATTACAGAAGCAAGAATCGATGAAGAAGGAATACTTCGAGTCAACTCCAGACTTTGTGTTCCTAACGATTTTGACTTGAAACATAGAATAATGATGGAGGCACACAACACACCGTCTGCAATCCATCCTAGGAGTACCAAAATGTATCACGATCTTCGACATATATTTTGGTGGAGCAATATGAAAAGAGAGATCGCGGAGTTTATCTCGAGATGTTTAACTTGTCAACGTGTAAAAGCGGAGCATCAAGTACCAAAGGGTCCATTGCAACTACTTGAGATTCCAAAATGGAAGTGGGAACACATTACTATGGATTTCGTTACAAGTCTTCCCAAGGTTTCTCAAGGCTTAGATGCGATTTGGGTTATTGTTGATAGATTAACCAAGTCCGCTCATTTCTTGCCGATACGTGAGACTTATTCCCTTGAACGTCTTGCTAGTATGTACGTGAACGAGATTGTGAGATTGCATGGCATGCCAGTATCCATAGTTTCGGGTGGTGACCCAAGATTCACTTCACGATTTTGGGTTAGCTTGCAGAAAGCTATGGGCACAGATTTACGATTAAGTTCGGCATACCATCCTCAAACGGACGGACAATCAGAGAGGACTATTCAAACTCTTGAAGATCTATTAAGACTTTGTGTCCTAGATCTCAAAGGGAGTTGGGATAAGTACCTACCATTGGTGGAATTCTCCTACAACAACAGTTATCAGGCGAGCATAGGTGTGGCTCCATTCGAGGCGTTGTATGGAAAAAAATGTCGTTTTCCAGTATGCTGGGACGAGGTGGGTGAAGCAACATTGTTGGGACCAGAGTTGGTACGCATGACTACAGAGAAGATCCAAACGATTCGACAACGTATACAAACGGCACAGGATCGACAAAAGAGTTATGCGGATCTTCATCGGAAGGACGTGGAATTTAATATTGGGGATCATGTATTGTTACGTGTTGCACCATGGAAGGGAGTTACAAGATTTGGGAAGAGAGGAAAGCTCAATTCAAGATTTGTTGGTCCATTTGAGATTCTTGAGCGAATAGGAAATGTGGCATATAGACTCGCATTACCTCCAAGCATGTCTCGTGTTCATAATATTTTTCACATATCTATGCTTCGTAAATATGTTAAAGACCCGAACCACATTATCGAGTTAGAACCAGACGAGATAGCTGAAGATTTAACGTACGAGGAGGTACATGTTAAGATCTTGGATAGAAAAGAGCATGTCCTACGCACGAAGGTTATACCACAAGTTAAGGTTTTATGGAGAAACCATGCTATTGAAGAAATGACCTGGGAGTTGGAATCAGAAATGAAAGCGAGGTATCCTCACCTTTTTGAAACATCAGGTACGTACGTCAATTTCGAGGACGAAATTTCATAAGGAGGGGAGGTTGTAAGACCCCAACTTATTAATGAATAAAATCAAATTTTCTCTAAATATTATTGTGAATAATAAGGGGTTAATTTGATATAATACTTTGGTTATGGGTGAAATGTGCAAATTTTACAAAATAAGCAAGTGGTTATAAAATATTCATTTTGTCGAGGAATATTCGTGTGGTCGTGGAATGTTCTTGTTGTCGGAAAATATTCGTACAACGGCGCATCCTTGTGTGGGCCCCATAATGGAAAGCGATTGGATGAAGAAAACGACAAGTATAAGTTATTTATAAATAACGGCGTAGTTGTTACCGTTAATACTGTTGGAATACCCGGTGGTTAAAATACAGTAGCACACGGTATTGCACCAATTATTGATTCTTACGAAGGAAGGCACTACTCAATAATTGTTACAGTAGTTATTGTTCAATATTTTATTTTATTGATTCAATAATTGTTGCGTTGATATTTTATATTATTGTTGTTTCAATAATTGTTGCTGCACAGTATTTTCCATTATCAGATCAATAATTCATATTATTTGAATAATATTATTAGATAACATTATTGACAATGTCTAGAAAGTTCTGTCTAAGGAGAGGTTTGGTCATCTAATTGCGCGCCAGTAAGGAGAAATCCTTATTGGAAAGCCCCCTCTTTCTTGGGAACGGCCTGGTTGTCATAAATGTGATTCTGTAATATTATTTGTGAATAATTAATTATTGATTCATATGATAAGGAAATATTTATTTTATGTGGATATAAATGAGGGATATATTTTTGTGGTTAAAAATGAAGGAGTTAATGTTGAGGTTTTTATCAGTATTTTTGTCGGAATGGAGGTATTAAAAATCAGGATTTTTGAGATATTTTCCGGGGGTTATAATTTTTAATCCGACCGTTGGATCGTGGTAATTTTTGGATATGTTATACATATATAAGTTGAGTATATGTCCACAAATTTTGAACCGTTAAAAATGAACGTATGATTTATTATGAATTTTACAAGATGACTGGTTCAGAAATTGTTGAATTTTCGAAGTTTATCATTTTGATGAAAAATTCTAGAATTGGTGGGCCTCACTTGTGGTTGGTGAAGAAATGTGCAGAATTATATTTCAAATGTGGTGGGTGGGAATAGTAGCAGGTAAAGCCATCAGGTTGCAGGTCAAGCCTACTAAAATTTTCCTATAAATAGAGGGCTAAGTTAGAATTGAAAATCACACCAGAAACAAGTTTTCTCTCTTTCTCTCTCTACATTATTGAGTGTATTTTGTGAGTATTTATATACTTTGAGAGTTTCTATTCATCAGAGCAAGTTTCTTTCAGCCTTATACCAGTATTCCGACCAGAAGTACTGATATTTTGAGGTAAGGGATATTATTTTCTTCTTAAATGATATTATTTTCTTCAATATCATTATGCTGAAATATTGATATGAGTTTTTATCAAATTTAGAACTTTTTGTGTCGGAGTTACTATTCACGTATACGGTACTATTCACGAATACGGTACTATTCACCGAAAAATAAAATTTTCCCTTTTTGTTTAAGATGTCTATTATGGTTACTATCTTTGATTGTATCCATGTTTTGATCTTTATTTTTTGAATTCTGCTTCACAATTGATTATTATGAAGTATTATTGATCTTGGATAAATTGTTATACGAATCCCTAATATTTATCCTTCTATCTCACTGGATTCGTTCTCTTTAAGATATTTTCCATCATCCTGAGTCCTAAATGATGATATTACTGAATATCTTTGGCCTGTAGTGCAAAGATGTATGATTACTTGATGAATATCTTTGGCCTGTAGTGCAAAGATGAACAGGTGTTGAGATAAACATGACTGACTGGATATACAAATGAATATCTTTGGCCTGTAGTGCAAAGATAAATATTTGGTTAAAGATGATTATTAATCGATGTTACAGGGATAAAATATTGATGATGGACTTTTAAATCTTAGAAGATAGTAGAATTCTTTCTCTACTTGACTCTTCTAATGGTTTGTTGTTTCCGCTGCAGTTGTTGATCTAAAACTTGTTGTCGATTATATTCTATCAGATTTTTCCCTGTTGAAGACTAATGATAATTTGTTGTATATTATCTTAGTCATAATATTCTTTACTGGGCTAGTTGAGCTCACCCTTTTCTTTTTTGTTCCATTTTTCTTCTCAGGAGGTGAGAACATAGCAGGATCTAGTCGGGGTATGGAGTGATGGTTCTAGAAAGATGTTTTAGCAGTCCTCACTATTTCTGTAAAATAGTGTTTGAATAATTGTAATGAGGATTTATTTGAGTGTGGATATTGTCTAGAAGACAATATTTGTATTTAAACTCACAGTATGTGTTGTCGTATTTTGCACGACAATTGTATTATTAAAGTTATAGTTTGCTTTCTGTACCATGTATTTGGCGACTCAGAATGGGTGTTGTATACCTATTTTGGGGGCGTCACAGTGGCGAATTATTCAGGATTAAGTATATAAGTGTATATGTTCTATGTATATAGTTGTATATGAGTACAGTATGTGGTTAAGGGTTAAGGGTTAAGGGTTGACTAGATAAACTATATCAGTGGCAAGCCCTAATATTATATTAAGAACGTCATCGTTCAGTTAGAAAATTTTAGTTTCTAACGTCTGATAAGAAACCCTAAAAATTGGTTCTGGAAACCCAAATTTTAGTTTCGATAATTTGAAACCCTAATTCGGATATTAAAATCCTAATTTGGGAATTTAAATGCTATGTATAAGGTTTATGTATTTTAATTACAAACCTAATTAGGGATAATCCTAATTATTAATTAGATTTTTAATAATTTAGAAACCCTAATTCTTGGGTTATAAACCCTAATGCATGATCATGAAACCTAATTGTTAAATAAATAATTTTAATTAGGAACTATTAATCCTAATTAGCAAGCTTGAATAATGATTAGTAAATTTTAATATAATAAGAAAATCCTAATTATAATTTTGAAATATTAATTTTCTATTTCGAAAATCCAAATTTGAAAATCCTAAAAATTAAATTTCAAATATTTTAGGGTTAAACCCTAAAACCTAAGGGTCAAACCTTAAACCTTAAGGGTTAAACCCTAAACTCTAAGGTTTTGGACAATTTACTAATATGCCATTAAATTAGAGAAAAAAAACAAATGACCAATTTGCCCTTTGTGTATTATTGGAGGAGACATGAGAATCTTGCTAAGATATTGGGTGATTGACCAAATCTAGCTACCCTATATGGTTGAGTTCAACAACTATTAGCCCCCATACTAGCCATTTCATTTGCATTCAAGTTTATAAAATAATTGAAGAGAGAGAAAGTTATTATCTAACCTCATTTTTGTGACAAACTCTCAACCCACACTTTCTCTCTCTAGACCCACGAAAATATAGATTATATCAGTCCCTTATATGATCCATAGCAAGCTAAGAACAGATCATGAGGATCAGAATCAAGATCAAGCATGAATAAGGTATAAAAATCCTAAATCTTAAAATTCTAAGATCTGATGTTAGATGTAGTTAATGATTGGTTAGATATGTGTTATAAGGTGTCAATTAATGATTTGGGTTGTTGGATCATGGATCCATAACACTTAGATTCATGAAATTAGCATTTTAAGAAATCTGGAAAATTTTGTAAAAATGGCCTAACAGTCAAATGTCAGAGGCCTTAGATCTGTGTATGTTTGAGGTTTGGTGTATGTCATGTTATATATCTGTTCTTTGTAGTAAGGGCTTTAATCTGGAACTTGAAGCAAGCCCATATCATGTTTATATTGAAAGATATGATCGGTCAAATTGTGTTGACCAAGCACGAAAACCGTTTCTGGGCAGCCTAGAAAATTTCCAAATTTATGATAAGTTTTTTTTGGCCTTTGACCTTACTGTGTTTAAGTGATTAAGCTATGTTGTTGTTTTGATGTTAGAAATTGGTATATGAACTTCACATGTATACCATTAGATCACCTATAGTAACAGTAGAATCGAAGATATTGTGGGTCAAACAAGCGTTGACCAACACGCCGGATGAAGAAATCTGGGTAACCCAGATCTTCAAAGGACAATTTTTTTGTCCTACTTTGACGGGTCCGGATCTTGGGATGGTGATGTTGTTAAGTTGAGGTTATGTTATATAATGGTGGCCTGACATATAGTCTACATGATGAAACCTTGTAAGCACCAAAACGAGATCCAGGATGTAAAGTATGAGGATTCAAAGTAGCAACCCTAACCTGTTCTTCATTTCTGGGTAACTCAGAAATGAAGAACAGATTCTGACATCATGTTTGATGCTTTACATCTTCTGGATCTGTTGCAGTTGAGCTATGAAACGAATTTGTGGTTGTAGTAGTACATATATACTACAACATTAGCACTTTAAACGAACCAGAAACCTTATACTCATTGATCTAAGGCTGGTCAAACCACCCACCCTGCTAACTGACAAGAAATTCTAGGTTTGGCCAAGAACATGCTCAAGAACACCTATAGCGACGGTTCTGTCGCTATAGGGCTATTTTTGTAATATTATTTTTTAGAAATTAATTATTTTAATAAATAATTAGAGAAAAATAGTTTTAAATTATTAAAAATACATAATAAATTATGAAAAATTATTTTAAAGTCTAAAAATTAGTTTTTAATTATTTTTAGTATATTTCATAAATATTTAATATTTTTAGAATGTAAATGGTATTTAATTTATTTCATTATAATATTAAATAAATTATTTAAAAATGATTTTTAATTCATAAAAAATCATGAAAAATTATATTATGGTATAAGAAAATATTTTAAGTTATTTTTAATGACTTTTAATATTTTGTGAGGAATTTCATTAGTAAATTAATATTAATAGTATTTAATTTATTTAAAAAATATATTAAATAAATTATAGAAAAATATAATTAATGATTTAAAAATCATATAAAAATGATTTAAGTGTTATAAAAATATTTTAAGTTATAAAAGATAACTTTTGATATTTTGTCATTAATAGCAATTAACGGATAATGGATTTAAGTGTTTAAAAATTATATAAATATGATTTTAAGGTATTAAAAATACTTTGTGATATTATAAAAAAAATTATAATATTATGACATGAATTTCATTAATATTTGATAATAAATAAATATTAATGATAAATGAATTATGTGGTATTTAATTCATATAAATACGTTATTAATGATTGAAAAATTAAAATAAATGATAATAATTATCTAAAAATTATTACGGGCTTATGAAAAATATTTTGACTATTTATAAATTATCTTAGATAATGGTTAAGTGTTTATACAGAGTTTAATTGAACTTAAACTCGAAATTTTGTCCGACTAGACCGTCGGGATGTTAGAATTGTACCGAACTCGACTCGGACTATAATAGTTTGACTTGAGGATAGGTCGCATGTGTGTTATAGACTGATAGGGTTATGTGATAATGTGTTTAGGTTATTTTAAATAATGTGATGATATTATTCTAATTTGTATATCAATATTATTTATATATTAGGTTCAGACAAAGTTTATTAAATTTTATAGCGGTAATCAACGGTTCAGGCAAGTTTTACTTAACTTTACTAAGAGTTGTTTCATTCAGATATGCTTATGGTTAATCATTGCTAATTGCCATTATAGAATTGTACTATGTACTTATTGCATGTATAAGTTAGGTATGAAAGGCTGATCACCTTCATTACTAGTTGGTCCAGATATATTTGTTCATGTTCAATACTTGTTCAGTCAAAAGTTTGTTCATGCTAATTCACAACTATATTGATGAATTATAGCCAGCTTATTATTCAAACTCTTTCAATCATGATATATCGTTAAATTATTGAATTTAAACTTGCTGGGCAACCTTCATGCTCACCCTTGCTATATCATGATAAACATTGCAGATAAGGCGAATGCGTTCGAATATAGGAAAAGGATAATGCCAAGTCTTGGGATAAAATATGCAGCTAATTTGTAATAGTATAGTTTGATAATAATGTTGTATGTCAGATAGGATAATGAATTGTGTTATGTGAAGGTTACTCAACCTAGGGATTAGTGTGTAAATATATTGTATAAGCAATTTATGTTTATATCTTTCGCAGTAGTTATAGAATAATTGAAATAGTTATAGATTGATTGTACCGGATCCGTGGTGATTTGGGACCCGGGTTCGGGGCTTTCACAGTTGGTATCAAAGCTGTTGGTTATAAACCTAGGGTAGTGATACCTTAGTATAATAACCGCAGTGATTAGGATAAGTACTAACTCAAAAAGAGTTAGTGTGTCGGTAAGATTCAAAGACGAATCTCGACGAGTTATAAGATACAGAGTTTCCTAACTCTGATAATAAAAGTGAACAGTAATGATGAGTAGATCGAGTCTAAAAGACTAAAAGTAGAGTGATAGAAGATTGAAAAGCAAAACGATCATAGAATAGAAATGAATCGTATTATATACGATGAGATCACCTGTGACGCCCCCAAAATAGGTATACAACACCCATTCTGAGTCGCCAAATACATGGTACAGAAAGCAAACTACAACTTCAATAATACAAATGTCGTGCAAAATACGACAACACATACTGTGAGTTTAAATACAAATATTGTCTTCTAGACAATATCCACACTCAAATAAATCCTCATTACAATTATTCAAACACTATTTTACAGAAATAGTGAGGACTACTAATACATCTTTCTAGAACCATCACTCCATACCCCGACTAGATCCTGCTATGTTCTCACCTCCTGAGAAGAAAAATGGAACAAAAAGGAAAAGGGTGAGCTCAACTAGCCCAGTAAAGAATATTATGACTAAGATAATATACAACAAATTATCGTTAGTCTTCAACAGGGAAAAATCTGATAAAATATAATCGACAACAAGTTTTAGATCAACAACTGCAGCGGAAACAGCAAACCATTAGAAGAGTCAAGTAGAGAAAGAATTCTACTATCTTCTAAGATTTAAAAGTCCATCATCAATATTTTATCCCTGTAACATCAATTAATAATCATCTTTAACCAAATATTCATCTTTGCACTACAGGCCAAAGATATTCATTTGTATCATCAGTCGGTCATGTTCATCTCAACACCTGTTCATCTTTGCACTACAGGCCAAAGATATTCATCAAGTAATTATACATCTTTGCACTACAGGCCAAAGATATTCAGTAATATCATCATTTAGGACTGAGGATGATGAAAAATATCTTAAAGAGAACGAATCCAATGAGACAGAAGGACAAATAGTAGGGATTCGTATAACAGTTTATCCAAGATCAATAATACTTCATAATAATCAATTGTGAAGCAGAATTCAAAAATAAAGATCAAAACATGGATACAATCAAAGATAGTAACCATAATAGACATCTTGGACAAAAAGGGAAAATTTTATTTTTCGGTGAATAGTGCCGTATTCGTGAATAGTGTCGTATACGTGAATAGTACCGTATACGTGAATAATAACCCCGACACAAAAAGTTTCAAATTTGATAAAAACTCATATCAATATTTCAGCATAATGATATTGAAGAAAATAATATCATTTAAGAAGAAAATAATATCCCTTACCTCAAAATATCAGTACTTCTGGTCGGAATACCGGTATAAGGCTGAAAGAAACTTGCTCTGATGAATAGAAACTCTCAAAGTATCTAAATACTCACAAAATACACTCAATAATCTAGAGAGAGAAAGAGAGAAAACTTGTTTCTGGTGTGATTTTCAATTCTAACTTAGCCCTCTATTTATAGGAAAATTTTGGTAGGTTTGACCTGCAACCTGATGGCTTTACCTGCTACTATTCCCACCTACCACATTTGAAATATAATTCAGCACATTTCTTCACCAACCACAAGTGGGGCCCACCAATTCTAGAATTTTCCACCAAAATGATAAACTCCGAAAATTCAACAATTTCTGAACCAGTCATCATGTAAAATTCGTAATAAATCATACGTTCATTTTTAACGGTTCAAAATTTATGGACATATACTCAACTTATATATGTATAACATATCCAAAAATTACCACGATCCAACGGTCGGATTAAAAATTATAACCCCCGCAAACTATCTCAAAAACCCTGATTTTTAATACCTCCATTCCGACAAAAATACTGACAAAAACCTCCACATTAACTCCTTCATTTTTAACCACAAAAATATATCCCTCATTTATATCCACATAAAATAAATATTTCTTTATCATATGAATCAATAATTAATTATTCACAAATAATATTACAGAATCACATTTATGACAACCAGGCCGTTCCCAGGAAAGAGGGGGCTTTCCAATAAGAATTTCTCCTTACTGGCGCGCAATTAGATGACCAAACCTCTCCTTAGACAGAACTTTCTAGACATTGCCAATAATGTTATCTAATAATATTATTCAAATAATATGAATTATTGATCTGATAAATGAAAATACTGTGCAGCAACAATTATTGAAACAACAATAATATAAAATATCAACGCAGCAATTATTGAATCAATAAAATAAAATATTGAATAATAACTACTGTAACAATTATTGAGTAGTGCCTTCTTACGTACGAATCAATAATTTAACTATACTGTGCAATCCGTGTGCTACTATGCAACCACGCGTTATTACTGTATTTTTAACCACCGGTATTCCAACAGTATTAACGGTAACAACAACTTATACTTGTCGTTTTCTTCATCCAATCACTTTCCGTTATGGGGCCCACACAAGGCTGCGTCGTCGTACGAATATTCCCCGACAGCAAGAATATTCCACGACCAACCGAATATTCACCGACCAAAAATAAATATTTTATAACCACTTGCTTATTTTGCAAAATTTGCACATTTCACCCATAACCAAAGTATTATATCAAATTAACCCCTTATTATTCACAATAATATTTAGAGAAAATTTGATTTTATTCATTAATAAGTTGGGGTCTTACAACCTCCCCTCCTTATGAAATTTCGTCCTCGAAATTGACGTACGCACCTGATGTTTCAAAAAGGTGAGGATACCTCGCTTTCATTTCTGATTCCAACTCCCAGGTCATTTCTTCAATAGCATGGTTTCTCCACAAAACCTTAACTTGTGGTATAACCTTCGTGCGTAGGACATGCTCTTTCCTATCCAAGATCTTAACAGGTACCTCCTCGTACGTTAAATCTTCAGCTATCTCGTCTGGTTCTAACTCAATAATGTGGTTCGGGTCTTTAACATATTTACGAAGCATAGATATGTGAAAAACATTATGAACACGAGACATGCTTGGAGGTAATGCGAGTCTATATGCCACATTTCCTATTCGCTCAAGAATCTCAAATGGACCAACAAATCTTGGATTGAGCTTTCCTCTCTTCCCAAATCTTGTAACTCCCTTCCATGGTGCAACACGTAACAATACATGATCCCCAATATTAAATTCCACGTCCTTCCGATGAAGATCCGCATAACTCTTTTGTCGATCCTGTGCCGTTTGTATACGTTGTCGAATCGTTTGGATCTTCTCTGTAGTAATGCGTACCAATTCTGGTCCCAACAATGTTGCTTCACCCACCTCGTCCCAGCATACTGGAGAACGACATTTTCTTCCATACAACGCCTCAAATGGAGCCATACCTATGCTCGCCTGATAACTGTTGTTGTAGGAGAATTCCACCAATGGTAGGTACTTATCCCAACTCCCTTTGAGATCTAAGACACAAAGTCTTAATAGATCTTCAAGAGTTTGAATAGTCCTCTCTGATTGTCCGTCCGTTTGAGGATGGTATGCTGAACTGAATCGTAAATCCGTGCCCATAGCTTTCTGCAAGCTAACCCAAAATCGTGAAGTGAATCTTGGGTCACGATCCGAAACTATGGATACTGGCATGCCATGCAATCTCATAATCTCGTTCACGTACATACTAGCAAGACGTTCAAGGGAATAAGCCTCACGTATCGGCAAGAAATGAGCGGACTTGGTTAATCTATCAACAATAACCCAAATCGCATCTATGCCTTGAGAAACCTTGGAAAGACCTGTAACAAAATCCATAGTAATGTGTTCCCACTTCCATTTCGGAATCTCAAGTGGTTGCAATGGACCCTTTGGTACTTGATGCTCCGCTTTTACACGTTGACAAGTTAAACATCTCGAGATAAACTCCGCGATATCTCTTTTTTCATATTGCTCCACCAAAATGTATGTCGAAGATCGTGATACATTTTGGTACTCCCAGGATGGATTGCAAACGGTGTGTTGTGTGCCTCCATCATTATTCTATGCTTCAAGTCAAAATCGTTAGGAACACAAAGTCTGGAGTTGACTCGAAGTATTCCTTCTTCATCGATTCTTGCTTCTGGAATAGCACCTTCTTGCACTTTCTTCTTCATACGCATCAGCTCTATGTCCGTAGCTTGAGCAGCTTTAACTTTATCGATTAAAGTCGGTTCTACTCGTATATTTGATATCATCATGTGGGTACTTGGAGCCTTCATCTCTATCTCCATCCTTTGCAAGTCATACAAAATGGGCCTTTGTGTTAAAAACATTGCACTCGTACCCGCATATGATCTTCTACTCAATGCGTCAGCTACTACGTTTGCTTTTCCAGGATGGTATTGGATGGTATGATCGTAATCTTTCAACAGCTCAAGCCAACGTCGTTGCCGCATGTTGAGTTCCTTTTGGGTGAAGAAATATTTGAGGCTTTTATGATCTGTATAGATCTCCACTTTCTCCCCATACAGGTAGTGTCTCCAGATCTTCAACGCAAAAACGACTGCTGCCAACTCCAAATCATGAGTAGGATAATTCCTCTCATATTCTTTGAGTTGTCGTGAGGCATAGGCTATGACTTTCCCATGTTGCATGAGAACACATCCTAACCCTTTGCCTGAAGCATCGCTGTAGATAACAAATCCATCCAAACCAGATGGTATTGTCAGAACAGGTGCCAAAATGAGTCTCCTCTTGAGTTCTTGGAAACTCTTCTCGCATTCCTCACTCCATACGAATTTTGTATCTTTCTGAGTCAGCTGAGTTAACGGAGTAGCGATTCGAGAAAATCCTTCCACAAATCTCCGATAATAACCAGCTAAGCCTAGAAAGCTACGTACTTCGATTACCTACTTAGATTGCTCTCAACTGTGACTCATATCCCAACCTTCGATAGCACGTCACAATGACACCTATCAGTTTACTACCGCACGAATATGGCGTCCCCTACGGAGAGTCTGGATTCAGTGCATTCCATAAAGGAAGTCACCAGATAAAGGCTCGGTTATCAACTTCTATAGTTAGGTTTTTAACTCCCGAAGTTCAATAGGAGTCATTCGATATAAGATTTTAGAAATGAGTTTTGTATCGGGTTGAAGATCAATACAAAAATTCAATATCACGCTCTGGGTTAAGCCAGGAAATTCTTCAGGAAATACGTCAAAAATTTTACTAACAATAGAAATATCATTCACATCTGACGTATTTTTGTTCAAGTTCATAACATAGCTAAGAAAGCTTGACATCCGTTTTTCAATAAACGAATGACTTTACGGCTTGATATGAAAGAGTTTGACTTCAATGGTTTGGTTGCTTGAATTTGAATAACAGGTTGCTTAGGAATATGAAAACTAACAACTTTACAAAAGCAATCAATTTGGCATGATGAGTAGTTAACCAATCGATTCCTAAAATCACATCAAAAGCAAGTATCTTTAAAGAGATAAGGTCAACAGGTAATGTGATGGTGCCAACTTGGATCAAACAAGATTTATAAATAGTGGATGTGATGAAAGTTTCTCCTAACGGAGTTTCCACAGATAGGTCAAAGTTTAACTTCTCCGGAATCAAGTTTAAACGTTGAGCACAAGCAGGAGAGATAAAAGAATGGGTAGAACCGGTATCTAATAAGGTATAAAATTCGCAAAAATTTATAATTAACTAACCCGTGCTAATTTCGTTCGGGTTCCTCGCATTCTGACCAGTCACGAAAAACGCTCTTCCAGGAACCGTTGACTTTGACTTATCCGGGACAACTTTTGGAGTCACCATCCCCGCTGAACTTGGTTTTACTACAGAACACTCTCGAGCTATATGACCCTTCTTTCCACAGTTATAACATACCTTGAACTGCTGTGGGCAATTTGGACTTATATGTCCCTCCTCTCCGCATCTGTAACATCTAACTGGCGGTCGTTCTCCTCCCCTAGAATTTGTTCCTGGTGCTGGTGCTGCTATCGACATCTTCCTGTCATCGTTAAATCTTCTCTTCTTGAAATTTTCACTTGACTCACCTCTCCTATTATCATGGCCACGGTGACCACCCGAGTGGTTACCGCTTTTGTCCGAATGCTTTCCTTCCCTCTGGTTGTCATTGCTTCGATGACTGCCGCCACCGGTATGACCCTGGTTGTGGTCCCTCGGTTGAACATACTCATTATCTCGCTCTAATAATTGAGCCCTGTTTACAACATCTGAATATAAAGAAAATTTATGAGAGATAAGATATTGTCGAATCTCGGGTTTTAGACCTCTCAGAAACATCCTTGTCATTCGTTCCTCATTTTCGACCAAATGAGATGCAAACCTGGATAACTCTGCAAACTTCGCCTCGTACTGGGACACCGTCATGTTGTTTTGTTCCAGTCTAATAAACTCAACCTCCTTCATATGACGAATACTTTCAGGAAAGTACTTGTCATTGAACAGTTTTTGAAATGTTTCCCAGGACATGTTGAGTGCGTCAGGCTGGGTACGCTTCACAGACTCCCACCAGTAGTCTGCCTCACCGCGGAACATAAATGTGGCGAATGGAACCTTCTGTTCCTCCGTGCATCCCAAGACATCAAATATCTTGGTAATTTGCTTGACCCACGTTTCCGCCATGATCGGATCCGGCTTTCCCTTAAATTCTGGTGGTCCCAATTCTTTGAACTGCTTAGCTGTGACAAACCGCGCGTTGTTATCATTTCCACCCGTATTCTGCACACGAGTCTCCCTCGTCTGATTTTGCATGAACTGCAAAAAGCTCCTAAACATTCCATCATTCATCGTTTGCTCGGTAACGTTGTTTACAGGAGGAATATTGCCTTCCTGTTGCACGTTCCCCTGGGTAGTGATCAAAGGTGTCTCCACGGTCTGATTTACTCCATTATTAACGTTCTCAGCTGCCATTCTTAAATACTGCCATAAAACAAGGGTTAATAGTCATGTCATATATTATCCCTATACTCTGACCGACCAAATAAACACCAAATAAACTTAGTCAGGTCATACTAGCGAAAGAATTCCCCGTCTCTCCCCTCCTAGTTCTTGTCTCACATCTCAGCCAGGGATCATATCCCTAAGCTCTGATACCAACTGTGACGCCCCCAAAATAGGTATACAACACCCATTCTGAGTCGCCAAATACATGGTACAGAAAGCAAACTACAACTTCAATAATACAAATGTCGTGCAAAATACGACAACACATACTGTGAGTTTAAATACAAATATTGTCTTCTAGACAATATCCACACTCAAATAAATCCTCATTACAATTATTCAAACACTATTTTACAGAAATAGTGAGGACTACTAATACATCTTTCTAGAACCATCACTCCATACCCCGACTAGATCCTGCTATGTTCTCACCTCCTGAGAAGAAAAATGGAACAAAAAGGAAAAGGGTGAGCTCAACTAGCCCAGTAAAGAATATTATGACTAAGATAATATACAACAAATTATCGTTAGTCTTCAACAGGGAAAAATCTGATAAAATATAATCGACAACAAGTTTTAGATCAACAACTGCAGCGGAAACAGCAAACCATTAGAAGAGTCAAGTAGAGAAAGAATTCTACTATCTTCTAAGATTTAAAAGTCCATCATCAATATTTTATCCCTGTAACATCAATTAATAATCATCTTTAACCAAATATTCATCTTTGCACTACAGGCCAAAGATATTCATTTGTATCATCAGTCGGTCATGTTCATCTCAACACCTGTTCATCTTTGCACTACAGGCCAAAGATATTCATCAAGTAATTATACATCTTTGCACTACAGGCCAAAGATATTCAGTAATATCATCATTTAGGACTGAGGATGATGAAAAATATCTTAAAGAGAACGAATCCAATGAGACAGAAGGACAAATAGTAGGGATTCGTATAACAGTTTATCCAAGATCAATAATACTTCATAATAATCAATTGTGAAGCAGAATTCAAAAATAAAGATCAAAACATGGATACAATCAAAGATAGTAACCATAATAGACATCTTGGACAAAAAGGGAAAATTTTATTTTTCGGTGAATAGTGCCGTATTCGTGAATAGTGTCGTATACGTGAATAGTACCGTATACGTGAATAATAACCCCGACACAAAAAGTTTCAAATTTGATAAAAACTCATATCAATATTTCAGCATAATGATATTGAAGAAAATAATATCATTTAAGAAGAAAATAATATCCCTTACCTCAAAATATCAGTACTTCTGGTCGGAATACCGGTATAAGGCTGAAAGAAACTTGCTCTGATGAATAGAAACTCTCAAAGTATCTAAATACTCACAAAATACACTCAATAATCTAGAGAGAGAAAGAGAGAAAACTTGTTTCTGATGTGATTTTCAATTCTAACTTAGCCCTCTATTTATAGGAAAATTTTGGTAGGTTTGACCTGCAACCTGATGGCTTTACCTGCTACTATTCCCACCTACCACATTTGAAATATAATTCAGCACATTTCTTCACCAACCACAAGTGGGGCCCACCAATTCTAGAATTTTCCACCAAAATGATAAACTCCGAAAATTCAACAATTTCTGAACCAGTCATCATGTAAAATTCGTAATAAATCATACGTTCATTTTTAACGGTTCAAAATTTATGGACATATACTCAACTTATATATGTATAACATATCCAAAAATTACCACGATCCAACGGTCGGATTAAAAATTATAACCCCCGCAAACTATCTCAAAAACCCTGATTTTTAATACCTCCATTCCGACAAAAATACTGACAAAAACCTCCACATTAACTCCTTCATTTTTAACCACAAAAATATATCCCTCATTTATATCCACATAAAATAAATATTTCTTTATCATATGAATCAATAATTAATTATTCACAAATAATATTACAGAATCACATTTATGACAACCAGGCCGTTCCCAGGAAAGAGGGGGCTTTCCAATAAGAATTTCTCCTTACTGGCGCGCAATTAGATGACCAAACCTCTCCTTAGACAGAACTTTCTAGACATTGCCAATAATGTTATCTAATAATATTATTCAAATAATATGAATTATTGATCTGATAAATGAAAATACTGTGCAGCAACAATTATTGAAACAACAATAATATAAAATATCAACGCAGCAATTATTGAATCAATAAAATAAAATATTGAATAATAACTACTGTAACAATTATTGAGTAGTGCCTTCTTACGTACGAATCAATAATTCAACTATACTGTGCAATCCGTGTGCTACTATGCAACCACGCGTTATTACTGTATTTTTAACCACGGGTATTCCAACAGTATTAACGGTAACAACAACTTATACTTGTCGTTTTCTTCATCCAATCACTTTCCGTTATGGGGCCCACACAAGGCTGCGTCGTCGTACGAATATTCCCCGACAGCAAGAATATTCCACGACCAACCGAATATTCACCGACCAAAAATAAATATTTTATAACCACTTGCTTATTTTGCAAAATTTGCACATTTCACCCATAACCAAAGTATTATATCAAATTAACCCCTTATTATTCACAATAATATTTAGAGAAAATTTGATTTTATTCATTAATAAGTTGGGGTCTTACATCACCCCGTGATCTGATATGGATTAAGCGAATGATAGACAAGTCTGCGGTAAGAATATTGTGTGTCAGTGGTACTATGAATTGGTACAGAGTCAGGAAAGGATTATGAATATAGATTAAATGAAATTCGTATTGAGAATGTAGTTAGTATTAGGTGGGGATTCAATTGAGGACTCATGACAGCAGCTAGGTCGTATGATTCTTCGTATGGGAGTTGAATTGTACTTGGTATAACAACCACTTAGTTTCTGGCACTGATAATCATTGAAATGTCTGTGTCGCGCTATTTGCTATATTCGTGTCGAGAAGGTGATTCTTTTCTCATGTGTATAACAAATGGATAGGTTATAGGTAGAGAATTTAAGGTTAAGTACGAGTTCTTAAAACTCATACTTATGGAACGTTCGTGACTCATGATTATATGAAATGTTTATGAACCCCTCAGCGAATGGACGCCAAAGGTCTGTCTAGGACAAGTTCTTAAACTCATATGATTATGGCAAGCTCCTGAACTCATAAGTATGGTAAGTTTGACGAACTGGGTATAGTTTTGTGTGAAAAGAGTATTGAGGATAATAGGAATAGATAGACTATTTAAGAAAATGATTATTAGTGGAGACATAGGTTTTCCAAAACTCCTAGTTATGCTAGACTTCAAAATTTTGACATCAAGCTAAATACGCACTATGTGCTTTTGAAAAAAAAAATGTAGACTCATAATCATTTTTAGAACGGTTTAAAGTATAGTCTATGCTACTTGTTTCAGCTAGACGAAGATGATTTGAAATATCAAAATTTATTTTATTTATCACTTATCAAAATATCAAAATATCAAAAAATGTAGACTCGTAACCACTTAGTTTCTGGCACTGATAATCATTGAAATGTCTGTGTCGCGCTATTTGCTATATTCGTGTCGAGAAGGTGATTCTTTTCTCATGTGTATAACAAATAGATAGGTTATAGGTAGAGAATTTAAGGTTAAGTACGAGTTCTTAAAACTCATACTTATGGAACGTTCGTGACTCATGATTATATGAAATGTTTATGAACCCCTCAGCGAATGGACGCCAAAGGTCTGTCTAGGACAAGTTCTTAAACTCATATGATTGTGGCAAGCTCCTGAACTCATAAGTATGGTAAGTTTGACGAACTGGGTATAGTTTTGTGTGAAAAGAGTATTGAGGATAATAGGAATAGATAGACTATTTTAAGCAAATGATTATTAGTGGAGACATAGGTTTTCCAAAACTCCTAGTTATGCTAGACTTCAAAATTTTGACATCAAGCTAAATACGCACTATGTGCTTTTGAAAAAAAAAATGTAGACTCGTAATCATTTTTAGAACGGTTTAAAGTATAGTCTATGCTACTTGTTTCAGCTAGACGAAGATGATTTGAAATATCAAAATTTATTTTATTTATCACTTATGTACCATGTAACCTGGTGCAGAGATGATAAAAGTTGATAGAGTTATAAACGCAGGAATACTTAGTGTTGAATGGATCTAAAATCGTTGTTCCACTATTGTATGATGTGTTATGACAAAGTCATATAATGACGACATCCTCAAACGGACTGTTAATACAGTACGGCATCATGACGCCATTCTCAAAAATATTTTCAAAATTTTAAATTTGCCAACGGGGTTTGGCTACGCATAAAAAATTCGATTGAATTGAATTATTGATATGAGTCTACGCTATTCGATTCAGCTAGACTAATGTTATGAAAACTCTAAGTGTTCATTGAAAGAAATTTCCCGAACGAAATTGTTTTGTAGCGAAATCTAATAAGACGGAGATAAAATTTTATGCCTATGGCAGAGACGAGAAACAGATTCGACCAGCAGTACTTAATAAGTAAAGGGCATATCGGGCTAATTACCCACTATGTCCATAAGCTATGACTATTTGCGAATGAATTTCCATAAAACCTTTGCGAAAATGATAGACAATAGTCTATATAACACCTCAGCACAATTTCAAAATTTTAATTCTTGTGAGGAATGTATTGGGTAGCATGCGATATTGTGTATGAATGGTGTATGGTGTAAGATAAATTTCGGGGACGAAATTTTTAGAAGAAGGGGTGAATGTGACGACCCAAGAATTTAGAAAATTATTTAAATCTTAAATTATTGAATAAAAGTTAAATAATAAACCTAGACATAAAATAAGTGTATGGATTTGACATTTCTGAAAAGAAATTTTTGGATTTAAAAATCTTTGTGGTGAATTATTCAAGATTAAGTATATGAGTGTATATGTTCTATGTATATGGTTGTATATGAGTACAGTATGTGGTTAAGGGTCAAGGGTTGACCAGATAAACTATATCAGTAGCAAACCCTAATATTATATTAAGAACGTCATCGTTCAGTTAGAAAATCCTAACGTCTGATAAGAAATCATAGAAACCGGTTCTGAAAACCCTAATTTCAGTTTCGGGAATTTGAAACCCTAATTCGGATATTAAAATCCTAATTTGAGAATTTAAATGCTATGTATAAGGTTTATGTATTTTAACTACAAACCTAATTAGGGATAATCATAATTATTAATTAGATTTTTAATAATTTAGAAACCCTAAATCTTGGGTTATAAACCCTAATGCATGATCATGAAACCTAATTGTTAAATTAGTAATTTTAATTAGGAAATATTAATCCTAATTAGCAAGCTTGAATAATGATTAGTAAATTTTAATATAATTAGAAAATTCTAATTATAATTTTAAAATATTAATTTTCTATTTCGAAAACCCAAATTTGGAAATTCTAGAAATTAAATTTCAAATATTTTAGGGTTAAACCTAAACCCTAAGGGTCAAACCTTAAACCCTAAACCCAAAGGTTTTGGACAATTTACTAATATGCCATTAAATTAGAAAAAAAAAACAAATGACCAATTTGCCCTTTGTGTATTATTGGAGGAGACATGAGAATCTTGCCAAGATATTGGGTGATTGACCAAATCTAGCTACCCTATATGGCTGAGTTCAGCAACTATTAGCCCCCATACTAGCCATTTCATTTGCATTCAAGTTTATAAAATAATTGAAGAGAGAGAAAGTTATTATCTAACCTCATTTTTGTGATAAACTCTCAACCCACACTTTCTCTCTCTAGACCCACGAAAATATGGATTATATCAGTCCCTTATATGATCCATAACAAGCTAAGAACATATCATAAGGATCAGAATCAAGATCAAGCATGAATAAGGTATAAAAACCCTAAATCTTAAAATTCTATGATCTGATGTTAGATGTAGTTAATGATTGGTTAAATATGTGTTATAAGGTGTCAATTAATGATCTGGGTTGTTGGATCATGGATCCATAACACTTAGATGCATGAAATTAGCATTTTAAGAAATCTGGAAAATTTTATAAAAATGGCCTGACAGTCAAACGTCAGAGGCCTTAGATCTGTGTGTGTTTGAGGTTTGGTGTATGTCATGTTATATATCTGTTCTTTGTAGTAAGGGATTTAATCTGGAACTTGAAGCAAGCTGATATCATGTTTATATTGAAAGATATGATCGGTCAAAGTGTGTTGACCGAGCACGAAAACCGTTTCTGGGCAGTCCAGAAAATTTCCAGATTTATGACAAGTTTTTTTTTGCCTTTGATCTTACTGTGTTTAAGTGATTAAGTTATGTTGTTGTTTTGATGTTATAAATTGGTATATGAACTTCACATGTATGCTATTAGATCACCTATAGTAACAGTAGAATCGAAGATATTGTGGGTCAAACAAGCGTTAACCAACACGTCGGATGAAGAAATCTGGGTAACCCAGATCTTCAAAGGATAATTTTTCTGTCCTACTTTGACCGGTCCGGATCTTGGGATGGTGATGTTGTTAAGTTGAGGTTATGTTATATAATGGTGGCCTGACATATAGTCTACATGATGAAACATTGTAAACACCTAAACGAGACCCAGGATGTAAAGTATGAGGATTCAAAGTAGCAACCCTAACCTGTTCTTCATTTTTGGGTAACCCAGAAATGAAGAACAGATTCTGACACCATGTTTGATGCTTTATATCTTCTGGATCTGTTGCAGTTGAGCTATGAAACGAATTTGTGGTTGTAGTAGTACATATATACTACGACATTAGCACTTTAAACGAACCGAAAACCTTATACTCATGGATCTAAGGTTGGTCAAACCACCCACCCTGCAAACTCATAAGAAATTCTGGGTTTGGCCAAGAACATGCTCAAGAACACCTATAGCGACGGTTCTGTCGCTATAGGGCCATTTTTGTAATATTATTTTTCGAAAATTAATTATTTTAATAAATAATTAGAGAAAAATAGTTTTAAATTATTAAAAATACATAATAAATTATGAAAAATTATTTTAAAGTCTGAAAATTAGTTTTTAATTATTTTTAGTACATTTCATAAATATTTAATATTTTTGGAATGTAAATGGTATTTAATTTATTTAATTATAATATTAAATAAATTATTCAAAAATGATTTTTAATTCATGAAAAATCATGAAAAATTATATTATGGTATAAAAAAATATTTTAAGTTATTTTTAATGACTTTTAATATTTTGTGAAGAATTTTATTAATAAATTAATATTAATGGTATTTAATATATTTAATAAATATATTAAATAAATTATAAAAAAATAGAATTAATGATTTAAAAATTATATAAAAATGATTTAAGTGTTATAAAAATATTTTAAGTTATAAAAGATAACTTTTGATATTTTGTCATTAATAGCAATTAACGGATAATGGATTTAAGTGTTTAAAAATCATATAAATATAATTTTAAGATAATAAAAATTCTTTGTGATATTATAAAAAATATTATAATATTATGGCATAAATTTCATTAATATTTGATAATAAATAAATATTAATGATAAAGGAATTTTGTGGTATTTAATTCATATAAATACGTTATTAATGATTGAAAAATTAAAATAAATGATAATAATTATCTGAAAATTATTACGGGCTTATGAAAAATGTTTTGACTATTTATAAATTATCTTATATAGTGGTTAAGTATTTATACAGAGTTTAATTGAACGTAAACTCGAAATTTTGTCCGACTAGACCGTCGAGATGTTAAAATTGTACCGAACTCGACTCGGACTATAATAGTTTGACTTGAGGATATGTCGCATGTGTGTTATAGACTGATAGGGTTTTGAGATAATGTGTTTAGGTTATTTTAAATACTGTGATGATATTATTCTAATTTGTATATCAATATTATTTATATATTAGGTTCAGACAAAGCTTATTAAATTTCATAGCGGTAATCAACGGTTCATGCAAGTTTTACTTAACTCTACTAAGAGTTGTTTCATTCAGATATGCTTATGGTTAATCATTGCTGATTGCCATTGTAGAATTGTACAATATACTTATTGCATGTATAAGTTAGGTATGAAAGGCTGATCACCTTCATTACCAGTTGGTCCAGATATATTTGTTCATGTTCAATATTTGTTCAGTCAAAAGTTTGTTCGTGCTAATTCACAACTATATTGATGAATTATAGCCAGCTTATTATTCAAACTCTTTCAATCATGATATATCATAAAATTATTGAATTTAAACTTGTTGAGCAACCTTCATGCTCACCCTTGCTATATCATGATAAACATTGCAGATAAGGCGAATGCATTCAAATACAGGAAAAGGATAATGCCAAGTCAGCTTGGGATAAAATGTGCAGCTAATTTGTAATAGTATAGTGTGATAATAATGTTGTCTGCCAGATAGGATAATGAATTGTGTTATGTGAAGGTTACTCGACTTTGGGATTAGTGTGTAAATATATTGTATAAGCAATTTATGTTTATATCTTTCGCAATAGTTATAGCTAGAATGATTGAAATAGTGATAGATTGATTGTACCAGATCCGTGGTGATTTGGGACCTGGGTTCGGGGCTTTCACACTTACTGTCGGGGAATATTCGTACGATGGTGCAACCTTGTGTGGGCCTCATAACGAAAAGCGATTAGATAAAGAAAACGACAAGTATGAGTTTTTTTTATAAATAACGGCGTAGTTGTTACCGTTAACACTGTTGGAATATCCGGTGATTAAAACACAGTAATATACGGTGTTGCACAGTAGCACATGGTATTGCACCAATTATTGATTCTTACGTAAGAAGGCACTACTCAATAATTGTTACAGTAATTACTGTTTAATATTTTATTTTATTGATTCAATAATTGCTCCGTTGATATTTTATATTATTATTATTTCAATAATTGTCACTACACAGTATTTCCATTATCAGATCAATAAATCATATTATTTTAATAATATTATTAGATAGCATTATTGGCAATGTCTAGAAAGTTCTGTCTAATGAGAGATTTGGTCACCTAATTGCACGCCAGTAAGGAAAAATCCTTATTGGAAAGCCCCCTCTTCCCTGGGAACGGCCTAACTGTCAATATTGTGATTCTGTAATATTATTTATAAATAATTAATTATTGATTTATATGATAAGGGAAATATTTATGTGGATATAAATGGAGGAATTTTTTAAAAAGTGACAATTGTTAAAAATTGATATTTTATCTTTTCTGATAAAATAATTCATTTAAATATATTATTATATTTTAATAATATAATAATAATGATATTTTTACGATGAATGTGTGATATATGAATATATGAGAAGGAAGAATATTTTTGTTGCAATACATGATAAAAATATGTTAAACATGTCGGTGGGCCCAATGTTTGACTGAAATTTAATTATAGCCTGTAAAATCGTCCGTATGTGGATTTCGGTCAATTTCTGCTTGGAATTTGAATTTCAAAGTTGTAGAGAATTGAATTTTCTATGGAATAAACATAAGATTCGAATTTTTTTGATAAAAGGGCTATTTCTTATGAATTATTGAAGTTCCAGAATAATTGATTTTTGAAGTTTTAGTTATTTTTTTAAGAAAAACATTTTTATTATTTTGGTGGGCCCCACAAGTGTTGTAAACATGCTAATTTCAGATGTCAAGAGGTGGGCGTAAATTTTTTTATAATATATTAATATTTTATTAAATTTTCTGCTTTGGTGTTCTAAGCATTTTCCTATAAATAGGGTGCTTAGGTTAGAATTAAAAATCACACCAGAAACTAAAGTTTTCTCTCTCTATATTATCGAGCATATCCTTGTGAGTATTTTGATACTTTGAGTGTTGCTATTAGGTACAAGTTCCTTCAGTAATATATCCAGTATTCCAGTCAGAAGTACTGTCCTTTTGAGGTAATGGATGTTATTATTTTTTTTAAATGATATTATTTCTTTCAATATCATTACGCCGGAATATTGGTAAGATTTTTCTTGTGAAATTCTTGTCTTTTTGTGTCGGAGTTACTATTCACGTATACGACACTATTCACCGAAAAATAAAATTTTCTCTTCTTTGTCTCAGATGTCTATTTTTGTTATTATCTTTGATTGTATACATGTTTTGATTTTTATTCTTGAATTTTACTCCACTATGGTATATGATGGGGTGTTTTTGAACATGGATAAACCGAAGTACGAATCCTTAATATTTGTTCTTTTGTCTCACTGGATTCGTTTTTTTTAAAATATTTTTCATCATCCTCAGTCCTAAATGATGATATTACTTAATATCTTTGGCCTCTAATGCAAAGATGAATGATTAACTGATGAATATCTTTGGCCTGTAGTGCGAAGATGAACAGGTGTTTAGATGAACATGACCAACTGGTGATACAAATGAAAATCTTTGCCCTGTAGTGTAAAGATGAATATTTGATTCAAGATGTATATTGATTGATGTTAGAGGGATAAAATATTGATGATGAACTTTTAAATCTTAGAAGATAGTAGAATTCATTCACTACTTAACTCTTCTAATGGATTACTGTTTTCGCTGCAGTTGTTGATCTAAAATTTGTTGTCTATTATATTCTATTAGATTTTTCCCTGTTAAAGACTAACGATAATTTGTTCTATATTATCTTAGTCATAATATTCTTACTAGGCTAGTTGAGCTCACCCTTTTCCTTTTTGTTCTATTTTTCTTCTCAGGAGGTGAGAATGTAGCGAGTACTAGTCGGGGTATGGAATGATGGTTCTAGAAAGTTATTTAGTAGTCCTCACCATTTTTGTAAAATAATGTATCAATAATTTTAATGAGTACTTATTTGAGTGTGGATATTGTCTAGAAGACAATATTTGTATTTAAACTCATAGTTTATGTGTTGTCGTATTTTGCACGACAATTGTATTAATAAAATTGTAGTTGTTTCTGTACCATGTTTTGGCGACTCAGAATGGGTGATGTATACCTGTTTTGGGGGCGTCACAGTCAGGTTAGTACAGCACCCATTTTTGATCAATATGAATCTTTTTAAGCTAAACACCCCTCATCAAATCAAACATATTCATAAGCTAAGCTAGAGTACTAACATGTTTAACTGACCAACTAGGTTCAATCCAGGCACTTGACAACTATTCTGTAGTGGGGGAGAAATCCGTGAATGCTTCTTTCTTGTCTTTGCCATTGTCGCCAAAGGTTTGATACCTGTACGTGTCAAGACAGTAAAACACTATCTTCCCGCCATAAAATCTAGGAAAGTAGATCTTGTTCTCCATTCCAGCAACCAGTAACAGGTGATGAGGTCAGTTGTACAGAGATAACATGCAAATTTTTCTATAAGAAGTAATACAGGCATATGCACAGGAGTGACTACTCGTAATGACATCTTACTATTATTTTTCTGACCCTTTATGTGTTCATTAATTAGACATATCAAGGCATGTTGAACATCACTAAAATTATCTTTAGGCAAAGTTTAGTGACAGATTCCTCAGTTTATCTTTTGATGCTTAACTGATTACGTACACCTCTTTCTTTATTAATGGTTTCTCTTCTTAGGTTCAGCTTCCATAAATTTCTTATTTTCTGATTCTCTTCTTTGGCTGATTACAGTTGAGTAGGGAAACTAAGGGCGGAGATGTAGCTGAGAAGGTGGTTTCTTGTTTTCATGAACTACCAAATGTTCTTTTCAAGCTTCAACTTTGGCATACCTTGTTGCAGGTGACTCTTGTCACCGATTAAAGCTTCAATTTTTTTAGATGAGTCTTGTCACCGATTCTCCTGTAAATTCGTCAAGTAGTGATGACTTTGCGGCATTTCTTGACGCAGAGTTAAATTTGAGATGTATATATGGATAGTTTGGTATATATTTAGTGGATGTAGTAATTTGAAACTGTAAACGAATGATATTATTGGGATGTATTTTGAATGATTGATACATTTTGGCTTTAAATTTAAATGAGAATTTAAACCTTTTTGCTATATATCATGGCAATAACATATTGCAGGTGCATTGGTAATA